>OX384541.1:43396877-45796877 GCA_947538895.1 Neoitamus cyanurus
CGTACTGCGTCGCATTGGACTGGCGGCGGCTTTATTCGGAAAACGGTCCACCCCACGATTTAATCATAAATCAAAATTATTGACACATCTGAAGTTTTAAAGTAAAACTATTTTAATATATTATGAATACTTAGACTGAGTGAAATTATTTCTGAAAATTTATAGCATATATACACGACAACCATATTTTATATTGTTTCTATACATAATACATATTGTACCACATATGCGTATATCGTAGCTCATTCTAAATGCATTTAATACATATAAGTCTTTTGTTAAAAAATAGTATAGTTTATTGCCTAAATAATAAATAGAAATAATCGTGCTTGGTAATGCTGAATTGAGAATACTTTGCCTACTGCTTTCCAGTATGATATTTTCCGTTTTTAGGTGTTTTATCGCTCAAAAATATTTCGAATTGGAAATTTTAAGTTCGCATAAATATTTAAGAGATATGGCAATGGAAAGGCATTTAATTTGTTTAAGAAATTTTCAAGTGTGTACTTAGTGATGCAACGTTCGCATTTTTGTGAAATTATACTATCTACCATAGATGCTATATAAGAAAAATCATATAAAAATACTAATTATTATCTGGAAAGGAGGAGTATATGGTATTGGTACATATATGTTTTTCAGGAACAAAATTATTGGCACAAACAGTTCTTTCATCAATGCTTTGAAAACAGTCAATCAAAGTCGTACGGATAGTGTTAAGCGCGCCGGCAAACTACAAGAATGAAAAGCGAAATCATAAGAGAAGTAAAATTAATTCGAAAGATGATTTCACCCGATATTGCAGCGCAAGTCAGAGAAGAAGTTAATAACGACCTTCATTCAAAAACAGTAAAACAGTATGTGCCCGACGCACCTAAATAATTAATAATTACAAATTCGCTTTCACGCCGCCAATAAGTGGTTTGAATTATAAAACTATCCACCCTTTGCCATGCCGAGTTCTAGCTGAATGAATTATGTAAATATTTTAATAATTCAGAAAGCATCAACCCGAATTAAGAGCAAAATAATTAGGCAGTTCATTTCAATTAAACATTATATGAATTGGTGGGGTGGCCGCCAAGGTGTTGGCCTCAAGGGTCGCAGCAACTGCATCAGCATAGGTCAATGTTTTTGTCTGTTTTGCTATTCGCACCTATTAGTCACGAAATTCTGAGATTTTTATTAGTAATTCTTGAAAGCTTATGACTGGTGACGGCCGTGCTTTGTTCCCACTTCGATTTGTTAGGTTTCAGACTTCCAAACAAGATTAAAAGCTCGTTTGCCCTTATTATTCTTGTTTCGATTTCATTCGCAGTTACTCACTCAGCCAGTGACCAGTCCAGTGTTGACAAAGCAATCGAGCAGATTAAGTCGTTTGTGATTTCCGTGTGTGCTTATTCCGCCGTTGTGATAACTGCACGCGAGAGAAATTTTTCTATCTTATTGGAAGTTAGCAAAAATCTCACAATGGCAAAGACACTTTGTGCTTTGATGTGTATCTGGCTGATCAAACTCGTAGCAAGTCATACGTACCACACGGGTTCTTGCCCCTCAGTGGAGCCCATGGCCGGGTTTGAAATGAACAAGGTAGGTGGTAGGTGATAGACAATCATCTTGCTTTATCCTTATGTCTTTAAATTTTCGTAGCTCACCAAATATTAGAATTTATTGAGTCGAATGCGTCGATATTTGGCTAGAAAGTGATACTGATCTAGTGATCTTCGCGGTTATATAGTGAACTTTGGAGTTTGTTTCATGCAACCTTTTATCAAGTACCAATACAATTGTTCGCATTAAAAGCACAAATATGTTAAATTGAATCTTTGATGCATGTACTCGAAACTAATATTGTTGTATTAATTTTGCAACGAATTAAGTGATTCACTCAAGGATATTATGTTGAGGTACTTCTGCTAACAAGTCGCAATTGATATAGCGGAAGCAACGAATAATAGGACACACTAAACTCAGTTTCTTTAATATTATATTTTCTTCATTTCAAATTTATTTGTGTACTTCTTCAGCTGGCAAATATATGTTGGCGAATTTTTTGCAAGGGATAAATATCAACCCAACAATTTTGAACGTTTTTGTAAAACAAATTTGATTGCCACGCACAGTTTTCTCAATAGTAGAGTATTTTGTCGAGCCAAATATAAATCTTCTAAATAGCCTTAAAACAACAATTAAACTAAGGAAGTAAGCAAGTTTGGATGTTTTCCATTTTGCTCTCGTATTTCAATGAGCTTCTAATTTAAAGCGAACAAAATGCAGCACATTACTTACTGTCGAACTTTCAATTAACCCAAGTCAAGAACAATGTAACCTCCAAATATAAATACATTCAATATTAAATACCCGTTTCACATTCACACATGGGGTTTGTGTCCAAAAATGGACTTCGTACGAAAGAAGGCTGACTTCAATTGACGATTCCGGAAGCTGAATGGCCTTTATGCTCCGAGGGAAGAAGCCTGAAGCGGAATCAGGAAATCATCAGTTTAACACTTGAAATTAATTTAAGTTACGCCGAAAAATATCTAAAAACAAGAAGGGAACCCTCTATACGCCTGCAAATCCCTAATAGTCCAGGGGAATAAGCAAAAAAAATAGCAAGTTCGGGACACTGACTCATCCAGCAAACCAATTACAATAGTTATTGTTAATTGAATATTTAGCTATTTTCATTGTAAATTAGCAATTATCTAAGCAACAAATTGACATTTTCAAAATCGATTTCGGCCAAGTTGTCGGTTTTTGCATTACTTACAAGATGATTGCAATAAATTGCTGTTAAGACTATTTATTTAAATCTGGTAAGTAAAAATGTGTTAAAATTTCACTTCTTTCACTTTTAATTGTTTATTACTCGAAAACGCAGGCTAACCAGGAGTGGCATAAGTATAGGTATTATAGCTATAGGTTAATACTTCGCGAAAATCGTATTGGTTTGCTGGATGAGTCAGTGTCCCGAACAAATGCTTATTTCCCTGGACTATAAGCCATATCCGATGAATGGAACTACATCCAGAAATTTCAGAAATTTCCCATTAGTTAAACAGAAACGAACGAATATCATTGCATTCCTGTAAGAAAGTGAGAAAGAGAGATAGAGCAATAGTCGGCAAAAATTTCAAGATGCAAGATATAAAAAGCAACATTTTTTACAATGGATTCTTAAAGACGATGGTAAGCGGCTGGTGTGCGGCTTCTACTGCCATGACATCACAATTCTACCTCCCCTGGCAATGATAACGTATCGGGTCACGAATGCAAAAAGGGGCGAACGCAGGTAGCGCTCACACAGCTGATAAATACGTATGCGGTTGTTCACATTTTTTTTATTGTGCATTTCGCAGGCGATGCTTAAATATTTGTGTGCGTCGCTCGCTCGGCTGAGAGCTAGTATACGGCGGCGTCCAGTGTTATTTTATTGAGATCTTGAAGATTTGAAATGCTCTCGAATATTTTCATAGAAACACGCCGAACAAAAATTTGAAACGCTGAAAGTTTAATCAAATAAAAAAAATTATTGCCCAAACCCGGACATTTGAAATAACAAGCTAAAGGTTGTTGGAGGTGTTGAGGATAGCGTTTTGATATCCAGAAATTCCCAAAAAATCTATCTTGGGAAAAACCCGCCATCTTGAAATTTTCATCTGATTTTATTCGTTTGCATTCTAAATTGTTTTAAACTCCAACACAATTGAGAAAAATTAAAGGCTTAAAGAAAACAGGTACAGGCTACCGCGTAGTTCTCCCACCCGCTGCTAGATGGTGACAGTTTGCTTGCGCCGGCAGCCGCTGTGATCTTGTCGTAACATGCTGAAGCTTGCATATTACTCCATTGCAACTTGACGTAGGGATCACCCTTCATTGACGATATGGCACGAGGCTGTTGCTTGATATGCTTTCCAGACTTGGTTTATGTGCGTCGTACTCGGAAGCGATTCGTTTTGAGGCCGCTGCCGCTCGAGACGCTGAGCCATCAGTGGACAAAGATGCATTCGTACAGTTTGTATTCGACAATACAGATCACAATGTGAGGACTTTAGATAGCCACGGTTCACGCCATGGGAGGAAGCGTTATTCCCAAGGAGTAAGCAATCACTTCCGACAGCAGAGTTGACATCTTTAGGTTCACTCGAGTTGATACCCTGCGAAAACCTGAGAAATGGGGCAGTACTCATCGTTGCGAAAGACGTCGGCGGCACTCTTCCAGAACATATCATTTCATTGATATGCTGCGAATATGCGGTTACCAGCTCCAGGAAACGGCTGGACCTGGCAGGAATGGATTTATGGACGTGGTAACTGGTAATCAGCGGGAGGAACACTGACTGCTTGGCATGATGCGATGACGCTAAAGGCCTACCCCCATAGAGTCCGTCGGCATCAGGCGTCGTCGCACAACTATTGAATACATGCATTCATATGGGAGCTAACCCATAAGGCCTACCCCCATAGAGTCCGTCGGCATCAGGCGTCACTTCAGGCGTCGTCGCACAACTATTGAATACATGCATTCATATGGGAGCTAACCCATAGCCGACGAGGCGGCAACGCGTTGCGAGAGAGATTATTAGAGGAACCTCTAAAGGCCTAAACCCATAGAGTCCGTCGGCATCAGGCGTCGTCGCACAACTATTGAATACATGCATTCATATGGGAGCTAACCCATAGCAGGCGCCGCGGCAGCGCGTCGCGAGAGAGAATTTTAGAGGAACCTGCAATAATTCGGCAAAAGCGACGCGCCGTATAAGAGCTTTGCTGAGAGAGCTCTGACAAGTTGAGATTGGCCAGTTGGGATTCGCTGAATCAGCTGTTTATTTGACAAGTAAGGTTTGAATTTGATATCTGTGAATTGTTTTGGTGGTTTTTTAATTATTCGGTTTGCTGTTTCTTCGTTTGGATTTCCTGGAGGGTGCCGAGTTTTTCCCGAATTCATTAGTCTAGTTTCTTGACGAATTGCTACTAGATTTCTTGTTAATTCACCTTCGGAGCATACTGCGCCAGTTGGCGGTTGGTCTCGAATTGTCATAAACAGCTGAGCGGCAGCGAAAGCGACGCCTGATGCCGACGGATTCTATGGGTTCGGGTCTCTCTTGCCGCGCTAAAAAGTGAATGCTCCGCGGCAAAAGCGACGCGCGACTCGATGCCGACGGACTCTATGGGGGTAGGCCTTAAAGGGCTAACCCCATAGAACGCGTCGGCGCGTCGCTTTGCCGCGGAGCTTTCACCTTTTTAGCGCGGCAAGAGAGAGCCGAACCCATAGAATCCGTCGGCTTCAGGCGTCGCTTTCGCTATTGCTCAGCTGTTTATGACAATTCGAGACCAACCGCCAACTGGCGCAGTATGCTCCGAAGGTGAATTAACAAGAAATCTAGTAGCAATTCGTCAAGAAACTAGACTAATGAATTCGGGAAAAACTCGGCACCTTCCAGGAAATCCAAACGAAGAAACAGGAAACCGAATAATTACAAAATCACCAAAACAGTTCACAGATATCAAATTCAAAGCTTACTTGTCAAATAAACAGCTGATTCAACGAATCCCAACTGGCCAATCGCAACTTGTAGAGTTCTCTCAGCAAAGCTATTATACGGCGCGTCGCTTTTGCCGAAATATTAGAGTTTCCTCTAAAATTCTCTCACGCGACGCGCTGCCGCGGCGCCTGCTATGGGTTAGCTCCCATATGAATGCATGCATTCAATAGTTGCAAAAGCGACGCCTGAAGCTGACGGATTCTATGGGGGCCAGGCTTAAGGGCGGCCCCCATAGAATCCTTCACCGTCAACTTCACCTTCGCCGCCGCTGCACAACTATTGAATCCATGCATTTCATATGAGAGCTAACCCATAGCCGACTTCACCGTCAAGGGCGGCCCCCATAGAATCCTTCGCCGTCAACTTCACCTTCGCCGCCGCTGCACAACTATTGAATCCATGCATTTCATATGAGAGCTAACCCATAGCCGACTTCACCGTCAGACCGTCGCGAGAGGAAATTTAGAGGAATTGTCAATATCTGGTTGCAGCAGACCGTCGTGAGGGAGCTTTGCTGAGAGGGCTTTTACAAGTTGTGATTGGCCAGTTGGGTTTCGTTGAATCAGCTGTTTATTTGACAAGTGAAGGTTTGAATTTGATATCTGTGAACTGTTTTGGCGATTTTGTGATTATTCGGTTTCCTGTTTCTTCGTTTGGATTTCCTGGAAAGTGCCGAGTTTTTCCCGAATTCATTAGTCTAGTTTCTTGACGAATTGCTACTAGATTTCTTGTTAATTCACCTTCGGAGCATACTGCGCCAGTTGGCGGTTGGTCTCGAATTGTCATAAACAGCTGAGCGGTGGCGGTGGCGGCGAAGGATTCTATGGGTTCGGGTCGCTCTTGCTGCACTGAAAAGGCTTTAAACTCTCAAAGCTCTGCTGCAAAGTTGACGGTGAAGGATTCTATGGGGGCCGCCCTTTAAGGGTTTGTGATGCCTCATAGTTTGGCGGAGCTTTTGCACGAACTCAGCTTCTTCGGTGTTTTCATTCGGTGCGAAAAATTCTCCCGGTAATCGCAGGTTCCAACCGTAGACGAGTTCAGCAGGCGTTGGTTTTATGTCGTCCTTGCAGACTTATGGATATGGGCTTAGAACAAGAGCGACTGCGTGCGTGGGTTGAATTTCTATTTATGACCGGGTCGGCGGTGTGACTCGAATATTTGGCGCGTTTGGCTAAAACCGAAAATTTGAAGGTGGGTTTCGTTCCCGATATACATAGTTTCGTTACGATTGGAAGAAATCGTCGTGATCCGCGATACCTCGCTGGCTTCCAAGATTTGGTCGGGTTTAGCAATGTTGTTTAGGTTATCGTTCCTGATGGCTGAAATTCCGCGTGCGTGGCTTGGTTGTCTTAACCACAAATTTTTAAGCAACGTGTCGTCTAATTTACCGTTGCCGAGGTACCGCATTTCATGCAGGAGGGCGGTGGGCTTTTTGTCACCCAGTTCTAATTCGGACAGCAACTTGCGGAGTTTTTCACTTTCGGTCTCTGAAAAATGATCTGTTATTTAAAAAAAAATATTACTCTCCAGGGATACGACGGTGACGGTCGCGTAGAATTCCATCGCATCTGTTTTTACCTTGGATATAAGAAAATTCGATTCTATTTGCATAAACCACAATTCCGGTCGGGACTGATGAAATGGCGGCGGCTTGAGGCTTATTTTGCAAATTTGCGCTCCATCGTCTAGTTCCTTCTTTGACTTTGACTTGGCCGGATTCCGTAGACATCGTGGCGCTTATAACATTATGTTTGATTCAGCGTTTTGGTTGAACGTGCGGAAGTTTTTCAGCGGCCGTATGCAGGAAACAGTGCGGGGTCACCAATCTGGACTTTATGCTGAGTCAAACAAAGTTCCACTTAATAAAATCCAAATATGTATATTCAACAAATTATACGGTGGGTTAAGACACTTAAATATTGGGTCGCCAATGAATCGCCACACCATCAATCGGTCATCGACCTCAAAGCAGCGCTTTCCTCTATTTGTTTGCAAGTATGTAAGTGCAGTTCAAGAAGAGTTGAACAGCCTCAACTACATCGACGAGTCAGTTATTGTCAAAATTGCAATGGCCTTAGAACTAAGACACGTACTTTTTCAACGAATTCCTCATGTTCTGATTGTGATATTGTGGCCTTAACCGAAACTTGGCGATATAAAGATATCGGTGACCCTGAGTTGTTGGATTGTTCGTATCAGGTGTTCCGTCTTGATCATTCATTATTCGGACTCTTTGCCACGCAAAGGTGGTGGCGTTTTAATTGCAGTCAAAGGATGTCTACCCACCAAATTCGTTACAGGTCCGTGTTCCGACGTGGAAATGATATGTACCTTGATAAAACTTGGGAAGAAGAAAAAAATATTTACGACATGCCACTACGTGCCACTGGGTTCGGATTTGCAGACCTATCAGGAACATTTGGCTGCGATTGAGTGTGTCGGTGCTTGTTTCTACAGACGATGAAATTGTTATCTTTGAAGATTTTATTCTAGCAAATATTGCATGGCCCATCTATTATAGTGTTGATAGTGTCCTCCCTTCGGACCCTGCGCTATATTCATTGGATTTCCACTTTCTGGACACTGTAGCTTCGCTTGACCTCAGCCAAATCAACTGTCGATCAATCGAGAATCAACGCTCTCGGATCCTGGACCTTGTGTTGAATCCTTGACCGGATAGCTTTCGCTTGCATCGTTGTGAACGACCTTTCATTCGTGAGGAATTTTTTTTATAAGACAATAAAATTCAATCATTTGAATTTTTTTATATGTTTTTACTTGTACCTTCAACTGTGTAAAAAAATTTTTTTTTCTTATTTTACATTTTTTATATGTTTTTGTTTTATAATAATTAAATTAGACACCAAAAAAAAAACAGGTCACTGGTGGGGGTAATAGCGGCTGTTCATGTTGTCTGAAATGAAAAAATCGAATGGATTATTGTTCAGTAGGTCTGTCGCTATCGTCCTTACCAGAATTAATCAATTTCATTGAGAAGAAAAAAAATGGCGGACTGTAGAATAAAAAGTTACGAAAATCTGGTTTTTTTTTTGTTAAAAAACGTTTAAAAAAAATAAGTAAATATTTTCGAAAATATGCAATTCTGGTACGAACGATAACTATTAATGAGTAGAACAACATATATAAATTTCAAAGCAATCGGTCGATTAGTTTTTTTTAGGCTCCCCACCGTTTTAGAAAATGATGTTTCGAGTAAAATCCGTTTAAAGTTTCAAGAGCAGAATTTTCGTGGAAAATTTATACTTACACTAATCTGCTATGTCTGGGCCATAAAATTTCATAATTCACGACAAAACTTTATATACACTATTTCACATATACACAGGTAGGTAATATACTAAAGTTGACCGTCAGAACTCCGTACGCAGGTATAAAAGACCGGTGAAAGCAATAGAAATGTAGCAGCTGCAGACCTGGCGCGGCGGCGATTATGAGGTGTAACTTATTTAATTCTAGGAATTTCGGTCTGAATTTTTCACAGCATATCGATTTTTCGAAGTGGTCACATGAGAATACCCCCTTAAAAAAATGTGTTATCTTTAAGACTTCAATGGATGATTTTGTATCAAATCATTTTTTTTTTATTTGGACAAGAAATTGAAATAGAATTAAGTAGCTTACATTTTACATTAGATCAATGTTTAGCAAAGCTTGAAACAGAAAGCCTCTTTCGTTTTTGTTTTTCGGCGATAGTCTGAAAATTTATTGTTGTCTAGACAGTAACTCTTCTTGTATGAAGGAAACTTAATTCAAAATGTTTCATTTAAGAATTATTTAAATAATATTAATTCCTTAATACCCCAAAACACCACGAATATGTTTCTGAGCCCCGTCCAGTATATCAACTTCAAAGTGGTATCGAAATTAGTCCATAAGGTCACGGAAGAGATACAATCGAAAATAATAAGATACACTAAACCACTTGGTGTAGATAATATTTTTGGTTTTTGGTATTGATTTATTTAAGGGTTAAACCGTAAAACCTAATTAGAAGGCTTGTCTTGTTAATATCAAATGTAATGTTTAACGCGTTATGAGTAAAAAAAAATAAGCCTAGGTGTGAATCAAAACGTAAATAAAATTTCAGCGGTGCGTCAGTTAATTCCAGATTCGCCATTCCCAGCTGAAAGAAAATTCCCGACTCCCATTACTATACCGTGCGATAACATCCGTATTTTGTAATTTTTTGTTATGCCCAGTCAGCTTCTAGGAATCTTATCTTATTGAAACAAAGTTTCTTTTTCTTCCCGCTAATCAGTCTTAAATAATGGTTGGGGTCAAATCTGATAATTTGTTTTCTTGTTGAATTAAAAACAATAAATCGTTTATAAAAAAGTAGTTTATAGAATCTGAAGGAATAGCTTTCCAAATAAGCGTCTATATTACTTATAAGAAAGATTTTAACATTAAGCGTGAGTTTAGAAAACATAACGTCTGAAAAACGCGTTTAAAAATTAGCGATTACAGGGCCATAAAGGATTCCTTCCTCTTCTTCGTTTCGCAGAATATGTATAATATTATGACAGAGTATTATAAACAAAACAAATGTATTCGTCGGCTGAAATGCGTTTATTGGCAGAATTTTATATTATTTGATTTCAAGCATCTGAAATGTGAAAGAAGACATTTGTATGTAAGAGCAAAAGATTTCAGGATGAGGTTGTCAAATTCCCCAAAATCGCAGATAAAAAACAACAGAAATAAAATATGTGAACTTTCTGTTATTAATTTGTTTCTTTGTTTTTAATTGTTAAGAATTTTTATACAAATATTTCTAAAATAATGATTTTGGAGGCTTCGAAGGCCTTTATAAATTCTACTTCGTATTGCTGCCTATTGTTATTATTTTCGAAGACTCCTAATAATATACCACGCCTTAGATCAATTATTTCTATTATATAATTTTATTTGAAAACTTACTACGCAACACAATATTGATATTTTTATACTCTTTGAAGCTGGAAACTAAAATTTATTACAATTTCCTCGTCCAGTAATTTTTTAAAAGACCTGTAATCTATCAACATAAAAAATTGAATTATATCATTGCACGGAAACTGACGTGGGCTCCAGTTCTGACTATCTTACGCTCCAAATTCGTACGAAAATTAAAATGTTGAAGCACTCAATTACATTAAAAAATTAAATGATTCGTGACCTCATTGAATCGAAAATATCAAAATTCATATGTTACATCTGTGTTCAGCAAATATGATAAAAATATGAAACTCAAATCATTATCGTACGAATACAAAAATCAGAACAGGATCTATTACGTTAAATCAATTGAACGAAGATCCATTTTTTTACCGTAAAATTCTCTTCAGTGATGAGGCGCATTTTTGGTTAAATGGATACGTCAACAAGCAAAATTGTCGCATTTGGAGCAAAGATAATCCACACGCCGTTCAAGAATTACCAATGCATCCTGATAAATGTACTGTTTGGTGCAGTCTATGGGCTGGTGGGATCATCGGTCCATATTTCTTTAAAAATGAGGAAGGACGACGCGTTACCGTGAATGGAAATCGATACAGAACCATGATCAATGAGTTTTTGTTGCCAAATCTTGAAGATATGGATATGGATGAAATGTGGTTTCAACAAGATGGTGCCACTTGCCATACAGCACGTGAAACAATCGACTTATTGAAAGTAACTTTCAACGACAACATTATTTCGAGAAATGGTCCGGTGAATTGGCCTCCGCGTTCGTGCGATTTGACGCCACTCGATTACTTTTTGTGGGGATACGTGAAGTCATTGGTTTATGTGGATAAACCTCAATCGATTGATGCTTTGGAAACCAATATTCAACGTGTCATTGCTGACATACGCCTCCAAATGCTTGAAAAAGTGGTCGAAAATTGGACCTCCAGAATGACATTTGTGAAAAATAGTCGTGGTGGCCATATGCAAGAAATTGTGTTTAAATGTTAAATGCCAAGAAATTATCTACCAAATAAAAAAAAAATTTTGGTCATTTCATAATTTTATGTGTTTTATTCAAAAAAAAAATCGGCAACCTCTTAAAAAAACACCCTTTATAATGATAAGGTGCAAGGTTTCAAAATGGCAGTTCCATGATGGCTACCGGTTAATTATGTTCTTAAATTAGTTAAATTTCAAGAGATAGCCCTGAAAATCTACATTTCTGCATTAGGGGGTTTGCGGGGTCGCTGATTTCGAATCTGCCATCAAAATTTCCAAACTCAAAATGGCGTCTCCAATATGGCGATCGGAATTCCTCAATTTCAAGCAAGTTAGTTAACATTTTTGGTGTTGCAGCATTTAAAATCTATCAAAATTGAATATGGCGGACCCAAAATGAGTACCAGTTAAACTGCGGGGGACTGCTCTGAAATCCACATTAGGTGGTTTTCGGGCTTCGCTGATTTCGAATTTTCAACCAAAATTTCCAAATTCAAATAGCGGATACAATATACCGGCCGAAAAAGTCAAGCTTCAAAGGATTTCCCTGAAAATCCTCACTAGAAGGTTTTCGGAATCGTTGATTTAGGATCTGCCATCAACATTTTCTAATCCAATATGGCTACCGAAAATGTTAAACTCAAGGGATTGCCCTGAAAATTCGCACTCGGAGGTTTTCGGGGTGACTAATTTTGAATCCGCCATCATAATTTCCACATTCATAATGGCGGATCCAATGTGGCTACCGAAAAAGTCAAGCTTTAAGGGATTGTCCTGTCGATCCGCAATACAGGGTTTTCGGGGTCTCTGATTTTGAATCTGCCATTAACATTTCCAAATTCAAAATGTCGGGTCCAATATAGCTACCGAAAAAAATTAAACTTAAAGGGATTGCCCTGTAAATCCGCAACAGGGGGTTTTCTGGGTTGCTGGTGTCGAATCTGCCATCAACATTTCCAAATTCAAAATGGCGAATGCAATATGGCGACCGAAATTCGCCAATTTTAAGCAATTTTAATGAAATTTTGTATGAAGACGGTTTTGGGGTTACAGAACTCAAATCTACCAAAATTCAAGATGGTGGACGCAAAATGGTAAACTTCACGGGATTGCCCTGGAAATCCGTACTAGGGAGTTCTTGGGGTTGCTGGTTTCAAATCTGCCATCAACATTTCGAATTTCAAAATGGCGGATCCAATATGGCTACCGAAGCTCCTTCACTTTAAGCAACGTTGCAAATGAATAAAATAAAAATAAAATTTTGCTCGAATTTGTGTTCAGCTAGCACTGAATTTTTCCGTCCGGGATTCGCATTCGGTGGAATATTCTTGCCTAACTTTGTTGCAAGGTCAAATTTTCGACTGTACGCAACGGATTTATGGATTTCAGGCACAGCTATAACGGGGCAGTTTTTGCCGAGGGGTTTTCTAAACGGGCGATGAATTTTTGATTTAGCAAGCTCCATGTTGGTAATATCAATTGCTTTGGCTGCATTTCCGCAGCAATTGATATTAGCAACATGGGCTGCTTAGATTGACCACAACAATGTTGCATAAATTGCATAAATGCTTCGCGCATTGACCGTTGTTGCTATTAAAAGCTCGAAGAGCCGCGCCGTATTATAGCGCAGAATCCGACGGTTATCAGGTAAATACTTCCGATTTCTTGGACTACATTGGTGACCTTGGCTTTTAGTGAATTCATTTCATATGCTGATAGTATATTAACCATGTTTATGTTCTGATGGTCAATGTCGGATCTTAATAATCTATGAGTCATTATGTTGTCAATTGCTGCCCGTTGTGCTGGAAAGATGATTTGTCTTCTAAGATCCCCTAAATCTTCTGGAGAATATATTCCTGCTTGCATGATGATGATTACCTGCTTCCTCATATTCCCAATCGGTTGATTTAGCAGATGGTCTCAACTCTTTGGGAGTTTATATCTTTTGAGAGGTGGGTGATGATAGCCCATAGTATTTTTTATTTATCTCGCTTAATACAAACTACAGATTTATCTACATTAAACTAAAAATGAAACTAAGAACTAAAGCAAATGACAAGAATGAAAGCCTTAGCCAATTAAAAATTAAGAAGGGTTGAGGGAGTAAGTAAAGCAAAGTGAAGCTAAAAGCCAACAAGGAAGTCGAAGGCTGCTGTGTTGTTGACTTTCCGTAGCATTCTGGTGAAGAGTTCGAAGTGACCCTAATTAGTGCGATGACTATCGAGGCGAAAGGTGGGAAAAGACCTAACGTTTCAGGGGTTAGTGTTATGGGAGATACTGTGTAGAAACTCGGGACAGTCAATGGAGCCGGTTATGACTTGATGGATGAAGATAACATCTGCGACATCGCGACGTAAGATAAGCGGCTGGAGGTTAGTCAGTTTTAGCCGGCTTTCATATCGAGGAAGGTTGAAGTTATCTGTGCAAGGAAGGTCACGCAACGCAAAGCGGACAAATCTACGTTGAACTGCTTCGATCCTGTTAATGAGGGTGGATTGGGAGGGGGACCAGACCTGGAAGTCATACTCCAGGAGTGGCCTAACGAAGAAGATGTGGAGTGATTTGGTGACATAAGGGTCAGAGAATTCCTTAGGCCATCGTTTTACAAAGGCAAGGATTGAGTTGGCGCTATTTACGATGTGGTCAATGTGGGAACGAAAGTGGAGCTCACTGTCGCAGATAACCACCAGGTTGCGAAGCGAATTAACAGATGGAGCTGGTTCGCCTGAGAGAACGTAGGATCTAGAAGAGGTGGAGGCACGTTTATGGGAGAAAGTGATCGATTGGCATTTGGATACATTGAGATCGAGGAAATTTTTCAAGCAGCAGGTGGAGAAACTGTTCAGGTCGTTTTGAAGTAGGGTAGGTTAGATATGTTGGTAATTTATTTAAATATTGTCATGTCATCAGCATACATTGAATGATTGATAACCTTTTAAACATCATTCATGGTTAGTATGAAAATTAAAGGACTTGAAATCGCGCGAAGCAAAATCAGCCAATAAATGGTGATTCATACTAAAAGCAATTGTTTACTCGTATTTATTTGTGCTTTTTTGCTTTCAGTTTCTTGGAAATTGGTATGCTATTCAGAAGTCTGCAACTGCGTCAACTTGCTTGGTGTACACCCTCGCAGCTGGTGATGAGCCGAATCACTATAAAGTCGAACAAACATCACAACATTTCATTCTTGGACTTACGCCTCTGAGACATACGTACAGATACACTGGCGAAATTTCACTTCCAGATGCAGATGTACCTGGAAAAATGCAAATTAAGTTCCCTCTCAGTAATGATCGGCTTTCTAATTTAACGTGGTTTGTCGTTTAATTGAATTTGTTTTAGGTGTGGCCGGCAGCTCTTCGTTCACAGTGTTCATGACTGATTATGAAACTTACGCTGGTATATTTTCTTGCCAAAAATTAGGATTCTTCCACAGAAGGAGCGCAACCCTATTGTCGCGCACTAGAAGTCTGGATAAAATGTACATTGACAAAATGAGAACTCGATTGTCGTCGTTCCTCGTGGATCCTTTCGATTTAAGCATAATAAACCAAACAGGATGTCCCAACAATGGCTCGGACGGATATAACATTAGCATTGATCAAGACACCTTCTCAGCGCACAATGTGGCTAATGTGTTCCGTAAGGCTGGAGACAAAATTGCAGATGGAGTCGAATATACCGTAGAAGCGGGAAAAAAGGTAAGAGTAAGAAGTCAAGGGCGGGTCCGATAGCTCAGATGGTAGAGCGCTGGACTAACAATCCACGGGTCGTGGGTTCGATTCCCACCCAAGTCACCTCCAACTTGATAAAAAGCTGCGGGAGGCGCTGTTCCCAGCAAGCGATACATGGCAGCTCCATCAGCTGGCATAGCCACTGCGAGCTAATCACTCGGCATGAAAAAAAAACGATTAGAGATACTGAAGCAGAGCCTCGGATAGGTGACTTTGTAGTAGCCCTATGCTCCCAAAGGGAGTAGTAAGGAAAAAAAAGCTGTCAGTAATACCTCCTAAAAGTCCCTTCGTTCACTCGAAAAACACAAATTTTTTTTTTGCTAGCGCGGTCGTGCAACCCGTCAAATTTACATTTGATTTAACTCGATGTTTTGTTGAGATTTTTTGCTTGCAATGCGATAAATGCATGCTTCCAGATATCGAGAGTAATCCAAAAATACCTCTGCCAACATTTTTTGTGGTCAGGTTCGGCGTCTAGGCCCTACTTCCGGTCAAACCGGAAAAACTGCCAAAACTATGGCGCCTTGAGGAATGGTGATATTTTCCAACGAATTCTGGGTTATAGCTTAAACGTGGTTTTTCTGGAGCTAAGGTGCTATTGCCAGCATTTTTGCCAAAAACGGTTTTACAACTTGAATTAAAGTAAACGGTTTTTTACCAAGGGAGTAATAGTCGAAAAGGGGTTTAATTTCTCTCAAAGTGTTCTTGATGACTCGACTTGCAATTAATTTTTATCCAGTAGTTTTACCCCTAACCCTAATTTCACTTCAGGTTTCTGTGAAAAAAATGTGAGAAATGTTTTGGGCGCAGGCTACAACTGAATGGGAAAAAGCTATTGTATAAAAACTTTTTGCAAGAGTTTTACTTTTAGGTAAGAGTCATAGAAGCATTTTGAGAGATAGATGACTTTTTCTTTATACCCTGGTCGAAAGTCCGTACTTTCGGCTCCGATTTTAAGGCAGAAAGCCTAACATTTATGCTCTGCTGAATAGGAGCCGAAAGTTCGTACTTTCACCACACGGGCAGAAAGTTGAAAGCCCTGGATCTGAGTGCCATGATGATCATTTTACGCAGTGCAGGAATTTCAACTTTCTGCCCTTGTAGTGTAATATACTATTTCCGACTATTGCTTCCGATTTTACATCATTGGCAAAAAATAGCTTACTTTAGGCCGGTTGTCATATTGTTCAGGCGAAACCTATTTTGGGTTGGATGTTTCATATGCGATTTGCAATTATTTTTTAAACCCCCCGGAATGTCATAAGGAATGGCAATTTCGATTTGGAAAAATTATTATTATTATAAAAATCGTTTTTTTTATCTTCCTCTTCAAGATAACTCGGGAACTATTGATTTTTGAGAAAAGTTGAAAGGATAATAATGTTTCGTAATGAAATTTAAAAAAATTAAAATTGCGATTTTTTGAATTGGTATCGATAGTAAGCATCACCAAGAGTGCGTGAAAAATTTGCAGCTGAAAAAATTCATTTGTTCAATCAAATTAACAAGTTATTATACGAAAAACTGTCAAACAGATTTGGATGAAATTTGATATGTTGTTTTATCAATCACAGTAGGAGGTACCCTGCACTTGATCGTACGTACAACTTATTATTATTATACAAACGGGTCATGTAGGCTATTTCTTGAAAGCAGCGCGACCTTTCATTAGGGATCGTCAAGCTGTAAAAGCTAATCCCGAATTACTCTTGCTGATCCCCCGCAGCTAAGCGTTGCAAAAGTAATCTGGGGAATTCCCATTCTACCCATTGGACCTAAAATTTCGCGATCACCACGCAAAGAACTAGCCGAGTGCTTACTACAACCTTGGAAATTATCACACACCATCTATGTCAAAACCTTTAGGCTATAGTGTCCTGGGAAGCTGCATTCGACACATCCATCGGTGCTATGATGGGGGCTCCGAAGTGTGTCTGCCTTTGACGACCTAAGGCTCGGTATTGGCAGAGTACGTCCTCTGCTGTTTTATATTCTTCAAGGCAAAAGCGACAACTATCATCGATCGCAACACCTGTGTATCTTTTTCAGTGTATCTTTAGGGAACAGTGCCAACAAAGATGAATCTTTTCCCTTGTTTATGTGCGGTTTGACTATTCCAATGCGAGACCTTGGAGTTTTTTATCCCATAGTCTAAAAGTGGAATCGGTGTAGCTCATGGCCAGGCCACAGTAAGGCTCTGGTCCAATGAATGGAGATTCTGCTCCCTTTCTGGCGAATTCATCCGCCTTTTCATTGCCCTGGTACCCAGGCTAATGTAAGCCTATTGGATTTCGTACAACCTAAATGGCGGAAAAAAATTCATGAAAGAACGATTTTTTTTTACCTAATGTTAATTATTCCTATTTTTTAACTATAATAATGCGTATCGGAATTTCGGAGTTATCCTGCGAAATTTTGTATGTGATATTTCATAAAATAACATTCTTCAGTTATTCTGAAGAGAATGTTAAAAGAAACTATTTTTTTAAGATTTCTTTTTTCATTTTTTAATTCTTCATAACTTTTCCACAACTTTTCCAACTGACGTATTTCAAAATTGTCATTCCTTATAACATTCGGAACTTTATAAAAATTGTCGGTCCTATGTATATGTGCCATCCAAGATACCCCTTTTTAAAACAGATCCCACCTGGACTAAGAATAGACTACCTAGGCCCGTGTCAAAAATTGATGGGTCATTTGAAGACCTACATACCAGATGTGCAACCTTAAAACGGCTGTTTTTATATTTAGCAAAACACAATAATTAACGCAGAAAAGTGAAGAATATTTTATTCGAAGAAATTGCCCTCGTTGGCTATACATTTTGCCCATCTTTGGGGAAGATTGTAGATTCCACCCCAAAAGAATTCATCCCCTTTGGATAAGAACCACTCATCGAGCCATTTTTTAACATCTTCATAAGAATTGAAATGCTGCTCAGCAAGCGCGTGTCCCATCGACGCAAACAAATTGTAGTCGGAAGGGGCCAGATCTGGAGAGTAGGGCGGGTGGGGTAGCAACTCCCAGCCAAGTGCATCCAACGTATCCCGGACCAATCTTGCTGTGTGTGATGGTGGCCGACAGTACCGACAAAAGTAGTATGCCACAAAGTCGGAAAAATTGGTTATTGAAACTTTGATTTCATTTAATTTTTTGTATTTCTCCATAATTTTTTTTAGAACAGTTTCTTTTGAACGGCAATATTATATAACAATCGTATTTAACAATATCATGTTGAAAAAAAGTTGCCGTGCAGGATCAAATGACCTTCCAGCTTTATAAATCAAGTATACGATGAAATTGAGATAATTATTGATATACATGCAAATGAACAATAATTTTTTGACGGCATTAATTTTAATAGTACTTTTGAGTGCTAGATAATGTTTTGGAGCCGATGCCGTACTTTTTCAAATCACCCCCCAGACCACGGAAAGGGAAGGGGTTGCAACATTCGATTTTTTCCCCTTGTCGCATGATTTTTTCAACGGCGTTGCGGAATTATGGTTTTGTGGCGCACTACTTTTGTACAGCACTGCGCGTTTTCTCATTATTTTTGATGGATCTATTGATGGTAAGAATGCCGTACAAAAATACATGACCAAAATGTACTCACTCTACCTGTGCTTTTGAATTCTCACCTGCACTCAGTTGGACAGCTTACAAGTGACGGCATAGTGTTGAATCTTATTATTTTATGCCCTTATATCATTCTACACAGGTCTTCTGGTGGTTCAAATGACCCATCAATTTTTGACACGGGCCTGTAGTCTAGAAGTCGTGGTTGTTTCACGCGTTTTGATTTTCTTGAGGGCATGTGTTGCGCAGGGTGAATTCCGAGAAAGAAGATCAAAAAAGCAAAAAAAGCATCAAAATAGGTATTTGCGGGCCAAGAAAAATAGTATTGTTTTGCCAGTTGCTGGAATTGTTCGATACCTTTCTACTGTTTAGTTTAGAGCTAGTGCTCGAAATCTGAGGAACAATTTGCATATTCGACGGTTTAATCATTTTAATGTGAGGATTATCTGAAATGCTGGATGATGGATTGATTACTTAAGTAAAGTAATTTTAAAAATTAGGAATATTATGTTTCCTTTCGAAATAAAAGATCTTTAGGTTTCATTTTAAAATTGCCGCGAAAATTGCAAGTTGAGATATTTTAAATTTGGAGGAAGTTTAGTTTATCAATATCAAACGCCAAAGTACATTCTTTGTTGTTGTCGAAGTGGGTAATCTTTATATTTATTTGTCTATGATATTACGGAGATTCTTCTGATAGAGAGAATTGCTCTAGGATAAAAGAGTGATTTCGCTTTGTTTGTTTATTTCTGCTCCAAAGTCTCGAGCACCTCCTCTAAATAATTTGAAGCTCGAAGTTTTAGGAATAATGCTCAGACACATATGTGCATACATTATACTTTCTATACTGCAGATACACAGTCTTTGGATAAATTATGTACTCACATCGGAAATTATCTTTTTTATATATAATTTCTCTGTAATTTTATGGTTTTTCGTTGAATAAAGTGAAATAATTGGTAGCGTGCATATCTAATCCACATTTAAAATAAGCATACCAAAAGAATATCTGCACAATCTATTTACATCTCACGACAATAAAAAACAAAAAAAACAGTACAGTAATTTGTCCAGGAACTATAACGTTATTTTGAATTCATTGTAGCAAAATATATATATGTGTTTTCCCTTTCAGTTGTACCATGTCGCTACAGACGATAACAATTCAAATGATCGTAAGAAAGAAGAATTTGGACGAAATGTGGCAATTCCAGATCACGATCCTGACGCTGAATGGGTTAGATTCTAATTTGATGTTCCGACTTTGTGAAAGTAAATGTGTGAAATAAAGTTTCTGGCTTAGTTTTTTGTGCCTTTCCTTTTATAAAAAAGCGACCTGTCAACTGATGAAAGCATGCAGAACACCTCAGGCTAAGTGGCATGTGAGATTCAGCCTTCAACACTCCATACACTAGATGGAACCAAGCTAGTTAAGTATGTAAAAACGCATGCAATACATAAATCATGCTAACATGTGGCAAATTGTTATCTATACCTAATATATGTATGATACTTACCCGTAATGGATGCGTTTATTAGTCACGTACTGAATAAGGGGCTTGTTTTACTTAGCGATGAATCAAAATTTAATATTGTCAATTCGGATGTTATATGTTACGTCAGACGTCCATATGACCAAAGAGTGGTTTAACACGTTACCTTGCGTACCGTGAAATATGGTAAGAAGAAGGTTATAGACTAGGGTTATTTTTCCTCACACACTATTACTTTAGTATTTATTTGTTGGGGCGACCCTATTGATGGGCAATGCGACCAGGAAGGTCTTTTGTGCCGAAACATCATTACTGCAAAAGACGATCTGCTACCCTAAGAAACACTGGAGGGTCAGTTGCCGGAGATGATCGGACGTCAGCCGAACTCAACAGTTTCCGACCGAGGATCCTCCTCCTTAACCGTGCCAAAGCAGGACAAGCACACAAGATATACGACGCAGTTTTGTCGCCCTCAAGACATAGACGTCATTCAGTGGCACTAGACAGGCCTATTTTGTTTAGGTGATACCTTACTTAATGGTGGCCTGAAAGCCAGCTTACCAGTAGTCCGATTTTCGCTCTATTGAAGGCAGTGATTTCAGAATATATGTAAGGGCTGATGAGCTCTTTAGCCTGACGAAGCCCAGATATTTCTCCAGTATAGAGACAGTTAGCCCTTATACCAGTTTTGCCAGCCTTGGTCGAGGATCAGTTAATGCTGCAATAGGTTTCCGAACTAATGTACCGGGACGATGAACCTCTCCTAGCTTCATTGCTCTCAATACCGGAATGTCCCAGTATCCAACAGAGAAGCTTGGATATCGGAGAAGATTTTGACTATAGCACTATTTAAACCTAAAGTGCACTAACAAAAATTTCGGCTCGAACTGCATCATGAAATCCGCAAAGCTTTTTAGACCACGATCCAAAGCTTCGGCAAGTTTCCCAATCAGAGACATCACCCCGGGACCATTAAGCATGCTACACCTTCATAATTCATTCAACCAACCAAGCGTCACCAGAATGTCTTAACCAAACAGACTTTCTATTGTCGTTTGGAATTGAATAAAACCTCAAAAAACAACATGAAATGTATGCGTTTATGCAATATTCATAGGAACAAGAACGCGACATATTGTAAAAATAATATTGACAAACACGTAAAAAATCGCAAGAACAAATCCAGCAAAACGGTACAGAAAAAACCCTAAAAATCAAAAAATCTTTGAACAAAATCAAATTCTGAAAAGATCTTTAAAAACAAAAACAAAATGCGGAAAGTATCGAAACACTAAATATAAATTATACTAAAATATAGCTTATGAATAACAATGCTGAAATACGCAGAAAATCGCATAGCTCGCAAGGACACAAGTCACACATCTCTTCACTCGAGAACGCTCTAAGCAAGAGTGTGTGAGTCTGCTTATATCCCGAGGCATAGCAGCAGGAACGGGATTTTCCATTTACCTTTCGAGAACTTTAACAAAATATAAACAAATACGTGAGAACATAAATCATGAGCTTTCGCTTGCGAAAACTTGCTTCGAACAAGTTTTCTCCTTCACAGAAATTCATATTTTCAAAGGTTTAAAATTTCAAAAGTTTTAATCACTGATATCTATAGTAACTGGATAGTTGATTGAATTGAATTGAATTTTATTATCAACTTTAAACATGCATAGTCCAGAAAAGAAATTAAAATTTGCAACTCGTCGGTATGGTAATAGTTGGTAAGGTACAAATGCGGATTCGGCAATTTTGCATTCTCGAAAACGTTCATTGTGAAATTGAATGCTTCACTCGAATAAGAACAAATTTATGAAATATATTATACAGGGTGATTGGGAGATGGGTGCAAAGCTTTAAGGCGCAGCTAGTAGAGACAATTTAGAAACATTTAAGCCATGGTTGTCTTAGACGAAGTCTGACTATTTTTTTTGTTACTAATATTTATGTTATTTTTACAAAAAATGCCATTATTTTACAGTTTTCGGCTAATTACAGCCAAATTAAATGACAATTAAATTGTTATTCATTTTATTTAATTAAAGTAATGTGTGAGCCATCCAACACAACATGATCGAAGCGTCTGTGTTATGAGGTTTTTTTTTACAAACTTTTGAAGTTTATGAAAAAAATTTAAAAAATCAAGAACACCGTTTTCTGACTTCATTTTAAAAAAAACGGGTGTAGGTAACTTCGTTCAAACCTTTTTAAAAACATGCTTACTTATCACTCTTTAGTTTGAGGTATCATTTACTCGGTTAACTTACTAATTGCTGAAATTAAGACCTACAAACCAATTTAAGGGAGAAAACACGAATTTTTGGGCAAATTAATTATTACAACTTTTTTGCGCTTGAAATGATTTTAAAAATTATTGCGCACATGTAAGAACCAAATTGAGGCGATTCTACAAACAAAGGACGCCGCGCGTCCAGTAGTAGCCTTAGCTTTGCGCTCCTGCTCGTGTTGTTTTTGAACTATCGTGTTTTTAAATGTGTTGACATTTAGTGGGCTCCTTTCTTCATTGTTAAGAGACTATGGATACTTTTTCCAATCAGGAATATGCAGATATTGTATTTATGTATGGCAGAGCTGACGGCAACGGAAATTTAGCGCGACGGATGTATCAAGAGCGCTATCCCAATCGCAGGGTACCGAATGTCCGCGTATTTTACAACACCTTTCGACGAAGAAGACATTTTGGCAGCATTTGAAGCGGATCCTACAACAAGTACCAGAGCAGTAGCTCGAAATTTAAACACTTCTCAATCGAACGTGTGGCATACCATGCACCAAAATGACAAATATCCGTTCCATGGCAGGGGTGTGCAGGGTCTAGAAGAGCAAGATCCCCAAAGAAGGATTCAGTTCTGCCGTTACCTTCTCAACAGAGATGGACCTATCCATTGGCCCGTTCGGTCACCAGATTTGACTCCTGTAGACTTTTTCATGTGGGGTCGGGTCAAGGAACTGGTGTATACTAATAATGAAATAAACACGAGAGAAAACTTAATTGAAAGAATTAATACTGCATTTGACACAATGAAGCAGGAAATGATGCTAAACGTAACAACAACACAAGCCCGTGCTTGTATTAGAATTAACGGCCATCATTTTGAACACTAACAATAAATAATTCAATTGAAAATGTTGTTTTAATTACTCTGCCCAAAAATTCGTGTTTTCTCCCTTAAATTGGTTTGTAGGTCTTAATTTCAGCAATTAGTAAGTTAACCGAGTAAATGATACCTCAAACTAAAGAGTGATAAGTAAGCATGTTTTTAAAAAGGTTTGAACGAAGTTACCTACATCCGTTTTTTTTAAAATGAGGTCAGAAAACGGTGTTCTTGATTTTTTAAATTTTTTTCATAAACTTCAAAAGTTTGTAAAAAAAAAACCTCATAACACAGACGCTTCGATCATGTTGTGTTGGATGGCTCACACATTACTTTAATTAAATAAAATGAATAACAATTTAATTGTCATTTAATTTGGCTGTAATTAGCCGAAAACTGTAAAATAATGGCATTTTTTGTAAAAATAACATAAATATTAGTAACAAAAAAAATAGTCAGACTTCGTCTAAGACAACCATGGCTTAAATGGTTCTAAATTGTCTCTACTAGCTGCGCCTTAAAGCTTTGCACCCATCTACCAATCACCCTGTATATTCCAACGTCGAGTAAAAAAAATCGTAAACAAGCTGATGGTTTCGATTCTAGGGTTACAGATGAAATAATGCACAACGCATTAGTAGAACAAATTCATCGCTGATCTCTTCCAGAATATGTATAGCAAAAAGCACCTACATGTATCAAAAAAATTTGCACAACTAAAAATTCCCAATTATTAAGTTGTAATTTATTAATACAGGGTACATATTTAAAAAGCCACGTCGTTATAATTATTATTAAAATATATATGGGCCGCTGATTTGTAGACATCATCCATTTGTAGCAGACATGTCGAAACGTTTTTCCTCTTCTATCAATTTTAAATTAATCTATTTAAGCCAAATTATTTTTTCAAACAAAATCAGCATTTTATCCAAAATTTTTGAAAAATTGGATTGCGCTATTCCTACATCGAAATCTTTCCCAGTTCCGTGTTAATACCTCGCAAAGAATCTTAAGTAAGATGCTAGTTTATATTCTACGGTCACGGATGACTAACGTACTACAGGAACAAATTTTCCACCGATTTCTTCCAATATGGGACGTTCTTTTACAAACCGAACACCTTTCTGACCGACACATTTTTGATTTTGCTGAAACTTTTTTTACGGGTTCTATATTGAAAAAAAAGAGACACGTATTTTTTTTTTTTTTACAATATTTTGTACGCTAAAAAGGATTGAAATTCCGCGATTTCGGTGATTTTGTGCTTAAGGGGACCTGTACGCCTAAATTTTCGATTTTTTTTATTGGCTTTTCTTTTTGTTCAACTATTTCCGAGTAAAACGCTGCAAACTAAACTCAAATCCGTAAGAAAGTAACGAAGTTATGCCTTTTTTTACTTTTAGATGTGTCGTTAAAAAAAGTACCTCAAATAATTCCTGTAATAACGGAAGCCTAATCGACGCGCTAAATCCGCGTTATGTTTGGTTCACAGCAGAGCAACTACGTTCCCTGTGATTCTCTGTTGTGTTTGTTGTGCAAACAAACTTTAATCAGTGCGTTTCTAAGTAGCTTTTTTTTTAAACTTTGTTTTTCTTCTGTAAAGTCAAACTTTAAGTAGAAAATTTCAAAAACCGTTTGCTCAAATTGTTTGAAATTTGGTGGGCTGGTTTATTATACATCTGGTCATCGAATGAATTAAAAAATATTTGAATATTTAGATTATAATTATTTTTTAAAATATTTATTAATTCAGTAAATAATGAAAAATTTCAAAAATTGAACTCTAAAATACACAAAATCAAAAATAATTGCAGGAAAGCAAAACTAATGAATTCATTCTGTGCAGTCAAGTATTATCTAACAGAAAATGTCTTGTTTATGTGTTTCAGATCAGGGGTTCTGGAAAAAGGCTACGGCAACGGTGAAATTCCACCATTGCAAGACACGCTCAACCCATAAGAGCCCATGGGCATTTTTGTGATTTTTATAGGCCAAAAACAATCTTAAAGTATTCAATAATAAATTAGTTTCCTCATTTTCTAGATTTTATGTGGTTTATATCTTAAAAAAAAAATAATCCTTTGACTCCGCAAAACCCCATTTAAGCCATATACATATGTATGTAGGTCCCCTTAAAGAGGAATTTTCAAAAATTCATAACTCCGGTTCTATTTAAGCTACACAGACAGTATTTTTTTTCATTTTGAAGGTAAAAGAATATGCTTTAATAAAATGAAAATAAAATACTTTCGAGAAAAATTATTAACAATTTAAATGTTTAAATTAATTTTTAACAATTGCATCCCCCCTCCTCGTAGCGAGTTATTTGTATTACCATCGTATTCTACGTCAAATTTTCTATTGAAAACAATTTTTTTTCCTGCGGTTATTAATTATTACTATTGGAAATAAATTAATTTATGTAGTGCGGCACCACGTCTTATCGGCGCGCGGATTTAGCAAAATCAAAAATGTGTTGGTCAATTATTGTCAAAATCTGTACGATTTGTAAAAGAACGTCCCATACGTCCCATATATAGAAAACAGAGAGCGTCCTTGACCTTGTAAATTAGGGTTCCTGTACGTGCTAAGTAATTCATAATTTAATTAAATAAATTCGCACATAGGCACAAAGCAATTCGTAAAAGCAATATTTGCCATATACAAAATATCTACTTGACTAAATCGACTGAAATTGGCCTCTGTGGTGCTGTTTGTACTGTGTATTTAGTATGTACACTAACCCAGATTTTCGACCTGAATTTCGACAATGCAGTTTTCCGCCGGATCATGAAATGGTGATGAAGTGAAAGTGAATCTTATGAGCGGAGGGAATCTCAAATCCGCCGGGTTCGAGAATATCCCCCTTTAACTTTAAGCAAGGTAAGGCACCTAATATAAATAATGAAAATTGTTGAATGTCGGCAATGTTGATAAGCCGTTAGCTCTATCCCACCGAAAAATCGTGCAATTGTTTTAGTTTACATTAGAATAACTATATTGTCCAGAAAAAGGAATTAGTTCTGCACAAAAAACAAAACACGAGCAGAGCAGCAAATTGTATGGTTGTTCGAAGTTCCAGAACAAGGGATACAAAAGAACGCAGTTGATATTTGTGAGTTGGGCGGAATTTTTCCCGTGAATTGTTAATACTTTAAAAGTATTAATTATTTTATTAAATATCTCTAAAATGGGACGAGTAGCAATTTTTTCAATCATTTTCCATTTATTAGGATAACAAAATGCCTCGAAGCCCACTTTCAAATTTAGGAGCACCCAGTATGGGTGGGTAAGTCCCCTTTCGGGATTCGTAACAAAATCGAAAGTAAGACGGATTTTGGAATAGGCCTTATAGTCGTGTTAGTATTCTGTAATTTCACAATCGTGGCTGACGTCTCATGTCTGATGGTGTGGACATTTTTCTTAATTACTGGAGGCTTAAAAAGGCTTGAAGAAAAAAACATTTTCAGTTTTATTGACTTAATTACTTTTATTACCTAGACTTTTTAAGTGGCATAAGAACGAGACTAAAAATACGGTTTTAAATTTTGTTATTTTTCCAATTCGCCATAGTAAATTAAATATGAGTTGATGGTCGTCTGAGGTATACGCATAAAACATAACGACGGGAGCAATATATTTTTTACAAGGATATTTATTTCTCAAATAAAATTTTGAAATCAATTGTGCACAGTTGATTATCGTACGAGTACAGTATGGTAGTCATGTGTAATAATTATATAATAAATTTTGAAAATCTTCCGCTACATTTAGGTGATAGCGCAACAATGTCAACTGTGCTAAAATAATTAAACAATTTTACGTGGGCTTTGGAAGATGGCATTTGGGTAGAAAATATAAAAATTCATGATAATAAAAACCATGCCCAAAACATTATAATGAAATTAACACAATTTTTTGCACATATGCAAATAACAACAAATAACAGAGTTTTGTCAAGTCCTAGAGTTTGTAGAAAGAAATATATAATCGCTTGTTTGTACAAAAAGAAGAAAAACACGGAAAATAGACAAATTTAAGCAAATAGGTCTAAAAATAAAATATTTAAATGGGAGACACTGTAAATTGCATGTCCCCATATAATCGGGTCGTCGTACCATTAATGCCACATATCGAAAAATTGTACACATTTGAGTTACGGACAAACATTTTTTTCACGAACCAAATTTGCAAATAATCTGAATTTTCTACCTTTAAGTTCAATGCAGTGTTATTTCACGCGGACGAAGCATAAACAGGAGAGGATCTTAGTGACATACTTTCGCAAATTCATTCACATATTTATGTCTTAACGCCCGCAATTATTTGAGGAAAATATTGAGCTAATAAATTAACCTATTTAAAACACGTGTACCAGAACAACGGCATATTGGTAGTTAAATTTCTATTGCGAATCTTGTGCATCACCAAATAATTACGACTTCAGGAAGTTCTAATTTAAACTTAACAATAAATTGCAAAATAACGAAATAAGTTGAACGCCGTACAAATTGTCAAGAGTAATAACATGGTAGCGATTTTAAACAGATTTTCTAAAATCGTGTTTCACAGATTGAATAAAGTGAAACGTTTGATACTTTTTTAAGGATAATATATATTTTTTGCTTATACACTTTACCTACGATTGCAACGATTTGTTTGTTTTTGCTTTCATAATTAAATTAAAATATATATAAAATTAAAATTATGATAATAACACTTTACATATCATATACACAGAGGAGAATTTGTCTCTTTCAAATTACAAATAAAAAACTAACATAAATTTCTCAAATTACATAAATAAAGGAATACGACTCTTCCAGAAACGGCGGCGTCGCAAGTGTTTCGTCCATAGGTCATTTAATTAAATATTCTGTAATTTATCATGTCCACTACAATAGTAAAATTTTATATAAATTTAACTGCTTTCCGTTATTTAATTAAAGTATTTATATGAATATTTTTTTATCATTTTACATAAATTTTGTCGATTTTTATGTATTTTTATGTTATTAAATCGTATTTTACATAACATATATGCATACTTCCACTTTTCCTTATTTTAGTACTTTTATTTTTGTGTAACCCAGTGTTGGGATAGAAACAGATTTTTTAGCCGCAATCATTATTTAAAATGCCTTATAAAAATTTCTTTCGAAGATCTTAAACAGTAAAGGAAACAGGTGAATATACTTTATAATTTTTATCTGGAAAAAATAAAATAACTAAAAAGAAGAATATAACACAATATCTAAAACCGAATCCTGATAGAGTTTGTTGTCGCAGATATCAATAATCGTCAGTAATTCTCATGTTTTGGCAAATGGTTCAAACTCGAGCTGCCCGACGCAAGAGAATATGATCCTAGGCTCAAAGAGCTGGCTGCATTTATAGAACTATTAATGCCATTCGACAAATTTCCGTTTATACTTGCGCCGTGGCCATCAGACGGCGATGTTCGATTTCTATTAACAGGATTGTCACACGTTTCCGAGACCGAATCCGAAGCAGAGGTTGACGTCAACGTCTTATCAAATTCACTCACCAAGGCTTTGATGTGAGCTAATTTTGCGTGCAAAAAGTCAAACCTATAAAATTGAAAGGATATAAAATTGGAAGGCGAAATAGTACGCAACACTCTCACCTAGCCTTAACCCTCTGGTGGTCTTGATCTCGATTTATTTTGTCATATTCAGCTAAGATTTGTCTCTTAATTACCTGAAATGATCGGATAGACAAAATTATTAAAAATCATTATTATACACAATTATTGTACAAGACTAATGAAAATCCATTTCAGAATTTCAATGTATTCTTTGTTCAGATTATTATTATCTTACACTGTGGATTAATTTAAAAGCACAGTTATGCTTATATGTTACATAGGGTCATATGCAAAAAGTCGAGATTAAACTCCGAGCTGAGACTTTCGAGTACTAGCTCAGACTACTGAGTTAAGGCAAACTGACTGAGGTTGTTGGGCTCGTCACTGCATGCAAAACATTGAGAAGTTCAAAGTTAGTGGTAACTCTGTAAATTTGAGATCGAGCTCAAAGCTGCTAGTACAATATTACTGATCTCGTTGATAGTGCATAAGTTCGATATCTGACTTCAAGCATATATGTATCTCTGATTCTGAAGGAAAGTGACAAATTTGCGGAATTATTAGTAGTGGAATAAAAATCAAATAAAATATTCTCTCTGTGCATATAAATTCTAAAGTCAACTGTGCATAGGGGTGGGTGCAAATGCAGCCAATTGATTTGTACTATACATAATATTAAGAAAAAAGGTTGGCTGTCTCAGTATTTGTGCAAAAATTACCTATTTTTGACATTTTCAAAATTTAGTTCAAAAAAGTAATACTAAATGATATAGAACAGACGTGTAGTACGGTTAGTACCAGCGAATATTTATGGGGCGGCACGAAAGAGGTTTTGTGCTAATTGTCAGCTGTTCTTTACGACCAAATATATCTTTTTGGGTCGCCATTTACCTACAGCTCTCGCAACATATAGACGGCAATTCAAGCATGTCTTACTGTACAAACTGCTCTACATAGCACAAAATCCAAATAAATAACCTGATAAAATAATAATCTTCTACCGTGTTATCGTGGATCACTATTTGCGTAAAGATTTTTGGCTTGTGGCTGCCGACTCTTTCTATTTTCGCCATGTATGTAAATCGGAGCAGGAAATCACACCTCTTCAGAAGTTGAACTTGGTTTTGGGATGAGTCTCCTAATATAGACACAAAGGAAATTGAATATAAAACAAACAATAAAATAAAACTAATTGCTAACGCAGCCTTCTACCAAAAATTGATTCAACTTTAAAAGTGCTGAATTAAAGCTAAAATTTACTTGAATAAAACGTTTCTTCATCTTGTTAGAAGGAAATGATTTGTTATCGATTGGATATTTTCTTCATCGAACCGATGAAACGCTTTAGAATTACTTTCGATGTCTAATATTCGCTGTTGTATATTTCTAGGAACTAAACTGTTAAAAACTCTGCCATATTGAACACGTTCCAAAGACTGAGAACACTAAAACCCAGCCTCAACTTTTCGCGAAGTTAATCTCAACCAGCCATAGCTCAACATTTAGCATACGACGGCGAGATTTAACTCAATTGATGCTTTTGATTTGAGATCTAGCTCAGCTATTGAGATTGATCTCAAGCAATGAGATTGTCTCATAAGTAAACTATTTCTTTTGCATACCACTCTAAGTAATTGCTCTATATCGCATATCACCCATAGTATATAAGTATTATTGACGGCGTTAAGTTTGAATCGAATTGCTACATACTCTATATTTTTAATTATACTATTATATATACCAATGCTTTGCACTGTCCAGCATTTCTGGATTTCTTCTACTCATACCACTATTGTTCAGTACATTATATTTTACTAAACAAAATTAATACGTATATAAGTATAGAGCATTATAGGATTAAATTTAATAAAGACATTCTGCTGGACGGAAACCAAGCTTAATACGAAATAAATAAAATGTTTATTTTATGATATCCTGTTCAAGTTAAAAAAAAAAACACTTTTTACGCATAAGCCATTACTCACCCTATAATCATCGCTATTCCTGGCATTGTTTAACCTCTGGGCAAGCACCTTGAATCGCTCTCCAACTCTCTCAATTTTATTTAGTAACTCTCGGTATTCTGTGTAGTCGCTTTCAAATTCAGTCTTGTAAAGGCGCCGTTGTTCTATTGAAATAATCTTTGTAAAACGACTAAAATCATATTTGTTATTGGTGAAGGGTCCTCCAATACTACTATGGCTGTCGTGATTCTGACTAATGCTATTCATTATATTTTCCCTCTCAGTTGTGTCATTAGCAGGACTACAATTTCGTACCACAACTCCAGGCGATGTGCAGCCAATATCACTGTTAGTATTGGCTTCAGTTGTAACCGGGGAACACTGCCGTCGAATGTCATTACTTTGATTGATTTTGTTGTTATTATTACTACTGTAACTGGACGGCGAATGTTGGCACGCATTTCCGTTACTTTTAATTCCAAGACTACTATTATTCTTATTACTACTACTGCTGCTATTTGAGTTGTGATGATGATGAACGTTGCCGTGACCATTCATCACTTCGTCACGGGGTGATATCCGTCTAGCTGCTTCACTTCCCAGCACCGAATAACTTAATCCCAAACAATTTTCCTCTGCCTCTTGGTGATGTTTATTAAAGACCGTATTTGAACTGTTGGGAAAAAAGGAGATCAAAATTTAGTTATACTGATTGTAATAAATGCTAACTCTACTAAAGCAGCCCAATGAAAGTTAGTTTCTAGATTCTTGTGCTCATTATTGAAAGCAATGTAAATCAAGTTACATATACATAAATAGGCAGCTGCAACCAGAGTGGACCAGTTTGCCCTTCTCCGTGACGTTGGAATAAATATATTAATTCCAAATTATCTGCCGGAGTGGAAGTACAGGTACAGCAGCAGGTATAAATAGTCACACCACTAGTAATTAAAGTATTTCCTTATTTTATAAGTACAGAAAGAATAATGTGAGCCAAAGTATGTACAAACTTGAACTGATGCTTAATTTTTGTAACGTGTCGAACGTGTCGTTATACACTCAATTAAATTCAGCTATCATTTTTTGTAAGCAGCTATTTTATAAGATTAAAAAGAAAAATAAGTTAAAATAATTATCTATCTCACTGATTCGTAAATTAACTGCGTAAAACTTGAATATTGTTGCGGTCTGTATGACAGTCAAAAAGTTTGCGGCCTGAGAAAAAAAGGTCTGAGATAGCCTGGTTCTAAACTATGTGTAAGTATATAAAGCGCTCCATTTTAAGACTAAAGACTAAAACTAGGATCGGCCGGGCACTAGCAAAATGGGTTGGAGAACATGCATATTCGTTGGTTTTTATGAAAACCCCTCCCGAACATTTTTCTGCGTACTCGCCTGACCACTGTACTTATATATATATAAATAAATCTTGCTTTTATAAATCTCGTCAGTTCTTGATAGGATCTTGTTAAACAAGTGAAACAGATCTCAAATTCATCAAGAACTGACATTTAGGCCATTGCAAAACAAACGTGGCCAAAATTCGGAAAAGGTTTGATTTGATTTGAATGAAAACTGAAATGCGGCTTTGCAGAGTAGTAAATTACGATTTTAATATCACATTTCAGAAATCAAAAATGGCGGAAATTGTTTCGATAATCGAATAATTCGCATGCATGAAAGTCTCTAAAGATTTTCAGAGTGGATACATAATGCTGGACATTTTTTTAAATAATCAACTAATTCGCATCTATGAAGTTATCAAGGGGTTTTCAGGATCGTTGATTAGAATTTTGGTATCAAATTTCAGAAATTGACGATGATTCTTAAGCTTAAAAAGTTACATTTAATATATGTATATACACAGAAATAATCATTAAAAATCGTCTTCTAGACGTAGACTTTACTGCATATTTCATTGTTTTCTTTTCATCACTGTCAGCAATGAGCTCAATATAGAAGAAGAGTCATACTTATAAATTTCCGAATTTTTTGTTTATAAAGTAAGAAACACAATATTTATGCCACCTGCAAGACTGAAAATTTTATTTGTCATTTTTCCCATCCATTACCGAGCATTATCAATAATCTGAAGTAGAAAACAGACGTGTCGCTATAACCCGAGAGTCCTTAAACATTTTGCAATAAAAAAACATCACCCTTTTTGCAAAAAAATGACCAAATTGTCAGTTCATGTTTTCCCTCGGTTCTCCGTCATTAAAAACATGTAATTACGCGAGAAACTGACGTGCCGTGACGGTAATGTTTCCCAACTGTCAGAATATTTTAAATTTCCAACCAACCAGGACCGCGGGCGAGGCGGAATATGCCAGTTATTATTTTTCTACAATGACTAGCATTACCTTGAACAGAAAAACAACGAAACTGACGTGCCGCGATTAAATATATGGAACATTTATTGTCCGATAAATGAAATTAGCTAAAAACATCAGTGGAAATGGAACTTTTCCTTCAGGAAGATATAAACTTTTTGAAAATAATTGAAATTTTCATTCCAAATATTAATCCACAAACAAAATCACACAATAATTAATTAATGAAAATGCTGCAGAAAGCAGACATACCTAACATATTCTTGCCTCAAGTGAACTCGATAACTGATTTTTTTGCAGTAAATTTAAAATGAAATAATCATTCCTACGATAGATATGCACCAGACGTGGACCTTACACGCAAAGTAATAAAAGAGAGGAAAACAAAAGTCTGAATGTTATTCCTCAAGTCCTGTAGTAGGTTAAAACAGTTTTAGAAGTAGGTTGATGTGAGTCCCTGTCTTCTAGTGTGCCAGACAGCCGTGAATAAATGGCATGCATCTTGTCATGGGCGTGGAATCACAAGTGCCTCTATTTTAATTTATAAAAGTTTCTGCCGACTGACTTGTTCTTAGCATTCACACTATTTATAAGTACTACTTTATATGATGAGTGATGTATGAATGTGATGTTCAAAGCTTCTTTTTGCGCATAATTAAAGCAATTTGTTCTCGATTTCGAACTTACCACTGTTTTTCCCCTGTACCCTTCATTTGTATCCAATTGAAAAAAACTATGGCACACTATGTACATCGAGAGCATTAAGCTGTTTGATCTGTTAACCCTCCAACCGCGGGCGAGTTTGTGATCGTTAAGTATAAAAGAACGTTCTAAATTTATTCTTTAGGATTATAAAAAATTTCATCATCATATCATATTCACTAATAAATAATAGGACAGGGTAACTGATGACTAACAATAGCATGATGAAATATTCAAGAAAAGTTAAAACTCAATTGCGCGAAAAACCATTTCCCACAATTGCTACTTGCTAAATCATGATCGACGAGATAACAGCGTCGCCCGCTAAATTTTACAGAATATTTGATACGCGAAATCCACATTGCCCGCGGTTGGAGGGTTAAAGCAACTTCTTCATCAATCCTATACAGAAAGTTCACAGCATGCCTAGTACGATAATATAAAGTCCCTTACAGGAATATATCAACAGTAGCAAATTTTGTTTTTTAGATGATAATAAAAATATCAATGTAAGTCAACACAATTCAGCTGCTCTATAGTTCTTCAAGTCTGAGTATAATCTGTTTTACCATGCCATATATGATATACGAAGTATACAGAATATACACGATTTCGATTTAAGACGTTTGAAGAAATGCAGAAAAATTCCAATTATACGACGGCGCATGAATTTAAATTTAACACGGTCAGACAAATGAAAAGATCATATTACACTTTATTTACAACGTTACTACCATTAAATGTGTTAAGAAGTTACTACGCCAAAAAGCTTCAGTTAAAAACAGATAAAAAAAATTGAAAAAACACGTACATATTATCCTGGTATAAAGGAGAATATTATATAATACTAAGTGGAATAAGCTTTGCACGAGGTCAAAGAGGGATTTTCATCTTCAAACTACTATTCTTCTTTCTATCTATTCGGATACTACACTACACTTTCCCACACATTAAATAAATCACAAATGAACTTTTGTTTAAAAATATGTACTTTTGAATTGCATTGATTATTTGATAAACTATTTTATCACTATTTCAAGTAAAAAATTTGGCGAAATTCAATACAATGATCACTGAACATCGCTAAACAATTTTTTTTCTCGGAGTACTGCTCGGAAATGTTCCATTTCAACATTTTATAATTTATTTTACATACATATGTGCACTATTACAAAGTGTTTCCCCATCATATTTGCGTTATTTATTTCATAACAACCCATAATTCTTTTAGAATTTTCGGAAGTTTGAGAAATCCCATAAGTCAACAAATAAGCCGTTTTCTTTTAAAATGGCACAAATCCATTTTTGGGAAAAGTGAGTTAATTTTAGTTTTAGTGAGGCATAAATGTTCTCTTTTTATTTTTATAATAACAAAGTCAACGACGTACGATAAGCCCATAAATTAATCAAACGAAGAACTGTAAAATGAAATTACCAGGAAGTTTTTTTTAAATATAAACAATCAATTATTAAAATAGTATTAATATCTACATCTATCTATAAAATTAAAACGCTATTACGCGAGAGGTTGTGATTCCTCCTATGAGTTTATTTCTGCACCGCTTGTAATGATTCTAACACTGATTGAAAATTTATCAACTGAATATGGAAAATCACTATTAAAACTTTTGAAAACGCAAAATGGCAGATCTAATATAGCGACCGAATATTCTCAGCTGCAACAGATTGTGATGAAAACAGGTCCTTATATCAAAATTTGGAAATTAAAGATGGCGTATCAAATATGGCGACTGAAAATTCTCAACTTCCGATGAAATGGAGGATCCACACTGGTAAATTATTTTACACCGTGCGAAGCTGGACATATAAACTAGTTATAAATTATTACGACTTCAGTGGGCACTGCTCCAAAAATCAGTGATCGAAAACAACAATGAGTTTCTTAAATAAAATAAATTATTGAGAAATAATGATCTATCTGATCTGGTAATGAATATAGGAGCAATCTTATCCACAGCAAGATAATAATTATTACTAATAATTATTAATTTCTTATTAAAATTTAGTGGTTATCGTTGAACCGTTATTTTAGCAAATCTTGATTTTTTTGATTTTGGGATGAGTTCTCAATCAACTTTTATAATTTTTGTATTGTTTTTTGCGACTTATTATTATTGGTTATGGGTTAATCATTACTTAACAGTTATCGACAACTTTTGTAATTATTTTCGATTTGTAAGAGTTATTATTGGCCCGATTGAAGGGTGAGAAATTGAAGTGCGTCAAAGACTGGGGAATGTGTTCCAGTCAATTAAAGAAGAACTTTGAGCACACGCATAGTATAGTATTCAATAGTTTTATCCAAAATTGAGTCATGTGACTAATGTGGTTCTTCAAATAACCAATTCAATTATATTATGTGTACGTTGCTAATTAATGAATTTTAACTTAATAATTAATTTTAAGGAAAAATAAATAATACTGGTTAATATTGATTTGTATATAAATTTATTACATAGAGGTATGTATTTATATCCGATATGGATTCGATTTGCACGATTTAAGTTTACAAATTCGCGGTGTATTTTTTGCACCCATAACTGTTCAACGTTGCACTCATAGCCGTTTAGCTGAATGTGCAACAAGTGCCGGTATGCAAAATTCAAAATAAATTGACAGACACTGTTCAAGGAGAGGCAGGTAGTACACAATGTCGCTCTAAAAACACTCAGGAGCTAGTAAGGTTTATAAGTAACAAAGTTCGATATCTTATGATCGAACAGGATGATGTTTACGAAAAGAATGTTATTTTAGAAGAACAGCACATTAGTCAGATCGAGTGTATATATAAAAAACATATAATTAATAATTACACCAAGGCAAGGAGAATGTAAGAAACAAAAAAAACAAAAATTAATGTGTCATACTTTACAGACAAAAGATGTATACCATCAATTCTCCATTAATTAATAGCTGTCATAACATGTAAATCAGGCTAATACAGAGAATCCTCCCGACTCGATCTCCTCTAGTTCTTTGTATCAACCCGTGGCCATATTTTGACGATTCGTCTCGATTAGTTTATTATAGCTGAATTGCATATAACGAAGTTGTTGCAAAATCTATTTTTGTTTTACTCTGAAGATAGCGCAATCTTTTTTAAGACCTATTGCAGTAACTAAGTTTTGGGATTTTAATGAGAAGTTCCGTAATGGGAATTAGTTAATTCACTTTCAGCGTTTCTTCAAAAATGATGGGATACGATGCCTCCTATATATGAGGGCTAGAATTTTGCAGCCATAGATGAAATTCCAGTACAGTTAGCAGTTGAGGAATTAAATCTTTGCTAGTTTACTACTAGAGGAGTTGACTCTTTTGGTATTTCTCCGTTATCGCCTGTACATCTTGCCAATCGAGGAGTTGCCTCTACGTATTGTCCGATATGTTCCAATCGAAGAGTTGATACTTCTTTATTTCCTTCATCAAAAACCCTTCATCTAAATATAAACACATGCATTACTACCTTGCCTCTTTTAAAATACTTAATCTAGAGGTCTATATAATACTGTGTTAACATAACGGCGAGCCTATAGCAATTGTTAATATTCCAGCCCACTCGTTCATTCTGCATCTTTTTCGCGAGTAATAAAAATTTGCAGTGTTAAAAACTATTTTAGTATTTTAATTAACTTATGAAGATTGTTGGGAATTACCTTTTAACTCTTGAGTGCTAGAGTTTTTTCCATACATATACCAAATATGCAATACATTTTTGCAGTGGCAGGGGTTTTGAATTAAAAACAATTTTGAGGTAATCTCTGAGACATTTTTACATATTATTTCTAACATATTAAATTACATTTTTGGATCGTACTATGAAAAATAGTACATCGAACTTTTGAGAGAAGAATTTGACAGTTTATTGAGATTAATTTTAGAAGAGCGCGATAGCGTGTGTGACACCGTCTGTGTATCTATTATACATACCTCGAGGAGAGCAATTGCGCTCGTCGGGACTCAAAAGGTAAATTGTATACTCTGGATTTGACTGATTTATTAACCCCTGGTCGCCCAAATATTGTTACCATCCCATATTCATACTGAATACTTGGAATTTGTAAATATGGCTAAAGTTATGGTGGATATTTGTACCCTTCTATCAAGGTCATACGTGTTTCGAAAAATATAACAAATTTTACCGTCGACGAAAGCGCGTAATAATAATTTCAAAACGTTCCGTGCGGCTGAAGTCCCGAGATGGTCACTGACCATACGACTGTTCATTGTACTACCGGTAGTACAGTCATTGCTTTCCATCCGATTCTAGCTTGAACATATTTGGCGCACAGAAAGAGTTAAATTTATATTGTTAGATCCTTTTTTCGCAATACATAATTCTCGTTATAAATGATTATCTTGCAATTATATTTGTCATAAGCACAAGGATCTAAAAATGTAAAATTTTCAAACGATTTTCTCTAGCTTTAGCAGCACTAAATGATATAATAGAAATTAGTTCCAAGATGGCAATCCAATCACCAAACCTTCAAGCGTTTTACTACTATTTTTAAATAAGAAAGAGTTACAATTAGGAACCCATAAATTCCCCCCTGATAAAGTTAGTTTAAATGCCTTCTCTTGTAGCTATATTTATATCTAATAATAGATTGCTTTTGGGTTGAATTAATATTCGTAAGAAGAAATATTTTCCTTTCTCGTTTTCGCTGCCTTTGAGATTGTCAACAGGGAGAAGATACTGAAATGGAATATTTTGTGTCCGTAGAATTGTATACCAAAATATATAATTGAAATATATTTGTTTGTTACTAGCGGGCATTGAATACCTCCACCCTTTTAACAGCAGGAAGCTTCTCAAACGGTTTAAGCAGTGCAGGCTAAATATCACCGATACCACCGCTATAAAAATCGAAAATTTACAAACCCATAATAATTAGAGGAGCGCATAGGATTACAGTCTCTTGATCTGGGGTTCATATTATAGGAATCTCTTGAATCTGCTAAGCCTCCACGTCTACTGTACGTGTGAATTTTTAGAGTTGTATTGAAGAGTAATTTATCAATAATGTAAAGTTATAAATACAAAGACTGCCTTTAGTTCTGTATATGACCAGACTAAGTCGCAATGATACTTACCTATTGATTTCATTGCCTTCTTTTCTAAAATGACTAATTCTCTGTTTTTTGGCAACGGGTTCTTCGTAGAAGCGGTCCCTGTCTAGGCTAGGTCTTTTCACAGCAGGTGGTGGGCTCCCATTATGTGTGCTTGTGGGGCTTTGCCCGGAAGTTGAACTGCCACCATCCGAACTTAACGGTGGAGTTAGATTTTGAGGTTTTCGCCTATAAAATAATAAAAACGAAAATACAGTATATCGTTTAGAGTGTGGAGGTACAGGTATTAAACCTTTTAAGCATTTGCAGTTCTTGTTCTGAATAAAATGGCCAGTCTTCATTAACGTCATTCCAGATCTGTCTTTTAAGGTTATACGTATTATCACGCATTGTAGAAATCTCCTTCAAGATGCCACTGATTAAGGTCCGTTCCCGTTCCCGTATTCCTTCTAATAAATAGTAAACTTTAATAAAACTGAATATCACAATTTAACGTTAAGGACACTTAGGATTATGACTAATTTTAGAAACATACAGAAGCTTACCATTTTGCAGTCGTGCGTACAGCTCGGGTTTTTTGAACGGCTTTAATGCTAATAAATGTATCAGCCTCTCCCTTTTGAAACAAAACCAGTTATTGGATTGGTAAATTTGTTAAGATCAGAAAGTCACTACCGAATTTTCCTTTTTGTGATATCTGGCATGTGCCTGCTTGTGTTTTTCTGATTTCTGCTATTGCTACCAGTAACACCAGTGGTCCCTCTCCGACTCGCAGATCCAGACAATGAATTGTTTCCTGAAGTCAGGCTACTCCCAGATCTGCCACCTGTGCTGCTGCTGTTGTTATAATATCCACTATTGATTCCACTAGTCCCAGACCCTGCAGCCGTCGACAGCACCGAGGACAGGGATGAGGCGGCCGATACCCCCGTAGATGTGCTACTATTACTATTCGTTGAATTGTAATTTGAATGTGGTTTTGACGAGCTATGACTATTAAAATTATTAGCTGTCACACTACTAGAATTTTTTATGCTGTTTGAATTTTGAGATCCTGAAGACGGCAGACTACTAGAACTAGTGGTTAACGTTGATGAAGACGAAGTTCCATTACTAGAAATTGGGGAGAGAGTTGATGTATTTCCACCAAGTAGAGGATTCACAGTGCTTAACGAAGATAACGGCGATTGAGATGAATTCGTTAGTATTTGATCACGTTTTGGAGGAATGTTCGTTAAACGGTTGCTGGAAGATTTCAGTTTCACCTTTCTGCCAATATCTGTTTGATTCGGCTTAATTTCACGAGTACTGAAAGCAAAAACAAATAAGTTCAATAATAATATTGCTTAAATACAAATTGGTAGTATAGCTGCGTTTAGAGACCAAGATTCTCCATTAAGCAAATATACAGGGTGTTTCGCTAACGTCTGGAAAAATTAGTGGTAGACCTTACTAAGCGAAACAAATAATTGTACGGAAGAGGGGTAAACGTCACCGTTTTCAAGTTACAGGGTGATTCATAAATTCGGTACGTATGTGCTTTATTTTTTATTTTTATCTTTTGATCCACTCAACGCAGCGATGACGCTTAACAACTACTATCTCAATGTCCCTTCTAAAACTAATGTTGATTTACCCTTACCACTGCAGTTACAGTCGAAAGTGAAAAAAAGTTCTGAAATTTCTTAAAATTCACGTTTTTCCTACATTTTCTCCGAAATTGATGTAATTAATACAATATTTTTTTGTTCACGAAATTTCCCATCTTATTACCTTTCCAAAAAGGTACAACATGTGCAGGTAGAGAAAGGATATACAAATACGTAGACCAAACTTTTGCGGAATACTAAAAAATCTGAATTTGAAAAAATTTTAATTCAAATTAAACTTTTGTACGGTAATAAACTGTAATAAATTTGAGTCAAATTTTTTTTATGACTGCAGAATTTTGGGGTCCCCAAATTCATACTTTGTTTTTTAGATTTGAAAAAAACGCTTCACATAGAAAATGGGCTCAAATGAAAGCTGAAATTCTGTACTTAAGGAGCTACATATGTTACATCAAGCCGGATCAAAAAAATCGATTTTTCGATAATATTATTTTCGTATTCTATAACCTTTACCCTAAAAATTCCAAACCCAAATCGTTCCAAAATTCGCAGAATTGACGAACGTGTAAGTCGTGCTACAAAATCTCTATCCAAAACTTCAAACACGTTTTTCTTAAATCTATGTTTTCTAACACGGTAACCATTATCTCGAGAACTAGTGAACTTGTCTTCAAATGTATCACAAATAGGTAGTCACAATTTTTCGAAAAGTTAAAATTAAAAAAAAACACGGCTCTGCAGAAACTGTCTATATCTATCCGCTTCAAGAAGGTATTTTTATTTTTAATTTGAGATCAAAAATGGAGGAGTTAGTATGGTTATCGTAGAGGATTACGTTACGTAACCGAACGGCTTCCAGGAATTTACACCTAGCAAAAACATTTCATGTAAAAGTCTCGGGACTCTTTCTCTCTAAAAAAAAAGTTGTGAGGTCTCTTGTAGAGATCAAGGATATTCCTCCTTCTAGCTGCAATGCAAATTCACAGATCACTCCAAGCCTCTACATATTACTTTAAAAAAGTTCGTGACTTTTACGTCACACGATACGTTTACATTTCAATGTTTACATATATTATAGAAGTTTGTGATAATTTATCTATATAATAATTGAATATAAGCATAGGAGTATTCCTATTGTGGACTTAGTTGTTTTTATTTTTTCGTTATTTGTATGCTAAAGCCAGCCTGCATATCAAATTTCGAGTTTGTAGGTCTGCTAGAAGTATCTTATCTTCGGAATGATCGGTCAGTGAGTGAATCCTTGACGAAATAATGAAATTTTGATGGTGGATATTTTGCAAACTATAATAGTTAGAAACCTTTAATTTGAGAGTTTCGTTTAGTGTGATCGTGGTATAGTTTCTTATGGAGATTAGGCATAAATCTCCACAAACGTTGTAAGTAGAGTAGGTTTTCATACCTTGCGCAACTGGAATATACTTCTTCATATTTCATACAAGGCATAATAACGTACTGATGCATATCCATACAGAAATTTCGTAAAAATCTTGGATGTTTTATATTCTAAGGCAATATGATTATTTCCTTAAGAATATGGACAAATTATAACCTTATTTTGGACTTTTTAAAGTGATAATGAGCTTTTCTTTTGAAATTTCCAGTCTATGAAAAGAATGCTATCCAAATCATCTATAAGTTTTTTAGGGCTCAAGTATGACCAGTGTAATTATCCCTAAATAGCAGTGTAATTACTGTTTCAATGGGGAAAATTATATGCTACTATTTTTATATTTTAATATTTACTACATATGCTGTAAAATTCCTTTAAATAAAAAACTAATATTTTTAAATATCTCTCTTGTAGTACAGCACATTCTCAATTATTGCAACTTATTACATCCAACCCCTAATCGAGAGGTTGCAATAACCGAGAGGATAATTTGATGAAATATAATTAACAGGTTTGAATATTATTTAATCAAAATGTTACTACAAAAAGTTATAGTATAACATATACTTCAGAAATAAAATCTTCTGACAACAGTTAGAAAGTAACAAAAAAGATGCAATAATCAAAAATAGTTCCTATGACATTTAATTATCGAACACTTTGGATATAAAACTATCATTGCAATAACCGAGAAGTTGCAATAATCGAGAAGGTACTGTAGTATATAAATGTATGAAATAGATTGTGGAATGATCAATGAATAATATGTTATATGAAGAATGTTCATATTATTTTGCCTTCTCTGAACGATGATTTACTGCTGCTTATAACTGCTGAGCCGACTTAAATTATTTTCTCATTAGAACTTTTAATTACAATATAATGTTCTATTAACCAATTTAATCATAACGGTTCCCCTGAACTAATCTACCATCGTTGATGTTGTACTGAAATTCTATGTGTCGTCCTAATCAAAATATTGAAAACTTTGACTTTTTATACCTACTGTTGCGCGTAGCATATTCAGATAAGAGAATATTCAAATGTTCATATATATCTTATGTATTTGGTTTTAAGGATGAATTGGTATCGATAGCCTTTGACATCGAATTATGTTAATTAATAACGCAATCGGTTTCTGCTTGCAGAAAGTCTCTAATTTTAGATCATAGTCGTGCTTGTAGCTTTTATGTTTATCAAAAAAACAAAATTAGTAACAAAGTAATGCGCTAAAATAAATAGCAAACATATCAACTAACTAATAAGAAAGTATTCAAATTAAGCAGAAATGTATAAACATGAAGAAAATTGAAATTTAATGGATATAGAATATATGGATAATATTGGACACAGAATGGACGAAAGCTTTAGTCCTTCGTTCCGAAGAAAATACTACAATTATGATCTATATTTTGTTTTATTGATCTATAATAACTGACGACTAAAAGATTTTATAGAAAAGAAACAAATACTTTTTACAACTTTCCAGTCAGTTAAATATTTTGTAAAAGGAAGATTCAAGTCCATAAAAAATTTCTAAAATTTTAATAATTTATATAATTTAATTTAAAAGATCTAAAGACAAATGTTGCACAAGTTAAACGCCTTCCAGCAGCACGGCGGCTCGATTTACGCGTTCAGCGTTTCGCTAAATGGACAAATAATCAACTTTCTACTTCAAATATTGAAAACCATTTTAAAAACATATTTTACACCCCATAGAGATGAAAAAGTAAAATAAAAAAATTTCGAAGAAAACGCCTAAATGATTTTCCGCATCAACGGGTATCTATTGGTATTGGTATTCATTATGAACTTAATTTTATAACGAAACCAGTATTGGGTGTACTTTAAACACAATTTTTCAGTTTTATTTAAATATATATTTAGTTGTTAATTACACACTACGTTTCATATTTATAAGCTGACACAAAACTTCAAGTTATTTCTACCCTGAAAGAATTTACCCTGCCCAATTTTATTCCAACAGTTTGGTTTGCGTCGCAATTTTTCTACGAATCGTTCTTAAGTAAGTAGTATTTCTTTTGCAAATACTCAATTTTTGCTCGTTTCGTATTTATAAGATAGTTTTGAATAAGTGTCACATTAGAAGAGATAACATTACGTACAGTTCTTTTGTGTAAAAGTGAATTAATTTTTGAATTTATCAAAAAATAATATTATGATTTAAGATACCGCGTGGTACATCACTTAAAAAACGCGTGAACTGATATCATGAAAATACTTCCGCTCTACTTCAAAATATATGTATATGTCTTATAAATATAAAACGGAGTGTATTTATGTTAGTTGTTAGGGCTTAGAGAAAAATATTGTGTCCTACAACATGTGTAAAATAAAACGTTCAAATATTTCGGGAATTCAGCAATTGATACTTCTGCAACAACATAAGGCCACATACATAGGTAACAAAGCCTTGTATTGTTGATTTTAAACCTACTCTTTTTTATATATAACTTGTTTCTTATGAGGTAGAAAAAAATATAACGGAAGTTCCTCCGAAAATAGAAGAATTCCATTTTTAAGCTTTGTATTGTTTCAAAAGTTATATAATATTAGGAAATCCAAATGTTAAATATTTACCATTTGTTTTTCTGGGTTTCTTCAGCCACAGCCATTCTATACCTTGTTGTTTCATACACATCATCATTCGCATGTATCCGCATTTTGTAAGGTAACGCTCCTAAAACATCCAACTGATTTTGTGTCTGACGAATACATTCAAAGGACCCTTCGATTTCATCTATTGAAAAACTAAATTGTTGGCCAACGTTCCCGTTCGCTGTTGGAAATGACAATACCTGAAAAATAAATTAATTCGAAAAATTAGCAAACATTGCAAGTGATAACATACAGTTATTCAACGAATTTGCAATACATTTTAAGTTTATTCAATACACATAATTATAATTGCTAATGGCTGGTATAATTTTCGAGTACTGTTGAATATTTTTATGCTTTCAAATACACGGTCAGGGTTGATGTAAATTAAAGTTAGATTAACACTAAGAAAATTTGCTATGCCACAGCTCTCATGCGAAGATTTCGCTTTGACAATTAACATTTCATTTACATGATATTAAGATAAAGATTTTTCTGAGAAATATTTCATTTTCAGTTTCGACGTAAAAAAGCAAATGCAATTTTTATTATTCTAAAAACGCATAAAGGTTTATCAAAATATTTTACACCCAAAGGTCCGTGGGTATTTTAAACATATTAAATATGATAAAGAACAAGCAATTGATTATGCGATAATTGCATATTCCGTTAATATTGTTCTTTAAGACAACATCGCTAACAATTTATTTATGTGTGTAAAAACGCCATGCATGTAAACGGTCTTTGAATATTGCCGCTCGAAATTTTTCAGGTTAAAGCGGCCATGTTGTTAAAGCAACATCTGTCAAATTTGTTCTAAACTCTTCAGTAGTGTGCATGGAAATATGAACTAAGCACGGAACGGCTGTAAGCCAGATTTAGCGTACCACATTTCCTGATGTGTTAGAATAGGCTGTGTTCGTATGGTCGCTCAGTGCAGGCGTAAATATGAAGCCATAATCAGAAGGGGGCATACAATTCAAAATTTTCTGAAGTTCCTGCCTTAATGTCTATGCCCCCCTTAACATCTATTTACACGCTACCATTCACCGCTTGGCCCAGCTTGGCCTGATTCTTATTTAGCTCTCCCTCATAAATGCTGTTGCTGTTCTCCTCTAGGTAGGTCCCATTGAGGTGGTCGCTCATGTACAGGGTTCATACACGATATAGCCGTTCCGTACTTAGTTTGTATTTCTATGGTAGTGTGTCACAAATCACCATGGAAGGTTATAGTGTCGAAGAGCGTGTGCAAATCATTTAATTTTATTATCAAAATCAGTGCTCCGTTCGAGAAACGTTCCGCACGAAAAATGGCGAGCGCTACAGATCGAAGATAAGCAACTTCCTGTGGTTTAAACTGGATGACATGGATAACAACGACATGTGGTTCCAACAGGAGGACGCTAGGTGTTATACAGCGCAAGCCACGATGGACATTCTGCACGAGCGATTTGAAGGCGACGTGAACTGGCCACCGAGATCGTGCGATTTAACGCCTTCAGACTTCTTCCTTTAGAACTATCTTATATCATAAACACTTTTATCCCCGATAAATGAAACGCCCTGTATATCAATTCTGGATTTTTTCCCGGAAAACGGATATGTACATTTGTAAATTGCACGATTATTTCTTTTGATGCCGAATTGTAACAGATAAAGTACGTAGGTACTACGCTAGCTATTTTTATATAGAACTGAAAAAAAGTACGTTTTTGTTCCAGGACCAACCTCTAAGAAGTAATTTATCCGGTCGCAGGGATTTCGTTTGATAAGCTGTGATGGCAACATTTAAAATAAATCAAGCACACAATTTTTTGAAGTGAAACTTCTTTAGTGGCGGTAAATCGGTCTGGATCAAACGAAAAAGTGGAACGCTTCCTTTTCTTCGGTAAATGTTCAAGGGATTGTCCTGAAAATCCGTATTGGACAGTTTTCAGGGTCACTGATTTCGAATCTGCCATTAAAATTTACAAATTCAAAATGGCGGATCCAATATGGCAAAATTCCTCAATTTGAGGCAATTTTTATGAAATTTAATATAAAAACGTCGTTGGGGTTGCATGCATATGATATGTATGTATGAATACTACCAAAATTCAAGATGGCGGACCCAAAATGGTTATCGAAAAAGTTAAACTTTAAAGAATTTCCATGAAAATCCGCACTAGGGGGTTTTCGGGGTCGCTGTTTTGGATTTCACCATCAAAATTTCCAAATTAATAAATAAATAATTTCTTTCTTAGAGTATGATATAATATAAATTGTTGAATAAAAGAAATATCATATTTAATTAAAAGAGATTTTCTTCAATTAAAATCCACAATCACTTCCTAACCCTAATAATAAATTTGTCAACAAATGTAAAGAGCGCAATTCATAAAATCAATTGCTTCTGGAACCTGGAAAGTTTCATTTCTAACGCACGAGAGTCTCATGCAGATTTTTTTACACTCTTAAAAGCATGTTGAAACATTAACTCCTCTAAACAGATTTTGTATTACATTTGTTATTTATTAATAATAATTGCCCAAAATTTCCTTTTTTTAAGAGTGATGTTATGCCTTAATAAACAGAGAATCTTTGAAGTCTTTAAATAGCAGCAATAGTATAGCACATCGTTAAGAATTTATAAAAGGTATGTAAAGATACATACCGGACATGTTTAGCGACAGAATTATTAGGAACGATGGAACTAAATTAGAGATCTACGACTGCAAAAATGATGAGCATTGTGATATGGGGTTGTTTTTTTCAAATCAGAGAATGCTCTAAAATGTCGCCTCCCTATCAAATAACAACTTTTCACCTGACCTGCTACATTTAGAGGCCGTCCAGAGGTGTTTTTAAAATAGCAGTGTGCTAGAGTAAAAGAGATAGATAGTTGAATCTTCTTTTTCAGAATTTATGATGTACATATGTATGTACATTGTGCATATGTAGTTTTAAATAATTAATAAAAATGCGTACGCTCATGAGAATAATATATATTCTGTGATTTAAAAGGAAGTTCTTTTTGTTCATTTTCCTAATTTGGTATGTTTTTATTAGAGCGTTATAAAGTACAGTGAAAAAAAATTAACTAATGATGAGCTCACACCGGTGTGCGATGATCACACAATTTATTCCGAGAAATTGTAAAAATTATCCGTACTCCGTGTCTCAAAAGAAGAAAATACCCTACGCGCGAGCAAAGAATAGATTAAAAAGCGTTTTTAAATTACAGTTTACGTTATTTGAGCCGTTTTAATTGTGTAAGTATACAGTACAGTTAAAATTCGGAAATATCAATTCTGATGCATGAGTGACCACTGACCAGCTTTCGCACCTTGGACGGTTGGTCTTCTTGTGAAATCAGTGTTAAGGATGCTTTACCGATGATGGCATCTACAACGGTGCCTGATGCAGAAGTATTAATAATCTCAGCGAATTCTCAAAATGAAATTCACGTTGCGGTATCACAAGGCATCATATACATAAAATGAAACGGAAGTAAAAGGCAGCCAGCAGCGGCCAATACACAAATATTTTATGACATTCAAAAAAGGTGGGAGCATAGAGAGTATGAATACCAGATCAATACAAGCTCAGCGCGAGTCGAGTTGTTATCTAACTTTGTACGTGGTGATTGTGAAACCCTGGGAGTTAAACCGGATTCCGTCAAATCGAGATTTTTATACGACGGCGGCGAGCGCTACCTTACCTACCTCTCTAAGCGCACTTTTACATTTTTCCATTGTACATTTAAAGTAAATTCCACTTGCACTTTTTGTTTTCACAACTTCAGAAGTTGAAAGGTAGTCTAGTGTAGCTTTTCACATTTAACTGTGTGATCTACTCAATTTTCGTTATAAAGCCACCACAAAAAATTACATTTGGAAAATAGACAAAATGCACCAAAAATTACGATAAAACAATTTATAGTTTCCCCACATAAGCATACAAAGATTACTTACGAACAGTACCTATCGGAGATTTCTTAAACTCTCGGTATCACATATTGCGCGCGTACTTAATCAATACGTTTGTAATGTTTAAATTAGCGCCAGAAATAAGTTTTAAATAAAATAGCAAATTTGATAATGATCCAATAGGTTTTTTGCTATTTAATCATCGATTTTGTTAAAATATGATTACTTTGGGTGAAACAAGCAGCTAAAGAATATGTGGGCTCGCAGGTGAACTTTATTTAACAAGCAATACTTAATTTATAGCCTTTTTGATTGTTAAAAATAGTCATAAACATTGCGGAGTAGGTATAAAGCAGCCTAAATAAAGTTACTCTGAATTGCATTTCCTTAAGAAATTTTATAACTGCTATAATTTGCCTGTGTTCTTAATAAAATAACCTACATTCTTGAATTTTTTCTTCAACATACGGGGTGTTTTGCATAACGCATGGAAAAATGAGTGCGGCGATAGATCTCAGATAGACAAATGAAAAATTGCATGGCAGGGGAGGCTCAATCTCAACCATTTGGGAGTTATACCTGTGACAACAGCTACTATAAATACCATGGTACACGGAAATATGGCATGTGTGTCATACTGAAAAGGGCCATATTCTCGCAGTGCCCCTACAGTAATTAGAAAAGCATACGAGCCTGTAGCTCGTAACAATAGTAACAGTAGTAACAATATCCACAGAAGTCATATAATCGCTGGTTTTAGATCTAGAGGAAGCATTTTTCGCCACATATTGTGATTTGTCAACCTTTTTAACATGCCAGTAGAGCTGTACAGTTCTCACAAAAGTTCTGTGCAATAAAGGACTTCCTCATTACCTTTATTGCATATCTCTACCTGAAATCCAAAATTGGGTAGTAAAAGCAGGATCCAAAGGCGGTAATTTTTGTGAGGTTATTCCTGCTTTTGAAGCAATATACCGTGCTCATAACTCAGGTTTGAGATCTAAAGGAAGCATTTTTCGCTACATATTGGGATCACCTTTTTATCATCCCAGGGGGACCGTTGAGCTGGGTTGTAAAAGCAGGATCCAAATTTTGAAGCAATTACAAGAACTGAGATCCTATTGGTTTTTATGTTGTAATACGTACTTGGTCCGCATTGAACAGATCAAAATAAAATAATCATGCGCATATCGAATTTGTGAATCACTCCGTAACTTCGCTGCTTTTTGTTTGCCTAGATATCCCACTCATTTTCTTATCACATTATACAAAACACCCTGTATTACATATACAGTCTACATGACTACTACATAGCTAAATCATCCGTAAAAAAAAATACAAAGCACAACTTTTTTTTACACACATAACAATAATAGCATATACTTACACCTCCATTTCCAATAATTTTTATCGTTGCTTGTGTATTATATTTATTCTGAAAAGAAAAAAAACAAAAAATTAGCCCAAAATTATTTTAAACTTGGTTAAATATTTTGCTAAGAATGGTATAGCATATCATAATTTCATCCCAAATTTCAAATATGTCTGAATATAAATATCTATTGTAACGGTAGGATCTCAATTGTAACAGTATATATGCCCTACATGTGAAAAAAGCGTAATTTATTTAAACGCTTATTAGACCTTCTGGTTTGGCATAGACGCATATGGCATAGAATCAAACCCGCAAAAAACTGGGTCAAAGAAAACTTACTGGTTTTGAAATTGCAAACTAGAATGCGTGTTTCCCGTAATTTTATCTTTAAGTTTCGCAGAATTGGAATAAAAAACGCCTATAACTCTACCTCTGGGAGGCGTGGAAAAGAGTTCGAACAAATTTGATTCCGGTAATTCGAAAACTATTGACTTTATAAAAACAAATAAAAAATTATCAATAAAAAAAAAGTTCTTAGTATTATTGTCGGAGGACCAACAGTTTTTGTCATAATCGCGAAAAATTGTTCTCCAATATGGTGGCTAACGCTGGTGTTCTAAAAATTCAATTTTTTTTTCACCCAAAATATAATTCAAGATTTATCGTAATTTTTTTATTTATTTGATTGGGCTATTGCAACACGAGGTTTTTCCGTTTATCATTTTCATTTATTAATTGCGGTGGATAGTAGGTATGTGCAGCGTACGGCAACCATTTTCAGGCAGATTCGAACACGTGGTGAGGCTAACTAATTAAATACACAGCTTAGTCTCTTTTTCTCTCAGTGCTGTGTGAGTTGTTTCTAATGATACATCAATTTATTCAGGAAACAGGAATTGAAGGGAATGGGGGAAAACAGTGAAACTTCTTTTTCTCCCTTTTGCACAGGATAGGATTGAGCCACAGGGAGCGTCAATCGAGCTGAAACGATCGTAAATGTTTTTTTCAGTGTAAAACTGAACAAGGTACGCGAAATGGCAAAGCAAACTATGTTACAATAGAGCGTAAGATAATTACCGAAATGGCTAAAATGAGAAATCCATCGATTGGGATTGCAAAAGTAGTAAAAAGCAGTCATGTAGCAGTGCAACAAATAATTGACAAATACGGAAATTTTGATACGTTGAAAAACATTGACCAGAAAAGGCGACCTAAAAAATTAAAGGAAGTGGATATCAGAAGTGGCTCAAGATCTTAGTCAAGTAAAAGGAGATAATGTATAAGTGTTAGTACAGTGCGCAGAGCACTTCATGCAAAAGAATATTTAGGTAGAGTTCCAAGGAAGAAGCCGCTAATCTCTAAAGGCAATAGAAAAAAGCGTTTTGAATACCTACAAAAAGTACAAGGAAAAGGTCTCTTCTTTTTGGAAGAATGTTTTGTTCTCAGATAAGAGTAAATTCGAAGTTTTGAAACAGCGGGACCACCGAAAATTTGGAGAAAACAAACTGCTTTACAGGAAGAGGATTTAATAAGTACAAGTCAAACAAGGAGGGGACCTGTAATGATCTGAGGATGTTTTGCGGCCTTTGGAATCGGCAGTCTTGTATTCATTGAAGATACATTGAAAAAGGAAGATTATCTGAACATTTTACAAACGAATCTACAGCCTAGTGCTAGGATTAACGGGACAAATGAACACTTCTTGAGGAATGGTAAAAAACAACCCAAGAATATTCAAAAACATTTGTCGCGTCGATGTCGAGGAGATTGAATGCAGTGATAAAAGCAAAAGGTGGCTCAACTAAATACTATTTTCGAATTTGTAACTTTATATTAACACATTAATTCAGTACTTGTTTCGATTTTATTGCTATGGACTTGTTAAGGGGGTATTCGGGTGTAGAAATTTCAAAAATCGATCCATATATTTAAAGTTTAGACCTTTAAGAATATGTCCTCAAGACGATTTGTCAAAATTCGAATTATTTTCCGAGTTACAGGCGACTTTTGTGACTGATGATATCTCGAGTTCTACTTGAGCGACTTACTTGAAATTTGGTTGAAATATGTACACCCTTGGCCAAATGTATTAGGCACCCCCTGAAAATCGTACTAAAAAGTTTATTTCCGTAAATTAGGGGAAAATAAAAATACAGTTAGGTGTAACTTATTGACCTTTATTCTTACTATTAATATTTTGTCGGTCCGCCCTTAGCTCTTATTACCGCAGCTATTCTTTTAGGAATTGTGCGTACAAGCTTTAGGCACTCTTCAGGAGAAATTTCGTTCCACTCTTTCTGGATGACTTGTTTTAGTCCTGTTTTGGATGTGATGTTGTGCTCCCGTATCTTCCGCTTCAGTATGCACCAAAGATGCTCAATTGGATTGAGATCTGGCGACTGTGCAGGCCACTCTATGACGTCAATATTTTTTTTCCAAATATCGCCTACTGGCTACAGATATGTGGCATGGCGCGTTATCTTGTTGGAATATTATATTGTCCGCATTAAAGTCATCGTAAATCTTCGTGATAGAAGGGTGTAGAACCTCTTCCAACAAGGCAATTTATTTTTTGCTATTCATGCGTCCTTCACAAATAAACATTTCAACCACTCCAAAGGAAACCTCCATGTTTAACCGTGGACACGACGCATTCGGGAAGGTAAGCTTCACCTACCCTCTTCCTCACTAACGTAAAAATTAAAAAAATTTAACATTATTTTCAATATTCATGAAATCTTTCACAAACGGACAGATATCGATTCCACCATTATAAATAATTAAAATTATACAAAATAAAGCTTACCTCAAAGTTTGATTCGTCGGACCATATCACGTTATCCCAATCGGCCTCTGTCCAAGATTGATGTTTTAAGGCCCATTCAAGACGATCTTTTTTGTTTTTTTTCTGAGAGCAATGGCTTCTTCCTAGCCTTGCAACCTTTCAGCCCTGTGTCTACAAGTCTTCTTCTTGGGGTTCGAGCACTAATCGTTCTGCCAATCTGATCAGATAGACCAGCAGCGAGCTCAGAAGACGTTTTTTCCAAATTTTTGAGGTACTCTCGAATCAAATTTCGATCATCACGTTCCGAACTGACACTTTTTCTACTAGTTTTTTGTCTATTATTGTGTGATCCAGTGTCCAGAAAACGTCTAATAGCTCCTTGCACCGCAAAACGAGAACATTTTCCCGTTTTTGCTATTTCAACTTAAGATTTGCCTTGTTCTTACAAAAACCGAATTCGCATCCGTTCTTGATCACTAAGTTCTCTTGTTTTAGGCATTTTCACACTATTCATAACCAACACTTTGGTTAAAAAACCAACAATATTTAGGCACTTACTTGCACTACGAGCAGTAATTGCAAACTGAAATTTTTTTACAAAATCCTCAAAATTACAGATTTTCCCAACCAGACGTTTTATGACCCTTCTAGGAAAGGATTCATTACATTAATTACCATTAATGACTGTTGGGAACATATTGACAAACAAGATAATTCTTTCTAGGAATTATTTTGTGCGATACCTGCAAAAAACTAGGGTGCCTAATACTTTTGGCCAAGGCTGTACATATATAGATTTTGGGGAAAAAATATTACTATTTTTAAAAAAACTCGGAAAGGTAAAAAAAAAACAGGGGCACAAAACATGTTTTTTTTCAAATCGTCATTTTGGAAAAAAAACCTTTCTCCAAGGTCCGAGCCAGAGCGACATCTATACTAATCAAGAATATATATGTATACGAGTATATATATTTTTTTTCAGAACACTACAAAGGTTGTAAGCATGTCGACCATTTGTTAAGCCTTACTTCACTAACCTGCAACTATTTTTAATTTTTTTTTGTGATTTTTTTTTTGTATTCTTGAAATTTCAATAAATATCTTGTAAAAAAATGTATAGTAAAAATGTTTTTATTTTCTTTATTCTACTCGGAAAAACGCCTAAAATTTCGGCCTCGACGCCAGAATACCCCCTCAATATTATTTTTGAAGTGTGTGTGACAGGTGTTTCAAAATTATCTATAAATAACAAACACCAATCACTTATCTAAATGCTATTGAACGAAAGCTCCCAAAATGGTTTGTGTCAACTTTTTATTGGTGCTCAAAGTAGTTCTGTAAAACTCTGCCATATCAACTTTTTCAGAGTGGGAAGTATCTTGCTAATATGGCCGTTAAAATAAGTACTTCGTAATTATCTCCCAACAGATCACATAGGAATGCATGCGCAGCCACATGCATGCATACACAAACACGCACACAAACAAACGAAATTAATTCGGGGTTAAAGAATTCAAATCTACCAAAATGGCTACCGGATTCACGATGGCTAGCGAAAAAGTTAAACTTAAAGGATTGCCATGAAAGTCAACACTAAGATATTTTTGGGGATGCTGATTTCGAATCTGCCATCAAAATTTCCACACTCAAAATGGCGGATCTAATATGGCGACCGAAATTCCTGAATTTTAAGCAAATTTAATGAAATTTTGAGATTTTGTAGTCGTAGATTTTATATATGTTAGCGAATTCTTGAACTTCAAGATGGTGGCCAAAAGTTACCAACGTTAATTAATCTTCATGAAATTTGGTTCTAAAGGTCTGAAGTTTCGAAATAACTATATTCTTCTAATCTAATATGTTTTTTTACACTATAGCCAAACAAACGTTATTAACATTTTTGTCTGTATGTTTGTCCGGGATAATGTTAAGAATGGCTGAACCGACTGAGATGGAACTTAGCTAGCTACCACGATTTAGCCTACTTTTCACCCCGACAATGTTTTGATTTCCCGCGGGAGAAATTAAAATATGCCGCGCGTTAAACAGATTCACTCATTGTGCAATAGTTTTAATTTAAAAGTGCGAAAAGGCCATATACCATACTTCTGAAAATACGATTTCTGTGTGTAGCTATGACTCTTTGTAAGTACGCTAAATTTCTGAACCGGTAAATAGATTTCGATGCGGTTTTTACCTGCATGTAGAGTTTTTTTCGAGAAAGGCTTTAGGCTACATATCATCATACTTTACTGTTCGAAGACTAAGCAGTAAAAGAAAATCTGCAACATTTAGAGATATTTTCGAGGAAGGTTTTGATTTTGTGGTGAAATGTGGAGTAAGATGCTGAGCCATTTTTGGAAGCGTCGAATAATAACAGGCAGAAGGAAGCTGATTGGTATAGTATCGAAAAGAGGCGTGAAATATCTAAAACAACCTTCCTCTTCGACTTGCTTCAAGGTTCTAATAATTCCGCTGAATTACAGTCCCTGGCCATTGAATTAGGACCACTCATATTTTTCCCAATTTCTTCGAAACTTCTACCTCTATCGTCATAAACATGCGGGTTTTCTTTTGAGAAATTGCAAGGAGGGAAAAGGTTTCAAATCAAACGGTGATGCGGATTGCCAAAGTAGCCACCGAGAATGTAGAAGGAAGTAGCAACAAGCGAAAAAATTGTCGCCGTCAAAGAAAAACGACGCCCCGAACGAACCGTAGAATTGCCCAAAAGGCCTGCGAAAACAGTTTTCCTCCAGAAGGTGTTTGAAACAAAGTCTGCAGGACAAAGGAATACAAATATCAGCAAGGACTTTAAGGAGACGTCTGTATGGAGCCAACCTTAAGTCGAGACGGCCAGTGAGAAAATCTTAACTAACTCCCAAAATGCGACGAGCTAGGCTAGAGTACGCAAAAACTCATCAGAATTATACAGCAGCAGACTGGAAAAAGGTAAAGCATACTTAATATAAATATTTACATAGATTTTTGCCTTTATTTTTTGATCTTGCCTTTATTTTTTGGTAAGAAGTATTGTTTAAAACAAAAACATTATTTTTATGTTTTGTTTAGGTGGTATTTAGCGACGATTGCAGGCTTGAAACAGTAACGGAAAACCTTCAATATTTTCGAAGGAGGCCAGCAGAGCGGTATAAGGAGGATTGCATCCTTAGAACCATCAAACATCCTCCAGCCGTAATGATATGGTCTTGTATTTCAAGCGAAGGACCTGGACCAGTATATTTCGTCGAGGGAACTATGAACAGCACTCAGTACCGTGATGTGTTGGATGACATTTTAATTCCGTATTTTAATTACTTAAGGGTTGTTGTTTAATTACTAAGGGATATTCGGACACCTTAATGCAGGATGGTGCGCCCTGCCATCCTCCCATATCCCTAAGAAATATGCTGACGACCTGTGAAATCCAGATTCTTCCTTGGCAGGGTAATTCTCCCGACCTTAACCCCATTGAGAATATGTGGAGCTTTCTAAAATCTATAGTGTACTCATCTCCTAATCCTACTCTCAACATCCTAAAACAAAAGATTACAGATGTTTGGGAAAATAATGCAGAAATAAAAGAAATGATAGAGCGATGCTATCAAAGCATGCCAGATAGAATAAAGGCAGTTATTAAATCTAAGGGTGGCCCAACGAAATACTGACACTTTAGAAACAATTGTTGTTCATTTCCCTGTAATAAACAAATAACGAATCTAAAAGTATTTTGCTTCTATTTATTTTCCGCTTCTGTAAAAAGTTTTAGAGAAAAGAAAGGCAAAATTTTAATAAAACCTTACTGGTCCTAATTCAATGGCCAGGGACTGTACTAGAAAACATTATTATTTCAGTTCACACTCGTTCGCTGAAAAGTTCTGGCTTCCTCCATGTCTCCTACCACCGCAATAATTAGACATGTCAATGCCTTCAATGTCGCGGCTTTTCAACTTTTACTACAAGGATTGCATAGACCTTAACTTCAGCAAAACCCAATTGAAGAGTCTGCTCTCTTACCCGGCATTGCCCGTGGTTTCCCGTACTTTTAATTGGCTGTGACTTGTGCTTATGTCAAAAAACTGGAATATGCAATGCAATTATTTGCAATGTTAATCACTCAAAGATGTGCTCATTTTATTTGTTAGTTTCCCACAAGGTATCACATATTCAACTTTAACATACAGCCTATTCGCTATTTTGATAAAGCAAAAAGTGTCAAAGTAGCGGCTCCAATAAGGCGACCGAAATTTATTGATTTTAAGCAATTTTAATGAAATTTAATAGTAAGAAGTCCTGAGGGTTACAGAATTCAAGTCCACCAAAATGGTTACCGAAAAAGTTAAACATCAAAAGATTGCCATGAAACTCAATACTTGGGGGTCGGGGATGCTGATCTCGAATTTACGATCGAAATTTGGAATTCAAAGATGGTAGATCCAATACGGCGACCGAAAATTCTTAACTTGATCGGATTTACGTGTAAATGATCTTATAGGGGCTTTCGGGCTCGTTAATTTAAATTGCTGTCTTGAAATTCAAGATGGCGGCCAAAAGTTACGAACCCAATTTTCATGAAATTGTTTTCTTAGGGTCTGTGGTTTTCAAATAACTTCCTTTTTATAAGTTAATATGTTTTTACACGATTCCCAAACCTGAACAATTAGGGTTATAAAATTGTATGTGTGTGTCTGGATTAATCTCGCGAACGGCTAATGCGAATGTGATGGCAATTCCACTGGAAGGTAGAGTATTTGGTCGGGCACGATTTAGCCTACTTTCTCCCCGGCAATAATGTTTCGGGCTCTCACGAGAGAAATTAAATAACACCTCTGCGAATTAAACAGATTCATTCATTGCACAACAGTTCTAATTTACAAGTACGGGAAATCATGGGTAAGGCCAGGTAACTCAGTTCGTATTAAATAAATGTGTATTTAAAAAAATAACTCAAATTAACCCCAAAATGCATTTTGTTAAAATAAAAACTTATTACTCTATTATTATTAATAATAAAGATGAATTTTGAAGAGGATATAGTTTTGTACTTCGAAAATAGTAGAAATTGAAATAGTGTTTTGCGTACCTGCTGCAAGTAAAAAGTTTATAAAGAAAGAAAAAATCTATATAGAGTGTCTCAACAGCAACTCAAAATTTAAATTAAAAAACCACAGTATTGAATCTTTTATAGATTTGTAAAGTGTAATTATTGGCATTAGATATGATTTAAAATGTTAGCCAAATGAACACTCTCAGTCTGTACACATTTTGTAAAAGGAAAATATTAAGTCAGTAACAATGTTATATCCACAATACAGTCACGCTAAATCCACAGCACCGGAGAATAGTCACAGCGGAGTTTTTCAGAATGACCGGTTCAGTGATTAAACAGAACCTCCGCATACGTACAGTACCTGCATTTAATGTTTATATATACACAGGCATTTCCTAAATAAAACCTTCCTCTACACATTTCTTCCCTTTAGGCTTTCTGTGTACATATTCATATGTGTTTATCTTCTTTGTTACCGTCTCATAAACTAATTGTATTTTTCCTCCACGGTGAATGAATTTCAGCTCATTTTATTACGCATGGTTTGAAAGTCAGTCTACTTCAAAAAATTGAAATAATTTTTTAAAAAATATTACGCCTTATTACAATGTTGATTAAATAAATTCAATTAAGCTTAAACGTTAACCTCGCACATAATTCGGTCTTTTGGAATTAAATGCCAAGGCAATTTATCCCTCTCACTTTAATGAAGCAGTGAATGAACAACTTAAACATTCCTCAGGGTCAATTAGAAGCATCAGAAAAAAAAGCTTCGTCCATAAATTCGGTGAAATTAAACAGCTTCACTCTCAATATAAAAATTCAAATCTGACCTAAAAGCTATCTAATCCAATTTCCGGCAAACTTTGATGCCAGTCAAGCATGTTACTCGTTATGTAAGACAAACGTTTTATTATTATGTTACATATAACGCAGATTGAGTGAAGAAAATCGACAATACTAAACCATCTTATACTAGAACCCGGTTTTCTCACATGCAGGTAGCTTTTGTAAACATTTGCCGAAATTTTTATGATGATTTTTATCGAACTAAATCAGGACACATAAAAAAATGATGCTCTGCAAAATATTTAATATAAATCGCCTGCGTAGTTGATTTTCCAAGCTTCTTCTTTTATAAGGTGAGAAAAAGTTTAGAAGCAAACCGAGTAAACAGGTTTTTTTCATTTAAAAAATTGGCTAAAAATATATATAAATAAAACGTATATGTTGCAACTAGATTAACTTACCTCACTGTGTACTATAAAAACCTATCATACTGCAAAAGTACCATAGTCTGACTTTTATAGCATATATGGTAGGTTAAGGTTAAGTTAAGGTATTTTTTAACTCTTTGTGAGCGGGGTTTCTGAATTTTGTGTCAAGTCTTAGTCTCAGTGACCACTCATCGTTTTTTTCACTACAATTGCTGAATATCAAGAAAATATTTCGTTTGTCTAATGACGAACTCGGCTGATATTGTATATTTTCTATGCTATCACGTTTAAGCAGCTGTTTCTCTCGCTCCCTAAATCAAGAATATCGGCTTCTCGTCTAAACAAACCCATCAAACGAAGACGATTCTTTAGTTACTAGATATATGACCTAACTGACATCAATCGTCACTTTGACTGTCGTGCTGATAATTTTAAACAGTAAGATGCAATTTGATTTTTTTTTATTAATTTGTGTTTAACTAATGTAACTAATGACTGCATAGCCTACATTTCACTATTTCTGCACATTACTGCTAAAAAATATTCAAAAAATAATTATGTTTCTGTAAACAATAAATGTGCATAAACACACAAAATATCTGTAAATTAACTCATGTAAGTTCAACGACTCAGTTTTCGTCAGCATTTCATTCAAAATGTGTTACGTAAGCTTGAGGACATTGAATGTTACTGCGTAATTTTTAAACACTTGTTTATATATCAATAGAAGCTGGCTTGCCAACAGTTGCTGTGCCTTTTTAATGTTTATTTGTAAACCTTGAGTAAGGTTACGCCTCACTCCTATGAAGGCGTTTTCTTACGAGTATGCAAGTGTACAAATATAAGGGAAGCTGTTTAACCTGCTAAACAAAAACTTCAGAGTATTTGATGTTCGATAAGACATCATTTGGTTGTCATATGGTTGGAAGAATGTGTGTTGACTGCTCTTGTTATGCAGTCCAATGTCTAAATAACATGATTCGCTCTATCAGCGAAATCCTGCAAGACAGTCAGCGCAGGCTCTTAGCAAGCGATTAAATAAAAAAAACATGATCCGTGGGCGTCGAGCTTTGGGAAATTGAAATTCTAGCTAGAGCACTTGAAGATTTGAGTTCACTCAACTCATCGTTTAACTCAACTCTTGAGTTAGCTCAAGGCTTGAATAGCTTAGCTCAAAATTTGAGTTCATTCAGGATTTGAGTTTCGTTGCTGCGCTCATTATTTGAGCGAACTCAATGTTTGAGTTGATCGATGAGTTAAGTTAGATTTGAGCTTTTTTACATCACTGATAAACATGATACGATGTATTTCTTTTTTAATTGCTGAAAGTCTGATTATTTTTTAAGGGGCCTTCTCAGTTTGGAAAGTAGAGGAAAAGGATTTCCCTTTATAAATCAGTAGTTTAGGGTATATGCAATAACGTTCTGAAAGGATTTATCGATATCTAAAATATGTTAGAAGGTTTAGAAGCTAGTACTCGACAGGTCATAGTGCGCTCAGGTTGTTGTTGGAATTTGGAACGTTTTTTTCTAAAAATGGACAATTTCATGAAAGATTGATATTTTACTGAAAACTGCATTTATAAAAAATAAAATATAGAGAATAGTTAAAATAAAATGACTTCGAGCCGGATTTTTCTTTTTAGACAAAATGGTTTCCAATTATTCGCATTTATTTGTTGCTAAAAATAGCCTATTTCCAGTTCTAAATAAAAAAGGGGTTAGAACCAGTTTCGGAAGGAACCCCGAAATGTTGTGCAGTTTTCGACAAAAATACAAGGAAATATAATTCGGGAAATCGTGCATACCGATTTAAGAAAACAGTATTTTGTTATATGAGCTTTTAAGGGGTAAATCCTGTTATCTGTAAAAATCTTTTAAAAATAAATTTATGGAATTCAAAATATTTTTCTCCCTTAAACGCCCATTAAAATTTTTGGGGTATATTCAAATTGATTAGACGAAAAATATTTATTATAGTTTTTTTCACTTTTTAAAACATGTAGTTTTTAGTTTTTGAACCGTTGCAATTTTGCATATAATTTAAAAAATCATGAGTGATATTGGGGCTGCAAGTTTCCTCTTTAAGATGATTCCAGAATTATTGAGGTGGAATCAAGTAAGTACTCTTATGCACATCGAATCAATTTTTCAATAAACTTATAAAATAATCCTTCGCAAGAAATTCATTTCCTACGAAATTCATAACAAGACCTTTAAAACAACTAACGGTAATGTTGCAAATTTTAATTTTCCTTTCAGAATACCTAATTGTTAATGTGATATGAGGCCTTGGTACTCATTTAATAAACACAGTTAGCAGTATCTTGAGATTTTTCCGATGAGTCAGACGATTACTGCTGACCCCCAGAATTCGCAGAATGTATAACAACGTTCCCATGGCCTACTTAAAAAAAATTGGGAAAAGCGAAATAATCCAAAAATTCAATATAAAATTGTTTGTCAAGCCCAGTTTACTAAGCTACAAAATATAATAAACAGAAGTCTTCTGAGTATACTATTATTATTAGCAATATTACTGCAATGACAGTCAAATTACTAACAAAAAAATTGAAGCAGTTTTGTATTTCTGTCGCTTTCCGTTTAAGCATGCTTTTACACTGAACTTATCTAATTTCAGTGCAGCCAACTTTATAGTTAAGGTTGATTTATTGGAAAAAAGCTACTAACTTTCATGTGTTTGTGAAGCAGCCCAATTAAAATGCCGAAAATTCAGAAATTATTCGTATTAAGGTTTAAATAAAATTATCATTTCAAATTTATCTTTAAAATCTTGGTGCATTCATAAGCAATTTCCACTACCAAAACACAAGACAGAAATATTCCCACATGACATACACTGTTTCCAGAGTTAACTCTGGGTTGAGTTCCTGGTTGGGATTGTTGAGAGCTTCAATTCTGTTAAAAAAAGCAGTTTCAAAATACGTTTTCATCCCATAGTAATTTAGCATCAAAATTCAGTAATTGCAACAAAGGCCGCAATCTCCATTGGCAGAGTATGGACCCGCACTTTTTCAGGATTGTCGAATTTCATTTGTTTCAAACTGGTGGAAACTATGTATATCTCGAGAAATTGTAGATCGATGTGATTCATGTTATCACTTGTTTATACTATTGCCCAAAATGTAGTAAAGGTGCTTTTTTGAATACATGTTTCATTTTTTTCCTTCCAAATTCTTTCGCCTTAAATGCGCTGCTCCTTTTATTTGCTTTCCTTGCCACTTTTACTTCATTAATCCCCAAACATTTTCGATAGGGTTCGCATCCGGCGATTGGATCGTTATGGTTTTGAAGGACCCAATTGGTGTTGTCGTTGACATATAGCATCCTAGCAAATTTCAAAAATCCTTTTTTGTACAGGATGATCATCCTTTTGGTAGTAAGAATTCCGGTGAACGTTATAAATTTTCTGACACCGCGTACAGAAAAACATCAGTAAACATGGACCTTCAGGGGGTGTTTAATGGTACAATTCACGGCAGCTTCTCCTTTTTGTGACCACACTCGTCTCCTGAATGTATTCGCAGCAAAAGTCGACACATCACGAGATCACGTTGTCCCAATAACGGTCGATGTTTTCCTTAGCCCACTCTACACGTCTTCGCTTCTGGTTTTCAGTAAGTAGCCTGATTTTGATTTTCTCCGCTTGTAATCTTCGTCGAATCGAGTTAAAGGACACGTAAATATTGTTTTCGATAACAATTCCTTTGCTTGTAGTAAGGTAACGGACGAATTTTTCTTAAAAATATCAATGATGACCTTGTCCTGGGCTCTTGAAGTGACTCGGGTTTTAATCCTACCAGGTATATCGTCTACATTGCCAGTTTCTTGAAAATGCTTTAGCCATTTTTTGACAAACTGTACCGAAACTTTCAGATACTTTCCTGCAGGTGTTAATTTGGGTCCTTTCGAATGACTCACTAAGAAAACAGCCTCAAATCGTTTTTTGTAAATTGGACCCATTTTAATTAAACTCTTAACATTTTTCTAATTGATCTTGGAATGGCCAAATTCATATCACGCGAAAAAAAAAAAGGATAAAGGCAGGTAACCAAAATTCCCCCGCCACTTTTTGAGAAATGGCGCAAGAAAAAAAAAATTTCGGGCCCGGGGATCGGACTATGTGTTTCATGTCAGGTTTTTGACATAACCTCAAAAAACCTCAGCAAAAACGAGAGAAAAAATAAAAAATTTTCAATCTGGGGATCAGACCATGTCTTTTATATGTTTTCGGGGTCGCTGAAATCTGACGTGATGGGGTTAAATCGACCCGGGCCCGAATTTTATTTTTTTGTGGCTGTGTAATCGTTAGTTTCTGTTTCAGCTAATGGGAAATTTTTCTGGATGTAGTGCCAGACATTGCATATGGATTAGCGATTTACTGGCATATAATAGAGAGTGTCCCTTCTTGTTAGATATTTTATTGCTGGGAACAGTTGTGCGAATTGGTGGCGTGGTGCAAATTTGAGATTCATAATCTCGTCAACGCAGTTGCGCACACGAACTTAAATTTTATTGTGAAGCGATATAATTTGAGTGATCTGAGGATTCAACTTTGCCATATAAGATGTTTCTGCGTAATGTGTCCTTATTTTATGCACCATACCGATTTGGACCCTTAGCAAAATAATATAGGAAGGATACTTATTGCAAGTAGATACCAGATACCAGATACCATTCTTATTGACCTTTTTCATAGCCTAAATTTTTTATATAAGACTGATGCTAATTAAAACCAAAAACGTTTTTTTTTATTTAAGGGGTCTACCCTCTTTTCGGAGGGAAAAAAAAGGTTAATTTCAATAAAGTTTTCGATAGGTTTAAATTATGAAAATGGAAAAAAAAATTGTTACACTCAATAAATACACTCCGAACTATATCACAAAATTTTTTTTTATTCATTTTTGTGAAATTTTAAGCATGGAACTGCTGGTCGAAAAATGATCCAAAAAACGAGAGGGGTGTTCGGCGTTGATGAAATCTCCGAGATGCATAGTCGGGGAAAAAAAACAAAGAGTTTTAGGTTCAATATATTAATAGCTATAGCGCATCGGGGGCGATTTTTGAATTTTGCAAAATTGAGAAAATGGCGGACATTTTTTGAAAAACTACGAAAAAAACATGTTTTTTTTCAACGTTTCTGGCCAAAAAAAATTTTAAAATCAAAATTTTGAAAAACCCCCTCGATGCGCTATAGCTGCAGCCATAAAGAATGTTTGGTAAAAATTTGGTAGGAATCGGTTCGGAAGTTTCCGAGATTTCATCAACGCGGTGTCGACAAAGTTATTTTGTGAAAAACGCGATTATAGTTTTATTAATGGCATCGTAAAAAATTTCACCTAAGCCTAATCAGCGATGCCTGGACCATACACTATGCCTTTTTCTTCCTCAAAATGTACATATTCATCCAAAGTAGCGTTCCTGCGATATGTTCTGGCTTTCTTGGAGGCATCAGTGCTGCGTCGGCTGCACGCCGCACTTCTTTATTATAAACAAACGCGCAGAGATGATGTTATATCAAAATTTTAAACTCGACTAATTTTGAGACAGAAATACAATTACACTGCTCCGATCTTTATAAAATTTTAATATAATATTTCTGTATATATATACTTTACGAAAATGCAATAAACAAAAAATCGATTTATAAAGAGGGTAGACCCCTTAAAGGCAAAAATATTTTTAATTTGAAGTCGTCTTTTCAACCAATGATTAGTTACAGGTTACTTACCTAAGGTAAGTAGTGGAGGAAACCCAAAACAATTGATCATATGAAAAAAAATGGTTTTTGCTTTATGTGAAATGTGTATTGGTGTTAAATTATTTTTCTATTAATTTCTTAATAATAATATCACCAGGTTTAAAATTATAAAAAAAAAATCCTTTTTTTTTATTCTCTGCATCTTTCCGTATGTCTATCGTTTTCAATCTAAATATCAAAAACCGGAATAATAATATTAAGTACTTTTACCTGGAACACTTATGAATAGTGTTATTTCGTTTGCGTATAAAATTTGAAAAATTCGTTACTTTCATTTTTGCGTCTCTATTTTATAAAATTATAAAAGAGAAAAAGCAATATGAATGCAAAACACTCGACCCCAAAACCGCCGAAAAAGAGAGCGCAATATTACTCAAAAAAGTCTACTTGGACTTGAATGCAAGGTCGCACATGGTGGAGAATCAAACAAAGTAAAATAAAAAAAAAACCACCGATGTTGGGTTTCGTAAAGAAATGAACTGGAGAAGAAAAGAGCCAGACATGATCTGTTGTCAGCTAAAACTAAAAACACATCTACACACATAGCCTCCTCCGAAGCCTATGTAGTACGCAGTAGCACTACCATCGAACATTTTTGTGTAAAGTGAAAGGCAAAATTGTGCCGAGTCTGCGGAGAAAAAGCCAAATATCCAAACATGCCGTTCGTTTGCAATTTGTTACAGAAAGAAAATATATACTGCGTCAAAGATTGCCTTTTCCCTCTACACGAGCTTTGTAAATTCTTGGGGCAAATATTGCACCTACGGAGGCAAACAAAAATCCCCTGTCGAAACACATAGATCCTGTTTGGTGCCACGAATGACTATGGTGCATTTTATTTAAGTTATTGATGACGATTTGTATAAATGTGGTAAAATTTAAGGTGAACGCTCAAATCAATAGCAAGTTTTTAAGAAACTTGGCAATGATGGCAAGGTATCGCTTATGTACATATGTATAGCTTAAAAAAGTCAACGCTACCAGTTTTCAACTTTCGTTAAAGCTCAAGACTGTCATAGCTTTAAGACCCCTCCCTATAACATAGATTCAATATTTTAACAATTAAAATTGATTATTGAACGTTTCTTGTTAAACCAGAAGATAAGCGATAGCTGGGCAATGGCAACGTTGCATTTACCTTTAGCTCTGAATAATCGCATAATTAATGCAAAAATATTAACCAGTTTTAAAGAATACCAGTGTAAATTGTGGATGGTGGCCTTTATATAAATATTATGAATACGTGGTTAACGTCCATCACATTGCATAACTTTACGTTAATTTAGTTGGCTTAGTTTTCCTAAATCACTGCACTGGTACACACGAATTTCTGTGGTATTGAGCCGTAACCGCAAACTTATCACCCATAGTGGTCTCTTTTCAGTGCTCGATGTATCGTATTACTTTTGTCTACCTTTCGATTTAACCTCCAGATCCAGAATTAAAGAATTCAACAAAAAGTAGATTTGGTGCATACTGCATAGTGAGAGCGCACAGCAACATCTCCTACAATCGCTGCCGCATATTAGGTAATTTCTGCTGTGGCGTGGCAGTTTAAAAAATAAAAGCGGAGTATATACCTATTCCAATCTCTTTGCTCGCTAATCACTAAGTGAGCGCCAGAAAGCATTCGTTTCGTATCTTGCTTAATTCGCCGACATTAGGCGGATAGTCGTTAAAATAGCCTCATCGCTACACGAATAGTATTGCGGCGAGAGAACACATAGCAACGTGAATTCCTATAGAAACTCGGGTTGCTTGTGTGTTCACCTCGTAGTGCTTATGCATAGATATACCCCTGTAATTCGATTGGAAATGGTATGGAGCGGCATTTAAAAATAGGCATCAACAACTCTGGTCTTATTGCATTCGTCATTTAATCAGCTGCTAATTGTTATTGGCGCTGTTCAACCTTTTAGAATACTTTGAGTTCCATATTTGACATAATCGAAGTTTCATGAATTTATTTATACCACAAAATGCCTGTGCTCAACATACATACATACGAGTACATATAAGTCATACAAAGATAAATATGTATTACTTTTATATGATTCTCGAATATAAAATACTCTTTACACAGGGTGTTTTTATAAAATCTCAATAGTTTTCAAGTTACACGGTGATTCATAAATTCCTTATGCACATTATTATTTTATTTATATCTTATGATCTACGCAATGCAGTGACGACAAACTCACGCCGAACAACTACTATCTTAATGTCCTTTCCAAAATTGCCAATGTTGATCTACATCTAGCACTGCAGGTACACTCACTACATTTCCTAAAATTCACGATTTTCCCGCATTTCCTCCAAATTCACACAATGAATACTCCTCTTTTTTATTACATTGCCTATCTTATTATCATACCTTTCCAAAAAGGTACATGTCCAGGTAGGGAAAGGATGTGCAAATCTATACGTAGAGAAATTTGCATTAAAAGAAAAAGTAACTCAATTTAACCGCAAAATGCTTTTTATTAAATTAAAAGTTTATTATAGTTAATGGTAGTAAGTTAGAAAAGTTTAATTTGAGTTAAAACATTTTCAATTTGGTTTTCTACGTATAAATTATTACATTCTTTCTCTTCCTGTAAAGGTTTTTTTGGAAGGGTAATAAAAAAGAGAGGATATTTTTTGCATGAATTTCGGAGAAAATTTCGGAAAAACTTGACTTTTAGGACATTTCAGAACATTTTTCCACTTTTGTAAGTTACTGTACTCACAGTGGTCGAGATAGATCACCATTGGTAAAGTACATTGATATAGTAGTTTGACGTGAATTTAAAGTTGCTGCGTTGAGTAGATCGTAAGATTAAAAAATAATAATAATGTGCGTACCGAGTTTATAACTCACTCTGTAACTTGAAAACGGTTGAGATTTATCCCCTGCCACACAATTTTTTATTTTCCTACTCATTTTGGTCCATGTTATACAAAACACCGTGGATGTACATATGTATATTAGAAAAAACGAATTATTAAGCTGAAGTATTCTACATCTTGCAAATCTTCATTTAAACGTACCTATTTTAAACATTTCCGCCTAATTTCAAATGAAAATGATCCTACGACTTAAAGGAAAAATTAAATGAAATCCCGTCACGTTTGGCTATAAAAATACATTTTACTATAGTCGCAAAACAAAATATTGTTGTTTTAGGTACCATTACAAAAAAAGAAAGAAAGAACGGCTTATTACCTATAATTTTGAAATAATGTCTTAACTTCGTGTTACCACTTGAAACTTAGATTCGTAAAATGTTTCCTCTCAAACGTCCACCATGTTTTGTTACTTTTATTGTTTTTGTTGTAGTTCCGCAGGAGTTTTACCATGATATTCCCATATCACAACATATCTGATTATTTACCTTTTACAAAATGTCTATTAACTGAAAATTTCCTTTCGCCAAGAATTGCAAAAATCTGGGACTCCTTACTTACTTTTGAAATATCTCATACGATCAATCGTTGTCAACTTTACTGGGGCATACCTCCATATATCGAATTTTTACCAAACGCGCTTATCTCTTATTTTTAGACAAAATTTGTACTGAAACTAAAGTACACCGATTACGTGAACCACTGTGACCATATCAAAATTGAAATTAAGTAACAAAAACAAAAAGACAATTTCCGCTATCTAATCAAGAAACTTATCATAACCAACTTCTAACCAAGAAAATCTCACATATCAGAAAAACAACTTTTAGCGTAAGATCTTCAGTTACTAGATTGAAACTGTTTACTGTGTCTTCTAATTAAAATAAACAAAAAGACTTCGTTTACATGAACTTCAAGGATAAAACTAAAAGAGGCGATCAAGAGCACACACTTGCGCTAAAGATTCCAGCATTGCATTGGCATAAAGGTACGTTGCACTCAACTAAAGTACATTACATAAATTGCTGGCCTGAGAACACCCCTAACAATGATCCACAAAGGCAATGATTTCGCCGTTCCATTTGGCCACTCAACACGTACATATATGTATGCGACAGTCACAAATCGTGCCTGAAAACCGATTTCCAGGCAGAAATTGTAGCTGCCCATGTAAACGGCACAAATGCGACCTTGGTAATTTGCGTTCGGGTACTATGCATGTGTTTCACGGCACCTTATTTTTGATTTTCTTACACACACATTCAAAGAAATCATGCCTAAGCCCAATTCAATCGTAGCTAGGCGGGATTTCTAACTGACCCGTTTATACGGCAAATATAGCTATGACTTTGGCTCACGCTAGGCACAAGTCATGACTTTGGTCATCGTATGCTGGGTGACGGAGAAGTAGCATCCAAAGGTAAAATTTAGGTCCCTCATATTGACTCGAATACCCCCATGTATGTTCTGCGATTTTGCGTAGCTTTTGAGTTACAGGGTGATTCATAAATTCGGGATGCACATCATTATTTCATTTTTTATTTTGATCTATTCATCGCATCGACATCAAACTGACGCCAAACAACTACTACCTTAATGTGTTTTCCAAAAATGCCACAAATGTTGATCTACCTCTACCACTACAAAGACAGTCACTGCGAAAGTAAAAAAGCTCTAAAATTTCCTAAATTTCACGTTTTTTTCTAATTTTTCTCCGAAATTCATGTAATTCTTCTCTTTTTATTTTTATTGAATTACCCATCTTGTTGCCTTTCCATAGAGGCATAGAGGCACAACACGTCCAGGTAGAGTAAGGATATACGAATTTATACGTAGAAAAGCTTTTGCAGAATTTTAAAGAAATCTGCATTTTACAAAAAAATTCAACTTAAATGAACCCACAATTGCTTTTTCTCAAATTTAAAATTTATTGCAGTTTGTGTTATTACGTTTACAAACGTTTAATATGGAAAACAAATTTTAAAATTCAGATTTTTTAATATTCCGCAAATGGTTCTACGTATAATTTTGCATACCTTTTCTTTACCTGGACATGTTGTACCTCTTTAACAAGAGATTTTGGAATTCATTTAAGTTAAGTTGTTTGTAAATTTTTTAAAATTCCCCAGAAGGTTTTCTACGTATAAATGTGTAGTATATCCTTTCTCTACCTAGACGTGTTGTACCTCTTTGGAAATTCAAGATGGATAATTCAATAAAAATTAAAAAGAGGGGTATTAACTACATGAATTTTGGAGACAAATTGGGGAAATTTAGGAAATCTTAAAGCGTTTTTTAATTCCACTAGTGACTGTATCTGCAATGGTAGAGGTAGATCAAGATTGGTGGCATTGAAGAGTATATTAAGATAGTAGTGAGTTTGAATGCCGCTGCATTAATTAGATCAAAAGATAAAAATAAAATAATAATGTGCATCCCGAATATATGAATCACCCATTAACTTGAAATCGGTTGCCCCCCCCTCCCTTAGCCATACGATTTTGAGGTGAGATCTATCACCCCTATCATTTTGGCATGCGTTAACTTATGCACCCTGTATGTACGTAGTCATAGGTACAATTTTTAATCTCAAATAGTAAAATAGTACAAAACCATATTAACCTTCAAAATTTGGCCCCCAAAATAGATAAACAAATAACTTAAGAGATTCCGACCATTCGACCAGAGACAAACAAATAACCCTTACCTCCAAATTTCTCGAAACATTTTTTAGGGAAGTCATATGCTAATGCAGAAACACAATTTGGCATATTATACTCTTTATCATTCTATAAATACGGCTTCATTTTGACATCCATGACATCCTTTATGGTTTTTGAAAAATTTACCCTAATTAAAAATTTCGTGATATTCACAAGCCAGCCTAAAATTTCAACTTTGAGCAAAGCTGCCATCCAGCTTTAAATCTGAAGTTTCATTTAACTTGACTTGGTTTGAGTCAAGCAGGCTTGAAGTCGATCCGAGTTTAGATGACTTTCAAGTTGGCTTCAAGTCTGCTTGTAGCTGTAGTAATTGGTTCAAAGCTCAAGCCAGCTTCAGAGCTGGTATTCTTTTTCAGCCTTTAAGGTTTAAGAAATGTCAACATGATAATCATAGCATGAAATAGCTGCTGGTTATATTCTGTCAAAATATAGCATTTGTAAGCATGCATCTGAACAGAAAACAACAAGCAGCGATTCTCACCCTGGACGCTCTGAAGAAGTTGAAACTGGTACACTTGGCCAAGTTGGGGAGATTGAAGAAATTTTCATTATTTTAAATTAATTTCTATCTCGAAATAAGGGCGCGCCATGACATTGAGGCGCATATTAATATATTCAATTTTAATTCCGCCATTTTATAATCTTGATAGCGGTTTCCACTAGAATTTGGTGAGCAAAACATACAAAAATCATGTCGTGCAAAATGGCTAGTGGGAGTTAAGGCGGATACACATATGCCAGGCTCTGGTCACCGGTGTCCAAGAAACGACTTATAACTCGAAAAGAGGAGCGGGTTTGGAATCTGAGTGTGATGCAAATGGTAATAATTTCAAATCATTAATCATTATTTCTTTAAAACTATAAAAGACATCGAAAAACTAATAGAATCGAGGGTTAGAGCATAGATGAATATTTATTTTGAGTTAGGCAGATAGTAGGCGCAGCCCTAGTGCGCGGAGAGGAGGGTTGTAATCACCGCTCGGTTCGAGTCATTTTGTAACTTTGAAAGACAACAACTTGCAAGGTAAATTTTTTAACTTTCTTTCTTGTGATGGGTCCGCCAATGGAAGCTATTTCCTCAAATATTTTGAGGGACTTGCGGGTACAGAGAGGCACAATTAAGGGTCAGCAAACTAGGTTAAAGCACATAATTGAACACGTACGTGAACAGGCCAGCGAGGCTTAGCTGAAAGCGCGGCTGGAGCTTCTGGAAGGTTACTTGGGAAATTTCAATCTGATGCAAACTAAAATGGATTGTTTGAATGAGGAAGAGGCTAGTGGCAACGAGTGTGAGACTCTCGAAGAAATTCACTGAACCGTAAAAACCAAGTCACTTACGCATTTGAGGCGCAAAAAGGTTCGTGGTTCTATTGCTGCAGATGTAAATCACTATTCGGCACGCAGATCAGCTCCTCACCCAAAGCTCAAGCTTTCGAAATTCTCGGGACATACAATGAATGGCAGTAGCGGATTCAGAATTTAGATTTGGGAAGGGCTTGATCCTGCTGAGGTTTAATTTGAGACTTGTCACGGGAGGACTCAGCTGCCGGGGGGGGGCTTGAGCGCCTTGACCCCCCTGAATCCACTACTAATGAATGGCCTAACTTTGCTTGCTGGTGGGTGATGACGACAGTCTTAGCAACGTTGAAAAATTTCAATATCTTAGATCGTGTTGCTCAGCCGGTGCCCTTTTTACGATACAGTCACTTGAAATGACTTCCGAAAATTATTATATAGCACTGTCCCTCTTAAAAAAGGATTTTGACAACACACGACGAGTTCACATCGACAAGTTTTTCAGATGGAAGCCTGTTGAAAGGGTTCAGTGCAGGGGTTAAGAGCCCTCAGTGACTTGTCAAGCGTCCACATGCGTGCGTTTTTGTCGATGGCCTCAAGGGAGCAGATCGCCGATGTTCTACTCATTCACATAATAACACGAAAATTTGATACCCAAACACAATCAAAATGGGAGGATGCAACTTAACTTGATGTCATACCTTTGTGGGACGAGTTAGTGGAGTTCATGCAGCGTCGGTGCCAAACAATGGAGAACATACATAGCTCATGCTCAGGGATAGGAACAAGTAACTAAATCAGCAAGTGCCCCTAATTTTTTATTTAGAAGATCCAATATTCCTTCGCGTAAGACAGCATTAATAACGAGCTACAATTCAAAATCATGCGTGCTTTACACGAGTTGTGATATATAACTAACTGCTCAAATTTTATCGAAGTGTCCAGTAGATTGCTTTCATGAAATCAAGAAATTAAATTTGTGCATTCACTGACTTCGATCGGGGCACAATGTAAGGGCCTGCAAGTCAGACAGATATTGCCATTGCCAATCATTCGCTATTGCATATGTCATCAATTCAGGACTCCTCAGCTCAGCAGCCCCCCACGCAATCTGCATTGAATACTTGCGGGAAGATTGAAAATTCAAATGAACTTGATCCAATATTGTTTATAAATAATAATAAATAAATATTAAATGTTATAACTGAGAGAGTACGGCAACGACTTAATTTGAACGACTGTATACTCTTATTTCTGGCATTGGTGTCACGAGTATATCAGTAAAAGTCAAGTCAAACTTGATTATTAAATCCCGTGTAAATGAATGCTCTGCCAGCATGGACACTCTTGTGCTATCATCGATTACCACAAATCAAAGGTTTGTTGATATTGGTAGTTGGCAATTATCTTCTAATTTGAAGATGGCAGACCCATCCTTCAACCGTTCTCAGAGGATCGACATGCTGATCGTTCTCAGAGGATGGCTGGAATATGTTTTGAGTTACTATGTGTTGGTCAAGACGAACAACAGGAAAATGTCCCTATATGGCAAAAAAAAACCTTACTAGGCTGGAGGCTGGATAGTCTCGGGGCAATACAAAACATCTTCCCTCCATTCGAGATGCCATTCGTTGATAGCTAGTAACAACGATACTAAATTTAAGCGATGCACAATTGCGAGCGTTTTGGGAAGTGGAAAATGACGCAACGTTTACTCGTTCATCTGAAGAGAGTTAGCTTGTGAACAACATTTCTGCGAGAACTATCGCCGATTCAGCTCAGGTAGATATTCCGTTCCTTTGCCTTTTCGTGAGGAGCCACTTGTACTTGGGGTTCTCTAGAGACTGCTAAGAAGCGCTTTTTTCTACTCGAATACAACCTTGCGCGATTGCCTGATCTCAAGCTTCAGTATTCCGAATGTCCAATCGGCGTAACAGGGAACCAATTTATATCAGTGACCTGTCTAGTTAGTTTAGTTAGAAAGGGGGCGTTAATGCCTTTCGATCACCGCGACCGCTAGGGCCTATTGTGAATCTATTCTATTATATTGTGACCTGTCTAAAGGTCATTTTTACTTTTGCACCCCGACAACTCTGACAGTAGTACAACCAAGCTGGTTTTTAGGGTTTCGTAGCCAACTTGCTAAACGGAACTTTTATAATTTCGTCAAGTCCGTCCGTCCGTATGTCAGCTTTATAACTCCGCCATCTTTCCATCGATTTTGATGAAATTTTAGACAAGTGCCTTTTGTGAACCCTCGCTTAGTTATGTAAAGAAATAAAAAAAACAATTAGTGGTAATAGTTTCATACATAGAACTGGGATGAAATTTTTTTGCGCGCCCCATTGTTTATCGTTGGACAGGTCTCCAAAAATGCAATAAAGGTTCTTACGAGACTTTTTCCCTTAGGTGAATAGTTTATGGGATATAAGCTCCTAAAGTCGTTATAAATGTGTCGGCGTTATCTGAAAAGAATTAAGTTAGAAGCACTCAAATACTTTAAACGAAAAGTATTTTGAAAAAGATACATAAAAAAGTTTTTTAGATATCCACAATAATCAGTTTTCAACAGCATCAATCTACTAAGTAGATGCTCAACAAGGAAATTACATTATTCACACTACAAATTGGCTTGATTTCGTACCTCGTCCACTATGTGGAGTGTATGCTCAAGACCTAATACTTACTTATAAATGTAGGTATGATGACAACAAAATTATATTAAATTTTGCAATCCTAACAAAATAAAAAACAACTCTTGCTACATGCTACGGAATCTTCAGTTGATGAGTATGTATACGACACGCACTTGTCCGGTTTTTGATATTTCCATGAGACCACCATTGGTCGTTCCCTCAACAACATTCTAATGACAGGAACAGTCATTCGAGATGATTTGTTCACGATATTACTTCGTTTTCGAACTTATTGTTATGGCATAACTGGCGACATAACCAAGATGTACAGCCAGGTTGTGGTGCAACCGCCCGACAATAGCCTTCAGTACCTGGGCTGCCTCTCTAGGCATTATCATTTGCGCAAAGAAAAGAGTGGCTCCTGTAAAGGCTATCCGATTCCTCGATTGTGAAGCTATGTGAAGCCTTATTCCTCGCTGAGCTTATTCGTAGAATACATCATTCTCTCAACATAGGAATAAGAGACATTTTTTGCTGATCAGACTCATCAATAGTGCTATCTAGGAAGGTCTTCTTCAGAGTGGAATATATTTACAGCCGATAGGATTACAAAAATTCAGAATTTAATATATCACAGAGACATCTGCCTACTGCCTTAAATCCGGCTGATCTAATCAGTAGAGGATGCACACCTCAGACTCTTCGAGAATCAACTATACGGTTTACCGGCCCACGCTTTCTGAGTCAGCACCAGTCCTAGTGCCCCACCTTTCTGGCCTACTCAGCATGGATCTTTCTCATTATTATTAGGTCCATATTCAGAAATAGTCCGCCATCTTGAGTTTTGAAATGTTGGTATATTTGAAGTCAGTGGCACTAAAGTTTGGTTGTATTTATTTTCATTCAAATTCTTCGAAGCAGAATTACCAAAACCCTCTAGCTTTGAATTTCATGGCAATCCGTTGAAGTTTAAGAACTTTAATAAACATTATGGGTCCGCTTTCTTACATTTAGTAAGTTTGAAATCCAAATCCTCTTAGTCTTCTTTGTAAAAATTTCCAACAATGCTTAAAGTGAGGAATATCGATAGCCATACTGGATCCGCCATTCTGAATTTAGAATTTTTGATGGCAGATTTGAAATTAGCGACCCCGAAAACCTCCTAGTGTGGATTTCCAGGGCAATCCCTTGAAGTTTAAGTTTTTCGATAGACATATCGGATCCGCCATCTTGAATTTTGGTAGACTTGAGTTCTGTGACGTCTTCATACTAAAATTCATCAAAATTGCTTGAAATCGAGGATCTTCGATCCCCATATTTAATCCGCCATTTTGAATTTGGAAATTTCGATGGCAGATTCCTAGTGCGAATTTACAGGGCAATCCCTTGAAGATTATTTTTTTCGGTCGCCACATTAGATCCGCCATTTTGAATTTGAAAATTTTGATGACGACCCCGAAAACTTTATGGTGTGGATTTTCAAGGCAATCCCTTAAAGCTCAACTAATTTAATAGCATAACTAACCGGTAGCCATTTTGGAGTCGATATTTTGAAACTTTTTCATTTTTATATAATATATGTATATCATCTTGCGCGTTGGCGCGAACTCCCTCCTCCATTCATCCCAGATCTTTTTCACTATATTTACCAAAGCGTCCCCAATCGTCAAGCCATAATCCAGGAAGAGACCTTCTCCCCTGGCATCTCCCGCCACTCTATCAGCCCAGCAATTGTCTGTTATGCCCCTATGAGATTGGACCCATAAAATTTTTACTTTGTAAAAATGAAAATCTACCAATTCAAAAATTTTTGCTACGATGAAATTTTTAGGGTTTCTTCCTCCCAGAGCCTTACAGTTGTTTAAGCTGCCCGTTAAAATAATGAGTTCTCTCTTCGACATGTGAAAAACGTGCTCAATTGCCAAATTGATGACCAAGAGCTCTGCAGTGAGCGTAGATAGTTTCCAGAAATTCCAAAATTAGTTGGCTCAGGTACTTCAGTTCTGGCTCAGAAAACACTAACGACGCCATCCGAAAAAAGAAGGACATTAGGACCGAGAAAAACGGTACAGCTCAGATAATAACTGAGCAAATTGAGCCGGCTCACTGAGGCAGTGGTGAGTCGAACGCAGCTTTTCTCAGTTGGCATTTCATTTTATTTATTTTCCAAGTTCAAATAGCTCTTAAAATCGGCATAATTATATATAATGGGCCTTATTCTGATCGTCACGGTACAACACGACTACCAAAGACACTTTCTAAACTTAGGACTTTAGCTTTAAAAATGTGTATCGTGGCAGATTCAGATTCATAATAATTCATGTATTAAACTTACTAATTTATTGGTTCGTTTTACAAAATGCCATTGCTTTTATTATGTTCTTCAAAATATCACACGTATGGCTCGAGGTTCATTGTACATGTCAAATTACTTTGTCATCTCGTGTCGAAACGACTATCAGAAAAATGCATACTTTCTCCAATAAACACCTACTATTTTTTAAAAAAAAAAAGGCTCTCTAATTATTAAAAAAAAAAAAATTGCGTCACTTTGCATCAACTATCCCTGCGATGACAAAATCATCTGATTAACCCAACCTAACTGAGACGGTTGATCAATTTTTCGTCTCACTTGTCTCACTGAGAACGTGCTTGCCGAAAGCCCCTTTTGTATGTGTTATTCGTGTTAAAGGTATTCCTTTTTAAGCCGTGTTCGGTATCGTCAGCTGCAATCGCACTGAAATTGCTGATTGCGATTGTAGTGCAATGACGAAACCATAAGCCCTTCAGGATTTTTTTAATTTTTTTTTAATGCCATAAATGAAATTTCCAGAAACATTTGACTTTACTCGGTATCTATACATCTACTGAAACAATTTTCTTGAGAATGTAGGCTTACAGGGTTTGGCTCCTTATAAACAAAAAAATCCATCTATATTTTCCTAACCAATTTGCGAAAATGTTGAGATATTCCCAGGGAACAAGTTCTTCTCCACTAGAAATGCAGCATATTCAGCATGTTGTTTGTTGATTTAGTTGGTTTAAAGTAGCTCGCTAGTAACTGATCGAGTCAAATGCCAAGTACAATTTACTTTTTACTCGTGAGGTCAACATTTTGCTGTGACTGCTATTTACATTGTTATTCTGGCGTCATAACCTAACAGTACCTTTTTATTTATAAAAATGTCTCCGAAAGTAAATTAAAAATTGATTTCTACATTAAAATATTTCTTCAGAATGGGTGGTAAGACATCATTTTTTTGGTACCATTCGAAATCTAATAGTCTGAACTTTCAGTGTACTAATCTCGAAAATAACTAAAAGAAGGTTCAGAGAGATATGATTAAATTTGATGTTTTCCGGTACGTAAAGTGTAAACGTTACCTAAAGCCTATGTTAACAGTCTATTTTCAAAAGCTTAGTTCATTAAATTTTCAGCGATAACATACATAGTCTCAAATTTCGAGGGAATATTCTATGAGTGTTCAAGAACTATCTGTCAAAGTTTTATCAAAATAGAAAGCATTAAGTTTACTGGCGAACTACCTTAAACTCATAATTTTTGCTCAGTTGTCCGCCTGCTCCGGAACTATTATAACTCCTGTATACAATTTGACCATAATTTATAAAATAAATAAAATTCAAACAGAGTAGACATTGTGAGATAGCGATCAGCTTGCAATAGTAGAAAAGATAAATTTTTTTATTAGAAGAACCAAACGTGTAGCGACCCATCACAATGCCTGATATAAAATGCATTCTATAATAAATATTAACTTTAAGGGGTCTATTTGTGCTTTTGAAATTCCTAAACCGATTTGAACCGCAACATTGTTTTAAGGATAGAAATTTTAGAATATATAATATGTAGTGTAGCAGATCTTATGTTTGTTTTGTGGTAGGAAAGTTACGACACATATTAGTAAACCAATAGAAATTATGTTATAGTAGGTGATACCAATAGTAAGATTGTAGTCTTCTCCATAGACCTTATAAAGTTAAAAACTTAAAACCGCATCAAAAATTGAAACAAGTAGGTAGTACCTAGTAGCTACAGAAATTTATCAGGAGTGTCAATTGGCAACCCTGTACAAATAGTAGGAGAAGCAGCAGACAACGAGCCGATCGAGAGCGACTTCAGCCGCCTTATCAATTAAGAAGGGCACAATAATAACAAGAAAAGAGATGCATATAGTATTTTATTTGATCGTGTAAGTAAAACAGCTGAGACATACTACAGAAAAAGAAACGAAAAACATTAAAATTTCATACGAAAATTGCTAAATGCGAAAGAAGAAAACTCCTTCAAACACCATGTTCGTGGTCTAAATAACTGACACCATTAATTGCCGGATTTATGAGCACAACATGCCGTCGAAGACGGAATTGCTTATAATAAGTGTAAGATCGATAGATTATATTAATAATGCAACTTTACTTAGTTCACGATAATTAGCGATAGTCTGAGCTTCGACTACTGCGCCACCTGCACCGTTTGTATTGCATTCATGCACTTGTAGCCGAACGGATTTACATATCTGCAGCATCTTAAAGAAGTGACAGCTGCACTGCACCCTGCAGATTTTTTGACCGCGTTAGCGAAGTTAAATCGTTTCAAACACCAGTTCGACCATTGTCAACACGATATTAATTTTTGTTTCGTGCCCCAAATGAATCAGCTGTTATCGTATGAGTAACATAGGCATGAGCATTGCATTCGAGTGAGATGGCAATTCACCCGAGGCCGAGGAAAAGAAAATCAGAGTAGAAGTAGAATATGAAAGCACCTTTTTGAGAGTCAAAATAGGAAACATTGCTGGTTAAAAATGTGGGCTGTAAAATAAACGAGAAGACCTCTTACCTGATTTCTTTGATATTCTTCCACAGCTCGGAAGGCAGAGTCTGTTAGCTTCACGAAGAAATACTCTTTGCTCTCGTCCGTGCGATTTTGCGTCAATCCATAATTGCCCGTACATAAGGCGGCCATTTTGACAACGCGATTAAGCGGAGCAGTGGCAAAACACAAGTAAACTTTTAAACTTTTCTTGTTACGAACAATATCAATAAAATTCAAAAACTGCTAATATACTTTTATGATTTCCCAATTCTCCGAGGGGACAAACAACCTCACACACTCTTATTTTGCTTCCGCACACAAATGATTATCACCACAAGTGCCACACACAACCATCAGCTACAGGCTATAGCTCCATTAAATTAATTTAAAAATGTTTTCCCCCTTGTGGAAATTATAACATTTCTTTTATTTTTGCATAACTTAATGCTTTCTTAAAAGGTACACATATACACAAAATATTCACTTGACACTGCGTTTAATAGAAAAGGAGGACTTGTGTGCGAAATGGTTTTTCCTAACTTTTTTTTGATTTTTCGGTTTCAAAGAATCCTCACGTGCAGCTATCCTGCTCGCTCTCATGCAGCGATGGCCTATTGTATTTTCTGAAGCACTAAATATGGTCTAGAAATCGGAATTATTTATTACTTCGTCCCGACCTGCACGGTGTGAGCACTAAGGCTATTGGTTAGATTGAGTTCTAGGAATTGGGGGAATACCGAAAATTGTCATGTAATTCAAATATTGCTGTGAGAGCTCATAGACATATCTTAAGAAATGCAGGCGAGCAAAATCCGTAGATCATTTACGCAATTGCAAGCAAAAACAGCAACACATTCACAAATTTGTTTGACGGCTCACGGCTAGGCCAGTAGCACCACTAGGCTATGCGGTTCCACTTCTACATCTGTGTACGTGCGAGGTAAGGAAATTTTTTTATCAACTGCCACGTTCTGTCAAAACGTTTCAGCAGCAGCCCCTCTACCGACGGAAAGTGTGATTGGGAAAGAAAGAAATCCAGCAGCAGCAGCACGGGCCCAGACCAGTTTAAGTCTGACGAATTTAACTACGTAATTTAACAACACTTTTTCCACATATAACAATATTTCCGCAGCAAAATGAAAACCACGAAATATCTTTGAACTGAGGCTAAATATGAGGAAATTCCACGAGAGAGGTCGAGAGCTGAGATCGCAATCACAGAAATATGCACACGACTTTTACAAAAATTAATTACGATTAGTTACTAAAAAAGGTGAATTTAGGCACGGAATTTGTTGTCGGTTCGTTTTACGGACGAAGAAGAGGAGAGAAGGAACTCTTAGTTTTTTTATTACCACCCGTGTGCTGCGCTTCGTATGATAGGTCTTTTCCCGTCGACGTAAATTTCCGTAAAACACCGTTTTTCTTCCTCTCCACCTTCTGAGCAAGTAGGCACTTTAATCCATATTCTCTACGCGAAGAAATGACTCTCCTCTGATTTCGCCCGTCGGCTGCGTGACGTGACGTTACTTTGGCACTCAGCCAATCGTGCCTCTCACACTTGCTTCGATTCGCGATTCCGATGCCTGATGCGAGCTGTTGCTACTGATACTGTGCTTGTTTCGGATTCATACGTATGCAAATTTACTGCTCGCGCACACACCCTCGTCGAATTTGAAACTGACAGCTGGTTGTACCCTCAAACATCTTTCGAGAAAATTACCAGTCGCACAGTTCTCATATCCTAAAATCGCCCTTTCAATTGGTAACCACTGACATTTCTTGAAGGAAATGCTTCATAAAACGAAATATTCTTATAAGCACTGTAATGTGCGATTGTGTGCAAAAATCGGTGGTACATATACTTTCAAAAGCACGTATCCATACGCTAGAAACTAGAAAAACCTGTAATTGCTGCGGCTGTGGTTGTATCACGTAATCAATATTGGGTTTTCTTTCTATAGCAAACACAATTTAGCTGGCTGCAGCGAAATGCCTTAAATGTCCGTAAGCCTAACGTAAGAATTTCCCTTTGAATTAATAAACCACTATGCAAAATCGAACGAGACTTTATGAAAAGTATAAATAACTGCTTATTTCAATATGTTCAATTATGTCATCTCCCTCACACCGCCTTTCTATATTAACCTTTCTTTTTTTCTCTTTTACACCATTTCTAAAGAACTGGTTGCATTTAGTGTGGTATACTGGTATAACTCTTTTACTATAAAATTTTGCCCGGCTATTTTTCAAAATTAAACTTTTAGGACAATTTTGTATCTTCGGTGAAACTCTCACCCATATCGCTCTCTAACTTACGCCAACTTAATCTCACCGACGTACGACCGCGACGGGGTCCGCCGCTAGACTAAATACAGGTGAAATTGACAGTTTCCCCTGAAGCACTACACATGTCGAAAAGGTGCTTAAATGTGCAATTGCTTATGATGTTGATAGAATCGAAAACGATTTATGTTTTTCGTTGTGAAAGAAATCACCATTTATTAGCAAATAAGGGAAGAGTTTGATTTCCAAACAGAAAGAACGGGTAAAATAATGAAATAATGCCCTTCCGCTTAGTTTAGAAAATTTAGCGAATTTAAAATTTCAAAATAATATGACTTTAAAACTCATATTTTCTACAATAAACCGGCCGATTTCCTTAAATATTGGCAGCACGGAGCCCCGAACGATACCGACAAACACGTTTGTGGGCCTAAATGTCCAATTTTCACATTTCAATTAAGAAAAACTCGATAATCATTGCGATATTTTGCTGAATTATTGACTGAAATTTACCTTTAACAAAATATGTACTGACTGAAATTTGCCTCTCTTTCTAAAGGTCTTCTGACTGAAATTCACGTTTTACAAAATATCTACTGACTGAAATTTGCCTCTTTTCTAGAGGTCTACTAGGAAAGGAAAATATTCAGCTATTTCTAAGTTCAACTTTTTGAAAAGTATTGTTTTCCGTGAAAAATTTTAAGCATATTCATTAGTTTCGACACTAAAGGAATATTACAACGTTTCATTAAAATCCAAGAAATAGGCGAATTTGATTTGTTCCAACATTTTGTAAAAGGTATATTTCGTTTCTTATTCGTTGGTCTAGTTATGTAGCATGGCAGTACTAAAATTTTCTATCGGTTTCAACCACTGATCTATACAATCACTGGATAGGAACGCGCTCTAATCACTGTAGTACGGCTCGTGCGCCGTATTGTTGGAGGGCACAATTCCGGATTGCCGGTAACGTAGGTGACCACTGTTATCGCATTTCCGTGCGGGAATTAATACAAATTCCTTAACCCCTTATATGCTCCTCCAATTTTAAAACATGAGGCCTAAAAGTGATCAGAGCACAACCTGGATGATGCCGTAATTGCATGTTAATATTTACCTGTAAAATTTTCGATGATTTTTGTAACCCTGCGCTCACCGCATACACACACGTATGCACCATTGCTAATATTGCATTACATAAAAGAATATAAGTAAAATTACACTGCACCTGCTTCAATAATGAAAAACACCGGCTCGCAAAAAACGCAAGCAAACGCTTGCCTGATATGACGACTGTTATTCCTGCTGGAATTCTGCCCTCTGTCTGCATTGCGACTGTTCAAATCAATCCCATTCGCTATCCAGTTATAGTATAGATCAGTGGTTTCAACTAGTTCCTGGGAAATTTCACAGTTCTTTCAAACTTCGGGGATGGTCGGGTAAATATCGCGATGTTTATCCAGAACCTGGCGCCGGGTGCAAGCGCTACTCACTTCACTAGTTTTTTATGTAATTGGTATCGCCGCCTATGTCCCACATCTGAAGGCTGAATTTTATACTTTCCGCCATATTATAAACGTTAAGTGATTTGTAACCTCACTCCTCTTAGACTTAGAAAGAATCTGAAGAAATCTGAATCTACTATGTTTATCCAGTTTTACTTAATTGAGTTGTGAAAAGTGAAAATTTAAGCCGGGAAATGTGTTTGCCGGTGCCGTTTTGTGCTCCGTGCCGCCAAATTTGATGGAAATCTGAGGGTTTCTTGTAGAAAATATGAGCGCTAAAATATCATATATTTTGAAATTTTAAAATCGCTGAATTTTCATTCGGAAACCCACGCTAAATCTTGGCGTCACGGAAATCAAACTCTATTAGCAAATAAATCTGATCTACCGCTTTAAAAAATGTGTGCTGGGCGTTAAGTCAAAGATAATTATAACGGTGTTTTTTTCACAAATTGTGTTCTAGGCTTTAGTGTACAAATCTGTTTTTTGGAATTGCCCTAAAACTTTGTGGAAATGTTCCATTTATGGTCGGAACGAGTGGATTAGGTACGCATAAGTTCCCGCAAACAACACTTTCCCAAAAATTAGCTTGTTTTAACACCAAAAATTGAAAAAATCAAAATCAATCTCGTCTCGTTTTGGAGATATAAAATAATTCAGAGTGGCTATTCGCATCATCCGTGCTTTGTAAATTTGAAATTTGCGCTCATGTACGCGGTAAATAATTTTTAAAATAATTCGTACATCGGCACGAAATAATTCGTAAGAAAAAATTTGCCTTTCTTGAAAAATATCTTCTGACAGAATATTTTCCTTTTACAAAATTTTAAATTTTTAGTGTTAAAACAAACTAATTTTTGGGAAAGTATTGTTTGCGGGAACAATACTTTCCCTAATTCACTAGTTCCGACCATAAATGGGTCAATCCCGTAAAGTTTTAGGGCAATTCCAAAAAAAACCGGGATTGTACACTTGTTCCAAGAAGTTTTAGAAGACTATTAATAATAAACTTGAAAAGAATTTAATAAATTAGAAGAATGAGCAATTAATATGTTAAGTCTGCAAATTTAATGTTTTTGTATATTTAAAGTTTTTGAACTAATAAATTTTATCTTTAGTTATTATATTTTGAACATCGGAAAAATTTTATTATCCGGGTGTATGGGCCAGTGAAGGCTTTGTAATTACATCTACTTTACTTATCTTTAAGTATTATACTGATCAGTCGAAACTCGATCGAAGTACTACAATGTAGAGTATGTAAGTAGGCAAAAGATAATGTTCTGGAGAAAGTGCCGAAACATATTCACTTGAACATTTGGAAAATTTGGGAATTTCTGAATGCTGACAAAATATTTGAATTTAAATATTTGTGGAACAAAGTTTTATATAATTTTTGGTTGAAATTAAATGAATACTAATAAAAGTCATTATTAATGTTATAAAAATGCTTTAAAGTTTAATCCTGCCAGATAAACAATATATTCAAGAATATTATAATAACTTATGTAAACGTCGTAGTGTATACATATTATTAATAAATGTGATCGATACAATTGTCGTGTTTTAATTAAAGAATTTGAAAATAAAAGATCTCTATAACAAACTTTTGAATCTAGGATGTCACAACGTCAAATTTGCATAATTGGAAAGTTTTACTTAAGGGGTCACATGGGTTTCACGGTTTCAAAAAGTCGATTTTTTTTTATTGTCTTATTAAATTCTACAACATCTCCAGAATATTGTCCTGAGTTTTCAAGTCGATCGGAGTAATAGTTTCGGAGATAGAGCCTTGGGAAGTTGCGCGCTCAAAGCCAGTTGCTCCCAGTTTTATTGTCACTCAAAACTTTAAACGCGATTTTCTCGAAACTGTGTTTTCAAAGTCGGTTGTCAAGATTTCTCGAGAACTACTCAACCGATCTTGATGAAAATTTACACAGGTCTTCGAGATACAATTTACAACTACTTGAACGAAGGATTTTTTTTCAATTACAACTATTTAAAAAAAAAAAATTACGAGAAATTTTGAGCGAAATTTTAATTTTTTTGTAAAAACGTCCGCCAAAAATCCAATTTTAATTTTATTTTATTATATTTTTCACTTTTTATGATCCTGCTAGCAGTTCTGCTGACAACGCGGACACACCTTTTTTCCGAGGGCTCGCTGGAAATGACGTCACAATGGCGGAGTTTTAAAAACTTTTTTTTAAAAAATTTCAGAAATCTTTTATCTAATGTGTATCTTTCAAGCAATAAAAAGTTTGAATGAAAAATTTAATATTTAATATGAAAAAAAAAATTATTGAAAATAGGCCGTTTTTTCCCGGAGGAAACCCATGTAACCCCTTAAGGAATGTTGCTGGAGAATCGAGGTGCTCAAAACGCCAAAATAATGGAAGCAGACAACATCCAGCATCCGGATTCGGTATATTTTTTGTTTTATATATATTGAAATTTTTTGCTTTTTTGAGTTCCTTCTAATAAGTGAAAACTTGTCGTGGTTGGAAGACTTAGGGGATTCTCTTAAGGCATTGCATTTAATTAATTCGTATTTTTAGCATAAGCCAGCTAAATTTTAGGAATCTCAACGAATATCTCTCAGATAAACATTATTTTTCAGTTGAATATTTAAAGCCGTTATTAACTACTATATACTTACATCACACAAGGGCATGTTGAATAAATGAATGGACTTCGTCAACTATCAGGAATAAAATGAAACGAATTGATCAAATATTTTATTTTATATTTTGGCACGGATTCATCTCCTCGATTCTACATAATACAATTGGATTTTATTTACAGAAATCTCCACATAAAATTATAAACTAATGTTTTTATAGAAAGGGGTAGAAAATTAAACTGAACAACAGAAGATTTGTAAAATTCGCGGCACGATTCTTGTATCCTTGGCCCCGTTTTTTGGGAACGGGGTTCGAAACATTTTGCTGTGCTTTGCGTTTCTTTGTAAGGAAAATTAACTCCTCCGGCAGTTTGTAAAAGGGAAACTATAATAACATAATAGAATTTTCCTAAAAGTTAAAGTTTTCCCAATTAAGGTGGCTCGTCAAGTATTAACTATTTTGCCCTATATCTCGAAAACGGGTCGAGGTAGAATTTATGGGTAGTCATGTCCGTGAGCGGTCGGTCCACTATACATATGTACGTCAGTGCTCAACGGCCATAACCCATGTAAAAATGCTCAGTGGCTTGTCACATATGAGACTTGACAAGTTGAATTGAGCAGTCCGTGCAATACATATCAGTGGTCCACGGGTTGTCAATTTAGAAATTTGCAATGAGCTCTATTCGCAATAGCTAGGGATTCTCAAATGCTGTGAAATATGGTTTGCAATTCTCTTGTGATGATCGCTTAATAATAAGGCGTTTTTCAGTCTGCTGTCAGTAGCTCTTCGTCTATCCCGAAGGATCCTTCAGTGGATGCGGATAGCTTAAAGGAACAGGGCAATGTTTGCTTCCGTGATTCAAATTACAGTAAAGCAGTTTCACTCTACACAGAAGCTATAAAAGTGAATCCAAAGGACTCCATTCTATATAGTAATCGCTGTCTGGCATTCCTGAAGTTACATCAGTACTATTATGCTAAACAAGATGCAGACACTGTCATCCAACTCAATCCAACATGGGCGAAGGGCCACTTTCGGAAGGCAGAGGTGTTTTCTGCGGTGGGTCACTATGACTCCGCCCTTTTGTGCTACGGCAGGGCTATGCAACTTCAGCCGGGGGACAGGAGCTTATTGTTGGCGGCCCAGAAGGCAGCAACATTCAGCAGTCAGCAGGCCGACTGTAGGTTTTGCTTTATAGCTCTCTATTCTTAAAATTATTGTTTCAATTTGAAGATGAAAAACGCTTGCCGTGGGTGGGTGCTGGGGTTGGCATAATTTTGGGTGTGACGATAGCGCTGTCTGATAATCTCTTGACGAAAGAGCCAACACTGAAGCACCCCATTGTCATGTTGCTGCTGGTCGTTACGTTAGCTGGATTAGGTTATTTAGCAGCAAGGTGCGCGCGCTTTTACATAAGACTGAAGAAAAAGAGTTTACTGGAACCACCGCCTGATTTTTTGGAGGAATTTCAACAGCCAGAGAATAAGGACGAGGATGTCGAGGCCGATAACCAGAACCACAGTAGGGCTCGATATACGAAGGCTCAAGCACGTATGAGATTTCGGAAAGCAAAATCATGATTACGTATGATCACTCTGGCAAGACTTTTTAATATGATAGAAGACTGCCGTTTTAATATACCCGAAGTAACTGAATTCCAATCGTATTAAGATAAAGTCAGGAGCAGCCCTTTTTAGTCTGACTCTTATAATTACTCTTTTTAGTACACAATGTTATATTTTGACTATTTCTTCCGCCTTTCTTGAATTAAGGTGCCTTCCTTCAGTTGGATTTTTAAATTTTTAACATGAGCACATAATTCATCTACAAGCAAATGGAGTTGTTCAACACCACACTTTTAACTAATCAGACTTGATTATGCTTTCAGTTCTTCGTGCTCATTTAATTTGGGTGATAAATTCAGACTAAAATATGCTAGTGGCAGGTACATAAAACAGTTGTCCTTGATAAACTGCATGCCTGCATGGAAATCCTTTTGTATTTAAATGTATTAAAGAAGAAATGCGATTTATGTCACTTATATAAGGTATTCGTTAAAAGATAAAGGTAAACATGCAATAAATAATGCTATTAATATCAGTTTTCTTATGACTTTTGATAGGTTCTTATTTAGTAAATCTTAAAATACTGACCTTTATTTATTTATAATATGACAACAATCAAGACCTAAGGTTCAAAGAGTGCTACTGAACTGTGCATACCGCTCCGTACGGAAAAGCCCATGCAAACTTGGGATCACTAACAAAACCTATCCCCAAACCACAATGGGAATCGTCGTTCGTTTCGTCAAGTTTCGGCAAGTCTGTTTTGCTATGTAAGGTAGGATCTGGAGCAAAATGACAACAGCTGAAAATAGGACAATGGATGAGGGTATAAATTTTTTCGAAAGTTTGATTAATATTGTGCACTTTAATAATACATAAATCGCAGTGATTTATCACACTCTGGCAGCCTGTCAAAGTTGCATTAGCTCGTTCGTCCAGTTTCGACAGGTTTCCGTACGGAACTGTGTGCATATTATGGTTTGGCCTTTATATACCATAACAATGCAACTGACAAGATTTCAAAAATCCTCAAGGACCACCAGTAATCGCAAAATGCATAGGAACACGTACAGCAATTTGCATCATAGATGCAGCAATTTTCGAAAAAAAAAATGTTTTTTAACCAAAAAAACGGGAAGCCTCCTTAAAATGAATGTTTGCAAATTTAGAGTTTTTTGTGTTGTAAGAAAGTTATAATCGTTCAAACTATTTTCGTTTGAATACGAAAGTCAGAACAGGGCCCTTAATACAATTGAGGGGTTCAAAACAAAAACAACTTGACCAAAACTCGAAAGCGTACTTTGTGTTGGAATCGTGCCTGGAAAAGTGTTGATTATGGTTGTTTCTGAAGAAACTTTCTCGCATAATAACATGGACATGCTTCGTTTTTCAAGGCGTTGAGGGATCCACCGAGAACTACAAGATTGCGCTGTTAATCTGTTTTCGGCAGTTTTGGACAAGTGTTTTTGTTTCGAACCCTTGATTGTCTTTTAGGCATGTTGAAATCTACATCATTAAGCAATGAGACATTAAAAGAAGCAGGCTCATGAAGGCCATATTGATCCGATGAATAAAAATCCTGAGGAAGTCAGGACGCCTTATTTATAGGGATTAGGGTGGCCCATATTGTAGCCAATATGTATCCAGGATGCCTTAGGGAAGAACACATATGTATCGAAAGAAGGCAACCAGTGAGTACGTATACATACACGACAGTCCCAAATCAGGACTAGAAACCGGTTCTAGGCCAAAATCACGGCTGCTCGTGTAAACGACACAAAGTGGGCTAGAAAATTTGCCGTTGTGTGCAATCTGTGTGCGAATAAGATTTGTGTCGTTTGAGGGGATCCAACACACACACACACAGATATATCAGGCCTAGGCCCAATTCAATCGGGGCTAGGCCAAAGTTGGGACCTGCCCGTATACACGGCAAAGATAATCGCGACTTTGGGCTAACCTAGGCCAAAGTCGCGACTTCGGATATCGTGTATACGTAGTCAATGTGGCATTCAGAAGTGAACGCAATCCTACGTCGCATCTGTGTTGAAGCGATTCTGAGAAGGAAAGAGATATGAAAGTACGAAAATTAGGGTAGTATTACAGTAATTATTACTATTAATTTTTGACAAGTTTTTTTAAGTGTTGATTTGTTAATCAAAAAAGCAAAGTATCCTCCTTTGGTGGGCTTTTAATGTTTTTATATCGCTACTTCCTATGTCCGTCATTTGACTTTACTAGGAAAGTACAGCCAGCAGTTGTACGCTTAGGACCCGTTGCAGAGTACAGATTAAACGATCGGTCGATAGTTCAGTCGGATCGGAAATCGGGATGTATCCTCGCAAACTACTGCTAAGGTAATGGCACCTGTAGATGACAGAGCATCTAAAGATGAGACAAAATGAAAAAAACTTTAAAAACAAGAAAATTATTTTAAATTTGGCGCTTTTTGTTTCATAGGTTGTTGCCTTGGTATTGAAGAGGCACTTTCGCTTGAAAAATAAGTTAAATGAAGTTAAAGGTTGTTTCGAGGGCTGCTCAAGGGCTGTTTCAACACAGATTCAGATTCTTTATTGTGTGTTAGACAATGAGGTTACAATTTTAGTTGACATTTTTAATATGGCGGATAATATAAAATCCAGCCTTAGAAGTGGGCCATAGACGGCGTTACCAATTACATAAAGAGTGTTGATTGTGGATTGTCGATTTCTACAAGTAGTTCTAAACATAGAAATACTAACTAAGCACGGAACGGCTATATCGTGTATGAACCCTATACGTGAGCGACCACCTAAGGGATGCTTCCTAGACGAGAACAGCAACAGCGTTTATGAGGGAGAGCTAAATAAGAATCGGCGCAAGCGGGGCGCAAGCGGTGAATGGCAGCGTGTAAATAGATGTTAAAGGGGGCATAGACATTATGGAAAGAACTTCAGAAAATTTTGAATTGTAAGCCCCCTTCTGATTATGTCTACATATTTACGCCTGCACTGAGCGACCATACGAACACAGCCAATTCTAACACATCAGGGAATGTGGTACGCTAAATCTGGCTTACAGCCGTTCCGTGCTTAGTTCATATTTCCATGGTTCTAAATATATATAAAAATATAAACTAAGCACGGAACGGCTGTATGTACATGAGCGACCACCTAAAGAAAGTTACGCAGAGGAGTACAGCAACAGTGAGTATGAGGGTAGCTAAATAAGCATTATAGCTTGTCAGTGAATGGCAGCGTGTAAATAGATTATAAGGAGGGTGTAGACATTATGGCAGGAACTTCGGAAAATTTTGAATTCTAAGCCCCCCATCTGATTATGGCTTCATATTTACGCCTGCACTGCACGACCAATACGAACACAGCCAATTCTAACTCATCAGGGAATGAGGTACGTTAAATCTGGCTACAGCCGTTCCGTGTTTAGTTTATATTCCATGAGTTAATCTTGATTGAGCATGGCTTTTGGGAATTGAGGGCTTTTCGGGAGATATGTTTGGGGTCGGGGATTGCTTATGTAAAGGGTGTAAAAGATGTTGAGCGCTGCGGGTAGGCTCCTTTGTTGCTAAGGTTTTAGTGCACAGATTGAGTCGGAAGGTCCTCTTCCAGGTTAAGTTGCTGGTTCTCTTATGGTTGATGCATTCTTAGTTCGGATTTGGGTGAGAGCTGTGGTTGACTGCTGGTCAAAGCGGGTGAGTTCTGTGGGGTGTAAGTAAGGAATGGACTTTGCTATGTTGGTACAGTACGGCAGATAAAGTGTGGCGTCGGCCTATATTTCCATTGACTACGTATACACGATATTCAAAGCCGCGACTTTGGCCTAGCGTAGCCCAAAGTCGCGATTATCTTTGCAGTGTAAAAGGGCAAGTCCCAACTTTGGCCTAGTCTCGATTGAATTGGGCCTAGGCCTGATATATCTGTATGTGTGTGCGCAACATCCCAGCAGGAAATTGGAGATTGCGTGAAATAGTACATCGATGATTTCATGCATGACTAAGGTATGTATGCCAATTCTGAGGACATAGCCATGCTAACAGGAAGGCATAGGAGTTTGTTTGTTTCAAGTGAGCTGAAGTTTTATTGCGGTTTTGTTGTTTCATGCTTCTCAGTAATCCAAATCTTCTCCTTTTTGTATTTTTGTGATGACATCATACATTTTTAAGGAGAAGGTTTGTTTTATGTAATCAAGCAACGCGCAGATGAAAAAACGGGTCTGGTAAGTAAAACTATTGGTGGGTCGTCCTGAGCAAAACAATGAAGTGTGCATAACTGCTAAGGATTGTGCGCAGGTCATTATTAAACAGTCTCCTGCGGTGATACCTTTTCTTTCGTGTCGTTTTACCTAGGAATTTTCGCGAACTTTTTGCACAGGTATGTGGGATCAAGGGTTAAGTGAGAAACAATAGAACGCAATTGATGATCTCTGCTTTTCTAGATTAGGCGAGGCCCGACACAGCTACTCAGAGTCCAGCTACCACAGGTATTTAATTTAATGTTTAGGGATCGAATAGAGGAATATTTAGAGTATATATTCGACAATATGTCCACACAATTTTATTAATAAATAATAACCCCAGATAATGTGCATAACTTAATAAAAATGTGTGAACATATAGTCGAATATATATTCCGCTATCCGATTCTTAAACGTTAAATTAGACCTGTGTAAAAAAATTCCCCTTTGTTTTGCCCGTCACGAATGTGTTCCCCCTTCATTGCATGAAATCATTGATGACATGACCATCAATGATTTCATCAATAAAAAGACATCGATGAATTCATGCATTCCATAGTCATGCAAAAAAGGATCAGCATACATGACCCCATACATTCCGTGGTCATGCAGAAAGGCATGCATGAATTTCCAATGACATCGCCGTGAGAAATGTCATCGATGTTGGAATGAGTATACATGCCCTTTTATTGATGACTTCCTCGATGCCGTCATGTGTAAATTTCCTGCTGGGATAGTGTAATCCCTCAAATGTCACAAATCTTATTCGCACACAAGGGCAAATTTCCTAGCCCACTTTGTGGCGTTTACACGAGCAGCCGTGATTTTGGCCTACAACCGGTTTCTAGTCCTGATTTGGGACTTACCCACTTGCGCCTGACTTGAGGGATCGAAGTGTTCGGGGAGATATGTTGGTGGTCAGGGTTTGCTTTGTAAAGGTTGTTGTGGGGTTGAGCGTTGGTTGGGATATCCGATGTTGGTTGAGTTCAAGTGGCCGGACTTTAGTCGGTTGGGCCTCTTAGGAAGTACTGTTGGTGATTCTCTTACGATCGGTGCCTTCCTTTTGTCTTAAAGTCTGGGTCCGGGTGATGTCTGCTGGTCGTAGCTGATTGGCGGTGTGGATTTCTCTATGTTGTATCCGCTGTGATCCAGAAGGGTATGTCTTACACCTGGGACCTGGAGAGATGTTAATAATATTTTGACGTTGTGAAGGGGGGGTGTCCATCCTTAGGGTGTGATGATGTCTATGTGGGAGCTAATGCGTAGAGTGATTTTTATAGATAGTTCTTCCCTACATGGTGGTGGGTAGTTTGATGCGGCGGTGCAAGGGGACTATTTCTCTATACTTCTTGCGCTCTAGTTGATGTTTTGTTGTCATTCGAGCGTTTCCAGCAGTTTCAATGAGATTGTGAAAAATGGTAAAAGGGGCGAGATATTGTTCTGTTGTGAATTATGGAAGCAAAAGCCCCGACTTTGGTCCAAATAAACTGTTTACAACATATGGGCAACGCAAGCCGACAAATTGCAAGTGACAGAGATAAATCATGATAGACAAGGATAACGATATGCGCAGATACCACGCGCAGTCATATTGGGAAAAGGTGAGGACGTCTCGCGGCCTACCCCCACTACTAATTTTGCGAGGAGTTTGATCTCCTGGTCTCTAGTCTTCTTGGTTCTACCGTTACTTGGACTGTCATTTTTAACTGCCAATTTATCGTATTAAAAAAGAGTTAAAAATTATGCCAACGTTCAGGCGGAGGCTTAACATACTAATAAATCTCATAGAAATATGTACATTAGTTGTAGAAAAGAAAAGTTTTTGGAATCGAACTAAAAACGTTGGTAAAATGGCAGAAATATGGCGGAAAAAGAGCTTCTATATGTGACATTACCTTACTATACTTTACTACACAGATTTCTACAAGATAAGGCACACATGGACGGAATTTTTGTGCCACTGTCATTGAAAGAAATCGAACTTAATATTTATAAATGTTAAAGAGAACTGCTATTATTGCAAAACTGCAACTATGGAAATATTATTTTATTTTTATTTTTAAATCTCCCCAAAGCAGCATTAGCAAGCGTCGCAAAACAACTACTATCTCAATGTGCTTTCCAAAAATGCCACCAGTGTTGATCTACCTCTATCACTTCAGGTACCGTCACTTGCGTAAGTGAAAAAAATGCTCTAAAATTGCCTAAAATTCACGATTCTCCCACATTTACTCCAAAATTCATGTAATTAATACATCTCTTTTTTATTTTTATTGAATTAGCCATCTTGTTGCCTTTCCAGAGATTCAACACGTCCAGGTAGATAATGCACACACAAATTTATACGTAGAAAACCTGAGTTTATGTAAGCTGCGTTGAGTATATTATAAGATAAAAATAAAATAATATGCTACCAATCTTATGAATCACGCTCCCAAATGTTTGAATCGTGCAGTATGCGCACTCATGAATACTTTCATGCTAATTAAGTAATCTATTCAAGTGTCGGCCAATCAAAAGTCTGTAGTCTACGGGGACCATTTCAGAAACTTTTGGAGCTTGATTCAGCACTTCAGAGTCCTGGCTTCACCTCCACATCACTCTATTTTTTAAGATAGAAACCCCCTTATTAATGCAACAGAGCAACATAAATTATACAAGCATGCTTGTGTGTCTTCTAAAAAGCTTCCATAAACTACTCAGATTTGTGCATTAATAATGTCTTGATTCCTCATTGTACCAATTTCATAAAAGCGACATTTACAATCACGTCATATTTGGCAAAAGGTGAGCAAAAGTGATAGGGTATTGAAATTTACTACAGTTTATTTACGATAATATTTATAGTTTTTTATTCTAGAACATGTGGCGGGATGTATTTTTCAATGTATAAAAAACCAGCCAGAATACAATGTTAGACTCCGAATAGGACATACGCAGAAACGTTAAACAAAATTTTCCCTAAAGGACTGCTATTTTACAGAGTTTCTTATTATAAGAGAACTTTCAAAATTTGTTGTTTTAAAATACCATGAAGAGTACGATGACGCGCGAAAATTATTTCTAGTCGCTTAGGAGGTCATCGTCTATATTTACGTCCTGCAATTACGAATTTTCAAATATGTTTTCAAAATACTAGAACGGCCTTACCGTCGTATCGATGTTATCATCCAGCGTTATGCCTTCAATTTCAAGATCCAGATCATCATCCAAAGAAGGTTTCCTTGTAATTTTGTTCTCATTTGGCGTCTCGCCTTTGTTTGGATTTGAGAAGTGTGAGCTACCAGGCAGTTGATAGGCATTGGCGAAATCTTCGTTATTCTTTTTATCAAGATCAACTAGAGAAGCAATATAGTGCGACGTGCTTATTTCATTTTTTTGGTCGTCCGCATTGTCCTCTTGATATATAAAATTTCCAGATTCTTCAACAACGAGCATTTCCGACAACGGATTCCTTTCGATATTCAATGGAATTTTCTGAGCATCTTTTGCTGGAATTACGCTCTGCCTTTCTTTTCGTAAAAATTGCTCAACTTTTAAGCTATCTTTTAAACCAGGGAAGAGATTGTCATATTTGTCTGGATCTGCTAAAGATTGGCCAGCTTTTTCATTGACCTTAGCAAGTTCGGTCCGCCATAGCTGAACAACGTAAGATATTTTACTAGGAATGTAAGTGCGGGCAAAGAATGCAGCTTCCGGCAGACGATTTGTTTGAATAAGAATGTCAAGACATCCATCAAGATCTCCAAGTAGGAATGTTGACAAGAAGGAAATGTTATGCCGACCTTGTTTAGAGCCAGTATCGGCTAAGTTCTTAAGCATATCGGAGTCGCCTGAGCTTGTACTAAGCAAGAGAAGTCCTCCGAAATCATTTGCTTTCTGTAGACATTCCGTGACCAGATCTATTTTATTTTTACTTGTTGCTACATCCGCCAGTTGAGACCACTTTTGGGGGTTGTCTGCTTCTCTGGCCAGTTTAAGAGCAGTATCAAGGTCTCCAATTTGTAGGGCTAGATCAAATTTGTGATCAGGATCAGTTGATACCTGTAATGCTTGGGGCTTAAAGCCTTGCTTTTCCAAAAAGTGCGCCACACGGGTTCTATGCTCTTTGGGAATTGTTGGAAGAACTCGGTCAGCAGTTTCAAAGTCTCTGCGCATAACTGCAGTCTGATATTCAAGAACCGACAATTGTAGCGAAAAACTTGTTATATTAAGTTCTTTATCTCCCAGATACAACCTGTAATAACAACCACAAAATTAACGTGTTGTAGACATTCATTTTTGTTGATATTTAACAGTAGATATAAAATTGCATGCAAGAGATTCGAATTGATAATACAAATATCGCCGATTTCACTGTAAACCCCTTTACCCGCAAGGATGTTCAGGGTCCCAAATGGGCGAAAGTTTTAAGTAAATGCTTATTTGCGCTTGTGATGTGCCCATGTTTGTTTGTGTATTCGTACACGTACTGTACGGGCCTGTCCAATTTTATTCTGCACAAATTGTTGATGTGTCTCTGCCTATGTATGTAAAGTATGTACTTAGCATACTATATAATTGCTAACTAATATTTACCTTTTACAAAATATCTACTGGCTGTACTAAAACTTCCCAACGGGAAGTATTTCAATCGCTTCCCAAGAGCAGAGTTGGAAGCGCTTCTCGTCTATCGTTTCATACAGAAGTAATGGAATATCCCCTTTTCTACTGCCAGGGCCAAAGAATGTCTATCAACAATAAGGGACGCTCTAATACGCCTGAAAATGCCTAACTAGTATGCAATGTCTGGAAAACACATCCAGAAAAATTTCCCATTAGCTAAAACAAAAACGAACGAGTACCATCCTATCCTCGTAATCAATCAAGAGAAAGAACAATAGCCGGCAAAAATTTGTGTGAGATACAAAATGCAAAATATTTTTACTATGGAGTTTTAAGGCTGATTTTTAATTCTCTCTATTACCATGCCATCTGAGTGCTACCTCTCCTTGTGATCATAAAGCATAGGAACAATGCGAATGAAGAAGGGAGGACGCAGGTAGCGCACACGTTGTTGATATATACGTACCCGGTTGCTCTCATTTCTTCACTGTGCACTTTCAGGCGATTTCTACCGAATCTCAGAAATTGTGTGCGGCACTAGAGAGCCAGTGTAGGGTGGTGTTATTTTGTTGCGAGATTTGCATTGACTTGAAAAGTTCGGAACATTTTAAAATGCAACTAAGTAAATAGCTGCTCTTTCGTTTTAATAATGATGGGTACACATCATATAAGGCGTTTGGTATGTGGCTTTGCAAGGGACAATTATCAGGAAATAACTTTTGTGCCTTGCTGGAAAGTAGAAATTGTACAAAATAAAATCATGCACCCTGTAGAAGTGTTTCAATTTTCTTAGCACCTCCCCTAAAATTTTTGTCTTGCTCTCACATATTACCTTTTTAACTATCTATTTCCGTGTGGTCCGGTCACTAAAAGATAAGGGAAAACGTCACGAGTGTCCCTTGTTGTTGTTAGATATTCTTTAGCCAGGGCCTAGCACCGGTTTTATTCTGGAAGCGGCAGTTGATGTGAGAAGGTAAATTTTTGTCTACGCACGTCGATAGTGAAATTAAATTAATTGCTAATTGTGCTGTACGAATGCTCTCAAAGATTGTGTTAAACGACAGTGCTTTTCATCATTTGACAAAAGCATGCCTCAAGACGTAGGTTTTTGTTCTATGATAAAAAGGCGTCATTGGACAAAATTTGAGTCAATAAAGCCTCAAGCTTTACTTGCCCATGTTAAAAAGATATGAACCAGGGTAGGGTACGGAAGCGCTCCGAGCTTCCACAGAAGGGCTGCAGCAGCCATGTTTGAACGCTCCCAATTCCTGCGGGGTTGTTACGTGTACACACCGAATTGCAAATAAGTGCTTCCAAGTTGTAAAGGGAAATAGAAAAGGTCCTGTATCGCGGAGTACGATACGATTATATTTACGATAATCCAATTTCGTATCACGGAGTACGATTGTGTGTTAATCGTAGTAACACCATACAAAAAAATTGCAAATTTTCCGTGAAGCGTTTCGTTAAATGTGCGCGCTGATTCAAATTTGACATTTACCAAGAAATATTTCCAGTTCCAGTACAATAAAATGGATTCTTGATTATTCTTGTTTGCAAAGGGACTTTCAGAAAGACACATAACTCCTCAACAATAAGGAAATATGTTAGGGATAATGCGAATCCGTTAAAACTATCTAATGAGCTGTAAACATATTAATTATGTACATGCAAATATATATCAGATAATTTATAAACTTATAATTCCTAGGTTTTCAAGCTCACATATTTCAATTAAGTGAAAGTGCGGACAATCGGTGTATACAAAGGTAGATTCAAGGTTATTCCTGGATCTCGGCAGTTATTTTATTTGCACCAAATAATGAATACATACACTGTGGTACACTCCATATTTGTTTCATTATAATACGACCAGCGATTTAAAACTATATGAAATTTTGAGCTCGATGCAAGGCCTATTTGCACCAAAACGTAAATACCCCTCGTATGTCAGTCAACTAAGCTGAATCTAAATCATTTCACACACCTGAAATAAATAATACAGAGTGTTTGCGAGATGGATGCAAACCTTTAAGGCGAAGCTAGCATAGACCATTTAGAACCATGATTGTCTTCCTTACTTATGCTTTTTTATGGTTTTTGGCGAAAAAACCCAAAATTTTTACAGTTAACGGCTAATAATGGCCAGTTTCAATAATAACTGAATTTGATTTAATTTATTTAATTAAAGTTATCTGCATGCAATCCAGCAAAACATGACATCAGAAATTTTTTTTACAGACATTTGAAGTTCACGAAAAGTGCAAACGGTTTTCTTAAATACTTGAATATTTTCATTGCCTGTAAAAAAATGTCTGATGACACAGATATTTAGAATGTTTTGTTAGATTGCTTACATATTACTTTAATTAAATAAAATAAAAAAAAGATTTCACTTTCGATTGGCCATTAGCAATTAACTGTAAAATTATGGGTTTTTCCGCCAAAAACCACATAAATTAGGTAAACAAAATAGTGAGAATTCGTCTAAGCCAACCATGGTTCAAATGGACTATGCTATGTTCGCCATAAAGCTTTACACTCATTTCCCAAACACCCTGTATGGTTTATCGTTAACGATGTAGACATGTCACACCCACTTATTGCCTAATCTGTGGTATCTCTCTTATATAATATTTAACCCTGTTATAATAAACATTAACAAAATTAAGAATAAGATAAGGCGTGCGCGTGCAATGCGGTGTTTGGCAACGCGGCCAAACAGACGAAAAGATGTAACACGCAGGTCAATGAGGGCGTGCGCATTTGGATGCCACGACTTTTTAACCGCACCGCATAAGAATAAATTGTTGCTATTATACGGCCGCGCTGATCAAAATCACAATGTGCGTCTTGTCTAATGAACGTACCTGTTATCTTTTGGGACATATCCAAGCAAGTACATAGTTCTGTCCAAATGAGAAATTGTTACAATCTCCCCTCCTACGTAGTAGTTGATGCGATTCACTGAATTTGTATATATGAAGCAGTCTCCGACCCATAGACCTGTCTTTACTTGTTCCGATACTTCCCCTAAAACCTGAAACGCAACTAATTAAATTAGGAAATAAACCTCTTTTTGATTTTATGCGAAATACATCAAATGCAGATTCAAGGCCATCTTCGCTCAAGCCCTGCTTCGTTTCCAGGGCATTAGATATGGCGGCAGTGTCCACACTCAAAATGAAATAAGAGTCTTCCGTAGCAAGGCACACCAAAGTTCCAGTTTCATTCCAAAATACGTGCCTTTTATTTAAATTAATTTTTTTAAATCTCAACTGATGGTAAAAAAATTAATTTAAAAAAACCTTGACTGTACTTCGATCCTCCGGACAAGTTCCAAAGACTCCCAATCATAAAAGGCAAGTCCTGAAGATGTTCTAACGCCCAGCAGGTATCCCCCGTAGATATTTTCAGCTCCGTATTCTGGAGTGAAACTTTTTCTTTCTTTGAAGTTTCGGAATAGTTTTACAGCACCACTACTCTCTCTGATCGCATACTCGCTACTTTCGAGAGCCCAGACAAACTCCTGAGCTGAACCGAACGCCTTATTTCTGAGTGCCATAGATGTGTAAATGATGTATTCGCCGTCGCCGCAAACAACAACAAATCGCCCGTTCGGGTTGTGAGCTATCGTCTGTGGGTATATTTCGCAGGCGCCCATGTCCTTTACTGCGACAGGTAGGCGTTCTCCATCCTTTACTTCAGTTCCTAAACCAAACATTAAGCACTACAAGTTTGGAAAAACTTTTAAGAACTATACCTTCCGGGAGCGTCTTTAAATTGACTTGTTGCATTTCGGAGTGTTTTGCCCAAATTATTTTGCCTCCGTTTATATCCATCGACATTGCGGGCTCCTCGCGGCCAACCTTTATTATTATGGACCCCTCATCGTAGCCCAAAGCCACATTGTTTGTTCCTCTCATGCAGGCGATTGTCCACACCCTCTCAAATCCGTAATTCAATGAGGTTTCTAGTCGGTACGTTCCGGAGTGCCAAATCCTAACAGTGCCATCCTCAGAGCCAGTCAAAACAATTGGGAGCTCCGGGTGGAAGCTTACGGCAGATATATTTTGTGCATGTCCCTCTAGTGTCTGCACGCAGGTTTTGTTCTGATAGTCCCAAATTTTAACAAGTCTGTCGTCCGCCCCGGAGATAAGGTAAGGCTTATCTCCGCCGTGGTAGTAGTCTATGCAGTTCACTCCTTTTTCATGACCCTCGAGAGTAAAATTTGCAAAACCTGAGCCCAGCTGCCAGACTTTCACATTGCGGTCCAGTGAGGCTGAGGCGAAAGTGTTGTTGTCTTTAGGGTTGAATACCACCTGCATGACATAGTGGGTATGACCCTCAAACACTCGCTGGCAAGTCCATAGCTTCTCCCAGTTCCATAACTTTATAAGCATATCATCTGAGGGTATAAAGAATTGAGTAGTGTTATTTGGAAACCATTATGAGGATACTGACCGCTGCTGGTTAGTATCAACGGCTGCGTGGGATGCACGGCGATGCAGCGGACATAATCTGAGTGTGCCTCGAAAGAATGAACTTTTTCCAGAGTATTGTAGTTGAAAACTCTGATCTGTAAGGTATAATAAATGACGATTTGAATGAGTGATTTCGTAATGTTTATGTACCTGCATATCATCGGAGCCAGTTATGACCCAGTTTTTCCGAGCAACAAACTTTGCTGAGCGAACAGGAACATCGCAGACTTCGAAATCTTTCACTAATTGTTGATTTTCGTAATTCATTACGTGGACGTGGCCATTGTACAGTGCACAGAGCATCCATGGTTCCGTTGGGTGTAGGTCTACGCATTTGACTCGATCAGATCTGGAGGTTAAACGGCGTTTGATGTCGAGTCGGAGCGGCTTTACAGGCGGAAAATATTAAAATATTTGTTAGTAAGTGGACTAATCAGACACTTTCAAAATGTATTTAATCCTAGCGAGATCCCTCCTCCGTTGAAACATGAACGGTAATAAAGCTCTTACCATTTTAAAACTGTTTGAGCTGGTGAAATATCCGTATAAAGCACTTTCTTCGCGATATCTTCCCTTAGCACGAAATTATGACAGCATTTAAGAGACGTGGACAACTGCCTGAAGTTAGTAGCGCTTGATGTGTCATTAATTGGGCTTTTGTTTAAAAAGGCATATTATGATTTACATAAGAAACTCTAGATGGCCCTTACGTTTTGTAATGCGAACACATCCAGGACCAACCGAACTTATCATTACACTTTCATTTGAGATTCTGCGGAACTAAGAAAAAAAGACCAAAAAACGGCGTTTGAAGACAAAAAATCTCGGGGGCCTATAAAGGTAAAGTTTTTCAGTTTTCGCCTATAACTCTTAAAGGGTGCATCCTAGCAAAAATCTTACCGAGAGACAAGTTGAAGAGCAATTTCTGAGTCGATTAAAAAGAGATCCGAAATTGTTCCAATAATCCAATTTGTACGGACGATCCAAAAACATCCATGTCCCTCAATATTTCCAAAAAGTGAGAATACACCTATTTTCAAAGTGTTGTGCTTTTAAAACGAGCACTCCTTTCGATACCCACCTCCCTAAAGTTTCCGATCTTCACTTGTAGGCTTAAAAAAACATCAAAATTTTGAAATCTGGTCATTTCTGGAATTTTTGAACATTATTTTTCCATAATTGGTGTTTTTCTTTAAATTCCCCTAAAATTTCTTTGCTTAAATTTGCCTCTGATTTCATTCTGGGTCTTTCAAATTAAATTATGTGTGTAGTTCGAAGTTTCCAAGATATGTGGGGCCGAAAAAAAACGCTTGATAAAAAATCGTTGTTTATTCTTATTTCATTCTTATAGAATAATGATACATGAATCATACAAATGATGTACTGAGCAGGGCCGAGGCTAGGATTTTCGGGCTTTTTAAACCAAACGCATTCTTTGTTGGGCTTGCGGATTTGAACACAGTAGTCAAATATATGGGTAAGGAGCAAAATGTTTGTTTGGAGGTGGCGGGAATATATTTTCGGGTTTTTTGGCCTCGCTTGTGTAAAAACAAGTTTCTGTTCCTGTCAAATGTAATCTGTGCTACTTCGAAGTACAAATTTTTGACTGTATATACATATACAGCCCCTGTTCATCTTTCATTGTTGAAATGCTCTTTTTATAGATTAAAAAAGAGATGAAGGAAAAACAATATAAAAATAAAAGTTCACTTTTTATGTAGTGTATTTAGTGGTGACAAAATAACGGACACAATTTGTTATAAAATATACTTATATTTTGTAGAACCACCCTTCGCATCTATAACTGCTTTAATTCTATGTGGCATGCTTTCAAAGTACCTTTCAATCATTTATTTTATATCGAGGCTATTTTCCCACACATCCTGAAATAAAATTCAGGACTGATATAGTAGGATTGAGGACTGAATAAACTGTGGCGGTCGTGAAGTTCTTTTCTTCTTGGATTAGCTTGAGAAGCTTTGAGAGTCTGGGTGGATGGTTTCCCCGGCTTGGGGGGAAGTAACCACAGTGTTTGGTAAAATCGCGGTTGTCCTTTCGATTCCGAGTGCGTAGGAAGAGTTTAAAAAAATTAGCAGTAGCTTTAGAAAAAACCGATTTTGGCACTTTGTAAGTTTCACACTTTGAAACCGGTGCAGGGGTGCAGGGAAATCAAGTAGCATCAGAGGGAGAAATTAATTGTTTGAGAGAAATAAAAGTCAGTGTACATGGAAGTTTTGAGCGTGTAAGGCGAATATATGCCCTAAAGAATTAAATAAAATATTATTTTCAAGTGCGAACTCAGAGTTTTCCTCGCGGCAGCAAATATCAAGAGCCCCGTTCAGAGACGCACCCGGGCATCTTTCTATTTAAGTTCAGCTCTACCAATAAACGCGAATCCAACGGATTCGCTGCCTACCATCAGCTAATTTCCTGCTGCAACACATCAGCTCCATCCAACGAAGTCAACCTTGGGCTGAAGGGCATACATACGGATACTGGCGTATCCCGACTTCCCTTATACAATTCCACCGACTGCAAGTTAGCGACGGGGATTGCGTGGGCCCCAATCCGGCCACATCAGGACTTCAAACAGACGTCCGACCCCCGCTACATTGGTGACCCCGACAAGAAAAAAGAAAAAAAAGAAGATCGAAAAAAGAAAAAAGAAAAAAAAAAAGAAGATCGAAAAAAAAGAAAAAAGAAAAAAAAAGAAGATCGAAAAAAGAAAAAGAAGATCGGAAAAAAAAGAAAAAAGAAGGAGGATCAAGAAAAGAAAATTTTAAATAGAAAGAAGTTGAGGCAAACAAAGGAAGAATCCTTTAAGGGAGTACCTTTTATTTTAAATTTAGGCACACATTCTAGCACAAACAGAGTTAATTGTTGAAATATATTTAAAGTGTAAATTTTCCTCCGCACTCCGCGTTCTCTCTCGTGTGTAAAAGAAATTTTTAACAAATTATGAATAACGCAAGTGGTGACTTCTCGCGAGTCTCCGTGATTCCCGGGAATCCATCCGGCCTTTCAGAGTCTCAAAGTTTTGAGGAAGGTGTCTTAAGATTAAGTCCGCTTCCAACACCACGTAATTTTGCGGCCTCCACACCTTCTGTTCCAGCGATTTCCGCGTTTTCGGTAGTGGTTCCACCTTTTTGGAGAAATGCTCCAAAATTTTGGTTCAAGAAAATTGAAGGGCAGTTTGAGCTGGCCCGTATAACGAGTGAATCCTCGAAATACAACCATGTGCTTTCTGCTTTGGATGAAGGATTAGTTTTTATGTTAAGTGATATCCTTGATAATCCAAATTCTCAGCGCCCATATACGGAACTTAAAGAGGCGTTGATATCTCGCCTTTCAGACAGCGAGACTTCGAGATTAAACAAGTTACTCGGTGACTTAGTTTTGGGTGACAGATCCCCATCCCAATTCCTGCGGGAGATGAGGAATCTGTCGAACGGAAATTTAAGTGACGACATTTTAAAGACCCTTTGGTTGCAAAGGCTTCCCGAACACATGAGGGCGATTTTATCGTGTAATTCCGGACCACTTTCAGAACTTGCGAATTGTGCGGACAAAATTTTTGAAGTAAATTCTAAACCATCAATTTTCGCTCTGTCCTCGCCAAGACAAGAGAGTAACTCTTGGAACAGCTTGACAGCGGAAATTATTAAGTTAAATAAAAGGATGGATGAGCTATTGCTGGAAGTACAGGCAATGAAACGGCAACCTAGAACAGCTAGCTATTGTTCCCATAACGGCACAAGATTTTCAGCGAGTCGTTCGCCATCGCAGCCTGGATCTGATTTTCGTAAAAATATGTCAAAATCTCGTGATCGTTCAGGATTGTGCTGGTACCATTCCAAATTCCACAATCATGCAAGTAAATGTATCCCACCTTGCTCATTTTCATCTTCGGAGCTTTCAAAAAATTAAAAAGCATATCATCAGCAACGGCGGGTGATAAAAGCATTTACAACAGCCGTTTGCACGTTTGGGACAATTCAACTCGGCAATATTACCTAATAGACACAGGTGCGGATATTTCCGTTATCCCTGCACCTTATATAAACAAGTTACTACCATCTGAAATAAAATTATCGGCAGCAAATTCTTCAATTATAAACACCTATGGTACCAAAATTCTAAATTTAGATCTTGGTTTACGTAGAAATTTTCAATGGCACTTCTTAATAGCAGATGTTGAGAAGCCAATTTTAGGAGCAGACTTCCTGTTCCATTTCAGATTGTTAGTTGATCTATCGAAAAGGATTTTAATTGATCCGTTAACCAACCTAACTTCTAAAGGTAAGTTACTTAACGGTTCATCTTCAAATTTATCGCTTTTGATCAGATCTTCAATTGATTTGGATGTTCAAACATTGCTTCGCGAGTTTAGCAGTATAACTATTGATTCTGGTTTTTCCAAACCGGTCAAACACCAGATTACACATCAAATTAAAACGTCGGGTCAGCCGATTTTCTCGAAAGTACGTCGATTATCACCAGAAAAGCTCCTGATTGCAAAGAAAGAATTCGAGTTCTTACTTAATCAGGGCATCTGCAGGCCGTCCAGTAGCTGTTGGTCTTCCCCTTTGCATATGGTCCCGAAAGCCAATGGGGAATGGAGACCTTGCGGGGATTACAGAAGATTAAACGCGGTAACAGTGCCAGACCGTTACCCGATTCCCCTCATTCATGATTTCGCGTCCAATCTGCAGGATTGTGAAATATTTTCCACTTTAGATCTAGCTAAAGCGTATCACCAAATTCCGGTAGAACCTGAGGACATCCCAAAAACAGCCATCTGTACACCTTTTGGTTTATTTGAGTTTACAAGAATGACTTTTGGACTGTGCAATGCTGCTCAGACTTTCCAAAGATTTATTCATTCGATATTAAAAGATTTCCAATTTTGTTTCGTGTATCTAGACGATATTTTGGTAGCCTCAAAATCTATACAACAGCATTTAGAACATTTAAAACAAATTTTTAAAAAATTTCAGGAACAAGGGTTGATTATAAACGTCGAGAAATGTAATTTCATGCAACAAGAAGTGAAGTTTCTCGGCCACTACATAAACTCAAAAGGTATCAAGCCTTCACCTGAAAAAATTAAAGCAATTATTGAATTTAAACAGCCAACCACAGTTAAAGAACTTAGACGTTTCTTAGGGATGATGAATTTCTATCGTCGCTTCTTACCGCATGCAGCTGAATACCAGCTTTTACTTAACCGATATTTAACAGGAAGTAAGAAAGACGGCAATAAACCTGTCAATTGGACATCCGAGGCACTTAAGGCTTTTGAAATTGCTAAAGCTCAACTTTCAAAAATCACCCTTTTAGCCTTTCCAAATTCCAATTCGCATCTAGGATTATTCGTGGATGCTTCTAATGTCGCAATCGGTGCTGCTTTAAACCAAAAAGTAAACGATGAGTGGCAACCTCTAGGATTTTTCTCTACTAAACTTTCTTCGGCTCAAATTAAATACAGTGCTTACGACCGCGAATTGCTAGCCGCATATAAAGCCATTAAATATTTTCGATTCCATCTCGAAGGTCGAACGTTTACACTTTTTACAGACCACAAGCCGTTAATTTTCGCCTTCAGGCAAAACCCAGACAAAGCCTCCCCCAGACAAGCGAGACATTTAGACTATATCGGGCAATTTACCACAGACATTCGCCACATAGCTGGAAGGGACAACGTGGTAGCAGATGCACTTTCGCGAATTGAAGAACTTCAATTGCCAGCCGCGGTAGATTTTGAAGCTATAGCTCTCGCGCAAGAGAACGATAGCCAGCTTCAAAGTTATCTGGAAAATCCTAATTTCAAATTTTCCAAATTACCAGTCATTGGCTCAGATAAACAAATCTTTTGTGAAGATTCTGAATCTCTTAAGAGACCTTTCATTCCCGAATCATTTCGATTACAAATCTTCAATGCAGTGCACAATTTGTCTCATCCAAGTATCCGGGCTACTAACAAAATGGTAACAGCCAAATACTTTTGGCCATCTATGAATAAAGACATCAACAATTGGAGTCGAAGCTGTCTAGCTTGTCAAAAGAGCAAAATTTCGCGTCACATTAAACACCCTTTTGGTTCTTTTCCAGTTTCTTCTTCTCGTTTTGAGATTATTCACATGGATATTATTGGTCCACTTCCACCTTCGCAAAATTTCAGGTATTGTCTCACTATCATAGACAGATACTCTCGGTGGCCAGAGGCAATTCCTTTAGAAAATATTTCAGCTGAATCTTGCGCGCGAGCCCTTTATCACGGATGGATTTCTCGTTTCGGTGTTCCTAAAACTATTGTCACAGACCAGGGTAGACAGTTCGAATCAAATCTCTTCAGAGAGCTAGCAAAATTCCTAGGTTTTCGACACAATAGGACTACCGCATATCATCCACAGTCAAACGGTTTCCTCGAGCGATGGCATAGAACCCTCAAAGCAACCATTAGAACATATGAATCAAATTCTTGGTCTGAAGTACTTCCGGTTATTTTACTTGGTTTGCGAACTTCCTTCAGGGAAGAGTTTACAGCAACGCCCGCCGAGCTCTTGTATGGCCAGTCCTTAAGACTCCCCGCAGATTTTATAGAGCAGAAATCGGCAAGTTGCCCGCAAAGTACATTCGTGATGCAATTGCGTAATTTTTTCGACCACGTCCGTCCTGCCTCGGCCTCAAATCATTCCAAGCCTAAATTTTTCAAATATAAAAATTTAGACTCTTGCTCTCATGTATTCATTCGGAATGATGCAGCTAGGGGGACTTTCCAGAATGTATACGATGGACCATTCCCGGTTGTGACTAGACATCGAGATTTCTATACAGTCAGCGTTAGAGGGAAAGATATCAACGTCTCTTTGGACCGGTTAAAGCCATCTTTTGTTCCCGAAATTCTAGAAGTAAATCAAAAAAATTTTGCAGATTCAAACAAAATTATTCAAGCTAGCTCAACACACAAAGAGGGACAGCCAGAGTCTGTCCAAACAGGACAATTCCTACAGCATAGACCAGTGTCTGTGAGAGGATTTCCACAAGAAAATTCACTTTCCACTTCAGACATACACAAGATCAAAATTCCTACCGCACATTACAAAAAAGTTACCTTCGGCCAGGTCAAAATTGTTGTAAGATAAACTTTCGCTTGCCTTATGCCGTCGCTGGAAGGGGGGTGATGTGGCGGTCGTGAAGTTCTTTTCTTCTTGGATTAGCTTGAGAAGCTTTGAGAGTCTGGGTGGATGGTTTCCCCGGCTTGGGGGGAAGTAACCACAGTGTTTGGTAAAATCGCGGTTGTCCTTTCGATTCCGAGTGCGTAGGAAGAGTTTAAAAAAATTAGCAGTAGCTTTAGAAAAAACCGATTTTGGCACTTTGTAAGTTTCACACTTTGAAACCGGTGCAGGGGTGCAGGGAAATCAAGTAGCATCAGAGGGAGAAATTAATTGTTTGAGAGAAATAAAAGTCAGTGTACATGGAAGTTTTGAGCGTGTAAGGCGAATATATGCCCTAAAGAATTAAATAAAATATTATTTTCAAGTGCGAACTCAGAGTTTTCCTCGCGGCAGCAAATATCAAGAGCCCCGTTCAGAGACGCACCCGGGCATCTTTCTATTTAAGTTCAGCTCTACCAATAAACGCGAATCCAACGGATTCGCTGCCTACCATCAGCTAATTTCCTGCTGCAACACATCAGCTCCATCCAACGAAGTCAACCTTGGGCTGAAGGGCATACATACGGATACTGGCGTATCCCGACTTCCCTTATACAATTCCACCGACTGCAAGTTAGCGACGGGGATTGCGTGGGCCCCAATCCGGCCACATCAGGACTTCAAACAGACGTCCGACCCCCGCTACAAAACTATAGAATGAAGGAGACTCCGAACGTTCTCAATGGGATTAAGGTCAGGCGAATTGCCTGGCCAAGGAAGAATAGGGATACCAGAGCTGTTCAATAAATTTCTGATTGACCGAGCAGTATGGCAGGGTGCACCATCATGCATAAAGGTGTAAGACATGTCGCAGGATCTTAAATAATTATAATGCGGTATAAAAATGTCCTGAAGCACTTCCTCGTACACGTTTTTGTTCATAATTCCATCGACAAAAAACAGTGGTCCAGGTCCATCGGAAGAGATACAAGACCATATCATCGTGGCTAGTGGGTGTTTCACGCTCCTTGCAACGCAACCTTCGTTGTACCGCTCTCCTAGCCTCCTCCGGACGAATTGAGGGTTCCCCGTAACAGCTTCCAGCCTGCACTCGTCGCTAAATACTATCTGAAAGTAAAAAAAAATAATTGTTTTATCAGATATTTGGGTTTTTAGCGCAAAATAGTTCCACAAATATGTTAATTAATTAATAATGTGGTAATCACCTTCTTAAAACCTGCTACTGTATAATGACTATAAGTTTTAGCCCACTGAAGGCTCGGTCGTCGCATCCTCGCCGTGAGTTTTGGCTTTTTCACAGGCCGTCTTGATGTTACGTTCGTTTCGTATAATCGTGTCCTTAAGGTCATTGCTGATATTTGAATTCCTTCGCTTTGTGTGACGTGGTGTAATGTGGACGCAAAACCATTTCCGCAGACCTTTTGGATGATTCTACGGTCTGTTCGAGGTGTCGTTTTTCTTTTTCCGCAGTAATTTTGACGCCTACTGTTGATATCCTCTGTATTTTCCTGTAGTCCTTTTAATATTCTCATAAGAGTTTGAGGAGATAATTCCTCTTTTCTTGCGATTTTTCGAAAGGAAAATTTCCTTGTCTACAGCAAGGCAATGATAGCTGCTTTTTTCTCACTGCTGATATCTTTAGCCTTTCCCATTTTTGCACTTTTGCAAGAATTCCTTGCAAAAATTACAACTTCGCAAAAGTCCGCAAAAGTTTGGAAAAAACACCTTTTTTGATTCCTTCAAACTGATACGCACAATCGCCTTTTAACGCATAGATAATCACTAGCCAAACACTTTTCAAAAAGTAGTGGAATTCGTTTTTATAGTGACAAACTTTTCGAAAACAGCCATAAAAATGGTCAGGTACAAAAATCGTCCTTAAAACGATTAAGGGATAATGGTGTGCACTAATTATTTTATGTTCTGTGTGAAACATTAATGGGATCAAGAAAAAACGACTCTCCTCGGAAAAACCCGCAATTTAAATGTGTAGATATTTCCAAAAAATACGAAAAAGTGTTAGTGTTCCTAATTCGATGAACAGGGGCTGTATGTATAATTGTGGCAAAAGTCCGCCAGGATTGTATAAAGGACTATTTTATGCATTGTTTAAGTGCAGTTAGCAATGCGAAAAAACTAAACTGTACGTGAATTTACGATATGAAGTGCTCCGTGGTGGGTTGTAGCAACAACATGCAATTTATGCGTGGGAAATCGTTTTGTAGGTAAATGGATTGATGGAAATGCATGATAAGTATTTTATTTCATCAAACCGTATTAAAAGGAGTTACATTAACTTCAGAAAATTAAGAAAATCGCCTTATTTTTCATTTCGCTTGTGTTGTTTACCTCCTACAAAAGCATATTATAGCTTGTCAGTGAATGGCAGCGTGTAAATAGATTATAAGGAGGGCATAGACATTATGGCAGGAACTTCGGAAAATTTTGAATTGTGAGCGTCGTCGTCGTTATAAACGACAAAATACTCTACCCTCCAGTAAAAGTCCCATCGAAAACTGTTCAGCCGTTCCAGAGATTAGAGCCGACAACAGACACAAATGTTTGAATGCTTGTTTGGGTTTGGTACCGTGTATACTTATAAAAGAGCAGTTATTACGAAATCACAGACCTTAAAGGCAGGCCGCCATAGAATGCGTCGGCGCGTCGCCTTTGCCACGGAGCTTGAGAGCTTAAAGCTTTTTTAGCCCGGCAAGAGCGACCCAAACCCATAGAATCCGTCGACGCATCCGCTCACGCTCAGCTGTTTACGACAATTCGAGACCAACCGTCAACTGGAGCAGTATGGTCCGAAGGTGAATCAACAAGGTAAATCTAGTACCAATTCGTCAAGAAACTAGACTAATGAATTCGGGAAAAACTCGGCACCCTCCAGGAAATCCAAACGAAGAAACAGGAAACCGAATAATTACAAAATCGCCAAAACAATTCTCTGATATCAAATTCAAATCTCTACTTGTAACAGCTGATTCAACTAATCCCAACTGGCCAATCCGAACTTGTCAAAGCTCTCTCAAGACGGACTGCCTCGACGAAATTATTGAAGGTTTCTCTAAATTTGTCTCTCGTAACGCGCTGAAGTTGCGTCGGCTATGGGTTAGATCCCATATGAATGCATGTATTCAATAGTTGTGCAGCGGCGGCGAAGGCGACATTTGACGGCGAAGGATTCTATGGTGGCCTGCCTTAAGAACCCAATTTCAGGACAATTCATTTACGCTAATAACGTTTGGGCACCATATTGAAGTTCCGAATTTCGATACAGATTTCAAATTAGCGGCTCACAGGGTGTTTCAGTTAACGTGGACTAAAATGATAGAGGTGTTAGATTTCACCTAGGCAAACTAGATCTCAACTGTTTTCGAGTTACAGGGTGATCCATAAATTAGGGCTGCACATTGCTATTTTATTTTTATCTTTTGATCTACTCAACGCAGCGTCTTCTAGTTCGTTATAAGTACTGAAACGCCAACAACGTTCTCATATTATATTTCATAAAAATTTCTTCAAATTGAGGAATTTCGGACGCCATTTTGGATCCGCCATTTTGAATTTGGAAATTTTACTGGCAGATTCGAAACAAACCTCCAATACGGATTTTCAGAGCAATACCTTGAACGATTACCGGAAAAAGGGAAGCGTTACACTTTTTCGTTTGATCCAGACTGATTTGCCACTAAAGAAGTTTCACTTCAATAACCGTCTTTCAAGTCGAGAACGGTAAAATACGATTTGTTTGTTAATTTGGCGGTGATTTCTTTGAAAGTGGGAATGGGATAATTTAAAGGCTTTATGGCCAAGTTCAAATTCCTAGGACTGTGTTATTTTCTCAAACTTTCTAGTCTTTTTAACTCACTGATTATGAATTTTTGAGAGTTGGCGGAATTCTTCGTGCTGGCTTCGCAACTGGGTTGAAATTATCTTTACATTCAATATGAAATTTTTTTATGAACGACCCAAGGCCTTCAAAAAGATCTTTATTTTTTTCTATGACCATTTCTCGATTTATGGGCATTTTTAAACTATCTACTCTTCTTACTAAATTAAAGTCCACATTAGTCTCAAGGCCTAAAATAGGAACTGACCCTTCTTTGCTGACAATAAATTCAATTTCTTTTAATATATTCCGGACAATGTCATTTCAATTTAGCCGTTCCAATCGTTTTTAAAACTGGGAACAAAGGTACAATGCTGGTTTTTTTGGAATTGCCCTAAAACCTTATGGAAATGTTCCATTTATCGTCGGAACGAGTGAATTAGGAAAATATAAGTTCCCGCAAACAATACTTTCCCAAAAATTAGCTTGTTTTAGCTTGTTTTAACATCAAAAATTGAAAATTTTGTAAAAGGAAAATATTCTGTCAGAAGATATTTTTTAAGAAAGTCAAATTTTTCTTACGAATTATTTCGTGCCGATGTACGAATTATTTTAAAATTTATTTACCATGTCCATGAGCGCAAATTTCGATTGTACAAAGCAAGGACGATGCGAATAGCCACTCTGAATTATTTTATATCTCGAAAACGAGACAAGATTGACTTTGATTTTTTCAATTTTTGGTGTTAAAACAAGCTAATTTTTGGGAAAGTATTGTTTGCGGGAACTTATGCTTACTTTATTCACTCGTTCCGACCATAAATGGAACATTTCCATAAGGTTTTAGGGCACTTCCAAAAAAACCAGCATACGATTGAATTTTTAACTTTGAGTATGTAGTACTTGGATTTTTGATATTCTGCACCTTGTACAAAGGCAAAACATTCACTCGCCTGTGTCTTTTTTAAATTTGATTAACCGACCTACAATTTTGACTATCTCATACGGTCATACCATGACTTTTACAATGACAATATCAATGGAAAATATATCATCGTTGTTATTTATTTTTTGTAATTTACTTACTCATTTAGCTTAGTGTTGCATGGCTATTGCGTAAGGATTCTTCCGACCACATTTTTACTTGTATTGCATTGTATGCTGGGCACTTCCTGATTAAATGTCTTTGCGCACAATAGATACAGTCAATCATGTTATTCGGACTATTCTTGCTATTTTTTCTATCCTGTTTTTTTCCTAAAATGGGTTTGGTTATGACTATTACTTTTATTGGTTTTATTATTAACACTTAGCTTAAGACATTTCGTCACTGAATTTAGAGAGGCGGTTTGTAACCTCTGCACCTGTGTATTTGATACCTCAGCAGCACTTGCTATCTCTAGCGCTTTGACTAGGTGTCATGGATAAAAACGTTATACCTATCATATGAAATAAAACCCCATATTTCCTTTCGACTTTAACACGCCCAAAGTCCAGAATTCCCTAGAGACGCTTATTCTGCACTTCTTACCTTTTCCCATGCACCCAGAATCCCCAGAAGTCAAACCATGTTGCATTTCCACAATCCCACAACTTTAAATTACAAATTCCTCTTCAAAAACTGCAAGCGTCGCTTTTCTTACCGTATGATCGCTTTTGAAGAGGCTCCTACGAACGAACAGAAGTGGCAGTCAGTTAGAGTTTTCGATTCTAAGGGTATGTTCCTGTAATTGGTCGTTGTCGCAAATAAATTGGTTTAATATTTTAAAGTGTTGTTCCAATATCGGAAAGTGTGAATGATAGGACGTGCCAAGTGAAATAATAGATAAAACCAACTGAACACATATGTACATTTTCTGAAAAAGGTTTTATTGTCGACCATTTTCACAACTATTTTACAAAATAATAATTTAATCACTTAGATTTTACACAGACGCTCCCGTAGCAATTGAAAAATCAGTCCATTCCAAGGCACTTATTACTTATCATACGTAGAAATATTTCTAGGAAAAATACTTCCGCCCACCGGCCCAAGTAACTGAACGATCCAGTTGTGCTCATACAAAGCAACTAACGTGCGCTGTGATGAAACCGTTCCGGATGCTCGGCTATGTAGAACACGTACACTAAGGGGATAGCGAAGCACAGTGCTAAGATACAAATAAATAGGCAAATCCACGAAATATCACAATCGGAGCCCGAGCAGTCGAATATGCTCTCCGCAGGTCCTGGGATACGTACCGGTTGTGGAATGGTCTCATCAAGTTCACCGCTCAACAATGGATCAGTTTTGGAGAGTCCTGAAATTATTTTCACGTTCAATAAAAAAAACGGCAAATGTAACACCTATCCATACCAGCTCCATCATGGTCTGAGTACTCCCGTCTCAACGTAGAGTTCAGAATAATATTGTTAATAGAATCGATGCTATCAGTTTGTGTTCCCGAAGAGTTCACGGAAGCAACCAACAACTTCTCGTCCAGCTTGGTATCCATGAAAGGATTGCTGCCCCCACCCCCATTCTCTTTGTGTCTCGGGCTGCTTTGGCCGCTTTTGTGCACTATAGGAAGTGTTTCCAGGAGGATAGAGTGGGGTGTGATTGGCACTTTAATAGTTTTCCTTGCGTATATCTCGTTATCCTTATCAATTTTATTTAATCGTTTGATTTCAGCTACCTGCAAAACATCTCGTAACTCAGGAGTTTTTTTTTAAGATGACCTATAACCCACCGTACAGTGAAATCTCAGCGCTAGAGCCTGCAACGTGTCCCCGTCCTGAACTTGCGCCTCCAGCAAATTAGCAAGCTTCTTCTGGTGAACATTCTGCATCGGAAAGTAGTCGTCCTCATTCTCCAGGCCAATATAATTCCTGAAATGGGCATCTATTTACAAAAACGGCCAAGGTTTTCCCTTGCTCGACTTACTTTTGTCTTTTCATGCTAGCTGACCTTCCAGAGTTCTTTCTCACATCAGTCAGTCAGTAAGTGCACAAACAGGAAGTTGTTTTAATTAAATCCCGTGCATCACTGGCTCCTTAAATGCTTAAATTACTTAATACTCTCAAATAAATTTTGTGTCTTCGATTATGCATCGAATTGTCACAATGACGTTCGTGAAACGTCCACGTACCATTCATTGAACTAAAATTGATGTTTGGTCATAGAGACTCACAGCTGATTTACATGATGATACATCCAGGGTTGTCCATTTCATTGTAGAATCACAAAATTACTCCCATTCCCAAAATCACCCAAGGTGCTGGCTTTGCAATATATTTATTTAAACCATTCGAGTTGGCATGATAAATTCATGCGCTTTTTTGCAAAACTCTATCTATTGAAATAAATACTGCAAACTTAATATTGTAATGAGCCGGCCTAACTTACAAAGCTTTACTAAGTCCCAAAGCCGTTAGGCAATATAGAGTACCCCGGAGTAGGTGTACCTACGTCCAGCAACGCTTGATGGGAAGCAAAGCAGTATCTGCGTTCCATTGGGCCATGCAGGGTACGCTGGAGTAGTTCTACCTTACTTACGCCCAGTTACGTTTGATGGAAAGTAGGTGTAGTTTGAAAGAGTACTCACGGAGATTTTGTCCGCTATGGTTTTTGTGGTTCACTATTGCTCAATAGGTGCTGGGATGGTCCAAAGGGGAACTCTTTCTACTAAACGAAATGAGGTTGCATTTTCCAATGTTCAGCTTCATATGAATTTTGGAGCACCATTCAGAGAACCTAATAAGGTCCTCTTGTAGTCTATAGGCATTATGTAAGGATTCGATCGCACTAAAAATCTTCAGGTCATCAGCGTAAGCTAAGATAAGTGCATTTTGAATTAGAGGGAACAAATCATTAATGAAGATTGTAAATAACATGGGCCCAAGATGACTACCTTGTGGAACCCCAGACAACACGATAACACCAAAGATTATATAAATACAAAGATGTAGCAAAGTGGCTAAAATCCACTTCGCGCTTCAGGGGCCAGTTCTGGCCCCCCATAAATGTATTGGTAACACACCTATAGGAACTCTCTCTCAAATTTTTAATTTCTCTGGCTCTATTTTCCGAGTGCACCGAGCGAAACGCGAATGGAAGACGAGGTGCTTGTGAGACTGGCGAGCAACAAAAAAAGGGAAGAAGCGAATAATGCACGGGAGCATGTAAGCGGGGTATATTCCTCCCTGCACACCATCACGCCATATACTCCATTGTAGTCGGCAGAATGTTCCAACTCCGCAGCAAGTTCAAGAAGCACCACACGTGGCTGCTTGTCAGGGTTATCAGCAGCGCACCCAAGAGACAACCTGGAGCCCGCCACCGTGCCGCTCATACAGGCAATTCCATTCAAGAGCACTAAAATGTCCGCTTCATTATCATTAGAGAGGACCCCAGCTCTAACTTATTCTTCCCAAATATTCTTTCGACTCTTTTCTCTTTCCATCTTCGGAGCTTCACTTCAGATCTCGCGGGATTCACGCCAGCTGACGCCTCCTCACACGATTTCGTCTTCACTAGCTGATTACAAGAAGTCAATTGGCTTTTTTGAGGCATAACCTTGGTAGAAACACCGTTCTTAACCTCGCCAATTGTTGGCTTATATAAAATTTTTTTCCTCATCATATTCTCTTACGATTAGTATAATTTATTCTAGAAAAACAACAGGATAATGGAGAAGTGCGTGGTCCGTTACTTAAAGCTACAAATCTATATATGTATATAAAAATGAACGTTTGTCTATATGTCTCGCTAAAACTCAAAAACGGCTTGACCGATTTCGATAATTTTTTTTGTTTTGTTTGCTATAATACAGGGGAGGTTTAAAAAAAAGAAAATTCGGGAAACCTCAAAGGAAAAGCCGGGAAATCGAAAAAATCGAAATTTCCGTTTTGTATAGGAAGAGAATTTCCCAACTTCAAGGAATCTTTAAGAAAAAGGGAATTGGATGTTTTCAGAGTCGCAGATCTCGAGCTTGCATTCAAAATTTTGGAATTCAAGATGCCGGATCCAATATGGCGACCGGAAAAGTTAAACTTCAAGCGATTTCACTGAAAATCCGAACTTTTGTTTTTGGTTTGGGTTTTTGGGGTCACTGATTTTGAATCTGCCATCAAAATTTTGGAAATCAAGATGGTGGATCAATATGGCTACCGAAAAGTTAAACTTCAAGGGATTTCCCTGAAAATCCGCACTAGGGAAATTTCGGGATCACTGATTTCGAATCTGTTATTCAAATTTCCAAATATGAGACCACCCCACCCCGCTGGGAGATACAGGAGAGGGGGTGTAATAAGGAGGTGGTGTAAAATGAAGAAAACTAAATTAATAATATTGTTGGAAAATATCTAAAACATGTGCAAAACGCAAATAGGAAAACGCCGGGTCACTTAGGAGAGGCGGTAGTGCGGTAGGGAGGCGTTGTAAAATTAAGGAATACAAATTTAATAGTATCCCGGGAAACGCCGGGTCCGGGCAAGCTAGTTTAATATAAAAAATAGGAAAAAGCCAACTCAAAAAGGGACGCTATTTAGGGACACATAAATGGCCACCTACTAGAAAAAACTAGAATCGCATTATTACTACGCCCTAGAGGCTTATCTAAAAAAATCTCTCTAAAATAATATCTTTTTATGCTCATCCGCTTAACCATCACGGCTCACTTGGCAGAAATCAAATGTGCCCTCTTATGAAACACGTCGTCCTTTATTTGGTTTACAAACGGTTCATTATGGACGGGATATTAGTTGTGCTTTATTTATTTAAGATTTGTTAAGTAGTGATATCAATAGTCCTGAATTGTTTTTTATTTTAAATATATGTACATGCATCGGAAAGACCGCTTCGTTCAAGAAACTTGTTGATTACTTCCTCACACAGAACTAATTATGGTTCTCAAGAAGTAGTCACCAGATGTATAGTACATTTAATTTGTTCAATGATAGTCTAGATTTCACGCTAACTAGATCTGAGTTAAAAAATAATCTAAAGTATATGGAAAACAGAGTAAATTAGATTTTCTTTAGGTTAAGGGTTGAATTTTCGTACTTCAGTCTGTAAGATTAATGTGTAATCGGTAGGCTTAAACAAATAAATAAATAAATAAATACCTCCCAGTATCACACAACACTCCAGTAATAAAATAAAATATTATATTTGGACACACACAGTATTGTAAACTTATAGAAAAAATATGCCTGACTAGTCATTAATGTAAGGTAGTCAGTGTTGGACTTGAAAAAAGATACAAAAGAGGACTTATTTAAAAATTCGTCAACATCAGATTTATATAGTTCGATCTTTATTAAGATCTTAGATTATAGAGAGACAGAATGGGACATTACCTGTAAAAGCCGCGTACGTGAGTGGGGCAGTTACCCCTTTAAATAATTCGAAGGGGTCGAAACTTATATGTCATTAGTAGCCCCTCCTCGAAAAATCAGTGGTGCGGGTAGGCTGCGGGACCTTCTCACCTTTTATCACTGTGGCGGCGCTGTGTGAAAGCGCGTCGTATCTGCGCACATAGTTATCCTAACAAAACATCAACATAATCTCAACCGTACCACCATGATGGAAAAACGAAAAGGACGCTTTTCGTCCTACTCCCACCACTCAAGTTGAGTTTTCTGGTCTCTAGTCGTCTTGCCCCCAACAATTTCTGTAATCCGCGGGGAAAACACTTTTTCAAGAAAGTATATCATGCAAACACTCTTTTAATGCAGGAGGGTGTTTGTTAGATATATGAAAATCGCGGTAAATTGAAGCCGATAAATTCAAGATCAGGGCCATAAGTTTCGTGCGAAATATTACTAAATGAACTGTCGAAACTAATGTGTCAATGATACAACACAATGACAAATGGTGTTGTGTAGAAAATTCGTCGATGGAGACTACATATGTTGCCCTATTTTCATTTCCTTCATAATTTACGCCTACACTGAGAACACAACTGCGAAAACAAAGCTCCTTAAGGGGTTACATGGGTTTCCTCCTTGAAAAAACGGCCTATTTCCAATAATTTTTTTTTTCATGTTAAAAATTAAATTTTTCATTCAAACTTTTTATTGTTTGAAAGATACACATTAGATAAAATAGCTAGCAGGATCATAAAAAGTGAAAAAAAAATACGTGTTTTAGCTAAGACTATAAACTTGTACCTGAACGAAGGAAAAAAATTAAATTAAAATTGGATTTTTGGCGGACGTTTTTATAAAAAAATTAAAATTTCGCTCAAAATGTCTCGTCATTTTTTTTTAGAAATAGTTAGTTGTAATTGAAATTTGAAAAAAAAAACCTTCGTTCAGGTACTTGTAAATTGTATCTCGAAGACCTGTGTAAATTTTCATCAAGATCGGTTGAGCAGTTCTCGAGAAATCTTTACAACCGACTTTGAAAGCACAGTTTCGAGAAAAACGCGTTTAAAGTTTTGAGTGACAATAAAACTGGGAGTAACTGGCTTTGAGCGCGCAACTTCCCAAGGGTCTATCTCCAAAACTATTACTCCGATCGACTTGAAAATTCAGGACAATATTCTAGAGATATTGTAGAATTTAATAAGACAATAAAAAAATTCGATTTTTGGAAACCGTGAAACCCATGTAACCCCTTGCGAATTTGCCGCAATTATAATAAATTGCTTATGTCCTATCCTGCCTCTCTATAATGTAAGATTAGGAAACACATAACTTGGCTTTGAATTAAAAATATTACTTTTGTATCCAGTCGCCTTGCCAATTGAACTGAAGGAGGCATGTAGCTGTGATTTAATTTATTCATTTCTTTATATAAAGGTGTTATCCTAGGTGAGTAGATATTTAAAAAAAAACCTTAGCGTCGTTTCCCAAAAACGGAACTGCGTCAAGGTCAAAAATATTTTGTTATTAGGAACCCAAAATATAGAACATATCCAAAAATCAGAACTGCCATACCTTTTGCAGATAAAGCTATCTTACTATCAGACTAAAAATATAAATTTAATTCTGAATTGCGTAAAATTTTGCATTTAAAAAAAATCGGAAATGTGAACTAAACTGACAACTTTAAAGCTGTTACACCGATGGAAATATGTCTGTAAAATATTTTTTCTTTCATTCATAGAGATATCTGTGTCAAGGATTAAATGACCGATGTGATTTCAACAAATTATATTTTTATTGCGTACATTTACTATAACTTCATATTTATTTCACTTTGATTATTTACAATAATTCGTCGGTTTCTCCATCATAATACAAGCAACGCAATCTGAATGATGTTTCACCTTATAAGAGATAAAAAACTATTTCATATATTTCTGTCTTTAGGTCATCCTAGTCGTCGTTACTTTAGAAAATACGTAGTAGTCGCAGTAGTTAAAAGTCTGCTCCCAAAGAGTTATGTTACTTAGTTTTGACTGGGTTGACATTTTTGGTATGAAGGCAAAGTTATGAGAATGGCACATTTGAGACTTGTTCTTACGTTTTTTGGTTGTAGTTAGTTTAAAGTATCTTCAGAGAAATATCCCAGAAGAAACTTAAGCTAATTCGAATTTTGTTTAATTCTCTTTGAATATTTATTTGTTTTTTAAATTCTCAAAGAAAGCAATGCTGTTTCGTAGCTGTCCTGGTATAAGTGTAGGACTGCTGGGAGGTTGCTCTTCGGGTTGAGGAGATTGTGATTCGGGTTGCTCTTCTTCGATTATTTCTTCAACAACTTTTGGTCTGTAAAAGAGCAAATTCATATGGTTTATAAGATTATCTTTCATAGAACTTATTTGTGTTCTCCTTACATTTCAAGTGGCGCTGCAGGATTATAGTCTTGTTCGTATGGCGGCGAGTAGGAGTGTGGCGAAGGACCGAGCGCCGCATCCAAATTCTTGGGTTCCTCTTCAGCTGGTGGATCATATCGTTGATCAATCGATTTCCAAGACGAAGCCTTAAGGTGAAAAATGTAATGATATTACCATATTCAGCCAATACGGTTTAGAGTACTCGGAATTCCGATAAATATTCTAAATCAGTAACAGCGATAGACTTAAATTATTAATACACTCCTTCTCAGCAATAGGCGTGATTGTATTAGCATAACATTGAAATAATTTTATTTGTTTTAAGCTTTATATACATATATATGTATGTATAATAATATCTAAGTGATTGGCTTATAAGAAGTTCCATAATAGTCCAGTCAAAATAGACACAAAAAAGTCCAAACCTAGACATAATCCCGACAGAGCTGAAAATTTGTACAGACCTTAAATACATCACTACAAATGAAATGCCAAAAGTCCCCACCGGTCCGACTTGGGCTAAACATTTTATTCAAGGTCAAAGGTCAACGTCATCGGTTTTTCTCATGTCTCTCGTAAAAAGCGTAACCATAAAAATATTTCATGAAAAAGTTGTAGATCTTGATTCTTGCCATTGTCTACAAAAATGATTCTTATACGTTATTTCCTACGTACCACCATTCCTGATATATCGCAATTTTAAACATCGAAAATACTAATACCGTTGCAGCTACGACAAAAGTCATAAGTAAACTTGTAGCTGCAAAAACAGCCGAGAAAATGGAGAAACAATGTTTGCACCTTTTGTCCCTCCCACGGCCTCCCGTGACAGTTACTACAAAAGTGGAAATAAGAAAAGTTGTAGTGCTCGAAGCGCCCTCTACGTTGGTACCATCACTTTTGTCGTAGCTCTAACAGAGGCCGAGAAAATTGAAAAAAATTTTGTAAAGAAAGAAACATCGTAGAGAAAAAAAGAACGGATGCCTCTCGTCACACCTATCTATACCTGTTATGTCCAAATTTTTTTCAATTTTCTCGGCTTCTATTAAAAGTATGACAAAAGTGAGGGTGCCAGCGTAAAGGGCGCTTCAAGCACTACAACTTTTCTTATTCCCACTTTGTAGTAACTGCCATGGGGGGCCGGGGGAGAGGAAACAGGTGCAAACATTGTTTTTCCATTTTCTCGGCCGTTTTTGAAGCTATGATGAAAGTTATGATACCATCCTAGAGGGCGCTTCGAGTACTACAAGTCTACTTATGACTTTTGTCGGAACTGTAACGGTTGACCGCGGGGTGTGTGAGTGCATATTAGTATTTTCGATGTTTAAAATTGCGATATATCAGGAATGGTGATTCGTAGGAAAAAACGTATATGAATCATTTTTGTAGGCAATGGCAAGATCTACAACTTTTATATGAAATATTTTTATGGTGACACTTTACACCGTTTACGAGATATATGAGAAAAACCGATGACGTTGACCTTTGACCTTGAATAAAATGTTTAGCCCAAGTCGGATCGGTGGGGACTTTTGGCATTTAATTTGTAGTGATGTATTTAAGGTCTGTACATATTTTCAGCTCTGTCGGAATTTTGTCTAGGTTGAATACCTATTTTGACTGGACTATAAAACATTATCAGAATATTGAGAGATTAATAGAGAAACAAATAAGAAATTGAAATATTTACCACACGCAGTTTGACCTGTTGCGGTTCACAGTACAAATAAAGAGAGATACAGTTAATAAAGTTAAAGGATATGTTTCTTTTAGTGTTTTAAAAGACAAAGTTAAAGCAACTTTTTACCTTCGGTTTGTGTACAGTTGCGGCAGAGGCTTTTGAAGAAGCCATTAGGAAGACTTTTGCTAGAGCCTTCACTGACGGGAGGGAAGATGCAACCTCTTCCTCAATTACCGGCTTTTCAGGAGTGTCAATACTCGGTGTTTGGACCTTAAAACAGAGTATAAGTTCAATTTTATGGTTTTACGTCTTCAGCTCTTCGCTGTGCATGTACCTGTTTCTTCTCGAATATTGGGGATGTCGTATCTGCGGTCGCAGCCATAATAAACTTGGGGTCGAAAAGTTTCCTCTTCGGTTGCAAGAATCTTAACGCAGGTGGAGTTAAGGCTTTTGTTGGAGTTACGACTTTTGTTGTTGCGGGAGTCTTTGGACTGAATGATAATACGGTTGGCCGAGTCAGATTATTTGTTGGAGTTTTCGGTGTGTCCTCTTTAATAATCCTAGTTTCTTGCTTGTTCAAATTATAGATTCGTACAGTATCAGAATCTTCGCTAGTTGGTAAACTATCTGAAGTTTGCGATGAATTATGGTCCGATGGTGTAGAAGATCTATTCAAGTTGAATGCCTCGTCATTTGGAAGAATGTAGTAATCCTTTTCCGGCGTACTGAGATGTTCTACTTTCGTTGCCTTCGACAAAATCGGATCACATTCATCTACACGAATTGGTTTGGCGAAAAATATATCTTGTTGCTTATCTCCGCCACTTGTCTGGTGCACGTCCTGTTTTGTTGCAATCTATATTCGAAGAATTGAGAAACTTAATTAGTTTATTCATGTTCTGTTAATACTTAATAAATAATTTGAACTGATTGAAGTCCTACGTCTTTTAGTATAGCATAATGTAAAGTGAGTTAGTATCAGCACAGTTTGCAGTTGCCCCGTGTTATGAGACAAGTAGGTGAATTTTCGTGATAAATTTCGTTATCAGCACTTATCGGTAGACCGATAATATTTTTTATCACTAACAACATAAATTCAGTGAAAGTCATTATGAAATGGAATGTTTCTGATAAGTTAAAATAATACGTAATCATGTTTTTAATTAAATAATCTGTGTTTGGACTTTTTGGACGTTTATTGGTAATTCATAAAACACAATTTATGCATATGTACATCTTCGGGAAGTGATTTTGCTGTAAGTAGTATTTTACGTTTTTGAATGATATAAATAATGAAGTTGGACCATATTTTCCAAGCGGAAGCGGCATAAAAAATAAAATAAAAAATATGTTTATAATGTTCGCTCGAATCTTTAGGAAAGTAAAAAGTAAATCATCAGATTGCTAATATATATCTATATATATAAAAGAAAGTCGTGTTAGTTGTTACACTATTTATAACTCAAGAACGGCTGAACCGATTTGGCTGAAAATTGGTGGGGATGTAGCTTAGAACCAGGAGACGAACATAGGACTTTTTATCCCGTTCGACCACGTTCCCGTCGCGTCCAGGAAGAAGAAGAGCAAATTTATGCCATGTTATTATGCCATGTTATGGGTATCGTTGGAAAGGGGAGGTAGTGTAGAATGTGCTGGTGAAAAGTGTGAAATGTGGGAATTATTGGTAACAACGTGTTTTTGTTGTGAGGGATGGGTGGGGGGTGACACCCCCCAGAAGTGTATGTCACGGGTAGGAAAAAGAGGCACTGTAGGAAATTGGGCCGGGTTGGTGAAAGTTGGTGAAAATAGTGAAAACTTGGTTTTTTCGGTGGGTGCCGACAAAATTGAAACGGCTGTGGAAGAAAAGTGTATGCATGAATTGGAATAATTTTTTCACCAATCGATAGCTAAGGAAGCAGAGTAATCTATATATATAGAAATGAATCCCTATTTCCCTTGGTCACGCCATCACGCGTAAACGGCTGGACCGATTTCGCTAATTCTTTTTTTGTTGTGTTTGTTATTGTGAGGAGAAGGTTCTTATGAGAATTAAGAATATTGTGCGGAAAATTAGAAAATTATCTTTTTGGTTTGGGTTTTTGGGGTCACTGATTTTGAATCTGCCATCAAAAATTTGGAAATCAAGATGCTGGATCAATATGGCGTCCGAAAAGTTAAACTTCAGGGATTTCCCTGAAAATCCGCGCTTGGGGATTTTCGGGATTTCTGATTTTGAATCTGTTATTCAAATTTCCAAATATGAGCCCACCCCCACCCCGCTGGGAGATATTGGAGAGGGGGTACAATAAGGAGGTGGTGTAAAATGAGGAAAACTAAATTTAATAATACTTCACAGTTTACAGTAAAAGTATTAGGAATAGGTGAAAGTGATGTATGGGGTGTATTGTGTATGAATTTATGGTTGATTTAATGAGACCACCCCCACCCCGCTGGGTCACATAGGAGAGGCGGTTGTGCAGTAGGGAGGCGTTGTAAAATTAAGGAATACAAATTTAATAGTATCCCGGGTAACGCCGGGTCCGGGCAAGCTAGTAGTGATATATAATAAAGCTGTCCGAGTTAAATTTTGCTTCAATTTGTTACTATAAGGAAGGCAACCCTAAAAATATCATATATGATATCTGTCAATGTTGTGATTAGATTATGTACATATATGGAAAATTACACGTAAAAAACGGATTATTTTTGTTAAATCTATATATTATATATCACACTGTTCCGTTACTGACTGACTGACAGACAACGCACAGGCTAAATCACTGAAGATAGCAACATGAAAATTGGAAGACACATTCCTTAGAGAGTATAGAGGTGCACTAAGGAAGAATTTTTCGAAAACCAACCTCTAAGGTAGTAAAAGGAGTATACATATGGGGAAAAATATTTTTTTGATCCGAGCTACTTGAAACTTTGCATAAATCCTCGTAAATACTGTAACACGTATTTAAGTATTTCTCAAAATTTAACCTCAAATGGGGACATAAATCTTTGTTGTGGAGAAAAATATTTTTTTATCCGATTTCATTGAAACTGCATAAAAACTCTGGAATATATGTTAAATAATGGAACACATATTTCAGAATTTCTCAAAAGTCAACCTTCAACTATCAAAAATCGATATCAATTTACCCAAGGGGGTAAAGAGGGTATAAATCTTTGTATGGGACAAATTATTTTTGTGATTCGATTTATGTACTTGAAATTTTGCACAAATACTCGACAACATACAATAATGGAACACATATTTCAGCATTTCTCAAAGTGAACCCCCAAGGGGGTAAAGAGGATATATATTTTTTGATCCGATTTACTTGAAATACTCTACAACCTCCCAGGAGGAAGGGGGTGATCCTATAAGGGTTCCTTTTTTCCTTTTGAGGTACGGAACCCTAAAATCACCTTAATTCAAAAATTTACTCAATTTTTTGTAATGATATTCTTTAAAATGTTAACCTAATTTCTATAGTAAAGAAATAAAATAGATGGATCGTAGTTTACTAGTAGTAGCCAGCTTTCTATAATACAAGTGTGCTGAGTCTTAAAGTAACCATAATTTAACTTTTCCTTATTGTAATAAATATATCCTTGAATACCAAACAAATTCTTGCAATATTTTAATACGGGATACTGCTCAGAACTTTACTATTTCCTTTGTGCATTACTTTATGCAGATTATTTTCGCAAATTACATAAAGTCCGACCGGTTACCACTACATAAAACAATAAAAATGAATGCAAAATGTAAGATTAGTACACATTCTCGCAATGAAACAAATGTATTAGTAAAATTTTATCTTGAATTGTAGTTAGAGCCACCATGAAATTGGAAAATGAACATACGTAAACACTTACCTCTGTAGAAATGCGCGGCACCAATTTGTTTTTGTTTGTCGTATTAAAATTAATGAAATTTTACTAAAACATTTGTTCCACCCAATTACATTATTTTATTCAATTAAACGCTTATATGTAGTATTCCAAAAAAAACAATAAATAAAGTAAAATTAAAAACGTTAATTCATTGACGCGTGGAAAGCAATCACCACAAGTAAGTAAAGTCCTTCGACCGTAAACTAGCTGATCTCTGAATGGAATCCGCAACGACGTTGTGATCAAGTTTTTTGAGATTCGTGTCAGAAAACAAATCGTTTAAATTAGTTTTGTGACTGTTAGTCGTGTCGTGTTTTTTGAGATTCGTTTCAGAAAACAAATCGTTTAAATTAGTTTTGTGACTGTTAGTCGTGGAACTACAAAAGCTTTCAATTCCTGAGTCAGGCTCAAAGGTATCTTCGCCTTCTCCCCTATTGCTGTCGAAAATCGGATTAAGCACGAAATTCTTCGTTGATAGCCTCGATCTGAAACTGTTCCGCCTTAAGTCTCCGTGCAACAGGTTCTTTTCGAATACTGACAGCGATTTTGGTAGTGTATTGAATTCTTGCTGCGTTGACTGGTTTCGGCTCTTTTTCCTTGAGCAAAAATTATTTGAAAAATGTGACTGATCGCTTTTAAAACTTCTCAATGAAGACGTTCTCTTAACCAATGATGGAATCTGCCAATAGCTACTGTAATGATCTTTGTAAGTTACCTCTTTATCGCCGTCAATAGATTGACTTTGCCACAACTTCGTTGCTGAAGCATATTGTCTAGATCCGCTAGCATGCTTGGAATCGTTGATGTAGTAATCTCTGCTATATCTGCAAGAAAAGGTAATAAGTTAGATAGGTAGGTCTTGTTTGAAGAACTTTTTATTTAGTAGCTGAAAAAATATAATATTCAGGATATCAATTGTTCACCTCTTACCGTTTATAATCCACCTTCCCCTCGTCGTTTTCTTCAGAACTTAGGTCGTTCGCTTCTTCGTCGCAGCTTGGTTTTTCAAGAACAGGACTTTTAGTGGGAATATCCATTGGCCTTTCAGGCCCGTCACTCAGCCGTCTTATCAAAGCCTCAGGTGCGTAGGGATTATTGGGCATTTCGACAGCATTGTACCACTTTTTGTGCTCGCGTTCAGCAATGGAACCTGCAATGCCGTGTTGGAGCTTAGTATTGTTGTAACGAAAGCTTCCACATGAACAAGTTTTACCTGGTATTAAATGCTTAAGAGACCTTGCTGGGTCTTCTTCAGCTGAAGAGGATTCGGACAATAAATTAAGGTTAATATTGCTATCAGGTACGATTGTGCCATCGGTATCAGGAATTGTGTTAGTGTTAGTAGGAATGGGCTCAGAAGAATCAGTATCAAAGCTGCTGTTAGTTTTGCACTCTGTTGTTGTTGACATGTCTATTACAGTTGTAGAGCTGTCGTCTGTATTAGACTCCAGGCTAGTACCGCCTTAAAGAGGAATTTCGGAAGAGCAATTATAGTACTTATCAAAAGTAAATTATTGACAAGAGATCAGTGCAAGTACACAAGCATGAACGATAGCAAAGCGATCTCTATTCATTTAGCGTAGAACTAATAGTTTTATACTACGGTCCATCCCTAACGACCTTATATTTCAGCATCTTAAAAAGCTCTACGGATAACATCAATGTCATCAATTTATGTGTACAGCACAAAATAAGCAATGCAATAGTTTCGAGTTAACATATGGAGCGCAATTTTACACGATACAGGATTTTGACTGGAGTACCTGGAGGTTGCTTCGAAAGCAGAATTTCCGGGATTATATTCCCTGGAGGCAATTGCTGCACGGAACAATTTTCTTCTAAATATTCTTTAGCAAAGCTCGGCTGTTCTTCTGCGACAGGAAGCGTTTGAAAAGTTTGTGGTAATGAAGTTTTATTTGCCGAAGTTGCTGTGGAAGACTCAGTCGTAGTATTAGCGTCCGCCGGTTTATTTGTATTTTCAATAGTAGGTGAAATAACGGAATCTGTTTTTTGTTTCCTCTCTTCTGGAGCTATAACACTGTTCACAATTTTTGTAGGTGACAGTTTTTCTACAGATTTGATGAATATTGTCACTGATTCTGCAGCAGTTAATTGGATGTCCGCTTTCAGTTTTACCTCAGCTGCAGGTAGTGCACCTTCTGTTATCACTGCCGCAGATGCGCTTAGTACAACCGATGGCAGTGTAGGATTTTCCACGGTTTCCGCAGTATTTATTCTTATATGTGATGCTTCTTCTGAAAGTACGTTTGAAGGCTTCAGTTCTGTTGCTTGGGTGTTCGTCTTTGATTCTTCTGAAGCTGCAGGTACTCTAACAATAGTTATTGCTTCTGAAGTCGTAGCTTGTGAGTCCGTTTTTGGTTCAAATAAAGCCCTACGATTTTCCACATCTTCCGTAGTATTTACGGTTACTGGTGGTGCTTCTTCTGAAATCATTCCTGTATCATTGTTCACTGTTGCTATTGTTTCTAGATCTGCTAATCGGTTGTCTCTTTTTGGTTCTTCCGTAGATACACACACTTCCATTACTGTTTCTGGTGCTACAATTTGCTTGTCAATTTTTTTTTCTTCCGGAGATGCAGGCCCTTTAACCACATCTGTTGCTTCTGACGTCACAACTTCCGTTTTTACTTCTTCCAGAACTGCAGGATCTCTAACAGCACCATCTAGTTTAGAGGACATTACTTTTATATCCGAATTTGGTTCTTCTGAAGCTGCAGAATTTTCCATTTTTTCTGTAGTATTTGCAGCAACAGGTGAAATTCCCTCTGAAAGCACTTTTGTGGGTTCACACACTGTAGTTACTGCTTTTGGATTTCCCGGAGCTGTATATTCGCCGACAACATCTACTGGTTCTGTTACCGTAACATGTGTGTCCGTTTTTGCTTTCATTGGAGATGTAGGATTTTCCTCATTTACTGCAGTATCTGGTGTTTCAGCAGGTTCTTCTTTAGAAATCACTTCTGTCGTTACTGCTTCTGGCGCTGCAACGAAGGTGTCTGATTTTGGATTTCCCAGAGCTGTGGATTCGCCAATAATATCTACTGGTTCTGAAGTCGCAACTTGTGTGCCCGTTTTTGGTTCTACCGAAGCTGTAGGATTTTCCACATTTACCGAAGTAGCTAATGATACAATTGGTGATTCTTCTAAAATCGCTTCTATGGATTCACTCACGGTAGTTACTGTGCCTGGAACTATGACGTGGGTGTCCGATTTTAGATATTCTGCAGCTGCAGGTTCACCAACAACACTTATTGATTTTTCAGTCGACACAGGTGTGTCCGATTTTGGTTCTACTGGAGCTGTAGGATTTTGTACATTTACTAGAGTATACAAAGTTTCACCTAGGGCTTCTTCTGAAATAACATCGGTGGGTTCACTCACTATCATTACTGTTTCCGGAGCTCCAAAGTCGGTGTACGATGTTGGATTCTCCGGAGTTGAAAGTTCACTAACAATACTTATTGATTCTGCAGTTGCAACTGGTGTGTCCGATTTTGGTTTGATTGGATCCGTAGTATTCTCTTTATTTACCGGAATATCTAATGTTGCAGCTGCTGCTTCATCTGAAATCACTTCTGTGGGTTCACTCATTGGCGTTACTGTTTCTGTAGCTGCCACGTTACTGTCCGATTTTGGATCTACTATAGCTGAAGGGTTTTCCACATTTATCGGAGTATCTAATGTTGCAGCTGGTGCTTCATCTGAAATCACTTCTGTAGGTTCACTCATTGGCGTTACTGTTTCTGTAGCTGCCACGTTAGTGTCCGATTTTGGATCTACTATAGCTGAAGGGTTTTCCACATTTATCGGTGTATCTGATCTTGCAGCTGCTGCTTCATCTGAAATCACTTCTCTGGGTTCACTCATTGACGTTACTGTTTCTGTAGCTGCCACGTTAGTGTCCGATTTTGGATTTACTATAGCTGAAGGGTTTTCCACATTTATGGGAATATCTGATGTTGCAGCCGCTGCTTCATCTGAAATCACTTCTGTGGGTTCACTCATTGGCGTTGCTGTTTCTGTAGCTGCCACGTCAGTGTCCGATTTTGGATCTACTATAGCTGAAGGGTTTTCCACATTTATCGGTGTATCTGATGTTGCAGCTGCTGCTTCATCTGAAATAACTTCTGTGGGTTCACTCATTGGCGTTACTGTTTCTGTAGCTGCCACGTTAGTGTCCGATTTTGGATTTACTATAGCTGAAGGGTTTTCCACATTTATGGGAATATTTGATGTTGCAGCCGCTGCTTCATCTGAAATCACTTCTGTGGGTTCACTCATTGGCGTTACTGTTTCTGTAGCTGCCACGTCAGTGTCCGATTTTGGATCTACTATAGCTGAAGGGTTTTCCACATTTATCGGTGTATCTGATGTTGCAGCTGCTGCTTCATCTGAAATCACTTCTCTGGGTTCACTCATTGGCGTTACTGTTTCTGTAGCTGCCACGTTAGTGTCCGATTTTGGATTTACTATAGCTGAAGGGTTTTCCACATTTATCGGTGTATCTAATGTTGCAGCTGCTGCTTCATCTGAAATAACTTCTGTGGGTTCACTCATTGGCGTTACTGTTTCTGTAGCTGCCACGTTAGTGTCCGATTTTGGATTTACTATAGCTGAAGGGTTTTCCACATTTATGGGAATATCTGATGTTGCAGCCGCTGCTTCATCTGAAATCATTTCTGTGGGTTCACTCATTGGCGTTACTGTTTCTGTAGCTGCCACGTCAGTGTCCGATTTTGGATCTACTATAGCTGAAGGGTTTTCCACATTTATCGGTGTATCTGATGTTGCAGCTGCTGCTTCATCTGAAATCACTTCTCTGGGTTCACTCATTGGCGTTACTGTTTCTGTAGCTGCCACGTTAGTGTCCGATTTTGGATTTACTATAGCTAAAGGGTTTTCCACATTTATCGGAGTATCTGATGTTGCAGCCGCTGCTTCATCTGAAATCACTTCTGTGGGTTCACTCATTGGCGGTACTGTTTCTGTAGCTGCCACGTCAGTGTCCGATTTTGGATCCACTATAGCTGAAGGGTTTTCCACATTTATCGGAGTATCTAATGTTGTAGCTGCTGCCTCATCTGAAATCACTTCTGTGGGTTCACTCATTGGCGTTACTGTTTCTGTAGCTGCCACGTTAGTGCCCGATTTTGGATCTACTGTAGCTGAAGGGGTTTCCACATTTATCGGAGTATCTAATGTTGCAGCTGGTGCTTCTGAAATCATTTCTGTGGGTTCACTCATTGGCGTTACTGTTTCTGTAGCTGCCACGTTAGTGTCCGATTTTGGATCTACTATAGCTGAAGGGTTTTCCACATTTATCGGAGTATCTAATGTTGCAGCTGGTGCTTCATCTGAAATCACTTCTGTGGGTTCACTCATTGGCGTTACTGTTTCTGTAGCTGCCACGTTACTGTCCGATTTTGGATCTACTATAGCTGAAGGGTTTTCCACATTTATCGGAGTATCTAATGTTGCAGCTGGTGCTTCATCTGAAATCACTTCTTTGGGTTCACTCATTGGCGTTACTGTTTCTGTAGCTGCCACGTTAGTGTCCGATGTTGGATTTACTATAGCTGAAGGGTTTTCCACATTTATCGGTGTATCTAATGTTGCAGCTGCTGCTTCATCTGAAATAACTTCTGTGGGTTCACTCATTGGCGTTACTGTTTCTGTAGCTGCCACGTGAATGTCCGATTTTGGATCTACTATAGCTGAAGGGTTTTCCACATTTATCGGAGTATCTAATGTTGCAGCTGCTGCCTCATCTGAAATCACTTCTGTGGGTTCACTCATTGGCGTTACTGTTTCCGTAGCTGCCACGTTAGTGTCCGATTTTGGATCTACTATAGCTGAAGGGTTTTCCACATTTATCGGAGTATCTAATGTTGCAGCTGCTGCCTCATCTGAAATCACTTCTATGGGTTCACTCATTGGCGTTACTGTTTCTGTAGCTGCCACGTTAGTGTCCGATTTTGGATCTACTGTAGCTGAAGGGTTTTCCTCTTTTATCGGAGTATCTAATGTTGCAGCTGCTGCCTCATCTGAAATCACTTCTGTGGGTTCACTCATTGGCGTTACTGTTTCTGTAGCTGCCACGTTAGTGTCCGATTTTGGATTTACTATAGCTGAAGGGTTTTCCACATTTATCGGTGTATCTAATGTTGCAGCTGCTGCTTCATCTGAAATCACTTCTCTGGGTTCACTCATTGGCGTTACTGTTTCTGTAGCTGCCACGTCAGTGTCCGATTTTGGATTTACTATAGCTGAAGGGTTTTCCACATTTATCGGTGTATCTAATGTTGCAGCTGCTGCTTCATCTGAAATCACTTCTCTGGGTTCACTCATTGGCGTTACTGTTTCTGTAGCTGCCACGTCAGTGTCCGATTTTGGATCCACTATAGCTGAAGGGTTTTCCACATTTATCGGAGTATCTAATGTTGCAGCTGGTGCTTCTGAAATCATATCTGTGGGTTCACTCATTGGCGTTACTGTTTCTGTAGCTGCCACGTGAGTGTCCGATTTTGGATCTACTGTAGCTGAAGGGTTTTCCACATTTATCGGAGTATCTAATGTTGCAGCTGCTGCCTCATCTGAAATCACTTCTGTGGGTTCACTCATTGGCGTTACTGTTTCTGTAGCTGCCACGTTAGTGTCCGATTTTGGATCTACTGTAGCTGAAGGGGTTTCCACATTTATCGGAGTATCTAATGTTGCAGCTGGTGCTTCTGAAATCATATCTGTGGGTTCACTCATTGGCGTTACTGTTTCTGTAGCTGCCACGTGAGTGTCCGATTTTGGATCTACTGTAGCTGAAGGGTTTTCCACATTTATCGGAGTATCTAATGTTGCAGCTGCTGCCTCATCTGAAATCACTTCTGTGGGTTCACTCATTGGCGTTACTGTTTCTGTAGCTGCCACGTTAGTGTCCGATTTTGGATCTACTATAGCTGAAGGGTTTTCCACATTTATCGGAGTATCTAATGTTGCAGCTGCTGCCTCATCTGAAATCACTCCTGTGGGTTCACTCATTGGCGTTACTGTTTCTGTAGCTGCCACGTGAATGTCCGATTTTGGATCTACTATAGCTGAAGGGTTTTCCACATTTATCGGAGTATCTAATGTTGCAGCTGCTGCCTCATCTGAAATCACTTCTGTGGGTTCACTCATTGGCGTTACTGTTTCTGTAGCTGCCACGTTAGTGTCCGATTTTGGATCTACTATAGCTGAAGGGTTTTCCACATTTATCGGAGTATCTAATGTTGCAGCTGCTGCCTCATCTGAAATCACTTCTGTGGGTTCACTCATTGGCGTTACTGTTTCTGTAGCTGCCACGTTAGTGTCCGACTTTGGATCTACTATAGCTGAAGGGTTTTCCACATTTATCGGAGTATCTAATGTTGCAGCTGCTGCCTCATCTGAAATCACTTCTGTGGGTTCACTCATTGGCCTTACTGTTTCTGTAGCTGCCACGTTAGTGTCCGACTTTGGATCTACTGTAGCTGAAGGGTTTTCCACATTTATCGGAGTATCTAATGTTGCAGCTCGTGCTTCTGAAATCACTTCTGTGGGTTCACTCATTGGCGTTACTGTTTCTGTAGCTGCCACGTTAGTGTCCGATTTTGGATCTACTGTAGCTGAATGGTTTTCCACATTTATCGGAGTATCTAATGTTGCAGCTGCTGCCTCATCTGAAATCACTTCTGTGGGTTCACTCATTGGCGTTACTGTTTCTGTAGCTGCCACGTTAGTGTCCGACTTTGGATCTACTATAGCTGAAGGGTTTTCCACATTTATCGGAGTATCTAATGTTGCAGCTGCTGCCTCATCTGAAATCACTTCTGTGGGTTCACTCATTGGCCTTACTGTTTCTGTAGCTGCCACGTTAGTGTCCGACTTTGGATCTACTGTAGCTGAAGGGTTTTCCACATTTATCGGAGTATCTAATGTTGCAGCTCGTGCTTCTGAAATCACTTCTGTGGGTTCACTCATTGGCGTTACTGTTTCTGTAGCTGCCACGTTAGTGTCCGATTTTGGATCTACTATAGCTGAAGGGTTTTCCACATTTATCGGAGTATCTAATGTTGCAGCTGCTGCCTCATCTGAAATCACTTCTGTGGGTTCACTCATTGGCGTTACTGTTTCTGTAGCTGCCACGTTAGTGTCCGACTTTGGATCTACTATAGCTGAAGGGTTTTCCACATTTATCGGAGTATCTAATGTTGCAGCTGCTGCCTCATCTGAAATCACTTCTGTGGGTTCACTCATTGGCGTTACTGTTTCTGTAGCTGCCACGTTAGTGTCCGATTTTGGATCTACTATAGCTGAAGGGTTTTCCACATTTATCGGAGTATCTAATGTTGCAGCTGCTGCTTCATCTGTGGGTTCACTCATTGGCGTTACTGTTTCTGTAGCTGCCACGTTAGTCTCCGATTTTGGATCTACTGTAGCTGAAGGGTTTTCCACTTTTATCGGAGTATCTAATGTTGCAGCTGCTGCTTCATCTGAAATCACTTCTGTGGGTTCACTCATTGGCGTTACTGTTTCTGTAACTGCCACGTTAGTGTCCGATTTTGGATCTACTGTAGCTGAATGGTTTTCCACTTCTATCGGAGTATCTAATGTTGCAGCTGCTGCCTCATCTGAAATCACTTCTGTGGGTTCACTCATTGGCGTTACTGTTTTTGTAGCTGCCACGTTAGTGTCCCATTTTTGATCTACTGTAGCTGAAGGGTTTTCCACATTTATCGGAGTATCTAATGTTGCAGCTGGTGCTTCTGAAATCACTTCTGTGGGTTCACTCATTGGCGTTACTGTTTCTGTAGCTGCCACGTTAGTGTCCGACTTTGGATCTACTATAGCTGAAGGGTTTTCCACATTTATCGGAGTATCTAATGTTGCAGCTGCTGCCTCATCTGAAATCACTTCTGTGGGTTCACTCATTGGCGTTACTGTTTCTGTAGCTGCCACGTTAGTGTCCGATTTTGGATCTACTGTAGCTGAAGGGTTTTCCACATTTATCGGAGTATCTAATGTTGCAGCTGCTGCCTCATCTGAAATCACTTCTGTGGGTTCACTCATTGGCGTTACTGTTTCTGTAGCTGCCACGTTAGTGTCCGACTTTGGATCTACTATAGCTGAAGGGTTTTCCACATTTATCGGAGTATCTAATGTTGCAGCTGCTGCCTCATCTGAAATCACTTCTGTGGGTTCACTCATTGGCGATACTGTTTCTGTAGCTGCCACGTTAGTGTCTGATTTTGGATCTACTGTAGCTGAAGGGTTTTCCACTTTTATCGGAGTATCTAATGTTGCAGCTGCTGCCTCATCTGAAATCACTTCTGTGGGTTCACTCATTGGCGTTACTGTTTCTGTAGCTGCCACGTTAGTGTCCGATTTTGGATCTACTGTAGCTGAAGGGTTTTCCACATTTATCGGAGTATCTAATGTTGCAGCTGGTGCTTCTGAAATCACTTCTGTGGGTTCACTCATTGGCGTTACTGTTTCTCTAGCTGCCACTTTAGTGTCCGACTTTGGATCTACTGTAGCTGAAGGGTTTTCCACATTTATCGGAATATCTAATGTTGCAGCTCGTGCTTCTGAAATCACTTCTGTGGGTTCACTCATTGGCGTTACTGTTTCTGTAGCTGCCACGTTAGTGTCCGATTTTGGATCTACTATAGCTGAAGGGTTTTCCACATTTATCGGAGTATCTAATGTTGCAGCTGCTGCCTCATCTGAAATCACTTCTGTAGGTTCACTCATTGGCGATACTGTTTCTGTAGCTGCCACGTTAGTGTCTGATTTTGGATCTACTGTAGCTGAAGGGTTTTCCACTTTTATCGGAGTATCTAATGTTGCAGCTGCTGCCTCATCTGAAATCACTTCTGTGGGTTCACTCATTGGCGTTACTGTTTCTGTAGCTGCCACGTTAGTGTCCGATTTTGGATCTACTGGAGCTGAAGGGTTTTCCACATTTATCGGAGTATCTAATGTTGCAGCTGGTGCTTCTGAAATAACTTCTGTGGGTTCACTCATTGGCGTTAGTATTTCTGTAGCTGCTACGTTAGTGTCCGATTTTGGATCTACTATAGCTGAAGGGTTTTCCACATTTATCGGAGTATCTAATGTTGCAGCTGCTGCTTCATCTGAAATAACTTCTGTGGGTTCACTCATTGGCGTTACTGTTTCTGTAGCTGCCACGTTAGTGTCCGATTTTTGATCTACTATAGCTGAAGGGTTTTCCGCATTTATCGGAGTATCTAATGTTGCAGCTGGTGCTTCTGAAATAACTTCTGTGGGTTCACTCATTGGCGTTAGTATTTCTGCAGCTGCTACGTTAGTGTCCAAGTTTGGATCTACTATAGCTGAAGGGTTTTCCGCATTTATCGGAGTATCTAATGTTGCAGCTGCTGCTTCATCTGGAATAACTTCTGTGGGTTCACTCATTGGCGTTACCTTTTCTGTAACTGCCACGTTAGTGTCCGATTTTGGATCTACTGTAGCTGAATGGTTTTCCACTTCTATCGGAGTATCTAATGTTGCAGCTGCTGCCTCATCTGAAATCACTTCTGTGGGTTCACTCATTGGCGTTACTGTTTTTGTAGCTGCCACGTTAGTGTCCCATTTTTGATCTACTGTAGCTGAAGGGTTTTCCACATTTATCGGAGTATCTAATGTTGCAGCTGGTGCTTCTGAAATCACTTCTGTGGGTTCACTCATTGGCGTTACTGTTTCTGTAGCTGCCACGTTAGTGTCCGACTTTGGATCTACTATAGCTGAAGGGTTTTCCACATTTATCGGAGTATCTAATGTTGCAGCTGCTGCCTCATCTGCAATCAATTCTGTGGGTTCACTCATTGGCGTTACTTTTTCTGTAGCTGCCACGTTAGTGTCCGATTTAGGATCTACTATAGCTGAAGGGTTTTCCACATTAATCGGAATATCTAATGTTGCAGCTGCTGCTTCATATGAAATACCTTCTGTGGGTTTGCTCATTGGTGTTACTGTTTCTGTAGCTGCCACGTTAGTGTCCGATTTTGGATCTACTATAGCTGAAGGGTTTTCCACATTTGTTGGAGTATCTAATTTTGCAGCTGCTGCTTCATCTGAAATAACTTCTGTGGGTTCACTCATTGGCGTTACTGTTTCTGTAGCTGCCACGTTAGTGTCCGATTTTGGATCTACTATAGCTGAAGGGTTTTCCACATTTATCGGAGTATCTAATGTTGCAGCTGCTGCTTCATCTGTGGGTTCACTCATTGGCGTTACTGTTTCTGTAGCTGCCACGTTAGTCTCCGATTTTGGATCTACTGTAGCTGAAGGGTTTTCCACTTTTATCGGAGTATCTAATGTTGCAGCTGCTGCTTCATCTGAAATCACTTCTGTGGGTTCACTCATTGGCGTTACTGTTTCTGTAACTGCCACGTTAGTGTCCGATTTTGGATCTACTGTAGCTGAATGGTTTTCCACTTCTATCGGAGTATCTAATGTTGCAGCTGCTGCCTCATCTGAAATCACTTCTGTGGGTTCACTCATTGGCGTTACTGTTTTTGTAGCTGCCACGTTAGTGTCCCATTTTTGATCTACTGTAGCTGAAGGGTTTTCCACATTTATCGGAGTATCTAATGTTGCAGCTGGTGCTTCTGAAATCACTTCTGTGGGTTCACTCATTGGCGTTACTGTTTCTGTAGCTGCCACGTTAGTGTCCGACTTTGGATCTACTATAGCTGAAGGGTTTTCCACATTTATCGGAGTATCTAATGTTGCAGCTGCTGCCTCATCTGCAATCAATTCTGTGGGTTCACTCATTGGCGTTACTTTTTCTGTAGCTGCCACGTTAGTGTCCGATTTAGGATCTACTATAGCTGAAGGGTTTTCCACATTAATCGGAATATCTAATGTTGCAGCTGCTGCTTCATATGAAATACCTTCTGTGGGTTTGCTCATTGGTGTTACTGTTTCTGTAGCTGCCACGTTAGTGTCCGATTTTGGATCTACTATAGCTGAAGGGTTTTCCACATTTGTCGGAGTATCTAATTTTGCAGCTGCTGCTTCATCTGAAATAACTTCTGTGGGTTCACTCATTGGCGTTACTGTTTCTGTAGCTGCCACGTTAGTGTCCGATTTTGGATCTACTATAGCTGAAGGGTTTTCCACATTTATCGGAGTATCTAATGTTGCAGCTGCTGCTTCATCTGTGGGTTCACTCATTGGCGTTACTGTTTCTGTAGCTGCCACGTTAGTCTCCGATTTTGGATCTACTATAGCTGAAGGGTTTTCCATATTTATCGGAGTATCTAATGTTGCAGTTGCTGCTTCATCTGAAATCACTTCTCTGGGTTCACTCATTGGCATTACTGTTTCTGTAGCTGCCACGTTAGTGTCCGATTTTGGATCTACTATAGCTGAAGGGTTTTCCACATTTATCGGAGTATCTAATGCTGCAGCTGCTGCTTCATCTGAAATAACTTCTGTGGGTTCACTCATTGGCGTTACTGTTTCTGTAGCTGCCACGTTAGTGTCCGATTTTGGATCTACTATAGCTGAAGGGTTTTCCACATTTATCGGAGTATCTAATGTTGCAGTTGCTGCTTCATCTGAAATCACTTCTCTGGGTTCACTCATTGGCATTACTGTTTCTGTAGCTGCCACGTTAGTGTCCGATTTTGGATCTACTATAGCTGAAGGGTTTTCCACATTTATCGGAGTATCTAATGTTGCAGCTGCTGCTTCATCTGAAACAACTTCTGTGGGTTCACTCATTGGCGTTACTGTTTCCGTAGCTGCCACGTTAGTGTCCGATTTAGGATCTACTATAGCTGAAGGGTTTTCCACATTTATCGGAGTATCTAATGTTGCAGCTGCTGCTTCATCTGAAATAACTTCTGTGGGTTCACTCATTGGCGTTACTGTTTCTGTAGCTGCCACGTTAGTGTCCGATTTTGGATCTACTATAGCTGAAGGGTTTTCCACATTAATCGGAGTATCTAATGTTGCAGCTCCTGCTTCATCTGAAATACCTTCTGTGGGTTCACTCGTTGGCATTACTGTTTCTGTAGCTGCCACGTTAGTGTCTGATTTTGGATCTACTATAGCTGAAGGGTTTTCCACATTTATCGGAGTATTTAATGTTGCAGCTCCTGCTTCATCTGAAATACCTTCTGTGGGTTCACTCATTGGCGTTACTGTTTCTGTAGCTGCCACGTTAGTGTCTGATTTTGGATCTACTATAGCTGAAGGGTTTTCCACATTTATCGGAGTATCTAATGTTGCAGCTCCTGCTTCATCTGAAATACCTTCTGTGGGTTCACTCATTGGCGTTACTGTTTCTGTAGCTGCCACGTTAGTGTCTGATTTTGGATCTACTATAGCTGAAGGGTTTTCCACATTTATCGGAATATCTAATGTTGCAGCTCCTGCTTCATCTGAAATACCTTCTGTGTGTTCACTCATTGGCGTTACTGTTTCTGTAGCTGCCACGTTAGTGTCTGATTTTGGATCTACTATAGCTGAAGGGTTTTCCACATTTATCGGAGTATCTAATGTTGCAGCTCCTGCTTCATCTGAAATACCTTCTGTGGGTTCACTCATTGGCGTTACTGTTTCTGTAGCTGCCACGTTAGTGTCCGATTTTGGATCTACTATAGCTGAAGGGCTTTCCACATTAATCGGAGTATATAATGTTGCAGCTCCTGCTTCATCTGAAATACCTTCTGTGGGTTCACTCATTGGCGTTACTGTTTCTGTAGCTGCCACGTTAGTGTCTGATTTTGGATCTACTATAGCTGAAGGGTTTTCCACATTAATCGGAGTATCTAATGTTGCAGCTCCTGCTTCGTCTGAAATAACTTCTGTGGGTTCACTCATTGGCGTTACTGTTTCTGTAGCTGCCACATTAGTGTCCGATTTTGGATTTACTATAGCTGAAGGGTTTTCCACATTTATGGGAATATCTGATGTTGCAGCTGGTGCTTCATCTGAAATAACTTCTGTGGGTTCAATCATTGTCGTTACTGTTTCTGGAGCTGCAACGTGGGTGTCTGATTTTGGAATTTCCATAGCTGCAGGTTCGTTATCAACGCTTATTGATTTTGTAGTAGAAACATGTGTGTCCGATTTTGGTTCTACGGGTGCTGTAGGATTTTCAACATTTACCGGAGTATCTGATGTTGCAGTTGGTGCGTCTTCTTCTTCTAAAATCACTTTTGTGGGTTCACTCACCGTCGTTAGAGTTTCTGGAGCTGGAATTCCTAGTGATTCTGAAGTCGCAATTAGTGTTTCTGTTTTTGGTGAGCCTTCATCTACAGGTTCGCTAACTACACTTTCTGATTGTGGAGTCGCATATTGTTTTTCGTCCGTTAGTGATTGTACTGGAGCTCCAGGATTTTCAACATGTTGCGTAGTATTTACTGTTTCGGATAGTGATTTGTCTGAAATCACTCCAGTAGGTTTATTTACTATCTTTGCTGTTTCTGTAGCTCTGACTTGAATATCCGCTTTTAGATTTTCCAGAACTGGAGGTTTGCTCACAATAGCTGCTAATTCAGGACCTGCAACTTGTTTTTTACAAAGTTGTGTTTTGCTGACAATAGTTGCTGGTTCTGAATATGCCACTTGTATATCCATTTCCGGTTGTTGTAAAACTGCGGGTTCACAAACAACAGATGATTGTTTGGGAGCTGTGTCTGTTTCCGATTTTTCTGGAGGTGCATGTTCGGTAACAACACTTATTGGTTCTGGAGCTGCAATATCTGTGTCCATTTTCGGTCCTTCTGACACTGCAGATTCGATAGCAACAGCTGTGGGTTTCGGAGGATCAATTACTGCCATTGCTATTTCTGTAGCTTCAGCTTGTGTGTTGGTTTTTGGTTCTTCAGGAGCGCCAATTTCACTAACACCAGGCGTTGGTTCTATATCAGAAAATTGCGCGTTTGTTTTTGGTCCTTGTGGAACTGTGGCTTCACCAACAATAGTTGCAAATGGTGCAGGATATTCCACATTTGCTGCCGTATTCGATATTATTGATGCTTTTTCTAGAGCCACTTCATTTACCGTCCTTGCTGTTTCTGGAGCTGAAATTTGTGTATCCGTTTTTATTTCTTCCAGAACTGAGAGTTCGGATACTGTAGCGACTGATTCTGCAGCCACAACTTTTCTGTTAATTTTCGGTAGTTCTTCAGCTGCAACGTTATCACCTTTTTGTGAAATGCCAACTATTGTGTTTTGTCTTTCTTTTGAGACTACTGCTACAGGTTCGCTAGCAACAGCTGTTGCTTCTGCTGCTACTGTAAGTTGTGAGTCGGCTTTTGATTTTTCTGTAGTTGGAGGTTTATTCAGAAATTCAGTCGTGGCTTCTATATTCTGTATTGGTTTAGAAACTGTTATCACAGCTGTTGTATCTATAGTTGCAACTTGTGTTTTCATTTCTGATTCTTCTGAAATCGCAGGAATGTACAAATTTTCTTCTGCAGTATTTTCAGTGTTTGCTACTGTAAATGGCTCTTGCAGAGTTGCCAGAGTGTCCACATTTACTACTTTATTTGTCTTTGCACGTTCAGTATTTCCTTCTGCAGATGTTATCATATTTAGGTCTGTAGGAGCTTTATTTGTAGGATTATTATCATTTGGTGATGTATTTTCTTCCGCTATTGCTTTTTGTAAAATAATTGCTGAAGGTTCGTTTGTGGTATCTGTGGATTTGGATGACATTTTTATGTCTGTATTCGTTTTAGTGTCATCTGTAGCCACACTACTTTCTGAGTTTTGGATAGTGCTTGTGTTTACTTGTATGTTATTATTACTTGTACTTTGTGAACATGTATTTGGTGTTGGATTATCAGTAGTCATCAATTCTTCCGGTTTCGAAATATTGTCGCAATTAGACATTTCTGCTGACGTTGTGTTGCTAGAAACTAACGCATCTGTTTCAGTGTGTGCGTCAGTTATATTTGGTATAGGCATTCTATCTAGAGATGCATCTAGATTCGTTGTAATACTTTTTACTATTTCGTGAAATGTAGATGCCTCTGTTATTTGTTTGATCGTGTTATCTGGTGTTGATAGTGCTAGGAATGGACCCAGAGCTACAACGGCCAGAAATTCAACAGCTGATGACCTGCGAGCCGGTTCTTGTGACGACGTGCTACTTTCTTCTAGTGGGATATTATTGGGTGATAGTTCGTCATTGTTATCTGCAACTGAGTTTGAAACTTCAGCTGTTTCGAGACATTCGCTAGATTTAGAGTTAACAATTTCACCAATTTCTTCATTAGGTGCAATTGATTCAGTCGCCTGTATGTTAGTGTTGTTAGTTGTAAAAGGTGATTTTTCCGTGCACGCATTGTTTTGTGCTGTAAACATAAATTTCCTCAGTTTGGATGCTTCGGTGAGGGGTCCAAACTACAAACATTTTATCTAGCCAATAACTATTACAAATCGAGCGCAGAGGAATAAGAAATGCATGTATGGGATTACTAAGGGGGATTGGTGTGTTTACAGTTATAAACCTACAAGGCAATTTGAAAGCTAAAGAAACTATGTAGATATCTTACCTCCATTAGACTCGCTGGATGGCGACCCTGATTCGAAGGCCTCATCGTTGTTTTCCCCATTCATTTTGTGCTCAGGAAGGGTTTCTTTCTTGTTGAGGTTTTCTGTAAAATCTGTGAAGTCTGTTGGCGGCTCAATAATAGCTTCATCAAAGTTTTCGGGAGGTTTAAAAGTTGGGATGGTTTTTGGCGGACTGTTCTGGAGTATTTGAGCTGCCACCATATTATTAACTGCCTCTGTCTCAATGGGGATACTACCACTGTGTAGATTGAGACTTGGTCTGTCAACTTCATTCAAACCGTCGCTACTTAAAATAAAATCATTCCTAGTCTCTGCGTAAGCAGGCTCATTGTCTTGGAGGGAGGACGTTGAAACCATACTAGTCTGCTCTAATAGTTCATCGAATAGGCCAACTGTGCTTTTGCCCCCTATAACATGCTTATTTCTCATCCGTTGATTTGGTGGTCCGAAGTATTCCTCCACGTCATTTACATCATTTTCTTCGTAGTCGGAGCCAGCCTCAGATAAATCACTCATCTCATCTGCAGTTTTGTCACCAATCAAAGCTCTGATGTCCTCTTTAGGTGCAGGAACGAGCATGCCTACAGGTGCAGGAGAGTCATGTGGATGTTTCTTCTTTTTGAAAAGCCAGTTGTCCTCCCAGGAACGTTCCATGCCATTTGATGTGGAAATTGACATAACATCTAAATGGCAATTCATTTGGTTTTAATATAGCAATTCTGGGATTTATACTTGAGATTACCTTCACTGGCCGTTTCTGATTCCATGGATAGATCAGGTAGAGGAACTTGATGCTTCGCCAAATAATCTGTTAAAAATGCATCATCACCTTCGTTCGCATTGTTGAGGTTTACATTGTCAGCGAAGTTTGAGAAGGTATCACTATTAGATAAATCACCATATCGATTGAACTGAAATGAAGTAGGCAGCTAAGCCATGGGAGGATAATTGGAAGTGAATAGATTCTTACATTAATGGCATCCGCAACGCTGCTATCACTATGGGGTTCAATTGAGCTGCTTGAGGAATAAGTTTGCTTTTCTCTGGTGGCAACAGTATTGTGATTTTTATCAAAATCCGGACTAGGTGGCTTTTCGGTGTTATTGAAATTCTTTTCATTATTGTAGGAATCAACGATCTAGAAGTGATAAGAAAACAAATTTAATCATGCGCCAAACGCAAAGAGCAAATTTAAAAAAGCAACATAAATTAGACCATATTAAGCGATTAAAAAATACTTTGAAAAGTGTGGGCGTTTACACATGCACAATCCTAAATTTACCCAAAAACATATTGCAACGGAATTTACCAGTGGAGCGGCTAGGACAAGGACAACATTTCCTTTACCTAAATCATCACAGGACCAATTATGGCTCTTTAGAACTAGTATTGACTATGTGTCGTTCCCTTTGCTAGATTTTAATTGTGATAGGATAGAATTAAAGAGAAGGTTATTTGTAAATTAGTAAAATACTTTAAGTTTTTGCTGCATATCATTTCTATTTAAAAAAAAAAGTCAGATGGTTTACTTTTTGTACCTGTTGATGTGAATAAATTTTCTTTTTTCTACATGCGCGAACAATTATCAACAACTGAGTTCGGGACGTTCACTTACTTATATGGCTCAGCGCAGAAGTTTTAAGTAGGAGACGCCTGGTACCAACTGCACATGAAGGGAAATTATGTTACATGGGGAAAGCGTTCCATGGGAAATAATTGTACCAAATTCACTCTAGCTCCAAAAATCGCCGGGGTCCCGGTAAAGATGTTTATATATCAAAAAACCTTTTTTTCAGAAATTAGGAGTTCTTGATGAAAATTCACATTAGACTCGCATGCTGAGATGCTTGAGACATACACCACGGTTACATGGAGACTTGCAGTCGGCTTTAAGCCGACTTGAAAGTCACGTAACCTCGAAACGACTTCAAATCGATCCGAACATTTTATCGGAACCGCGGATTGAAATTTCAAGTCAAGTCAAGTCAAGCCCTTAATCCGCCCATGTATTGAAAATTTCCTCTTGAGGGGCTGTGTGTGATTTATGACTACATCATTTCAATCCGAGGATACTTCCCTGACCACACACTGCGGTTCACATAAACTCCGAATTATGACCGTCCAGCGGAGGTTTGTACGCTTTGCTCTTCGTGATCTCCAGAGTTATCATGGGTTATCTAAGACAGATTTTTGAAAAAGTTGTATTATTTACTCAAATGATCCAACACATAAATGATAGTAGGGGTGCCCACGATGCTAAATGGTGATTTACTCGAGCGACATGGGGACCTATTGGATTTTGAAGATTAGATGGTAGAAAGAAAAATACGAGTGTGTTTTAGACCACACGACTGAAGTAAAATTTCTTTAGTTCCATATATACATGTATATACATATTCAGATATTAATTTTCTACAAATATCTCTGTCTTGCTCCTACAGTGTTATACAGACAATAGTAGTCCGGTGAATTTAGAGAAAAAACAAGATTGAGGGTACATAAATTCCCAACAAGCTGAAAGTTTGAAAAATTGTTCAAAACAAAAAAAATCGCTAAGAACACTACCTCATAGGTGGCGTGGAAACGTGTGCATATTATGACTACAAACTTTACAACTTTTTGAATCGTTATATCTCAGAAACGGTGGCTCTTAGGAAAAAAGTATTGATACATATTTTATAGATAATTTTATGATCTTCGTTTTTTGTCTGGGGAAGTTTTATGATAAAACTTACCGTTTTGCTGAAAATCGCGAGTCATTTTTTTGACATTTGACCTTGAGTAAAATTTTTTCCATACACGGGAATGATGGAGAACTTTAAAATTTTATTTATAATTATGTTTTGAACAATTTTACTAACTTTCAGCTTGTTGGGAATTTATGTAACCTTGAATGTCTAGATTGAACGGACTATAGGACTGCACTGTGTCTTCTCTCAACTTCCGTTCACCTCGCCCGATCACACTTTTCGTAACGCTCTTGTCACGCATTCACCAGCTTACTCACCAAGTCAAGCGTGCGTAAAGAACTTTTACTTCAAAAAAAGGTTATATCATGTGTACCCTTTCACCGGTGGGCGGAGCAACTACAGGCTTTCAAAAATGTAAGAAAAACAGTCACATGGAAATACTTGAGGGCGTCAGATATTGATATATGCCCCACGTGTTTCTAATGACGGAGGTATATTAATCCCCCGGTTTGGATGGTGGGGGCGACGGTACGGAAGCGTTAAAAATGGGGGAAAAAAAATTAACTCGGGCGTGTCAGATATTCAGAGGGGATATTAAGTGATCCCGAACGAAGATCCCAATAAAAGACTAATGATTCGGATTTGACGCAAGCTCTTGGCGACTTTTCGCTATTTTGAAATACTACAGCTCGTCAGATTTTCATACAGACGGTTCAGCTAAACATTGACTAAACAATGGCCTTTAATGAATTAGTTATTGAAAATTGAATTTAGTTTTCTGTTAAAAGATCCAATCGAATTTTGTACTAAAAGGATTATAAATTATTATTATTATCCGATTAATTATAATTCCGCCGAACACTGACAAGTGTAATCTCCGCTGTCTATTTTCCCATGAGGAGAGACAAAACAACTCCAAAACTGAATTCCTGTTGGACTGCATACAAAGGGAGATTGGTACGCCTGAGTTTCATAATATGTACTTTTAAAATATCCGTCCATTCTCGCTCCTTGCAAAGTTACAATTTCTTCCATGTTCCTCAACACAATACTCACTAAGTTATTAACAAACCGATTTCTTGTCGCGTCTATTTAATCGAGGCTAGCTTAGTTAAGGTTACTCTCCGCAAAAATTTGTGTACCATATAGTAATCACTTGTATTGATGAAGTTTTATAAATAATGACGCTCACATTACTGACAGATTGAGGATCATTGAAGCATCTTGTTGGACGCTAATTCTTTACGGTTTTACGTCTGCTCTCAGTTCTATGATAGTTTGTAACGGAAAGTTTATGTTGGAGGTCAAAATATATTAAATTTAATGTACAAAAATGTACTTTTATTGTTGAATATATAAATAGCGCAGAAAGTATAGTCATATTTTTTATTTTAAGGTTTGATAATTATTTTGCGTTTCATAAAATATGTATAATTCCGAACACCTTAGGTAAATAAAATATTGTTGCTGTAAAGGGTTAAAAAATCTATGAGGCTTCTTTGGATTCCGAGTTGTACAATAACGCGTTCTACTGTAATAATAAAACTGAAGCCCTTGTTTCCTTCTGAGTAGAATATTGAGAACGAAAATCAATAAGTTTGTTTTAACTAAGTGAGTAGTTGTGATTTATTAATAGCAGCCTGAAGATATAAAAATTAAACCAATTATATGCGTCACTGGACAAGTATTAGCATATTTGTTGTTCTCCAGGTACTTCGTACATCCTTAATATTAGTATTCAAGTTTTGATGCACTATAGAAAATCAATGTTTTTCACTTCCAGCATTTTTTTTATAACATTTGATTTAAACATGTGTGGATTTTAAGAAATTTAGGCCTTTAAGAAATGTAATTATGCATCTTGAGATATTATTAGATAAAGCGGTTTTAGGATTTATCAATTCGAACCAAAATAGGAACACGTTCCTTTTAATATCAAATTACTAACAGATTGTATTGATATTGGCTATTGCATTCGGTTGCTCAATATGTGGTACAACGTTCATTTGCCACGAGGCTCTCTCTTAGTTTTTGTTCTTGAGTTCACTACCCGAATAAGAAATAAAGCAGCAAAAGGCATTAATTGCATCCGAAATTCAACCGTATAACTTTTGTATCAACTATCGGTGTCAGTCAAAATTGGCCTTATAAATTGACACAAACTCACCGTTTTCATTCAAAAGAGATTATTTGTGATGGAAAATTATTGTGTTCTTTAACAACACAATAAAATCAATTAATTATGCAATTAATCCCTTTTGTCCGTCGCCTCCTCAAATAACATTTGAAAGATGTCGGAAGGATTACACGTATCCTCGCGGCTATGTTTTTAAGGCTACTAAAATGTGTCAATATAAGTAGGTGTGGGTTTTAAAGGTTTTATAGGCACAAAGTAAGTATTTGGCAATAGTTCCGATAAGAGATGCAAACCCGCTTTTTAAATTTCTTTAGCTTTAAGCAAGATTTTTGTCTGTTATTGGTTAGTTAAAACAAATTTATTTAATTGTTGTTATTTTTTATATTCATTCGCCTTTTTGATTTGTTGGGGTAACGGTTATCCATCAGATGTGCTGTATATTTTATCCCAAATATTCCAATTCACTTTAACTTTAAGTCTTGTAATAATTCAAACCAAAGTCACGTTAACAAAGTACAAATATACACATTAGTTATAATAAAAAGTAAACCGATTTTACGTTTTCCATATTTATCTACTGGTTCCATTAGAAGTTGGATGCAAGACTTCCAAATGAAAACGCGCTGAACTCTCCTCAGAATTAGTGAATGTTAAATCACGTTCCAAGTGTACAATTAGGCAATTATCCTTTATTTGATTTTTAGCTTAAGATTTTCAATCCTTAATATTCTCAAGAACTGTAACTAGTTTGAATATCAACCGCAAACTGATTCAATTTTAAATAGAATAGATGTGAGCGCGAGTTATTTCTCACAGAAGCCATACAAATGAGGGTGGCTTCCAGTGAATCCAATTCATTCACATGCAAGTCAAGCTCCAGAAAATATGTATTGTACTACGGAATTGCACCCTTCCTACGTTATATGAGTTCCAATTGAATTATTCAAAAGGGAAAAACAAACAACAACGACACTCTTTTAGGGCCGCTTTAACTGCACTTCAGGTTGTGCTCTCTATGATGTCGTCAAATGAACACGATACATAATAGACATTTCCTGCTCTAGGTAGGCGCCATAGTGTATAAATTCGATTAAGTTACATTGTGTATTTAATGTGTAGGTTAAATAATATTTTAATAACTAATCGTACGAGAAATTAAATTCTATGATTCAGTGTAACAGGTTTTATGGGTTGGCAGAAAGGAAGTGTCGTAATCAACTTGTAATTTGTAGATTGTGGGAAAATGTCATTGCTTTAACTTTCTTTTAAATATTAACCTATAAATTATAAGATAAAATTAAATCTTAATTGTTGGTTTTCCATGAGAAAAAGAAAATAATTAATAATAACGCAACGTTTTTCACCTATCCCGTAAATCGAGAAGTTAATTGAAATATTAAATCATGTAAAGGTTTAAAAGTTTACTTTAAATGGTATATTAATACGTGTTCACAAATACACATCTAAAATTCTAAGCGTCCTAAGCGTTCATTCCGTTACAATTTCCAAGAACAATACCATATTACCGATCCCTTTCATTTATTAATTGCAGATAGATAGTAGATAAATATGTGCATCGTATGATTTACCATTTTTAGGTAGATTCGAACAAGCAGTGGGTGTAATGCAGGATAAAGACATTTTTCGTCTTTGTAACAAAAAGAACTACTATTTAAAAAATTATAGAAACCTGAAGTTGTGTGTTTCGTCTGTTGCATGTCTGTCCTATATGCATTGATAGGATTAAATGATCAAAGAAATCACGTGGTATGGGCACCAAATGCTCTTCAAGCAAATCACATAGCTTTTTTCTGAATGCCACTGGCAATTCTTTGTGAATGCTACAGGGTAATATTTGTTGTGATGCCTGAAGTTTGTTTTTGAATAACTGTTACAGTATTTGTCAAATTGCCATTTGAGAGCTTGTGTCATAAACTTCAGTCCAGCACGATTTTAACCATGGAGCATTACACGCCGAAAGAAAAAGCCAAAATTGTTCATTTTTATTTATTCAATATTATTTATAATATATTTTAATTTTGCTCTGAAAAAGTCTTCCGTCCGTATTTTTTCGAAGATGAAGATGGTGCAACGACTACGGTCAATGGAGTGCGATAGAGCCATGACACGCAATTTTTTGGCTTCTGATTTGGACGAAAATGGAATGGAACATTACTGGTTTCAACAAGATGGTGCAACATTTTGCACGAGAAACAATCGATTTATTGAAGTCGATGTTCTCCAATCAATTGATCTCAAATAACGGCGATTAGCTCGAATAATTATGGTCTGCAAGGTATTATTGACTGATTTGATTTTTGTTTTAAGTTTTCAACTTGTCTCGCTAATTGAGAAGTTAAAGTGTCTTAAAAAACTGTCAACATCTAAATAATTATGGCTTTCAGAGCCTGTCACATTCATGTTTTGATATTTAATAAAGAAGATTGTATAGATTTGTATTTGCCTAAAGAATACATACAGTTTTATATGATCTATATCTAAAAAAAACTATATGATCAGTTTTAATGCAAATGTAGCTATTAACAAAATTGTAGCTCATAAGAATGCCTACAAAATAGTTTAATTACTTTTTCTCGTAGGAGTAAATTTTTGGGAGATGCAGCGACTTACGAAGTTGAAATTTTAATATTTCTAAAGCAAAAAAAAAGTCACACAAAATAATGATGTTTAAGCAACGTGTGATCGCACATGCCTTCTACATCGTTTGACGTCATTTCTTTCAATTTATTTAGCTCGAGACGTGAAAGGTTACTGATGCGCTCGAAAATTAAAAAAAAGGAAAGAAAATGGTGACCCGAGTTGTTAATATTCTTTTGTAAATATGTTGTATTATGGAAAATATTTAAGGAAAACTCCAATCGTTATTTTGGAACACATTTTTATTTTCTCTTTAATCTTAAAGTTTCGAAGCGGGAGTGTTTCATCTTCAGGTCACAGCAATAATTTACGTAAAAAATATGTGTCTCGAGGCTTCTTTCAGAAGACACACTTTTGATAGCAAGTTTTCAAAAAAATCATTCTCAGCGACGAAGCTCACTATCACCTCTCTATATAGCTACGTAAACAATAAAAACAATCACGCTCATTACCCAAGAGTTGTCGAAAAACCTCTCCATCCATATAAGTGTCACGTCCCACACAAATCGTGGAACAATGAAGTTAGTGCGTCAGAAGTTACCGGGATTCCAATGGTTCACAAACGGTTCAAATATATACTTAATGCCAATGTCGGAGCTGATATTGAAGTAATTGAGCCTCATTTATGCGAAACATGATTTCCTCTAAAGAGTGACCGTCTATAAAAGAGATCAAGGAGGCCACTAGATTAAAATCAAAAATTCACCATTTTTCAAAAAAATTTCCTTTTTAAAGTTCTTGCTGAGACACCCTTTACATAATATCTATAGTACATATACATATGTAAAGCTTTCACTATCGGTCTCCTTTTATTTCTAGAGAAGGTAAGCCCCCGAATCATCTCTATAGGTAAACTAACTTTCCATAGAATTTCTCTCCACTTAAAAAGAAACCAAAATTTTGAAAATCTGCTAGTCTTAACCACATACATATGTTTTAATCCAAAAAACCATTTTTCATTGTTCGGCTTCATTTGTAATTTTCCATTAGGTAGCCATTGAAGTAAATATATTCGACTTGGCCTTTAATATTATAGTTCTCTGCTGGCATTACCTGATTTAAAAGTTAAAATGAAGCCGAAGTCGGAAACCGCCTAAAAATATAATAGCAAAATGAAATATTTTTAGAAATCTCTCGGTGCTTGTTTATTACTCTGCCCTACATACATATTTTATAATTCGTAACGTTATATAGATCCACTTTAACCTAGAAAGGAGAAATCTTTAGTTAAGATGATGAATTAGTGTCTGTGTAGGCATATCCCTTTCGATAAATGGTGAATTTAATTCGAGATTAATTAAGTCAATTATTATTCTATCACAAACTATAACATATGTATATAGTGACAGTAGAAAAACTACTTAAATGTGCGAGATTAAAAGTCAGGAATTAAAAAATCAATTAAATATTTAGTTGAAATCACAGTAGCTTCCAGTAGTATCTATATAGGGGTTTATATTTTTGGCTTGATTTTCCAAAAAAGTGTTAATTATATTTTAAAAGAATGGCGGGCGATTGAGAAATACTCCATGTCCTGTATATATCTCTCCATTATAAGTTCAGTAGACAACATTATTATGTATTTGAGAAACTCGTATTTTAATGAAATTAACTTTTATGGAGTCTCGGGTAAAATTTATAAACAGAGACTAATTCATGAGTGTTTTATTTTAGGAAATTATAATAAATTGTCTAATTTTTTTTATTTGGTTAGTAGTATAAAAGAAATAGTGTAAATATTTACAATTAAGTTATTTCAAATAAATCACTTTCATTTGATACTAAATCTTTCACATCAGCAGTTTTGTCGTTATTGATGACTTAACATACGCATATGTAGGCATAGTCACTTCCACCTGATTTCCTTGATTTATTTTGAAGCGTAATTTTACCTTTAACAGTTCAATTATCACAGCAGCAAACATTTATGTAAAATTGGATCAAAAAGTCAATAGGAAGTGTAACATTGGAAAAGCGCACATATTCTCCTCGCAAATCGATTGGCAAGTTAAAAGAATTTTAGGTTTCCACCGCGAAAAGCTTTAACAGGTGATATGTTTACCTACCTTGTTTAAGACGGCTGTTGCCAACAGTTCCTGGTATTTTTTTGGGTCAAAATATGGCGGTAGACTTTCGTCCGCCCGACTGCCTAAGGGTGGTTGTGGTGGTGCAACCCTTTGATCAATAAGTGCTGGCAAATGTAGAACGTCTTCAATTACTTTCTCAATTAGCCGCTTTAACTTGACACGTGATACGTCGCAGTAGTCATTCTGACTGCCAGTTAGAGGTAAGTCTGCAAAAAAGAAACAGAGACATGGTAAAATTACGTTAGTATTCGTAGGTGTAATTACAAAAAGAGAAGCTTAAACCCGTCTGTAATTGGATCATTTTTAAATATTGGTCGTATTGGAAAATTCACAGCAAAAGGATTAAAATTGGGAGCGCCCAAAAATATTTTAGCATCGGAATGAATGAGTTAAGTAAAGTTTTTATAATAGATATGAATGCAGGACTGATAAGATAAGAATGTAGTTTAATAAAAAGCTTGGAATGTTGTCTGACGAAGAATCGCGTGCTATCAGTTTGTAGTTGTGGTATTAAGTGGAATAATATAATACACTTGTGAATTTAGAAATCGATTAAATTTTGTTAAGCAGTTGGTTAAAACCCATAAGCTTTGTTGTTAAATGTTCACAAAAAATTAATGTAAATGTCAGTTACGAGTATTATAAGTCGTTTTTTTCTTTTAGGAATTATAATTGCATAGAAACAGCAGTAGGTATTGGCTACAAATGCACAATACATTAAATGCTTTATTTTTTTTACATTTATGTAACTTCTATGCCTATGGAAGAAATATGTGTAATACTATTATATAATAAGTGATGATAAATTAAATCCCAGCAATTATAGGCCTACATACATATTATCTATCATTTCAAAGGTATTTGAAAAATTCATCATAAATAGACTAAACGCACATCTCAATACCTGTCAGATAATATCAAATATAATCAATTCGGCTTTAAAAACAAAGGTACGGCAGGTGAGGCATTTACGACGTGACCAAATTTGTTAACTTCGCTCTTAATGGTAAAAATTTTTGACACGGTAAACCACGAAATCCTACTTACAAAGCTTACCCCTCAGTTAGTGTCCTATGGTTTTCACCAAAGCACTGTATTAGGCAACTTAGAAGAACATGCACTAAAGGGACACATTGCAGCATATGCTGACGATACTGTCTTATTATTTTGTAGTACTGACTGGAGTTCTGCAAACTCCTTCACTAATGAGGGTCTGAATATTGTTCACCGTTGGCTATGTACACATAAATTGACAATATATTTGAAGAAAACATTTTTTATAATCTTTTGAGCATGGAATGCCATTGCACAATGTTAAATATCTTTCCGTGATAATAGAATATGACCTTATATGGGGGTATGTAGCATACGTTTGCAATAGAATTAGGAGAATGCTACACAAGATACCAGTCATAAGGAACTGCATAGACAGAAATCTCATTCGTATGGTTTACTTTGCTCTGATATAACCAATCCTACAGTCTGGGATAATCGCATGGAGTAAAGCAAAGCACGCTTTCATTTCCTTGATGGTAGATGGTACCATAAAGGCAAAGAAGTTCCGAGTTTAGCCCTTCGTTGTTGTCTTCAATTCCTACCCAATAATCCGCTGAGGGTGAACAATACTCATTTGACTGGGATCAAACGATATCCACGTTATATCTTGCTATTTGAATAGTCCAGACTTGCCCCCATATAGTTTCTATGGAGTTTAAAGGAAAAACACCTGATTCGAAATCCTTCAATGACTCAGAAATCAGAACTAATGGAAAAATAAAGGACATTTAGGCTTCAATTACCGCGATGGACTGCAGAAAACTAGTGGAAACTATTCCGCGACGTATGAATGCAATTTTCAAAGCTAAAGGAAATACGAATATTGCGGAGTGGTAGATTTGGTATTTCCCTCAATGAGCGCATCATTTTTCGTTGTTTTTATGTTAGGAGAACTTTTTACTCTTTTGTTTCTCTTGTTTTATGAAAGAAATAAGCTTTTTATTTGTTTCACTTAACTTTTTAATAATTAACACAACTTGTCAGAAAATCAAAAGGAATCATTAATTTTATTTTCGTAACGGGTTAAGATTTTAGGCATGAAGACTGCTTTGAAACCGACGAGGCGGTTCTCAAGTCGATGCGTATATTTTTTTATGTATGACCAGACATAACTTTTTACAGAGCAGTATGATTTAGATGATTCTTTTTTTTTTTATTGGATAGGGGCACACGCGGGGCACCACGTAATTTGATTATATACCATAAGAAACAATTTCAATATTTTTTTTGAATTTTTTAAATGACATTTAGGGGTTGCTACCAAGGTTTGAATTTTAAATAACAACTCAAAATCTGTATTTTTTTTTGATAATAATTGATCGATAAGCCAAACCGTACTTTGATTTCATGAATGGTTTTGTCCGGTACCAGAATTAAATTTTTTTATCCACTTACTTTTTTTTATCTCGATTTTAAACCGAAAAAAACAGTCGATTTTTGAAATTTTTTTTATAAGGCCGCCATTTTGTTACTTTTCACTCAAATCTTTTAAAACTGCTACGGGATAGAATGACAATTCCACTGAATAATAAACTTTTTGGAATATTGATTTCAGATGAAAAGGAGCAATCAGGGGGGCCAGCCACGTACTTTTTTGTGAAGACACCTACGTTACCTCACTAAAATGACGTTAAAACATGTTTTTTTTTATTTAACAAAAATTTGTTTGTATTATTCAATAGCTAAATAATATCATATAATTATCATAAGAAGATTGTATTTCATTTTCCGCAAAAAAAAATATTTGAAAACCTTTCAAATTTAACCTCGGACATGAGACTACTCCCTAAAATTCGGGGCGGGTTAAATCTCGACGCATCGGTACAGAAGAGGAGGAGATAAGGAGCGATTGTCTATGCGAGTTTCACTTGCACGTAAAAAGTGATATAAACACATGAAACATTAGTGATAGAATCATTTAAGCTGTCCTTCAACGCTTTTTGTAAAAACTTTGCCAGCTGGTAGCGACCTCTAAATTTTAAAAAAAAAAAACTTGTTTAATATTTAGATGCATATAATCAAATGACAAAGTGCCCCTGGGATGATTCAATGGTCGAAAAATAAGGACCACCCTAGTATACATGTAGTTGGTAAATAAAAAAAAATTCCACCCGTAACTGTAGGAAAATAGTGGAATTTTCATCTGTTAACGAATTCTACCACGCATAACCTTCGCTGGGTTATCCGATTTCGATGATTATTTTTTATTATTGAATGGGCTATATCTCGAAGCTGGTTCCATTTAAATTTGAAGAAAATATTCACCCTCTAAGTAAGGGATGAAAATTAGGGGATGAATCCCGTTTATTGAACTTCACCCATGTAGAAATTACGCAACTTCGTCATTTCGGTCAGAGTTTTCTCATCGCGTGAGAAAATGAAGTTCTATGGCAGTTTTAATTTACAAGAATGAAAAAGTCCGAGATACGTCTACACTAAAAAGTTAAAAATAAAATCCTTTTTTAAAAATATTAAAATCTACTTCAAAAATATAAACTAATGCACTAAAAAGTTGAAAATAACTTTCCACTGTGGTGGAAAAATGACTGTGAACAACGCCTGCCCGTTCGGGTTGCCCACTCCACCACGTTCGTCCGTCGCGTAAACTACTCGATACAGTACTGTGCAGACGCGTGTCATACGGTTTGGCACCGACTCCAAAAACCATTATTTTCAACTCTTTAGTGCTTTAGTTTATATTTTTAAGTGGTTTTTTATTGTTTTTAAAAAGGTTGTTTCGTTGAATAGGCTTAAAAATTTCTGATTGGCGAACTATCGTTGGTTCGGCTAGTTCATACATAACATATATGCAATTGAAATGTGAAAATCTACTTGTAGTAAAATATTACCAAAATCATTCCACCGCGAGCACTCGTTGTGTACACACGCAATTAGCCGTGCAGAATTATAATCTTAGAGATATATAAGTGCTCTTTCGCTGACCGAAGACAATAAATAATAGTTAAGTTATTTATGAACTCTAAAAGCAGTCGCGATGTGGACTCGTCTGAAACTTTAGTGAGAGACTGAATCAAACTACAGCGATTATCAAGCCGCCTGCAATCACCACAAATGGAAACCTCAAGCAACAGGTTCAGTTTACTCGCCACCATTGATGACACCGATAACGAAGCATCTTCTGAAGATGGAACACAGAAATGACCTAAATTAACAATCCGATAAATAATAATCACCGATCTCAAGCGGGAAACTATGCAGGTAATACTAAACTCACTAAAAATCACCAACTATAATATCAGGCTGACCTCAACTGGAATCTCGAAGCAATTTTTTTTTAAATATAGATAAAACCATAACTTTGGACACCCCAAATTTATTGTTTATTTATTAGATACAAAAAATACAGTTTCGAGTAGAAACATGAGGTTGAGCTCAAATGAAAGCTTAAATCTCCTACTTTCAGAAAAAAGCGCCCTTCAGCACCCTCATAAGAACATCAGAAATGGGCTCGAATTTGCGGTGAGGGGGGTGGTTCAGGGGTTAGATAATCCATGCCAGTTAGATTTCTCCGAGTATAAGGAATCTTTCCCGAAAATGTCGTTTCGTCTCAAGATGGAATCCACTTTTTGCAAACGGCTCTTGGACTAATGAGCCGAGGCATGTAGAGTGGCTAATGCGCCTTTCTCGGAAACGGCCGAAAGTATGACTTTTTCAGCTGCAAGATAAATAAATATATTCCTTTCTTTGTGTCGTATGTTTCTTGAGCATTTTATATTTTGGGCCGAGAGGCGACCGCCAAAAATGGAGAGTATCGAGCTAGTGGACGACATGTTCAAGAAATGTTCATTTCCCACCCAACTTCCGGCGATGAGGGTGGTCAGAGTGAAACTACTTTTTCCTTAATGTAGAGGGCTTTAGCTTTCAGTTCAGCTTGATTTCATGCTTTAACGCGAAGCGATTTTCTTTAAATCTAAAAAACAACACAAGAATTTCGGAAATTTTGAATACATCGACAAAAGTGTTCTGAAATATTTCATCTGGTATTGACAGGAAGCGAAATTTTTTAACAGAACTTTCAATAAGTTTGTGGTTATGCGCGGCATTGAATCCAAAAAATCATGACGGCGAAAACCATTTTGCAAGGTAAGTGCGATTTTTCTGGGTTATTACAATATTTATCAAACGCTTCGTTCTTACGAGGTCTCTTGACCGCTAGACCTGGCACCATATTGGCCTATACAAGGTGTCTCAAAATTCTATCCAGTAAAATGATAAAAACTCGAAAACTGTGAGACTTTTCATATGGATATGTTGTGCTAATTTAATAACTAATAATAATGTAGTGTATAATCTGAAAACTAGTGATAGGGCACACTAGTTTTCAGATTATACACTACTTACGGGACACCCTGTATGATGCTTTTTTTAAAAATTGGCTTAAAAAAGGTTAATACACTACAACTCTTGTGATCAAGATGGACAAAAATAGTACCATTTTTTCTCACTGAAAACAATAGTTGTTTGTGTATTACTCTATACCGACCTTAACAGTGTATTACAGATTTGTTGCCTATCCTATGTCATAAACTCAATATTTCCTCCAACTTTTTAATCGTATTTACTATTTCAAAATTGTTGGTTGTTTCATAATGATATTTAGCAACGCTCTGCATGGTAAAAGGCAAGCGAAAAGTTCTATGCTAATCTGAATTGTGCTTAGCGTAATAATTGCTTGTTTAGGAAGACTCAAATACATATGAAACTGTTTAGCCGTGTGTATTTGCAAGTTATCTTCGACTGCTCCGATCATCTTGAATTTTGACATGCATTTGCAGTGGGTTAAATTGCGTACTTTATTCAAACTCATATGGCAAAATATTGTCGTAGGCTGATGTAACAGGTCGTTGAATGTTTCATATGTATTCGGTTATGAGCGATTTTCATTGCACACTTTAAACACTTTCGCAACGTGTTTTCTAAATTGTTTAATATAATTTTCGATTTCACATCTAATTCTAAACTTTTAACAGGTTATGTCATTTTGATTGCAAAAATTTGTGTATTTTAGAAGCAGGAGAGTGATTTCCAACGGAATACGTTACATTATGGAATTGCCCAGCAAAATATTTAGTGAATATTAACCAAGTGATTAAGTTATGAGTTCATAATCTCCAATATTAATTCTATATGATGTCACACATTGAGATTGAGAGACTCATTTTTGTTTCACTATGTGATAATTTTTATTCTGAATTTTATAAAGAAATGATTGGCTCGACAATGACTTCTGTCATCATTCAGTACACGAAGATAAATTACGCACTTTGCAATCAACTCGAAAATTTTTAATTGGAAAGTTGCAATTTTTAGGTGGCCACTTTGAATTTAAACACGAAATATCTTGATTTTAAAGTGTCTCGTTCGAAATTGGGAAGATTAAAGTTTTAATTTTTTATTTAAAAATTATATTTTTGATGCAAAAGAAATTTTATAGCCACAGGCTATCTGTAAACCTATGGGGAGAGCGGCATCAGATGAATATTGTTCCAGAGGTCCGCGGTTCGAATCCCACAAGAATGAGGTTGTTTCGTAGTCAGATTATAAATTGGAGTAATGGCAACGTGTCTATAGCGCCAGGCATCCAGAGTTGAAATCTCATCGGTAACCGTACAGAGACTTTACATAAGATGGCAATTTTTGGTCGCGTATTCACTATGGAATCAAATATGTATGACTTTTGAATCAACAGTTTTACACTTATATGAAAAATTAAAAATGTTGATTTTTGAATTTAAGATCTTGCCTTTTATATTTGAAAATGTTTGATTTAAATACGTTTTCACTTGATTTCAATATGCTTTTCTATTAGTGTATAAGCTTTGAAAATACATGTGCAGATTTGATCCTACAATTTTGCGTTGTTTTTTTTTTTAAGAATTCGTGCTGTTTGATTTTAGACAAAAATTGCAATAACTAAGATTATTATTGTTTTACAACTGCCAACATAGATTTTCAGATAATTTTCTACTTTGCTAAATCATAATTATATAATAAATTCATTTTCATCAAAATACTGCCTATTATGACAATCCGCATAACAAATATCAAATAAGCAAGAATATTATCCCCACATTTTAATTAATGCCTCCTTTTCATAGGTCAACACAGTACGGTGTTTACGCTAGGTTGAGAAACCGAGCCTAAAGCTGGTCGCACACATATCGATTCTGACCGGACGGACGCCCGGGCCGGGCACCTGAATCTCCAAATTACATGAGACCGTATTACATACCCGCACACATTGCTTATTCTCACCGGCCAGAACGTCCGGTCAGAATGCAACCGGTGAGCGTTGCTGCCCGGACTGTCTGTGCCGGTAAGAAAGAGGTGCGATTTGCACACATTTTCCATATAGAGTCAATGTATGCCGCAAACATACTGGTTTTCCTGATCGGTTTCTCAGTCTAGCGTAACCACAGTGCTGTGCGAATCATATATGTCATCTTCACTCACGTCTCGCCATCCTAGACGCATTTCAACTAGAGAAGATGACCAAAATATCGAACGTAACCATAACCAAACTGGATTTTAAAAGATTATTCAATGTGGTGGTGAAAACCGCCAAGAATTGCAAAATAGTGAGGGCAAATTAGTGGAGTATCCTAACTCAAGGAATCGAGGGTTTGGTATACGAACGATTCCAAAACTAATAAAAGGGTCAGGACTATGTGTATGGCCTATTTGCTGCATTTGGAAGGCATTTGGTAAAACCCCTATTACATTTCAAGCCAATGTACTGGCTATATTAGAATGTGTCAATAACTCTATTAATAGAGTCGTAAGGGGCTTTACTATCGTCGGCCTATTGGATAATCAGGCTGCACTAAAGGCACGCAAAACATTCAGTGTAGACTCAAAGCTTGCTTGGGAATGACTGAAATCCCTGAAGCTTCTTAGCGGCAAAAATGTTAAGCGCTTCCGAAGAGCAGCGAGTTGGAAGCGCTTCTCGTGCGTGAAAATCATTTTTACGATATACAGTCAAAGTGCAATTGGAGTCTATATGAACTGTTACTTCAAAAAATTAAAAGCCAGGGAAGTCATTCAAAAATTTTTAATAAAAAATCGGAATTTTGCTTGTATTTGTTTTATCTCATCAAAAATTTCAAGGTTTTCAACAAATTTTACGATATACATGCAAAAACCATGTGTTATCGACCAAATACCAAAACATGTATTAAAATCGATGGTATGCAGTGAGGCAATTCACATCTTCAATCCACTGATAAGATATCTGTAGAAAACAGCGCTCCGATAAAAGCTCTGGGACGTGCTTAATTAATTTATATTATGTGGATTGTGAAATAAAACTTTCTTTACGCCAACTGGTTAAATTTAATATTATGTGGCTTACCTAGTTCTACTTCGATAATATAAACAATCATAAAAATGATTGCTGCAAAAATCCCATATATGGAGAGGGCAGTAGTGAAAATCGAATCCATGATCAATTTATTTTCCTAATAACAATATATTCACTTCGGCAATTCCGTTACAACAACTCTCAAAAAATATCACAATGAGCACAAACGCACTTGGGGTACAAAAAATACGCCAATAAAATGCTCCACGCACGAAGTATCACTCAGTTCCGGCGAGACTAACGATAAGACATAGAACAAGAAGTTTTCGCATTATTTACACCTGTAAAGCGCAGTACAAAGTTCCCATTGGGTGATTTCATTAATCTTGCGATAACAATTATAATTCGTTTCACCTCTAAAACCCCATCGGTTCTAGATATTCGTAAACATCGCGGATAGACAGATAAAATAAATAAACCTGTCGACGAGAACACCGGGCATGGACAAGAGCACGTTTTATAGACGTAAGTAGCAGCAGTTTTTTACTTATACTTTTCTCAAACCGACTTGTCGCAAAAAGTTCTGGCGCTTCAACTAAAAGCAATTTTGTTCGGTCTGGGCATATTAATCAGTCAGTGATATGTGACGCGTGATAACGTACTTTTCGAAACCATAGGACGACTAGCACTTTCAGATAAATGGTTTTTCGATTTTCATGGTGAAAAGTTTGCGATAACACATGAAAGCTTTAGACGAGGAGAAAATCTTTTTCGTATAGACAATCGAGTTGTTACTTTCATTGAACAAACTGAATCTGTGGCGCTTATTGTACATATGAAGATGACCATGTACCGCAACAATGCATGAACGCAAACACAATTTTGTATTAAAAGCTGCTTGAAGAGAAAGATGATCACGAGACCGATCGGGCTTTTTAGCGCAAAGACTTTCGTTGAATAAACTTTGGAGCCATACAGCTTCTGCCAGTCATGCGTATATTGAGAAACAAAACTATGCACGATTATCACGACGAAACAATTGTGACATTGAAAGCTGAGTAAGGACGTACGTAATTAAGCGAGGATCCATGTTACCTGTTGCTCCCGACCAAAATTAATTTGGAGTTATAGGAGAAAAAAAGGTGAAAGGCTTAGTATTTTGGCTTTCGAGCCAGAAATAACAAGTTTTCCATATGTATGGTATGTACATGGTGAACAAATAAAAAATTTGGCAAATTTTCTTCAGACAAGTTACTGTAACTTTATAACTACAGCTTGAAAAAATTGGCAAAATTGGCTTAGTAAGTTACGAAAGAAAACGAGAAATGTTGCCAGTTGTATATTGGAAATTATTATAAGACTTCGAGAAAGGTGAAAATTAGGTTTGTGATGAATTTTTCCTAATGCTTTCGAATGTATTTGTATGGAATTTTGAAGTTTTTCACTTCTGTAGAAAATTGGAAAGAAAAACAACCAAGCCCCAAAAAAAATTGGAGCGGTTTTGGTCAATGCCAAAGGCGGAAAGCATTCGTAAATTTGATTAATACTTCGATTAATAATTAATTAAAAATACCGAGATGGTACGAAGCACGTGAATTCCTCACTTCGGTCGGAGACCTCTAGGAGGCAAGGAAGTGTACGAACTGATCATATTATTATTAGTACGGTTGCTGCAAACCGCTACCAATCACTATGGAAGACCAAAAAATTCTTAGAGCCAAAGGAATTATAATCGGAGCGAAAGCAACGACAAATGACGGCGATCAACAAAAAAGCCGAATAAAAAACACCCAAAATGAAAATGGCGAGATTACCTTTTGATGAGGCTTATACTAGTAGTATACTTCATAGTGGACGACAGGAAAAAGTTGGGTGGTTTGAATAAACACTTTCACTTTTTGCCAATTTATTAATTTAAAAATTTAAATTTTTATTATAATTTTTCTTCAAATTGTATTCATAGATGAATCAATGCTCCAGATACGCAACTGCGGACTTTGTGCGGACTAAGCCCGAGGAGAAAAGAAAGGGTGAAGCATCCCACTGGGGTCATGTTTAGGTGTACATGTGCATATGTAAGTGGCAAAGAGCCAAGTGGCAAGTAGAAGGTACTATACGATAAGACAAATTAAAAAAGTACCACGGTTTACATACAAGGTGGGCCAAAGCAAGTCATCCGATGTTGTTTGGGTCTCATTTTTTTCAAAATGAAAAACTTCGATTCTGTTTTTTGATTATGTTTATTTGAACCTTTAGAATTTTATTGGTCAAGTCGAGAAGATGATATCGGCCAAATGGGCGCCGGCATTTTTCATCACTTCGGCGAGAACTTCGGGCGACAGATTCTCGCACTCGTGTCGAATGTTGTCCTTGAGGGCTTCCAGGGTCTCGGGCTTGTTCACGTAAACACGGGACTTCAAAAAACCCTACAAAAAAAGTCTGGAACGGTTAAATCGGGCGATATTGCGGGCCAGTGTAAATCGCCAAAACGAGAGATGAGGCGACCCGGGAACGCCGCCTTCAGAATATCGGTTGTGGCTTGCGCAGGCTGTGCCCTTGCTCCGTCCTGTTGGAACCACATATCCTCCAGTCCTAATTCGTCCAATTGCGGCAGAAAAAACTCAGTTAACATGGCCCTATAGTGCGCACCGTCCACTGTTGTCGTTTGACCAGCGGGCAATCAATTGTGACGGCGCCCATTTGGCCGATATCATCTTCTCGACTTGACCAATAAAATTCTGAAGGTTCAAAGAAACATAATCAAAAAACAGAATCGAAGTTTTTCATTTAGAAAAAAAATGAGAGCCAAACAAGCAGGGTTCAAGGAAGGTGATTGGACTTTTCAGCAGGCTAATGCACCGTGCCACACTGCCAAATTGGTGAAACCTTTAATTTTAAATTAAACTATTCCTATCTTTTTCGGCCAGAAAACTGTACTGATCTAAGCTCCATAGAAAACATTGCGGTGCAAAGGAAAAAAATATTTGCATAGGCAGCTGCCGAAAGAATCGCTGCCCTTATCTTCTATATATATAAAAATGAATGTTTGTCTGTATGTCTCGCTAAAACTAAAAAACGGCTTGACCGATTTCGATAATTTCTTTTTGTTTTGTTCGCTATAATACAGGGGAGGTTTAAAAAAAAGAAAATTCGGGAAACCCCAAAGGAAAAGCCGGGAAATCGAAAAATTCGAAATTTCTGTTTTGTCAAGAAGGAAAAAAGTTATTCCATTTGTTTATATGGTAAAAATGACTTCATTCTTGTAAACTCAATTTGCAACAAAAAAAATGATTTTTTTGTACATCTAATGAAATATTTTGAAAATATAAGTCTTTCCCTTTAATATCACACTGACAAAAGCGAAAATATTTTTGAAATTTGCGTAGAGTGCTGTTGCAAAAAAACAGTCTTCCGGATAAACAAATTTAATTTTGCAAAAACTATCAAAAGAATCGGTTTCAAAATTTTAACACTTATTCGGTACCACAAGATTTCAGAGGACTCAAGTTTTCAAATACATTTTTACAATAGTTATTGTTAATTGAATATTTAGCTATTTTAACTGTTAATTAGCAATTATCCAAGCAACAAATTGACATTTTCAAAATCGATTTCGGTCAAGTTGTCGGTTTTTGCATTACTTAGATGATTGCAATAAATTGCTGTTAAAACTATTTATTTAAATCTGGTAAGTAAAAATGTGTTAAAATTTCACTTTTTTCACTTTTAATTGTTTATTACTCGAAAACGCCGGCTAACCAGGAGTGGAAAAAGTATAGTTATTATTGCTATAGGTTAGTACTTCGCGAACATCGTATTGGTTTGCTGGATCATTTAGTGTCCCGAACAAATGCTTATTTCCCTGGACTAATAGGAGAGGGGCTGCAATAAGGAGGTGGTGTAAAATGAAGAAAAATAAATTTAATAATATTGTTGTAAAATATCAAAAACATGTGCAAAATGCAAATAGGAAAACGCTGGGTCACATAGGAGAGGCGGTGGTGCAGTAAGGAGGCGCTGTAAAATTCAGGAATACAAATTTAATAGTATCCCGGGAAACGCCGGGTCCGGGCAAGCTAGTAAAAAATAAAGGATGGACACACCAAATACTTATTAAGGGTCTAAAATATTTATAGACCTTATGGCCTTTTTAGTAATATGTGTATATATGGATTAAAAAAAATAAATAAATGATAATAATAATAATTTATCATCTGCTCAACCAACTATAATTTTACACACTGACAGTTTGTAACATTGTATAGTTTCAGCAGAAGTTGTTGATAAAAAGACTGATAAGTTGTCGGAAAAAACGTGGGCAAGAAACAAAATTGTTACAAATGTTTAATGAAACAGAAATTTGTGAAACTAGGATAACTACAGACTATCGTATAAATTTTCCTAGCTCTATGAAATAGGCCCCTGGTTTTTAATATATGTACATAATTTATTTTTAAAGGTGGTACTTGGAGGTTTCAGGTGTCGCTGATTTCCAAAATGGTACTACATTTTTCAATGGCAGCTCCAATATTGCGGTCTTAAAATAAAGGGTGGTCCATCTAGTGTTCAGAATTTGATCTACCGCTAATTTAAAGTTTAGTTGATTATATCATTCTCGAAATTTAGTTTAAGGTTTCACATTTACGAAATGGGACGGTATTCGCTTCAAAAAGGTTGGGAAATATTAAAAACTTATTTCCAAAGTCGTGAGTTTTCTACTCAAACTGTGAGAAATTTGAAAAAAAAATTTGACGAAAAACAAAACTTCCAAAAATCCAATTTGTGGATCAATTCGTGAAGCGAGCTCGTGATACTAGAATGTTGGTGGATAAACGTACGTACGTACGTACTCGTCCGGTTGCTGCTGTTGCTCAAAGTTTGGTGAGCAACCATCAATATCAACTCGTCATCGTTCTCAACAATTGGACATTGCACGCACTTCTTTGATGTGAATTTTGCGTAAAGACCTTGCCATGAAGCCATATGAAGTTCAATTGGTATAGTAGCTAAAGCCGGTTGACCATCCGAACCATAGAGTGAACGCCACAATCGACCATTTGCGCCCTATCTTCGGAAATCGCACAATCAGCAAAAATGGTGATGTGATTTGGCCGGCAAGAAGCTGCGATTTGACGTCGTTGGACTATTATCTTTGGGGAGCGGTGAAAGATAAAAATAACGTCAATAAACCAGAAACAATTCCAGACCTCAAGTACGAGATTCAAGCTGCTATTGATGATATAAGGCCTGAAACAATCGAAAATGTACTCAAAAATTGGGTGGACCGAATGGGCTACTGCCAAGTCAGCCGTGGTGGTCATTTGACCGAAATTGTTTTTCATAAATAAATGAGATAAAACATCCTTTCAAATAAATGTTCAACCATTGAAAAATATTTAGCCGTTTTTTTTTATAACAAAAAGAAATTCCAATTTTAATGGACCACCCTTTACTAGAAACACTTCTTTATATTATTATAGATGTTGTTACATGGGTATTATTGAGGCTTATAATTTAGGATATTTTGGTATGATGTGTAAAATTAAACATTGAAATGGCGGATCCTATATTCTATATACACCCCTTACAAAAAGACCGATCTGGATTTTTTACTTTTTTTCCTAGGAATGAAACCACCCCACACGATTATAAATGGCTTTGAAATTTCTGAGGAATTCTAAAAATACTTCTCCACCTCCATTTTGGCTTGTATCAAAATTTAAATAGATACACTTTTCAATTTCATTACTTTATATCAGATTATAAATATTTATATAAATAATTGCGATAACAATGTAATCAATTCCTATAGATTACATTGTAATTTGAGGAAACGAAAATGAGAATACTAATCAAACAACATTGCAATTAGATTACGCCCAATTATGGTAGTATTAAGTTAATATTTATACACTATAATGTATTGCTATTAAAAAATTAGTATAATATTACAGAAAAAAGAATTAGCTAGAAATATACGCAGGCAATAAAAAGTAAAATAATAGGGTTAGAAATCAGGTAAAAGTTGAAAAAATTTTAACCAGGAAAAAGAGAGAAATTTCATAGATTCAGGCTTTTATGAAGTTCCAAACGACATAAAATTGTTTATTACTTTTTTAGTACTTCTCGAGCAAAATAAATAATTGAGTATGAAATTTTAATCTTTGCAATAAATCAACAGCCAGTTTACGTGCGTAAAGAATAGATTGCAGCCAGAATGAGAGGCCTGCAAAGTGGCGTGCATAAATCAAATGAAAAATATTCAAACTCACCCTCTAGCGACTGATGAATTGAGCTTTCCAAAAAGAATAAATTTTCACGTAAACGTGAGTGGTATTTGCGAAATATGCCTAAGTCTGCAAATGATATATTGTTTTGTTTTTAATATTGAAGTGCCAAATTTTATAATTTTGTTTTGTGGAAATATATTTAATTTAGATGTCATCAGTAGGTAAGGTGATTGTAATTTTAATACATGTAAGTGAAAAATTAGGGTGATATAAAATTATAACGACGATATGAGTTTATTTTTCAATTAAATTAACTTATATGGATATGAAGTCATTTTGCTTTGTTTGCATATGTGCGTACATATAATGTAAAGTAATTCCGACAAGTTGATTGATAAGCAAATTGTCGTTAAATTCAGGTAAGCAAAATCAATCGCGCAGTATGTTCTAAAATATACTTCGGGGGTTTCCTAATGCAAAAGCACGAATGAAGTACATATGAAGCCGAAGTGAGGCATGGTTTTGCATTATACATAGTTGTAGCATAAGAGTGAAGGTAATATATGAAAAACAATTCTTCAGCTTTCTTCACAAACCGAACGTGACTCTAAATGTCATTCTCAATAGCAAATTAAATTTTTGATGTGTAAACATCTTGACTCTCGGTCTTAACATAGCCCCGGTAGGGATTTCTATGAAAATCGGTCATTTTATGTTTGTGAGGTCGCTGATCTCGAATCCACTATCCAAAGAGAAATTAAATGGCTGGTATAATATGGTGATCGAAAAATCTCAAATTCGAAGGACTGTTATGAAATCGGGTCCTTTCGCTTTTTCAGAGTCTCTGATTTCTCATTATTTGTCTTCATTATTCTACCAGACACTCCGGCTGGAGCTAAATAGCTTGCTTAAGTATACGTTACAATACCTACCTACCTCAATTCTCGTGAGTTCCGCGCCACTCACACCTTTTTTTTGTGTCTTGTGATGGTAGTGTGGCAAAAGAAAAGAATTGGGATTTGAAGAGGATGTTACATTCAACTTCATAAGTGTCCTTAACACAATGCCTGCAACATTCCTAAGTGGATTATCATTCACAACATTTTTCAGATGTTACATACTTTTTCAAAAATAACCAGCTCGGTTTCTTTCAACCCAATTGATATCTTCGATGTGTGAAAAAAAGTAATATGACCAGGAGGGCCCAATTAAAACAATTATTTTCCGAAGAATGTAATAAAATTACTTCCAAAAAGATGCAAAAGGTAGAAGTTTCCATTTATCTATCTATATATATAAAAATGAATCCCTATTTCCATTGGTCACGCCATCTCGCGTGAACGGCTGCTGATTTCGCTAATTCTTTTTTTGTTGTGTTTGTTATTGTCAGGAGAAGGTTCTTATTAAAAAAAAATTAAGAATATTGCGCGGAAAATTAGAAAATGTTTTTGGTTTGGGTTTTTGGGGTCACTGATTTTGAATCTGCCATCAAAATTTTGGAAAGCAAGATGCTGGATCAATATGGCGACTGAAAAGTTAAACTTCAAGGGATTTTCCTGAAAATCCGCGCTTGGGGATTATCGGGATCACTGATTTCGAATTTGTTATTCAAATTTCCAAATATGAGACCACCCCCCACCCCGCTGGGAGATATAGGAGAGGGGGTGCAATAAGGAGGTGGTGTAAAATGAGGAAAACTAAATTTAATAATACTTTACCGTTTACAGTTAAAAAAGTATTAGGAATAGGTGAAAGTGATCTATGGGGTGTATTGTGTACGAACTTATGGTTGATTTAATGAGACCACCCCCACCCCGCTGGGTCACATAGGAGAGGCGGTTGTGCAGTAGGGAGACGTTCCCGGATAGTATCCCGGGAAACGCCGGGTCCGGGCAAGCTAGTAAAGTTATAGATATGAGTGCAATAATGGTCTGAGTGTTGTCCATCGACGAAATATTATTTTTTTGTGTACATCATGTCCCTCTAAAAATAATCCTTATAAATGCAGGCTCGATATCAATCCGTCGGCGGCTAGGCGTCTGAATTGTATGGTTATAAAAGTACAAAACCCGCGATGTAATTGGCTGATATTGTAACACAGCTGTCGGATGACCGAAAAATTATCCAAATTTAAATTTCAGGAATTTCGAACAATTTTGGTGGGTTTGGCAGCATTTCAAAAAATCATTCAAAATTCTTCGAAACTTCCGAGGATATGATAATACATACATATACATGTGAGGCGGAAAGGCGACCGCAAAAAGTGGAGCTCATAAAGTTAGTAGACGACATTTTCAGAAAAGGTTCCTTATTCTCGGAAAAACCTAACTAGCATGGATTGCCTCCTCCATCCCTCACTTGCGTCGATCCGATGAAGGTGGTAAAAGACAAAATATCTTTTTATGTAAATACAGAATTTAAGCTGTTATTTTAACCAACTCTCATGCAGTTTGTTTTATCTAAAAAAATAAGTCATGATTGTGAGGATCTCAAATTTTAATTTTTATTATTAATATTTTCTTCTTCTTTACGGCTCCTTAAAGAATTTAAAGGCTCGATCATGCTGCTTAGGTATGATCGTTGACATTTGGCCGAATCTTGGTATGCTATGAATGAATCTAATGCAGTCGTTGAAGGCGATATGTAGGATTTTGAGTGAAAACAGTCAGTCAGGTTTTGCAAATACAACAGCCGTTTATAAAATATGGCATAATTAGCGATTTAACCAAATTATATCGCAAGTCGGGAGAGAGAATCCTGACTGATAGTCAGATATGGGTGGCATAAATACATATTAGTGTTAGTCTACTGGCTGGCTTGATAGCAACACCCCGTGCCGGAGTTAAGTATTATCCTGAGGACATGAACTTTCTCTTTGTAAGAAATAACCACAACTTCCAATATTACTGGGGGTAATGCCGAGAGGCCGGCTAATTCTCTACAGAAGGCAACACACTGGGATTTATCTGCATTTAGACCAGCTTGTTATCCACTGATCAGCTGTATATTCTCTCTAAGGGCCGTATTCACCATCTGATGATATCTTTTATCTAGGAATAATTTATTCTGTCCCTCAGCTTTAAATGCAATCTGGAACGCGTAGGAAAGTGATAGTAATAAATCAATTTTAGATAAAAGATAATTTTAGTTGGTGAATGCGGCCTTAAATCACTATTTAGGCGATATATACTATCCTCAATAACTTCCACGGAACTACTCAGGTAAATCTGCACATCGTACGTCTTATATTATAATCTATTCTTTTAGTTATTAAAAACTAAATGTTGTATAAATTGTTATTTCGTTAGTTTTTCTGAAGGACTGAATAACTTGTTTCACATGTGGATACGATTTAATAGAAATTTTATTTAATGTGCCAATATGCACGTTCTTTCGTCCCGTTGTGTGTATACAATACGTGCATTTCTTTATTTACACTGATCATCCCAGATATCTAGGTAAATCTTAATTTACTCATTTGTTTTTCATGTTGCGTGTAACTTTTAATTTAAAAAAGATTGCAGTTATAAATATATTTTGGACTATTTTTAGTAGTAGTAGAGAAGATTAACAGAAGTATGTACAGAGTGAAATTATAATAAAATGTAAGTAAATGATAATAAATAAGAAATTAGACTTATTATTCCTTTGTTACTTACAATCTCTACTTTTGTATAGTTGTCCCACAGGAACTTCATCCAGGGGCCCACCTAACATATTGGCCACAACTTCCTCTACATATTCTCTAACCCTTTCCTTTTGTTCTGGATAAATCGACGACTGTGCTTCACTTGTAGTTTCATAAACTAAAATGATAAATAAGTTAGACATTTTATGGAAGAAATAATTTATATAAATTAATACCTGAATGACGTGATCCATATCTGCTTCTTGCTGGTATGTGCAACTCACTACGAGTTCTCATAGGGTGAAACTGGTGTTCTGCGGCTTGTCTTTGGACCCATTCACTTGCTCTTGATCGGGATTCGTTACTTAAATTACACAATTGGCATTCCCAACCCGCCTGGCTTGGAAGCCATGTGGAACATTGTCGCCCGCGACATACTGACTTTCCACAATTACAGCATGTTGCAAAACTAAAAGAGATAGGATTTAATTAAGTTGCAAATTTAACCATAATTGATTGATAAGCTACTATAAATATATTCGGAAACTAAAATCTGATGTTGGGTCAGTCAGCGTGTATCACACCGCCTGATGGTGAAAATTAGGTGTGGACCACTGATAGTACACGCCGGCAGATATAAGCACTGCTTGTGAACCGCTGCTGGCCTACGCCGATTGAACGTGTTAAACACTGGCTATGGCTATTATTACTTATACGAGTATTGATTTAAGTGATGTAAGATTAGAACATAAATTTCCCCATATACAGAGTGTTTTTCATACTGTGTGTTAAAATAAGTGGGGGTGATAGATTTGACCTAGAAGGACAAAAGTACGAAGGGGGGTAAAATCACAACCGTTTGGGAAGCACAGTTTCGACATTGTCACGATTTGCAAATTATTACTTTATTTTTATCTTTACATCTGCCACCCATGTTGATTTCCTTTTACAACTGCAAGTACAGTACTGTCACTTACGGAAGTGAAAAAAATGATCTCAAATTTGTTGAATTATGGTAAGTAATACCTCTCTTTTTTCTAATGTTAACTGGCCTTGAAAAAACGTCATCTTTTATTGTTCTTCACAAGGAAAAGTCCAATGGAAAAAGGCCTGGAGATCTAGCAGGTCAAAGAATCTGTGCACCTTGTCCAATCCAGCGCTCATGAAATATTTCATTTAAATGTGAACAGCATACGCTGGTGCTCTGTCGTATTGGTAAAACATTACCCTTTACCCTCCAGAGAGATGTCCTCTATAATTAGATCTGGTAGTGTATTCACCAAAAATTCGCATAAATTTGGCTATTAAGGGCCTGTCCGAATCCAAATCTTCGTTTTTATCTCGTTATGACAGTTAATGTCGTCAGCAAACAAGTTAAGCATTACAACAAATAAGCCAAAGACAAAAACCTGTTCGAATTCGTTTTCTCAGTTTGTAATTGATTTTTCAAAATAAATTAAATGATCCTTACTGCCAGGCAACTTGGTTGTTTTGTTGTTAAAAGTATTCCTTTTGAAAAGTTGCTTATTAGTCCAGCCAAATTAAATAAAATGAAGGATATGTTATAAATCGCGGAGTTGTGAAAATTGTCACAGTTGTACGTACCTTGATACCTCAGGATCATGAGATAAAAAATTCTGGGGGGTAGGGAGTACGGAAAGTGGGCGTGGGGGCCTTTAAAGGTGACTTGGTTCAGTAACTCCTAAAGGGTGTATCCCCATATGCCTTAATTTTTCCAAAAGTGAGAATACACTTCTTTTGAAAGTGTTGTACCTCTAAAATGAGTACTTCGATTTACATTTCCTCTGGGTCGTTTTTTTTGCACTTTTTGGGTGCCCCTCACCCTCAGTTTGCCTCTAATTCCATCCTGAGTCATTCATATTGTGTATATACATATGTATATGTAGTTGGAATTAAGTGGCTATTGATCAAATTTTGGGAGAACTGGGATAGTGTTTCTTTCCTAGGAACGGGTTTCAAAGTGGTAAGGGTGGTAGTTTTACATCACAGGAGACGAACAAGGGTTGTAAGGACATGGATAGGATGGGAGAGTGAACAGGGGAGGGTGGATGGCCGGAGTAAGTATGCAGGCGCCCGTGGGCTGGCGCTCTCTCAAGGACAGCTGCTCCATGTTCCATTGTGTTGGGAGATACCTTTTATTTTATCCTTCCCGACCTGCTTATAGCAGACCCATCCACATTCCGAAGCAATCATATCAGTTGTAGCCGGTCGATCGCGATGTTTCTCGAGTAATGTTAACAAGTCTATTTTACATTGGTACCTGCGTGTTCTACTCTCGCCTAGCCATGGCTGACGAGAGGTGTTTAATTTGTGAACAGTTGATGGGAACTGATAAATGTTTAGTTCCTGGTTCCTGGTCCCTGTCCCTGTTGGTTCATAAGTCCTAGTTTAGATCTAGTCTTTAAGTTCTTATGTATGTTTGTATAGCTTGTATTAAGCTGAATTAATTAATAAATTGAACGATATTCTTTCTGATTGACCCACTTTTATAGCGAAATTTCTATCAGTTCGTAATATAATAGAGCGTCAGGATATTTGAACACAGGTTAACACAAGGTAAGGTGACAATTTTTTGCAGAATTAATATTAATTAACTGTGTACCCTAAACAAACATTTTCGTCCCTTCTTAGAGCTTTTGATTATTTTACGAATTTCCTAACTACAGTGCGACAACATAATTAGGTAGTGGTGGTTTTCTTCAAACAGATTGAAGATAGGAAATGTATTATATTAAAAATAAAAAAAGGTGTATTCATCACATGAATTTCGGAGAAAATGTGGAAAAATCGTGAATTTTACGAAATTTCAAAACAAATTTTTCATCAAGTAGATCAATTTTGGCAACATTTTGGGAAAGGACAATGATTCACTTTTTATTCATGTGGTTTATATTTGATTTTCTGATTTAGTAGTTTAGATATAATGTTTTTACGGCGTGCGTTTGATTGCGTTGCGTTGAGTAGATCAAAAGATAAAAAAAGAAGAAATAATGTAAACTGTAAATCGAAGAAGGTTGTGATTTACTCCACTTCGAGTAGTCCTTGTTTGTTTTTCTAGGTGAGATCCATTACCCCACTTATGTTATGAAAAACACCTTGCACATTAGTAGTACCTACCTACTATCAACTTATAAAATTATTAGTTAGTTCTTAAAGTGCAAAACAATTTTAGTTCTTACCATTTAAAGTCTTCCGGGTCTAATGCTTCAAAGCACACATTACACCTATCAGCATTTTTCTTTTTTGGTTTTCTCTCTGATACTTTACTGTAAAGAAAAAAATAAATGTTGTGAGAATAAATCGATTCTTCTGAGAAAGTACTTGCTATGTTATTATAGAAAAAGTAATAAACCATAAAGCCTATTTTATGGTTATTGATAATTTGCTTATTGGTACACAGGAACTGATAGATTTGAAAATCTTTAATTCATATATACGATTTTAAATTCGTGACATGTAGTAATTGCGATAAAATTCAAAACGAGCTGCTTAAAAAAGTAGTATTGTATGCGTAGATCCACATATATTTTATGTTATGTAAAGAAAACCTGGAATTATCTTGGCTTGTCAATGCTTTATTTTACAGTTTCTTTCGAAGTATTTCACTTTTTATCTTCAATCACGGCGAAATCAAGGCTACCCCCCATGGATTTTTTTCGTTGAAACATTTTTTTTTCGATTTTCTTAATTTTTTTTGCATTTTTGTTTTCATCATTTCTAACAATAATTTTTTGTGTATTTGGAAAAAAAAAATAAAATTTTTTCACACACCCCCCCCTCCTATAAATCCCCTCCCCCATATTCCCCAGCGGGGTGCGGATGGTCTCATGTAATCAGGCATCCATTTACAAATCCAACCCCAAAATATCATTCACCAATTCTTAATACTTTTTCCACAATAAATCAATCAATTTGTCCAATCCACAACCTCCATATGCCTCCGCGCTGCATTTACTCCCATTCTAAACAATTCCTCCATATGTCACTTTCACATATTCCCAATAATTTCCTCCATTATAAATCAATTAATTTATGCCAATATATTTTCACCTTTCCTTCAAATTAACCCCTTTCCCCGAGCCACACTCGGCACACTCGGTCTGTACAGTGCATTCATACCCATGAAAATAATTTTTTATGTCACACCATTTAAGGGATTATACGCAGTTAGAATTTGCAAAAAATCGATGCATTTTCGGAATGTGCATATATATGTAAGTATATTCTCTGAAAATATGAAGCCAATTCAATAAATATTTACGGAGATGTACCTGAATTTGTAAGGCCACTATGTGTAATTTTAACTATGTGTAAACTACTTCTGAAACTTTAAAAGCGTTTCTCTCAAATCGGTATTTTCAAAGTCGGTGATCTCGATTTGTCAGATAGGGCCTACTTTTAAGAATACAATAGCGCGTCGTTCATGTAAAAATATTAATGTGATGATGTCCCGAACGACCTCTAAAAAAAGGCGCTTGGCGGTGATCTTGATTTCTCAGAAATGGCTCAACGGATCGGTCTCAAATTTGAACACAATCTTCTTAGATATATTCCTCAAGTATTGAACGAAGGAATAAAATTAAAAAAAATTATAACTTTTTTTTTAACAATTTGGAACGAAATGTTCAGTAAAAAACAATTTTTTTTTTTTCAAATAGACGCCATTTTGTCAAAAAACAAAATTTTTATTATTCCTTCCTTCAATACCTGAGAAATATATCTAAGAAGTTTCTGTAAAAATTTGAGACCGATCGGTTGAGCCATTTCTGAGAAATCAAGATCACCGCCAAGCGCCTTTTTTTAGAGGTCGTTCGGGACATCATCACATTAATATTTTTACATGAACGACGCGCTATTGTATTCTTAAAAGTAGGCCCTATTTGAATTACCATCACTTGTAATTGACAAATAAAAACTGTTTCTATAAAAAATTCATAAAAGGACGTCTTTGTTGAGCCTCGCAGCTGCGTATAACCCCTTAAAGCAATATAATCTTATTGGCAGAACTGAGAAATAACATGCTTTTTTAATTAATTAAATTTATTCCTCATATTCCATGACCTAGCCCGAAATGAAATCACGATTGCTCTAAATATTAGGAAGGTGGTGTTCTATTCAAGGAATTAATTCGAGAAAGCTAAGTACCAAAAGTTTCCAACCCTGATTGTAGTGAAATAGCTTTTCTTCCAAACTAAAAGACGAAATATATAAACAAGCAGAAACGTAGACAACATTCATAACTTCTGTAAAAATTCCCATTATATTTTGTCTGTTGAATAATCAATAAAACACTTCTCCATAACAAACTACAAGCAAACATTTCGAGAAAATGAGCGCAAGCCGCTGACTAAATTAACCGTGGTCCCAACGCGATTAATTTAAAATTCGCAAATTACTGTATCGGCAGAAGCAAATAAACTGCAAGTAGAGGTGTCTATCGAAACTGAAAATGACCACAAAAACCTTGTAAAAATTAATTCAAAACCGGCAATAACACCGATAATAGCGGTGAAAGCCTATTTTACGCCGAAAATATTAATCAAAAGTGAAGCAGGCGGGAAAGATTGATTGAAAATTATTCAAAATGTAAACAAATTAACCGGCAAGTGCATGAATAACTTTAGATGTTATTTTTTTGGGTAATAAATACAAAAAAACGTAAGCTATCGTTGATCACCAAGTTTTAATCCATTGATTTGATAGTATTGCACTTCCTAGTTGTAAGGTCGTTGGGTGACTATAAACGGATTCCTACTGTTACAAAAAAATGTTGTCTGGCTTTTTCAGAAGTTAACCTTCGCGTAGAACAATTGGTTAGGCATACCTACATAGGTTGAAGACCTCTGCTAAATTTGAATTTTTATGGAAAATTTTAATATACAATTAAGTAATTGGTTGGTGGTTTTTTGAATAATGCGACCTGAATTCTATTTAAGCTTGTTCTCTTCATTTAGAATTTCGTAATTGAAGCATATTGCTATCCTATTAACTCATTGATGCAATTTTTGTTTAGTTCGATGTGAAATTACCATTCATCCTTATTATTGGGATTTAATCGAGATCTTTAGTTCAGGTCGTGCAAGTGTGAGTCAAAATTCCGATTTTGAATAATAAATAATTGTTGGAATACCAAAAGTGTACACCGAACCGATAGTAGTGACATACACATACATATATCATACACCAACAGACCCGTTCAAGTCAAACTTCTTTAAGCGCGGTAAGGCGGAAAATCACATGAGGGCAAATTGGCCTGGATGCAACTCTCCGGTAAATTTCAAAGAATTTACCTGAAAATTCATAGTAGGAGGATTTCGGGGTTGCTGATTCAGAATCTGTCTTCTAAATTTCCAAATTCAAAATAGCGGATCCAATATTGGGACCGAAAAACTTAAACTTCAAGGGATTGCCTTGAAAATCCGCAATAAGAGGTTTTCGGGATCGCTAATTTTGAATCTGTCATCAAAATTTCCAAATTCAAAAATAAATATTTTCTTTCTTAGAGTATGAATTAATGGAAATTGGTCAATAAAAGAAATATTTCATTTAATCAAGAGAGGCTTTGTTTAATTAAATTCCACCAAACCATCACTAATCCTGAAATAATAAAATCGGCAACAAATGCAAAGAGAGTAATGTATAAAATTAACTGTTTCTAGAACCTAAGAAGTTTCATTTCTAACGCGCGAGAGTCTTACGTAGATTTTTCACTTTCCCATGGGAACCGAAAATATTCCCGGGATAAAAGAACGGCTTCAGCGACATAGAAAAAGGTTGTCTTATCTGAAAAACAAACAAACAAAGAAAAATGTGTGATATGTTTGTTTGGGTTATCTTTTTTTCTTCCTTCACTCCATTTGGGAGCACAAGGCTTCCACATAGCCAAACGAATTCTACTACGTGCTGTTTGTTTGATTTCCTTGCAATTTTTACCGCTGTCTTCTATTTCTTTAACTACCGTTCGTCTCCAAGTAAATCCTGGTCTTCCAACTTTTCTATTTCTCTACAGGATCCACTCGGGGGCGTGCCGCGCGATTGCATTTGTTGGTCTTCTAGTCCAGTCAGATTCTACATTCTGCCTGTAAGCCATCCACAATAGAGTTGATGGTGTGTTATTTTGTTGGGGGTGGGGGATTTGAGCCGATTTCAGCCCATTTAGACGGAGAATTGGCTACAATAGATGAAGTGTACCGATGTGGTGGACAATATTTTCAGGGAAGATTCAGTATGCTCTGACGGTCTGACGAACCTAAATAGAATAGATTGCCTCCCTCTTTCTGATCCCTTCATTGTTAGCTCTATTGTGGACAGTTTGCAGGCAGAAGGCCCTTTTTCTGACAATTGCCTGGACTATTCGGAGTGTGTGACCAATCCATTTCCAGATTCCAAGTCTTTCGAAGACTATTCTCGCTTGTTTCAGTCTATTGTTAATATCTTCTTCTGCACCTCCATTTGTAGTAATGATACTACCGAGGTAATTGAATTCTAGCCAAAGATCCTAAGATCGCAATTTCATTAAAATTAATTTACATTGGTAACGTTTTCTGTCACGAATTGTGACCTGTAGCGTGTCCTCATACGTACATATGAACATGCATACATACAAACATACCTACAGACCAATGGACGGAGACGCATGCCATTTTCCAAAGGCAAATCGATATCATAATAAATATTTAAATAAATGGTACCATCTCTTATAGGTAGATACCCTCTTTCCACAAAGATTTTTTAAAGTTGATTACTTGTAAATTCACCCGAGTAATAATTTCTTCTATTATTAAAACTCGAGACTGGCGCGCTAGTCAAAGGAGACTCATGTATTATAACTATGTATGTACGTATGAATTAAATTTTGTCATTATTGTGCTTATTATCGGTAATTTTCGCAAATTTCTCCACATGATTCCAAAATATCCTAATTTTGTTTTCAGATAGTTCTTCATCAATACTGCTGAGGTATGGTTATACGCCAACAATTTTTAACAATTCTTGTTCGGCTTAGCACAATCATTATAGAAATATGATTTAGAGAGATAGGAACACTCAAAGAAAAATCAATGTACCTACTTGTAAAAAAATAACGAATCAAAAATTAACTACTTAAAGTTATTGATTCATAGCGTAGATATTTGGTATACAAAGAAATGTAGAAACGAACTCTAAATAATTCCAGGTTTTTGTGTGGTTTCTGATGGTACTTGAACTATAGATGCCTGAAATTCTAGCAATACGCCAATAGGATATTTAATACTTATATTGTAACAGATACATATAATCTGACGTTTTAGAAAGCAAAACAATCTCATTCATATGGGATTTGAATCCGGGACCTCTGGAACAGTAGTTCAAAGTTCTCACCATTGGTCTAGAGATACATACCAGGCAAAGTAGGCCGCGCTTTTTTAGGCATCTGTTTACTTCAGTGGGTAAAACAAGAACGTTAGCAATTGATTCACAAATAATCGTTTATGATCCACTTATTACACAGATTTTTGAATCAAAAGAGAAACTTTCTAGTTTTAAACATACCAATATTGTTTTAGAGTGTATAATACGATTAAATTCATTCTGTATATTTTTAAGGTATTAAAATTAATCCGGTTATGCCGGGAAGCGAAGAAATGTCACTGGTTAACATTCTCAGACTTTCTTTTTCGTGCTAAACAAGTGATAGTCTAGATCTATTTATACGTGATTAAGTTGTTATGTACATTGGTATCTGAAAACGAAAATGCTCAATCAGGTAAAAAAAATTTGAAGAGGCAGAACGGAAATCCAATGGCTCTACTTTGAACTTTCTGTGATTACCTGAAAATAGGAAAAGTTCAAAACATTCATACAAGTCTACATCTGACACGATCGTTGGCTTCCTTGATATTTCTGTTCTGTCGCGTATTACAAGAAATGAAGATTTTTTCCATGTGCCCTACCCTACGATCGTACTAATTATGGCATGAACGAACATTTGGCGTCAATGGCGTCAGATCATATAGATTACCATTTTGTGAGAAGTCCAATTAAGGTTTCAGCTTCGTTGCGGTTACTTTTACTTTTTTTTGTGTTATCTTCTACTTATACAATTTCAAGTTCCTATAGCATTTACTAAATATTATAATATAATAATTTTTTTAAGTTTTAACTTTATTTTTCTCGAAAATTTTACCTAATTGAGCATTTTGTTGCTCCCAGATTTTTAAGGCTGATATTAAATTTGGCTTTAGCGCACGGCGCTGGCACTCTGTGGTACGCTAGTGCTCAATTTGGAGTTCGTCGTGCAGTGCAGCTATAGGTATAGACACAATGTAGGCGCTGATACTATCTACTGAAACAGTCATATGAAATAATCACAACACGATAGATAACGAAGAGATTGCTTAAATTCAAAACAGTGCTTTTTAATTTTGACATCTGGTGCTATGTCGGCAGTGCGTCAAGCGTCAACGCCAAATTGTATTTCATTCTTTAAACTGTAAAAAAATTCTATAGAAGTCAATCATGCACTTGTTCTGCATCAACATCCTTGTTGACCTATATACATACCATAATTGCTGTATTATCAAGATCTTACGTCAAAACCTAAGATCAAGGTTTTATATTTCTTTTTAGAGTTCCGTACCTCAAAAGGAGTAAAGAACCCTTATAGGATCATTTCGTTGTCCGTCTGTTTGTTTGCCAAGACTCTTTTTCTCAGGAACGTGTGAAGGTGTCAAATTGAAATTAATATCAAATACTACGGTCCCTTGGAGCTGTAAAAATATCAAGGTTTTAAGTCAACGCAATCAGAAAATACGGGCATTTATGCCGCATATTCTGACCCTCGCAAAACAAAACCTATAGTACACTTCTCGTTGACCTAGAATCATGAAAATTAGCAAAAAGCAAGGCCTCACAGTACAAGTCAAGAAAAGATTCGAAAACATTTAATTTGTGTTATATGACATGAAAAAAATATTTTTGTTAAAATTACAGGCATTTGATTTGCGGCAAATATTCGGAACCCTTAATGCGTAGTCTGAACCGCTTTTGCCTGACTTTTTTTAAGTACATACATATATACACCATAATATCAATTATTTATTTATAGGAGTATTACTTTTTTTTAATGTCAAAATTTTATTAAATCAAGTAAAACAATCATAATCAAGAAATGCCATTTTTTCATTTTTATTATACATACTTTCCATGGTCTGAAGCAATGTGCCCCGTTGCTACAAAGTTGATCATCTTAGTATATTGAAAGAGCTCAACTGCAGAATTTTCTTAAAACATTGAAGCGACCACGTAAAAGAAACGCACAGTTTCTTGAGTCAAAAAATTAGTCTTTTTTATTACTTCAAAATACATATATTTTTCTCGACCGTTATCAATATGCCTATGACATCATTAATTATTAGTAAGGGTAAATAAATATTTAAATATCAACACTTCAATTAACACATATAACTAACACTGGAATTTAAAGCTAACTCTAATAGTACAAAGATACTACGGAATTGAAAATTTGACATTAGTAAAAGTGCGACAGTTTTGGAGAGCACTTTTTGAAATTTCAAACCACGCGAGTTTGAGTATGCAATTATGATGATTGTGGAGGTAACAGTGAATACCTAAAAAAAGCCATTATTATATAAAGGGAAAATTAAAAATTACTAAATTTTATGCCCGTCTTCGCACAGTGTAATATAATTCACCAGTGTGGATCCCCTATCCTATCCCATTGAAATCGGTTCAGGATGATGAGAATTTTTAGTCACTCTATTGGATCCGCCATCTTTAATTTCCAAATTTCGACAGTAGATTCGAAATCAGCGACCCTGTATTGACAGCAATCCTTTCAAGTGAGAATTTTGGGTCGCATTACATTGGATCCGCTTGACGTTTTTTGAAGTATTAGATGTTCCATATTCGGTTTATAAGCTTTCTAACATATACCATTCCTCTTTTAAGTAGGTACAAGATTTTCCCAATTAAGCAACACCAGAGCCCAATCAAAACGAACTTTTCCCAATGGAATTAAACCTATCCCAATTAACTGGACATTTATTCCAAATAATAAAAATTTTGTTCAGAAAACTAAAATATGGTTTCTCTGGATGGAGATATTATTATATGTAAAATCAAAATATAGGTTTAAATGGCTTCATCTGCATATTTTGTCACCACTTAATTTTTTAAGTCCACCAATTTTTGATTGTTTACACATAAAATATGTTATGTTAAAAATAGTGAAATGATAGCAAAATGAATGTTTTTGTTGTAGTGGAGGTTAGTAAGTTTGCTAGAGATGCCAGTCACTTAAGAAAAGCGACACTCGGTCGTACATATTCAAATTTAAAATGGGAATACTAACCGATATTTATGAATTTATTAAGAAAAAACATTTTTAATTTAAAATGAACGAATTATTTCTCATGATATAGTTTTTCCAACAAAAAATGTAGTATAAGTAATAGAAATATTTTTTTTAAATTTCTGTCTTTAAAGGTTAGCTGCTTCTAAATATTTTCCACCTTAGGGCGCAGGCAAAGTAGGCAATTGCCTGCGCCCTAAATCCGGTACTGGTTAGAAAATTAACCATTATTTAGTGCACACCCTGTATAACTTTAAAAAATGCTGCCGCATCATTTCAGAATGAAGTAGTCATTAAATATTGTTGTATTTCATGACATTTTTCAAGCGAAAAATGATCAAAATATTTAGAATGGTAAATTCGAAGTAAATCAAATGTCCCAGCGACATATGACGTCGTATTGGGAACTGGATTTATCATTTTTGCAAGAATTTTAAACTGGTTCCCAAGGTTATTTGATTCGGGAAGATTCATCTTTTAGAATGGATTCGAGAGAGTTGGAGTGGGAGCTCTTTTTCTCAGTATTAGGTAAATGATGTGATAAAGGGGGTGATAAGCTATTAAGTTATTTAATAGTGTAATTTTAATAATCGTCATAAAAGTAGGCTTATAACTTTAGAAACTTTTTTCGAATGCATAAGATAACTTCTTTTAATTACTATGTTATAATGCTCTTCTATATGTATAGACGAGAAAATTAGGCATGACAAATTGAACAGTTCAAAACCCCCATCATACCAGTTATTGAGTCAGAGGCGTTTTAATAGTCGAGTAAGATTCAAACTTCCTGAATGAGACTTTAAAGGTTATTAAAAAAACGCCGCTTTCAGATAAACATTTCAAGGTGAATTCATAGACATACGCAGTGAATAAAAAGAAATGTATAATACGTTAAGACATTGTTTGGCTTGAGTCCGTTTAACATTTTTTGCAATGTAATGGGTAAGTAGGTACTTTAAGTCAATAGTAAAACATAATTCCATTAAGAAAGTAACTAAAGCAAAGAATTATAATATGACCAAAGCAGCACGAATACCTTGAACTTGCAACACTATGTTTTGCCCGAAAGATCTATTACTTTCCGGGCTTGAACTGAAGTAAAGGTGATGGCTGGAGAGAAGACCTGATGACCTTACGTTCGGTCATATTATCTATTATGTTTCAGCCATTAATAATTTATTGTAGAGTCATGACATTGACAAATTTCGTTGACATTTAGGTATTTTGCAATCTTAAGAGAAGTACCTAGTAAAATTAGATTCTTTACGTTCTCGAACCTTGAGGAGTTGCGTAATATTTTTCAGTCTGTAGTATTATCTGTCCCACTTGATGTAAGAATCCGTTAATTTACGGGTACTCAACAGTATTTATAGTATGCCTTATTATCCTACCTCGGATAGTTATAAGAATGTTATGGACTATCTTAGGACAAAGGGTATTTTCTAGAGTTCATAGGTACAGTCGAGATGTCTCGTACGAATTTTGTAATAAACTGTTATTATTTTATATTATTATATTGCTGGCTATCTATGTTAAGTCACAACTCCTATGTTACTTCTCTAAAACTGCTCGGAGCATAACTCGGTATAATATAATAGCAACAGTTATTTAACCAGTTATTCTGGGTTTATCGAAAGTGGGTAGTTCGACAAGTGCTTGCATTTACTGTACATACGCAAATAAGGAATGCTTGGCTGGGTCAACTTAATTATCATATTTTTAAATAAAAAGTATACTCGTATGTTAAGGCGCTTAATTTTTTTTTCGTTTACACGATTTGTTTCTTTCAGTTGAACATTTGTCCAGGGAAATAAGCATTTGTTCGGGACACTGAATGATCCAGCACACCAATACGATTTTCGCGAAGTACTAACCTATAGCTATAATACCTATACTTTTTCCACTCCTGGTTAGGCGGCGTTTTCGAGAAATATACAATTAAAACTGAAAAAGTGAAATTTTGAAACATTCTTACTTACCAGATTTAAATAAATAGTTTTTACAGCAATTCATTGCAATCATCTTGTAGGTAATGCAAAAGCCGACAACTTGACCGAAATCGATTTTGAAAATGTCAATTTGTTGCTTAGATAATTGCTAATTTACAATGAAAATAGCTCAATATTCAATTAACGATAACTACTGTAAAAATGTATTTGAAAACTTGAGTCCTCGGAAATGGCTAGCTCTTGTGGTACCGAATAAGTGTTAAAAATTTGAAATCGATTCTTTCGATAGTTTTTGCAAAATTCAATTTGTTTATCCGGAAGAATGTTTTTTTGCAACAGCACTCTGCGCACATTTCAAAAAAATTTTCAGTTTTGTCAGTGTGATATTAAAGGGAAAGAGTTATGTTTTCAAAATATTTCATTAGATGTACAAAAAAATAATGTTTTTTGTTGCAAATTGATTTTACAAAAATTCAGTCATTTTTACCATATAAACAAATGGAATAACTTTTTTCCTTGAACATTTTTCAAAAAAACAATCTTCTTACTCAAAAACTAGATAATTTTCTCTACATTTAAAAAAAAAAAGCAACCTCCTAGGTACCTTGGAACGAAGTTAGAATTTTTTTTTTAAAAAATCACTGCTCATTTGTTTATAACAATTAAGAGATGAAACTGCACCATAACGAAGATGAACAGTTGTACACTCAATAAAAATTTAGTTGAAACCAATTGCACTTCAACGGTGTCAATGGTGAAGCTTCAAATATGTAACTGTTACTTAGCCGGATCAGAGCCAGTGGAGGGGGAACAAATATGACATAGACCCTGACAGTGAAGTGCCGAGAAAAAAAATGAAATCGTAATAAATGACTGTAAAATATTGATGGTGATAAATGACTGTAAAATATTGATATATGGACCTTTATTATTAAATTATCTAACGAAGTACACACGATAATAGCGATTGTATATCTGGAAAAAAAGTTATAAGCCATTTAGTTCGAGTTTTTTCGTCGAAAAAAAAATTTTTTTTTCAAACAACTGCCATTTCGCGAAAACAAATCTGTTTCATTATCTACATGATTTTTGCTACCGAAGTACACATGATTATATTTTTAGAATTTTTTTTCGCGAAATGGCAGTTGTTTGAAAAAAAAACAGTTTTTTTCGACGAAAAAACTCGAACTAAATGGCTTATAACTTTTTTTTCAGATATACAATCGCTATAATCGTGTGTACTTCGTTAGATAATTTAATAATAAAGGTCCAGTTAAAATTTGAAGTCAATCGGATGAAAACTGTTCGAGTTAAATTAAGCTGGTAATAACCCCTTAATAAACTTTAGTTTTGTTTTTTTTTTGTTGTAGTTCATTTATATGACGCTGAACTATCATCTAGCGAAATTAGAATTAATTCTACCGTTTTTTTAGTTTTCGATCCAGCCTCCTTAAGCCTTTTTATGGTTTATGCTACGCTCGCAATGCACTATGCAAAAGCAGGCGAATTTTGCGCTCACTCTTTAATTGGGTATTTCTTATAAACATTGTAATTCTCCTTTATCCTCAACATTTTATTGATTTGTAGTACTCTGCACGATGGAATGTTATATATTTAAAGCAACCTCGTACCTTCCATGTATTACGCAAAAACAGGCGAAAAACAGCTCCTTTTGCGGTCAGGTCACTCTTTATATTTTTCACTCATAAAAAATCTAAAAATGCTTCAAACGGGTTCTACCACTTTTAATCCTAAAAAGTTTCCTCAAAAATCTGTTTCAATGAAGTTTATATTTCAAAAATTAATAAATGGCGGTTAGAAGGCGGGGTGTGGGGCAACCCCATGCTAGACAGGTTTCTCCGAGCATAGTAAACCTTACCGGAAAATTTCGTTGCGCTTCGACTGTATGCAGTCGCCTCTTGGACTGTCTGTTTTTGCGGCGAGCGAACATTGTCTCGCCTCGCGCTATCTCCTTCACTCAGGGAACATTTTAATTCATGGGTTACGGCAATACGATGTTCTTTTCGCAAAATAAAAAAATTTTGCTTTGGTTAACCATTCATAAATTTCAAGTCAATGGAAAATTTACTCTGCCAAGTCAGATCCGGATCAGATATAAAAAAAAACACGTATATTGTACAGGCGGTCTTGGTGCGTGAGACTGACTCGCACCTGGCCGGTATTGTTTTTAAATCTCGTATTTCCGTTTTGGTGGAAAAAGACGATATAAATCATCCAATCGTCTTTCCATATTTTGCTGCATGCTTGTTGCTAGTTCGTTACAGTGTCTTAGGTTTTGAATCAACTTTTTACGCAAGGTCATCAAGCGGGCTGTTAGGAGTAGCATAAAAAGCATATTTTCCTTTCTGCAATATACCCAAGGCTTCAGCAATTGCACTTTAACAGCTTATAAATTCTTTTATGTACCTAATGATGATAAACGCTGTCCTTGATGAAATTCTTCAAGTTTAATTTGTACTATATTTAATTGCAAATGTCTTGAATCGAAAAATCATTATGCCATACAAGCTGTTCTATCTTCTATCTACCGGGCTTACCCAAAGTAAAATAACGCTTTTTCAGCTGGTTCCAGACGTCCAGCGGCGCGGCGGCGTTCCACAAATTACATTTTTAATGATTTTGTGGTGCATGTCAGATATAGTAGTACGAACTCAATTTGATTTGCACGAAATTTTTCGATTCGATTAGCGTCAATCGTATGTGCAGCGTTAATTGTAAGATGTAATGGTAAATTGATATCATGTCCTTGAACTTTAGCATTAAAAAAAAAGAGTGAAAAGAGCGGCAGCACGCTTCGCGTGTCTTATTTCTTTTTCGCATGCACAAAAACAATTTATTTAATTTTATTATTATTGTCGATTTCAGTAACACGTAAACATATCATAAATAAATACAACCTCATTTCGAAATTTATTTATTTGTCAGTTCATCTGTATCAGTTGAGTTAGTATACTTGAATGGTATATTCCAGAGGTGGCGTCAAGTGAAATAAGCTTCGGGGTGAGAGTTTCAATAAAATTCATGTTCGAGTTGTTTTTCGGTCACAAAACAAGATTAAAAATAAAAATTAAATTATCAGAGATTTGTAGAATTATTTCTAAATCTTTCGTAAATAGCTCAAATAACAGTTTAAAATGTGCAGATTACTCATGCAAAATTTTATAATCGGACTAGCAATGGTTTAGATTAGACGGGAACTCGGATTATAGGTGGGCCATACAACAGCGCACGCTCTAAAGCGAAATTTGTTACTACTTCTACTATAACATTCTTCCACCAACATATTTATATCGTTGAGTTTACATGAATTCTTTCGTATTTTCATAAGCGGCTTCTGTTTAGGCTCATTCGGTTCATATGTTTACTACAAACGACAAACTCGTCAGAAGAAGAAAATAAGAATTCTTGTGCGAATCACATATTCCAAATTTAAAAAGAAACTAATTAGCATTCGTGCAACGTCTCCTCCTTCCTAGCGCATTTAGTTTCAGTTGAGAAAACGACACTGTGAACGTTCTGAAGCATTGGAATTCAGTAACTCAAGCCGTTTATATCTATTTATTGCCTTTCTATACTAGAACAAAATTGAGCATGCTCGAAGTTTTCTATTTTGAAAATGACCAAGAACTCGATACTTGGATTGGTAGCCTTGACTCGGTTAGAATAGATCTAAGTGTGAGCAAGTTTTGCATTTAGAGGTCACAGGTTGGATGTATTATTTCTAGTTTGCTACGTTAGTTAGTTACCCTAGCACTCAAGATGACAAATTGGAAATAAATGAAGAACTGGGAATGAAGCACCAGATATTACAAAATCACTACAGCTGTATAACCGGCTGTGGCGGACAGTTTGAAAAATTTCGTTAACGACTGTGACGAGCACATTAAAAATTTTCCGTTCTCTGATCGATACAGCTATTTATATTTGTCACGTTTGGCGTTCGCCGTTGGTATGCGATTTTCACTTTCCTTCTACTGCAATTTCAGTAATTAACCAAAGCTGTAGTTAATTCAATGACTTGACGAATGATAAAATAAACAAGGAAGTAGTGGCGCCCATTTTATGCAATGGTGGATCTTTCTTAGGTCTTAGCAATCGGCATACATACGGTTTGCTGTGACTGTGACCAGAAAATAACAAGCAGGCTTACTTTCAAAGAGACGTGCTCTGTTTTGCTCGAATTTACTTCCGTGTGTCTGCACTTTCTAGCTTGGTAGGCCAGATGAGATTCAGAAAATCGTTGTGAAAGGGTTGATAGCTCGCTTGCTGCTAGTCTAGTGTGAAAGCACTGGAATGCCAAACAACATTTACGGGGCAATATATTGAAGGAAATCAAGCACTTCCTTGTGTCATTTATTGTTCATAATCCAAGCTTTTAACTTTTAACATAAACACAGGTTTAGTGCACTGTGCGACTTTTTAAGAAAACACTTGCGTGGCTCTAAAATGTTTTTACTCGTGTAATGTAACACATAACAATAACTGCTTACACTATTAGGCTTACAATTAAATGAGATATCACAATTTCAGTTATTATCTTTGCCACCGTGATTGTGGTGAAGTGGTTCTCTAAGGGTGGGTAAAACAAGTATCAGATTTCATCTGCGGAAATCTAGTAGAAGTAGATTCCATTGTGTCTTCTCCTCCGATGGTTGTTGTTGCGCTCCTCGTAGTAGATATCCTCGTCATATTCACTCGAGGAGTCCATGTCATCCGTAGAAGCCGTTGCGATTTTCATGATAACGGCCTCGATCGTGCAGAACATGAACAGTACCATGAACACTGCGAAGTTGGTGTGACCTCCGATAAATTGACTCCTCTGCCAATCCGCGGGGTGGTCAAACGCACTTGATAATGACATCATCGCGGCAGAATGTATTCTATACTTTAATTTAAAGTCACTGAGAGTGTCATTCACATTTTATAATTGCTTTTATTCTATTCACACACCTGTCCTTGTTGGTCGGAGCTGTTTCACTGAATTAATGCACACTAATCTTCCAGCTTTAATGCTGCGGCGCGAGATGCTTACTGATCTACTTGGCTGTTCGAGCGTAATTAAACGCTGTATACCGGCGGAGCACCGTTAAAAACTGATCATGAGAGCGAAAATTTTAAATCAAATGGCCTTTATTCGCTGAGACCGCGGTCGACGTCATAAAACCGGAATACCATGGAATTGTATAACACTCCGCAGATCACCAAGACCGCAAGTCGTACTCTTCACTTCTTTTAAAATGAAGTTGACTTGTGTAGTGTAGGCACATATTTCGGCACTTTGTTTACTCTTTTTGTTTATTTCGCTTTTTCTAGAAGAGAGTTTGCTGAATATTTTATTCGTTATTAAGTCGTAACTGTAGTTTTAGTGGCGTCATCACACACAGAAATTTTAATCGATGGCATGGATTATAATATGTAAAACTATGACACAATTGTGTGCCAGACGGATGATTAATCTGTAAATCAGCATAAGCAATTAAATACTTCTCTAATAACCGCGGAATTGAGTTTTGGATTTTAATTTTGAATTTGAATTTTATTCCATCAATTTTTGATAAATGTTATCTTTGCTTGTGAGTTTAAGAGAGATTGTTTCTCGATTATGTTTCAGAACTTTTTAATAAACGGATTAATTGATTTTTATTACAATGTGTTATTTGGTGTAATAAATTGTTAATTATTATACGTTTACTTTTATTATACATACTAACTTGTTATGGAAAAGGAGGGTCTGTGTAACGCCAATATCTCCAACGTTTTTATGATCTTCTAAACCTAAATCCTTGATTTTTCCTCTGCAACTGTCCATCTAGTATCATCTTAAAAACACTGGTTTGAATGTATGCCTCAACTCTATTACCTTCCTAAATTGTTTGTGGGTCAGAGAAAGAGTAAACAACAATAGTTTGTTTTTTAGGTTTTTGTTTTATTAAATGGACTAGCTTGCCCGGACGCGGCGTTTCCCGGGATACTATTAAATTTCTATTCCTTAATTTTACAACGCCTCCCTACTGCACCACCGCCTCTCCTATGTGACTCATCGTTTTCCTATTTGCGTTTTGCACATGTTTTAGATATTTTCCAACAGTATTATTAAATTTAGTTTTCTTCATTTTACACCACCTCCTTATTGCACCCCCTCTCCTATATCTACCAGCGGGGTGGGGGTGGTCTCATGTTTGGAAATTTGAATAGCAGATTCGAAATCAGTGATCCCGAAAATTCCCTAGTGCGGATTTTCAGGGAAATCCCTTGAAGTTTAACTTTTTCGGTCGCCATATTGGATCCGACATCTTCAATTCCAAAATTTTGAATGCAAGCTCGAGATCTGCGACTCCAAAAACCTCCAATTGCCTCTTTCATAAAGATTCCTTGAAGTTGAAAAATTCGCTTCCTATACAAAACGGAAATTTCGATTTTTTCGATTTTCTTGCTTTTGCTTTAGGGTTTCCAGAATTTTCTTTGTTTTTAAACCTCCCCTGTATTATAGTGAACAAAACAAAAAAAATTATCGAAATCGGTCAAGCCGTTTTTGAGTTTTAGCGAGACTAACACACAGCAATTCATTTTCATATATATAAAAGATTAAAACATATATGTTCAGACGAACCAATCGATTTTTTTAATTAAATCCTTGCCGTATTAGATATTATGAACACATCTAGGACTTTTCTTTGCAGTCTTTGTTCCGATTTACGCGGTCTAATGTTAAGTTGAACCTATCTTCCTTTATTAATTTGGTTTTGAAAATTAAATTATACCTAAGTTAAATTTAAATGGAAAAGTTTTATTTAAATTAATTCAGTTGATTTTTCATTTTAATGAATATAACTTTACTAACAATAAGTTCGCGGCAAAACACAACTCATAGTCCAAGAGCTAGCCGCAGAAATTATTTTCATGATTTACAAACTATATTAAAAAAAATAATAAAAACTTACATACTCTACTCGAGTTTCAACTATGTATTCATGGCGAACTACTGCCGATCATCAAATTGCGCCAATTTACCCGCTAATTGAGGGTGCTAGTCCCGCGAAATAGTTCGCGGTGACGGTAAATTAAAGTGCCGTTTGTAAAAACAGATTTAGCAGCTTCCAAACACCAAAACATGTAGCCACTGCTAATAAATTAAGTATGCTGTTTACATCAATGGAATAGTTTTTTCTCTTTGATCTTTGCGGGAAGCAAAATATGAGGTGAACTACCTTATGATGAGCTAGGCAATTTACGTTGTCCCTTTTCTAATAATGTAAAAATATATGTGCTTGGTATGTTTACTGTGAAGAATTTAACCTTTATAAGATATTGAAAATTATGGTTGCGAAACACAAAATACTTCAAATCCAAAAATTTAGAATAAAATGAGGGCGGGTTTTCTTTATATCTAAAAAAGAAGCCATGATTTCGGAGACCCCCTAAGTTCTTGATTTGTGTTTTAGATTTAAAAAAAAAACTGTTTCGAGTAGAAGCATGAAATAAGGCTCCTCTACATTCATAAAAAAAAAGGTGGACTTTCACCTCATAAGAACGCCAGAAGTGTGGGAGGGGTCGAGGTATCAGAAAGGGGGGAGACAATCCATGATATTTACGTTTGCCAGAGCATAGTAAACCTTGACTGAAAATATTGTCCACCAACTCGGTACACCCGCCTATGTACATTTATCGGATGTAATCGGAAGCATTAAGTATACTTTTTTCGTTGATTTTGCAACTTTTCGCCTCTCTAGAGGCTTAACCTTTTATCACAGGGAAAAATATCAAGTACAAAAGCAATGGCAAATTTTGTGCTCTACAGCTTTTGTATGGATATATTTTTGGTTACGAGTTACTCAAATCGAGATAAATGCGAAAAATCAATTGTGATCCTACTTTTTTAACCTTTTTCACGCTATAATTTAAAAAGTATTAACTTCACGAAAAAAAGTTAATATAAGTAAATTTGTAGAGAATTTCAAGATCTAACAAAATATTTTTAAACTTTTCCTATGGCTTGTCTAGATGCTAAGATATTTACGAAAAACGATTTTCCTACTATTATTAATATACCAAGCTTGGGTCATCGATCCGTCCAGACACACCAGAATTTTACTTAGTCACGCTATAAGTACTAAAATTAAAAATGCATTTCATCCTGTATATCCAAATTCTGCCCACCCTTATATTCTTCCTAACTACGCATAAACTAATCTCCTTGGCGCCTAAATTATGAGTCATGCTAGGACATGCTCATTTGAAAACGCCTGTTTCCTATTCTGTTCGTTGCACATGTTCGAAGGATTTTATGATCACGCACAGGGAACCCATGCATCCCCTTCTTATGAATGCGCATAATGTGACTCATGCTTGTTAAAATGGATTTATTTACTGCATTCCACTATTAGCACTTAGTTGTGAACAGAAATCCTTTATACAGATCAGTCGGAGTTATTTATGACTGCAGACATTCAATGCAATTTTCAAAATCATTATCGTATTGTTGCTCGTCCTCATAGACACCCGCGTTGCTGAGAAGATACACCACGATCTTTAACTTAATTATCTAAAATCAAGCGGAAGTTTCTATGATATTTTCCCTGACCCTTGCAAAGGGTTGTTTTGTTTTCAATAAAAATTTAATTTAATGAAATAAAGTTTTGCTGTAATAAGTGGCGGTGTAATTTATTTGGAATAAATGTCCAGTGAATTGGGATAGGCTTATTTCCATTGGGAAAAGCTCTTTTTAAATGGGCTCTGGGTCTGCTTTATTGGGAAAATGTTGTACTTAAAAGGGAAATGGCATAACCGTGCAACGGTCAATGTAAATGGCTATAAAATCGTCATGTTTCCGATTAAGATTATTTTTTCTTATTTTTCAAAATATGTAACTTTTAGAAAATGCAAACAAAAAAATCGACTTTTTTCACCCATCACAGTGCGGTTCCCTCTTAATTAATTTTAAAGTACCCCATCATTCCCGTGTATGGAAAATTTTTTACTCCAGGTCAAAGGTAAAAAAAATGAGTTTTTCGCGATTTTCAGCAAAACAGTAAGTTTTATCGTAAAATTACCTCAGACAAAAATTGTAGACCATAAAATTATCTATAAAATATGTATCAATACTTTTTTCCCCAAGAGCCACCGTTTCTGAGATATAACGATTCAAAAAGTTAAAAAAAAACGCGCTAAGAACACTACCTCATATGTGGCGTGGAAACGTGGGCATATTATGACTACAAATTTTACAACTTTTTGAATCGTTACATCTCAGAAACGGTGGCTCTAAGGAAAAAAGTATTGATACATATTTTATAGATAATTTTGTGGTCTACAATTTTTGTCTGGGGTAATTTACCGATAAAACTTACTGTTTTGCTGAAAATCGCGAAAAATTCATTTTTTTTACCTTTGACATTGAGTAAAACTTTTTCCATACACGGGAATGATGGGGAAGTTTAAAATTTTATTTATAATTATGCTTTGACAATTTTACTAACTTTCACCTTGTTGGGAATTTATGTACCCTCACTCTTGTTTTTTTGTCTAAATTGACCGGACTATTACTAGAAAATGAAGTATGAAGTACATGAAGGAAATTAGACAAAATTCAGGAATGGTGTTAAACTTCTTCCTCACTTTCATTTTGAAAGCTCAAAAGTATTTAGAAATTTCATAAATTAAAAAAGTTCTATCGCGATCAATTACACAGCCACAAAAAAAAAAAAATTTCGGACCCGGGAATCGGACTATGTGTTTTATATGTTTTTGGGGTCGCTGAACCCTGACGTGATGAGGTTAAATCGACATCGGATTCGGTTTCAGCGGCCCCAAAAACATATAAAAGACATGGTCTGATCCCCAGATTGAAAAAAAATGTTTCTCCCGTTTTTGCTTTGGTTTTTTGAGGTTATGTCAAAAACCTGACGTGATGGGGTTGAACTGACATCCGATTCAGTTTCAGCGACCTCAAAAACATATGACACACATTGTCCGATCCCCGGCCCGATAATTTTTTTTTTGTGGCTGTGTTATTATCCTTTATTGACCTGTTAGATGGTAATTAATCCGCCGAAAGTGGGTTTAAGTTTATTACTGTTTTCTATAATATATTTTGCGAAAAAAATACAACTTTGTCGCCAGTCGTGTCAAAACCAATTTACATATACTAACAGCCCACAACTTTTCTTCTGAGAAGTGTTCATTTTATACATTAAACGTTGATATTATTGCAAGGAGAACGCCAATAAGCTAAAAAATGCGGTATTGCTTGTTTGAATACTTAAAGAGTAACTGCTTTATTGCCGCGTCATAATGCAGAACATAAGGCAAAGAAATAAATTGCATAATAAATGCCCTAAAGCAGGAATGAATTAAGGTTCTAAGTCCGATTAACCTTTTAATGCGTCAAGGCAAAACAATGATATTTAAACCGAGATAAACAAAACTCCGAGCAAGTTCTGAATAAATTGTGCAAACACCCGAAATATCAGCTCATGAAGAAACGACGAAAGTTAAATTTATGCAAAAGACCTTCATATTGTGAGTCACGAGATCAATACATGGAAATTTATTCATAATGCAAAAGCAAATATGACGAAAATTTGAAGGCGTTAGATTTCCAAGACCAAATACATTTTTCCATTATGGGAATTTCTTATTTGTTTAGCTGATAAAATTTCTTAAGAATTCTGCGAAGATAATCAAGCGGAAAGTGCAACTTGCTCGCTAGCTGGTGGACGAGTCTATAGTTTCTTTTATTCTTATGAATGCGGCGTACTGGTTGATTGATGAGATATGCCTTCTCTGCACTCATATCACGTAGAAATTAACTTTAAGCCACTCTTAATAGTTCCGGATATAAAAACCATAGCTGAATACCGCTGGCATTGGTTTGCTTACTAATTAGATATTTTCTTTGACAATTTGTCTTGAGGCTTTTAGTAATGTTTCCTGTTGTTTTTCGTCGTTCTCTGATGTCAAAATTAATAGGAAACTGATTGGATTTTTTATCGGCATATTATCACCAAACCCGCGGTTACTCTTTACAGTTATCTTGTAACTCTTTAAAAAATTTTATAGAATAGCTACACTGCTTTTGCATTTCGATATTATTTTCGTGGATGTTGTGGAGGTGAAATTAAAATAACTCGTTATTCGTGTGTTAACGTAGAAAAACTAAAAATAATTTAAATTTAGAATTGTTTTTTTATTTTTTAAGGGAGCGGGGACATTTTTTGTGCATCATAGGTGACCGAAGCCACCCATATGCTAGACTACCCTGTTTGTGCGGGCCATTACTTCAGGGTGGATTCCTATTTATTCCATTACTTCAGGGTGGATTCCATTTATCTCCGTGCCGCTCCGTTCTCCAGGCGGATCCCAGGAGTAAACGCTCCTTGTTGGCGTCCTTCTTCTTCTAGCAGAGGATCCCTCTCACGAAGAGGGCAAGGCAAACCTTCGCCAGAAGTTCTTTTCCTGGAGTATAACCCCGACTATGTTGTTTGGAGTTATGTTGCTATCCTCCTCCACATTGGCCCTCTCGACTCTCCATTTTACACAATTAAAGAATGTGTTGAGAGCGGAGTCCGATTGGGAGTCGCAATATGCGCAGCACGGGCTCGGAACCTTCCCTGTACGATAAAGGAAGGCACGAGAATGCCTGTGCCCCGCCACCATTTGTGTGAGGTAGTAGTCTACCTCGTCATGCTGACGGTTCAGCCAGGTGTCCAGCTGGGGAATAGCCCGGGTTGTCCACTGGGCCCGCGGACTCCCCATGACCCCCGCCACCAGTAATTAAGCGCCACCGAGTTAAAGGCGTTGCGCACATCCAGAGTGACCAGCAGGCACACCTGGCGGCCACCGCTTCGACTATCTCCTGGATAGCGTGAACCGTCGACCACCCTTTCCGAAAGCCATACTGTTTTTGAAAAGGTCCCCAGCGTCCCCGGGTGGAGACTGGAGGCGAGGCTTGAGGAGATTTTCGGAGCTTGCCGGCTGTGTCGATCATACACAGTGGTCTGTACAACCCTAGGGCTCCTACCGGCTGCCCCTTGCCATTGCTGATAAGCATTAGCCTGGCGCCATTCCGATTTTAGAGCCTTTGCGAGGAACTTGCGAGTTCCTCCATTCTAAAGGAGCCTCCAATGTCTCCCCGGCCACGCGTTTTGGCTCCAGTGGATGGATTGGTAAAAGGGCATCCACAATGGTGCGCAGCGTCCCCGCATCGAGAGGGGCGCCCGGGGATAACGCTTTCATTAAACGAGAACGATCCGACGACCCTTGAGGGGTTCTTATTGTGGTCCACACCCAACCGGTTCCAGATACTTTTACAAATCTTTGCTGTTACAGTAATCTCTTCATTAATGCCTCTTTTGTTATTATTACTTAACTCTTTAACAAAAACCATTATAAAACCTTTCACTTTCCTCATACTTTCCTTCTTCGTAAATTCGTTGCTGAACTGGCTAGTGATCGTTCTGTAGTACATTGCCATCATAATAAGCTCGCTGACGCCAGTGGCATGAATGCGTCTTACAGTTTTATATAACAAAATATTGATAAACTAGTTTTCAAACTTTCGGTCTACACATAACTGCATACTTTTAGGCACAATGCTTTTATAATACTTCCGAGTACAGGGTGATTTCTGTGAATCTAAACTTTTGTTGACTTCTGTGATATTATTTTTGAACGTGATCTCCTGTTTTTATTTAAATATCTACATATACTTTAGAAAAAGTAGAAATTATATATTTATAATTTTATATTTGTTTTACTTCAGATGATCACTTAATCATGAATTTAGAAACATAGTTTTCTTATGTAGATAAAATGCATTCTTCACCCCCAATCTTAGTTATAAATTATATTAAAATTGATTCGTCCTTGTCTGATAATTTGTTTTCATTTCATTTTAAATGTACTTATATTTATGAAGTAGAAGGTCAAAATTATTTTCCACACTTTCTTCGTTGTAATGACAGTGACAATATTAACAGTCATGGAGATAACCAGTGGGGCAATCTCGGATACTTGTGCGAATAATTTCGTAATTCAATTTGCGTTGCATGTAGCCCACGAAGCCAGGAGAGCATGGCTTCGAAGTAATACGGGAGTGAAGTGGGAACCAAACAGTCCATCTATACTCCGTAAAGTACACCATGTTATGTACATTATGTTTATACCACCGGCTTAAGGACGTACTCAAGTACGGTTGTCTAAATTTCTATAACTGGCACTTGAACTATACATATTTTATTTCCGCAAATTCCGTCACCGTTAAGTTTTTTCTTGATTCTCACACGAGATTTGTAATAATCTTATCTTTTCGTTGTTGCTTAATTTCCAGCTGGAATAAATGGAATTTGCTTTGACTTAAAAGATAAGATAGCACCGTAGATATGCAAGTAAGAAAATTTGAAGATGTGCTCTTTACGTTTTAAAAATTAAAAGAGATTACTAAAGACTGCCGTGTGATTGTATTGAATTGAATAGTATTATTATACAATGTCTTTCCGATTTAAATTTAAGCGTTACATTTTTTAAACCTGAAGGACGTCAGTAAAACAGATAGTATATATTATCTAATACGTGTATAATAGAGCTCTTTACTTCGTTTGATATATAGAGGATGGTGACATACAGATAGCCAAACAGAATCAGAGTAATAGTCGTCGGATCATCAGATAGGGAACTCTAAAAACGATTAAGGGCCGATTAATTTAGAACCATAGCACTCCAGTATACTCTAAACTGACATCCTGGCGAATCAGATGAGGACTGTCAGTTAAACCTGATAAAACCGAACTGATAATCTTCACCAGAAAATACGAAATTCTACCATTCAAACCCCATCTCTCAATGGCATACGTCTAAAACTTTCTTATCAAGTAAAGTACCGAGGCATTGTTATCGACAGGAAACTTACCTGAAGCCTGATCGAGAGATCTTAAAAGGCCACTACTCTCTATACTCCTGTAAAATAGCCATTGGCAAGATATGGGGAATGGAACCGAGATTGGTCCACTAGATCTACGCCGCGGTTATAAGACCTATTCTTGTTTACGAAGCGAAAGTTTGGTTGCCGCTCGTGAAAAAGGTCACTGGTGCTTTAAAAACAAGACCGTAAAAAGCTCTGGACACTATTCTCCACTTTCTTGGATTTATTGTTTAAGCAATGTGCAAAATCCAATTCCATAAGGCTCAACGCTACGGAGAACTGGTTGCGTATAAACCACGGACACTCATGAATACTGGGTGTACCAATGCAAATCGATCATGACTTTTCGAAGCCACACTTCGGTAACAAATTCACATCTACCTTCCCCTCGAGACAGGAATGGGATCTAAATACTCTATCTGATATATACGATTCTACTATATCCGCATATGACTTAGGTAGCATTTTTCTTAGTTTTAGTATAAGGCCTTCATGCCATACTTTATCAAATGCCTATGCAACATCTAGGAAGACGGTAGAGCAGACTTGTTTCTCTTCGAGGGTTTTCTCGATGAAAGTTGTAATTCTGTGGACTTGGTCTATTGTAGAGTGCTTTTCCCTGAAGCCGAATTGATGATCTGGAATACGATCCTTGGTTTCTAGAATCGGTTTTATTCTTTTTAATAAGAGTTTTGCAAATAATTTTGACATTATAGGTAATAGGGAAATTGGTCTGTATGATGTTATGTCACTAGGTTGTTTTCCTGGTTTAGCTATCATTATAACCTCAGCTACTTTCCATAAGTCTGGTACATATGTATTTCAGCCTTAGTGCAGCGTTGATAAGGTTTGTAAGTTTGACTAGTGCCTTTTTTGGAAGATTGTGTAGTATTGCACCGGAATTAAGATCAAATCCAGGTGATTTGTTTAGGTTAATATTATGTTTAATTTCCTTTAAAAATTCTCTAGGTGAAACTAACTTTATTTTGATTTGTTCATCTATAGCTTCATCTGTCGTGGGTTCGAAGTTTATTTGACTTTCATTTGGTTTGAATATGCTCTCCAGATACTCAGCAAACCTTTTCGCTTTCTGTTCATTGCTAACAGCCCACTCCCCAAGTCCAATTTTTATTGGAGGAATTTGAGTAATTGTCTGTTTCATATTCTTGGTAGCCTTCCAAAGTGAGTAGTCCGGGTTAAGGCCACTGGTAAGAATTTGGAGATAGGTGTTGGTTGATGTATCGAGATGGTTTTGGATTTGCCTTTTTAATTGATTTGTAAGGTTATTCACTTCTTTTTGTCTTGTGGAGACCTGGACTGGTGCCACTTGTTTCTCTGTTTTCTCTTCTCGTATATAAGTTGTGTGATCTCTTTAGGATAATTATTATGTCTCGTTGCTCTTTTTTTTGTTTCGGGTGTGTTTTTCCAAGCAGTCTGCTGTATCAACGTAACGAATTTTTCCAAGTCTATGTTTAGCTGCTCCGGAGTTTTAAGTGGTACTCTGAGATCTGTATAGCAATCTAATTCTATTTTAAAACTTTCCCAGTCTGTGTTCTTATTAGCTACGGCTAGATTAGGTTCCTTATGTAAGATTTTTTCACTTATTTCTAAATATATCGCAGTGATCTGAATTCATATCGTAACTCTGTTTGGTGCGAATATAGTTAGACGATAGATTTTTGTATACAAAAAAGTCTATCAAGTCAGGGATTTTTAGCCGATCAGTTGGCCAGTAGGTACGTGATTTTGTTGATGCCACGTCACATTTCATTTCTTGTATGGCACTCATAAGTTCTCTTCCTTTTGTGTTTGTAAGTTTAGAGCCCCAATGTAGGTTCTCACAAAGTGGGGGTGGTGTCTTTTCCGGTTGCTTAGACCTGAGCTTGTCCTTTCGCCTACCAGACCAATTTTCGGTCTTCTACGCTGAGGTAATGGCAGTGAGGGAAGCCTCAATATGGCTACGGAATAATATCGTCCCCTTTGAGGACATGTGCATTTGTACCGACAGCTAAGCCGCAATAAAATCTTTGACCACTTCGAAGCTAGTCCCTGATTGTCGCACGTCCCTAAAGGACCTTGCAGGACTCTTCAACCTGGAACTCATGTGGGCTCCGGAAAATAAGTACTTACATTCTGGGCAATTGTAAGGCTGAAAAGTTATCTCGACTCGAAACTACCTTGCCTGACTCAGACATATCCGCCCAGCCTGGCATGCCGTTGGAGATGTGTAAACTAGGCATCAAAAAAGCAGCCATTAAGGCTGGAAATAGTAGTAGGTAGATCTAAGAAGCTAATGTAGTTCAATTGGGGCTCTATTGCACGGCTGTGGCTGTGCTTCATTGGCTGACATGCTGATAGGCTCGAAGCGTCCTCATGAAACTTTTGTAGAAGTTGTCTATATGAAGAGGAGGAAGAAACCATCAAGCACCTCCTTCGTCGCTGTCCCGCTCTTGTCATACATAGAGGTCGACACCTGGGTGAACTTCACAGTCCTAACTGAACTGAGGTCCGTGGACGTTAAGTTTATCAAGGACACTTAAATTGTTCGACTATAGGGTTCTTAGGAGACAGTCCTATGTGGTATCACAATGGGCTAAGTATGGCCTAAGTATGCCCTTTTTATAATATAAGGGCAACCACGAAAACCTAAAAGTAATCCACTTTTATTTATTATTTGCATTAATATTGTTTCCTTTATTCCTAGCTAGTCGAGAACCCCCTGTTATGACGACGATGCTACGCAAAATTTCGTATTTTCATTTCAAGATCACATCTATTGTTAATATGGTATAGTCAACGTCAATGTGATTTTATAAAAAGATAGATGAAAGAAGTTCGATGATCCCTACATCTATCGAATACATATATAATAATATGCTTACCCCGAACCCGATTTTAGAAGCTGAACCTATAAATGCTCGCGCTTTGTTGCCTTCCCTGGCAAAATAATCTTCTTTTACCTCAATAATCTGATAGGCGCGAACTCTCTCATTAGTCGCGGTATTTTTCGAAACTGCATTATTGAACTCGTGTCTATGATTCTTCAAAATCTGTTCTATCGATGGGGCTCACACTTGATACACATATTCAACACATATGTATAGCCTTGGGAGAAAACAACTATTCAAAAATTGAACAGTAATTTTCAAAATGACACAATTTTTTACAATATTTTTGTTTTTCCGTAGTTCACCTTTTAAATTTTAAGAATTTTACCGTTTTTGATTTCAGGTGAGTAAAACTGCCGCAATCGTGGACATAGTATCTTTTTTTTCGACTGGGACAACTTTCGTTTTTGAGATATAAAATAAAATAAAAATTTTGTTATTTATTCTTTAATTTTTAAAATTTGGGTCGAAACTAATATTTCACTATTTCAATCATTTCTGTTTTATATTTACAAGTAACACGTAAATATAATAAAGGAAATGTCATAAACGTAATATGAGTGGGGAAATAAATCAATTAGCATCACACTTAATTTATATTCAAAAACAGGTACACGCTATTCTTAAAAAACAAGTTTGAGCAATATTTTTTGCACGGCACATCAGCATTCTCAGTAAGACGAATTGGCCTTTTATTTCATTTTTGAAATCAAAAATCAGTGAAGATACATACACACTCAGTATGCATCCACAAGGGCTTCAACCAAAAACTTCAGCCATCATTAAAAATTACTTTGTAATTTTGTCATTTAAGTTTAGTGTGGCTATGGCTTTCTTGATACCGCAACTACATCGACACACACGTAGTGTGTATTTTAACCCATTGTTTTGCATGTGTTGCGTAGCAAATCTAATATGGATGTAATAAAACGGAATATTATCTACTTATGTAATATCAAATCTATACTTAATTTGCTCCACATTAATTATTACCTTTTGTAAGGAAAATATAGTTTTGGAATATTCAAATAAAATGTGCTTGACTATCATTCGAATCTTGATAAATGAAGTCATAAGAATATAAGACTCGGAGAATCAAATCAGTTAGATACTCTAGTTGTTTACAATGATTTGTACTATTTGTCAACAATGTTGTCAATATGTCTGTCAATAATGAAATAGTCCAACTAAATGCAGGCTGCTAATTTTCTAAAATACCAATGACCCTGAGAAAATGACATCATAATTATGGTGCGGTAATTAAAATTAATTTAATTTGCATTAAGTGCGAAAATTTGTATTGCAGGTATCTATAGCTCTATAGACTTTGAAGCACATCTGCTTCGAAAGGCCATGTATTCAAATTTGTTTTTTACACTTCCCAAGGGCTCTTCCATGTACGCCTTACTGATCTGCTTGATTATTTTCTTTATTACACCCTTATATCATTCGTACTAACCAAGTTAGCATTTAGCTGCATGTATGTTGCACTGTACTCTGTACTCACTTTTTAGATAGATGACATTTTTTACTCATTGAAAAATTCACTTTTACTTATTTTAATTCACAGCAGAAAATGATGATAACAATCTAAGACACAACTTGCGAACGCGCCATCCACTTCACAACGAAATTAGACGATTAGTTCAGACAGATTTGTGGCCTCTTCTTGGCGGCTACACCTTAATAAGTCGGAACTCGAATTTATTGAACAAAATTGAGGTCGTTATCCAAATAATAGCCATCAAAAGTAGCACATGACAGAGACGTAAGCGATTCGCTTGGAACTATTTTTTGAGGCAGAGGTTGCGTTGCCGCAGTTAAGTTACACGCACAAGTCAGACAGCAGCCAAAATTCCATGTGTTACCTGCAACAGCAAAAATTTACTGAGGTAGGAAGCAGTTCAATAGCAACTGCTCTTTGCTATATCCCGCAGTACTTCCGTTCTGGACTTCACAGTTGACAGGGTATTGTTACCTGTATGTGGATGGGTGCTTGCTCCCTCAGAATTGAAGCAAATGGTCGGACATATGGGGAAAGCAATTGACGCGGGTCAAGCTCATTTTGATTGCTCACTCATGGTCAGTGTGTTTTACTTAGTGCGTTCGTGGGTATTTTAACGAGAAACCATGAAGGGTGACAAACCGTCGATTAGTGTTGATCTATGCTTCACCTGCGTTGGAATAATTAGATTAGTGCTGCAGTGTTTTGTTCTCGGAAGTTTTTAAATTTTTTGAAACCTTTTAGTCTTGTTGTTTTATGCTGTTTAAAGCATGTCATGTTTTTATAATTTGTTGGTACACATGCATTTCTAAGCATAATAAATAGCTGAGGCGACATATTGAATCACATCTTATATTACTTACAATTAAGCTTCTTATTTAGGGGAAGACTACCGCTATTCTTTATATATTATTTTCATATTATGAACCAACTTAAAATATGGTGATACAGTCCAGAAACGTTTCCGAGATAAGGACTGATAATGTTTACACTTTTAATTCATAAAGAAACGTGTTTATTTCTCACTCATTCATCAAAAAACTAATTAGGTACTACAAATATTACGGGAAGAACAAGAATAGCTGTAAAAAATACAAGTTTTTATTTCAACACAAAGAAAATATTAAATTTTAATAATTAATTATAAACATGGTTTTCTGGATTAAAGATCAACTGTCACGAATTTGGCAATTATACATCATTTTATATCTATGGCAATTGCAAATCGTAGTCAACTGCGAAAGCCTTCGATAGGGTCACACAAAGTCCTTGTTGCAAAGCTAGGGAAGATGGGAATTGTAAATCCATTATTGTCTTGGCTTTGCAGCTACTTGTGTGATAGAAAGCAGGTGGCACGTATTGATGATTTTAAATCTCGTGTTATTTCAGTAACCTCTGGTGTCCCTCAAGGGTCACACTTAGATCCCTTACGATCTACCACATTGTCAAATCCTGTTATATGCCGACGACGTAAAACTTTTTGCACAGGTTGACTCAACTAACGATGCTCACTTAGTGCAGGAAGATTTGAACTCTTTTGTAGCATGGTGCGAAGATAATCACATGTCAGTGAACGCTTCGAAATGTAAAGTCGTACGTTACACTAGAAAGAAAGATCCAATTGTTTTTGATTATGTTATCGGGGATTCTGCAGTCTCGACGGTGGGTGACATTTCTGAGTTGGGTGTCACTTTTTCCGCGGACGGCGGGTTCCACGAACACGTGGTTTTGTTAACAGAAATTTTAATGTTTTTAAACTGCCATCAACATATATAACCCTGTTCAATTCACTAGTCAGACCTGTTCTGGAGTATGCGTCACCAATGTGGTCTCCGTATACCGAATTTGATGCTCAATTATTATTGGAGTCAGTTCAATCTAAGTTTCTGCGTAAATTAGCCTATTTAAACAAGAGACCTCTTAGCTTTGACAATCACGATTATACTGAGATAAAAAAATTGTTCAATGTTAGATCGCTTGGAAACAGAAGGATAATTTTTGATATGATTTTTCTATTTAAAATTTTAAAGAACTTGATTGATTGTCCACACATTCTGTCAAATATTGGCTTACATGTACCAGCAAGAGCTTTACGCGGAAACAGACTTTTTGATGTATCTAGTTGTCGTACTGCGATCGCAGAAAACAGTTTGTTTAATAGAATTACTCGATATGGAAACGATATAGTATGTGCAGTCTATTGTTGATTTTTTTGATGTGATTTATACGAGGTTCTTGCAAATTTTATACTCGCGCTACTGAAGAATTTTCTGCTGTTTAGCTTAGTTTATTTATTATCTAGTTTACCATAAATCCTGATTTGTTTGTGACATCTTTTTGAACTGTGATATTATGTATATATAGTGCCAGTGTTTCAATTATGTAAATAATGGAGCATTCCTGTTGATTAATGAAAAATAAATAAAAAATAAATTTCGAATATATTAGATTTGAATAAAATGTTCTATTGAAAAAATTCATAACAGCATTTACCAAGTAATACGTATAAGTACATGCAGAGTTGAAAGATCGAGTCGAGATTGGGTCGAATTTTCGACCAGCGTGTTTCAGCACTCAGGGTTGAGAGATCGAGTTGAAATCCAGTTGAAACGTAGTTAAAGTGACAGCTAATATGACATTGCAGCATTAATTTCCTCCATTATTCTCAGCATTTCCTTTGACTGTTCGGGCTTCCATAATTTTTTTTTTGCTATAATATTTTTACATATAATAAAAAAGGATTTTAAGGGGTTAAGGGGGGTTGCAACCGTGAAACCCAGGTTTCAAAAAATCGAATTTTTTTTTATTGTCTTATTAAATTAAATCTTCTTAAACATCTCTAGAATATTGGCCTGAGTTTTCAAGTCGATCGGAGTAATAGTTTCGGAGATAGAGCCTTGGGAAGTTGCGCGCTCAAAGCCAGTTGCTCCCAGTTTTATTTTCACTCAAAACTTTAAACGCCTTTTTCTCGAAACTGTGTTTTCAAAATCGGTTGTCAAGATTTCTCGAGAACTACTCAACCGATCTTGATCAAAATTTACACAGGTCTTCGAGATACAATTTACAAGTACCTGAACGAAGGATATTTTTTTTCAATTACAACTATTTTTAGAAAAAAAGACGAGAAATTTTGAGCGAAATTTTAATTTTTTTGTGAAAACGTCCGCCAAAAATCCAATTTTAATTTAATTTTTTTTCCTTCGTTCAGGTACAAGTTTATAGTGTTAACTAAAACACGTATTTTTTTTCTCTTTTTATGATCCTGCTAGGAATTCTGTTGACAACGCGGACACACCTTTTTTCCGAGGGCTCGCCGGAAATGACGTCACAATGGCGGAGTTTTAAAAAATTGTTTACCAAAAATTTCAGAAATCTGTTATCTAATGTGTATCTTTCAAACAATAAAAAGTTTGAATGAAAAATTTAATTTTTAATATGAAAAAAAAAATTATTGAAAATAGGCCGTTTTTTCCCGGAGGAAACCCATGTAACCCCTTAAATTCTATCTATGCAATGAAAACATAAGCAGACGACAGCAGCTCTTAAGTCGACTACTCAACCCGAATATTGTACATGTTATTACATTCGACTCCTCTACTCAACCCAGCTAGTAAAGCGGAGTCGAGTTGGTCAACCCGCTTTCGACTCAACCTGCGTACAAATGGAGTTGAACTCGCGTTCAACCTACGTTCAATCCTATTTACACGTATACGTATAGTAATTATTGTGTAATATGGCACTATTACTTTTTAATATATGAAGGTTTTATTTGCTTTGTATTATATTAGATTATAATATTTAAGATTCAAGTAAGTAGATTTAATGCCAACAAATATTAGAAAGTTATACAAGACTTTTTAAAATTACTTTTAATAAGTACATGTTACATATTAAAATCTAATATTTCATGTATTACATCAAATAGATACCATACACCATTAAAATATGAGAATAAATTATAATACCACTTTACTTTGGCATTAAGACCAAACCCTGGGGTATCTATTTTAGAGCTCTAAGAATGACTCGGATAATTGAGTATTTGAGTACTCGAGTTCAAAGATCCGAGTTTGAGTAAAGGAGTTTTGAGTAGTCGAGTACTTGAGAGCAAAAAGATCCGAGAACTCGAGTGAGGAAGTATTTGAGTACTCATTTCAGGAGTATTCGAGTATTAGAGTTCGGGAGTATTCAAGTATTTGAGTAGTTGAGTCCTGTAGGTTTAATACATTAAGAAGTAAGAAATACAAGTTAATTAATTGTAGACTTTATAATTCATTATAATTATTTTTTTTATTTATTTATTTATTTTAGTTATTTACAGAAAACTAAACCTGGAAAAGAAATACAAGAAGTTAACATTATCGGGATTTAAGCAACTTCTGCTGGAGCTTACTATATTTCCTGCTGTAGAAAACACTCGTTCAGATGTAGCAGAGGTTGCTGGTTTATTAGGGAATTTTCTTAACTTTCTGTACGCCAACGTTCTGTCGCCTTGGCTAATTCCACTGCGACGCACGCTCGCTTCTGCGACACAAGGAGACGGAGACAGAAAGTTCCGCAGGGCGGCGACAAAACTGTTTCACTAATTGTGAGCTAATATCGAAGGGAGCTGACTGGAGACTTTTGTCGCCGGCAACTTAAATCAAGCCAATAGAAAACTTAGGAAACAATTCGAGTTACGTCACTTCTGCGGCATAATGTAAAACAACATCAACAAAGAAATATAATTTATGAAGTGGCGCAGGTTTTATTTGATAAATGGAAATGATGAATATGCTTGGTAAATTTGTATACAAGAGATAATAGAAAAAACCTTGGTTTGTTATTTTCTTTTAAATTTTTTTTATGTGATCTATTAAGAAATGAGCGGCGATACATGTTGCCGGTGTGCCTAAAGCCTTTAAATCCCCCTATGACAATGTCTTCATATTAACTCGACGAGCTGCGCTGCTTTGGCGGGGATTCATATTTCAAGTCAACCGTTGTACGAGATTTAAAGAATAGGTTTGATATGGAGTGGACTGAAGGAGTAAGCAATGTAGAAGTGTCACAGATTGCATCCTTTTTGATCCGCGATATAAAGACTTACTGGCTCAACCAGAACAGGCTAGAGCACACATCCGATCTGCAGCCAAACAATTTTTTCCTAAACTTGAAAATGAGCGAGACGGAGATTCCAGCCAAGAGGAACAACGAAAAAGTGCACTAGAGTTTTTATTTAATATAAATGAAAGTGGATCAACAAGGGATGTGTTATCTCAATTTAATTCCTATTTAGCTCTTCCACAAATTCCATTAACGCAAAACCCATTATTATGGTGGGAATGCCAAGAAACTGCATTTCCCAATGTTGGTTGTCTTGCAAAAAAATACCTTAATATACCAGCAACCTCTGCGACAACTGAACGAGTATTTTCTACAGCAGGAAATATAGTAAGCTCCAGCAGAAGTTGCTTAACTCCCGATAATGTTAACATTATTGTATTTCTTTTCCAAAATAAAGATTTAGTTTTCTGAAAATAACTCTAAATTATAATGAATTATAAAGTCTACAATTTACTTGTATTTCTTACTTCTTAATGTATTAAACCTACAGGACTCAAATACTCAAATACTTGAATACTCCCAAACTCTAATACTCGAATACTCCTGAAATGAGTACTCAAATACTTCCTCACTCGAGTTCTCGGATCTTTTTGCTCCCAAGTACTCGAGTACTCGAGTACTCAAAACTCATTTACTCAAACTCGGATCTTTGAACTCGAGTACTCAAATACTCGAGTAATTGAGTTCAGAAGTACTCGAGTAGTAACAGCCCTGATCTATTTGATTAGCGAAGGAGAAATGTCTATTACGCCAATGGTACTCCTAGATCCTTCGGTTTGCCAAGTCTGTATAAGGAGAAGTTGTCAAGAGTATGTAGTACCTACATTTAATTAAAATAAATGACACAATATTTAATGATGGCAGGCGAAAAGCTTCAAATCGCAAACGATTTTCAATGTATACATTTGTATATCCTTTCTCTACCTGCACATGTTGTACCTCTTTCGAAAGGCAATAAGATGGGTAATTCAATAAAAAAAAGGAGGTGCATTAATTACATGAATTTCGAAGAAAATGTGGTAGAAACGTGAATTTTATTGAAATTTTAAAGAATTTGCAATTACGTAAGTGACCTGCAGTTGTAAAGGTAGCTAAAGATTGATGGCATTTTGGGAAAGCACATTAATATAGCAGTTGTTTCGCGTGAGTTTGATGTTGCTGCGTTAATTAGATCAAAAGATAAAAATAAAATAATAATGTGCATCCCGCATTCATGAATCACCCTGTAACTCGAGATCTGAGATCTATCACCCCTATCATTTCTGCATACGTTATACGATACACACTGTATAACTGGTTTACTTCAGTTTTTTATGATAATTTTCAATTTGCAATTTTTCGTTTCACTTTGGATGTACTGTACTGTACATACAGGATGTCTTGTAAATAATGGACAACTCATCAAAATATCAAAACTCGACCTTAATAAATGGTCCGCGCTTTTCGAGAAATTGGTATACTTTATACAATTTCCAAATCTCTTTATCTGAGTTCGTTTTTTTATCGCCACTTGTATTTAATTTCGTTTGGCAAATATTACTTAACAGTTTTCTATTCGATTGGAATATATCAGAAATATGTAATTTGAATTTAATTTCAAGATTAATAAATTAATGTACATCTATTTTTTATTTTATTTATTTCCATCAATATAGTATAAACCATGATGAATATTTGAAATATGAAATAAAATTAATAACATTCAAGCTAAGCAAAATTAGAGAATAAGTTTATTTAAGTCAGCTAGAGTTCAAGATAATTAGGTCTTTTGCCAATTGAAACGCAATAATTTCCAAAATCACAAATCAGAATTGTTTCATTGGTTTCCATTGCTTGCGGTGTGGAAGGTCGCCCTATCCTGTTGGAACTATGTATGAACAAGTACATGTCATTTACGTCCATTCCATCCAATCGAGACAGACGTATATGTATACACGCCAAAATAGCACGCAATTGTGATTTGTAACTGTAAGTGTACATTTTACAGAAGTGTTTTGTCAACAACTCCTGAGATCTGAAATTCTGCTTTATATTCTATAAAACCACAGTGATGTCAAAACCTACAGTAATTTGTCCCCATTGCTTTAGAGAGTCTGGTTGGAGTGAAAATAGCCAAATGTATTTCGCGAATATCCTGTTAGCGATCAGTTTTGCTATAAATGTTATTATAGTTTTTACATACATGTGTAAATAAGTAAAGTAAAGTAAAGTTAAATAAAAAACACAAAAACGTATCTTAATTGTGTGCACATAAAGCTTTATATGTTCAGCGCGTAACCATTTCAGCACAATTTTAAAAACTTACCTTATAATATTCGGTTTCTTCGTTAATAAATAAACTCCAGCTATTGTGCCTACGGTTAGCGATAATCCGATAAGAATGTTGATCCGAGTTGGTCCTAGGTCAGCAAAATTTAGCTTCATCGTATATTGTATCACTCATTTCTCACTTTATGGTATGTCAACTCACTCCTACAATTCACACATTTCTACCACGACACTATTATTAAACATTTATTTTTTCACTATCGATTTTTTATAAAATGAATGATTGCTATGTACCTCAGAATTCTATGAAGGTACGATAATTTAAAATTAACCTAAAGTTTCAAGAAAAATGTGTTATTTTTTTGTTTGGTGCATATGTTTAACAGAGATACATTTTGCTGTAATATTTATTATCTTATCGGCTAGCCGGTCACAGCATGAGTCCCCAAGGATTTTAACAAAAAACCATACCATTTACGAAGAATTATTTGCATATTGTTACCTTTTCCCCTACTTTAAGATTGTTTTTTTAAATTAAAATATTTATTTGATTAAAATTCATTTCAACTGGACAGCAATCTTATTATCATACAGATGCTACTGTATAGTTGCTTTCTAAAGTTATAGCTGAGGAGAAAATTCAAAACATTTGGGCGGACGGAAAGCCCATCGACTCGCGGAGCTATAGATGTTAAGTAGTTTTCTGGTGCTTTGCAGAGTTATCTAGCTAAAGATATGAGGTACGTCCTTTGTGTCAACGGACCACCCTTGGTCACAAGTACATTTTCAATAATTCGATAAGATAAATAGAAACCAGAAAGCATACAATTGTATTCTGAGATTATCTTTTAAAAACTCTCTATTAACATGCACATATGTTATATAGCCATGGATAACTCATATTGGATAATGATAACTAGTCCGTGAATGGATAAGGCGAAGCGGTCACTTGAAAAGTGCACCAGTTGCACTTCGGCCATCAAAACTTTTAGTTAAAATGTTATTTCACTCGTCAGATATTTGTTTCGGTGTGTTAATGATATTTTTGTTATTTCTATCATTAACAAACAGGCATCCAGAACGTCACAAAGAATATCTGAGAAGCTTGACCAACCTTAACAGGAGTTATTTAGAGGAATATCTTAAGTTCAGTGACAGATTTGAAGTAATAAAAATAAAGTATAGAATACGTTTATTAATATTATTTCTGTTATTGTGAGATATTTGATTGATTTTGGTTGTTGTCCTTCCTTTTCTAGAAAACTCTCCAAAGAGTCGGACATCCAATACGAGAAGGACAGGAATACAGCAACATTGATTTAACAGACAATTCAAATTATAACAATTCAGCATTCTTAGAGAAATGCCTTGGAATGACATATCATGATCAAAGCGATAAAAATGCTGTGATAAAAAGAATGAGAACTCTGTTTCAGAAATTTGGTGTCAAACCATGCAGTTTACCCCTTCAAGTAGATTGGAGAAAAGCTGGAATAGTTACCGAGATTCGCAATCAAGGAAAATGTGGATCGTGCTATGCTCACAGTGTAATTGCATCAATAGAATCGCGATTAGCCCTGGAAATGAATTTGTCAACGCCTATGGAATTCAGTGTGCAGCAAATGTTGGATTGCTCCGGAGAGTTCAGTAAGGGCTGTTCCGGCGGAGATACTTGTGAACTGTTAGAATGGCTAGAAACGAATAGAGTTAATATTTTACCGAGCAACTTGTACCCTGCATCACACAACGCGAGGAACAAATGTCGAGCACGGAAAATATTAAAGAAGTTGGGGAATAATGCAAAAACCGTCCGAATAAAGCAATATGCCTGTTTCAAGTGAGTATAATTTACCTCCCTAGTCCCCAGAGCATAAAAAATGCATTACGTTATACCACTTTGTCATTTGACATTTCACACTATTTCTGATACTATGGCTGACAAAGCCATAACTTTGTTTAACTTTTGCTAAGCTAATTTGTTTCGGAAAACGTCGAGGAAAATATCCAAAAGACTGCATTTATGGTAGACTATCTAACGAACAAAATTAACCCAATTTGAACTTTATACCACTAACAGAACCGGAAATGTGATGTCGTGAAATTTGGTCTGTATGTATCTAACGCATATGTATGTTTTTTGCTGCACGGAGATTCATTCTCAAAAGTTATATCTCTTTTCTACTAACGGTAGAGAATGTAATTTGTGTTTTTTTCAGATTTCCATAGTTAAGTCGTTGAAAAAGAGTTATCACACCAAATACGAAAAAATTAATAAATTTTGAGTTTTTTGAGCAGGTCGATCGGGGATACATTATATTTCTAAAGCACATTATTGAAGCGAATTTTTTATTTTCTTGGTATTTTTGTAGGTAACAAAATGTCGGAATTCGCGATAGGGTTAGACATATAGCGCAAAATTTAAAAATTCTTGGTGCTAAAGATATTTCGATGAATTGAATTGGGCATATTACTGAGTTAGAAATTTTCAATTTTCTGTAGCCATAATTCTTCTTACTTGCCCCACCTAAATGTCATTTCATTACACTACATCTTTCTTTACTAAATAATTAAAAACAAAATTTATTAATGATAACTATTTAGTTTCACAGACAACGAACATGAATTGCTCGCAGTTATTGCTCGAGTAGGGCCCATAACCACCTCAGTAGATGCAAGTCTCTGGCACAATTATCTGGGAGGAATAATCAAATATCACTGCAATGGACCTCCCAATCATGCGGTTCAAATTGTCGGCTATGATCTAACGGTTGAAAACCCATACTACATCGTGAGAAATTCTTGGGGCTGTTCATTTGGAAATGATGGATATGCCAAAGTTGCCGTAGGATACAACACTTGTGGTATTGCCTCAGAAGTGGCGCTATTTAATATTGCTTTGGTGTAAATGGTTGGACGAGAATTATTGGATATTTTATAACATATGTAGTTTTTGTTATAAATTGTTGTAATATGTTGATTTATTTTTAATTTAAAAAACACGATTAATCATATACCTATCTATTTTTGATCATCCGTGACATATTAGTGAGCGAAATTCTCATAAGCGCCCTAGAAATTTTTCAAGAAATATAATATCACTACTAAGATTCATCATGTATTGTGTTTGTTAAATGGTAATTTTTTTGTACGCAGCCTAATGAAAAAAATGCATTACCTTCACCTTCCCTGACAATTAGTCTTTCAAAGTTAGTACAGTTATTCCATATGAGTCGCCTCTGCAGCTGCGAAATTCTTATAAGCGCTTCTTGAGTAATCATCAGAATTATTGTGCAAAAATTTAATTTGATAACGGTAAATAAAGTTTTATAAATCTTTGCATTTTCGCCAATAATTTTAATTTATTACTCCTGCAATTAGTGACCATTTTTCAAAATTCTGAGGGGAAAAATTTTGAGCGAAGAAGAAAAAATAAAAATTAATAAAATAAAAATAAAAGAAGGCTATTGCTAGAGAAATAAATCGATCAGAATCCGCAATTTTTTGAAATTGAGCGATAATTATGGTAAATATGTACCACGGAAAGGAAACTTACCCGCAGACAAAAAAAAAACAAATTTCCCTGGAAGCAACCTCAAATCGACTTAGCGCTGCTCAAATTGTAGCAAAGTTGGAGTTGCCAGTTAGTGAAAGACGTGTCCAGCAGATTTTAAAAAGCTCTCCACACCTGATTTACAAAAAGCCGGCAAAAAAATCCTTATTAAAGAACCATCATAAGGAGGTTCGTTTGAAATTTGCCAAAGCCCATATTCATTGGAAGAAAGAATGGGCAACAGTTATATTCTCAGACGAGAAGAAATTTAATTTAGATGGGCCCGATGGTTGTGCACCATTCTGGCATGACTTAAAAAAGGACAAGCCAGTAAAATTTTCCAGAAATTTTCAAGGCGGAAGTGTAATGGTGTGGGGAGAATTTTGCTCAGATGGAAAACTGAAGTTATGCTTTATTCCTACGAAAACCAACTCCGTTACTTACACAGAAATGTTGGAAGAGGTGTTAATATCTTATTTGGAAGATGTCGAAGAAGATCAGCGTTTTATATTCCAACAGGATAACGCAGCTATTCATGTGTCTCGTTATTCTAAGGAATGGTTTCGAAGCAAGGACATTCCTTTACTAGAGTGGCCAGCCTGCAGCCCCGACCTAAACCCCATAGAGAATCTATGGGGTATTATGGTTCGAAAAATTTACCAGAATGGTCGTCAATTTCCTAAAATTAGTACCCTAAAACACGAAATAAAACAGTGTTGGGAGAGCCTTGATATCAGTCTTCTTAAAAAGCTGGTAAATTCAATGCCGAATCAAATTTATTAAGTTATCATTAACAAAGGCAAGCATACAAAGTATTAGTATTAAATAAAAATTTATTCAGTGAAATATACTTTTCAATTTCATTTTTTTTTATATTTTAAATAAGGCGCTGATAAGAATTTCGCAGCTGCAGAGGCGACTCATATGGAATAACTGTATTAACTTTGAAAGACTAATTGTCAGGGAAGGTGAAGGTAATGCATTTTTTTGCATTAGGCTGCGTACAAAAAAATTACCATTAAACAAACACAATACATGGTGCATCTTAGTAGTGACATTATATTTCTTGAAAAATTGCTAGGACGCTTATGAGAATTTCGCTCACTAGATTAGAATTGAAGTGGAATCAGCACTGACAATTTAACTCGTAATATTTTTCAATTAATCGGACGCTCAATTTATGCCTTAATTGATGGGTTAGTCAAGGGATGAATAAAATTGGGCCATACATGACGGTTCCGTAGATATTCCATAAGAAAAAAAAATTAAAACTGAATAAACCAGTTTTCTATCGTGCACTCTCACATTTTTGCATTTAATGTGATTGTAATAGTTTTGATATGTACATATTTCTCACTCAAAAATACATACTTTTCTTCACAGTTTTTTTTAATAATTTTAACATATATGGTAAAGTACCTACTTCAGTCCGAAAATTAGAGAGACCATTTTGAAGTCATATCTCGAAACTAAAGAATGCACATAAAATATTGCATATGATATACATATATTTTTCAATGTATTTCAAAACACCTATTGAACGACAAACCTCTTGAAGGGGTACGCAAAGTAGTAGTAGGCCAAGTACCCCACAAAATTCTATTGTATTTTACTATTTCTCTTAACTTCTGCTTTTGGATACGCTAAGAGCATCCTCTTCCTAAATTGCATTATAACATAAACGGTGGTGAAATGTGGGAACCACGGAGACATATGGACAGATGGACGGTTATGTCGATTATAAGGGTTCCTAGTGACTACGAACCCTAAAAACACTTTGACTAGGACTTCTAATTAAACCGTAAGCTTTCTCACATATGTATGTATGTATCTACATGATACTACGTCAGCTAACTCTCCGTTACTCACCTTTATAAGCTTTATCTTCAACATTGTTTTAAAATACCAAAGATAGTAAGTAGAAAGCACCAAAATAAATGCTCCTAAACGACTCTTTGGGGGACTCTTTCTTCAACTTCAAGCCAACAAAAAGTAACTCTTATGGCAAGTTGTTCCAATTTAAAGTCGATTTTGCGTGAGATGTCTTCTCTCTTCTTTCTGTTCCCAATTTTTCTTCAAAGTAGAGGAGCAGATCGTTTTACCTAACTGGGAGTTGAAAATGCCATAAGTAATTGTAGCTTACTACGAGCGTACAGTTAAGAGCGACGTAAAAGCTAGAAACAGATGTCATTTAGTTAGATCTTGTACTCATTATTTGTGTTTTTTTTTTAATTTACCGCTGATTTTGGCATAGAGTTTTTAAATTAATTTTTTTGTAACAATGTGTTTGTCCAGAGACTTTGTGCAGATCACAAAAATGAATTAAAGAATTAAATATTGAGAGGATTGAGAAATTTTCCGAATTAAAAAAAAAATACCACGTAACTCCTGTGCATTTTAGTGATTACCACCTCGGAAATTATTCTGATTCAAGAACACCGTCAAAGCTGCGCGCAAATATATCTTGAGTTAGCACCTTGTTTATGGGTTAAAATTAAAAACTCATTTTTTGCTGCAAACACTTCGGGCAAAATACATATGTATGTGTATAGAAGAAAGAGTATACGGAATAATTCAGTTGATATGGCCTTACAGCTGTTAAAACTTAAGCAACCTCGTCATTTTGAATAAAGTCAGAATTAACTGTATTGTTTCAGACTTACGCAACGATATTGTTACACCCCAAGATATTAATAAATATCTTTGAAACATTTTATGGACTTAATTACAATTTTTATGAATAGAACCCATATGTGTGGTGCATATGGTTAGTTGGTGAATCCCCTCACATCCAATAGATACGTGTAGTTCCAAAATGCAAAAGAATAAGGTAGTGGGCACTTGGTCTAAATGTACTTATCCCCCTTGTATGTATGTACCCCTTTCATTAGATAAATCTCTGTAGATAACACTGAGCACGGTTTAGTGAAAGCGCACATTTTTAATTATAGGCGAAGTTCCACTAATTTGATTACATAAATCATATGTCGCACCGGCTGGTGATCACAAAGATTCCAACTAGTTTGAAATTTTATCCAGGCAAGTAGTAATCACTCAATAAAAACGGTAAACACACAAACCCTTAAAATTAGCACCACAATGAAGCGAAAAAAAAAATATACGAAACAAGGTAGATGCGGTCTAGTTTCGCGAACAGTACTAAATCTCACAGAACAAAATTCGTAGCGAATTTCAACAGTCTCCGTCGTGGGTGCTTGCAAAACCCATCGCTGATAATCTTATCAAGCTCATAATGAGAGTGGCTTTCTGACAAATGTAATCACTTAGAGACTGGCCTTCTCCTACCTCAACCACAAAGGTAGAACTGAGCTTAAGGTGCAAATTCACACTTTTCATTTCGTGCCAAGCAAGCACACACACATGTACTATGCATACCTAGGGCGAACAATTCCTTGGGTTTTTCTCACAATCTGGCCAACATGCCCGTCGTCTTCACACTTCACATTTTGTGTTAAGCGAGAGAAAAAGTGGTTTGCATAACTTTCCACTGTTTTGAGGAAAACTTCTCAGGCTTAATATTTTTTCTTCAATATTCGAGCGGGTGATGAATATAGTCTGAGCTCGGGGAGTGATCAATATTTCGATTTTCGAGCTTCTTGGGAACTACCCGCTCAATAAGCCCAGCAGACTAGAAGCTACCGGTTGCGTGCTTTATTAATTTATTGGAAGAAAAGCAACGAAAGGAAAACAAACGCCGGTGAAGCGCTCAATTGTTGTCTATATTCGATTGTAGGACGTCCTTTGGCACAATAGCAAATCTTATTCACAACCGTAAAAAGCTTGATATAGACATTTTTTATTGAGGCATAACTCAAAATGAATGATTTTTATTTAATACATGTCTTCGGATATCTCTCATGATTGATGGAACTTCCAGCTTTAATTTATGGAGCCATTAAACCGAGTTATCGCCCTTTAGTGTACTCTTCGTTTGATATCAGATATGAATTTTGTGTGAGTTTTCGCCGTTTGCGGTAGATTGAGGGTTTTCGGAAAATGCTGCATGATGTCTTTAATTTTGAAGGTGAGGTAAGTGAATTTTTTCAACTAAATGCTTGAGACCTTAACTGTAGGCATAAAATGCAACTAACTTCCAAACCTTTCCAAGATTTTTTTAAGGAATAAGTTTTCACAATATAGCCCAGTCATTTTAGCAAAAAAAAGGGGTCAACCTCGGAATTTTGTGATAACAAGCTGTAAACTTGTACACACCTTCATTTTGGTGTTCTAAAAGTTGTCTCAAAAGTCTCATAAAATCTCGTGTCTGCGTCGTGAGTTATTCAAGGTCAAAGGTCACAAAAATCAGTTTTTCGCGATTATCTCGGTTTCTATAGCTCCAATGATGTTAACATTTATTATAAAAAGTGTTGAGCATAAAATTTGCATCAAATTTCGTTTTATAAAATTTTTCATACGCCCAACCGTTTTTGAGATGGAGGGAGAGAGCCCGCTCAGCCATACTCACTGTAATGCAAGGTCAACCGTGAATCTCAGTGAATAATACCTTGTATAAAGTTATTAAATCATTGAAATATCATTAAATATAAATAATTTGTATTATGTAATTTGTATTATTTATTAGTTAATACAATATATTTAATATTAATTTTAAAAGTTATGGCTGATTTGTGTTTTATTTGTGAGTCGGCTCTCTGCCCTCTATCTCAAAAACGGTTGGGCGTATGAAAAATTTTATAAAACGAAATTTGTCCAAAATTTTATGCTCAACACTTTTTATAATAAATGCTAACATCATTGGAGCTATAGAAACCGAGATAATCGCGAAAAACTGATTTTTGTGACCTTTGACCTTGAATAACTCACGACGCAGACACGAGATTTTATGAGACTTTTGAGACAACTTTTAGAACACCAAAATGAAGGTGTGTACAAGTTTACAGCTTGTTATCTCAAAATTCCGAGGTGAAACCCTAATATGACTGGGCTAATATATCTATGTCCCTTTCAGCTACACTGTCGGCTATATTGATTACTTTTAAAACTTTTGTTTTAAGGGGGTATTGCGCTTTGAAATTTTGAAAAATTGAATTTTTTTTTTTTTTAAATATTTCTATTGTTAATGTATGTAAGATTGTATTCCAAAACGAATTTTTAAAAATTTATGAAATTGGCGTAGTTATGATGCCTCAAAGTTGCAGCGGCGAGGGCGATGCGATGCAAGTGCGGCTTTTTCTCGAAACAGCATTTTTCAAAACGGCGACCACGATATCTCAAGTTCTACTTGACCGATTTTCTTCAAATTTAGACAGAATCATCCTTATACTAGCCGCTATCTTCGGAACTACGATTTTGTTTATGCGATAAATAGTTTTTTTGTAATCCAACATTTACTTCGAAAAAAAAACCCAAAAATCGAACTTTGTTTTTAAATTTGAATAACTTTTGCAAATTTCTATATTTTGACTTTTCCCTAGTTCAGACGATAACCCCAATAGGATACAAATTAACAACAATTTGGAATTTTCTGTTTCAGACGTCTCTGAGGGCTGCAATCATGGTCGCCGTTAACCCCTTCGCGAAAAACATCTCTACTTTGACCAGCTCTGACAGCTGGCATTTTTGTTGTGTTGTCAACGAAAAAAATATATTTTGGTACTAGAGACTTGTGTTAATAAATAACAAAAACAAAAATCACAATATCTTTTGTAGTTTCTGAGAATAAAAATCTTAAAATCTTGCTCCAAAAATGACGGTCAAAGCGCAATACCCCCTTAAACCGACAAAGATTACTGCATTTATAAAACTTTTGAAGTTAATTTTAGAAACGATTATTTCTTTACTTTACTTTTACTCTTAAATCAGACAGAATTTCAAAGTATCATGTGTTAGTAAGCTTTAAAGCTCGCTAGTCTTCTACCGAATAGTTTAGATTTTAAACTTAACTTGAAAGCAATTAAGCCAAAATGTTTTTTTATAAAGCCGCCAGTCTATATTGATGCTCGGATACGCTAGAAAAGACGATCTTTTTCTGCCTCGAGGCAGAATTACTCTGTAGAGTAATGGAGAGAGGTCTGGCCTACTGTTCCAGGGGTCCCGGGTTCGAATACCACATGAATGAGAGGGCAAGTAACAAATGTACAAATATTCTAACCATCGATATTAGCGGCAATGAGTCAAACGCAAAACACGCAATAATATTCAGACGATATCAAAAAACGATATTGTATTTTTGGTGTGATGGATTCTAGAGAAAAGAGCCTTTTTCTCTTAGTTACATATACACACTCATTGTATGATTTTTTTCTATATTTTATTCTCAATTTAAACGCAAATTCGTCTACTTCTGTGGGCTGTTCGGATTCTTAGTATTCGAATTTGTGATGAGTTGAAAGATAGATAAATTTGTATTATGATATGTTGCATTTGCCAGTGTACGAAGCATATTCACAAGTGTTTATTTATACAAGGTTAAAAAATTTCAACAATTATTTTAAGAAATAAATGATAAAATAAAGTTGTTATGCCCGCTCCACACTTACCACGCGAATCGCGCGCGACACTGCGAAAACAGCGAGAACGCTAGTGTGGAGCTGATACGCATATTTTTCGCGGCTTCGCGCCATTTTCTCCACTTTTTGTGGTTTTTTCCCGCGGCGCGAAGCGTGAAAATAGCGCGAACGTGTATCGACTCCAACTGGCCTACTCAGTTCGTAGCTAGCAACGGCTCTGTGTGGTTGTGTGTGTGCGAATCATTGCAAATGTGGAGCCTTGTCGCAAGTCGCGCTGATTTCGCCTCATTTTTTCTCGCGCGATTCGCGTGGTAAGTGTGGAGCGGGCATAACACCTTGTAGCCTCTCACCTGTGGACACACAAATACGCAACTAAAATGAAATTATAATCGTCGTTCTACGTCCTATATTTTATATTGCTGGAAACATTGACATCTGGCATTTGATGCTGCGGTTTTAAGAGGTTATTTACTATTTCGGTGAAAATGAACCAATAGTCCGGTCAATCTAGACATTCAAGGTACCATAAATTCCCAACAAGCTGAAAGTTAGTAAAATTGTGCAAAACATAATTATAAATAAAATTTTAAAGTTCCCCACCAATCCCGTGTATGGAAAACATTTTACTCAAGGTCAAAGGTAAAAAAATGAGTTTTTCGCGATTTTCAGCAAAACGTTAAGTTTTATCATAAAATTACCCCAGACAAAAATTGTAGATCATAAAATTTTCTATAAAATATGTATCAATACTTTTTTTCCTAAGAGCCACCGTTTCTGAGATATAACGATTCTAAAAGTTGTAAAAGTTGTAATCGTCATAATATGCATGAGTATTAGTCCGGTCAATTTAGACAACTTTCTGAAACAATTTTACAACTTTCAGCTTGTTGGGAATTTATCTACCTTCACACTTGTTTTATTGTCTAAATTGACCGGACTACAAATTTAGGATTGCTTTGGTTTTTTCGTCCTAGATCAGTGCGTCTTTACTCTTCTACTTCTCCTCCGTAAATAAAAAACCTAAAAATTATTCAATATATTGGCGATATGCTATTAGGATAGCAATTAACTAAAACCAACAGTTTGTTTTCCTATAACTTCAAAGAATGGCTGCCAATTAGCGAATGTGTTTTTAATACTCTCTTCTGTGGACAAATTTCCTGTGGACACGTAACGATACATTGTATGGACATCTGTCAAGAGATATTCATAATTTAATTTTTTGTTGTATTCTAGAAATATAATTGACTAGTCTCCAGAGAGATGAGATTCTTCTGTAGACATTTGGGGTTTATTTGTTAATTTCAATTCTATAATGATTTATGGTAGTGCCGAAGTTATATTAATTTCAGGAAAACTAATTATAATATTATAATTTTGTTAAAATACTACTTATAGCATAGGATATTTATGGTTTCTCCTATGAACAGGAAAAATTGAAAACATTCGTTTTCAGTCAATTTGGGTGAACAATCTCTATTTATATTTTTATAGGAACCGATATCTCCATTTACAAAGTAATAATAAAAATATAAAATATCGCAGATAATTTTTTAAATTTTTTTTACGTCAACTCTATTGCTTTCACCCAAATATATCGAAACTATCCAAAGCCTGGATAAAGTCTGATTTTCCTATAATAAAAATAAATCAAAAAAATTGAAACTTTTCATCACTAACCTAAGACTCGTTCAGTAAAAACAAAAGCAAAAATTGAAAACATTGACCAGTGAGCAAATTGATGTTACAGCTGGTGCTCAACTATGAAATATTTGTCCCGCAAAAAAGGTGGTAATATTTAAGAGTAAGTATTTCATTACTATACTCTAGCTAGAGCTCATGTTTTAATTTAAGCTGCATTAAGATGTTTGGTACTTCTGTGCAAATTTTCAAAAAATTACCAAAATTCGCAACCTTTTACATTGTATTTATTGAAAAGTGTGGCTCAATGCGCATTTTTGTCTCTGAATTTGTAATATGTAAAAAAAATTTAAATAATAATAAACCTGCTTTCTGTGTTATTTTTACGATATCTGGAGATTAAATGTCAACAAAAAATATTGCCTAGTTTAAAAATTACTACTTAATGAAATTGACCCGACAAATATGAGGTTTCAACACGATGGTTCCACATGTTACACAGCGACCGAAATATTCAATTTACTAAAGCAATAGCTGGCCGAAATGGTATTATTTAAAAAAATGTATCTGTCAGTTTACCGCCTTGTTAGTGTAATTTAGTGGTTTTGAACTTTAAATCTCTTGTTTATGATATATCTTTATATATATAATTCTACTGTACGTGTGTATTTGACTGAAATCCTCCTAAACGGCTGGACCTATTTGAATGAACTTATTTGTATGCGTTTGGGTGGCGCCCTGGATGGTTCAGATTCACAAATCAGGCCGGCAGATGGCGCTGTTGTTGTAAAAATTCATAATTATACTATTAGTAATGCGTGTGCCATGTTATGAGTACCTTTGGAAAGGGGAGGTAGTTTAGAATGTGTTGGTGAAAGAAAAGTTGATGAAAAGTGTGAAATGTGGGAATTATTGGTAAAAACGTGTTTTTGTTGCGGGGGAGGGGTAAGGGGTGACACCCCAAGAAGTGTATCTCAGGGGTAGGAAGAAGAGACACTATAGGAAATTGGGCCTGGTTGGTGAAAGTTGATGAAAATAGTGAAAACTTGGTTTTTTCGGTGGGTGCCGACGAAATTTAAACGGCTGTGGAAGAACAGTGTATGCATGAATTGGAATAATTTTCTCACCAATCGATAGCTAAGGAAGCAGAGTAATCTAAATATATATAGAAATGAATCCCTATTTCCTTTGGTCACGCCATCACGCGTGAATGGCTGGACCGATTCCGCTAATTCTTTTTTTGTTGTGTTTGTTATTGTCAGGAGAAGGTTCTGATGAAAGAAAAAAATAAGAATATTGTGCGGAAAATTAGAAAATTATGTTTTTGGTTTGGGTTTTTGGGGTCACTAATTTTGAATCTGCCATCAAAATTTTGGAAATCAAGATGCTGGATCAATATGGCGTCCGAAAAGTTAAACTTCAAGGGATTTCCCTGAAAATCCGCGCTAGGTGCGTTTCGGGATCACTGATTTCGAATCTGTTATTCAAATTTCCAAATATGAGACCACCCCCCACCCGCTGGGAGATATAGGAGAGGGGGTGCAATAAGGAGGTGGTATAAAATGAGGAAAACTGAATTTAATAATACTTTACAGTTAACAGTTAAAAAAGTATTAGGAATAGGTGAAAGTGATGTATGGGGTGTATTGTGTACGAATTTATGGTTGATTTAATGAGACCACCCCCACCCCGCTGGGTCACATAGAAGAGGCGGTTGTGCAGTAGGGAGTCGTTGTAAAAATAGGGAATACAAATTTAATAGTATCCCGGGAAACGCCGGGTCGGGGCAAGCTAGTAATAATATATGTATAATCCAATAAATTTAGGCGACTTAAGAAACAACACTGAAGCCTCCGTCCGTGATTTTCGATCCAATTTGTGTAATAAAATCATGGAAAATTGTGTTAAACAGCTTCATGATCTAGCCGCGGTGGACCTTTTAGCGATATTGTATTCCATCATTAATAACTTTAAATGTACTTTAAAATAATATATGCATGTAAACAGATTGTTGTTATCTGATATACGTTATGCTTTATTTAAAAAAAAAACCTTGTATTTAATGTACGAGATTCATGGTTTTGCAATGTTGGAGAAAAACAGAACAATTGCCTTGATCCCTATTTCACCTAAATTAAGGGAAAAACGAAACGAGAATTGACTGCAAGATAAGTATTCATTTTTATATGTGTTTCTGTACGTATATATAACCATGAACCGTAATTTTCACAGAGTATGTATTTCTATTGCCGAAATACCCACAAATAATGAAAGGAGCCAAGATGATTATGTTCGATTATGTTATAGCGCCTCCGTTGTTTATTTTACAAAAGTATTTAAAAAGTACATAGTTTATATCTTGTACGATGATACGGAACCCTTCGTGTGCGAGTCTGACATGCACTTGACCGGTTTTCTTGTACTTCAAAAGATGGTGTTCGATTTTACAACACACTGTTTATCAACCTAACAGCCCACGACGAAAAGTTGAACTACCTTCTAGGGACATAGAGTATTTTTTTAAGATTTACAGAGTGAAAGACTTTACTAAAATCTAGACGTATCAATATTGTTACATGTTCTTTCTCTCGAAAGACTTTGGTTTGGAAAAACATTGGTTCAAACGTCAACACCAAATATTCTTAAATCTTGAGAATTTCTTTTTACAAAACATTACCCCGTTCACCTTACAATGAATGAAATCACTTACCTTAGTTTTTCACGTTGTAGTTCTCTGAGGATTTTATCTCTCTCCAAGGTATATAAAATTCGTGCATACTCCTTCAGTGATTTCCTCGAACCTTCAGGCCTGTCCAGGCAGATGCCACTGTCGATGCTCTTTTCAAAAGAACTATCTATTTCACACATTTTTAATAAATTTTACTTTCACTTTATCTCACTTGCAGCCATTTCATACATAATGCATTAATTTGCACATCGTCTCATTTAGCTGTGAACTAGATTGATGGCATAAATTTATTTCTCAGCGATCATTAGTATTTCCTCGAACACCACACACATAATGAATCTACCGCGCGCTTTAGGTGTAATATAACTTTGTTTACAATTTGATAGAGCCTAATTACGCAAATGCTCGCTTAGGAGTAAACCGACTATCTGATAGGTAAGACACTTTGTAATTGCAAAATATAAAGAAGTACTGAATACCTTATGAGTTAGCCCGATGCATACTTTACTTTTGGGGGCGAGGAGATAAACCTGAGTTTGCAGAAGACACAATTATCTGATTTCTTGGTTTGGGCGGTTTCTTCGAATAAATTAAGATGACAAAATTAATGTAGGCAGACGGCGCATTTCGCCTTGAGTCTGACAAAATTCGTTAATGGAAGTTCTGTAGTATTTTAAGATGCGATTCATTTAGAGAAATAATTTTTCGTTTTCATGGAGCTAGAATATTGAAAGTTCAGCTGGTAATAAAAATATGAAACAAGATGCATGTACCCAGTGGCGTAGCGTAGTGGGGGGCAGCCCGCCCCGGGCGGCACTTTAGGGGGCGGCAAAATTTCACAATAAATTATAATAATATCTTGTAAATATTTGAACCATCTCATATTTTTGTTTCGGACCGATCGAAATGAGCTTTCATTACTTATACTGTGCCGAAATCGGGGAATCCCTTTCTTTAACCCCTTAACCTACGATTTAATTTCCAACAGAGCGGGCCAAATTCAACCATGCAGTAGACAACAAAGTGGACCCAACTTGGGCGTCCTATGATATACAAATAGTTTATAAGTACACACAGGATTATATGCAAATGAATATTCTGTATTTACCTTTCGGGTCTAATCCGAATCTAAGTCTGACCTGTTGGTGTTGTGACCAAGCAACGAAAATAAATTAATTAATGCGGACTCACTTGAATTATCAAAAGTTTTTGTCAAATCCAAGCTGGAAGAAACTCTGCACAATATTATAAGAATGCTCCAAATATTCTTCACAATTGCCATAAGCAATGCCAGCTGTGACAGAAGTTTTTCAAAATTTAAATTGATCAAACATTATTTAAGATCAACAATAAGTACTATAAGGCTAACCAATCTGGCTATCTTGTCTATTTAGTAAGAGGTATGTGATGCTACATACATTGATAGTGCAATAAAAGACTTAAAAGCCCTTAAAAAAAGTAGACGAATAAAGTTTTAGTTAAAGACAGACGTTTTATTTTTAATTCTAGCAAGTATATTATTTTGCTATAAAAATATAAATATTAACAGTATCGTTCTAGTTCTAATTGAAACTCGATTTGCGTTTTATAGTCAATTCGCTAATAACTTAATCTTGTCGAACGTCAAGGTATAATCATAAGTGTTCTATACCTGTTTTATCAATGTAAGGGGATACGTGCAAAAATTTTTGTAATAAATGGGATTATTATATTGTAAAACATATATGTATATATATATATGACTTTTTTATTTGTAACCTGTACAATACACAATAATGATGACTGTTCTTGCCGAAAAGTTCTTTAGAATTACTGTATATTATAATCTTTTAAATTGAAATGCCTAAATAAGAGGGCGACAAAATTTTCTTCCGCCCGGGCGGCTGTCACCCACGCTACGCCACTGCATCTACCCAGACGATTTTGGGTAAAAATAGATAAAAAAACAAATAGCTACAAGTGTCTGATTTATCCCTTTGTTTGCCTTTGTTAAAACCTAAGTATATTAATATCTTGATAATAAAAGAATTGTACAAATAATAAGGTACAGACAAACTTTCCATAACATGAGAAATTTGAATCGTATTGAATAGAAAAAACTGTTATACCATTTCTTTGTTAAGTACAACAATTTCCCAATTAAGCAAAACCAGAGCCCAATCAAAGAGACACTTTTACAAATTGAATTAAACTTATACCAATGAACTGGACATTTATTCCAAATGAATTAATTAATTAAGCATCTTTCGAGAAACGTAGTTATGCAGTAAATGTGTAGTAATAAATAATTTAAATGCTTTTCTTATCTCGCTTTGGAAACAGCAGATTTTAGGTATTTTGTTGAAGGAAAATACCTCGGATATGATAAAATTTATTTATTAAACGTTGATAAAGAGTCCACCAATTTTCTACTTAATTCATTAAACTTATTATTAATTAATTAACAAATTGATCGATTCATTTTTGAGGTACTCCCGGGTGAATAATTTCAAAAACCCTGTCAATATCAAAAGTAGGGCAACGAAAGTAAATTCAAATCTTCGAACTTAAGTAAACAAATTAATTTTTCACGCCGTGCTAATAGAAGAAACACTTAGTAATACAAGTTTGAAAATCCCTTCAGAAAACTTAATAATACATAGTAATTATCTATAACTGAAAATATTAAAATAAATGTTTTCTACTCTAAACTTTCATTTCTTAATTTCCTGTTAAAAAATTAACAACTAATGGGGAGGTTCTTATTACTCAGGCCCCAATTTTTGGGAACGGGGTTCGAAACATTTTGCTGTGCTAATTAACGGAAAAATAATGAAAAAATTCTATCTCGACCCGTTTTCGAGATATAGGGCAATTCGCGAGCCACCTAACGTTCGTAACTTTTAGGAAAATTCTATTATATATTATAATTTCCCTTTTATAAACTGCCGGTGAAGTTAATTTTCCTTTTACAAACTACCGGTGGAGTTAATTAGCACAGCAAAATGTTTCGAACCCCGTTCCCAAAAATTGGGGCCTGAGTAACAAGAATCGTGCCACTAATTTTGAAGCACCCTTTATAAACAAGAATAATTCACTAAGAAAAGAGGTCATATTTTAGTAAGTTGGACACACAATTCAGCTGGATGTGTTAGTAAACACTGCAAATTGGCTGCCTCAGCATAACCAGTGAACTCTGGTGATAAAAACCACAAAAAGTGAGAGGTGAGTATTGTGACATACAAACATAGAAAATGTAATTGATTTCTTAAGCATGTCATCTCAAGTTTGTTTCTCGTGACCTGAACTACAAAGTTATCACTCACTATCAGGAAACTCTGTTAGCAAAACATACAGTCCATCTTAGCACTCAATCTGCTGACATATGCGTGCTGCGTGCGTAAACTACACTTGCGCGCTAATTGTAAACTAAGACATCACACCTCTTTTTCTTTACCCCGTTGGCTAGATGGAATTTTAATACCACAGCACTGTAGATGACATCTCCGGAAGAATAACAGTTTGGCAAAGCAAAGCATCTTCTACATATTATCTACAACGAAATCAACTGTGAAAAACGCAATCCAGCAAAACGATCCACTACGAGGCCTTGCAACTGTCCAAGGCCACCGCAACTACTGCTGATAGACCAATTAGAACGTACTAATAACAATTCGCCATTTCGCATCGAACGATTTGAATATCACTGTTTTTAAATTGTCCTCCTTTTAGGGTTAACGGAACGGGACTCTCCAGTCACTGTGAGTGCGATCGTGCCGAGCCTATGAAAGGGAAGTAGACAAATATATCTATCGCAGCGACGCACGGCCACCTGATCGCAGTGTGGAAATGATAGAATTTAAGTTTCTCACTTGCAATTCACCTCATCGCGAACTACCACCGACAGCATTGTAGCTAACCGGACTACTGCTGTGCCGACGGAATATTGCTACTTTTGCATTTTTATCGAAAGAATTCGTAATTTCAATTCTATGCTGATAATTGCCCCGGCACTAAGTCTGTAGTCCAAAAGGTCGTTAGACTGATATACAGTAAATGCTTGTAAAGCAATAGTTGCCTGGGAAGTATTCACATATGGGGCTTGTGGTCTATCGCATAGATATTTATATTTATACCTAATTAGTGTTTTTAAGGGCACCTATACGACTTCGTTTTTGTCCCATAGAGGAAGAGAAATTGAAGAGTGGTTACTATAGCGTCATAAACATGATAATGTGTGCTATAAATATGATCTTTACTTAGGTAAAATTAAAATTCATAATTCTAGATCACAATGTCCGTAATTGCGAAGTCAATTAGATATTTCTTAAAGTGGGTAGGAATTTAGTAATACAATTAATGCTGTTATGATAGCATAACAGAACTGTTTATTATGGATCTGAATTAGATATATTGGAAATACAGCTTTGTTCATCCAAGGAGGATATTTAACTTTGTCTATACTTAAACGAAAGGTAAGTTGTACTTCAACAATTGAATCACAGCAACTTGGCCAAGTAAACGAGCGATGGGATGTCGAAGTAGCGTCCAATTGTTTGTACTCTCGTTGCTACAGGTCAGGGTAACTTCCAAATTCATGGAAAATACTTGGTCACTGTGTGTTGTAAAGTTTTGAGAGGTAACCAGTATTAAAGATTAGGTGAGCGTATTAAATTTTTCGAAAGAGTATATGAGGATGATACATATGTAGATATTATAGTCCTCCACCATTTTAATTTAATTGAAAAATTTGATTTTTACTAAAATTTAATTTGCATCCTCTTGTTTCAAGACTCTGACTGAAAAATATTATTCTATTTTTTATTTTTGATTTGTTTTTCAAAAGCATTTATTAATTTTCTATTAACTTTTTTACCTTCCTAGTATCTGATCCAAAGTAATTTTAAAGTGATTTACTAAAAGTGGATAATAAACACTATGCAGTTAAAAGTAGGTGGAAAATTAGAGAAAACAACAATTTTTTAGATAAAAACAAAATTTATTTCACATTGGTATGTATGTATGTATATAAAAGGAAAGCAAGAGTCGGAAGTGAAACACAAGAAAAGATAACAGGAATAAATACACATTGACACTTATAATGCTAACTTCACATCTATTATGTTTAATTTTCTACTGTGTATGTAATAAGAAAATGGATTTGTACACAGCAATTTACGTAATTTTCATAGAGTGTAATTTTAATACTTTAAGGATAAGGTATTTAATCTCCTTCCAAGAAATTGATTGCAAATATCTTACTTCCTCATCAGTGGGTATTATTATAAAAATCACAGGAAAAATGTTTACACAACTCAAGTTATATACATTTTTTACGTACAACCAACTGTTTCCATGATATGAAGCAGAGAGTTTAAAACGTGTACAAACAACGATTCTTTTCCTAGCTGTAACAGTAAATGGTTAGAGGGTCGGTTGAAACTTGGAAGGTCTTCTATTGAATGATACACTGAATAACAGGCGGACTGAAAAGTTCGTAGGCTAGCATAGAAAAAATTATTTTTTTGATAGAATTTGATTTTATTATTCAAAATAGTTCCCTTCGAGGGCGATACAACGATTATAGCGGTCACACAATTTTTCGATACTATTTTTATAATACGATTTGTCTTTAGCCTCAAAATAGGCTTCAGTTTCGGCGATTACCTCTTCATCGGCGCGAAATTTCTGTGGAATTGGATCCGGTGTGAAATAATGGAGCCATGTTTCATCCATCGTCACATATCGACGCAAAAATTTGGATTTATTACGATTGAACAGCTCCAAACACTGCTTAGAATCATCGATGCGTTGTTGTTTTTGGTCGATTTTGAGCTCCATCGCGGCACCCACTTTGTACAGAGCTTTCGCATATCCAAATATTCATTTACGATATGACCAACACGTTCCTTTGATATCTTTAGGGTCTCAGCTATTTCAATCAACTTCACTTTACCGTTATCAAAAATTATTTTGTGGACTTTTTTGATGTTTTCGTCGGTAATAGCCTCTTTGGGGCGTCCACTGCGTGCATCGTCCTCGGTGCTCATTTCGCCTCGTTTAAATTTAGCAAACCACGGTGCAAAGTCCAAATAATGTTTATCAAGCCAAGCCTTGGTTTCAACAGTATTTTTTTTCGCCAAAAAGCAATGTTTTATTAACCCACGAAATTCCTTTTCATCCATTTTTTCAAAGTAACAAAAGTTCTTTCACTAAAAATGCTATAACTCAGATACTAATAATACAACAGCTGTCAAATTTATACACACGTCTTTTAAAGGTTAGGGCTAACTAAAAATCATATGGATTTGATACTAGTAGAGCCATCTATGGGTCAGCCTACGAACTTTTCAGCCCGTCTGTTAAAGTTGTCGAAAAATCGGTCAAGTGCGAGTAGTACTCGCATACGAAGGGTTCGGTACCATCGTACAAGATATAACACTATGTACTTTTTAAATACTTTTGTAAGAGAAACAATTTGCATGGCGGCCATTTTGAAATCCGCCATTTTGGTTTTTCATTATTTGTTGTTATAGTGGCAATAGAAATACATACTCTGTGAAAATTTAAAATCTCTACCTATTACAGTTCATGAGATACAGCCCGCTGAAAGGAGACGCACAGCGGAGGCTTAGTAATAGGGTCCCGTAAGGCACCCTTCGGGTACGGAACCATAAAAACGGAAAATCGGCAACGTAAGGGTGGTTGACGGAACGGAAGGCCCATATGTCACCCCGAGGTGTATATGTAAATATGTCGTATTTTGCTTGTAAAAGATTTTGTATTTATTGTTTTCAATATTGTTTATATATTATGGATACATACTATACCCATGTTATTAAACAATCCTTAAGATATGTGCTTTGTTTTGTTTTTGTACATTTTATCAAACTTCGAAAAACGTTCCCGAATTGATGGTTTTCTGTAAGACATTCACTACAAAAAAATTTTGAATTCTGTGCGCTGCCCTGTCAAAGTTTATTAATATACAAATTGTGCAACAGTATAAACCAAGAGTCAGCACTATAGCTTGAAATTTGTTTTGGCATAAAACCAATCTTGAAATTCGCAACCTTGGTGAGTGGTTTTGAGCCATATACATAAATCTCAAGAATCTAAAACGGGTGAGGCACCGTATTTCGGTCATAAAGAACTAAAAGCATCATTGGCCATTATTTACAGAGCATAATGTTAAACTTAACAAATTGCATACTTTGGGGCTTATGTGAAGAGTGATTTGCACGATAAAGCATAAGTAAATAATTCATGCTAGATTTTCTGGTTAAAATGTAAACAACGACTTTCAAATTGTTTTTCAAACTAATGTTTTCTTCTGATGTATTTTATCTAACATATTAAGCGCATTATTTTACCTATGCAAGTGGGTGAATTTCTCAGTGTTTTGCTTGCGGTTAGCATTTACTTGCATTTTATGCTTTTTTATATTTTGTTATAATAAAAGAAAAACGCGGATTCATCACTTCAATTTTGAAATGACACCTCAAACTTGCTACGATCGTATACATACCGATTTCAAATACGCACAGGTATGATGTACATACATATATTAGTTCGTATATGAATTGGCTTGTAGAATTTCTTGAATAGTAAACGTTTTACTTATAATGTTATTATGGCAACCATTTATGTAACTCAGAGAAAAACTTTGTGCTTTTGAGAGTTAGCTTCAGTTTCAACTCAACCATTCAAATGACGATGATACTTAAATCGAGCAAATAATATAGAACGCATTTCCCTAGTTTAATTACGCTATTCTTTCTACTCGCGTTTCCACGGGCTTTCATAAATAAAATGCCAGTATACATTTTTTAGATACTTCGTAAATTTTCGAAGAAAGTCGAAGAAACATAATATGTTTATGTAAAATAAAAAGAAACCAGAAAGCAAAAGTTCTACATGCATAAATAACATTTTTTAACACTGGTATTGGTGAGTTGATGGTTAACTTGGGGCACGGCAGTGCCCCCGCCAAGTTGAGCGCGAAGCAAACACTGCCGTACCATCCTTTACTGGAACCATTTCGCCGCATTTTCAGGCCCCTATTTGAGAACCTCTGGATAAGACCAGAACGCAGAAATTTTCGTCATCCAGTAAGCTATAATCACATACTTAAAATCATTTTCAATTTCAAGTCTGTAGGTCATTTAGTTCCGAAGTTAAGCGAAAGCAAAGTTTCGCATTTATGACACTCACTCACTCACTCATGATCATCAGAATAGAACTAGTACTTCCCATAAACTCAGAGAGCTGAAATTTGGTACAGAGTTAGGGTTTAATGGCCACATAAAGGGAAAACTATAAAAACTAGGATAATCGAAGATCTGGAGTACCTGGTGACCCTGATTAGAAAACACAAGAGCCCAACCAAAATGCCTCCCCTTCTGCTTATATCGTCCCACTGCTGGGCGAATGCCTCCCCTTCTGCTTTTAATCTCACTGTATTATAAATCAATATGCCCACGTTTCTACAAAAAGAAGTGAAATCCCACCAAAAACATTCTGTAAAAAACTAGCCAAGTCTCGATGGAGCTGCTTGTTTATCTCTAAAAAGTAATGAAATCTAAACAAAGTCGTGCCAAGTCTAAGGTTCTACTGCGATTTCTTTATTATTTTTCCTCACACGTGCGCGGAAACCACTACTATTCCGCACGGGTTTGCGTGTGGAAACACGCCGATTGCCCACTGTAAAACCTGTTGGGAATAACCCATTGGTAATTTTAAAGAACGCAAGGGAGACTTCGAATAACGCACGGGTACCTGAAATGGAAATGCACTCAGAATATTTTCTTTCTTCTTCAATTCAATTCTTCAAGAAATTCTTCATGGGAGCCGTATACCTGAGTGCATTTGGGTCGCTCGATCAACGCAATGAGAAGGAGTGCCATCACTGATCACTGGACAGGAGTATGCATTTCTCGCTTGCACTTGCAATAGCTCTAGAAATCTACCTGAGGAGCAGTCGGGACTCAAAGGAGCCGAGTTTGCCCGGCTCTGGTTAAGATTCGTGCTCTCAGAATATTTCTTCAAGGAATCCCATTTTTTTTTATATACTCGCACGTGTTAAACATCCTTTTAATGCTTTTCAGGTACCTAAATAAATTATTTAAGCCGGGTAATAGTATATTGCTTTGTACACCTGTACCTTAGTTATCATAAAAACCTTTCGTATATCTTTTTGAGAGATAATTACAGCAAAAATTGTTTTTTTTATTTGCAGGGGGCTCCGCCCCCCGCACCCCCCTTCCGCTCCCACGGACTCCTCCTTCCCCGACCTCCTTATCGAAACCACCGCCACACTTGTGAGGAAAAATACAGTGTGCTCGCTTCGCTCGTGCGTCTAACCCTGCCATCGTGGGCAATCGGCTAGTTTCCACCCTAGTTGCACAAAATCCTATTTCCTTTTCCCTCGGAGCAGGCAAACTTTACCTTCATGGGAGCCGTATACCTTGTGTGCATTTTGGGTCGCTTCATTAACGCAATGAGAAGATATGTAAGGGTACTTTTTTTTTCCTTTTCCCTCGGTACCCGAGAGATACTGAAAAAAGGATCCTTTATGACACAAGTTTATGTAGCTGTTCTGTATGACTTGAAATTTGGCCGGCTCCGCTTTAAACTAAAACCCGGAGATTCAAAATAAATTACGCAATTTTGAAAGGAAATGCAGTTCGTAAATAATACATATCTTAAAAATGTATTATTTAACCACGTTCTATGACAGAATTGTTCTAATTTTTCTATATATTTGAATACGAAAAAAATTAATTAATTTTCAATTTTTTTTAAATGTAAAAATAGTTGTAATTATTGCTTAAATAATAATTTTTTCTGTTGTGGGGGGCTCTGCCCCCACACCCCCCTCAACGCCCCTTCCTCAACCACCCTCTTCCGACGATCGCATGCCTCACTAGTGCGGAAAAATAGAATGTGCAACTCGGGCGGTGCGTAGCCTATTGCTTACGCTGCAGCTAAACGCTCTCGCTTCGCTCGTGCGTTTATTGCTGCCAGCGTGCGTAATCGGCTACTTACCGCCCTTGTTGCACAATATACTAATAGTTAATGTTGTGTGACTTGGCCGTTGAAGGGTACACAAGGTACAAAACCAGGTGCTCCATGACACCATTGCACAAATCTGTCGCCAGAACCGCTACCCATTGACGATATAACATTACGTGTAAACAAAATTGACTTGTACCCACTAACGTATAAAGAATGTGCAACGGCCTTTTGCCTCCAGTCACCTAATAGTGGTGACTGGAGGCAAAAGGACGCACATCTTTGCCGTTTTTATACTTTTGACGTGAATACCTACGTACTTAAAATATATTAATAAAAAAAAATCCGACTAGAAAAAAACAAAGTCGTTTTAATATTTTAAGTAGTTTTTTTATTTGTTACTATTTTTATTTTAACTTTTTAGTTCCATATAATATGTGGATTAAGTAAGTAATTTCGCGACTTCAGGGGGGAGATACCTTTAGAACGGGTGAAATCAGTCAATTTTAATGAATTTTTTTCAAGGTGATAAAATAATTGGATCATTTATTACTTTTGACATCTTGTTAATACATTATTAAAGTGTACAAAAACATGAGATTTTTTTTTTTTTTTTTTACAAAATGGCGGCTCTGCAGAATATTTCCTCAAGAGTCTCCCGCGAGTCATCGAAAATTGCTGCAGCTGTCAAAATTTTTCTATTTATCGGAAATAAAAAAGTTTTTTGTTGTCGATTACTAACATATTAAAAAGAAGGATAAACCTATAAAATAATAAAAAAGTTAAAAATTAAAATTTATATCGGCTGTTTAATCAAAGGTCCAGATTTTGGCTATTTTTCAAGAGTTTTGACCCCAAAAAAATTATTTATTAACCCGATATCTTTAAATTTTTAGGCACATCCTTCCGATAGCAATACAAAGAGAAACCCCTGAATATTTCAGCCTAATCGATCAATAAATTTTTGAGTTACAGAACGAGCAGTTTTTGAAAACACAGTTTCGAGATAATCGCGTTCAAAGTTTACATTGAAACTTTCGTTGGCATTCTGGGTATGGCCACCCAAGCATCTTTCCAGTAAATACTTTCTGGACAAATCTTCGTAAATTGCTAGAAGATGTTGTTTTATATCGTCGCCAAGTAAGAGAGTAAGTTATGAGACAAAAGAATGCACAAACGTTCACAGTACGTTAGGCATTGCTCCGACCCAAGCTCTCCGACTACCTGATTAATTACGGTATGCGGGCTCTGACGTTTTTCCCAATAACTCCATTAATATTGAATATTTCGATTTTTTTCGAATTTTCGAATTATGTAAAAAAAAAAATCGATTTTTTGAAAATTCTAAAGGTATCTCCCCCCTTCAAACAGGCACTCGTACACATAACAAGTTATTTTGCATAATACTACGATGATAGTATTATATCTACGTCCAAAACCTGTCTCTGTTATCCTATGGTAATGACGTCCCAGTTCATCGTATTCTGGTCGTCAAACTTTCATGTGATACCCATGTCATGAGGGATGGTAAGAAAAGTGTAATGCGTCATCTTGGGGCGTTAGATTTAGAGAAACGTCACATCGATTATCGAATTTTACTCCACCCTTTCATTTGACATTCTTTCCAAGGGGCTTGTGAAGAAAGAGGTGATTCGCCTTCTTGGTGAGCCCGCCATATTTGGTTTAGAATGAGCGCACATAGACAGATTTAATTGATTTAAACTAAATTACCCTCACCTGTCATAATCTCCTTTCAACCAAATCGACTTGAAATTTTTAGAGAATATTCTTGAAATGTGTTGCTTTTAAAAATCGTTTTTTTTTAATTTCTAAGTGTACGTAACTCCTTTAATTATAAGTTACCTAAGTACTTAAATACTCAAGAAATACATACATACATAGGTACATACGTGCATACAAACATAAAATGTACATACGTAGAAATTTTTATGGCGCCAATTTGAGAGCTGCTCCTACCGAATAAAAGTAAAGTCACGGGAATTGGTCCAGAAATCTTGGAGAAATCGGTGTAACAGACTTACATCCAAAAAAATCAATGTGAGCCGTCACGGGACGCCTGGCAGATGTGAAACATCGAGTGAAATAAAATGATGACTGTTTATTTATTTATTTAATGTTTATTTTCATTAAATACAAAAATTCAAAAATTTATTTCAAGTTGCGCCAACTTATTTCTTTTACTCGGTGACTTCAGTAATCGTTACACTCGATGTTGCCTCTGACGGTATTATTGTGACAATTGGTCGATGATAACTGAAGTATGTTACAAAAGCATTGGACACAACATTATCAAGATATCTAATAAATACGGCATCTATTGTTGTTCCATATCTGGTAGTAGGTTCTCTTGGATTATTGTTAATTTGTAATTGAAATTCTTCTTGGAGGAACGTAATTAATGGCATTGATTCATCTTTTGCAAAATTTACATTGAAATCTCCAGCTAAAATTAATGGTAGTGATATATATACAAGATAACATTTTAATGTGGCTTTAATATACTAGTAAACTGAAGAATCTTAGCTAGTTATTGCAATATACTACTAAAGATCTTAAATTATAAATTTCAATAATAAATGTTTTAATATAAATTCCACCATGATTAGAAAATGAATTAATCAATTAATTTTTAGATGTTCATATTAATAACAAATAAGAAAAACATTCGAGCCCTACTTGCTACCAGCTGATTTTGAAATACAATTTTGGCAGTCATTATTAAATTTTAAATTTTTTCTCCAAGCAATTGTTTTAGTGCATTATTTTTAATAAGAAAAGAATAATGAGAATGAAATTGAAATTAATTATTAATTAATTTAAAAATAATATATGCAATAAAAATTGTGTAAATTTCAATCTACCAAGACAGTAGATTTTACATTTACTGACGTTGAAAAATATAAACAATACAACATATAAATATAATCAACTTACTGATGACTTGATAGGGTAAATCGATTTTATATAAATATAAAAAAAATATACCATATACTTGTCGCGATATTTAAATATCACATACATAAAATGAGCAATAATTGTGCATAACTATATATTCTACACACCTCCAGAAAATGAATCCATTTTACCGAATTCGAATTGAACTAGTTTCCTCAGTTTCGCAGCACTTCAAACAGGCAAGAATTTTTCCACGCGTACACTTGTTTCGTGCGTACTCAACGGAGGCTGAATGTCGACTGCTGTCGAGGCGACCCTAGAGCAGGTATTTACCTGCCCGGTCCGGAATTATGTTCTAGGACTATCCCTAAACAAGATCTGAACATATATAGGCGAATATACACAACTCAAAAATTTGATTTTTGGCCAGCTTTTTGGGATTCTGCCCCACTGTGCGTCGGACGAATGACGGAATGTGTCGCCACTCCAACAATCAGTTTCACCCGCGGCTATAGATGTTTCACGTCAAAAATTACGTGTCGAATTGAGGTGTGTGAACTTAGCCGGTAAAAATCGGATGATTACAAAAAAGTACCTAATTCGTTCCTCCATCAATAGTCCGCATTAGTCCACCAAAAATTTTATTTTCGTTACTCGAGGTTTTAATTGTTCAACATTTCAGTGGCGGATCCAGAGTAAAATCTTTGGGGGAACTTGATTGTTGGATTTTTCTTTTTTTCAGCGCGAAGTTTTAAAAATAAAATCCTCGAGCTTGGGTAGAAGTTCCCTCATCTCGTTAAAATTCGTAGATAGAATATCTTTCCTCCGCAATTTTATTTATACGTATTATTAACACGTAAATAAATACTGCATAATGTGTAAATTTTATTTTTGTTTTCTAAACAGTCTAAGAAGTCAGTTTTACTTACATTTATTTATAACATTATTATTATTAAAAGTTTGTTTTTATATTCCTACATATAATTTTATTTCAAGTAATTAAAGCTACATATATTGCTTATATCAATAAATTTTTTATATAAACCATGCGGACATTTATCTGTAACAATTTCCCAGAATCTTAGACTGACTATTCATATAGATTTCCCTCGCTTCATTTTAAATATGCAAATTTCCCCCACAGTTTTAAAGCTTTATGTTTCAGCGCTGGGAGCATCGCGCGCCGCTACCTTTTGTTGCTTTTAACTTCATAATCTAATGGGCGACTAAAATTTTTTTGAAACTTACAAAGTGTAAATTCCCCCTAAATCCAACCAAGCAGTTTTGCAATACTTTTTCTAAAAACTATTATCATATTTAGCTTATTGAAAACTTCGTGTGGATTACTAACAACATTTTCGCGCCAAAAATATCATGCAGTTTCATTTGTTTACAATTCTATGAGAGGTGGAATGCAAAAACATTTGACCAGATAAAGGAAAAAAACTGCTCGTGCATCGATCAAGTTTTAATAGCAACCTCTTAAAATTGCGCATTAGAACATTTTCCAGTTGTGCTCTTATTTTACTTATCTCAGAGTTCAAAAAAGCTGCAATGGTATCATGCGGGCAGAAGTTGACGAAATTTTTCCAAAGATGTTTGTCTCAAGTGATTCATTAACCGCTAAGACAGAAAAGAATTGCACGTTATTGTTGGTTTAGGTGCAAATGCTACCTAGACAGGCAGGAGTGATCAATTACTTCTTGACTTATCATACGAGAGCTCTCCCGTGAGATAGGCGCCCCCAGAATTGGCACATACATATGAGTGCTGAATTTTCCTGATGGGTGCGGGCAGTAACTTGAAATTAATATTTATTGCATCACTTAGGCTTCTCCAATCACCATTTGAATCTCCCAACCTTTCTGCCGTGACGTCACGGATGAAGCACGTGCAGAGAAAGCTTGCTTTGAGTGAATGAATCGCGACTATCTGGAGCAACGTCGCATTTAGGAGGCTGGGGGGCCAAGTATCTACGGAATTGTATGGTTGCAGCCCCATTGTTCCTTGTACTTGAGCTTCCAAGTGGTTGGGGTTTATTTGTTCCTGCGCATTCGACGGAACAGGTACAGCATCCCTTCCTGTATCATCTGCTGCCTTAGCTGACGTCTAGTGCTTACGTACGTACTTGTACCAAAAGTCGGTGATTTATTGACGGTTGCTCAGTGTGTCTAGCAGTAGCCACCATCCCCTGGCTCGCGGCCGTCTCGTTTCAATCGGTCCAGCACAGATTTTGAGCTTTGGCTGCTTTAGATTAACAAGGAAGAGAGATTACCGTGAATTGTGATTATCCAATCAGTGGTTGCTCGCTATCATGTGCGCCACCGAGGAATAGAAGCGCTGTCAAAAGTTCGCCACTTCCAGTGCCTCAGTGCCAGTGAAATGTTTGCTCGCGGAAGTCGCGGTTGTTAGAAAAATGCTTCATAAACTGTGAGGAGCACTTTTACAGTTTGTACGCCCGGGCTGAGCTAGTAGTTGCCGCAATACAGAGGTGGCTAGAACTATTGTGTTCGATCAAAGCAGGCTTCCTCCACAAGCCTATTGCACCTGAGCCTTCGGTAGTTTTTGTTCTGCACAGCTTCCTCCCTTAAAGAAAGATAGTTTCCCGCTGAAGTGCTCGGTCAGTAGGGTGGTGCATACAGTGCCCAGTTGTGATTGAAGTAGGTTGTGATCAGTGCATACTTCCGACAACCCAGCCGTACCGTGTTCTGGAGAAGCTATAGTGATGTAAAAACTTCTCCGGGTACATCCCCTTTGTGAATAACATACCTTTCGAAGAGCACAATTCATGCATAAACTCCCCGAAGGCCACTGAAATACACCAGAGCAACCGCCGCACGAGATGTGACGTAGTGCAGACTATTCGAAAAAAATAAATTGCTGCAAGCCACAGAGCGTTCTTCACAGGTAAGAATAAATCACTTGTTTTTTTTTTTTATTTGCCCTGCTAAACACAATAATGAGCATCGCCATGAAATATGCCGATCTGGCTCGAATTGCTGGCATTTTTCAACTGAGTAGGTAATCGTCAGACGCGAATTGGCCGTTGCTTTTGGCAGTGATAAGAAATTTTATTTGTAAACCGTCAATTGAATCATTCTTTAAAAGGCACCGATTTTTTGCTGTGCCGTGTTGTGTTTGATAAGCTCGCATGTTCTTGCGCAGGGGAATATAGGATCATGTGTGACCTGGGTGTGAGTAATAAATAATTTTGTGAGATGTAGAGTAATGAGCTCGCCCAAATAAATATATTTTTCATAGTAATTTCATTATCGGGTCTAGATTTGAGGTGTTCACCTTTGCACTTCATCATCTTTAGGCTGTAGCAGAGTGATTTGCTTCTCGAATGAAATTGAGAGTGCCTACTTTACGTCAGAGGAGCAGTCACCTTAGGAGTGGATATTTTCTATTTAACGAGTATTATTTCAATTTATTTTTACATTTACGAGACTGTAAATCTGCATTCCGTAATTGAAATGGAATTTAATTTTAGTTAAAAAAGAAGAAAAACGATAGTTCTTAAGTTGTGCTTTATGTGATTTTATTTGCATACAGTTTAAAAATATTAATTACAGTGTTTTACTTCTTCTTATTTTTTTCAATGTTTAAATCATCATCATTCATTATCATCCCTTTTTGCCGTTGCTTATAAATTGCATTTTATATTCAAAGTAGGTACCTGCATACTTAGAACCAGAAGGGCGTTGCTCTATTTGTTCATCTTAAAGATTTATACATTTTTTTTTCTATTCTACAAGCAAATGTTGAACCGAATTAGCACTTTGCATAACTATTTCTTATTTGATTGAAAAATATTTATAGTTATTTTGAAGCAGACATGTTTTATAGGTCTTTTTAATTAGCGATACAGCGTGACGTTCCTAACTTTTAAGAGGAGGTCGATCTGTAATAGTTTTATTATGCTGCTGTGCGACACTTAACCCCTTCAGACTTGACGCACATTATAATGTACACTGGATTAGATCTTCAATATCTTCATAACTTAGAATATTAAAGTTGAGACTACAACTAGCTTTGATAATATTTTTTATACAAAGTGATATTGTACCTCCATCTGTCTGATTTCATTCAAAACATATGATATTATTGGCAGTGCATCAAATGGCAGGAAATTTTGGTAGGTAAGCAAACATTATTTTCAATTTTACAGCGATATTATAAAATATTTGTGGCTCGGATTATGAGCAAAACGCTAATTAAGGCATACTTTGGGCTAGATATATTAATTTTTATGAAATCAGAACATTTTGTGCAAGATTTTTGATTCTTAATGAGATGTACATCGGAATGTACATAATGTCTGGCGTCGTTGTTTTAATTATGCCCATTCTGGTGTACATTTGGTACCAACTTTTGATATTGAACAACATGTCTATGAAAACCTCATTTATTTCATCACGTGCCCCAGATGGATGACAATAAAGAAGCCAACAGATTCAAGTTGCCGGGATTTAAGGGAGGAATACCAATTGACCGATTCAAAAAATCAATTTTTTTTTGTACGGAAATGGATTCTATAACTATTCAAAAATGTAACTACGAAATGTGAGGCCGGAATTCTGCGAATTAGGTATTTTTTTTAGCGATGTCGCCCGTTCATGGTACGCTCGAATCCCAGATTTCGTTCCGCCCGCCGCCGCGCCGCAAGGCCGATAGAATGCTATTAGTCATTTCCGAGTATAAAAAACTTTTCGTGAATTTTATAAAGGCTTTCTTTCTCATTTCATCGATTTTTGGGTGTGTATTTCGAAGAATGAAAACAGTAATTTTTTTTAACTAAAACTTTAAACTCGTTTTCCCAAAACTCATGTTTTTAAAACGGTGTGACAAGTTGCGAAGGAACGGCTGTACCGATTTTCATGATTTTTCGCTGGTTACAAGAGAATGCAATTCTCTTGCCCTTGACGAACCATTTTTTTGCAAAAGCAATACTTGTTGTTGTGTTGTTTTTGCAAAAAAAATTCGCAAAACTGAAAAAAAAATGAAAAATCGATTTTTTTTAATCATAAAAAAAAAATGTTTTTTGAAAAAACTGAAAACGTCAAGGGCAAGTAAATAACATTAGGAGACTTATTTGTAATCACTTTTTTGTTCTAGAAAAAGGTGCTAAGGTGCTATCTGTCACACCGCGAATTTGCAGACTCTTTTGTGCACGCTTCTAACAACAAGCCAAATGCAGATTTTGCAATACAATTTTTTTTTGTGTTTTTAGAAATGCAACATACAATCTATGTACGAAATTTGATTTTTCTATCATTGATATTTTTTTCCCAATACACGCCGAAAATCAAGTGACCATTTCCTACATCTAATTGGTATTCCCCCTTTAAGGGAAGAACACACATGTTTTGTGATGAATGTGGAGTTGACTTATGTTTTGGAGAAAGTGGAAACTGTTTCTCAAAATTTCATAGGGATTAGGATTGAAAATAGTGAATTTTCGTAAATGCTATAGGCTAGCATAGAAAAAATTATTTTTTTGATAGAATTTGATTTTATTATTCAATATAGTTCCCTTCGAGGGCGATACAACGATTATAGCGGTCATACAATTTTTCGATACTATTTTTATAATACGATTTGTCTTTAGCCTCAAATTAGGCTTCAGTTTCGGCGATTACCTCTTCATCGGCGCGAAATTTCTGTGGAATTGGATCCGGTGTGAAATAATGGAGCCATGTTTCATCCATCGTCACATATCGACGCAAAATTTTGGATTTATTACGATTGAACAGCTCCAATTACTGCTTAGAATCATCGATGCGTTGTTGTTTTTGGTCGATTTTGAGCTCCATCGCGGCACCCACTTTGTACAGAGCTTTCGCATATCCAAATATTCATTTACGATATGACTAACACGTTCCTTTGATATCTTTAGGGTCTCAGCTATCTCAATCAACTTCACTTTACCGTTATCAAAAATTATTTTGTGGACTTTTTTGATGTTTTCGTCGGTAATAGCCTCTTTGGGGCGTCCACTGCGTGCATCGTCCTCGGTGCTCATTTCGCTTCGTTTAAATTTAGCAAAGCACGGTGCAAAGTCCAAATAATGTTTATCAAGCCAAGCCTTGGTTTCAACAGTATTTTTTTTCGCCAAAAAGCAATGCTTTATTAACCCACGAAATTCCTTTTCATCCATTTTTTCAAAGGAACAAAAGTTCTTTCACTAAAAATGCTATAACTCAGATACTAATAATACAACAGCTGTCAAATTTATACACACGTCTTTTAAAGGTTAGGGCTAACTAAAAATCATATGGATTTGATACTAGTAGAGCGATCTATGGGTCAGCCTACGAACTTTTCAGCCCGCTTGTTAAAAAATGTACGCTTTTAAATCAGAAGTATATTTTCAATTTAAAAGTGCTTATATTGCATTACCTTATTTAGACATGTTCGCTTTTAAATTAACTATTTTCAAATTTAGCTGACTATTATATTTGAAAATGTTTGACTTAAATACGTTTTCAATTAATTTTAACATGTTTTTCTCTCAGTTTAGTGCTCTTAACGTAAGGGCCTTTATTTCCAATCAGACGTATTGATGCTTACATCAATATTCTTTCTATAAGTGGCACCCCATCAATCATCTATTTTTGTTTTCTTTAAGAAGATCTACAAAGGCAGAATAAAAAACGTTTGTATGTATTTTGATTAAAACCCGTTTAAAGTGTTTTCTCGTTAAAATTAAAAGAAAAGTAAGTATAACATCATTTCTTGTAGCTACAACAGGGAACATTTGTTACAAACATGTATCAAATGTTATGCTTCATTGAACAAAAACGCCGAAGCTAATTAAACTTACGGTTTCAAAGGAAAGGGTTCATCAATTTAAGCACCTTTTACATGATGAAAAATAAGTCTATGATGAGCTTTAACACATTTTGGACCAATTCATTACGAATGACACATAGACAAGTTGACAAAAGTTCAACGGTTAAAGGGAAACAATGTTTTTGGGAGACATATGTATTTACATTTCCATATGTGGGGCATTCTTATACAAACCGAACACCATTTTAATATCGACATTTTGGATTTTGCTCAAAAAAAATTTGTCTCGAAAATATTCGCTTGTGAATTTTTCATAATTTGCTAGATTTTCTCCAATCATCACATATTCGAAATTCATTATCTCCCGTTGTAATGATCGGATTGACCTACTTTTTTTTATTTTACGTGTTTCTACGTCAGCTTTACAATGGTTTTTGAAAAAAAAATGTATTGTTGACATTTAAAAAAGTTTATAACAATTTAATTTTTTAAACAATTTTTTTATGCTGTTGCCCCAGGTTTAGTTAATTCAGAGCCGTCTTGCCGGGCGTGGCGTGCGACAAGTTGAAGCAAACCTGAACGTGCAAGCAAATCTGTTTCAGTGTTAAACATAAATGTTTGCATTCTGTTCTTCGACAGCGTCGTATACGCATGCCATATTGTTAAATCATCAATTAACCACGGTGCGGTAAGTAGCCGATTGCCCACGATGGCTATTAACGCACTCGCTTCGCTCGTGCGTCTAATGGGGAATGTACACGGGTCGATTTTGGCCGTGCGGCTAGTCGCTTCACAAATCGCCCCACCAAGCCGCATCGCTAGCTCATTTACACAGGTGACTAAAATCGCATGCGGCTTAGTCATTTCCTTCGAAAATGTTGAGGAGAATATAGATGCCGCTACACGTACATTATTCTTCCTGTATTCTTCTAGTCTTGGGTTCCATAGGCATGGATGGCTTTCGTAGCATTCCAAAAACTGAATGGTATTATCTTTATAAAAGTCTTGTAATGATATCAGAATGTTTATACCACGACACTGTCCATGTGTTTCAAAAATCTTTGGTAAATTTCATTAAAAAGGAATTGAATAAAGTATCAAAAATTATATATTTTCTGTCACGTGCACAGTATAAGAATAAGAAAAATTTTCTGAACCTTGCGTTCCATGAGAAAGATATCGGTCTAGCTGCAGAGTGGCATTTTTTCCTACGTCTCATGGAAGGGTGCGTGCGATAGATTGGGTGGGACTTTAAACAGATTTGTTGCCAGAGCTAGCTTTAAAAAAACATCCAATCCAATTCAAACGCCAAAAGGATTGTTTGAATGGGCCTCTGAGTCTCTTCCTTATATTTCAACGATGTATGTACATACATATTTCATATACGTGATTTTTTAAATGACGAACAAATTTACTTAATAATTGTAATTGAAAAGAAGTATTATACACAGCCATAAATTTAACGTTTAAATTAAAAACGAGAGTTGTGTTTAAGTTGTGATCTTGTTGAAATTGCAATAAGGTGTAAATATTGGAATTAGTGTAATAAATAATGTTGGAATTAAATTGAATAATATTATTGGCTTCCAAAATTTAATTACAACCCTTCCTCCATTTTTACGTAAATTCTTTTTTACGCGGAAAATTATAGCTGCATGTGTGGGGGACTTCTTATACGCGGTATTAATTTACGCAGTCAGATAGGTTATATTAATTGCATAAATTTTCTGGTTTTATTAAGCTAAAGACCTCTAATAAAATAAGAAAATGTTTTGACACTGAATAAAACTTATTTTAGTTATCTGAAATATTTTTTTTTTTTCACCTAGGCGTAATAAATGTTTTTAAAACTTATACTGGCTTTTCTCACAATATTTTTTTAATAACAGCATTTTCAATTTACGCGAATTCTATCCGCGTTAAATTATAGTTAGTTAAAATAGTTGCAAAATTTTCGTAAACAATTGAACTAATTAGTTTTATAGCCCGATTTCAATCGAAATAATTAGGAAATTTTTATTCTGTCAAAGCCAAAATGGGTAAGGAAGCTTCAAATTTACATGATATATAGTATATACCGTCTTAACGCTAAGCAAACTTTGTGTTACAATATGTTCAGGGTAACTAATTGGGGGTCCCTTACATGGAAAAGGGATTGAATAAATTTATTCCTAACCTACTTATGTGGTGTGCCGTGTAGGTATCATTGAAAAGGTCACGATGAGTAAAAAAAGTTGTGATTTTTAGAAATTATTCAATTTAAAGCTAAGTCAATTAGATAATTTAAACCAGTGACTACATTTTAATATTTGTGTAAGTGTTGAAAAAAAATTAAATTTTGATATATTATCCTAAATTTCTTTAACACTGTGGGCTGGTTATAATTTCGCTTTTTTTCGGTTTCGCAATTACGTCCCAACACCAATTTTGATTGCAATTAACGTCGAATTTTAACAAGCTGTAAATATTTTAAATATATGCAGCTTCAGAGCAGGTTAAATTTTTATTTATTCACACGACAAGATCAGATTGTAATTCATTGGATTTCTTAGCGAATTGGCCAAAACTTAAGTGGAAATTTACGAATGTAGAAAGCGAAATTGGCGTCGTAATTCCCCAAAGGCTTTATATTAAATTAAAAACTTATTACAGTTAATCGTAATACATACATTGAAAAATTTATTTGGGTCTTATTACGGAAGTGGAAATTAATCGAGTCGAAGAGCGAAGGCTATTTTCTTAGTATCTCAGCTTTGCAAATGTGTCTTTGCTAGTCGAGTCGACCAAATTCGACTTCCGTAATAGGTCCCTTTGAGTTAAATTGCAGATTGCAGTTAAATTCAGATTTTTTAATATTCCGCAAAAGGTTAAAATTTGTATATCCTTTCTCTACCTGGACATTTGTACCTTTTCGGAAAGGTAATAAGAAGTGCAATATAATAAAAATTAGAAATACATGAATTTCGAGGAAAATGTGGAAAACGTGAATTTTCGTAAGTAACACTGGTGACAGCTTTGGAAAGGACATTGAGATAGTGGTTGTTTGTCGTGAATTTGATGTCCCTGCATTGAGTAGATCAAAACAATAAACTAATAATGTGCATACCGAATTTATGAATCATATATAACTCGAAAACGGTTGAGACTTACCGCCTCATATAGTGCTTTTTGTTTGGCTAGATGAGATCTATCACTTACCCATTTTTGATTTAGAAAACACCCTGTATAAAAGCAAAACTAAGAGAGGCTTTAAAATAAAAATATATGCAGTGCTCAAAAGTTGTGTGGAAGTGTTTCAACAAAAATAAATGTTAAAATCATAATTTGAATTTCTCGCCTTTAAACAACTCCATCCTGGCTTTTCATTGCTTTTTCTCACTGTTCTGTGACATCGACATGCGGGTGTTAATTGTAGCCTAAATACTTAAATAAAAGACCTTTTCTTGCTAAAACATTAATTTACTTTTAAATAATTCATCAATAAATAAAACTAAAATGCTGAGAAATTATGTTTTTACGTTGTGATTTGTGTGAGTTGTCCAATTTCGACATTTGATGCGAATTACATAGGCAAAAAATTCAAAAAAGGATAACTTTTAATAACTCGTAATGGAACTCTAACCAAGTCAGTAACTGATATTTTTCGATGCCTCCCCATGAGTAATAAGCATAAGCAATTAAGCCAAAATGTTGAATAAAGCCGTCAGCCCATTGTAGTACACGGATGCGCTAAAAAAGACGATCATCTTCTGCCTCGAGGGTTTCTGTAGAGAGATGGTGAGAACTGCAGACCACTGTTCCAGAGCCGTTCTGTTCGAATATCCCATCAATGAGATTGTTTTACTTTTTGAAAGGTCAAATTGCTTGCAACAACATCAACCCGTGGCCATGCCCGTTTGTGCATTGATCTTGCAATCCAAGTGCTACATTTAGTGCGTTTATAAGCAGCAACTTCATTTCAGACCGAAACTTCCATCCGGAAAAAAATTTCCTATAGACGGGGGATGAAGATCCCGACAAAATCCCACTCGGCAAGTGGGGTTGAAACTTCGATCTGGGATTTTCATTTTGCCTATAACCGGGAACCGGGGAATGAGCTGACAGCTGGTGTTTTAATTTTAAAAGAAAAATGTTTGCCTCTCCGGGCCTTAGTTATGTTCTCAATATAATTGTTAATAACTAACCTATAAACGCAACCGGATTTTACTTCTGGTTCTTCAATCCCGAATGAAAGTCCTGCCTATAAACGTACTAATTTTATATTTAACTCTCAGTATACCAGGAGCAGGGACAATATTCAGGAGAAAAGGATAGCCGAGCCCATCTACGCATGGCATCTGTGAATCCGTCCGAGCAGATAAAGAGCCATAAAACTCAAGTTAAGCGAACCTTTTCCCTGAGTCACTCCACAGTCCACACTGAGTCTAGCTCCCAATTGCCGGCCAAAAAAAACCTTTTCCTAATTTGCTCAATCACTCACGCTGACTCATACTTCCTATTTAATGCAAGACGTTTCATGCAAATGCGATTACCCATGGCCACGGGAAGACAACAAGTCGGGTTATATCCACTTGTAAGTCCGAAAAAACGTGTTTTTTTGTGAATTTTTTGTGAAGAGGCTTTTTATTAAATGAATACATAGAATAAATGTACATATAGCGAATTTAATGTATTTTAAGAATTCGCGATGTATTTACAAAAATATTTGGTTCCGTTGTTCCTGTAGTAGATCTCCTAGAGGACCTCCACAAAAAGGTGTCTGGCGGTGCGGAAGATATCTCTGATCCAAATTATCTGAAATAAAAAAAGCCAAAAGATTTATTTTAAGGATAGCTGAATACAGGTAATGATCGATGGAATAGTCCAAATTTTGATTTTTGACAAAATGGCGGCTTCCCAAAGAAAAAAATCGTTTTTTTCAAGAAAATTTACAGTTTAAAGGGGCTTAAAATTAAATTATTGTTAGAAACCTTATTCCTTCGATCATTACCTGATACAAGTATCTAGGAAGAATGTGTGAAAATTTCAAGCCGATCGGTCCAGCCGTTTTGGAGAAATTTTCCTCACCGACTTTGAAAACATTGTTTCGAGAAAAACGCGTTTAAAGTTTTGGGAACCATTAAACTAAGTTAAAAAATTTTTTTTCCAACTTACATCGAGTCATCTATTCCAGGGCCATAAGAGGAACCCTCTGCTTCATCGTTTGCTTCTAATACAGCCATCTGTTGCTGTATACGAGACATTCTCTCCTCGCATGAAAAGCATAGACAAGGGCATACGGGTAATAAGAAGCAGTTGCTATTTCGGTTTACCCTCCGCCTACTTTCAAACGCTTGGAACCGTCTTTACAAATACGCTTATTTCTCCGCAACTATTTGCCGGATCAATGTGAAATTTTCGGACGATATTTCAAATATACATATGTACATTCAAAATATGCAAAAAAAAAAATTCGATTTTTTCAAAATTACAAGTGGCTATAACCCCTTAACAAAAATCTTAGTTCCGAGATAGAACGGGCTTTTTCCTTTTTAGCTCGCTACAATTGTGTATACAAATTCATATCTAACAATAACAATCTCCGTTGGAAACAAAAGTATTACTTTTTAAACTATACATTGTTTCTATTTTAAACTGTATGAGAGTTTGAAGTGCGATGTATAAACTTTTATACTAACATTTCCACCTGTGTACTATGTATAAATAATCTACTTAAGCTCATTAAAAGAGACGTTTATAAAACACTAGAAGCTGCAATGGTCATCTCTTCCAGAGATTCGCGCTGTTAATTTAAAACCTAATTAAGTTTGGCGGACTTCTGGTTTGTGCAGAATCCTAAATCACTTGATGCAATCAAACGAACTGAAAACCATCACAGCCTAAGTGACATTAGAGATATGCTACTAACTCTTTTTGCTATGACTGACCCTGTAAGAAAATATTTTTTTTCTATATTAATTATAATATTTGCTAATAACCTTTTTGCCTACTCTGATATTCTCAAAGTACAAGTTCGAATAATTGTTGTATTGTTATCAATGAATTTTCCTTGATTTCTGTTTTACTGACCTTTTAGCAAGGTGGCAAATGTATTGTTCATACAAAACAAGCTAGTTCATGCGCTTACTTCAAATTTCCCACTCAGACAATGAGTGATTTGGAGGTCAACGGCTCTAATGTTATTGCAAACTATTCAATTTATTTCAAATCGGCTGTCAGGAAAACTAAATAGATTGTTTACCCTAAATTCTAGCAAATAAATATAAATAAATTTGACGCGTCTATCATTAACCCAAGGAGCCGCTTTTTATGACTGAAAGCGCACTGGTTTGGCCTTAGTTCTCATGCAAATACCGACTTGAGGGAAAATTAATGCAGCAAATTAACAGAGACAATTTCAGCAATCACGGGCAATGTCAGTAAAGCAAAGAAGCCCTAAATACATATGTGGTTGTCCAGTGATTTCATTAGCTAATCTTAATTTGGGGTCGAGTCCATTATTCAATTGTCCGCGATTTCGACCGCAACGTTCTCTACAGCTTTACAGGACTGCTGCGCCAGTACGAATCTTGGAGAGATTGAAATTTCTGGGTAATGACATACTCAGGTTCTGAAACGACAATTGAGAAAGGCCGGAACCGTGTGGAGCTGGGATGAACGTTGGGTTTCATCAAATTTATTAAGGTAATTCTGCCGCTGTAACGTCGGAAACTGCTGCTAACTTGATTAGCAGTTGAGAATGTACTGAAATTCTGGGGGAGCTTTCATTTCAGACATTCTATATGCGATAGATACACCGGTGTGGTACATTACAACTATGGGTGCTATGTAATCCCTCCATGAATTATGCAAGGAAATGTTCCTTAACTTTGACTATTTCTGCGGTGGTGTAGCCTTATCTTTTGAAATTTAAAAAATTCGGCTTTATTAATTAAATACACAAGGAAGTTTGACTATTCATTTTGGAAAGCAGAGTGTACAAGGCGGGCAATTAGTCGTATGATTATGTCCGTCATGCGGGCCAATTCTTCAAATCGTGTAATTGCCCATCATGTACTTAATACTTTCGCGGGTGGACCAGCTCTTTTTATATTTCACACGGGGGTGTTGTGGTAGGTATATCGAGAGGTAAACCAATTTAAAACTTTTTCCTGCCTCGGCCGACCTACAGCTTTAATATAAAAGTTCTGGCGGAACTGTAGTTGAATTTGAAAGCGAAGTTTGGACGGCTCCCGATTTTGGCCTTCATCCGAAAATGCTTTAGAGAGGTTGCTTTTCCCCATGTAATGAAATTCGCTCCAACCTTCAATTTAGATTTAACAAATTTTTTTTTTTGTTTACGAAAGTTTGTAATATTCAAACAATTGAGTTTGTGGTTGTTTTTTTATTGCAAAACATTTTCTGTATTTTTAGTTTTATTGTAAATTGTTTCACTGCTATACATGTGTGGTATGTATAATCATACACGAGAATACAAAATTGCGCCATTATGATAATATTTTCCTTTTATGTTGTAAACTGTATATATATAAGATATAAATTTTCATCCATATTGGAATTCCACTTCCGGAGCTACGTACATAGGTAGGGTAGGGCGAGGCTAGTTGAGCATAGGGGCAAGTTGGGCAACCGAAATATCTCGCAAACTATTCACCGTACGCATAGACATCGTATGGCGGAAAGAAGGGGTCGCGGGATCACCACGCGATCGCTAGTGGCGGCTCGACGTGCGAGTGAAGCGCACGTGCGTTTTTTTTATTTGACCAAAAAGTAAAAACGTCGTTTATTGCAAGTTTTCGTCTGTATTAGTCAAATGTTATCTGTTTTCAATCAGGTAAGTGTTAATCTTCCAGAAAATTATTGTACTTTTGATATGTAGAGAGGTTCTGGGTATAATTCTTACGATTTTTTTACAACCTCACTTTTGTTTTAAAATTCCGGGTTGGGGTTAGTTAGTTGAGCTATAGTTGCAATATACATATATATACACTTGCGAGCAAAAGTATCGAATAACTTTGCATAATTTCATGTGCATCCAATATCGTTGCAATTTCCCATCTCCGTAGGAGACTCTTTCGGAGAAGCAGCACTGAGCATATCATTCTGCTGGTCTCCTGTAGACTCTTCCCCTTCGGTCGCAGCCATTCAGACACATTCTGCACTAGTCCGAGAAGAGAATTGGAGTCCATTGCTCAAGGGTCCATTTCTTACGAATTTCTGCAAATGCTCTTCGGGACTGTACTGGGCCACGCCAGCAACCTGGCCCCATCGCAGGCCTCCTCGGTGTCAAATTCGCTGCCTTGAGTCTTCTTCTCACTGTCCCCTCTCTGGTAACCACTCCTCGCACCTCCAGCAGACGCTGCTGGATGGTAACTCCTGTATGGTGACGATCTCGTAGAGATCTTGAGACAATTAAGCGGTCGTTCCTCTCTGATGTGCACCTTCTGCGATCGCTTCTTGGTCTTGAAGTAAAAGCTCCAGTTTGCTGGAACCTCTGGTAAAGTTTACAAACTGTAGATTGGCTCAGATTCACCTCGGCAGGTACTGAACGATTACTACGCCCTTCTTGCAGGAGCTGGACAACTACGGCGACTTGAGCCTCAGTGGCTTCCATTTTTTCCCAGTGTTCTTCAAAGGATAATATGCGGAGATGTGTGTGTACCGGTCGACTGCTGATAAAAGACTAATAAGAAACCCCCCCTCTACCCCCGTTATATATGGGTCAAGTGTAGTGCAATTCGTGCACGTCGTAACGCGTAAAGGCTCACAAACCGGGAAATTGCCCATAATCCGAAAAATCCTGGGCCAATTTTCATGTTTCGTAGCTTTTTATAAAGCTAATATTTCAAGAAACATGATTACATTTAAGTAATTTAGAAAAATAAACCGATTTAGAAAGATATTGGGTGCACATGAAAAAATACAAAGTGATTCGATACTTTTGCTCGCGAGTGTAGTGACAATGACCATTAAGTTCCAAAGATCTTATTGATATTTTCTTTTAAGATATAAGCTATATGGGTAATAATATAAATATTTAAGTCTGATTTTAAACAGAAAGACTGAATCTAATTCTGAAGTTAATCTTAAGTTACGTTGATTCTATTTTCGGTTAATTATTCAAAGAAAATTACTTTAAGTTTTGGTTTCTGTCACTGAAAGGCTATAAATAAAGAGCTGATTGTCAAACACATATTTTACTTCATCTCTAGTCAACATTGAACCCATGGTTTGGCTAGAATTTCTTAGTGCTCAACTTGCCCCATACCCTTGCTCAACTTACCTCACCTATGGGGTACATTGAGCTTACTTGACCTTCTGAATTTAAACAGCTGTAGCTCTTAAATTCGAACTGTTACAAAAAAATTACTATGGGCACTTTTGCTAAGGGATAAATTACTAATCCATCGGGCCGCATAACAACTCATTGAGACTTATCATTGAGGAGCTACAAATATCCACTCAAGTGAAAAATTGCTCAACTAGCCCCGCCCTACCCTACTTAGCTTCCAGCAAATGGGAGTCTGATAAGCTGATGCAACAGGTCTCCAAGGAAAGACATTATGTAGCCCTTAGCAGAACCCACGTTAAAAAATGTTTTAAATTTATTTTTTTACAGGAGCACATAACATAGTGCCATTCTCAGCATTTTAGTGTGAAAAATTCCTTTAAAATTTGTGTGTAAATATGACATATTTTGCTCATTGAAGCGATTTTGTCATCAATTTAATGATTTAAACAATTTAACAATTCATAATATTATATAAAAAGAATGTTTTATTCTGTATATAGCAGTTCATTAGGTATGGCTATATATAGGGTTTTCCAATAAGGACTTGACAACTTTTTTTCAAAATAAAATGCAAACCATTTGAGATATTTTAAAAACTTTATTATCGGGTTGAAGCACAATCAAAACATTTATGAATGGAACTCACTTCGTTCATATGGCCACCGCGGGCACGTTTGCAGCGGTCGATTCGTTGGACCCAATTTTCGATGACTCGGCCACACATTTCGGCCGAAACGGCTGCTATTTCGCGTTCAATGTTGGCTCTGAGCTCTTCCAACATCGTCGGCTTGTTGGCATAGACCAATGACTTGACATAGCCCCAAAGAAAAAAGTCTAGAGGCGTTAAATCGCACGAACGAGGCGGCCAATCGACTGGTCCATTTCTTGAGATAACACGCTCATCAAACTTACTCTTCAATAAATCGATTGTAACGTGTGCTGTGTGGCTTGTGGCACCGTCCTATTGAAACCACATGTTGTCCAAGCCCATATCTTCCAATTCGGGCCAAAAATAATCGGTAATCATGGCGTGATAATGATTACCATTCACAGTAACGTGAAGATCATTATCGTCGACGAAAAAACATGGACCTATGACGCCGCCGGCATGCAAACCACACCAAACAGTTATTTTTTGTGGATGAAGTGGTGTTTCATGAAACACATGTGGATTTTCACCCGACCAATAACGCATATTTTGCTTGAACCCATTGAGCCAAAAATGAGCTTCGTCACTGCAGATGATTTTGCGATGAAATTGATCATCTTGGCGCATCTTTTCCAGAGCCCAATCGGAGAACGTACGTCGCTTCAAATGGTCCATAGGCTTCAATTCTTGAGTCAGCTTGATCTTGTATGGGTGCAAACCAAGATCCTTACGCAAAATTCGCCATAAAGTGGTCTGGGCGATGCCAAACTCTTGAGAACGCCGTGGAATTGACTGATTTGGATCATTTGCTACGGACGTTTCAACGGCAGCGATATTTTCGACACTTCGACCAACCCGTTGTCTCACTGGCACGGCAACATCACACAAAGAATATGTAGACTCAAATTTTTGCACTAAACTTGTTACTGCCTGTCTACTAGGGCGAGAATTACGACCGAAAATCGGAGTAACGCTCTTAAAGTAGCGGTCACCGACTCCGAATTTCTGTAGTAAATTTTTATAATTTGCAGACGTTGTTCGTTCATGTACTTTACCATAATGAAAATGTTTACTGAATAAATTTACAGTGACAGTTCGATGATTAGTGAAAGGGTGCGTTCACAAATTGAATTCAAAGTTGTCAAGTCCCTATTCGAAAACCCTTTATTAGCTATTGTATACTAGTAATATTAGCAAGCATCCGAGAATACGCTTATGACAAGGACAAGTTAAACAAAACGAGAAGTAGCTCAGAAGACTAGTAGAGCATTGTCTTCGAGTCATGCTGGGAATACCACCAGGCCCCGCAAAACCAGATTCATTCAATTCATGGAAAAATTTGTGCAACAAGGAGTCATCAACACTTGATACATTAATATCACAGGAGGAATAAGAAGAAACACAAGACAAAAAATACGAATAGTCTATACTAGTGTTATTATCTAAAAGAGTCAGGTCATTCCTATTGACCTCCTAGCCAGGGAGTGACAGTCCGTCCACCGGGAGAAGGCGGTTCTCGGGAAGGAGACCGCCAGGGTGGTGAGGGCCAGGACCATGGTGTCCTGGCAGGCAAGATGGGACGGGGGTGTCGCGGGGCCGGGTTATTCCCCAGCTGGACATCTGGCTAAACCGCCGGCATTGTGAGGTAGACTACTACCTCACTCAAATGCTGACGGGGCACGGGCATTTTCGCGCCTTCCTCCATCGTATAGGGAAGGCACCGAGCCCGTGCTGCGTATACTGCGACTCTCCATCAGATTCCGCCCTACACACATTTTTCGAATGCGAAAGATGGCGGGCGGAGAGAGAAGAGACGGAGGATGTGGTCGGCAGCATGACTCCGGAAAACATAATCGGGGTCATGCTGCAGACAGAGGACAACTGACGAAGGATCACCCTTTTTGTGAAGGGGATCCTCCGCCAGAAAGAAGCTGACGCCAATAGGGCGCAGGAGAGGCAAATAAATAGGACTCCACCCTGAAGTAATGTCTTTTAAGGCGGTTCCTGGGTGGAGTTCCTGGTGGCAGGGAGCGGGGTTTTAGCCGGTAGGCCTGGACAGACGGGAGAGTCCGGCACACGGGTGGCCTCGCCCACTTATGGTGCCCAAAGCATTTCCCCGCTCCCTTACAAAAAAAAAAAAAACAAAAAGAATCTATTAAAAAAATTAGATATCACAGATGGGTCTTTGTAGGCGTGAGTTTGATGTCTCTACTCAACTATCAAAAGATAAAAATAAAGTAATAATGTGCATACCATGAAAATGTCGAAAATATGAATCACCCTGTAACTCACACACGTTGACATTTATCCCCCATCATATAGTGCTTTTATGTTTGGCTAGGTGACATCAATATATCGTCGCACTCATTTTTACACACCTTATGCGAAACACCCTGTAAAAGGCAAATTTCAAGCTCACCGATGCACTTCGAGGCCCACGATGCATTCCTTGTTTATTTTGTATCGAATTATGAAACGACATTTTTAATACTACAGTAGAATTCACATATAACGACTTCGCTTATAACGACTAACCGATTGTTGTGACAAGTTCTTAAAGCTCGACAAAATGGGTTCTGTGAAGCGAAAGTGTTTTACAGTTGAAGAAAAAAGTGCAATATTACACCGATTAGAAGCCGGTGAATCAAATGTAACTTTCACATTTATAATTCATATGTATTCGTAAATTAAGCACATATGTACTTAAGAAATAATCCTGCCGTTTTGCACGTCATCCAGTTAGTACGACATAGTATAGCCTGTCCCTTGAAGGTCGTTATATGCGAATTCTACTGTAATTGAATTAATAGAGAAGTACAGAATATTTATCAGATGTGAAGTAAATTCAAAAGTATTTGTTTCTAAAGAATTTCATATAACCTTTATCGGGTTTTCAAACATAAGTTTGCAAGGCTCATGTGACTCAGTGTATAAGAACAGATAATATTTTATTTTGTAAATAAAATGTTTTATCACTTAAAATTTTCTTGTGATATCGGCATGCCCTACCTGTAATTAACAGTATCTGAAATGAAGACACGAGAAAGAAAGTGTAAATTATACAAGCCAAAAGCAAAAATAAAGGTCAAGCAAATTAAACATAAACTGATGATGAAGATATGATGTAGCTGCATGGGTAATCACTCCACTACAATCAGCAATTAATCGCATATCTAAGCTTTCATATTACCGGATTGATTACAACTTTGACTAATTTGCTTTCAACTTAATCCTTCTGCCTATCAATTGAGATTAGTAAGTATTACTCCAGTCGTTAATCTGATTGCAACCGCGGGGGCGTGGGTAGCGTTGCCAATGCATGGGAGTGATATCGCCGGCATCAGTTAGTGTACGTATATGGCCTCTTAATATTTGATATTCAAATCGATAGCGTAACAGTTTTCCTTCGTCAAAGAAAGAAGATTTACAGGTCCTATTTTCTGAAGTACTCAATGAGTGCTCGCTTTTCTCAACGATTCGCGTATTTATTCAGAGCTAAGAGACAGGTGCTCATAAAATGATAACATCACATTTTCTGCAAAAAGCGGGCACCCACTAGCGATAACCGGATTTAATCGTTGAATCAAGAAAACCATGAAATTAAAAGATTAATCGTTATCCAGTTTCTACAATGGATGAGTGTTTTAATCGGTTTACTAACATTCAATCTGATCTATTTGATCCTCTCATAGAAACCAACCAATATTGTCAACAGTCAGTGAGGCCACTCGAAAAACATACTGAAGAGGTGTAAAAATCTTGAGTGAATAGGCAGAGGTAGATGGTGATTTGTTTTAAGAGGCCTGGTAATTTTTGATTCGTACTCATATTGAGACAGAAACTCACGTCAATTTGAGCTTAAGCCTCTTCAATGCTTTGCGCAACTGCAAATATATTTTTCCATTTTATCGACAAAGATTAGCAGCGTGAAAAGATTAGCCGTAAATAATGAAGGGAAGTCTTGCTAGTTTCCAGTTAATAGACAGCTCTCAGTTAAGGCATAGGTGCATACTTAAATTAGTCTAAACTAATAAGTTGGATGCTAACTAATTTTCTTTTTCTTCATTTGCAGAGGTACCTGCATGATGAGGCTAACATATCAAGTTCCTCAACACAAACACGTTTTAGGGATATTTTAATCGTGATATTTAGTTTAGCTCTTTTAAAAGTTATTTGAAATATTTATTGTTAAATTGTTAAACTGAGCAAGATGGGTTCCAAAGATGCAAACATAAGTGTTCTGACAGCGTCAACTGAGACATATCTGCAGCCAAGCAAGTCAACGGATTTAATAAGGCCACCGACTGACTCCAAGGAAGAGCTCGGATCTAGTCATGGTATGACGACGAAATTTATTTTGACCAAACATACATATTAACATTTTTCTATTTACTTTACTTACATGTCAGAGTTCAAGGTGTACAGAAGGAGATGGGCGGTGCTCTTATTATTTACGTTTTACTCTGCTTCCAATGCTATGCAGTGGATCCAGTACAGTATTATTAAAAACATCATACAAAAGTAAGTAAGAATTTTTTATTAATTATGTGGTTTTAGCATTATATTTAATATATCTACAATAAACCACCAACTTTTATTTTGGTAACACGCGATTTTTACATTTGACATACTTGCACGAACTTACCGGACATTTGGACAACTTGATTTCAAATATTTGAGAAATCGCGGCATGCGTTCAAAAAGCAAAGTGTTTATTGATGGATTTCTTCAACTTCGAAATTTCGTTCCTTAGCATTTCGTCAAAGTCTATTTAGAAATAAAGTACTGAAATGTTTACCTACATGTCTTTATTACTTTTACTATCAATATCAATGAGAAGTGCTAAAGGTGGTCGTTATTTTATAGAGAGCAAACAAAAGCATGAAAGAAGTGTTAATAATATTGAACTTTCGCTTTACGGTTTAAGCTAATAACACATTAAAAACAAAAAGCGGCGGTAGAAATATAACAACAACAAACTAAATTATTAAAAGCCTTAGGTTTTGATAGTCTGTTTGTTAAATAGTAATTTGGAAACACAATGCTTTCGTTGTTTCGATTCAATTTGTTTCGTAAATTTGAAAGTGCGTGCAATGATTTCACTTTGATTCTTATATTTGACAACTGAAAATAATTGTTTGACAATATTCACAATAAACTTTCAAAATAAAATGCATCTGGAAGAATTCTTAAACGCTTTTCAAACGCCGCCGTATGGTTTGTAATACATAAATTATGCAAGACACATTTAAATTCTATGGATTCTTAACGACAGTCATCTTGCTAGGAAAAAAGTGGGACTACTTAGTATTTCCTTCTCTTTAGGCATGAACATAATTTTCCATTGAACTTAGTAATTTTAGTCACAAAAACGTAAAATAAATTTATCATTCCAAGTTTAATTGTCCCAATAACAACAAGTCACAAAAAAGAGTCCCACGGGAGAAAGCGCATAGTTGATTATCTGACGCTTGGGATTTTTTTTATAACACTGTTTATACACAAAATAAAATACAACTAATCGCAAGACAAAATATTGAAGAAAAATCAATGACGAATTGCAAACATTTCAAAGATACAGTGATATTTCTAAAAAGGCGATGTCAGATGATACACGAACAATAAATGAAATCGCTCTTCTACCCTTGACACACTAGCTGTGTTTTTTTCATATTCTGTTCCGGATCAGATTTGGCAGTAAATTTAGCACTGATTTGAAGTTTATGAATTGTTACCCAAAGCAATTTCTTTTTATTTTGCGAAAAGTACATCGTATTGCCTTGACTTATAGTCACTTTGTGTCAACAAATCAAACCAATAATTTTTTCAGTTCAAGACGAAATTTTGGTGTGTGAAAAACATCATGGCAATTTGATGCACTTACGCAAATTCTAAAATCTTTGACTAGATACTAACGGTTTAGAAATTCAAGCAAAGAGAATAACCAGATATTAAATTTAATCAACAGACAAAACAACAATTTTTTAAGTACATATAACAGGCTTTAATGTTGGAGCAAACAAGATTTTGAGAAGACAGGAACACGTGAATTAAAAAAATGCAAATAAAACTAATTTCATTGAATTCTGTTCACAATCCGATACGGATCAGGTTTAGTAGTAAATTTTGCATTTGTTTGAAATTTGTGAATACTTACCCAAAACAATTTTTTTTTACTTTTTGCGAAAAGAACATCGTATTGCCTTAACTTACTATACACAATTTGCGTCAAAAAATGAATCCAATAATTTATACAGTTCAAGATTAGATGTTTTGATGTGTAAAAGTCATACACTTCGCAAATTTTAAAATCTTTGCTATAGGTATTAACAAATTCAATTCAATACAAAATTGACTGCTAAACCTAATCCGTTTCATATTGTGAATAGAGCACAGCCATAGACTTCTTGAAATGAAATCTTTAACTTTCATTTCTTTATTGGCTCATCACAGTAGACTAACCCCAATAATATAGATAAATGTGTTGATATTCACTTGTCGTCAAGAGATAGCTGCAATATTTGATTAAATGATGACTGAAACTGAAACATTTGCGGAAAAGTTGAAAAAGCAGACTCCTTTTGTTTCATTTCGGTGCTATGTGGTTTTACTCATGTGACGAAACGTTTGAACTTTGACACTCATGCATAATGAAACGAAAGAATTGTGTGAATTTTTCACTTAACGACCTTTAGTAATAATGTAAACAAAAATGTATTTATACAAATTTTTGCACGAGAAGGGTAAGCTTGTGTGATTTACATTTTACGCGACAACAGAAGGCCTATGTGTTTATCAGTCAACATATGAATGGATGTTTGTCTACATATGTATGGATGTTTGTCCGAATGTTACGGCGTAGAGTCGATTTGGATAATTGAGTGGTCGTTAGAATCGCATTAATCCTCCGGGTGTCATAGGCTATATAACGTTACTAAAAAAGCAAAATGTCCAACCATCAGTTAAAATGTCTGACAACAAAAAAAAATTTCACCAAATATTATTAATATGAGTGTCAAATGAAAGCGTTGGATGAGCATAATACGGTAAACTATGTGAGTCATTCTTAACTCAATATCGAAGTTGCCCCTAGATGACGCAATACCTCCTTCTTCACAACCTTCTCCAATATGGCAATCAAATGAAAGGATTTGAAGAGCAGAATACAGCAAAATGTGTGACGTTATTCTTAGCCCAATATGGCGGATTACATTTTTCTTCAAAACCTTCTTGACATGGGTATCAAATGAAAGGGTTTGACGAGCAAGCTATGTGACGTCACTCTAAACGGAATGTGGCGTACACCCCAAGATGGTAGATTACATTTTTCTTCACAAGTCCTTGACATGGGTATCAAATAAAATGTTTTGACGAGCAGAATACTGCAAGCTGTGTGACTTTATTGTCATAGGATAACAGAGGCAATTTCTGGACGTAGATATTACACTATCATCGTGACAAAATGTAAAATTACGATTATGAGCTGCCTGCTTAATCATATCATGACATTACTTACATACCACATATTATCAGAAACTAAATAGTTGTAAATAAAACATAATATTATAAAAAACGGGTTTCTGACTACAGAAGAAACAAAAAGTATGAAATAAAAAAATATTGTATCTTTCTTAAGGTACTTAATTCAAATCGAGGCATATGTAGATATGGTGATGTTCAAAGTATAGCCGTGTTCGCATGCCGCTTTTCCCTATGTAAATCGCTATTATTGCGGCATACGACTATAGCTATATTTTTTATATAGTTTATTTTGAAGGGGTTTCTTTTGAATCGACTTTTTAAGAAAGTTTCATGTTATAAGAATTTGTTTATTTGGGTATGTAAACTCAACATGCACGTATTAGAAAAAGAGCACTCCAAACAGACGAATTTTATCTCAAGCGCTTTTTCGACGTACGTCGTCTTTTTGCTTTAAAATCTAAATCAAAATTCTTATCGTAGACAGGCGTGATATACCTCGTTGATTCATTTAGATTCGGTCAAGGCCTGGGTGGCCGGCCTTTTGGATATTTTGGGATAAGTATCCGAGGGGTGATCTACTTTCGCTTTCTTTCGATTTTGTTTAGTCTTTTAATTGCTTACTTACATCCAAAGAAGTTGTTTATAAATACTATGTACTTATTAAAATTGTGTTCCGTTTACATTTATCCCAGAACATTTTGATATATATATATAGTTGCACTTGGATTTGTATTAGTTGTTCTTGATGTTGTTTTGGTTACTTACTTATGTATATAATTCCCGGACGAGAACTTCATCATATTGCCGATCTTCTTTCAAGAAATTCTGCTATTGTCCATTCTGTTGAATTTCCATTTATCTGAGATTGGGCCCGATAGCTCAGACGGTAGAGCACTGGACTAACAATCCACGGGCCATGGGTTCGAATCCCATCCAAGTTACCTCCAACTTGGTAAAAGCGGTGGGAGGCGCTGTTTCCAGCAAGTTAGATGGTCCCATGAGCTGGGATAACCACTGCGAGCTTAATCACTCTCGGCATGGCGAAAAAGAAACGATTTAAAAGATACTGAAGCAGAGCCTCGGCTTTGTGGAAGCCCTATGCTCCCAAAAGGAGTATAGTAGTAAGGAAAAAAAAAGCGATTACTATTTAAAAATAAAAGATCCAATCCCACAGAATATAAAGAAATATGTCTTGAGAAGAGAGTCAGCTGATAAGTCGAAAATACCATGCTCATTGAAATGCTATCAGAGCTATAAATAGAACCTGTATTTTGAAGATGGCTTGATATTATATTAATATCGGATTTTCATATCTGTATCCTTGCGAAAGGATATCCCTAAAATACTTTATGAGCCAAATTTTGCGATGACTACAACTAAAGCAAGAGCTATAATAGAAATCTGTTATTTTGGCCTGATATGAATAATGACATCGAAAATGTTGTAGCTAAATGTCGAACTTGCGAGCAGCATGAAATTCCCTCGCTTCCATTTTGTTGTACATATGTATGTTGTGATCTACATCAATACGGGGGTGAATCTCTCTTGGCCTTAATGGACTATAACTCTAAATGTTTGGAAGTTAAACGCATAAAAGATAAAACAGCACGTAGTGTAATATCAGTACCAAGGAAATATTTTCAGTGCACGGAATACCACAATACCTGGTGAATGACAGCCAGCCTTTAAATTCGAAATGGTCAATTTCGCGAAAGAATGGAATTACGCATTCTCATACTCTAGTGCTACCAAGGGCAGATTCAAGTGTGGAAGGTCACGGAGGTCGTGACCGGCCTGAGCCAAGAAAAAATAACTAAATATGTGACGTATTCTATATAAACAACCTTATCGTAGAATAAGATTTTCGGAATTCTCAACAAAATCGAAAGTACTTCGAATCTTCGCTGGATCATACATATATTCAAACGCTACAATACGCAGTGGTAGCTTTGATTTGAAATTCTATCATAAGGCCATCCCTACCATAGGGCGAACAGCTGCTCCCAGCGTCAAACCGGAATGGGTCTCTTATATGCGTAAAAAAATGCTATTTCTTAATTTTCGAAATAAAAATCAAACAAATTTTGAAACCCAAATAAGCTTCCAAAACTTTGTTTTGAGCATTCGTTTTACGGTTTTCTTTTTGGTGGTCCCAAATTTAATTTTTTTATTATAAATGTAATAATTTTTTTAAGGAGATATCTCAGTTTGTTCAAGTAGAGTCCAAAGCGGAACTCCCTTAAAAATGCACTTAAAATGAGGTCATGTATTGGCGAAAGGTCCAAAACATTTGGCGCTCGCTACGCATGCGCTAATATTCGATATTCATTTCCACTTTTGTGGCGTATTTTGCAATTATTGATTATTTGATTGAATTTCAAAAACAAATATCACACCCCCCAAAGGAGAATAGCGTTACATATCCCAGGTCTAATGGATTGGCTTAAAAAGCCACACAGATCTTTAAGAAAAACCGGTGGGAGAATAAATAAGTTTTCACTGTTGAAGTATTGCTGTTGCCCGGTTGCAAATTTAGGATAGATACCTAGAATATTTTGATCAGCAGCATTTTAAAATCCAATCATCTAATTCATACTGAATAGCTTCCGCCGAAAATAGCGAATGTTGCGGAAAACTTAAGGGATCTACCCTCTTTTTGGAGGGAAAAAAAAGGTTAATTTCAATAAAGTTTTCGATAGGTTTAAATTATGAAAATGGAAAAAAAAATTGTTGCACTCAATAAATACACTCTCGAACTATATCACAAAATTTTTTTTTATTCATTTTTGTGAAGTTTTAAGCATGGAACTGCTGGTCGAAAAATGATCCAAAAAACGAGAGGGGTGTGCGGCGTTGATGTAATTTCCGAGATGCATTGTCGGGGGAAAAAAAAAAAGCAAGGAGTTTTAGGTTCAATATATTAATAGCTATAGCGCATCGTTGCGATTTTTGATTTTTGCAAAATTGACAAAATGGCGGACATTTTTTGAAAAATTACGAAAAAAACATGTTTTTTTTCACCGTTTTTGGCCAAAAATTTTTAAAGTCAATGCGCTATAGCTGTAGTCATAAAGAATGTTTGGTAAAAATTTGGTTGGAATCGGTTCGGTAGTTTCCGAGATTTCATCAACGCGGTGTCGAAAAAGCTATTTTGTGAAAAACGCGATTATAGTTTTGTTAATGGCATCGTAAAATATTTCACCTAAGCCTAATCAGCGATGCCTGGACCATACACTATGCCTTCTTCTTCCTCAAAATGCACATTTTCATCCAAAGTAGCGTTCCTGCGATATCTTCTGGCTTCCTTGGAGGCATCAGTGCTGCGTCGTCGGCCGCACGCCGCACTTATCGATTATAAACAAACGCGCAGAGATCTTGTTATATCAAAATTTTAAACTCGACTAATTTTGAGACAAAAATACAGTTACACTGCTCCGATCTCTATAAAATTTTAATATGATATTTCTGTATATATATGCTTTACGAAAATGCAATAAATATATAAATTTATATAAATTTTCGATTTATAAAGAGGGTAGATCCCTCAAGTTATAATCAGGCGATAGAGGAAATACTATCCCGATCGCATCAGAAGGAAGTTATAATCGTGCTGGATGATATCATTGTTTACAAAAACAGGGGTAGATGGGAACCCGCCACTGTTATTAAATTTCACCCTCAATCTAGGTCATTTATCATCCAAAACGAGCTAAATAATCTAATTCGAAGAAATGTAGCACACCTAAGGCCATCGCTGAATGCTCCTAGCTTTTGATCTGTAGTCGCAGAGAATGATGCCACACTAACAGTACCCCATACAACCAGGCCAGACATCAGATAAAAGCGAAAGTCAAACACAACATAAAATATTGAGCCTTACCGTACAAGATTCGGTATATTTTGGAAGCCTTCAGAATACCACTGAAGTAGTCAACAATTATATGGATGGATCGAAAATCGTATTCTGTGTCGAAGCTCGTAATAAAATTTTGTTCAAAACCGATCCAAGTACCCACATTCTTTGCTAACTTATGACATTTGTGAAAATTGAAGCTGAAGTGAAGGCAAAAAATTAATTTAAATTTTTGTCGTGATATTTTTTGTTGGACGCTAGGGCAGTGAAGATAAGAAAAAGTACACATTTACGCAAAACAGAAGACATTTGCGAAATGCCTCGGACCCCTTAAGTTAAATGATACCTACATTGCTACTAAAGAATGTGAATTCATTACACCAAGAGATTTGCGTTTGAAGACGTGACAGATCGCTTCTTATGTTTACATAGATTAAAAGTTTTTTATAAGAACTAATAAAGACAAATCGAAAAATATTCATCTTCTAAAAAAGGCGTTCGCAGTTGATTTATCAAAGATATATGTTACGTTTTGGCACGCTATACTTGATTTCATAGGTGGGCCATTACTGTTGCTTAAATCTGTTCGTTTTTCCCACAATTGCTCTTTTTTTCCTTCCATTTAAAGGCTATTTGTTTTTGAGATTGAGTATTTTTGGATGAACTCCACTAACACATTCCTTTACATTGGAGTTGTTCGTTTGCTGAGACCTTTGCGATAAAGGAATAACAATAAAAATAAATTTATAGCTTAATTTACTCATATATAGAGTCTTTCAATCGCGCTACCAAGCAAAGTTGCCGCGGATATTTGAACGACGTTATATTCCATACTTAACGCTTTGAAATATTCTTTCAAATAAAATATAAAAGTTAATTTCAAAAAGCAAAAAACCCGACGTAAAAAAGAACTAAAAAGATGTAAACAAGACACTCATGTGTTAGTCTGTGTAGGTAGCCTCCGACTGCCAATTAGTTATACTTTGTCATTTTATTACAAATATTGATGAGTTAGATGCCTAGGTACATCAATATTTATGTTAGCAATATGATATACCTTTAGGTGTACTCACTATCAGCATACAACTAGAACGACGCAAGTAAAATTTTAATAGTACTGATTTATTTATAGATTTAATTATGAATGTGTCATGTTTACATCTTTTTTACAGTCAGTCGGGCTTTTTGGTTTATAAATTAATTTTTTTATTTCTTAGCTTTTTAGTTTATTAAATAATATGTAGTCGGAGAGTAAGTAGGTAGCAAATAGGTAAGTTTATAATGTTGTAAGTTCGTTAGTAGCGACGCTCTAAGCGTAAACGTTTTTTTAGGCTTTTTTTTTTTTTATTTTTGAATACATATTTAAATTTTTTTATAACTTTTTAATAGGTCAAGCCGTTTAGGGTACTCATTAAGTTATTGACAGTTTAATGGTTTACGTCCACTATATGGGTCTTGTGCTGACGTCATATTAGCTTTGACACTCCGGGGAAGAACACGAATCTAATGACTCCTCACTCTTCAAAATGGGCCAAGCCGTTTAAGCTACAGGAGTTCACAAAGGAACGGACATACATGCATACCCACATGCAAACATACATACATGCGCGCGAAAAACATCACCCTCCTTCTGGGTCAGTCGGGTGGATATCTCACACACAACTTGTTTTCTTTACATTTAAAATTCGAGCGTCCTTATTGTAAGACCCTCTGTTTCGATTTTGTATGCTTAATTCATTTTCTGCGGAAAACTAAACCACCTTTCGACATATAAATCGCAATCGAGGTGTCAGTATCTAGCATTCGATATGAATCATTGGAGGCCCCAATTTTTGGGAACGGGGTTCGAAACATTTTGCTGTGCTAATTAACTCCACCGGTAGTTTGTAAAAGGAAAATTAACTCCACCGGCAGTTTATAGAAGGGAAATTATAATATATAATAGAATTTTCCGAAAAGTTACGAACGTTAGGTGGTTTGCGAATTGCCCTATATCTCGAAAACGGGTCGAGATAGAATTTTTTCATTATTTTTCCGTTAATTTCCACAGCAAAATGTTTCGAACCCCGTTCGCAAAAAGTGGGGCCTCGGTAACAAGAACCTCCCACGTTGGACCAATTGAATCATATGAAGCAAAATCGACAATTCGACTGAACTTTTGTTCGGCATCCAATTACATGATTGAGTCCCAGAATTAAATTTCTTTTTAAGAAGCTTAAGCTAAAACTATAATTACTTCGGAGGGAGGAGATGTGTGACTGTATGTGCAAATAAATGAGCATATTAATTAATTCAAACAAAGTATAACTACGCCAACGGTTCATTATCGGTCAAAAGGCTCTTACTGAGTACGGCTCTGACCATCGAGTCAGTTGCCAATAGTTATTCGAACGACTTGTACTTGTCAGATAAAGAAGCTGTTGTTAATATTAAAAGTGTCTTTAAATCTCCATGTGCTGAAATACCACCATCCACAGAATCGAATAAGTTAGTGTAATTCCGAACATTGCAAACATATGGGCATATATGTACATAGTTAGTTATACGGACTCAATTGATAACTTGAAAAATTAGGCGTTTAAAGTCCAACAAATTTGAAACTTGAACTTGAAAACTTTTAAATTCGTAGAGTTTGTTAAATACTTAATAATTAAAAATTCATCGAATTATCACTAAAATACAACATGCATATTTTTCAAAGCTGTTCTAAAATACTATGATGATAACACACAACTAAAAGAACTGTGAACGATATGAAATATATCTCCCATAGAAAAATCTATACGTTTCGTAAATATTAATATTTCTCTTTTATGATGGTTATGCAAATGACCGCAATTCCTATTAGACGATTAGGCAAAACAACCGAACCAGAGGAAATAATTTCCGCAGTTTAAAGTTGAAAAACTTCGTTCGTATTTTTTTATTGGGAAATCCCCTTTTAGTTTTTGTTGGATGAAAGTGATCAATTGTACTTTTCCCTTCTCATTTTTAAGGTATTATGGGATAAGTGGAACATGGGTCGACTGGACATCAATGATATACATGATTGTCTACATCCCGCTCATATTTCCAGGCAGTTGGTTTCTAGACAAAATGGTAAGAGCTGAGGATTATCTCACAAAGAGGCCTCCATGAATTTTTCAATTACGGCGCTTTTGCACAATGATTTTTTTTATGTGAGGAAGCTCGCTATACGACATGTGGTTGATGCCAAAGCAGAACCAGTTGTAGTGTAATATATAACATCTCTTAAAATGGTCCTTTTGTCACATAGGGTTTGAGAATAACAGCTTTAGTGGGAGTATTCGGAACTTGCATTGGAGCGTGGATAAAAGCGTTTTCCGTACACCCGGATCATTTCTACGTTGGGTTTATAGGACAGGCGGTTGTGGCTTTCGCACAGGTAAGTGAAAATAAAAATCGCTAATGTCATCAAATTCCACTTGTTTTTAATATTAAAATTTTTCCGATGACTTTTTTAAACGATAATTGTACTAGGTATGTGGCACATTAAGTGTTACAATGTTTGCACATTTTCATATAAGAATAAATAAAGAATGTTTTTTTTTATTGATATCTTCATTCATTTTTAAACTTGCACAGGGCATCCAAACTTTATACTACTCGTAATTTTCATCTTAATTGTTTTGCAAATTCGATAGACTTCACTCTACCCAAAAATGAGTTTAAATTTGTTTGAATAGCACTTCAGTTTGAGATTGTTTTTCGTCTTGAAAACAATTACAAGTGATAAAATTCAAATAAGTCTCAAAAGAGCGGCTAGAGCCTGTTTAACAAGCGGAGCGGAGCACACGAAAGCTTTGTTTCGCTTTTATCGTATTCAGCAGTAATCCTTCTATAAAACCGACCGTCTGGGTAAATCTTCAAAATCGGTGCTAAAGATAAAAGTGAAAATAAATCGCAACCAGCTTTATGGGTCAATGTTGAAACTCTTTGCGACAAAAAACAGAAAAGAAGATTTAAAGAGGAACCCTACGGCAATAAAAATGACATAATGTTTACTTAGGTGATAGGGGAAAAATAAAGAAATACAATAAAATGTTGTGATAGCGGAGAGTTTTTGATATACATTTTTATTTTATTTTTATAGGTGTGCATTCTTTCTCTGCCAGCACGTGTAGCAGCGGTGTGGTTTGGTCCTGATCAAGTATCATCTGCGTGCAGCGTGGGCGTCTTTGGTAATCAGGTAATTTGTTTAAATTATTTCTATCAGAGCACGAGAATGATATGATTGCGGTGGCAATCTCAGCTGCTATTGTTTTAGCAATTTGAGCCTTGTTACACGAATCTACGCAGACGAAATCGTTTTTAAATTGTCACGCATCGAGCGACACAGGAAATTTACTTATCCATATGTAGATCAGTTTCCTTTGGGTCTGTGCAGTATCCTTGAACTTTAACTGCTTTGAACATGCGTTGTGAACGTACATAATCCAATGAATTTACATAAATAGGTGGAGTTTTGTATTATCATTGCGGTTTTTTATGTCATCGAAATTATTCGGAAAAAAATTCAATCAGAATAATTCAGCTTGTCATCCGAGGTAAAAAACCCATTTTCGAGCAGTCCTGAACTATTTTCCAGAATAAATAATCATTCTTAAACCGGTTGAAGAAGCATGAAGTGGCATTTTGTGTCGATTATGCATCGCAATTTATGAGTTAAATTGTTGTTGTTGACTCTCTCAATCTTTTGATTCATCTTAAGCATGTGAGCATGTAAATTTCAAGCAAAAGCAATGTTAATCAGAAAACCCCTGTTCAAATTAATAAGTAAGAGAGACATTAACCTTGCAAAGGTTTCTCTAAGCTGGTCTTATTCGGGTTAGAAATCCACATATCAGTAAAAAAATAAATAAAATACTTAGTAAATAAAAGTTAATTCACAGATTACAAAAAATCAAATACAACAAGTCAACCGCATCAAAAATACTACTTGGACAGACAGTAAAAAAACATTGTCTAGTTTTATTTTATTTCTAAGTAATATTATTCAGAAATTTCATATGACAATAAACAGAGAAGGTCAACGTTACCACAAGTTAATTAACGATATCACTTTAAGAATTTCAAAATGGCACTTAAAATTGCATTAAAATACAAAAGAAAAGAAAATTTGGAGTCGAAATGAAATCAATGTCTTGCGGGATTTTGATTTAATTTAATTTGACTTAATAACATGTTCAAGTTACATGTTATACTTTATGCATTGCATATTATATATAGCGTGTGTGTGCACATACATATGTCCATATGTGTTACATTACCGAGAAGCGGATCAATGCGCAACACTGCACATAATGAACAACGCACAACACATAGAGAACGAACACAACAACTGGTATCTTAATGTGTTTATATATAATATATTTAGGCAAACCCTTTCTTTACCTGGACATGTTGTACCTCTTTATGAAGGCAACATGATGGGTAATTAAATAAAAGCAAAATGGAGGTGCATTAATTACATGAATTTCGAAGAAAAATTGGGAAAAACGTAAAATTTAGGAAATTTTAGAGATTTTTTCACTTTCGCAAGTGACTGTGCCTGCAGTGGTATAGTTAGATCAACATTGGTAGCATTACTAGTAACATTGGATGGTAGTAGTTTGGCGTAAGTTTGATGTCGCTGCGTTGAGATCAAAAGATAAAAATAAAATAACATCTCGATTTTATGAATCAACCTGTAACTCGAAAACTACCCAAAACTGCGGAACATGCATGGGAGTGATTCGGATAACCCTCAATATAAGGCACCAAAATTTACCTTAGTCGAAAATTCCGTTTTGTATAGGAAGCGAATTTTTCAACTTCAAGGAATCTTTATGAAAACGGCAATTGGAGGTTTTCGGGGTCGCAGATCTCGAGCCTGCATTCAAAATTTTGGAATTCAAGATGCCAGATCCAATATGCCGACCTAAAAAGTTAAACTTCGAGGGATTGAATGAAAATCCGCACTAGGGAATTTTCGGGATCACTGATTTCGAATCTGCTATTCAAATTTGTAAAATATGATACCACCCCCTCTCCGCTGGGAGATATAGGAGAGTGGGTGCAATAAGGAGATGGTGTAAAATGAAGAAAATTATATTTAATAATACTGTTGGAAAATATCTAAAACATGTGCAAAACGCTAATAGGAAAACGCTGGGTCACATAGGAGAGGCGGTGGGGCAGTAGGGAGGCGTTGTAAAATCAAGGAATACAAATTTAATAGTATCCCGGGAAACGCCGGGTCCGGGCAAGCAAGTATATGTATAAAAGAAATCCGTGTTAGTTGTTACACTATTTATAACTCAAGAACGGCTGAACCGATTGGGCTGAAAATTGGTGAAGAGGTGGCTTAGAACCAGGAGGCGGACATAGGACTTTTTATCCCGTTCGACCGCGTTCCCGTCGCGTCCAGGAAGAAGAAGAGCAAATTTGTTGTAAAAATTCATGCAATGTTATGGGTGTCGTTGGAAGGGGAGGTAGTGTAGAATGTGTTGGTGGAAGAAAGGTTGGTGAAAAGTGTGAAATGTGGGAATAACTGGTGAAAACGTGTTTTTTGTGTGGGGGAGGGGGGTGGTGACAACCCCCAGAAGTGTATCTCAGGGGTGGGAAGAAGAGACACTATAGGAAATTGGGCCGGGTTGGTGAAAATAGTGAAAACTTAGTTTTTTCGGTGGGTGGCGACAAAATTGAAACGGCTGTGGAAGAAAAGTGTATGCATGAATTGGAATAATTTTTTCACCAATCGATAGCTAAGGAAGCAGAGTAATCTATATGTGTATATAGAAATGAATCCCTATTTCCGTTGGTCACGCCATCACGCGTGAACAGCTGGACCGATTTCGCTAATTCTTTTTTTGTTGTGTTTGTTATTGTCAGGAAAAGGTTCTAATGAAAGAAAAAATTAAGAATATTGCGCGGAAAATTAGGAAATTATGTTTTTGGTTTGGGTTTCTGGACTCACTGATTTTGAATCTGCCATCAAAATGTTGGAAATCAAAATGCTGGATCAATACAGCGACCGAAAATTAAACTTCAAGGGATCACTGATTTCGAAACTGTTATTCAAATTTCCAAATATGAGACCACCCCCACCCCGCTGGGAGATATAGGAGATGGGGTGCAATAAGGAGTTGGTGTAAAATGAGGAAAACTAAATTTAATAATACTTTACAGTTTACAGTTAAAAAAGAATTACGAATAGGTAAAAGTGATGTATGGGGTGTATTGTGTACGAATTTATGGTTGATTTAATGAGACCACCCCCATCCCGCTGGGTCACATAGGAGAGGCGGTTGTGCAGTAGGGAGGCGTTGTAAAATTAAGGAATATAAATTTAATAGTATCCCGGGAAACGCCGCGCCGGGTCCGAGCAAGCTAATATATATACAAATAGCTTGTGTCTCCTGTAGGTCTCCGCAAAATAAGTTTAAAACAAAAGTTATCAGGATGACCTCTTTCATGACATTTCAATTTCATCGAAATCGGGACGGGAGGACCGTTTTCCGAATAACTAACTACCCCGTAAATAATTATTGGACCATTAAATTATCTGGCAACATGCAAAAATGTACAGTGTAGCATCTATAAAAACTTATATTTAGCACACTCACTAACTTTTACCACGCGGTCTTTACGCTGCAACACAACTACACAAACCGAAATTGTCGGAAGTTGTTACAAAGGTAATAGCTTTCTTCTCCCATTAATTTTTGGCACGATTTCTTCTATCAACGATGACTAAAAATCATAAACCATAGTCCAGTAACCGCAAGTGCACACTTCAGCTTTATTTGCACTGACAAAGTATCTGAAAGTGTGGTCCCATGTCGCAGAGCATCCCCATCCCAAGGCTTGCACATTTATTCAGTCCTCCCGCGTTTCCTTCATTTATTTGAACTCTGCTGAATCATTTCCATGCTATTTGACACTGATTCGCTGCAGTAGCAACTGCTGCAAAGAGGGAACTTGTTTTTCACTTAAATGCGGATGGGTGCTGAGTTTAAGGGGACAGTAAAATGTTCGTTAATTGCACATGCTCCCCTAGTTGCGTATAATTGAGCTTAGTCAGTTGTCGGAAGCATTTGGAATTTGTTTTAACTCAGCTGGATCCACCAAAGTTTTTTGTGCCTACGTACGTTATGTACTCGTATGGTACATACGTGGTGGTGGAACTGCAAAGTTTCTAAAACTCACTAAGCGTTGTGTATAGCGTTCTGCATATCTAAGAACATACGAAACTATGGGCTCGCACTTCTTCAGTAAAGTGCTGACTATGCCTGGTGCTCCCTTTTATTCGTGGGTTCACTTTAAAGCTGGCCCGACCATTAAATTCTTTGTGTGAAGTGAGCGGAAATTCTTGATAAAACATTATAACGGTATCGCATTCCAAAATAGGCTATAAATTTTATGAGGTGGAAAGCCTTCCTTCATTTAGGATTCGTCGAAGGACATCCATTTCGCTTGACAAGCATTCAAATTTTGGTGCTGGGAGTCGCATGAACCTTCACGCGAAGTTTAATCTGAAAATTTGAGTCTATTGGTATGTCTGATGCTGATTAAGTCCAGAGACAGTACCCTCATTAATCGCCTTGACTGAAAAGTCGATGCTAATGAGCGATACTTCCTTGAAATACTTATCATTTTATAGTGTTTCAAATCTTGGCCTTGTTCTAGGAAACTACTTGTAGCCGCTAGGGGTTTACTAATCGCTACCTATAAAACGATAAAAGGAAGAAATCAGAGCGTCAGCTAATAAGTTAAACAAATTCGTACTGGTAAATCGAGGGAAGGACAATTAAGGGCAGCAGGTCCATTTAGTAGACGGAGCAGCATAAATATATCCCTATATAAATAATGAGGTCGGGCCTCATTAAGACTAACTACTGAGATAGCAGCTCTCACTCGCAGTGTTTATTAAAGGACTAGATAAGTGGGAGGCTGGTTTTATTTCTGCATTGGGACTTCGTTCTATTCTGGTTTTCTTTGTAAACCTCTCCAGATGGCTGGAGCTTCCCTTGCGATTAATGAAGTTAACTGAACCGATAAATAGTCCTTTAAAGCAGGGACCTGGGACGTTATGAATTATTTATGATATTTAATCATTCCGCCCGAGCAAATGGGACTTATTAAGATAAAAGAGCAATTCTGCAGACCTCGCAGTTTCACGGTTATGCAAGGTGGTTTGTTACGATGCTTTAATATTTTACCAAATGAATGGGCATATGCTAAGTAATATAAGAATAATTGTAGGCAGCAGAGGTGAGCTCCAAGAACCCTTCATTTACGATTTGGCTTTGTTTTATGAAGATAAACTAAGTTGAGCATATGTACCTACATACATTCAATTATTGACTTTCAATATGGTGAAATAGAACTAACAAAACGATTATATGACTCTTCTTAATGTTGAATTTTTTTTTATCTTGCTTAGCATAATATCTTCTCTGTAAACGTCAGATGGTTCGTATCTGTTGATGAGTAATAAATAAATATATAAATTACTTCGACAGGACCAAATGTCTGCCGTAACGTTTTAAAAATCGGTATTCAGAACTATTCACAAAGTCGAACATTACAAAAGATAAGGTAATACAAGTTGGGCTAAGGGAATTATACGGGCACCTCAATAGGGAATCATTTTTATGGAAACCCGTTATTTTTGGAACAAATCGACTGAAAAATCAGATTTTTTAAATTTGACGGTTTATTACTCCACAACAAATAAGGTCAGAGGAGTCACAATCATTTGAAAGCATGGAAAGGTTTACACTATTAAATACAGTAAAAGCTCCTTATTCGCGCTTCCTTCATTCGCGTTTTCACTATTCGCGGATTAAAAAAATGCGACGCAATTCCTATATTCGCGGATCTGATCGGTACATCGGTACATACATATTAATCAAAAGGGTACCAATAGGTATCCAACCCAATATCCTTTGTAAACGCGTCGTCAAATGGACTGTTAAAAAACTAAAATAGACCTTATTACAACTATGCCTAAAGTATGTTGTTAAATGATATCGCCGCGGTATTGGTTCGGCCTTTGACATAAGCCACCTTCGCCGCGGTCGGCGTTTTTGAGAATGTAAACAAACAGAATGAAAGAGGAGGCTTCAACAAGCACTGGAAACGTGACATTTAAATTGAAAAATCTTAGTGAAGGTTTAAGAATGGCAAATGAGCTTTGTGATTTCTTTATGAAAATTGATCCGTTTATGAAACGAAGACTTATTTTTAAGAGGCAAATTGCTAATGCCACTGCTGAATATCAGTCTGAATTGGAGGAGCTTTTAAAAACTGCCAAGCAAGAAAAAATTACAAAATTCTTTAAACCATTGCCTAAGCCTGAAGATAATAATTAATCATTATTGTCAAAAACTTCAATTAAGGGGACCTATATGGCTTAATTTCAGATTTTTTTTTTATTGGCTTTTATTTTTGTTCAACTATTTCCGAGTAAAACGCTGCAAACTAAACTTAAATCCGTAAGAAAATAACGAAGTTATGCCTTTTTTTACTTTTAGACTTTAGTCGTTAAAAAAAGTACTTCAAATACTCTTATTACGGAAGCCTAATTGACGCGCTAAATCCGCGCTATTTTTGGTTCACAGCAGAGCAACTACGTTCCCTGTGATTCTCTGTTGTGTTTGTTGTGTAAACGAACCTTAATCAGTGCGTTTCTAAGTAGCATTTTCGTTGATAAACTTTGTACTTCTGTAAAGTCAAACTTTAATTCGATTTTGCTCGGAATTCTGTGTTTTGACCGTTGCCGTAGAAAATTTCAAAAACCGTTAGCTCAAATTGTTTGAAATTTGGTGGGCTGGTTTATTATACATCTGGTCATGGAATGAATTAAAAAATATTTGAATATTTAGATTATAATTATTTTTTAAAATATTTATTTGTTCAGTAAGTAATGAAAAATTTCAAAAATTGAACTCTAAACCACACAAAATCAAAAATAATTGCAGGAAAGCAAAACTAGTTAATTCATTCTGTGCAGTCAAGTATTATCTAACAGAAAATGTCTTGTTTATGTGTTTCCGATCAGGGGTTCTGGAAAAAAGCTACGGCAACGGTGAAATTCCACCATTGCAAGAGACGCTCAACCCATAAGAGCCCATGGGTATTTTTGTGATTTTTATAGGCCATAAACAATCTTAAAGTATTCAGTAATATACTAGTTTCCTCATTTTCTAGATTTTAGTGGTTTTTTTCTTGAAAAAAAAAAAAATCTTTTGACTCCGCAAAACCCCATTTAAGCCATATAGGTCCCCTTAAATTGATTTTTTTATATATTCGTTTTTTTAATTTGTCACCTAGGAACGTATCCCCTATAATCCCATATAAATTACCATTCCATATTCACGGTTTCTGTATTCGCGGCATATTTACGAAACATATACCCCGCGAATAAAGAGCTTTTATAATGTTTAAACTATGTACATAGGGGTGCATACACTCAGAGAAAAAACAACGTAAAATCCTAAAAAAACAGTTTAAACTCAAAACGTTCTCACTATGATAGTGAGCGACTTACGAACGAATTGTTGAAAATTGAAGATACTTTGCTTCGAAAATGAAATCAGTGTATGTTTCAGTTTAAACACGATTTCAAAATGCTTGTTATATGATTTTAATAGTTTTCGAAGATGTTTTGTTTTTGATATTGTCTTCTGATTTTTCTGTGGTTCCTTCCCGATGGGGTTCGAACCGAGATGCTTCATCATCGATTTCTACTTCATATTAAAGTAGTTTTGAACCATCGCACAGTGGTCGATTTTTCGAAAAAGCTGGCCAAAAGTCGAAAAAAAAATTTTTTCGTTTCTGTTCAAGCTACCATCCTATGTCATAAAGAACCTTTTTCTACACATTTTGGCAAAATAACAGTAATGTACTGGTAAGGCATTCAGCATTAGAGCAATTCAAACTGACTCTCTTCGACGCATCATCTGTCACGCTACTTAAACCTGGATTTGTACTACGTCGTTTTGAAAGTGATAACAGCTTTTCTAGTGACTGTTTTCAGATCGCGTTCAGTACCGGTGTTTTTGAAAGTATAGACAGTATATTATATGGTGTTTTTTTCATCTACTAAAGTTTCGCTGTTTTCGCTTTTTTTAAACACATTCATGCACGTCAAGCTTTTTCGTTTTGACATTTTATAAAAATGAATAAAAATAGTTAGAAGTTCCGCAGAGTTCCACGATAAGATCATTTTTATTATGTAAAAGAAAGTATTTTCTTTCATTTTACGAAAAAAGCAGCTGCGATAATTTGCAATATTTCATGAAACATAATTTTAAATCTTGCGAACTGAAGCTGGCCAGTGGTTCGCTAGCTAGCCGCACACACTGCAGCGAGTGCGATTTCCCGGGAAAGCTGGACAACTATCGGTATATGATTAGAATATACAAACCTGTACACATTTGTTTTGGAAATTGCTGATTACGAATTGATACTGTTCATTTAAAAATCGAAATAGCGCATACGAAATGGCGGAAGTGTTCTACTCAAAACAGCCGGGCATGAAAAAAAATAAACTGGCGTTGTCATTAGACGTTCAATGCGAAACACCATAGTCAATTTATAACGACGTAATTGTAATAAACGGTTTAATATCTAAGACTTAGTGATTGTTAATCATTAAAACTCTCAACACGTCACTTTACTGGCGAATAAACGCCCACAAAATATGTAACTTCAGTTCTCGAATAAGTGTTCTAACCCAGAAATGGAGTCTCCGGAAGAAGGTATGTGTAGCCAAACTTGTACGTTCAAAAACTGCACCTTTTTCCAATTCATGTAAAACTCATAAGTGGTAGTAACTTCTCTTATTTTCAATGCAGGGTTGAAATATTTTAACAAAAATTATGAAATTTACACTAAACTTCATAGATAAAAACATTTCATATAACGTTCCGTGATATTGAAATTTTCTTTCACAATTTCATAGTTACTTTGTTTTTTTAAATAAAATATATGCAATATACTCGATATCATGTATTGAATTTCGTATATGAAACGGTTTTGGAAAGTTTTTCGTAGTTTTTTGATATAGCAAAAGTCTGAATCATACGAAATGTTGTTGAAAACAAAATGTTTTAAGTAGTACCTACACGTCCGCCATTTTGAATCCGCCATTTTGAATTTTGGAAAAAAAATGTCATATTCGTAATCAGCGACCTCAAAAACTAAAGCATGCAAAATTTTGTTGAAATGGAATTGTTTTGAGTAGTAGACGTCCGCCATTTTGAATCCGCCATTTTGAATTTTGAAATATAAATTTCATATTCGTGATCAGCGATCTCAAAAACATAAAATTGCGAAGTTTTGTGTAATTCCTCTCATTTTTCTACTTTTGGCCAGCTTTTTCGGGAAATCGGCTACTGTGCATCGCGCTTAACAAAGTTTTTCATTAGAGCTTGCTATTTCACGTGTACATGCGATCACGGATTTATTTCATTGTGCGAAAAATTGAATCAAAACAAGCGTAGCGTAGAAGACATTTCGTTATGATGAATAAAGTACAAAACAAATCGTTATGTTTCATGTTACGTTTGAAACTATTAATTCTTATATTTGTACGGGTACACGTGAGATTACAATTTTAGAAAATTTGTTGCAGAATATAAAAAAAATTCGAACTTTATTTTCAAAATAATCGTTTGTAACGTACTGCTATTAAATGTAAAAAGTTTTTGATTTGAGAAACAGCATTTTGGGGTTAATTTGAGTTACTTTTTTTTTAAATTCCGCAGAAGGTCTTCAACGTATATATAATTTTGAATACTTATTCTCTACCTGGATACCGAAGAGGTACAGGAAAGGCAGCTAAATGAGTAATTTAAATAAATTATTTAAATAAAAATTAGGTGTATTAATTAAAGGTATAGGTGTATTAATTACATGATTTACGGAGAAAATGTGTGCGAAACGTGAATTCGGAGTTCTTTCCTCTTGTTAATATAATTTTCGACTTCTCTTGATATTCCTTTTTTGATGGTAAAATAAAATGAAACGTCATAACGTCATAAACTTTCTCTAATTTTGGTGCTTTACACCCAGCTGAAATGGACGATGTGGATAACTTTTCAAAGTCTTAACTGCGTTTTGTTATGTCAGACATTCTGCCACAATTGTTAAACCCTATCTCCTTATCTTCCATCGTGTGGCTTTAAATTTCGACGATATTCACACCGTAGGTGTGTCAGTGAATAAAATAAACGAAGCCAAAGTTTCAATTTCCCACAGGTTGAAAAGTTAAAGAAGTCAGAGCCTTTTGTGACCCTAATGCACAAACAGTGTACCTAAAAGTTTGCGAGCTCCTAGAATTTCCGCAAATGTACTTAGAGGTATGGATTATGCGGAAAGCGTTGGGATTGACCAACCAATTTATTCAAAGTGATTTCATGCACAAGTTTCTAATGGTATTTGCTCAGCATTTTGAAGCGGACAAACAACCTTTTTGCAAAGTTGGAACAGAGTTTCTGTTTCCTATTTTCTCTTGAGGGAACAAAAACCAATTGAATGAAACCACTGCGGACATTGAGAGTTTTTTCATTAAATCTTTTTCAATTTACTCACAGCTTGGCGTTGCCATTGGATTTGTTCTTCCGCCCATGCTGGTCGGCAACTACGATGACTTGGAGCTAATTGGGAAGGACTTGCAGTTCATGTATTACTTAATAGCCGGCTTTACCACCGTACTTGTTGTGCTGATGGTTCTGTGTGAGTAGCATCTGCCTTAAAGTGAGACCCCGTCTAATTTAGCATGAAAGTTTTCAAGGATCACCCACCAACACCACCATCAGCTGCTCAGGAAGCTGCACAAAGTCCGGAAGGGGGCTCAGACTTCTTGCATTCGTTGAAAAGATTAGTCCTAAACAGAAACTACATTTTCCTGCTGACATCATACGGAATGAATGTGGGAGTCTTCTATGCTATATCAACGCTGTTGAATACTGTAAGATTTATCTCGAAAGAGATAGGAAAATAGAATTTTTATTGAAAATCCGTCTCTAGGTTGTGCTGATATATTACCCAGGACATGAGGTTGACACTGGGCGAATCGGGCTGTGCATTGTGCTTGCCGGTATGATGGGATCTGTTGTCTCTGGAATCGTTCTGGATAAAACGCACAGATTTAAGTGAGTATTTAGAGAACATCACTATTTTGCTTTCAGGTTGACATGCAGAACATCCTTTGGGTTGGGTCTTGCACTTTATGCATTTCCTTTCGTACTATGAAATCACCGAGCTTTTGTCGCACTGATTCAATTTGCTTCCTTCGTTTATATGTACATACATATTTATAGGGAGAGCTTCAATTGCACTGAGGCCCTGAAGGGAAATTAAATTAAGATCTACATATGCACGTGTTGTTATTAGTTCCAATATGAGGCTTTTAATTGATGTGAGACTTAATCAAATGTATTGCTTTATTAAGGGCCATCTCCCATTGAAGCACAGATTTTCTAGTGGGTAGGTACGGATTTAAATCATATGGGGGCCTTGTATGTTGTATTTGCCAACTATACAAGAGTAATTTAATTACTGCCCGGGCTAAAGTGTGTTAATGAGCGATGATTTTAGAAGATTACTTTCAAAAATTACTACTTGTTTATTTTAATAAAGTTGAAACAACTTCTATCTCTTCGCAGTAGCCTCTAAGCAATTTCTTTAAAGTGTGCATAAATATCCCAAAAGCAACATAGACTGTGTTTAATTTAAATACATATTTTGAGATTATATGACCGAATTAGATGATTCAAGGTCTCAGATAAGCGCCCGTTGTCCGTTGACTTAAAGATTTTAATTGAAGTTATAGAGAAGTATCACTTTTTAGTTCTACAAAACACCCTGCAAAAAGAACAACTCTGCTACCTTATTGATTAGAATATACGCCTTTCGAACTAATACCAAGAGCAGCTATCCCTACTTTTGCATAAAATTTATGAGCTATTAATCTCTTCTCGGTGATGTTATCATTCAATAAGTGTGAAAGCCTGACGAACGTAAATTAAATTTCAATGTTATTAATACATTTAGTGATAAAATGCATATTTCTTTAGTATTTTTGTTGAAACCCAACAGAAACTCATCTAAGTATAATAATTTAATACCATCAAATGGTTGAACGGTTTTGTTTGAACGGATATTCCTAAAATACAGGTGGAAAGAAAGAACGCCACTTAAACTGCTCCGATATTTCCCGAATATTAAATGTAAAAACAAATTTAGAGCTATAATTCAAATTACAAGGAACTATTTTTTCTTATGGAATTAAAACTCCCCTTTTAAGAAATTTGAAAAATATTCATGATTTTACGTGTTGTACACTTATGCGTTATACGCACTATCGCAAGCATACACAACACACATACCCAACATACATTCACAAGACCTTCAACACATACATATTTACAAAAAGCTCGAGTAATGTTGACCACAGCATTGAGCAAAGTCCCCGAAATGATCAGCAGAGAATGATCCAAACACGTATTTTACGTACGAATAACCCAACTTGGATGTCATACATACCAGACAATTTTACAACTTGGAAATAATTAAAAAAAATGTTCTTCTTCAAGTATGTTTTTCAACGATAAACCATTTATTCTTTGCAAAACGAATAAATGGACCTGAAAGTTCAATGTTTGAACTACAAAAAAGGTCTGGCTCTATACGCTTATATATATATATAGAATTTGTATATAACAAATTATCACGAGTTGAAAACTATCGAGATGGATTACATTTTTTGTTACTTGTTCAATCTGTCCCTCTCCAGCGGTGTTTTCCCGATATCTTGGAAGATGTCGACTATAATTCCGCTACACAAAAAAGGATCTAAAGCAAATATATCTAACTATCGTCCTATCGCCAATCTATGTTGTGTAGCTAAAATCTTTGAATCTTTAATTTGCGACACCCTGTATTTTCACTGTAAGCCTTTCTTGCAGTCTTTTCAGCATGATTTCCTCAAAGGGAAATCCACCACAACCAATTTACTAGATTTTTCAAATTACTGCATCTCAAATATTGAAAAAGGCAAACAAATTGGCACGTTTCTTGTTACCCAGCCCCCACTTTTTGGGAACGGGGTTCGAAACATTTTGCTGTGCTAATTAACTCCACCGGTAGTTTGTAAAAGGAAAATTAACTCCACCGGCAGTTTATAAAAGGGAAATTATAATATATAATAGAATTTTCCTAAAAGTTACGAACGTTAGGTGGCTCGCGAATTGCCCTATATCTTGAAAACGGGTCGAGATAGAATTTTTTCATTGTTTTTCCGTTAATTAGCACAGCAAAATGTTTCGAACCCCGTTCCCAAAAATTGGGGTCCGAATAACAAGAACCTCCTCAACAAATTGACTGTATTTTTACAGATTTCAGCAAAGCTTTTGATAGAATCAATCACCGAATTCTGCTCTATAAGCTTAGCCTTCTTGGATTTCCCGCTCTCTTTACCGAATGGCTTGGCTCGTACTTGTCCCAACGTTCGCAGAGAGTGTTATTTCGAGGCGTTCTGTCCAGGGAAATTTCTAATATTTCGGGTGTACCTCAAGGCAGTCATTTGGCCCACTCTTGTTCATTATATTTATTAAGGACGCGTCGATGATCTTATCAAATTCTAGAATTCTCTGTTCTGCTGATGACGCCAAGATATTTCGGGCTATAACCAGCTAGCAGGAATGTATTCTTTTAAATTCTGACCTTGATGTTTTTCATAAATGGTGTAGCCTCAACCGCTTGCCATTAAATATTGATAAGTAAGAAAAGCATCATCACTTTTAATTATAAGATCGACGAATGGTGACAAATATCAGGTAACGTCAACTCCCCTGAACTTTTTGGTCCGTTTAACATCTGTGTTCCGGTTCGCCCGCCTAGACACTATAATTTCTTCCAAACGCCTCTTCATCATACAAACTACGGATCGAACGATTCTATTACGTCAATGTCACGTACTTTCAATGCTAATTTTCATCTTCTTGATTTTCATGTTTCAAGAGTCATGATTAAAAGTCAGCTTCGTTAAAATTGCTTTTCGTTTTCCGTATGATATGTAGTAATCAGTTCTTTGATGAAATCGAAATAAATAAAACATTCTAGTCGGTTTTTTAGAGACATTATATCCCAAGACCTTTAAGACGTTTTCAATGATATTAAGATCCGGAATAAGCAAAAGGTTATTATTTCAAAACAGAACTAAAGTTTTTTATATGGTCTTATAATTTTACACATTAATATTTCATTTTTATATTTTGATTTACCCAACGCAGCGACGTTAAACTCACGTCAAACAAGGTGCTGTCTCAAAGTGCTTTTTAAAAATGCCACGAATATTGATCTACATCTACCACTGCAGATTTCCTACTAGCGAAAGTGAAAAAGCTGCTCTATAATTTACGTATCCCCCAAATTTTTTCCCAAATTCATATAATCAATATCCCTTTTTTTTATTGAACTGCCTATCTTGTTGCCTTTCGAAAGAGGTACAATATGCCCAGGTTGTATAAATTGTCGGGTGTATAAATTTATTTCTAGTTGAGATTTCTCATTTCTGAACTGAACTGTACACTTAAAAATTTATTTTATCGAATTACCATCGTATTGCTAAAGAGCGTTTTGACAAAATGTTCTCATTCATTAAAGCAGTAGGTAAAAAAAACTCCCCACCGACATTCCGTTTAAAAGTTACGTAGCCACAAGCAGACGAACCCACAGACACAAACTCCCAAAATCTCTGGTTTTCTTCGGAGATTAACACAAATTCAGTTGCCACCCGAACAGTTGAATTCGGCAATCTTCGACTGAAAAAAAACCCTAATCTAATTTGACACAGGTAGATTATATCACTTCCCTAATTACCATAAGCTTCATTACTTTCCTGAGTTGAATTGAAATACCATAAAGTTCCCAAAGTCTATAGCCACATAGCCACAATTTCCGTTTATGTTGGATCTACCCTTAATCGCTGTATTGTGCTGGGCCTGCCTTTAGAATCTGATATCGTTGGAGAGAAAGAATATCTTCCGAAATTCTAATGGCATTCGGGAACACCATCAAAAATTTCTATCTCTAGTTGTTTGTCTTTTTACCAAGGTAAAAAGTCCAGAGAATTTTCCGGAAAGCACTGATAGCAAATTGCTTTGTCGCGGTCCTAGCTTTTAAATTTTAATGGTCCTCGGGTAATTTCGACGCGTAAAAAGCAAAGCGAGAACAATTAGAACTCCGTCAGGAATTAAAATTAGCGTCCCGTAAGGGCGGGTGGCGTTCGCCCCAAGAAATGGGGGCAAATATGTATCTAAAAATATACAACTAATTATGTACGGTGTTTTTATTTTGCAAGAGGTGTTTCTAGGCCTCGGCTACGAGATTCGCATGCCTTCACGTAAAAAGCATCGTCTGAAGACTTTTCATTTAAGATTTTCTACTTTCTTGTCGCCCCTGCAGGGAAACTACGTTGGCTGTGTACGCGCTATCCATGGTCGGAATGTGGATATTTACCTTCACCCTAAATACGGGTCACATTGCTGTCGTGTACCTGACGGCCTCCCTCCTCGGGTAAGGAATACTTATTCGTCACTACTAAACTTTGGATGACACTTGACTTTCTTAAAGGTTCTTCATGACGGGATATCTGCCGGTGGGTTTTGAATTTGCGGCCGAATTAACATACCCAGAGCCTGAGGGCACTTCAGCAGGACTTTTGAATGCCGCCGCTCAAGTATTCGGTATCCTGTTCACCATGATGTACTCAGAGCTACTCGACGCATTTGGCGACGTTTATGCCAATATCACGATGGCCGTCATGCTCTGCTTTGGAACTGGAATAACTGCCATCATAAGGTCAGACTTGAGGAGGCAGGCGGCTCAAGGCCCATCAGTTAACAACCCATAGATTCTTCATTCTTAACCACAGTTGGTTAGCGCCGATCGATTTGCAGTTTAAACGAATTTAATTTATATTTTATTAATGTGATTTTGTCCTACATGATTTTCGGGTACTATATTGAGGCCAGCTAAGTCACTTTTATTTATAAGACACTGTTTGTTAAATGTTAAGTGGAAGATTTATAGTTAAGGTCTTTAGATATATTTGTTATCTCGTTATTGTTAATTACTTTGTATAATGAACATATCAGTTTGTTTTGGTTTCTCTTCAACTAGTCTTCTTACGATGAACCCACCCAAACTATATGAGTAACTCCTAGTTTAGGAAACACTACAAATTTTATGGTATAAGTCCTAGTACTATAGAACAATAAATATATATGTGCTCACTAAACCTAAAGCATTTACACATTTAATGCAACACTTGAAAGACACGTGACAATGTTTGCTAGTACATACATTTGTAAATTGTTTAATTTTTTTATGATCTTATAAAACAATTTAACTTTAATCAGATCAGTAATATAATTTTAAATAGTTTGCATTGCTTTATTATAACTACACCTGTCGGTCTTTATTATCAAGAAGTAGCACGTTGAAATCACTTTGATAATGGTTGAACAATTAAAGCTCGTATCGGAGTTTCGCAGAAATTTTCAGCAATAAACCTATTGAACTGATTGAAGTTAAGTTATTTAATGCAAAATGAATGCTTCAAAAAGTTATATCGGTAGATCCTATAAGTGATATTTTTCATGCACTCACCACCGTTAAGAAAGCTGTTTGTTATTTTATTAGCGCGATTAAGCTACTTTAATCCAAGCACTCGAAAACAGAAAGCTGAGAGGTAGTGGTTCCAGCGTTTGTTGTTTTATAATATATATTTATAGCACGGAAAACAGATATTACTAATCCACATATTTATTACTATTATTTTATCATTGCTTTTTGGATGTTCCGTTCAATTTGTGTTAGATGTCTTTTCGTTTATTTACTCGTAAAATGGCCAACATTGTGTAAATTATTTTATAAAACTAGGCAATCAATAAGCTGGGAAAGAGCAAATTAAATAATTACCTCGTTGCTACGTTTACAAATAATTTACTTCGATTTAATATGAATATCTGGATGCTAGCCGATATCGACATACTATTTTCCGAGCTTAACTGCCTCTACAGGGTGTCTCGTGCAATTTGTGCAAAACAAACATGTTTATGACTCCCAACTGTTATAACTTGGATCAGTGAGAACTCAGAGTAGAGTTACATGTAAATTTGAAATCAGTTGGATTAAAGGTCTTATAAGATTAAATGTTGTCAAAGTCCAAATACAATCGCAACAGTCCACGCTCAAATAAATGCATAAGTGTCCACAGAATACAGTCTATTGGTCCCAATGAACTAAACTGTAGACTGTCATCGAATATAAAAATCGCGCATTGTTAGGTAAACATCGACTGAGACAATTAACTTTGAACAATCGGTCACCTCGACTCCGGCTTGATTGAAACAAGTCAAATAACAGAAATTCGGGGATTTTCTTATATCCTTGGCCCCAATTTTTGGGAACGGGGTTCGAAACATTTTGCTGTGCTAATTAACGGAAAAATAATGAAAAAATTCTATCTCGACCCATTTTCGAGATATAGGGCAAAATAGTTAATACTTGTCGAGCCACCTTAATTGGGAAAACTTTAACTTTTAGGAAAATTCTATTATATTAATATAATTTCCCTTTTACAGACTGCCGGTGGAGTTAATTTTCCTTTTACAAAGGAATGCAAAGCACAGCAAAATGTTTCGAACCCCGTTCCCAAAAAGCGGGGCCAAGGATACAAGAATCGTGCCAGAAAATCTTTTGATATCAGAAATATCTGACGATCTGAACCATTAAAAGCAGGGGTCCTCCTTTACTAATTTCAGAAGATTTAATTTTTAATTTAGGTTTGTTAATATTAACGTTTTCCGTTAATTTCTCAAGTCTTATGTACTATATCTGACAAGTTATACTACCTTTTATGATCAACGAATTATACAATTTGTCTAAATTAAATTTTTTTAATTAAAAAGAAAGTGTCGGTTTTCTGTTGAAATTTTGTAATTTGTTTCGTGATTTTTATTGTTTGTGGTCGGCTATTATGTAAAATTATCTTATCCATTTTGGCAAAGATGCACACATTTATATATACACAAGTACAGTATAAAAGAATGCGTCCGCTAGAACTGATTTCGAAAATTTAGCATTCCTCCACTATAATATAACTAAAAATATATCTGCCAACTGAAAATGGGATTTTTTTTTGCTTCGACTTTTTAATAATTAATTAATGAATCAAAAAATGATAAAATGTGATGAAAAAATCTAAATAGTCTCATCCATATTGTGTGTGACGCACACTTTACTGTTTTTTTTTGGTTTGTTCCCGCGACATCAGATGAATGTATCGCAGCTTTGAAGGCCTTATTACAAATGAAATTATGTAAACTTATACCCTTGACACATGGAGTAGCTTGGATGATCATTCGTTGAATGAAATTTCACTTGAATATCATTCCTATTATGCCTGACACACGACTCATTAAAAATGTCATGTGCTTTCATGTCATGTGTTCTCTCTTGCAAAAATTTAACAACTTAAAGTTGTTTTTGCTAAAATCAGTCGTACGGATACACACACAAGGGCATGGTTGGGTGCAAATATGTAGGCACTTCCATTTAACAATGTCGTGTCGTGGTCAAGGCTGGACCAATTACTAGGCAGGCTCAATTTTATGATTTCGGTTGTAGCCACCTTTCCATAATATCCAATAACTGTTTGAAGCATATCCGCAAATTCTTTTCCTAAGGGGATGAAATTAAATTTAAAAAAAAATCTTTTTTTCCGTTATTCGCACATTCAGGACGCGCGACATACATATATTTATTTCCTATAAAATGATTGAAAAATATATTCTGTTACCCTTTTATTTTTACGATTACACAATATAATGTTGCAGTCGTTAAATTTATTACTTACATTAAATGAAATTATATTTTTGTTAAAATTTAAATGCCAACAATATTCCTTACTGGAACTATTTTTAAATTCAAATTATGGAAATGTTTCCTTGACCGCTAGCGCTGATGAACTCGAAGAACGGTCTGCCATCGGTTGTTACTGGGGTCTCTTCTGAGATCCGATTCAAGTCAAAAATATTGCCACGGTACTTTCATTTAGCTCATATAGAATATATTTATTTCAGGCCAATATGATAATAATATCTACCGACAGTTTCGCATAAGAAACCGAACATGTGGAACATTCACACTAAACGATATCAGAATAGAAGAATAGGACATTTGCAATGTGAACCGCTTTTCACGTGAATCGGATCTCAGAATAGCCCCCACTAATTATATAATATATATAAAGTTGTCGTTTTTGAATAACATTGCAACAATACGCTGGATACCCCCTACAGCATATATTTTAAAATACAATATTGTGTTTAAATTAATTTTTTTTGTTGTAAATACAGTAACAAATATGTTTGTGAAATTTAAAAAGCAATGAATAACATTGTGGCGCGGTTTTTATGTTATGTAGGTATAATATTATGTAGCTCTATGAAACGAAAAAATTATAAATATGTTGAACTACAAAAGACGGTGCCAACAAATTAACTGCTCTTAGTGTGTTATTATTATAAACAAGAAAAAATCATTCGATGTTTTAGATCTTAATAGGCAACCTTCATGATTTTGAAATGAAACACTCTAATTTTCTTTAAAATGATCAGACTAGAAAAAGACCACCAGGTTGTGAGTCATTACCTTACAAATTGTTATAATTTTCCGGTAGTTTTCTTACTGTAAGGAATGTCCAAATTAATTTCAAAGCAAATAGAAATGTTTAAGGCCTGTCCGAATCAAAGTCTTCGTCTTTATATCGTTATGACAGTTAATGTCGTCAGCAAGCAAGCTAAGCTATTATAAGATATGCATAAAGCAAAGGCAAAAACCTATTCGAATTCGTTTTCTTAGCTTCTAATTTGAATTGACTCTTGTAAAAAAATATATTTTTAATTTACCCTTACTGCCAGGCAACTTGGCTATTGAAAGTGTTCCCGTTAAAAATTTGTTTCCACCTAGCTCAATTAATTTAAGTACTTTGGCACCTTCACGTAAATGTACCTGACGAAGTCAACCCAAACCTTGACTCGCTCATGAAGTTAAGTCAACCTTAACTATTATACTGCCTAGCTAGCTCATCGACATAAACATGAATTCGAACAGAGCTTAACTTTATGTGACGTCATGAACTGGAATAAGAAGACAAAGACGAAAACTTGGATACCGACAGGCCCTTAATTTATTAGATATCAACCACATATTTATGACAATATTAAACTTAGTGAAGGATGAAACAAATACATATATTCAATCTAAAACATATATGAGATATGCATATCAAAACAAAAAGACAAATTTTGTGTGATTACGTTAGTTGCACCTGTTATGTAGAGCACGATGTACGTCGGGAAAGGAATAACTGTTAAATACAAAACATATTCACATATATACGTAAGTACCTAAAATATAACGCCACTGTAGCCTAGACGTGTGTATGCATTCCAATAGGGAGGGATAGTAGAAAGAATTCGTGACAATAATATTACTGAGAAAGTAGGTATAAGGTAAATAGTAGAACAAATATATTTTGCAGTGTGTTAAGAAATAGAGATGATATATTTTCGAGTAACAGCGTTATATAGATGCGGATAATTATTTTTGAAACAGGCATCTAGCTTTTATTGAATGTGCAGCTGTAGTGATATTGCAATACCAAAATGTAAGACTATAATAGCGAAGCTATGTTGTGGATTTAAAATGTGAGTTACATCAGAAACTAAAAGTTTCAAAAATGAAATGTATGTATACATATAGATAACCGTTAATGTTCAAAACAGCAATAAATGGAGAACAACTCGTTGTGCAAGTGCAACTAATGTGTTTTATTTTCGTACCATTTCCGAATTTAAGGAACACAACTTATTGGGTGGAATAGTACAACTTGGGCTGAAGTTTTATTTTGAAACATCCAAATTGCGTAAACATTATAAAAAGGATATGTGGGATTAATGTAAGTAGTAGGCGCAATTTAAAAATAGTATTAAATAAAAAAAAAAGCTTAACATTTAAATAAAAATGTTAGGAGACTAAGATTAGGCCTATCTTACCTTAATTTTGTTTGGATATGTTTTCTAAAATAAATAAAAAAGTTCCTTATTACATAACAGCAATTTTCAAAATTATTTTTGGTTTAATTGTAAGATTTTATGAAAGCAGAGCTGGACTCTATGTAGACAAGTCGAAGGCAGAAAGTAGTCCTAAAATACGCGGATACATAAAAATTATTTTCTTTATTCGCCTAGTAAACTACATAGTATTGTCTTGTAGTAGTCTTAAATTTGGTGTTTTATCTTAATTTTTTTACGATAATAAAATATACAATATTTTTACAAATTCTGGGTCGGCACATCTCGTCTTTTCTTACACCGTGAGAATAAAACTCAACTTGTTGTTTGCAATATTCTAGGAAAATATAATATGATACATACATAGAATTTTTAAAAAGATTATTAAATGTGCGATTACTAACCTAAGTGTGAAAGAACTGGGGCAAACGATTAAACTTAACATCGTTGCAAATGTTCCTGAAGGTCAAATTAGAGCTTATAGGGTTATATTTAACCTAGTATAGTCAGTCAACAGTCGTGAAACAGTGCAGTCGTGTTTGCTCCCCTTACTTTTATAACTTCCCGCGGTAATATCTACCAAAAACTTGCTTTGGTCGTTCGCTTCCGTGTCGTCACTTTGGCGTGTCTGTGATAACAATCTGCATCTGTTGCACTCACTGCTTGCATTCTGATGCTTACTCTGAGTCATCACGCTGAATCCCGATTATCAACCGAAGTAGCGCACCACCGAAGTTGAGTAAGCTGTCTCGATTTGTTTTGCTTTTATTGGATCTCTCTCCGCCCACGTTTTTTCCGGGTGCCTTAAATGTTCGAGAGCTTCGCTTACTACATCCCTGGATAAGGCTGTCCCATCTAATTCCAATAATGTTGTGCGACCTGTAGTGCCGATTCTCCGATTCCGGTAAACTCCGCACTGAACTCTTCGACCGAACGGAATACTACTGATCAGCACGCAGTCATCGATCTAGACGCTCCCTCTGTCCCTACAATAAAAATGTTTGGCACTACTTGGACCAAATTGGTGTCAACGGCTCGCTAAATTTAAGGACAGGCATATACCCATACTTGAGGACCCTCCCTCGGTCCTGCTTAAGGGCGCTCCCCGACACGCTGATAAAACCTGGGCACCGCGAAGTACCCCCTCCTTCTCCATCAACTTCTATCTCCACCAACTGTCAGCTTAAAACGAGCTTATTCCCCAACTTCAATCTGGCAACTCCCATAAAATACCCCAACTTTATTCGCTAACATATATTGAACCCTGCTGTCCCATCCGTTCCTCCTACAACTACAACTACTACAACCTCCTTCTGAATCCATTCCCTCCACAGCCGAGCACCCTACCAAGCGAACCTCCACTACACCTGCATCCTTGTCCCTAAACCCTAAATCCACTCCGTCTACCCTTTGCCACCCTGCCGAACACCCCTATCAAGCTACTCCGTCGACTACTCCCACCCCGACATCCACTCCCACCCCGACATCCACACCCCCAATTTCTAATAAACCCCCTTTCATTGACCCTCTTCTACCTCCTGTTGTTAAGCTAACCATACAGTCAGCTGAATCGCCCGACAACCGATATCTGCTTTCTCGTTTAGCACAGAATCTATGAAAATGTTTGTCTCTATCTGGCTTGCCTTTACGATAAAGCCGACTATACATATCTGCATTGACGGCAAAACAAAAACCAATGTAATGATATCTATTCATCAGGAAGGTCTCCCGACTGATCCCGCTGTCCTGCGCCAGCTGTTCTTCAAATACCAAACAGCCTTCAATATTTCTCCCACAGAAAGTTTCCGAAGTAGAAACTTACGCATCTTACGTTAGTTCTAAGCGTATCTGCACAAATCCCGCACTGATTCGAAAAACTACTTTTGTTCCTAACCGTCCTGATAGCTCCTCCGGCCGTACTTGCTCTCCCCTGCCCAATAACAGACACCTGTTAAATTGCATCACCCTTTATTACCAAAATGTCAGAGGGCTGCGCACTAAAGCCCGTAATACCGATCTTTGCTCTCACCGAAACTAATTTAACTCCAGACATCAATAACAACGAATTATTCTCGTCCGATTTCTGTGTCTTTCGCGCCGACGACGCACGGTAGTTTAAGTGAATCTAGAACTTCCGGTCGTGGCGTTCTACTCGCGGTTCACAATCGTTTTAGTGCCACCCAAGTTAATTCCCGGGATTCATCTATGTTTGAATCAGTCTCTATAACAAAAAAACCACTGAATCGTCGTTCCATTTTCATTCTATGCTCTTACATTCGTCCCGCGCACCCTCTCATTGCCTATGAGCATGTAATTAATGCTATTGACGCCATATCTGCTCCAGCCAATCCGCTTGATGACATTATAGTCCTAGGTTACTTCAACCTTCCCCGGTTTCTATGGTCTCCCTCCGACGACAATTCCTTTTATTCCCCCGCTAATGCATCCTCAGCAACAAATACTGAATTCAAACACTATCAACAGTATATGTAAAAGAGTTAAAGAAAATAGTATAATTATTACAAAATAAATAATATAATATATAATAATAAATATATAAAAATAACAAGGGAAATAGTGTGGTCATATTAGAAAAGAATGTTTACATTGAAAAAAACCGTTTAAAAATGGAAGATTGCTTATCAAAAATGAACTTGATTAAAATTAAACATGATCCAACAAACAAATTTAACAGAACTGTGTTTCTGGAAAACACATTAAGATAGTAGTTGTTTGCCCTGAGTTTTAATGTCGGTCCGTTAATTAGATCAAAAGATAGAAATAAAATTATCATGTGCATCCCAAATTTTGTAACCACCCTGTAACTCCCAAACGGTTGAGATTGCCCCCCGTGGCATACGATTTTTTGTTTGTATAGGTGAGATCTATTACCCCATTCATTTTTGTCCCCCATAGAGGAAGCACACTGTATTGATAGCACCTTTAACAGTTTAAAAACAGCGCTCGATAGAGTTACAGTGGTACAGATGAAACCTTCATCAAATGATTCCTATGACTCTCAACCCTCCATAAAAAGTTATAACTGACGTTTGCATTGTTGCACAGTAGCTAATTTGTCGGAAAACTTGGTCTAAATTCGGAAATGGTTTGGATTGACTTGCATAAAGGCATATAGGAGTTTTTAGAGTCGCTGAGTATCGGATTTCAGAAATTCAAAAAGGCGGACTTTTTTTTTAAATAATCAGTTAATTCGCATCTATGAAGGTATCAAGGTTTTTTCAGGGTCGCTGATTACAATTTTGATGTCAGATTTTAGAAACTGACGATGTTTCTTAATCTTCAAAATATACATTTAATATTATGTACATATGGAAGTAATCACTAAAAAAAATTATGAGTGTGCTTTAGACCACACGACTGAAATAAAACTTCTTTAGCTCAATCTATATGTATGTATATATATATGTTTATATATGTATATATGTATAATATATACATGTACAATGCATATATATACATTTTCTACAAATATCTCTCTATTGCTCCTACAGTGTGATACAGGCCAATAGGCCTGCACTGTGTCTTCTCTCAACTTCCGTTCGCCTCGCCCGATCACACTTTTCGTAACGCTCCCGTCACGCATTCACCAGCTTACTCCCCAAGTCAAGCGTGCGTAAAGAAGTTTTACTTCAAAAATCGTCTACTGCATATTTTATTGTTTTCTGCTCGGCACATGCGATTAATCGGCTCATATAAAAAATGTTAGTGTGTCGCGACGCACGACTGAAGTGAATATTTTACACCCGAGTTTACCACTTATTTTTCTCTTATACGCACAGGCCCATCGTCTATATCCCCCCTCCAAAGACGTTAAATGTGAGCGTTATACGTAATACGGTTATACGAACTTCTACACACAGGCTCGTTGTCTACTTCACCCTCTACCTACACCTACGCACAGGCCATACCCCCTCGCCTAAAGCGTTAGATTTTAGCGTTAAAGGTTAACCGGTCCGGTGTCCTGTAAGAAGTTATTCACTTCAAAAATCAACATTTTCTCGGTGAAACGAAAAGAAGAGATAAATTATAATTGTAAAGGCAAATTGTGTCACTTTCAAATTACCGCTAGCGGTTGAAAGAAAGAAATCCGGTAGCCATCTTGGCCACCAACACTCCCACCTGCCAGCGTATATACTACTGTCATTATTAATTTATGAGTAAAAATCCATTTACCACATTATGTGCCACCATATGGCGACGTGGTATACCCACACACGCTGTGGGATTATTATGCCTTGGGACCCTGCCGGGTCGTCGAGCTTGCCGCGGGCGGGAGGTGGAGGATTATGCAGGCGCATAAATAACCATAAATAATTCATCGAAAGCGCCCCCGTCCCCACGTTCTTTTGCGCACTCGGTCGAGTGATGGGCACGTGTGCATGTATACCAGTCTACAGCGAGATCTCCGAAGTTCGTGCTAGTCTCGCGCCATGCCCCGGAAAATGCCCAGCTATTTGGGTTATGTTTTCAGGCCAAACCCCCTCTCACAAAGCGTTAGATTTTAGCGTTAAACGGTCCGGTGTCCTGTAAGAAGATATTCACTTCAAAAATGCAGCGAGTGCATGTGGAGAAGTATCAAATGATCATTATAAGGAGGGAGAATAACCAGATAGATACGCATTTAGATTGGTGATTACTTTTCTTTAATATAATAAATAGACACAGTTGTTTCTTAAGTACTACAGATTTAATTAAAACGAAATAGTATAGCAGTCTGTACATCCCAAATATCATTCAAAACTAAAATCGATATTGGTCTGGAATAATCATACTAAAAGCTTGTCCCAGAATTTGACCGCATTAACGGGAAAATTATTACTCTTTTGCAATTCAAACCCTCGCTTGTCCTCTGCGTTTTTATATTCCATATAGTCGCAGAAGCCGAATTTTTTCAAAAACATGCCCTTGCTGCAACTCTTCAGAGATCCATCAGTAGTAGGCTGCCTGTTACCGGAACCGAAATTAAAAAAAAATTAATGAATACTTATATCGGCGAAAGCAAATGCAACTTACCCATTTTGAGCAAATGTTACAAAAGCTCCGACCATGTGTTGAATTACTTTAGCATCAACTGAAGTCTGATTGAAAGCAGGGAACAACACGGGTGATTTAAATAGGTAAATCAAATCATCAGAGTGTACAACGCCTGCAAATTATTATCGTAAGAAAAAAAGCCGTTGCTATTGTTTTCGAGATTACCGAAATTCTTCGCGCTTCCTGTGTACACGAAGGAGTAGGAGTAGGGCCCTTTGTAAGCAAATCTGTACAAGTACACAGGATTTTCCTCCAAATCTGCATAGCTTACATAGCTCTCTACAGTCTTGTAAAGTGGATGAAAGAACGCTCTATCCGAAATAATCTGCAAGATTCCGAACAAAACATGTAAATAACGGGCTAAGCTCTTTCCCCTAACGCTTAACTTACATCGACAAATCTCTCAACATTTTCCTTCTTCAAATGGTGAATTCCATTGAAGTAAAAGTTCACTATATCCTCAAGTTTCCATGCTGGCGTCGAGCTACCGTCATCCGCGATCTCCAATAAACGCATTAACAGATAATCGAAGTTGGCGTTGAACTCGTTCCTCAGGGTTTCATTAGTAATGATTGAAAGCGCTCGTACGGCTCCTTCTCCTGGAACAAAGCCGGCCATCCAAGGTACGTGCCGATATTCTCCGGTCCGAATTATTTCCTTGGGGTCCTTGATCATAAAAGCACCCTCAATATTCGGTTCGATAGCTGGGCGGAAAGTGACGAGTGGATCTACGTTCCAGTACTGTGGGTGAATGGGATAAATGTGGTTCTCACCTGATAAAATAATCAATTTACCTTGAATTCGTCACCTGAATTGACAAGAATGGTTTCATTTACCTTCCTCAGTGCCTTAATCAATTGTTCACTTTTCAGCTTATTGGCGTTTTCAATTCCGACGAATTTAGCTTGGTCTCTTGCCTGTTGCAGCGGATCCTTTGTCACTTTGTTGTATGGTGCATTGGCATAACCACTCATTACAATTGCCTGATGGAATAAACCTGCAATCACGGACATTTTATTACTATTCATCTAAATAATTAAGAAGTTCACAAACCTTCTGAAAGTGGGCTTAGCATATGCATGTGAACAGAAACTCCCCCGGCACTCTGCCCAAAAATGGTTACACGATTAGGGTCGCCACCAAATGCTTTAATATTCTGCTGAATCCACTTTAAGGCCAAGTTTTGGTCCTTGAATCCGAAGTTTCCAGGGCAGCTCTCATCCCCTGTTGACAGGAAGCCTGAAAATAGAATTTATAATTCAACAATAAATTTTAAGGCGGACAAGTGGACGATGATTGGTGAAGAAAAATGTAAATGTCGTTTTACCCGACTGCGCCAGAAGGAGGGTCATGTTTTTGTTTAAGCCTAAATGGCTTGATGAATTTTAAAACTGATTTAGGTACTGACATGACCTTTGAGAGTGACACTGGATATATCAAAATTATAAAAATTAAAATGACCAATTATATTATGTCTTCAAAATTTTGTTTTCTCTCAAATCCTATCGAGTGGGTTATCAACATAACAGATTTTTTAAATGGCTCACAAAAATATATACAAATTACATATATGTTTAAATGCAATTTGAATGAGAAATGCTAAAAAAAACCCGACTGCGTGAAAAATTGTAAACTTAAAATTTTCAAACTTACTTAATAAATGAACTGAAAAAATAGAAATAAAAAAGTAAATTTAAAAAACCAAAAAACCCGACTGACTGTAAAAAAGAACTGAAAAGATGTAAACAAGGCACACTCATAATTAAATCTATAAATAAATCAGTACTATTAAAATTAATCGACTGATCAATATTTGTGATAAACTGACAAAGTATGACTAATTGGCAGTCGGAGGCTACCTACACAGACTAACAAAAATATCCGTAGCCTCCGACTGCCAATTAGTCATACTTTGTCAGTTTATCACAAATATTGATCAGTCGATTAATTTTAATAGTACTGATTTATTTATAGATTTAATTATGAATGCGGCTTGCTTACATTTTTTTAGTTCTTTTTTTACAGTCAGTCGGGTTTTTTGGTTTTTTAAATTAACTTTTTTTTTTAATTTAGGGAACCATCCGTTCAGATAGGTTAATGTGTGTGGTTAGTTTTGCGGTTCACAACTGTTAAATTAAATTTATCAATTATTTAGATATATATATTATTTATAGTACTTATTATTTTTTAATTAATTTTTTTAAGTTTTAAAGTTCTTATCTATAATACATTGGCCCATTCAATACTTCAACATCAATACATCAATTGCTTTTATGTAACCGACGAATTAATTACCGTCATTAAATCCCGGCTAATTTTTATCGGCCAAATCCTTTCAAAATAATTACCTAGCGCTCCAAGTCGATAGGCTAATGTCACAAGTACCACTTGCTTGGTGTCCATAAAGTACTCAGGCCCATGAAGAAGTGGATTGGCTGACCCAGAGAAGAATCCTCCTCCGTAAATGTACACCATCACGGGCAGAATGCTCTTTGAAACATTCTGTAATTGATTAGCCTTGATTAGACTGACATGATGTGATTAATTTGCAGGATTCTACCTTCGGCACATAAACGTTCAAATATAAACAGTCCTCCTGCCCTGAAACGGTAGGAATAGGCAGCAAGTAGTTCTTTTGGATACAGTCTTGTTTTGCCGATGTTGCTTTTAAAATTCCCCTCCATGGCTCCGATGGGACAGGATTCTGAAAAAAAAAAATTTTTCTTTGAAAGGATTCTTAAACTTCAAGAATGCTGCTAAGAGGTGGTGTAGAGTTTTAAGTACATTCTATAACAAATTATGAGAGGAATTCTACAAGTCAAATAGAAAGGAATGTTTCGATTAGAGTTTTTTAAACTTTAATGTCGACAAAAAGAGAAATCATTATATCAACTTATTAGGTACTGATATTTATTTTTGTGTATCTTTGTGTAGAGCAGTGGTGTTTCCTAGCCGATTCGTACCGGTTCGTGCGGACCGGTAGATAAAATTTTGCGAAATGGTGCCGGTGATTCCGACTCCGATTCGAGTGCTATCGAAGCCGTGCCGCATTTGTCTGTTGCGATGCAGTTAGCTGCTGCAGCTAGTTAGTGCTTTCCTCAGCTTTCTGCGCTGGCTGCCCGATTCCCTGACTCCATCTTTAAGCTAAGAATATGCCAAATTAAGTTATAGCTGGAGGCTCGGCTGAAGCTGAAAGGGGTTTCAGCTTAATGAACATGTCAACAGATATTAGGAATGCATAGGGTTTCCCAATAAGAACGTCCGAACTTTGAATTTGAATAAAATACACAATTATAGAGCAAAAATGGTTCTGATTGCTTTATTTGAAAGATAATTTTATGCGATTTATGATTTGAATAAAATATCGGCCAAATGGCTACCGCGGCTCCTCTTGCACACGTTCATCCGTTCACGCCAATTTTCATTTCGTTTGAGGCTGTAATGTAGATGAACAGTACTAGTATTCCTCCAATGAAATTTAAAAATGGAATATAGGAGAACCAGAAAGACTCTGTGGAACATTTCGGCCGGTATCTCAGCTATGGCTTGACGAATATTGGCTTCCAATGCCTCAAGAGTTGTAGGATGGTTGCTGTAAACCTTCGACTTAATGTGGCCCAAAGGAAATAATCCAAAGGCGTTAGATCACACGATCTAGGCGGCCAAGCGATGGGACCATTTCTGGAAACTAACGACTTAAGTTAAGGACATGTTAAGTCGGGAAGTGTGAGGCGGTGCACCGTCTTGTTGGAAATAAAGGTCGTCCGCATCAATTTCATCAAATTGCGGGAAAAAAAATCGGTCAACATCGTGTTATAGCGGTTGCAATTAATGGTAACGGCATCTCCTGCCTCATTTCGAAAGAAATAAGTTTCGATGATATATATTTCGCCATACCATAATCCACACCAGACGGTCAATTTTTGTGGTGCAATGGTGAGCCTCATCTGAGAAGATCATTTTGCGATGAAAATCACCTTCGGCTTCCAACATTTCCAGTGACCAATCAGCGAACTGACGACGAATGTGATGGTCGGATGGTTTGAGTTCTTGTGCCAATACCATCTTATAAGGATGCAGACACAAATCAATCCCAAAATTCGCCAGGTTGTCATCCTGTAGAGCCCTAACTCTTGAGAACCGCTAGGAACAGACGCATTTGAGTTTTCACGAACATTGGCTTGAACTGCGGCAATAATTTGTTCACTTCAGGCATTTCGTTGTCTTATAGGCATCTTTGTATCGTGAAGAGTGAATTCACTTTCACACTTTGTTATTATGCGTCTTATAGCGCGCTCAGAAGGAGCATTATGACGCCCGTTTTTTGCACGAAGCGCTCTTACAGTACCGACAAGGGAATAATAATTTGCGTAATAATTTTGGAAAATTTCCAAGCGTTTGATCAAAGTAAAGCATGTCATGATGAAATCGAAAGCCCTACTGAACACAACTGCATAGACCTGTCAAAAAACCATAAACAAATATGGCCGCCACGAGCTATCAAAACCAGGTCATGCCTATTGGGAAACCCTTTACTACTGATCAAACACATTTCCTCAAGTATGACAATTGTGCTCCTAGGAAAACCTTTGGCTTATTAGGATCATGGAAATATAAACTAAGCACGGAACGGCTGTAAGCCAGATTTGCCATAATGTTTATGCCCCCCTTAACATCTATTTACACGCTGCCATTCACTGATAGCTATAATGCTTGTTTAGCTTCCCTCATAGACGCTGTTGCTGTACTCCTCGGCGTAGCTATCTTTAGGTGGTCGCTCATGTATAGGGTTTATACACGATACAGCCGTTCCGTGCTTAGTTTATATTTCTATGATTAGGATGCTACTCCATATGTTCGGTCATATCTTCGACACGGTCATCGCTGGACCGACAACACACAAATGCGTGAAAATTCCGTTGCGAACTATTCCAAAAATGTGTTGGCAATTTGCAAAATAACCGATAAATAAAAATTTAAGGAAACACAACTGGTAAACGTTTTACTGATTTATAAAGAAAGAGTTACAATATGTAAATTGTAGTTGTGTTGACTTTTATTTAAAAACTATTCACTTAGTGTAGTATCACCGCGGCGGGCACTATAAAAATAAATCCAAACAGTTATTAGGGTTTAACAGTATTTTTAGAATTATTACAGTTGCCACGAAACTCAGTACTGCAATGTTTGTGCGCTATTTGGAAAATGTTGGAAGGGAGTATCTCCTCAGTACCGTGATTAAAAAAAATTTCCGCGACGTGCCTTACTTTCCGAGTTAACTGGACTTTTTAGGTTATAAAATGTAGAATCGGACAATATTTAGACATTTTTGATATGTGAAAGAAATGAAGTAGAATTTTAATATATTTTATATATAATATTTATTTATCAGGGGAGCTCGAGATTTATAAAAAGCAAGATTTATGTACGCATGTAAGTACAGTGGTCAGGCGCGTACGCAGAAAAATGTTTGGGAGGGTTTTCATAAAACCCAACGAATATCCATGTTCTCCCACCCGTTTTATTATAATTATTTATAGTAAGCAATATTTGCGAAATTGTTGGGGTTTTTTTTTCAAATACATGACTTCAGTTTAAGTGCATTTTTAAGGGAGTTTTAAGTTTTTTTCTCCTTATATAATGGATGTAAATGGCGAACATCGTGCATAACTTTGTAAATATTTCGAAGGGTAGCACAACAAATTCGGGAGGGGTTTGCATAAAAAAAGACGAATATCCAGATTCTTAACCACACTTTGCCAGTGCCTGGCCAAACCTAATTTTAGGATGGAACGAGATCTTAATATGGCACCCTTTATATATGTATGTACTTACATATAATGTAAAACCTGGCTATTTCATACCTTTTATTCTCGAGCCACAAACTTGTTGACTCTGTATTCCAGTTTTACGCAGTTAATTTACGAATTAGTGAGATAGATAATTATTTTCTTCCCAAACTACTAGTTAACTAATTTCAAAGGAAAACTAAGTTAAATCAATGAAAGTTCATCAGCAAATGATATCGCGTCATCAAGAAAATTAAAAAATAACATTGAATTCAGTCATTTAATTTTCTAATACGGTGTACGTAATGACTGGAGTATCGTTCAAGTACTTGACTACAAAATTTTAACGAATGTAGCTAATAAGTTTATCTTTTCTATCCTTTTAAGTCTGGTCTTATTTTCCAGTTTTCCATTTTTTTAAATAAAAACAAAAAAATCCACAGACAGCATAAAGCCACTTTTATATTTGTTAATTCAGAAGGTTAAGGTTCTATTAACAGCTGCAGTATTCTACTAAAAATCTTAAAAGAAAATTTTGACGTCAATTACTTAAGCGATGTCCGAGTTATGACGTCCACTACATTTCTAAAAAAGTAAAAATTTAAGCATTAATGCGTTTTAAAAATTCTCACATTTATAAACGTTCTAATATGTATCGAAACATTTGTATCTTCTTAAAAAATCACTATATGTGTTAATATAATAATCTATAGATTAATACGCTAACATAAATCCGTTCGGTATAGTTTTTAACCGACTTGAACAAAAAGGCTCAATTCGATTGAATGTTTTTTTGTGTGTACGTTACGCGATGTTTACGCCGATTGTGAAACGATTTTTATTTTTATTGAATAGGCTATATATCGAGGATGGTGACATTTAAATTTGAAGAAAATATTCCACCTCTAAGGGTGGAAAATTAGGGAATGAATCCCATTTATTGAATTTCACACACTTGATGTCAATAAGTGTAGAAACTGTGGGGGATGATTTGTGCAACTTTGGACCACACACTTTCCCATTGTTGCATATGCTTACCACTGAGCCACCGGTGTTGTTGGAATTCGTTCAAAATTAGTGGCTCATAAATGGGATAGGGAAAGTGGTTTTCAATTTATTATCTACTATTTTATGGGGAAATAATAATTGCAAAAAAGTGATTATTGTGGGAATTTTAAAAAGAGGTATTTTTCATACGAACAGACGGTAGGGAAATGCCAATCTGGTTGAGTTTATCTATGATTTAGGGAAGAACTCGAAAATCGCTCAGGTTGATGAATCTAGGAGATTCATGTGAAAAGTGAATTTTAAATTTTTTGTGGATACATTTTTAGAACAATAGTATGATGGTGAATTGTATTATTTTGTTCACCAGCGTCAAGGTATGAATTAAGAATTACAAGTAAATTCCCATTAATTATGTGGAAAAGAAGTTGAATTTCATCACTTTACAGACACAATTGGTCGAATTTCAACCACAGGCGATACTAGCGCTTATTACCTATACCTTTCAGATTCATCTTTTTTTCAAGTTGTTGTTTTTTTAATGCCGGTTGTGTATGGTTAAACCTACAGAGAATAACAATTTTTTGCTGGTATATTTTAAAATTACGGTGAAAAACTACAGCTCAAGTTCATTTTCTTTTCAAGAGAACAAATATTAGTTGTAGTGTACGATATCGATACTTTAAGTCATATGGTGAATATATACGTAGACGTTTACTATTATAAAATATTACAATTAAAAAATTAAGAAACAAGTGATATTAATAGCACATACACATAACAGGGGCCATTAAAGTATTACGTAAGCACATTTTTGTTGATATTTTTATTATGTAAGACATAAAAATAATATCGTCAAACCCCCACCCCCTTGATGAATAACATATAAGATGCTGTTTTTTTATTCGTGTAGATATACATACCTTTCAATTAAATATTTTTGAATTTGATTGATAATTTTCTTTTCTAATTTAACAAACAGCTAGTAATACATATATCTTTTTAATTGTATAAGAATTCTTTGCCGTCTAGATCATTTCTTCAGTAATTTTTAAAAATACCTCTGTAATGTTATAAAGTATGTATTTCTTGGACATTTGTAGAACACATTAAGTTTCAATTAATAAATGTAGAGCCGGATAAGCGTCTTTGGGGTGTAAACAAATTTCGATGATAAATACAAAAAGAATTTGAAATCTTTCAGCATTGAAATAATAAAAATTAAAAAAATTTTACGTAAAAATTTTGTATTTCAGAAAAAATCGGAACCCCCTCCCCCCAAACGTGCTTACGTTATAATTGAATGTCCGGAACCACAACCCCCTCCCGCACTCATAATGAATACTTTCGGATAATTTTGTTTAACATTTTCACATTCAGAAAACACTGTAAGGATATAATACTTCATTTGTTGGAGCACTTAACACTGACTTACGTATTCAAAAAAAAACACCTTACGATTAAATAGCTTCTACTTAATTTGTTATAATATTCATAACTTATTTCGATTCATTCCGTAAATCCCGTTAATGTTTTTAAATATCTACTAATGGGCTTTCACCTATCGGTTTAAAAAAAGAAATATGCAAGAGGATGGACCGAATTTGACATCGTTTGGAGTTAAAATCACACCAAATTTTTTATTGTCTACCAATTATTTTTTCCTCATATGACTTTCCATTATATTCAAAATCGTTTTATAAGGTTTAATTTTTTTAATTATTTGAGACAACGATTCCATAACTCATTGTAGCAAGCACCTAAAGGTATGCAATTTAGTTTAATGATACAGTTAGAATAATAATTCTGATGCTATATTCTTCACCGGAAAGGAAAATATTAAAAAAGAACTTTCGCGGCAAAATATTTTCGATACGAAATAGAATAAGTTTATGCAGGAGTTAATGAAAAGTCAACCACTTACCGCGAATCTTAAATTTCCAATAGGAGGCTTTGCGTATGGAATTCCTAAGAAGGATTGAAAACAACCTGTTTGAAATCCCGGCGACCACACACCTTCCACGCACCTATTTGTTGAGAGACATACAACTGGAGCATGAATGTTGGTTGAACAATCCGCTATCACACCATTAAATGCAGCAAACAAAACACATAGTGAAACAACCACTGTCCCCTTCATCGCAATTAAAATCTTCTGACACCTAGGCAGAGCAGAATCTGGAAAAAAGTATACAAGAAATACGTTAAAACGCGTCGTGAAAGCACTTTGATTGTTGCAACAAATTAAATTTTTAATGTTTTATTTGACTAAATGTGGAGTGAATTCAAGAGACCTCACTTTCAATGAAAAACGTCTCTCTATTGTAAATTGACTGACACTTATTTTCAAGTGGCTGGTGTCCACCCAAAGCGGAAAGCTAATGAGATTTTACAAAAACTGCCCTATTATTTATAGCGCAGGCTGCAACAAAGTAGCACTACGGTGGAATTATTCTATGGATTTGCGAACAGCGTAGGCAGCCAACATAAAGCGCAGATTTTGTTTCCAGGTTGTTTCAGCTTTTCCGGCACCTGTTATTCGATAATATTGTAAGAAGGAAAACACCCAGAATCCCTATAGGACAAACAGGATGTCTATTTTTAGCACTTCTTATCGAATTGCAAAATTGCGGGGGATTCTGGATTCTTTAAAAGAGCCCAATAAATAGTTCCGACTATCAGATTTACGAAAAATACAATTACAATGTAAATAAAACAAAATGTGAAAAGCCAATTTAAGTTATAACGAAGGGGCCGGGTCGTGTTTTTACATAAAAATGGCATTCGCATATATATGTACCTACCAATCTAAAAATGTGGAGATTAATAAAAATTCATGTAGTTTCCGAGGGAAGTACGTCAGACGTGTGATTAACTTATGCAAATAAGCTATATTTCGCTTAACGAAATTGTGTTATTTAAAAACTGGTTCAATTTGCAAAATTTAAGCAGAGATAAGAATAAATTTATGATGCTGTTGCATTTGTCTGGCACACTCAAAAAGAAAGGTTTTGATGAAGCAATGGTTTATGTTTGAATTAAATGGTCATTTACTGCTTGGCGTAGAATAAGTTGTCCCACATGCCACTCCACGTTGTTAGAACTTCTCTCTAGTAGTGCAACGACGTACATATTTTATATGTTTCATATGCGACCTTTTAAAATAACGAAATGTTTACATTGTAAGTAAGTTTATGATTAAAGTGAATAAGTAGCTGAAGAAAGAAAAATTTTCTTTTTCGTTCAAATTAACTTACTAAGATTAAAATACAGTACTGAGGCGATATTTATCAATTTGAAAATTTTGTCTGTTTGTTTTAGACAACATGAAAATGGGTGAGGCTTAATTCCTGAAGCTTTACTTTGTTAAAATAAACAATACAGAATTTCCCTCCAATTCGTAGGTATTATTTCAATCCGGCAGAAATTGAAAAATTCTCACTGTGACTGGTGAAATCAAGTCGGTTTTTTGGCATTACTTGAAAGCACGTACATATTAGGTACATAAATATTTTCAAAAATATATAAAAGAAATTTCAAGTAAAAAATCGGAAAGATGACGAAGTTATAGCGATTTACATAGGCGCAGGTGGCACGGAATTTTATTTATTTATTTCATTTAACTTTAATTAGAATATTGTGTTTTTATTTGGCTTTAGTTTTGTTTAATTCGGAAAATTTTGGGAGCCCCAAATTCTGGGTTTATTTTTTAGATTTAAAATAATAATTGAGTAGGTGCATGAAATTAGGTTCAAATGAAAGATGAAATCTTCTACTTTCACAAAAATGTATAGGCTAACTTTCACAACCCTCATCAGAACGCCGGAAGTTACGGAAGTACGGAAGCAACCCATGCTATTTAGGTTTGTCAGACCATATGGAATCTTTCCTGAAAATATTTATTGCCCACCAACTTGATACACTCCATTTTTTGTAGTCTCCGCTCCTCCGCCTAAATGGGCTGCAAACCAAAGCATTAATGACCACTATTTGCGCCGATTTTGCAATCTTCCGCGTCCCTAAAGGATGAACCTGTCGCAAGGAAAAATGTTGTACATGAAATCTATTGCAGATTTTATGCTATACATCTTTTGTATGGACATATTTTTTAGTACAAGTTACCCAAAACGAGATATGTTAAATGGGAAAAACCAATTGTTGTCCCAGTTTTTTAACCTTTTTTGCTCTATAACTAGAAAAGTATTAACTCTACGAAAAAAGTTGATATAATTTTCATTCATGTGTTATTCTGTCGTCCGAGTAACCGTTCAGAAGATAAATTTGAAACAATTGTATTGTAGAGACAGTTTATTTTTAACTGAGAAAGAGCTAAATACTGGCAGAAAATATCGAAAAATTAAAGACTACTGAAATAGAATAGGCTTAATGGAAACCAACTTAAAAATAACCAACCAGGGACTTTACCTAACTAGTAATGCCGAAACTGAACTGAATTGTCCTCAATATGCGCCTTTCCGAACTCACTTTGTTGAGTGCTGATGAAATCGCAGATGTTGATATAAATGTAAATGTAAATAACATATTATGTGATATTTTAAATTGTGAAACTGTAGTTAAGATGAAAAAAGTTTACTTTTATATTGTCAATTCTATGCGCCTTAGAGCTTTCTTGCGAAACGAGTAATTATTACATGTATTTATTTTGTTCGATTGTTCTACTTTAAGAGACTCTGTATAAATATATAAGCATTTATTTGTAAAGATCACTATGTGGGAATCTTGCTATGGGGACATATTGTAACCCCCGATTATTTCAGCAATAAACGAACTGAACTGAGTAATGCCGAAACGAGTTCGAGTGATTTTTGGCCTGTGCGCTCCAGGTCTCATAAATTTTACCTATGGGAATAAGCCGTATGGTGTACGTGTATGATATGATTTTGTGCAGAAATGCACCACAAATAATTTTATTAGTTATATGATATTTTGTCCAACAAGTAATGTTGCGAACATACTAAGGGTGAAAACCCCTTAGTTCCTTATTTTTATCTCTTTTAAGAGTTCATCACCAAAAAATCAAGAGCATGTAAATGTTTTCTCCTAAAAATTTTAAATTGTCTGCATATTGTTCAACATTGCACGTTTTGACTATTCTCTGCTGAGTACACGTTTTGATCGGTCTCCAAATATTTAACATTCAAGGTCTCAGCTTTTTAATTTATTTGTAATTAGGCAGGCAATTCCAAAGAATTTTACGCGTTATTTTTGATTAAATTTCTACGATAAGAGCACAAGACTTAAATTATATAGCACTTCCTAATAAATCCACCACGTGCCAACAAGCATTCAATGAGCTTCTTCCTACACACCATAATGGCAAAGTCATGGATACTGTGTGCATTGCGGTATTAAATATTTTAGTATAACTTTGGAGCAAGTGTACATCCCCGGTTTTTTTGGAATTGCCCTGGAATTGAAAATTTTGTAAAAGGAAAATTTCCAGTCAGAAGATTTTTGTTGAAAAAGGCAAATTTTTCTTACGAATTATTTTGTTTCGATGTACGAATTATTTTAAAACTTATTTACCATGTACATGAGCGCAAATTTCGATTGTACAAAGCAAGGACGATGCGAATAGCCACTCTGAATTATTTTATATCTCGAAAACGAGACGACATTGACTTTGATTTTTTCGATTTTTGGTGTTAAAACAAGTTAATTTTTGGGAAAGTATTGTTTGCGGGAACTTATACTTGTCTAATTCACTCGTTCCGACCATAAATGGAACATTTCCATAAAGTTTTAGGGCAATTCCAAATAAACCGGGGATGTACACTTAAGCCATAACTTTTTGCAAATATTGCGAAGAACGGAAAGCAGTAAAGTATAACTATAAAAACATTCCGATAATTATTGATTAGTCGAAAATCAGACGTTAATGATTCTACACCAATAATAAAAACAAATTGATTCAAGAGTTCAGAATACGGCTAAAGCACTCTCATATGCATAATTTATGAATAGATAAATAACTTCAAAGATAATGTGACGTAATCTTCAATCAATACACTAACAAAAGCGGATCGAAATGAATTATAGACTTAATTTACACTTGACGCCGACAGCTCGATATCATTATCACTAAAAGCCGGAATGTTAAAATCCTTTCTGGGGTATTGTGTGCTATAAAGTATATTTTGCCACACAGGTTGTTCACTATTTTCTTAACATTTTTTGCTCACAGTTAAAAATGTTTATGAAACAAAAAAAACGGGAGAAATTGTTACTTTGGTAAAACTTGTCTGCTTTAATTAGCATATGAATTTTACAAATCACACGTGCTGCTAGGCTTTGTATTACATGCATATCAGTATTCAAAATTGAATTTATATTGCAGAAGATACAATATAAAACAGGTCACTATTGTCTTGAGCAAGTGTCAACACACTTTACATATGTTCGTCAAAAAGATCCACAAAAGTAATTCATTTTCTCAGATCGAAACACAATTTATGTATGTAAATATAAAACTAAACAACTAGACTTTATCACCTTCTAAAGGGATAGACTGAACTGCACTATTTCCATGAAATTATAACACTCAAATGGCACATTCCACTAGCAACTCCAAAATGTACCCCAAGTGTACAAAAACCAGCTATTGAAGTTTGGCGGCAAAGTGCACTACTTTTAAATGTTGCACTAATCCTCTCGTCTAGGCGGCATGCGCGGTACTAATAGTAGATTCGCCTGCGCCAGCACGTGCAGCTTCACCTCATTTTCCATGATTGTAGGCTATGACAAATGAATTTACCTTAGAATGTTGAAATCGCGATGAAAATCGATTGTTAGAAAACCTGTCGCGCTATAATTATTTGCACAGCTTTTATCGTCGGTTTAAGTTCACGAAAATATTTTGAATGTCGTCAGAAGCTCTGTTTCGCACGAGTTTTTATCAGCTGAGTCGTTAGCCAAATTTTCTCAACAGATCAGCATTTTAAAAATTCTTCAACAGGAGCCATGTGAAGAGGCTTTGCGGTCGGAAGAAAGCGACTGTTAAGGCCAGCACGCTTGCGGGCACTTTTATAGACGAGAGGCCGGTATGGAACTGATTTCCACGTGCCATCTGGTGTCTGTGGTAGATTGTCCTGCAAGCAGTTGGTATATTTTCTTTGGTGCAAAATAATATAGGCAAAACCTGATGCAAGCGCTTAAATGGTGCAAGCAAGCAATTGTTTGAGGAAAAATGCGAATGCTTTATTTCCGTTTTATTTAGAAAGTAGAGCGCATGCACTGTTTTATCTCTAAAGTTCAACGCATAACACTTGCTTTTTTGTGATTACTTGTTCTCTAGAATCAATACTGTAACTGGGACTTTTAATTTCTAAGAGCATCATACTCGTAGTATGATGATAAAGTATTGTATTCGTTATTTAGGAGCAGTACTTGAGATTAAAAAAGTTATGATACTACATATATGTAATATCTAGAAGTGATTTCATCGATGGATGGTTGATAGGGTGACAATGTGGAGTACGTCAATCTGGTTTTACCTTTTTATTAGCCTATTTAGTTTTATTTTACAACTTAATCGAGTGTATAATGCGTTTGCGGTATTTGTTACCATTTGACATCAAAATCAACTTGTAGCTTGATTAATATAATCTGAAAAGTTGACCAATCACAAGTGCTGTCTTCGTAGATTTTTAGGAACTTAGGGGATTCCCAGTTAATATTCAAAGTAACGGAGCCAACAATAGGCATAAAATATCTTTTAGGATTATAAATCACCACGCGAGACAAACAAAAACGTGTGCTCGGAAAGATATGCACATTCATATAGTATGTGATTTCCCTAAAATACCGAGTGAATTTTTATTTTAAGACGACTCAATAACTCAAAAAGTATGGGTCGTATGAAAATTTGTTCAAAATAAAATCTTATAATTTCCGTGGGGAATCCAAAACCACCATATCCACTCACTCTGGAAGGTGACGGTAAACTAGTTGACTTTGAAATTTCGAATGGGAACCTCTATTCGATTCGTGACAACTCAGATACGAATACTTAAACATGACGCTGGCCATTTTAACGAAAATTAATTAATATACATACATATGCATACATAGTCCTTGTCTTAACAAATTGAATGCTCAATATTACAGAAAATTGAATCATATTTATAACTTTAAATATTATTTCTCAGTTTTTACTGGGTTGTGCATTTTTGGAAATAGGGGAAGGGGGGGCATGACGAAGACCTTAACGTTTGAAAGGCATTAAAACGCTCAATTTAAATTATTTTGAATAATTATTTATTTAGAATAACTCTTACATTATTAATCTTTGGGAATTAGGAATCTATAAGGCACTTTACTTATGGCAGAAAAACAAAAAACAAAAAATTTTGTCAAAGGCATCCAACACCTTACCCCAAGGTACCCCATCTTGCCCTTTCATGCTTTTTTGAATAAAATAACGTACCATAAAAAAACAAATCAAAATTTTGAAACAAACATATTCTTACCTGCTAGTATAATTATTGATAAACAAAAATAACTTTCAGTGAGTTCTTGATAGTTTATATTGAGGTGAAAAACACATGCCTTGCACAACGCGAAAATAACAAGCAATTTGACAAAAACAGAGTTTTTGGCGCTTGGTCACAAACGCGTAAACTCACAAGCCGGTGACAGTGCTGACTGACAAACTATACATCGTCGCGTCATTACGAGCCAGAGCAGCTGTGATTGGACGTTCGTACGACACGTGAGACCCTCTGCCCCGTCCTGTCCGTTACCCCGTCTTACCCTCCCTTCCCCTACTAGAGTTATTCAGATTTATGATAAATAAATTAATAAAATTAAAATCAAGCGATTTGGTTGAGTTATCCAGATTTTACAATAAATTGAAGATAGAAGCCATACTGTGCATATTCCCCGCTTCTTCCGTTAAGGAAGAATTCACGCGTGAAGCTTGCGCAAAGTTACGCAAAGTTTACGGTGTCAGTACTATACATTCTGCAATATCGTGCAAATGATGTTTCACAAAATTCCGTGCTGAAGATTGATTTCAGTTATAGTATAGATCAGTGCGTAAAGCATGTACAGTGTATGTACGAAATATGAAATGAACTTTTTCTTTGCAATGGAATTTAACAGACGATTATTAACTCTGTATACTACCATGACATCTCAGTTCAACCTCTCCTGGCGATGATAAAGCATATGACAATGCGAATGAAGAAGGGGGAACCCAGGTACCGCACACACAGATCATAAATACGTGCGAGGTTGTTCATATTTTTTCATTCTGCATTTCGCAGGCGATTATTAACGATTCGTAGAGAGAGTGTGTGGTGCTCGCTCGGCAAGAGAGCCAGTACAGGGCGGTGTTATTTTAATGAGAGATTTGACTTGACTTTAAAAGTTCTTAAATAGTTTAAAATGTAATTAAGAAAATAGCTGTTCTTTCGTTTTAAACATGATGGGTAAAGTAAAGAAAATGTTCAAAATAAGTTCATGCACCCTGTACAATCCTTTCAATTTGCATAGCATTTCCCCCCAAATTTTTGTCTTGCTCTCACTAATTACTTCTTTATAACTATCTACTTCTAACAAAATGAAACGACTAATCCGGTTAACGGTACCAATATGAAAGATAAGGAAAAACGTTACGAGCGGCCCTTCTCGTTGGATATATATATTCGTTCGTTTGAACGAATCCATCTTCCAGGAACATCCAGTGTGTTAAATGTAAAAGAGTTGTGTTCCATTACAACAACACGAGGCCACACATGAATTTAATCACCTATCACAATTATTGGAGCTTGGATGGAATGTGTTGTCATACCCATAATACTGATCAGACTTCCACTTGTTTCTCTCTCTTTTCTTGCGTGGTAAAGTTTAATTCAGATCAGCCTGTAAATTAAAATATGTTCAATTTTTCCCTTATAAAGACAGTCCTTCTCTGAACGAGAAAATATGGAGCTCACTGAAAGACAGCATAAATTTATCGAACAAAACGGGCAATATATCATTGATTGATCTTTGTTCTTTATATATATAATAAATAAATGAATTTGAAAAATGATGTTATGCCTTTTCCGACAACGCAATGTACTCCTCACGCAGTTGGCGAATCCTCACGGCTAAAAGGGTCATAGAAAGGCCAAAAAAAAGGGCTTCGATACGGTAGACCACAATTTCTTAATTGATATGCTCGACAACTTGCGAATCAGGGAATATGCCGGAAAAATATTTAAAAACTTCTGATCGGACCGAATATGCACCACGGAAATTGGTGATGGGGTATATATGTAGTATGAGACTACAATTATGAAAACAGGGGCACCACTGGGATCGACATTGGGACCTACACTTTATTCCCTCTATAATAAACACAGAATATTAAAGAAACTAAGTTAACGACAAGTTATTATGTACTCGTATATGCGGATGATATACTTATATTCTGGAAATAACGCGACACAACTACAAGACACGATAAATGAGGATACAAAATGCTACCTAAATTACGACAAAAACGAACTACATGGTGTTTCAACAGAAAAATAAAGAACACTTGGAAGAATGCACTATCAGAAGAACCGACACTACAAAATACTTAGGAATCATCTTGGATCAAAAAGTGACATGGAACGAGCATATTAGTATAACAAGGAAAATTAAGCCAATTATCGGAATAATAAGAAGACGACGCTACTTTACCTCAAACACGACGAACTTAATATACAACGCGTTTATCTTACCGACAATAACATTTAATATAACTAACAAGTGTCAATGCAGTAATAACTTAATAGACAACAAAATTCCTGAGTATTATTTTAAACAAACGTGTGCTCGTAACGTCGATATGGATTGTGTTGTTTCTGTACTCTGGAATTTAATTAGCGCCAGTGATAATTTTAGACTTTTATTCATATTTCGGCCAAGCGATTAAAATTGTATTTGCCTTAAGCCAAGTACGTGTTAACTTGTTAAACAGGTTAAAGTTATCTGGGTGCAAGAAAAAACTCTGTTAAGTAATATAAAATTTGCTATAAGAAAAAGTCTGTTATGTAAGTAATATAAAATTGGCTGCATTTAATTGAGATATGCAGACCATCTATGAGCGCCGCTTCGCATTTAACAAAAACGCATTCGACCTTGTTAAGCGGGGTATTGATGCTGATAAGCATTACAATGCTTTAGTGACATATTTCAGATGCATTCATCCAGCATGTCCTCATTTCCGCCGGAGTATCTGGACCGGCTTGTCTGAAGAACCAATTTATAGCACTGACCTAAATATAAGCTCTTGTGCCCTTATTACTTAATTGTGAGGAAAGATAAGGGATGATCGTTAAGGATGCCAAAGCAATTTGGTATCGCCAATTTAATTTAAGTACAGTGAAAGTACACACTTTATCACATTAACTATATTAAAAGAGTTGTAAATATTTTTATTTGAAATGCTGCTCTACTTTTCATTACACAACAACCATTCAAGGAATGGTACAAAGTCCTATGGAAAAATATTTTCCATGCACAAAAAATATGGTTGGTAATACTGCGAGACCGCGAAGGTTCTCGAAGCAGTAACAATGAGATTTTACTCTAGCATGGTCGTAAGAGTAATCGTCGTATGCTGAATAAATATGAATCAGAGGAAAAACTTGGACTGAATTAGATAGAACAGGTAGGATGGACAAACATGAAGAATAGCCAGAACATCACTCTGGTTGCATTTGGGTATGAAATGATTTAGGTGTTTTTTTTCTTACATCAAAGCGCTAAATTTAAAAATTTTTGTGTTGAAACAATACTCAGAACCAGAACAGTTCCTGGTGAATTACTGTTTCATCGCTTTCTTTTTAATAAAATTGAGAGCTTGTAAAATGTCTCATTCGTTTTCGTAACAAATTCAGTAGGTACAGGGCCCAGAATAAAATTCTCCGCTAATTGGTTCTTTGCGAAAATAAATTTGTTTTGTTTTTTTTAATATCCATGGTGACCGCTAATTCGACATATTCGTTTGAAGGGGTATTTCTTGACCAAATTGGTCAAGTGGCGACCTTTCTGGAAATTAGTAGTGAGTTTTCAAGATATTGTTTTATTATATCCCACTTTTAAACTTTAACCCATTCGAGACCGATTGCACACCATGTGTGCAATTGATTTCCGAGGCTATAAGACGGCCTGAACACCGTGTGTGCAATAACACCAATGTGCAATTATCAGTTAATCTGAGTAAACTAGTCGTCGAAATAAAATTTTCCTTGAAATAATGAAATCTGTAAAGTACAGGAAAACAAAATTTGGCATTGGTTTTACTGTGTACCAAAAAATCTAAAAATTATCTGAAGCCTTTCTTACATGTAATATAAAGAAAAACACAAAACATCGCTCCTGGGGATCGTGTTCGAAAAAATTCGTCATCTCGAATGGGTTAAAAGTGTATAGAATCTAGCGTACAATTGCTCAAATGACTTCCTTGTCTCATCAATCATCATCCAAAACGCTACAAATGTTTCCTAAAATTACGAAAATGAAAAAAAAAGTTAATGCAATAATTATAGACCCGAGTAGCGCGTTTCCTAGAAAGGTTCTACCTGGCCCACTGTGGCAAATGTTATTTTTAGTGGTTTAAATGATAATATTTCTGCTCTATTTTTCTCAGTAACTGGAGTTGATACCACACCGTAGAAAACTTTGTCAACTCCAGCTACTGAGAAGTATGGTAACGTCGCACGCGTGCTTACAGAAATTGTGGCATTTAAAAACTATCCCAGGTCAAGATGACCAAACATACCTGACTTCGGGTTATATATGTTTAGTAATTATTTTTAAACTTAAATTTTTAGTATAAAAATGGGATTTAAAAAAAATGTGAAAACAAATATCTCGAAAACTATTACTTCATCAAATCTATATATTAGAAATCGACTCTTCTTTGACACTTCCACAAGACCATATCGAATTACTGGTCACCCTGTAGTCTATTTAATAAACGCATATTGAATAAATGCGCAACTTAAGGGGGGAGATAGGTTTAGAAGGCCTAATTTAAGCCTTTTTTTGTGATTTTTTTTGAACGGGAAGAAAAAATTTTAACTCTTTGAAACAAATCGATGTTTTTATTTATGTTTTCAACAATATCTGTGAATTTTTTCAAGTCATTCTCATGTACAGTTACTTAGTTATAAGCTATAGTTGACAGCGGTGCGATGTCTGGGCTTTTCGGTTGCGTGACATGTGGAAGCCACAATTTTTGTGTAAAACGAAAACGTAAAATATTTTACAAATTTAATATTATATATTTATCTTCGATATGAACCTAAATTTGGATAAAAATTCAATAAATTGAGTAATTGAGAGACGTTTGAAAAAAAATATTCATTTTTAAGGTTTTTTTCGCTCATTTTTTGTAAGAAAAAAATACTTATTTGTTTTTTTCTTCCGAATTCAGGTTCATATCGAAGGTAATTTAATAACAAGTCAGAAAAACTTTGATTCCTTAGAATTGGTTGAAATATCGTTGAGTAGCATGTCACGCAAGGCTTATAGCGTAGCTCCATCTACTGTGTGACGCAGCTAACATTTGCTCCGCGCGCGAGCGATAGACGCTAATGAATAACACATGAAATATACATATATACATTATAAGATTATGTCAACATAATCTTGAGCAATTTTACTTTTGATTTCTGCAATAAAAAAAAGATCGATTTTTTTGACCTCATACACCTATCTCCCCCCTTAAGTGGAGATTGCAGTTTTCCAAGTTGAAGAAATCAATTCTTTTTGACAGAAATTGGTTCTATAACTAGTCAAGAATACTTACATAAATTTTTCGTTATTTTAATTTTCGACGATTTTTTACAATGTACGAGTATCACGCTCACCGGGCAGCGAGTGCAAGTATATCCTAGCGCGCCAGACGGATCCGTCATACTATCACAGGTCTGGCCCGAAATTGATCAGATAATAAGATGAAAGGCTCAGAGGGCCCACAGTTGATCTAATCTAATCAGTAGATGTTGGATATCGATTATTAGTTTCGCATTCGTGAATCTCTAGTTTTCATGATTTTCCCTTACCGAAACTGATTTTCTCCTTCCACTTGAAAATTGGAACACTTATTATTCATACCTCTTCCTCTCCTATGTGAACGTAAATGTTATTACAATTATTTATAACAAATATATTTTTTATGAACAAATATAATTAAAAAAAACTGTATTTTTGTTCTTTTTGACATGGTATCCTAATTTGTGGACCAATTTATTTTTTTTTGGGTACACATAGAAGAGACTGACACAAAGAAGTAAAATGTTTTTTTTTGACTAACAATGACGCTACTTTGCTCAAAGTGAGATTTTCCTCTTATGCGCAATCCCCCACCGCTATTGGAACAAACAAAAATTATGTGTAGTAAAAACTGTCAGTAACAACATTAAAGCTTGGTGCATTCTTGCCTTAAGGGGGAAGGCCACTGTGATGGGTAAAAAAAAAAAAATTTTTTTTCCATCTTAAATTAAAGCTTATATGTTCAAAAATATGTGCACAAAATTTCAAAAATTGACAGAGTTACAGCCATTTTAGTATAGTAGTAGTAGTAGACCGACTGTTTTCCGCTTGACGTCCCGATGAGAATGGCACGCCCCTAAGTCCCTTGTTCAAACGTATTTATCAATAGATGACTTATTGGGGTTATTTTCTTCGAATTTCTTTTTTTATTGCTATATAAATATATTGTTCTATTGTTATATAAATGAGCGAGAAAAATGGACTAAAAACTTTAAACACGTTTTTCTCGAAATGACTTTTTTCAAACTGGTCGCATCGATAACTCGGTCAATTATTAACCGATTTTAATTTTTTTCTTTTTGTTTTGTTCGTATTTGCAGTGGCTATGGTAGAGCGTAGCCGATTTAAAAAAATTTAATTTTACTATTTTTTAGGCTGTTTTGAAAGAAAAAAAAAGGTCGAAATGATGGAAAAAATGTTCAATTGGTCGCCATTTTGTGAAAAATCAAAATAACAAAAATCGGCTACGTACGACGAAAACTACATTCATATAGATTATAAAGAACTTTTATTTTGTTTTTTCTGATAACCAGTTCTTGAGTTATCGATGCGACCATGGAAGAGCGATTTTTTTTTAGACTACGGCAACGCTCATAACTTTAAAACTATTTAATATTTTTTAATAAATGCAAATATTGGTCAATGTACACTATATAAAATAAATAAAAAAGAATCCTGATATTCCTTCATTTTCCCGGCCAAAAAAATTCTCGAAAATCACTCATTTTTTCGGCCGTCACAGTGGCCTTCCCCCTTAAAAATAAATCATGTAATCTCCCCTTAAGTTAAAAGAGTACATTAAATAGACCATTCTCGGGATTATAATTGCTAATCAAGCACTTATCATGAATTTTTTCTATAAATTGTTACCCTCTACTTACTTTTCTCGTTATCGACTTCATAATCGGATCAGAACTGGCGTCGAAATCTCTAAGTATTATAGGATTGAACATAACTGCTAACTAATGTGCATAGTCAATACAGGAGTTTAGAACACCGACATGTTTCTGCGAAGTTTCAAGTCACAGACGCCATTATTGAGCTTGGTAACATTGGGACTTTTTCCGGGGTTTTACGGTTTTTTGGCGCGGGGCGCGGGAAGCGTGGAGCATATCACTTATTTATTTTAAAACGCAATACGAAAATAACTTGACAATTATATATTCTTTATTTGTTGACACTAGATTTACACAAATCATTCTTGATGGGTTTTCGTTTCCTCATTATCAATCTGCAAAGATAATCCTATCGGTAAAACTTTGTTTTATTAGCCGCGTTCTCGTGTCCCTTGTTCTGGAACAACCATACATACAATATATTTTTCTGGACATTCTACTTGTTCTACTGTAAACTAGGGGCACTACGTGTTAATTTTTAAGAGTTTCAGTCGCATATTGGTGAAAGACATCTGGTAGCAGTCACACATTCCCAGAGTCTCAGCTGTTGAAAATGTGCAAATCTTGATATTTTAAAAGGAATACATTTAGGTACTTGCTAATCGTGGTTTTACCCAAGAACGATTGAAAAATTATTCCTTTTAATGAAAACTGTTACCTACACAGGTTTAACTTTAGTTAACTTTCAGTGGTTTGATAACTCAATAAATCAACATTTCGGTATTTACACCAAAAACGAGACAGCTATAAGCAGGATATTGTGAACATCCCGAGATGGATCCGTTAATACGTCATTCTTTTGTGGAAGCAAAAGCTTGTCAAATTTCATTTTAAAGAGCAAGAGCAAAAAGATAAAACTTGAACATTTTTGAGGCGCTCTGACTCACGTGCCTCTGTATAGATTTAGATTTCGTTAAACTAGCCACCAAAAGGATCGCTAAAAAATCATAGACATTGATTTATTACATGCAGATTGAACCAAAATTAATTAATAACAATAACTAATAAATAATTAAGTAATTGTTTATTGCCTTATAGTCCAAGAAGCGACCGCAAAAAGACAAGTCCATCGAGAGGAGCGACGGAATTTCGGCTCCTCTCTGCGCCTATTTGCACGTGTAGCTGGCACTTGACCTAATTTTTTTTATATCATTCAGAAATGCTCAAGAAAACTCGCGTACGTACACAATGTCAATAGACTTGATAGCCTACGAAATAAAAAAATTTCACTGAATATTAACTCTCGCGGTACCAACTTATTGTGTAGTAATGCGGAGCAACAGTTCCACTACTCTCAAGAGAACTGGAGTCAGTCTCTAACCAGCTGCTAATAAAGGAGGTTGCATTTGTAGCCCGGAGTAGTTTTATTCTAATCCTTCCACGCCTGTGAAACCAAGTGTTTTTGTCGATTCATCAGACAATTTTAGCCCTATCGGCCAACATAATCCCTATATGAGTTAAGTCGATGCCATTATGGTTTTAATTTTTCCGCATGCGTGCAGTATTAGTTTTTGTTATGTAGACTGTAGGGTTTGAATTAGATATCTCAATTAGGATCTTCAGCATGCTTCAGCCATGTTTGTGGAACTAACCTTCAACAAATAATACACCGCAGTGCTAGCAGCAGATTGATTGATGGATGATTCTTATGCAGACTCAACTGGTTATAATTTTACTCCACGTGTACATACTTCCCAATATATTCCTTCCAAATCACATTTCTGCACCATCCTGTTAAAACTTGCTCTTTTATGAATCATGATGGATAACAATCTCTCATCGATTGTTTTCCACAACCGTCTCGAACGCAGCACGCAAGGTTGTACCATTTTTGACCATATAGCGTAGATACTCCCCTAATCGGTTAATGAACATCCCAAACAGGCAGAAAGGATTATTATATATTATTAGGGAACAAACAAAAATAATCAAAATATAAAATTCGTAATTCGATGACTAAATTGAAAGATTTGTTTAACAAAAGAGGTTGATTTATTAAATCATTTTAAAAGTCATTCATAGAAAAATAATTCTTTTGAGATACAATAAGATTTGTTCGTCTTTTTCCTAAACATCTAATGCAAACTCCAAAAATATTCACGAGGTAACTAGCCCTTGAGAGAATCATAGCATCTAAAACAATGATATTCAAAACTTTGGTCTCTGCAACAAATCTAATCTAGTCTTAGAAAATACTCTCTTAAATAGGAGTTAATACATTTCGCTGCTTTTCGGTTAGTTCTGGATGCCAGACATCGATTATAAGTACCAAGCGTAGGCTGGTTCCAATATGCCATACTTCATGTTCAAAACTATCGTCAAAAATCAGGAACTTTCCTTCCTCCCACGTCCTGCGAGGAGATATTAAAAAATGTATGCTTTTAAAATAAATTACAAAATCTTACTTCTCTTCTTGGGCAACATTCAGCTTTGTTCCGGGAGGCACTTTTAGTCCCAAGTGAGCTCTAATTCGGCAGTTCGTGGGGCCGCAATGGGGCCAAACGTGAGTGTTCGGATGCATAACGCTGAATTTCGTCTGTCCTCGTTTGCAAAAGCGTGCAGCTGGGAACATTTCAATAATTGCACAAGTGACTGGAGCTTTGGCGCAATTTTTTGTATTTTTTTGGCCTCTAGAAAAAAGTTCAAATTGCTTCCAATCGCCAAAATCTCTGAGGCTTTCAACTTCATCAACAAAAAAACCTTTTTGGTTTAATGCTCCTAGGCCTTCATCCCTTATTTTTTCCCAGTTTTTTTCAAGTTGCTCTAAAAACGTTTCATAGCCGGTTTCTTGCTTAGTCCAAAAAGGTTGGGCTTTAAGGTTTTCAACGTTGTACAAGGATCGTTGAAATTCAGAAGGGAACAATTTTTTCTTAGCACCTTCCTGATAAACATGCCTTGCTTCTTTCACGCGGCCAAGGCGCTGTAGGGCATCTCCTAAATTGGAAAAGAATCTTCCGTCTTGTGTGCCTTCTTGTTCCGACTTAATGCCTTTCCATAAAAAGTTTACCGCCGTTTCCAAGTCTTTGTCCAAGTTCTTTACAACAAACCCATAATGCACCTGGGCAAATCCATCATTTGGCCAACGATGCAAAGTTTCGTTTAGAACAGCCTTTGCTTCTACAAAACTGTGACAATTAGAATTCTTACTTCTATAAATGAGGTCTTATATTAGGGTTGCTTACCGGTTTATGAGGAGGTAGGTAACAGACAGTTCGTTTCGCTGGCTAGGGTCGTCGGGGAAGCGCTGTATGAGTGATTGATGAATTGCTACGGCTTGCAAATTTAATCCTGAAATAGTTTGGCACTCAAGTATTTCAATAAAAAAAAAATTATGAAAATGGCAGACCTCGAAATCTCATTCTATCAATACAACGTTTGGCAGCTTCCAAGTAAAGATTGTCATCTATTTTTTCATCCAGCGCCAAAAAGCGTTTGTAAGCCCAAATAGACTCCAGAAGAATTTGGTTACTTTTATAGTCGTCAGATAACCTATCAAGGGTCTTTGCTTTGCCGTATAGCGCTCCAGGAACATCAGGATATTTAAGGGAGAGGGAGTCAAAGATTCTTAAGGCTGATTGTAAGTTCTTTGATTATATTTGTCGCAAAAACCAACGCGCAAGTAGCGACGCAAATGTTAAAGAAAACCACACAGGAACAATGTTAACAGACGTAGGCGGATTGTTAAAGATGGGATAGCAGCGCACGCACAAATGCAAATTTAATTAAAATAAGAAACACATTAGTAAAAAACAAAGCACACATGTAAATCTGCTGCGATATAGCTCTCCAACCAAAATGTGGGTGGGGGTTGGAGAGCTAGATCGGAGGCTTTATACGTCTTTTCAGCACTTAACATCTATGTTTAAGTAAAATCACAGAAAATGCAACTTTTAAGATACGTTAATCATTTAAAATGAATGGGAGAAAAACTAAAAATCAACTATAAACACATGGGACTAATGAATCATTGGAAATCAAACTGCTGAAGACATTTAAAGAAACAAAGAAGAATTATTCCATAGAATGTGTACTTAGAAAATTCCTTACATTTTGGAGCATCTCCTCATTTGCTTGCCTCAACTCCTCTTCGATGAATTCGTCCTCGCTGTAACTTTGAGGACCTCCTCCCTGCCTGGACTGGATTTCTAAAATAAAAATACCGTTTGAAAAAGTGTCACAGTTTACAGGTCTATTCGATTTTCAGACATTTTCAATTTTCCATTCTGTTTCGCTTTTTTCTTAACTATCATAACATACATCTAAAAGTAGTCTAAGAAATCCTAAATCTTGAACTGAATTAGATATGTAATTGGTTTAATACTGTCACAAGTTGTGTAATATCCTTCCCCAGATTCCTGAGCTGAGGAGCATTAAATTTCCTACATATTTTAGTTACAGTCTATGGTCATCAGGTAAATATTTTGTTCATACTCACATAGAAACTTTTATTAGGTAGCGTAATTGATAATATGACATATCGGATTTCTGCTAAATTTATCGCAGAATTAATTTGTTGAAGTGAAGACCTTTTTAATTTTGTCATGCAGTCTTAATAAAATGTTTATTATTATGCTTATCGAAAGAGAATACAGTATATGATGGATACCGCAACTCTAAATTATTGCAATTTCTTGGTTATTGCAACCATGGTTTTATACCCAAGGTTTTCGATAATTGCAACGATCCTGAAACTGTTTTTGATTGTTGCAACTATTTGTTTTGCTTTTTAACTGTTGCCAGCAGTTTGATTTGAAATAATAGTTTAATTTCTGAAGTATATGTTACACTATTATTTTATGTAGTAACATTTATGACTAAATAATTAAATATTATTCAAACCTATTTCATGTTTTTATATAAAAATCATCCTCCCGGGGTTTGGTTTAATTGCATAGTTGAAATAATCGAGAATGTACTGTACTTGCAAATTGTCGGCCAATTCATTTAGAATTTAATCTGCTTGATGGACAACAAAATAACAGACAAGAGAAAGGAAGTTTCTCCCAAAAAGAAATTTGAGATTGAGGCTTGTAAGGACGACATCGAAAGCTTTCCTCAATAAAGAGTTCATTAACAAACTGGTATCAGCCGGTCTCTATCCGATTCTGTCACAGCGAATGAGTATACACCTCAGTTACCTACAAAACTATGCTATAACATATTTATACCGCAGCCTTTTAGCTGATGGATTTACAATTTACAGCGTTTCAGCGTTATAAAGATTTGTATGAAGAGAACAAATTGTTGCAAGGCAAAAAACAGGTGGTCAGGCCAATTTTTGATGAATACAAGATTTATCGTGGATATTTTTTCATGTGTATGAAGAAAATATTTTCATAGCTACATATACTAGATTTAATTCTTATATTGTATTTTTCTACTTATATTGCTTAAAATGTAAGGACATGTAAAGAGCAGACTTCTAAAATCATATATAAAAATCTAATATGTACATATATATATACTCGCTGAAAAAAAACCGTACTAAAATTGCTTTGATTTGTTCTTCAAATTAAAACTGGTCACTTCGTAACCCAATACATATAATTAAAATCACGCGACTTTATTCATGCTGCCTTCCTATTTAAGAAAATTAATAGACTTCTATTATCCCCTACCAATCCCAGGATTTTAATTAGTAAAAATTGATCTCTTCTAAAAAAAAAATTGAAACAAATTATGTCGTTACGACATGTTTTGCCGAAAATAGAGTATTGAAATTACCTCTGCATTTACTATACTGTAAAAGAAGTCATTAAAAGGTAGACAAATATCTAAAAATGGTGTGAAAGTTCAGAAGTTTTTCATAAAAATTTTCATTATAAGTTTAGTTTTGGGTGATGGAATAATAGATAATTTTGATAATTTCTTAAATGGATTTTTGCGCTATAAGCAAAAGTAATTTCGTCTGATTCTTTTCTATTTGGTGAAGTTACATTATTTTGGAATTAAGAAGAAATATTTAATGAAGCTCCGTCAGTGCATTTGAATGAAAGCTATGTATCATAAGTGATAATCTAATAATTATTCCAATCATCATAACTGATCAAAGCCCATAGCTGACAAAAAACCCTATTTAGTTCGTTCTTCCTTATTAGTTCGTTTTGATTAGAAACAGTAATCAATTATCGCCTCTACTATGAAATGGTTATTTGCTTTTTACTTGTCCACACCGCCCTGAATGCTAAATGCGACATAATTACTTGTCCACGAATTATCCTCTTCTTCTTCACTATCATATTGTCTCTCAGGAAGCTTTCCATATTTTTCCTCTAATCGTTTCATGAGATCGTCGTCATCTTCATCAATATCAGATATTTCCTCTTCCTCTGAGTCCAATTCTACTTCATCAATCTCCTCTTCTTCACCCTCACTTAATTCCTCAACATCTTCTCCCTCATAGACTTGACCACTTCCAGATTTCACTAGAGTTTCTTCTCTAACATCTTCTCTTACAGGATCTGGACTTTTAATCGGACTTGGCACTGGACGTTCAGTTACAATTGGAGGGCTCTTTGTCTCTTTCTTCGACGCGATATCTTCTATTTTTGGCTTAATCTCCTCTATCGCCTGTTTTATTTCTTGCAATTTTGGCTGTGCCTCTTCAATCTTGGGCTTGATGTCTTCCATTTTAGTCCTAAGTTCTTCAATTCCACTGGACTTTGTGTATTCATTCCCTTTTGTGCGATACATAGCATTTAATTGCTCAAACGTTTCAGGGACATACTTCTCAATCACAACTTCTTCCTCAGAATACTCCACCACTTCTTCTTCTTCCTCCTCCTCTTCGAGGCATTCCTCCTCAATGTCTTATTTGGAAAGAAAATTCAATTATATAAAACACTCAGGGTGATTTAAACAACCATCAGGCTCCTCGTCGTCGTGTGGAATAGGCTCCTCTGCACTCACCATAGTAAGGCGTCTTCTCATAGAAACAGCCGGATCTTCTTGCTTTGCTTTTGTAGGAGGGGAAACGTTTTAAATACTTTTCTTATGGAGCAGTAGTTAATGACACCAAAATCACTCACAGAATCACAGAAGCATTTAGAAAACATCGAGCTTGAGGTCTACATTACAACGAAAGATTAAGAAAGTGCAAAATCATATCGTCCACAAATATTAAAGTTTGCTCACATGCCGAACATGCAGAGCATCGGATTATTAGCATTATAGTACATGAAAAGACCAAAAGTTGTGAGTAGACAGACTAAAAGCGTATTAAAGAACAAAATTACATAGAAACTACGAAATGTGGGAACTCACATGTGTCTGTATTTTTTATTAAAACCAGGCGAGCCACAAAGGCTAGCGCTACACCGACGAACACCTTAAGAGTAACTGGAATATTCAAAGAAAACATCTAATTTTGCACTTTCTTTAACAATATTGTTACAATTATCAAACAGTGATCGTATAGATAGGGAGACTTTTGGCAATTACCAAGAGTAGTATAAAAAAAATGTCTGAATTTGGTTGAAAAGGTCTTTAGGCTTGGGCAATCACTTACCTGATGACGATTCAGGCTCTTCTTCCTCCTGCACTTGAGTATTTGGACTATGCTCCATTTCTCGTTTAGCTTTTTGTTCTAAATGCAGTTGTTCGTCGGCGTCATTATCTACCACATTTTCCAATGACTCAAAATCATCGTCATCCTTGAAAAAAAAATTTTAAGGGTGAATAAATACATTTAGATATTCAAGCTAATTAACATTCAATTCATAACACCAATTAGCATTCTGAGAAAACAGACAATATATTTAAAAAAGTATAACTAATGAGTACTTCATACCAGAACTTTATTTACAATCAAAAACATTTTCTAAAACTTGTTACTTTTTACCGCGATTTGTATACCTCGCTGATACCTTTTCCGTGAGTGATAAAATCTAAATTAAAATTTGAATTAAATCATTTTCATATCAACAAGAAGCTTGGATGTTGAAGAAGAAGGATGCGGTGAAAATAGGAACCTTTCAAATGTGGCTACAAGCGAATACTTGATGTTTCCTGGAGAGATAGGGTGATAAATACCAGGAACATGATCTCATCCAGAAAGTCATTTATTATTATTATTATTAATATGGGGTAACCCTATTGGTGGGCACTGCGACCAAGGAGGTCTTTTGTGCCAAAATCCCGCTACTGCAAGAGACGAACTGCTACCCTAAGGAGCGCTAGAATGAATGAACGGAGATGATGGAACGTCGGCTGATCTCAATAGTTCTCGAGAGAAGATCCTTCTCCTTGTCAGTGCCAGAGCCGGATAAGCGCACAGGATGTGAGACGCAGTTTCGTCGTCCTCAAGACATAGACGGAATTCCGTCTCATTAGACAGGCCAATCTTGTTTAGGTGATACCTTAGCCCATTGGTGGCCTGAAAGGTAGCCTACCAGTTTTTTTAGATCCGCTCTATTGAAGGCAGTGATTTCAGAGTATGCGAATGGGTTGACGAGCTCTTTAGCCTGATGAAGTTCAGAGAAATTTTTCTAATATAGACTGTTGGCCCTTAAACCAGTGCTCTATCGCAGCTTTGGTCGAAGACGAAGAATGCTACAGTAAGATTCCGGGCCAATGAACTCAGTCGATGAACCTTCCCTAGCTAGTTCATCAGCGATTTCAGTGCTCTCAATACCAGAATGTTCCGGTACCAAACGAGAGTGACTTTGTTGAAAATAGCCAACTTTCGTAAGGTTGTAAAGCACTCCTTAACTAGCTTCGATGAGAAACACCATGAGGAGAGCGCTTTGATAGTCGCTTGGCTATCGGAGAAGAAGTTTATTATAGAACCGTTTAGTCCATTGCGGATGATAAAAAGGCACAAACTTCAAGCCAGGAAGTTAAAGTATCTAGGTTATATTATGAGAGGCACCAAGTATGGGATTCTATAACTTGTCCTACAAGGTAAAACTAGTAGGAACGAAAAGTAGATGGAGGAAAACGACAACATGGATGGGCAACTTGGCGGAGAGGCTTAGCTGTTCGAAGAGGTTTAGCTGAGATGATACCCAACCTCTAGAGTGGAGTGGTACCCTGAAGAAGAAGACATCTGATACCTACACATAAATAAAATATGATCAATAAGTAGGTTGCGTGAAAAAAGAAATACTGAATAGCTCTTGCAGCCGGTAGACAAGTATAGTTCTCATGTGGTCGTGTAATGCCCATTTCAAAGATAATATAATAATTCTTCCTTTGCAAGCAGCGACAGAACAATTTTTTTGCACCCCAACGGCGACAACGGGAATTTAAAGATGTAGACTATAATTTTTCTGTATCAAGTACATAGACTTCTGGACAAAATATATATGTAATATAATGTCTTTTGTATCGAACAAATAATCGTTTTTACAACAGAATTTTAAGCCGTGGATATGCAAATATATTACAACCTTTGTATTTCTTTAAACGGGACTACAAGTCAGTTCGGCACTCGTCGCTTCGGCTTGATGTTTTCAGTTTTTAATTTTAGCAGGGCACCACTTTCTCATGTCCTTCAACCTCAGTGCAGTATTATTATTATTTTACCGTAACCTTACTCCTGAAAATGAGACGAACGAGACGAAATAGTCAGATTATTTCCATAGGATTCATAATTATGATTAATCTGACATTTTGCGCACAAACTTCTCTCCTTCACCTTTCAAAAGTAAACCCTCACAAACGGTTAAACGAAAGATGATCACCATAGATCTACAAACGTAAACGAGACGATGTCCTATTGCAGAGTAGCATTTGCGCTTCGTCGTTTTCGTTTCGTTTTCAGAAGGAAGGATCACGGGGAACAAAAGATTATATGGCAGGAGTATTCAATTTCTAAACGTTTCCAAGGTAATAAAATTTAAAAATTGTTTAGGATTGTTTCAATGCATAAGCTTGTAATTTAATAACTCTAAAACCTATGAAATCGATTAGTATATTCTACAATAACTGACCCTCCAAGTTTTCTACTGAGTCCTTAAGAACAGCTCTAACCCACACCATTGCATTTAAAAAAATCTGACAAACAGATTATTGATATCCTTATTGCTGGGTTCGTGTGGTAATTTTCATAATCGGAGGGTTCAAGGGGTGGAGGGAGGATATGGGAGTATTCACTTTATTTTTTGTTGATTTCCAATTACTGAGACCTTTTCATCGATACCCATATTACCGGAGTCGTTTGATATTTTCATTATAAGGAGAAGTTGAAAGGGTGGAGGTTAGGGACCAGGGTGTCCACAATATTTTGTGAATTCCAATTACTGAGACATCTTCATTGATATCCATATTGCCGGTTCGTTTAATATTTTCATAATCGGAGGGTACAAGGATTGGAGGGAAAGGGTAGGAGTGTTCACTCTATTTTTTTTTTTATTTTTAATTACTGAGACCTTTTCATCGATACCCATATTACCGAATTCGTTTGGTATTTTCATTATACGGCAGTCAAGGGGGTGGAGGGTAGGGGCGGGTGTAACCGCTATATTTTTCTGAATTCCAATTACTGAGACCTTTTAATTGATATCAATATTGCCGGGGGTCGTTTGATATTTTCATAATTGGAGGGTGCAATGGACAACGAGAGGGAGTAAGGGTGTCCACGAATTTTTTTAAATTCTAATTACTGAAAACTTTTCCGCGATACCCGCCGCCGGGGTTATTTAATAATTGCATAGTCGGGTTGGTGGATTGTGACACAAAACCTCTGGAATCTTCCAATTCATACTTAAAGCAAGCTTGTAAAATTTCAGCTCACTCGGATAAACCGTTCGGGAGTTATCGTATCGGACGAACGGATGGACATTTTCTACAAAAAAGAATACATTTCGTAGGTATCATCAAGTGCTCCTAAATGTATATTGCACACAACTGCAAAAACAAAGTTTCCAGTAATACATTGAGATTGAAATCAGCAAATTAAATATTTGCATCTCTTCTCGGTAGCATTGTTTATGTTTAGAAAACACAAATAATTCTACTTGCGTTAGATTTTTGAAGAAATTTGCTAACAGTTGCTTTCTCACTAACATTTTAAGGGGATTTGGCATCGTTGTCTATTTTATTATTAGTCAAGGCACTAGAAATAACATACATATCGTAAAGCTCATCTACTTGTTATTTTTAAGTGATTTGATTACAGTTCTCCTTGACCTAGTAATAATTAAATAAGTTACATGCAACAATTTCCAGCATTTTATATTTAGCAAATTCATAGCACTCCACATTCTTAGTCACAGGAATGAAAAACTTACTTCATCGTAAGGGTCGTCCTCTTGGTTCAATGCCGGCACCTCTTTAGATGGCGCTGAATTTTCCTCATTGTCATCGTCGTCATCATCATCATTGGGATCTTCTGGCTCTTCTGTATCGCCAAAACCCTCATCCTCATCATCCTTAGGTTCCTCACTAACTTCTCGTTTATTTTTAGTGTACAAATATTCTTCAGCTGGTTGAACTTCGTCTTCTTCGTCGTCTTCCTCGTCATCATCATTTACAACTTCTTGATTCTCATCTTCCGCTACTTCTTCACTTTGTTCTTTTTCAACTTCGTCGGCGTCTTCAGAGTCTTCTTCTGCTTCTTCCTCTTGATCATCATGCTCTTCTTCATGATCCTCATGTTCATCATGCGCGTCATGCACATCATGTTCTTCCTCTTCATCTAGCTCAGAATGGTCTTCCTCCTCTTCGAAAGGTTCAGCATCGTGATCTTCCAGCTCAGCAGGAATTTTATCATGGTGATCGTCGTGCGATTGTCGGTGCTCATCAACCCAACCGTCAAAATACTCCGAAAATCTTGATTCAGACAGAGGTGTATCCACTGCGAAACGAAAAACTCGTTATCAATCACACAACATGAAATTTTACATTCTGCAATACAATCAGAGAGTCCACGATTTTCAATTATAATTAATCCTATCAGGCCAAAAAGAATAGCCAGTAAGGAGAAGAAGAATATTTTCGCAAACCAATGCCCCCCTGTAGAGTGATCTTCCTGCACGTGAAGGTGAACGTCATCTACACCCATCTTAGTAGCGTGGACTCCATGATGAGACTCCTTTACATCTTCGTCTTCTGTTAAAAATAAGAATGAAAACTGTTAGAAGTTACTCTTGGAGTAAGTGGTAAACACATGTAGCAAGCTACCTTTTAAGGTTATTTTGCCAACTGTTATTTCAACCTCCGACTTGCTGTCGAGAGAATCTATTAAACACAAAAGACGTTAGACACTATAGCGTTTAACTTAACTCTATAAAATATTTATTATTTACATTTCCAATACATTCACACATGGATTGATTTAGGGTCCAACACATATATACATAGACAGATTAAGTTTATCGTTTTGGCGCTCTGCATTGATGGCCTTTACACAAAACACTCAGATATTTGTTACAAGTACAAAATAATCAGCCGAATCTCTCATTATTTAAAAGAGAAGTTAAAGATTCTTATGGGGATTCCATCATATCCGCGGTATTTTCCATTTACTATAATCCGATGTTTTCAAAACACAGGACACAATAAAAGCATTTAAATTATTTATTACTACGCATTTACTACATACACACATTTCTCGAAAACCGCTTTATTAAATATTTTAATTATTATTATTTAATATTACTTAATGTGTGACGGAAACGTAGTTATGCATTGAATATGAATTATAGTAATAATTAATTTAAGTTCATTTCCGTGCGTTTATTTTTTCGAAAACGGCGGATTATTATTTTGTTATTGCACTTTTTTTGTAAATATCTCGAAAATATGTGAGGCTTCAGAAACTGTTCTCAAATACAAAAACCTCGAATATAATAGAACTGCCGTTTTTGTTCTTTAACTGATGCATTCTGAAATCCTACATATACTTATCAATTACCGCCCAGCAGCGCAGCCAGTAAAACTCTAAGCAAGCCCATGTTTTCTCACGCAAAACGTTTTAAATAAATAAACCTACACAGAAATCGCGTAGAAAGTTTCATTTAAATGTACAAATTATTTCCTTTATTTGATGAAACAAAAACAGAAACCGTAGATAATATTGGAAGGTAGCCAAACCGGCAAATTACCACCAAGAAATGTACAAGATGTAGAGAAGACTGACAACAACCGAATAAAGAAGAAATTCGGTGAACTGACTTTACCCAGTGAGGCCGTAAACAAAGAGGGACTAGACATTTTCCAAATATTAGAATTTAGCAACTCATCACGAGCAGATTCACTGAAATGGGCTATTTTTGTACATACATTTCTGCTACGAAATCCAACATGAGGCGACATTTAAAAATGTTCGAAGTACAAAGGAAAGGCCCACGAACGGCGCGGAAAGATCTGATCTAATTGAAACTACACTTTCTGATGACACAGTTGGCATTTAGTTATTGGCCGTAAAATCATATTTTATTTATTAATAGAAATATGGAAAAATAGATAACAAGTAATATTGCATCAAAAACCCCAAGCGGTATTAAGATCTTCGAAGAGATCGGAAGATCGGAAGATCGGAAAATCATCCAAAACACATGAAGGCATAATAAGCAGCTTTATAAAAGTGAATCCTGCGCTGACACTCCTGATAGCAATGAACTCCTCGAAAGCTTATACTATTGAATGAGGCTTAATTGCAATAAAAAGACATCTGTCTCATTACTCGAAGTACTCAGAAACTAATTCTTCACACATAATTTTATTTTTGTCCCGATGTCTCGTAGCACCATCCACAACGTGTAAATTCTATTCTTAAACACCCTGTATACGGACGTATGTATGGACGTCTTACTCGATATGCTTTTACCTTAGGAAGGTGTGCATTTTGCCAACTCCACACAGGTAATGAGTAAACTATTAAGTTTTTACTAAATGTTAAACATATCGATAAAAATCCGGATAAATGTTAAATTATAAGCTGAGGAAGTTTATAACGTAACTGCATTAATGTTAATATTAATTCCGACTTCAACTACAGATTTGCAGCAGGTTCCGTACGTCAAAAGGAAAAAAACGGGACCAATCAGCATCACTTACTTGCCCGTCTATTTTTAAAGTTAAAGTTTGGTACCTTAAAAAAATAAATCTTTTAGTATCATACCATGTGGGATATCTTTGAAAAGGCTGTATTTAAGGGTTTCGAAATTATTTCTTTACATATTTTTTGTTCCGTTTTTTCGATATATTCCTGAAAATTTCATTTGAAAATTCATTCATTTGCTATGCCCCCGTCGAATGTTTGAATTCTTTTCTGTTTTGCGGGAGGAAAATCACACTTTTTTACCCGTGAAATAGGAAGAGAATTCGAACTTTCGGCACACACGTGGACAAGATAGGACATCTTAACCCGCGTGTTCACTATCCTTAGGTACACAATGTATTTCTATTTCCGAAAGTAGTGAACCCACAATTAAATTTTGAAAGAATCAGTGGTATTAGCTTCACATATACCTTACAGGAAAATTATAGCGGTTCCAAAATTTAATCCTGGTGTGCTAATATTGAATGTTCTGGATATATGATTCAAATTATGTTATTTTAATAGTTCCAGATAGGTTAGATTACAGCTGCATGCATTTAAATGAAACCTTTCAAAATAATGTGTGTTTTATAATAAGTTGTTTAAGTACATAGTTGATTGATTGACTTGAAATTTTACAAAACGTTGCATTTTTATAGAAGTGTTTTTATATACTTTTTATCCCATTTTTCTGGAATTCAAGAGGACGGATCCAATATGGCGGCGAATGTAGCAACTCCAAGGAATCTTTATGAAAAAGGGCACTCGGGGGTTATCGGAGTCGCTGATTTCGAATATACCATCAATATTTCTAAATTTGAGACCACCCGTATCCCGCTGGGTCATGCAGAAGAGGGGGTGCAATAGGGAGGGGTACCACCAGTCACAACGGCCAATATGCATGCCAAAATTAGTAAGTTCTTATTAATATTAAGTAATTTGGCTACAATTCGTGTTTGAATGTACAAAGGTAGAAGAGTGAGATTTTTCAATGTCGCACCAGTCAGATTCATTAATATATAAGAGTAATATAGAATTTTTTTAATGCTTGGCTCTTTCTTCGATGCAATATAATAAAATAGCTCTTATTATTAAAAAAAAATATTCCACTATTATATGAATTCTGATGAAGTTTGGCCAGTATTTGGTCAAATGTGTATGGACTATACAGCATGGTCCCCGCCTTTAGAGGAAAAAAATCTTAGGATTGTCTACAACAAAATCCCCACCATAGCGGCCCTTACCGGTTAAGTGTGCGTGCGGCCGCAACGCTTTAGTTTAGTGTGAGGGTCTCATATGCTCAGAGCTCCTGAATAAGTTGATCTACAATCTAGAGTCCAAAAATACTTCTTAATTAAATTACTTTATATAAAGATATCGAACAGTTAAAAAGTTTTTCCATTATTCAAAATGAAACACTGAATTTTCGAAAAAAGCGATATTTTCTAATTTCTCAGAGTTTGTTCCTTCAATTTCTCAGAAAGTTATAGCTCTTTTACTTTTTTATGAGTACCGTCGTTTATTCCGCTGTAAAACAACACAAATTCAAAAACAAAAATGATTTGCATTTATTACAAGCAAAAATATTTTAAATATAGGGTATCCTATGCCCATGTGCTTCTATATCTCAAATTCACTATAGTGCTTACGCTGAGGGTTAAGAAAGCCGTTTAAGGAATACGTTCAATATTTCGACTATAGTCGACCCTACATAATATAGCGATAATAAAGCGATAAAAACGAAGATTTTAAGTATTTTGATGGTGTATTCGAAAAATTTAAAAGCTGCTCATGAGTAAACAACTTTCAACGGCAACTTTTCTTTCAACAAGTTCATGCCTTATTTTATTCGACGTAAAGTCATTTTCAAATTGTTAATAAATAGATAGGTATAAGGCAAAATGTTTCAGATCGGCTCCACCTTGCCTTTTCTGGAGTTATGTAAACCTCATTTTCTGCAATTAAAATTCTTTCGTCGAATCCAAACACCAAAACCTCTTCCATGTTTCAGTCACTTTTCTTCAACTTACTGAGCACCATTGACATATCAACTACTGGACTGACTATGTTGATTTCTCACATGGGTCATGTTTTCTCCGCCTTCTTCTTATTGAATTATGCTTATTGTAATGCCAACATTAAAAATTAAACTTGAAGTGATAATTTTATTTTACAGTTTATGTGAAAAATCTAGTCCATTTCTAGTTTTCTTGGTATTAACAAACAATACGCGTCATGGAGCTTGTACACCAGCTAATACAAACATCACCTACGCAGTAGTGCATTGTGCGGCTTATGTTGTCGAGTGCCTTTTTTGCGAAATGTCCTAAAACCTTATGGAAATGTTCCATTTATTTTCGGAATGAGTGAATCAGGCAATTTTAGGTGTCGGAAAGCAATACTTTCCCAAAAATTATCTTGTTTTAACACCAAAAATTGCAAATTTCAATTGACTTTGACGTCTCGTTTTCGAGGTATGAAATTTTCAGAGTGGCTATTCGCATCGTCCTTGCTTTGTACAATCGAAATTTGTGCTCATGTACATACATGGTAAATAACTTTTTAAACATCGGTACGAAAGAATTCGTAAAAAAAATTCACTTTTCTTAAAAAATAATTTCTGACAGATGATTTACCTTTAACAAATGGAATGGAAATTTTCAATTTTTGGTGTTAAAACAAGTTAAAACAAGCTAATTTTTTGGACAGTATTGTTTTCCGACAACAATAGTTTCCTAATTCACTCGTTCCGACCATAAATGGAGCATTTACACAAAGTTTTAGGACAATTCCAAAAACGGCACTCGACAACTTGTTCCCATTGTGCAGCCAATCAAAACCTTCTTCAATTACAAGCCGTAAAGCAGTCCGGCATATGCCTGAATTGGCGTAATTCCACGCGGAACGGTATGCACATTATGGTTTGGCCTTAACCCGGTATACTCCGGACCTACCTGGACTCATACCACAGCCATACATATAACACAAACCTATCTCAAGTGTCCGGCATTTTAACAACCATACTGCCGTCAGCAGTATTTGAATTTAAATATTTGTGAAAATTTTTTAATATATTTAAATTAAGTGAATGTTAAAAAAAAATCATTATTATTGCCATAAAAATGCTTTTAAAGCCTTATCCCTGCCAGATTAACAATATTTTCAAGAATTTGTGATTGATAAATTGTAAGCATGTAAACGTTGTAATATATAAATATTATTAATAAATGTGATCAATTTAATAATTATTGTGTTTTAATTAAGGATTTAGAAATAAAAGCTCTGTATAGCAAACTTTTAAATCTAGGATGTCACAGCGCCAAATTGAATTGTTTATTCACGACTGAAAGCGATGAATAAAATCAGCCCTGGAACTCATTATAACAATAATGTAAATTCCCTGAAAGTCCTCAGTAGTATAAATATGTCGCACTAAACTCCCTTTTTAAGGTGTTTCCTAACATATAAATATAATGTATGGTACATTATTCACTAGTAGATGTGCACAAAAGAAAAATGAAGTCGATTTTATTACTAATAGTAGTCATAAGAAATCAAAACCCCTTTTCCTATGCGCCACTAACTTAAAGCAATTCCTAAGAGAAGCCGTGGGTCTGGGCCAAGTATACCCAGTATGGGGAGCTGTGGGGCCGAGGTTCAAAACCGTTCATGGCGGAATTTAAGTTTTTAACTTTTTTCCCTTTTTTTCACCACTAAATATTCACTTTTTTCCAATATTTTTCCACTTTCTTCTTCCCATTTCTGGTGAACAAACTAGAGGACTGCCGGATGGAAGAAACAAGATACATTTAATTTAAAGTATTATAAAATTATTGAGTAGTGGAGTCGGGTTTACATTTGTATTTAATATCAGGAAAGACTCCACACATTCTATGTCTACTTCAACTCTCCTGATAAAAACCAGGGACAAAAAACACAAATCAAAATTCCTAAGGACACCTATAAGCCAGAAGGACAAGTCAGTCCTGGTTACAGAAAACCCAGCGAATATGTAAAAAATTAGGGCGCGGGGCTTCCAAGACACAATTTCATTTATATTTTCTCTATATTCTTATCTCCGCCTCAGTCAAGGCCCTACATCAATTCAGGCTGTCAGTGATTATTATTAACTTCCTATAACACCTTTGCAAAGTACGCCTAAGAGCCTCACCAATCGCCAACAACTCTGCAGACAAGATCGAAAGGCGCCAAAAAGACCTGTACATGAAGCTCAATTTCAAACCCTTTGGATGCCACGCAAAAAATCCTCACTGAAGGACGTTATCCTGAGGATCTCCCCGGCGGTAATTAAGTTCATTTTCCAGGACGTACAAAACATGGACAGGTGTGATGTGCGTGAGTCCTAGTGCCATCCTGATGTACCTGTTTGTTTACGTCCCTATTGTTTTTTCAAGTGATCTTGATTCCTTGAAGGAGTGAGAGCGAGTGTACTCCAATTGAGAGCGGACCAGACCCCTGAACAAAAGCAGGCCATTTCGCGAGTTTATGCCGTGTATAGGTTAAAAAGTGTTGGACTGAGCAGACTACCCTGGGGTATGCTACCCTCAACCGGCAACATCTCTTTACCCAGCATCAACCTTCTCTCACGGAAGAAGCCCATAATCCAGCTGATGAGATCGCATGCCCCCCCCCCCCCCCCCCCCCCCATTCAGGAGAGAGTCGTATAGCCTCCCGGGTCTACCCTATCGTACGCGCTGTCCACGTCTATTGTGAACATGCCCACCATTCCATGCTCCACCCTTAGTAAAATATCTTTTGCCTTACTAATCCCAAGTAAGAACAGGCAGATCTTCCTGTTCTGTACGCCAGTGACTTTGCTGGCAAATTAATGTTCATATTTTCGCTTTCACTGGCATTCGCGAGATAGTCAGCGGATCGGGCTGACGCCATCTTCATTCGAATGATGAAGCTTTTATTATGTTGTCTGCCTGCAGCATTCAGGTGGGAGCGAAATAGTTAGAATTCGTCCAAAATTTAATCTCATTTTTAAGTGACTTTTGTACGGGATCCGCAGTCCGCTTCGCAGTCCAGTTCTTATACAGGGTATTTTGGAGTTGGGTGTAAAGCTTTAAGGCGAGAGGTCTATACTACCCATTTAAAACCATTTAAACTTAATTTTAAAAAATTTTACAGTTAATTGCTAATAATGGCCAGTTTGAATGATAAGTGAATTCCTTTTTATTTTATTTAATTAAAGTAATATGCATACAATTTTACAGTGTAATAATAGATAACTTAAGGCGGGGGAAGGGTTTTGTTTAATTTATATTTATAAACAAATAAAAAGGCAGTTTTGTAAGTTGAAAAATGTACATTTTTAACAATTCGTCGAAGGAAAATTTACCTGTTACAAATTGTCTACTGACTGAATATTTTCCTTTTACAAAATATCTACGGACTGAAATTTGCCTGTTTGAACGCTGTATTTAGCATGTACATACATGACCCGTATTCCGTGCACGTCAGATTTTACATGGACATATACGATGCCAATAGCCACTGCCCATAATTGATAAAAATGTCTTGCCTGATGTAAATTTACTATTTTATATATATATATCTTCTTATACATATAAAAAAAAGTCGTGTTAGTTGTTACACCATTTATAACTCAAGAACGGCTGAACCGATTTGGCTGAAAATTGGTAGGGAGGTAGCTTAGAACCAGGAGACGGACATAGGAATTTTTATCCCGTTCGACCGCGTTCCCGTCGCGTCCAGGAAGAAGAAGAGGAAATTTGTTGTAAAAATTTATGCCATGTTATGAGTATCGTTGGAAAGGGGAGGTAGTGTAGAATGTATTGGTGAAACAAGGGTTGGTGAAAAGTGTGAAATGTGGGAATTATTGGTGAAAACGTGTTTTTGTTGTGTGTGTGTGGGGGGGGGGGGGGGGGGTGAGACCCCCAGAAGTGTATTTCAGGGGTAGGAAGAAGAGGCACCATAGGAAATTGGGCCGGGTTGGTGAAAGTTGGTGAAAATAGTGAAAATTTGTTTTTTTCGGTGGGTGCCGACAAAATTGAAACGGCTGCGGAAGAAAAGTGTATGCATGAATTGGAATAATTTTTCACCAATCGATAGCTAAGGAAGCAGAGTAATCTATGTATGTAGAAATGAATCCCTATTTCCCTTGGTCACGCCATCACGCGTGAACGGCTGGACCGATTTCGCTAATTATTTTTTTGTTGTGTTTGTTATTGTCAGGAGAAGGTTCTTATGAAAGAAAAAATTAAGAATATTGCGCAGAAAATTAGAACATTATGTTTTTGGTTTAGGTTTTTGGGGTCACTGATTTTGAATCTGTTATCTAAAGTTCCAAATATGAGACCACCCCCCACCCCGCTGGGAGGTATAGGAGAGGGGGTGCAATAAGGAGATGGTGTAAAAGAGGAAAACTAAATTTAATAATGCTTTACAGTTTACAGTTAAAAAAGTATTAGGAATAGGTGAAAGTGATGTATGGGGTGTATTGTGCACGAATTTATGGTTGATTTAATGAGACCACCCCCACCCCGCTGGGTCACATAGGAGAGGCGGTTGTGCAGTAGGGAGGCGTTGTAAAATTAAGGAATACAAATTTAATAGTATCTCGGGAAACGCCGGGTCCAGGCAAGCTAGTATAATATAAATAAAAGACCCCTTCCCCCACCTTAAATTAAATAGGATTGTCCTAGATGATTAAAAACATTTCTGGAGCCGATTAGGGCAGCACTTCCATACAAGGTGCCCCTAAATTTTATAAATTTAAGAGCGGGCTTCGAAACAATATTTTATTAAATATCTTGAAAACGGGGCTTATAGGAATTTTTTCAATAATTTTTCGTTGATTAGGATAACTACGTGCCTCATAGCCCGCTATCAAATTTAAGGGCACCCCGAACGGAATGCTCCGATTAGGACTGGAGCCCCTCTTCTAAATAATTACCATTTGTAGTAAAGCAACAACGAAAGAAAAACCATAACCGATAACGACGCACGTTAATCTTTCCATTTATTACGTATATCATGCGGAATATACTTTTACGCAATTTTGTGCACAATTGGTTATATTTGGCAATATTTATAACCCCATATCGAAAAAAACAAGTGTATGGTCTGCATGTGTACCACATTCGGTTTCTTTTAAGGAATGGGACGCTGTATCGAATTTGCGCATCGGAATTCCTTCAATAAAATAATAATAAAAAATGTAAAATAAAAAATAAAGCGTACGAATTTGATTTGTGGACATGTTATATGCCAATTTTTTTTGCATAAAATGGTCTTAACAATTTAGGTAGTTTGAAAAAAACTATGAGCACGTTCTGATCACTGAATATACCTAAATTCCATGGTTAAGAGGCGAGCCAAAAATACCGAACAAAGCGCGCACGGTCGCGGCACATTTTTATTTTCCCTAAATAAATCTGGGCGAATAGCATAATTCTACAGTTCTAGAACAAATGTACCCCTCAAAGCAAATTGTTCTCCAGGCCTGGGTCGAAGGGTGAGCCTCGGAACTATAGACTGAAATCATCCGCCTCCCGGGTGAACCCGGACCGGCAGACCAGAGAGCAGAGCACCGATAACGAGACTGTCCAACACACTCACTGTATTTTTAGCCACACAGAAGCTGCGAATTTTTCGTAATTTCAGAATGAATTGGATTAGCCGAGGGCGGAATAACCTCTTTTTTTCTTCTTATCCTTCCGTTTGCGCGGCTGGACATCCGCCGACATGGTCACTGAGCAGCCACTACTAACACTTCACAGCTCACTTCGAGCAAATAATTAGCGGAGCTCTAAGCCCAACTACACCTTTTTTAGATCAACCGTAAGTGAACACGGAATTGAACTGACCGAACACAGCACAAATGAGACACAGCGCGCACGGCGCACCAGCAACGACCGACGAAATATTTCCAAATGAGAAATGACATATAATGAGCGATCCTGCAGTCTGCATCCCTTCTTGGGACTTGGGAGAGAGATCAGCTAAAAGCAATTATTGACTTGAGAGGTTTGTGTCACCACTATTTTCGGATAAACAAGGTAGCGATTTACGCGGGGAATATCTTTTCACATTTTTTAATTGAATAAAAACTTAGCAGAGTAAGAGTTGCATCACGAATTGTGCAATTGTTTGTTGAATAAAATAATTGTTTTACCGATAGGCTATTGAATAATTTTTGAACTACTTAAAATATCAGGCGTGCCAATAGCAACAGTACTAAAAGTGAAAAATCAATTTACCCTTCCTCAGCTGGGCAAATAACAAAAAAAAAGGCGACTGAAGGAAAAGAAGACCAGACTAGCAAGGGTGAAAACTGCAACTGGGATCTCACCGAACATCCTAAATAGTGTGAAAAAACGTGCTAAATCCAGACATCTTCAATTGTTTTAAAAGGTTGCCCGGGGGAAATAAATTTCTCGGCTATTTCGGCGTTATTCGGAGCATGGGAGGCTCGAGGAATTTCGCCTCAGAATGACATTTTGCTGACACGCATGACATTTGGTCCAAGTTTTCCATGCTCGGTTGTAGTATTGGTACGCTGCATTATGTTTTAAAATGGAAGTTGGGGCCTTTTTCGAATGTCCGGCTACCCCGGAGCGGATTGATCAGTGTCCAGCAACTCCTGATCGCCTGTTGTGTGTTAAATCTCCGGAATCGACCGCATCGGTTAGCTCCGAAAATACCTTGTGCCCCACTAGGCCTATCAGGTCGCCGCCTCCGAACTGTGCCATTTGTCTAGGCAAATGCAGGGACAAGTGTTTCACAGACACCTGCCAGCACCTCTTCTGTTTCAAATGTCTGCAGGAATGGAGTAAGGTAAGTTTACCGATTATCCATCAACCCTAGCCATACAATCAATCAACGCAACTAATCGAGTCTCCTTGTATGTCGCGCAGGTAAAAGCGGAGTGCCCACTATGCAAGAAGACGTTCAAAATAATCATCCACAATGCAAGGGGAGAAGACCACTTTGACGAGTATCTAGTCCCGCCTCCGATAATGCCAATTCCTGAATCAATACCCACCTTGCCGCCGCGGGAACCAGACATTACTCGCTTACTGCCTCGACGCAGCCACATCGGACATCCGTATCCAGCACCACATCCGCACCGCTTTGATGTTTTCCTCAGCGACTTACCCAGGTTCAGGTTAGTCATTCAGGATCTGCTTGCGTAACTAATTAAAAATTTTTTCATATGGCAGCGGTAATGAAATTTTTAGGAACGGGTTCAGTGCCACCGTGCAAGTGCATCCTTCTGATAATGATGCACTGCAAAGTTTGTTTTTGCAGCGCGCAGCTATCTTGAGCAGAGTACGCCAGCACCCGTTCTCCCACGATGTGGTCCACAGCGGGAGCATGGGGCAGATCTGGAGACGTTTCATCTACGAGAAAAAGCTTTATGCGCTCCCGGTCGTCGACATCACCGGAAGGTTTAGGGAATGCTCCGCAAGGTTTTATAGGTATGTTTTTTTGTCCACGAACATCTCAGGTCAAGCGTCGTCCTAGAGAGAAATAAAATTGAGTCTCTGGATCTTGATCCTGAAAAAAAATTAGCAGCCTTATGGAGTTGTCTTTGACTTGTAAAAAGATTATTTTCTTCCATTTACGGACCAAGAAACGTACATAAAGGAATGCGTCATGATTTATTTGTTGAAGTTGCACGAATCTCTTAAAGTGGCTTCGGGCCGTCCATGAAGTATTTTTTCGAAACATGTTTGAAATAGTCTTTAAAAACAACTAAATTTTCACCAATTTTATCCTATTTAAAGTGGTCTTATTCTAAATCAGCTCGATTAGGCATACCAAAGTTCTACTGTTCAGACCTTTAGCCTTCTCTGAGCGTAGTAATAATTTAAAATAACGAGTGACAAACCTTTCTGGGTTTTTTTTCTTCGAAACTATGGATATGGAATGCTTTCTAAGCTGCGTCACAACTACTTTTTTTATTTGACTACTTCTGGTTCTGTTCAGTCTTCCGGGGTTTGTGGTTTGCTAGCGTAAACTCCACAAATATACTAGTGCGAACAGATTTAAGGAGCTAGCTATGTTTATATAAAATATGTGGACTCACTAACACGGAGTTTACGAGCTAGTGCAACTAGCAACCAATTCGTCCCTGCAAACGTCTTTACGCTTTGACAAATGAAGATAGCTGGCTTCATGTATAGTCGGCTAGCGCTAGCATGCCAGTTCATTTGATATATACCTACTATGTTTTCATGCAGAGTTAAATTTGGGGTTAGCTCGAGTTAAAGTTCATTACTAGGTTTCCATGTAGGGATGAACCCGAGTTGAACTTGAGTTAGTGCCATGGAAACAAGTTTTCATTAAGCTCGCTGAAAATCAACTAAACTAGTGGAGTTGAGTTGGGCTTCACTAACACATATCATCTGATTAATTTGTATTATAATAATGGCAAGCAGAGCGTCGTGAAGCAGATGATGAATGCGGAACTCTATTGAAAATAATAGAAGACAAAAGCATTATAAATTAATTAGTTTTTCATTGTCTGGTGCATTTTCAATTTGTTTGAGTGAGTTAAAATTAGCGTCCGTCGAGTTTTTTGGACAGAGGAAGAAGTTGAGTTGTTATTAAATGTTTCAATTCTCGTATAAAACTCCATTTTCAATGCAAGATTTGTCGAATTACCCCAGTTACATAGAAACGCACAGGGTTATCTTCATTCCCTTGAAACTCGACGAAAGCTCAACTCTTCATCTGCCTGTATAATTTGGACGAAACATTCCACAGGACTTCATTTTATCTACATATATAAATTAAAATTTTTACGCGCTCAGCTATCGTAACTTTTCGGCAGTTGGCGGATAAATCTACTATCTTCCTTATAGAGTTGTTTACATGAGATAGTAGCTGGATAGGGTAGTTGTACTAGCTCGTGTAAGCCCCGGGTATCATTAGATTGGAGGTCTCACTAGTTGCCTAGTTGTTGAACGCTGAGACGCCGGAATAGACGGTGCATTCTGGTTCCGGCTTCATTGCCCAGGAACTGACGCTGCGTTGAACCTGTGACTAAAGTCGAAACAAATAATAATCCAATTTATTAGCAACTTCATAGGCATTTTTATAAGAACAAATTATGTTATGCAAAGTTATTCTTCACATACTGAAAAATTGTTGTTCTAAATTAAAACAAGTTTTCAACTTAATACCTAGAGTTCATCCATTTTATCTCTGCAAACCTCCGGGCCTCCGTACACGGTGCTTTTCTTAGAGGTGTGCCGGTTTTAATTTTCGAAGAATTTTGTCCGAATTTAGTTCGAATTCAACCGAAACCAATTCATTTGTCTGGCAGGCAGTGTCGGAGGCAAATCCACCCCGGCGTATGAACATGAAAGAGATACATATCTTCATTTTTCCTTATTGCTTTTTACCGATCAATATATCTATGCCGTTCTTGCCTAGGCGAAACAAAAGAATATCTAACAGGAAGGGACACTTGTGACGTTTTCCCTTATCTTTTAGTGACCTTAACCGGACCAGACGTTTCATTTTGTTGGAAGTAATATGTGAGAGCAAGACAAAAATTTGAGGGGAAGTGCTAAGAAAATTGAAACACTTCTACAGGGTGCATGATTTTATTTTGAACAATTTCTATTTTCCAGCAAGGCTGATAATTGTCCCTTGCAAAGCCACATACCAAACGCCTTATATGATGTGCACCCATCATTTTTAAAACGAAAGAGCAGCTATTTACTTAATTGCATTTTAAAATGTTCCGAACTTTTCAAGTCAATGCAAATCTCGTAACAAAATAATACCACCCTACACTGGCTCTCTAGCGCCGCACAGTCCCTGAGAACCGGTAGAAATCGTCTGAAAGTGCAGAGTGAAAAAATGAGAACAACCGTATATGTATATCAACTACATGTGCGCTACCTGCGTTCCCCCTTCTTCATTCGCATTGTTCCTATGCTTTATGATCACGAGGTAAGGTAGCACTTAGATGGCATAGTAATAGAGAGAATTAGAAATCGCCTGAAAACTCCATAGTAAAGAAACGCTGCGTTTTGTATCTGACACTGTACATGCTGTACGTGAGAAATTTTTGACGGCTATGGTTCTCTATCTTAATTGCTTACGGGAATAGGATGGTACTCGTTCGTTTCTGTTTAAACTAATGGGAAATTTTTCTGGATGTGTTTTCCGGACATTGCATATTAGTTAGGCATTTCTAGTCGTATTCGAGTGTCCCTTCTTGTTGATAGATATTCTTTGGCGAAACTCCAAGAACAGGCAGTGCAGGATAATCAACCCCAAGCGCGCGTTTATGAAAGATACTTTCATATTCCCTTATTGTTTTTTACAGCTGAATGTTTCTTCCGAGCTCTTGTCAAAGTGAAACCCAGGTAGATGGTAATGCAGGCTATATTTTTGAATGAAAGTAGTAGATTTCGCCCCATAATAAATGAACGACGCGCATGTGAATTTGGTCATACCCGGTCTGGATCGGTGTGACGAACTGTACTCGTTCTTCCTTTTCTTTGCACTCTTTTTCCCAAAATTCTGGTTGTTTTGTTTGCTTTTGGCTGGGGAAGGTACCTTTGTGATTTTCGAGTGCAACACATTCACAAAAATTCAGGAAATACAAAGAGTTTGTGTTTCTGCACACATTTTTGTTCGAAATTCCTTTCCCCTACTAACATGTGTGTACGGAGGCCCAAAGAGTATTATGCTACAGTATTTGAAATGTGGCTTCACAACAGTTGTGGATTTTTATTGCAGTATATATAGATTTATTATATTATTGCGGATTTTCCTTATAAAATCAACCTTCTTCCCTATCTTGTTCGTTATGTAGTCCACGTGAGATTTGAATTTCAAATTATTGTCGATTAACATTCCGAGATATTTAAACTCTTACGCGTCTCGATCCTTCCTCCATCTACAGTCAGTCCCAATTCCTCGTTACTGCTCACGAACATTGATTTTTGCGTGTTGAGCTACTCTTGCTTAGCTCTGATTTTACCTTTATCTTTTCTCCCAATGTAAAGTAATAGGGTTAGACTACTGAGACGACATTTTGAGCAACCGCTTCAGTTGTCTCAGTTGGGTTATGCCGAGTTGAGACACTTTTGTTTGGAAAATAAATAAAATAAAGTAAAAAGTTATTCTGAGGGCTTTTGAAGGACTGTCACAACACAACATATTACTGAGATAAATAAGACACAGAAAACCCAACTCAGATGTTGAATCCCCAGAATCGACCCAGCGGTATACAAGTTAGGTCACGGTGAGACATTCCAATATCACATCTAACTATAAACCATTCTCGCAACCCAATTAACAATTGTTGTGAATATGAAGTCAATGGGTCAAGTCGTTCAGAAGTTACTAACAGCACCAATGATTAATAAATTTATATAAAGATATAGTTGAAACTTCAAAGCAATCTCAGATTTATCGCTTATCAGGCAAATCATCTTCACTCGGTATAAACAGTGGAAACATTAATTTATTACCTGCTTACCCTTGATACCAAAAATATTTACCTATAGAACTTAACAAGGATTTTCTCATTTATTGTATCTTACCAAAAAATTTCCCGTAGTAAAATAATAACCCAAGCTAATGAAATGCAGTAGTCATTAAACAATAATATTTTTGTGATCTTACTAAGAGAAGATTTTTTTTTTTTTTTTTTTTTTTTTTTTTTTTTGTCATTCTCGTGATGCAATTACGGCTGATATGCTCTGGGCGGCATGAAAGCGATCAAATCTTAAGATATTCACTACAAATCTTGTTATACCAAATAATTTCCAAGAATAGGTTTTCAAGTCATGGTAATCATGATAGCCCAGAGTTTATCTATGGGATTGAGATCTGGACAATTTCCTGGCCATTACATTTGAATAATTCCCAATTTAAGAAAAACCTGATGTAATTTTGTGCTATACTCGTGTTAAACTAACCTCAAATTATTACAAAATTCCTATTTACTTATCTGACATGATGTGCATTTGTTTAAAAAAATTACTGTTGATGTCCCAAAAAAGTGCTTTCTAAACTTGCCTCTAAAATGTTCTGGTATTTTTTAACATTCACTGTTCCTTCAATGAAGTTGAAGACCTCTGAGGATGAAGTGGTTCTGTTGATTTCTTCGCGCTTGGGGATCTCACGTGGCTGATTGGACTGCACTCATTGGAGCTGAACTCTGCTAATAGGCGTCGATTATTTAAAGCGTCCTGTGAAATTCTCGCACCTGAGGATTTATTTGATTCAATTGTCTAATATTTGGCCGTCTGGATGCATTGCAGGAAAGTTTACGCATAAGGAACGTCCCATCTCACCACGGAGCTCAAAAAACTAATTATCAATTTGTCCCTCTGCTGTGCCAATGAGACTGGACTTCGCTCTAAAACGACTCGTCTGTTTATTGGTACGGCTGGTTCCTGTTTTGAGACCTCGGTTCATGGAGAGATTAATGATGTTGATCTCTTCAGTCCGGAATTCATTGTCTTTCGGCGTGACCGCCACTCTGAATTGGATGCTCCTGTTGGCGGGAACATATCTTGCGTGCGGTTGGATACGTCGCGTTTTAAGGAGGATATTGAGTTATGTATTTTCTTGCGTCTTCCACACAAATCTATATTTGTTGCAACTTGTACCCTCCGAATTCACCCTCTGCTTTATACGACCGACTCACAATATTTCTCGACGAAGTCACGAGCGATACATCTTTTTCCGACGAGATATTTCTGGTGGACGACTTGAATCTACCCTCCGATAGTTGGAGTGACGCTGAGGACGGCATCTTGCTTCCATCCGTAACGACGGTTAATTCGTACATGTCATCATTCCTTGACAGTATCGCATCCTCTGGTTTGACACAGTGTGATGCCGTTGCTATCGATTATAACAGATATCTGGATATAATATTTTCATTGGATCCTGCTGGGACAATGGTTCGTCGTTGTACTGCACGATTACTGCCCGAGTCGAATCATCACCCGGCTCTTATTTTGACGTTTTAATTCGATCCTGTGCTTGTTGATTCTTCGCTCCATACTAACTATTCCTATAACTTTAAAAAGGCAGGCTTTTTGAAATTAAATCATTGGCTATCTAACTGTAACTGGGTAAATGTCCTGCAGGAACGTGATACTAATAAGGCTGTGAAATAATTTTATGATATTATCTCGCGTAGCTTTACAGATTGTATCCCAGTTAAAAAGACGAATCTTTCGAGCCATTGTCAGCCTTGGCTCAATATCTATATGAAATATTTTTCTGGAAAGGTTCTGTTCCTGTAGGAGTGATTCTGATTTTCTCGCTTATTCTGAATTGCGAAATCAGTTCGTAAATGCTGCCAACGAGTCTTACTGCGCTTATATTGACAATTTAAAATCTTCCCTCCGTGATTGTCCGAAACGGTTCGGGAAGTTCGTCAACTCTAAGCGTAAGTCTGACAGTTATCCATCTTCTCTCTTCTATGGATCTACTAGTAGTAATGATGCTAAAGTAGTTTCTAATCTTTTTACACACTTCTTTAAGACTGCTTTCTGTGATCCCAACTGTGATATTAATTCTAAGTATTTTTCCCATCCGACGAAGCTTCCGCAATCTCTCGTACTTAAGGACCTTATATTTTACGAGATTACTATATACAATCATATCTCTAGATTAATTGACAATTTCTCGAGTGGTCCTGATGGAATCCCATCTTGAAAAGATGTGATTTTATTATTGCCCCTGTTCTTTGTTATTTATTTAATTTATCTCTTCGTATCGGTGTCTTTCCTATGCTTGGAAGTGTTCGATGATCACGCCCTTGCACAAGAAAGGTAATAAGGGTGACATCTCAAATTATTGTCCTGTTGCCAATTTGAGTTGTATAGCTTGAAGCCGCCGTCTGTGATGTAATTTTTTTCCACTGCAATACTTTTCTAATGCCCTTTCAACATGGGTTCATTAAGGGAAAGTCAACCACTACTAACCTTTTGGAGTTCTCGAATTATTGCGTTTCTGCCATTGAATCGGGCAAGCAAGTGGATTGTATTTTCACCGACTTCTGCAATGCTTTCGACAGGATTAATCACAATATTCTTATTCAGAAATTGTCTGTTCTCGGCTTCCCAAATCGTTTTGTTAATTGGATTTTCTCGTATTTGTCTGAGCGTACTCAATGTGTCCTTTCCGATTATATTGAGAATACATCAGGAGTACCCCAAGATAGTCATATTGGTCCACTGTTGTTCGCAATATACATCAATGATGTATCCTTCATACCAACCCACTCGAGAATTCTTTGCTATGCTGACGACGCGAAATTTTTTCACTTAATATCTAACGATCATGAGTGCGAAACTTTAAACTCGGATCTAGATGCCTTTCATAAATGGTGTTCTATTAACCTTTTCCCCCTCAACATCAATAAGTGTACTTGTATATCCTTTTCACGCAAAAAAACCTTCTGATTTTCAATTTCAAGATCGATTGGCATCCCCTCACACGACTTGACAAAGTTGGGATTTGTAAAAAGGTGGTCTAAGGAGTTCCATATATCTCTCGACTACTATATTGCTCATTCGTGAGACCTATACTTGGATATGCTAGTCCCGTTTGGTCTCCTTTCTACGAAAAAGACATAATAGAATTGAGGCTGTCCAACGTAGATTTTTGCGTTTCGCCCTCTGTGGTCTGCCTTGTGAAAATAGTCTCATATTACCTCGTTATTCTGACAGACTCAAGCTTATCTCGCTGAGCACTTTGGAGAGTAGAAGAAATAATTCCAGAACTGTCTTGGTTTTCGACTGTCTGAATGGTGTTATTAATTCGGCCGAACTTTTGGCTCTACTTAATATTTCCATCCCCGCACGATCTTTGAGGAATCACGACTTCTTTCAGTTAACACATCACCGCACTAATTATGGCTACAATGAGCCTATAGCTTCGATGTCACATTCCTTTAATTTACGTTTCCGCAATATTGATTTTCTTTCTTTCTGCTCCGTAATAGGCGATCCTAGGTCGGAGTTGCCTTTCTTGCATCGGCCTCTTACTGTACTCGCATTTCCACGACCAGGCTTTCCGGCTTCTAATCACTCAACATTTTGGTGTCTTGAACCAGTTCAAAAATGTCTTTAAATGAGCTTCAGTCAAGTACCAAATTACGTGGAAAGGACCTAGATTCTCTTTTATACACAATTGAGGTAGAATATATTTCGGTACCTGTAGAGAGTTTCAAAGAAAAAGGGGAAATCGTAAAATTGATGGGTTGTGCGGTTTGCATGAGTGCTTCTGTGAAAAGCATTCACCAATTCTAAAGACATTCGCAAATTACTTGTTATGCCGCGTAATTGGCTGACATTTTTAGAGCTTGACTGCGCTTTCTTGATTAAGAACTATTTCTTTAGGTAGTGCGTTGCAAAATTGGTGACCAGGAAGATTATTAAATTCAAATTTTGAGTAGGTTTTGTCATCTAAAATTGACGTGACTTTTCAATTTCTCTGATTCTTTGGTTCTTTCCAATTGATTGAACTTCTTTTTACAGTACTGGCTCCCAATATCTTTTTGAATTTTTGCACTCCTAAATGAGAAAACATTTCGTTCAGGAGCTTTCTTTTTATAATTCAGTCATCAGATTCCTTATAGCTCCACTTCTGGTTTTAACTTTAACAGTACCCGATATTTCCGAATCTCTCCGTTCGGTCGTACGTTTACACCATCCCACTTCTTTGGCTGTTGTTTTTGCACTTTAGTGGGATTTTGGATATACATTTTTAGATTTGAACAACACATTTCCTCACTGCTATTCATTATTATGGAATCACTGATCAGAACACACCAATGCGTGGTGATAATATATCCAAAATATGACAGGAAATGGATTTAATTGTACAAGCCTGAAGGACGAAAGACACTGGATGGACATAAAGTAAGAAAACTCATTCATTTCATTGTTGGTATTAATGTCTCCTTTATTTAATTTTCGTCTCATTTTCCGCTATTTTACCATCCTATAGTCCCATGGCAGTCAAAAATAACTTCTGTGCTATTACGCATGTTGCAAATTGCACACTATCTGTGTATATACGAAAAACGGAGCCGAAGATATGGTTAAGTTCTGAACCGATCGTTTAATATAGTGAATTTATAACATAACATGTAACATATATTTCAAATAAGTTTCAAATAATACGAATATTTCAAGATGCATAAGAAGAACACTTTTGTATACTTAACTGTTTTGTTATGTTGCTTTTCAATAATGATTACCACTTATGCAATTATAGGGATAATCCCGCACAGACACACCGCTTGATGCCGTGGCTGAACAGAGATTTGGTGTGCTTACTGCGGGACACCGAGCACCATGTATCATATGTACTCAATATTCTCAGTGACCTCCTGACTGTCTACAATATAACGTCGCCGGAATTTCGTCGTAGATGCCAGCCATATCTTGGCAGAAGAACGTCTCACTTTATACACGAATTTGTGAATTTTGCCAGAAGCCCTTACGACATGATAGGCTACGACAGGGAAGTGCGTTACGCCCCTTACTACGAAGAAGTTATACTTTCATCTTCGGAACTTTCTGATTCTTCGGACTCAGAAGAGCGTCGCAGACGCAGAAGGCGGCGTAGGACTGAATTTACTTTCGCTACGCGATCAGATTTCTCAAGATTCTTCCTGACGGGAACATTTGATGGATTTTCCGCAATACCTAATTTTGATATTACTGCCGACTCTGGTCCGATTAATCTTACTCTGGAGTCAAATGAAGGTTCCCTAAGTGGTTACCCTCAGCCTCAGATCCTAGGACAAGATAGCGTAATCCAAATCGATAGAGACATCGTACTTAGCTCGAGTAGTGACGAGTGCGAATTTGTAATGGAACAAAAGCCCCCTCATTTGAGAACGCCCGAAATGGTAACTTTAAACTCCGACTCCGATAGCGATGTTGTCTTCGTAAGTGAGAGTAAGACTAAAAATTCTTCCCCGGTTTCCACTGGCACAAGAGAGTCTTTAAGGAACAAGCGAAAAATATCTGTCGTTGCACAAAATCTGGATGAAGAGGATAGTCCGTTATTATCATATGAATCAGACGTAGAAAATAGAGAAATTTCCTGTGATAAGAAACCCAAACTTCAAGGAGAAGAGAAGAAGCCGTTGCAAGATGAGGTTGCGGAGCCTAAAGGTGAACCGAACACAGGGGCGTCCACATCCTCCGGCATAGGTAGTGTGGAGAGTCGAACAAATAGCGTTAAGAAATATTACGCCCGGCCTGTCCGGAGGGTACGTAAAAGTCGACGTAGTGTGAAGAGCATATTTGAAGAGAGTTCAGAGTCCAGCGAGTATGAGAGTTCAACTTCTTACGAGAGCTCTTCTGAATCGGAGTCTGATTCTGATTCGTCGTGGTCAGGTAGTAAAAATCGGCGGAAGCACAGGCGGAAAAGCAGTAAGCACTCCAAACGTTATAAGTCTGATTCTAAGAGTAAGAAACGAAAATCAAAGAAATCTAGGAAGAAATCTCGCAAAAGCAAAAAGTTCAAGAAGCAACGAAGCAAAAAGTACATCTATTCTTCGACGTCGCCATCGCCATCGCCGCCACCTCCAGCTCGACGGAACTCAGACGAATTGTCGCATCACTTGACCTGATTAGATTTAGTTTAGAATTTCTGTTAGCGTAAGTTTTTATATGAAACATTCTTTCATATCTCCCTTTACGTTACGTCGCATCAGGAGGACCGCTAAAGAGAGACAATGGAAGAAAATAAATTGGCCTCTATGAAGGAACAGTATTTTTTGGTTGTTCTTTTCCGTTCTCCGTAAAGATATTTTACTGTTCTACCCGTACTTCAGCATTGACTGTAGCTAAGCTGTCGGCGGTACGATTATCAGCGCCCAGAAACTCTTCAAGTTATCTAATGTGTAAGATGTATTGAATGTAAATAATCTGTGTAAATATAGATAGCCGCGTTAAGATTCGTCTATTCCTGTCATAACTTCCGTTAGTCATCATTGTCACTTGGGTTCGTCGGAGTCATTCACTTCACGGGGGGCGGAGTCTCAAGCGTCTGTGGGTCGTACCGTTTTAGGCAGCTGTAATGCAAGTTCCATTGTATTTATATTATTAATTAAGCCGAGTTTAAAAAGTCTGGATTTAAAATCGCGTTTTCAAATAAAGAATATAAAATAATTTATAAAATGATTTTTCATTTATTTCATACCACTAAAACAGAATGAGCAGTTTATGTTTTAAAGTAGTCGTAGGAAGCTAACATTTCTTTTAAATCTATTCTCTTCTAAACCTTTGAAATTCCCTCTATCCAGTCGACTGCATCAACGCGCTTAAAAAATGCAATTTTCGAGCTACCGTCATTAATAGGTTATTGATATTTCAATTCTCTGAGCTATGCGTTATGTGTAGGTACTTGTTTGAAATCTGATAATTAAGGTTGGGAACTAATATAAAAATTATCGTAAAAACTACTTCAATCTAATTTATAAAATTCTTGTGTCACAGTGTTTGTAACAAAACTCCCCCGAAAAGGCTTAACCGATTCTTATGAAATTTTGTCTTTATATTCAGTAGGTCGGAGAATAGGACGTAAACTATTTTTCATACCCTTAGTGATAAGGGTGGTCCACCCCAAAAATTTTTTTTTTATTTTTTGAACAAAATTGTTTGTTTTACTTTTTTTATGATTCGGCATTAGAAAATACATAAAACCCTAAATTTTCACCCTTCTACCACCAACCCCTATTTTTTAATAGCGATATTAGTACTTTACTAATTTTCAAACATATCAGTTACCACTCGATCAGTTATTCCCGCCAGGCGTCTACGGGTGTCACTTATCGTTTTACTTTCTCAGTGCAACTGTCATATTTATTAGTTCTTACTAGCAAAATTTTTGGGAACCATTTTCAATTAAAAGAGAAATATTGTACGTATTTTATAATTGTGAAAGGTAGGTAAAATAATAAAAGAATAAATACATTATCAGTATACAGTTTTCTACCATAAAGTACTTCAATTTGATCTATTTGTGTGTTTTGCACAGTGAACAATGCCAGCAAGACGCAAAGGGTGTGATTTTTAATTTGCACATTTCGATAGTGGGTTCGAGATTAGCGACCCCGAAAACACTGCAACACAAATAATGGAACAGATGTTTCAGCATATCTCAAATTTCAACCGCCAAAGAGGTAAAAGAGGGTATAAATATATGAATGGGAAAATATTTTTTGACGGTACACTCATCAGGCATATGTTCAGAAAGTTTGCGTAACGAAAATTGTCTGTCTATCATCGTTTTTTTGGAAAACTATAAGTGATACATGCAATATCTTTAAACCGTTATACAGCTTCAGACTTGGCGAAATGGCCCCGATATTATATTCACGAAGTGTAACTCCTGCCCGTGGGAGTAGGGGGGCTTTCTGCATATAAAGTGACCCTAGACCAATCGGCTAATGAAAGGATTTCCGTCTTAATGAATACATATACGGGGTTTTTGGCGTCGCTGATCGTAATTCTGCCATCGATAATTGGTACTTCAAGATGGCGGATCAAATATGGGGACTCAACTGGAACGGAAATCCCTGTAATTGAATATAATGGTTGTTAGGGTCTGTGGTTTGGAAATAATGCCTTTTTCGAAGCTCATATCTTTACTGACACTATACCAAAATCTACACAAACATGTCAACAAATTTTGTCTATGTGTCGGGGCTAATCTCGAGAACGGTTTCACCGATTTCAATGAGGCCTTCACTGGAAGGTACAGCATTTTATCGTTCATGATGCAGGCTACATTTTATCCCAAGATTGTTTTGGGTACCCGCGGGAAAAATGAAAAACCGTCTTCGCGTATGTAATGGTCTACAACAGTTTTAATTTACAAATATGAAAAATCCGGCTTGCTATTTTATATATTCCAGAGGAGGATGCGCAGAAGCTTTTTTTCGACAATATGAAATTGAAAAACAAACAGAATGAAAATATTTCATTGAACTGGTGCAACGAGAATTAAATATCTTCCAAAGGATGCAAATAGATGAATTGATGAATGAAAAGGATTATTCGCCAATTTTACATTGAAAGAGAAAATTCCATTAGATTGAATATATTCCAGAAGAGGTCAAGCGGACCTTTTTATGAGCTTAAAAACTCTCAATTTTTGATACTCTCTGAGAAACTTCTATGGAAGTCTCTCTTCTGCAGATATGGTAATGCAAAAATCAGATCAAATGGAGGTGGAGTACTCCGTGATTTATATTGGGATCAATCGCGCGCTTAAAATTAAAGAAGACAGGTTACAACAACATTCCAGTATCAATCTCCTTTTTCCATTTAAAAATCGACCAATGAAGGGCAGTCTCAAACGTGTGTCTCTCTCTAAAACTAGACTGCGTTTCTATCAACAATTTTATTCATTTTGCAACAGTTTAAATTTAAAAATGTAGAAATGCCCAGGCAAAGCCGAGACGGATCTGCTAGTGATTTATATAATTGTAGTATAAAACGTAGAACCTCAATCAGGTGTCGAAAAAGAAGCGCGATTATAGGGATTTTCTTTTTTTTCCAACAATTATAAAACGATTCTCAAAAATTATTCGTGTATTTATCTTACTTTGCAAAATATTTTTCAATAAAAGAATTTGGCAATTTTTCTGGAATACCTCTAAAAAACGACGTGATTTAAATTTTAAACCATCTAAAATTGAACAAAAACATATTCATGTAGTCCTTGGACGATTTTTGGTTTTGGAAAATATTAATTTGGGACAAACTGGCCAGCGTTTATAGAATTTCGATTTCAATGGAACAACCACTCGATTTTAATAAACCAAAGAAATCTATTAAGAACTAGAAAACTATTATTATATTCTGAAGTAAAACAATCTAATCGTTTTCGAGTTGCGTACGTCGCCGGTTTCAAAAATGTAAGTTTTGCGAATATTTTTTCTCATGATTCGAATATTAGTCAACTGCTGCAACAAAACGGTTTCTTTTTACTTAGATAGAGTCATAAAACCTGAGCCCTCCATGCTAGTTGTAGGCTCCAGAATATCCATTTGTTGCTGACGACGAAACATTTTCTTTCGCGGGTAGCTTAGTGCACGTGCCGTTCTGTGATCTTATTGTTCGTGAATCTTTTGTAAAGTAACTTCAGTCGTGGTTTGACACCTTAACACTTCCGTACAGAATTTGGGAAATGTGCAAAAATTTTACTTATGTTCATAAAATATTTCAGTTTTTAAAAATGTTTGGGTCCAGGTGAGCTCGCGTGGTATTCCAGGTTAAAGGGAAGAAATGCATGTAGACGACGAAAAAATAGCCAATCTTGATCATGTTTTCTTGGAAAGGCACAAAACGTTTTAGGTTTATGCAATTTTAGTTAGAATTTTTTGAATTATATTGTTTAAATAACTTTTCTTATTAAAATCATATTTAAAATGCCGATGTTATGGCGTGGTCTGCCAGGTGGCAACTATCCGTTTGTGGGAGTTTCAACAACTTCAATATGATCTGGAAAATCTGAACCAAGAATATTTATATTTTAATATTTAAATGCTGATCCTATATCATGGAACATTAAAAAATGGGAAATTTAAAAAATTGAACACCAGAAAAAAATTTACTCATCCCGAGAAACAAAAACTCGAGCAGATGAGAACACTAAAGCCATCAATATAACTCTGTTTCAAAATCGGCGATCTGCGAGCACTTGGCTTACAATGAAGATCACTTAGTTCACTTCGATCAAACCAGGACGATCGCAACAGAGAGATTTTATGTGCCTCGTCTGGTTAGAGAAGTAATTGAGATCAAGAAAGCCAAGAGTTTCAACCGCGATCATAGCTTTCGCCTGTCCGGTGCGTGGGACCCGGTGATCGACCAAATGAAGTGTAATGATGGATGGAAACCGATACACCAGCTGACGCAGTGAGCTATCCGTGCACAGCTGACTGCATTCAGTAGAGTCAATAGGAGCACCCGCAACTAGGGCTCTAAAAATGACTCGATAATTGAGTATTTGAGTACTCCCAAGTAGGAGTATTCAAGTACGCGTAGTGGCTTGGACCGAGTTTGAGTAAAGGAGTTTTGAGTACTCGAGTACTTGAGAGCAAAAAGATTCGAGAACTCGAGTGAGGAAGTATTTGAGTATTCATTTCAGGAGTATTCGAGTATTTGAGTATTTGAGTCCTGTAGGTTTAATACATTAAGAACTAAGAAAAACAAGTTGATAAATTGTAGACTTTATAATTCATTATAATTTACAGTTAATTACAGAAAACTAAATCTTTATTTTGGAAAAGAAATACAAGAATGTTAACATTATCGGGAGTTAAGCAACTTCTGCTGGAGCTTACTATATTTCCTGCTGTAGAAAACACTCGTTCAGATGTAGCAGAGGTTGCTGGTATATTAAGATATTTTTTTGCAAGACAAGCAACATTGGGAAGTGCAGTTTCTTGGCATTCCCACCATGATAATGGGTTTTGCGTTAATGGAATTTGTGGAAGAGCTAACTAGAAATTAAATTGAGATAATACATCCCTTGTTGATCCACTTTCATTTATATTAGATAAAAACTCTAGTGCACTTTTTCGTTGTTCCTCTTGGCTGGAATTTCCGTCTCGCTCATTTTCAAGTTTGGGCAAAAGTTGTTTGGCTGCAGATCGGATGTGTGCTCTAGCCTGTTCTGGTTCAGCCAGCAAGTCTTTATATCGCGGATCAAAAAAGGATGCAATCTGCGACACTTCTACATTGCTTACTCCTTCAGTCCACTCCATATTAAACCTATTCTTTAAATCTCGTACAACGGTTGACTTGAAATCTGAATCCCCGCCAAAGCAGCGTAGCTCGTTGAGTAAATATGAAAACATAATCATAGGGGGATTTTAAGGCTTTAGGCACATCGACAACATGTATCGCCGCTCATTTATTAATAGATTACGTATAAAAAATTTAAAAGAAAATAACAAACCAACGTTTTCCTATTATCTCTTGAATGCAAATTTACCAAGCATATTCATCATTTCCATTTATCAAATAAAACCTGCGCCACTTCATAAATTATATTTCTTTGTTGATGTTGTTTACCATTATGCCGCAGAAGTGACGTAACTCGAATTGTTTCCTAAGTTTTCTATTGGCTTGATTTAAGTTGCCGGCGACAAAAGTCTCCAGTCAGCTCCCTTCGATATAAGCTCACAGGTAGTGAAACAGTTTTGTCGCCGCCCTGCGGAACTTTCTGTCTCCGTCTCCTTGTGTCGCAGAAGCGAGCGTGCGTCGCAGTGGAATTAGCCAAGGCGACAGAACGTTGGCGTACAGAAAGTTAAGAAAATTCCCTAATAAACCAGCAACCTCTGCTACATCTGAACGAGTGTTTTCTACAGCAGGAAATATAGTAAGCTCCAGCAGAAGTTGCTTAAATCCCGATAATGTTAACATTCTTGTATTTCTTTTCCAAAATAAAGATTTAGTTTTCTGTAATTAACTGTAAATTATAATGAATTATAAAGCCTACAATTTATCAACTTGTTTTTTTTAGTTCTTGATGTATTAAACCTACAGGACTCAAATACTTGAATACTCCCAAACTCTAATACTCGAATACTCCTGAAATGAGTACTCGAGTACTCGAGTTCTCGGATCTCTTTGCTCTCAAGTACTCGAGTACTCAAAACTCCTTTACTCAAACTCGGATCTTTGAACTCGAGTACTCAAATACTCGAGTAATTGAGTTCAGGAGTACTCGAGTAGTAACAGCCCTGCCCGCAACCGAGCGCCCAGCAACACCGGTATAATCTGCAGAGGAGAGGCGAACACGGAATGAAATCGCCAGTGCACTCCTGACCACGAAAAGTGCAAACTTTTCGAAACGTCGTCGGGTTAAATTTCAAATCAAAATCATCGAGCCGTAGAGGCCCAAAAACTTTTTCATTAAATGTGAGAGTTATCCCCGCGATAAAGAAAGTTTAAAATCGGTTATTATTGATATCATTCTGAATATGCAAACAATCTTGACTACAGGTGACAACGGACTAGAGCTTTAGGTCACCTGCAAATAGTAGAAATTTAGCCGCGAGGAAAGATTCCCGGATATCGGTGATAAATAAGACGAAATGTGGAGCACAGTGAGTTCCAGAATGACCCAAATTTTACGGTCAAGAAGGTGAAACCAAGGTAGCCAACGTAACAAAGATGAGCGAATTCTTAATGCTTCCAATTTGGTGAGGAGGATTGATAATTGTACCCTATCGATATTTAGAAAAATCTGTAAAAATTACATCAACTTGTTCCCTTTCTACCATTGATGAAACGCAAAATTTGGTAAACAGCGATAAATAATTAGATCTGCCTGTTAAGAAGCTATGTTGCTCCGTTGTTCTCTATGAGCGACAAGTTTCCAAAAGTTTTGGTATATTATTCATAATGGGAATAGCCCTATAGTTTTCAATGTGGTTATTTTTACATTTATGTTACAAGCGAAAGTAAAATGGTAAAGGATAATTTTGACTCCGGAGCATGTGCCAATGGGTGTATATTTTATCAGCTACCTCGTGGTAGATGTGTAAGAAACGTTCAAACGTCGGAAGCGCGATGTATACTAGACTCTACTTGGGTTTCTCTTTGGCAAAAAGGGTGAAGACTCATTCAGCTGTGAAAAAAAAGGGAATATGAAAGTATCTTTCATTTGCCCTGCTACTTGGGTCTTTGGATAAGCAAAAACGCCGAAAACGAATTCAGCTAAAAAGCAGTAAGTGAATATGAAGATATGCCTCGGTCGCTGGACGCTAGCTGTCAAGGAAATGAAAAGTTTTGTTCGATTTCCAATTAAATTCAGCAAAATAATTCGACACTAACAGGTGCGAGGTGGATAAAACATTTCCTCTTAAGTCATGCAAAAAAAAAGGATTTCCCATGTTTAATTTCACATAGGGAATTGTCACGCATATGGAGTTGCAGATACACACAACAGGTCTCCCGGGCTTCCGGCGCCTCTGATTACTTATTTTGAACGCAGAAGAAAAATAACCTTGGTTGTTTATTTTTCATTTCTAAGCAAGATAGGTGGAACGAGAAATCCTTAAGGCGACTTGTGAGAATATTATCTTGTGCGAGATAAAACAAAAGCGACAACAACAATTTATTTAATGTTTGAATAATATTTAAAAATAAGTGAATTTATATGTACTGAAAATATGTGTGCTTAGTTGTTGCGCGAATATTTTATGTATTTGAAGAAAAGAAAGCAAAACACTTTAAAGAAACGAATGCATTCCTTATTTATTTATTTATTTATCACAGCTTTATCAAGATTCTGATTACTATGTACAATATAATAAAACAGTATAATACAATAACAAGCCTGCTAAAGTCGACTTTTCAGCTGGCTTCTGGAAATGTTAAAGTCAATAACGGAGAAAGAAGCATTAAAAGAACGGGACATCGACGATATAGGCTCATTGAAGCCGTAGTTAGAGCGATGTTGTGGTAAGTAAAAGAAGTCATAGTTCCTCAAGGAGCGGGTCGGAACGGAAATTTTAAAAGCGGCAAGCAATTCCGGAGAGTTGATAACGCCTTCCAGGGTTTCGAGGGAAATAAGTTTGAGCCTATCGGAGTAGGGACGCAAAACAAGATCATTATCCCAAGGAAGACTTCTGAGAGCAAACCGAAAAAACCTGCGTTGAACAGATTCAATTCGTTTAATATGGCTCTCATAAAAGGGGGACCAGACAGGACTCGCATATTCGTGGATAGGTCTAATAAAAGTGCAATAAAGAAGTCTTGAAATGTAAGGTTCGTTGAATTCCTTTGGCCAACGCTTTACAAAGCCCAAAGTAGCGCTAGCTCTGTTAGTAATGGAGTCTATATGATCTTCAAAAGAGAACCGTGAGTTGATCATGACACCTAGATCTCTCGCTTTGTCAAGCCTAGTAAGGGAGAAGCCAACAATAGTGAAATTATAAAGCACCGGAATCTTTTTACGAGTGAAGGACATGCAAGTGCATTTACCGATGTTTAAAGGTAAGTGATTAATGGAGCACCATTTATGGAATGCATCCAAGTCAGAATTGAAAAGATGGCAGTCACGCTCACTAGATATTGTGCAAAATAGTTTCGCGTCGTCCGCATAGCATAGAATTTTCGAATGGACAGGTATAAGAGAAACATCATTGACATAAATGATAAATAACAGTGGACCAAGGTGGCTACCTTGTGGGACACCTGATGTATTTCTTAACAGATCAGAAAAAACACCACGAAAGCAAACAAACTGAGTACGATCAAATAAGTGCGAGGTGACCCAACTAACAAAGCATTTGGGAAAACCAAGAACAGATAATTTATGAATAAGAATTTTGTGATTGATCCTGGCAAAGGCCTTGCTAAATTCAGTGAAAATGCAATCGACTTGTTTGCCAGATTCAATAGCCGGCGTACAGTGATTGGAAAATTCCAAAAGGTTAGTTGTAGTAGATTTACCTTTCGTGAACCCATGTTGAAATGGCATCAAGAAAGGCTTACAGTGGAAATAAAGTACTTCACAAATCATTACCTCGAAGAGCTTAGCAATAGGACATAAATTAGCAATTGGCCTATAATTTGAAATATCCGATCTGTTTCCTTTTTTATGCATAGGAAGAATCACAGAAATTTTCCAGGGCCCCGGAGAGACACCAACAGAGAGATAAATTGAACAAATAACGAAGAATAGGGGCCAAGACAAGGTCACACCTCTTCAAAAAACCGGACGGAATTCCGTCAGAGCCACACGGAAAATTGCCAACTAAGTTAGCAATGTGCCGAAGTACAATTTTGTCATCAAAGATAAGATCCTTAGGTTGAAGAGTAGTCGCCCGAAGCCTCGTCAGGTGGTTAAAATCATTTAAGTCAATATCACAGGTACTATCACAGAAAGCAGTTTTAAAGAAGTCGGCGAAGAGATTAGATAAAACTAGGGGATCGGTGCTCTTCTCAGTCCCGAAGAACAGTGACGATGGGTAACCATCGGAGCCCCGCTTACAGTTAACAAACCTCCAGAATGATGACCGCACTCCGGCAGGAGTGGAGAAGAGCATTTTCTAACATAAGTACCAGCAGGATCAGATGAAAAAACAAGATCAAGGTACTTTCCATGACTATTAGTCACCGTGCTGCATTGCGAGAGTCCCGAAGCGCCAATGCAGTCCAGAAAAGATGAAACAAATGGCGGTCCAGCTAGTGTAGATGGTAGAACAGAGGTAGTATCCTCCGAGAGACTCCAGTCAACAGAGGGCAAGTTGAAATCGCCAACCAGCAGAAGTTCGTCAGAGATGGAAATATCACTTAGAAGATCGTCAATAAAAGTAGAGAGTAATTCGTAGACCGTAGGAGCCATGTTAGGAGGAATATACGCAGTCACGACATAGATATCTTTGTGTGGGAGACGCAAAACCACGCAGAGCACTTCCAGTCCGTGGAGGAGAGAAGTTTCTACCAGCTCGCAGGGTAATTCACGACGTACGGCGCATAATACTCCACCGCCAACCGGAGCATTTGAGGTACAGTGGCGATCACGACGAAAGACCATGTAGTCAGAGTTAAAAAGCCGCCCAGAAGATAGGGATATTTTTCGCTGGGAAGAAACGTTGGAAAACTGTTTTAAAATATCATCTTCGTATCACCTATTTCGGCATAACAGTTTCTCAAGACGAAAGATAAGAACGCAATACGAATATGATCACCCGCGAAAAATGTTATCGTCAAAGTAATAAGAAAGAAAATCTTCCGTGCTGCACCATGTTTGCTGGGTGCTATCCATGGAAATATAATATTAGGTGTACAAATAAGTTTCCGCGGTTTTTTATAAAAAATTAGGAATTTATTGTGAAGGAACAGTACATTACGTTTTATTCAAAGTATTTTCCATCATTTGCCACTACTTTTCCCCATCTTTCTGGCAACATTCGGATACCCCGTCGAAAAAACTCTTCATCTTTTGACGCTATCCACAAATCTACCCAATTTTTGGTGTCTTCATATGATGTGAAGCGCTGCTCAGACAGACCATGTGCCATCGACCGGAACAGGTGATAATCGGAAGGGGCTAAGTCTGGTGAATACGGCGGGTGGGGTAAAACTTCCCAGTTGAGTGTTTCCAAGTATGTTTTTACCGGCGCCGCAACATGTGGACGAGCATTATCGTGTAAAAGAATAATTTTGTCGTGTCTGGAGTAGTAATGGGCGCGTTTTTCCTTAAGTGCCCGACTCACTCAATCTCATCAATTGTGTTCGGTAGAGAGCTCCAGTAATGGTTTCGCTTGGTTTCAGCAATTCATAATACACGACACCAAGCTGATCCCACCAAATACACAGCATGAGTTTTTTTCCATGAATATTCGGCTTAGCTGTCGATGTTGATGGTTCGCCGGGCTTACCCCTTAACTTTCTCTTCTTTGGATTATCGTAGTGAATCCATTTTTCGTCACCAGTGACTATACGATGCAAAAAACTCTTTTTTTTAATCCTGGCAAGCAGCATTTCACTCATGCATAATCGGCGTTCAACGTCTCTCGGCTTTAGTTCATATGGAACCCAATTTCCTTGTTTTTGAATCATTCCTAACGATTTTAAACGATGTGAAATTGCTTGTTGAGTCACTTGTAATGTAATTGCAAGTTCTTTTTGCGTTTGGGACGAATCTTCCTCCAATAGTACTTCTAATTCCATGTCTTCGTACACTTTCGGCCTTCCACTGCGTTCTTTGTCCTTCACGTCAAACTCACCGTTCTTAAACTTTTGAAACCATTCCTGACAACTTCTCTCACTTAAAGCAGCTTCACCATATGCTTCTAGAAGCAATCGATGCGCCTCAGCTGCAGATTTTTTCAAATTAAAAAGTAAATCAAAAGTTCCCGCAAATGATGCTTATTCGGCACAAAACTTGACATTTTTGCACGAAAAAAATTACGTGATGCTGATACGGAATCACTAGTACTTTAAGGTTATGGTGTTGCCGGATGACGAAACTTGGGATATTACGTTTTACATCTGACAATTTCTCCATAACCTTCTGGTGGGGCCATCTTTTGACAAACCGCGGAAACTTATTTGTACACCTAATATAAACTATGCACTGAACGGCTGTACGCCAAATTTAGCGTACCACATTCCCTGATGTGTTACCTGGTTACTGACGGACTGTCCAGATGGCCGATTAGCATTCGTTTAACTGCCAAGACAGTTCATTTAAAAAAATGTCACACATTGCGAGGGTTGCAATAACTTCTTTAATGGGTTTAAAATTGCTTGAGGATATTGAAAATTATGGAAAACAGAGACGCAGGGAAAGAACAGCACGATCCAGAAATTCATTTTTTTCAAAGCAAATTAAATTTGAAACATGAATCCTCCGCACCTTGGCCAGATTTGGTTCTTTTTATTTTTCTTTTTTCCCCAACATATGTCCCACGAAGACTCTTCACTTTTTTAAAAATTAAATTGACATCAATGTTTTTCAATCGGCTCGTTTATAAGTATTTGTATGAATGCCCCACAAATAAGGATTAGCTTCGTACAAATCTATTAATTTAAATACTTCCTCCTGCCTTAATTTATCTCCCATTTCTCACCACTTCAAAATCACTCGCCATTTTGATTTCACAAGCTGTCAAATTACTGCCTAGACTAGACCATAGAAATACTAACTAAGCACGGAACGGCTGTATCGTGTATGAACCCTATACGTGAGCGACCACCTAAGGGATGCTTCCTAGAGAAGAACAGCAACAGCGTTTATGAGGGAGAGCTAAATAAGAATCGGCGCAAGCGGTGAATGGCAGCGTGTAAATAGATGTTAAAGGGGGCATAGACATTATGGAAAGAACTTCAGAAAATTTTGAATTGTAAGCTTAGTTCATATTTCCATGGACTAGACAGTACTGTCGAGTTTGCAATCTTACCAGTACTGTCACGTCAATAAAAAAGACGGGATTGTAGACGATTACACGAGACAATGACAGTAATACTGTCTCGTGTAAAGGTCGGGTTAGAATTGGCTGTATTCGCATTGGTCGCTCCGTGCAGGCGTAAATATGAAGACATAATCAGAAGAGGGCTTACAATTCAAAATTTTCCATAATGTCTCTACCGCCCTTATGTATCTACACGCTGTAATTCACTGAGAGCTATAATGCTTATTTAGCTTCCCTCATACACGCCGTTGCTGTACTCCTCTGCGTAGCTATCTTTAGGTGGTCGCTCATATACAGGGTTTATACACGATACAGCCGTTGCGTGCTTAGTTTATATTTCTATGGTGCTATCCTAACTCTATAATCTAAGCTGCAAACCCTTAATATGGCAATTCCTCGTGTGCTTCCTTAGACCATATGATTAGACAGGTTTATACTATTTAACCTTTGACGATTCGCGAACAGCTGACAGCTGTCAAATGTCATTGAAAGTAAATATTATGAAGTCCTCAATGCTTTTAGTTTTTCGCTTAAAAGTTGTTTTATTTACTTTCTGAATTACTAGGTAATAACTTTATATTAAAAAAGGCACACACACCTTCTTTGTACGCCAGTATCTTATGAGAAATTTAAAATACTTATGTACAATAAAGTCCGATTTCAGTTGTATTATGCGCTTGGAGACACTGTTAATTTTCCAATTTTTAGGTAACATTGGCATCTGCATTTAGCATCGTACATAGCTCAGTTATATACATATCTAAGATAACACCAAAATGGATAGACGTAAGAAAAAGACTACTTATAAGCAGTACCTGATCTACATACAAATGCTGGAGGAGGACACCATTTTTCGGACTGGTATCCTTACGAGGGACGGGGACCTTAACTATTTGTCTTCAAAGTGGTTGGAACTGGCTGAAAGGTTAAACCGTTGCAGCGGTGGGCCGACATTGTCAGCGGAGGAGTGGAAAAAGGTAAGCTTTAGAAGCCAGGGGATGTAACTGTGAGATATGTTCATTCTTCAGAGGCTGAATGACTGGAAAAACTCCACCAGAGCTAAATATAGGAAAGTAGTCAATCAGTCTGCAGAACAGCAGGAAAAAATTCTCAGTCCGCTGGAGCAAAGAGCACTGCTGCTGTGGGGAACGCATTCTAGGAAAGCCAATCTATGCATTGAGGAAGAGATAGTTGATCAGGAGAACTGGCCAGTGGTGAGGAGCTAGTAAAGTTCTATTATCCTTTTAAGGTGTTCTGGTTTGTCAGAAAACAGAAAGCGTACAGATTCTGAATAGTTCGAGCGAAGTTAGGGCGGAGGATTCATCCCAATATGATGAGGGTGCTGAAACTGAGGAGCAGAATGAAATGCAACGTTCCCCAACACCAAAAATTCAAGAAATTGTGGAAGAAGGAAGTGTTTCAGTAAAACGCCCAAGACTGGAGCATACTGAAGATCCGTATAATATTAATTACGTCGAGGAAGGTACGCGAATTATTAATTAAATTTCGTTATACATTTTCATTTAACAGGCTGCACGAACGTTGGAACCGATAAATTGCATGAGGTAGCTGAGCAACTGAAGAGGATAGCAAATATTAAAGAGGAAAAGCTGAAATTCGAGATTGCTAAGTTTAAATTTCGGAATCCGGGTTTTGAATATACGCTAAAAACAGGTGATTAAACGGCGGTCTCTAATTTTTATTGTTTTTTTTATTTCTAATTGTTATTTCTAGAGTATTCATAGCTTTTATTATTATCTAAAAGAAGTGAATGTAATATACTTATTTTTATCCGAATAAAATGTATTTTCTATGCATATTTGTAATTCTTATATTTTACTACTATCGAATACCGCCACTTTTATCCCTATGAGAGTATTTACTAAACTTACTTCTCGTTCTCACAAAGTCATCTGCACTTTTTTTTTAATTTAGTGCTCAAAGCCTAAGCTTTTTATCCAATTTCTGAGTTTTTTTTACTAAGCCGTACGTATAATACAAAAAATGTGGTGGGACACGTAGGGTTACCATATGGAAGGCTCACTTGATCAGTACACCAGGAGGTTATGATTGACGAACCTTTTTTTTTTTTAGAAATCAAATGGGCATAATCATTTATAGACATCGTGACATACACAAATAGTTGTTTTATTCATTTTTCACATTAATAAATGATACATTGTTTACTATTATTACGGTTAATTAGTACAGTTAATTTGTATTTTTGCACGTCTATACTAATACTTCCTTTACCATTTTAATAGTCTTTTATTTTCTGATCACTTTATTTATTACTTATATAATTAATCATTATAACTTTCTTTCATTCTGGATTTATACTGATGATAATGAATTATTTATATTATAATTTATTTTATATACATTTGACTGCATATCGGCACTAAAAATGTTTTTAATATTCGAACAGTCTTTTTTAAATCACTTTAGAATCAGCGTGACTAGAAAGAAAGTAAATTCATAGAACGAAAAAAAAATACTTTACGTAAAAGAACATTTTGTAGAAGAACTTATCTGTGTAATGATTGGTGCGTTTTCAGGTTGCATCAAGTATTTACGAAATTGCTCACATGTTAAATGGCTCCAATTATATTCAACATTAATGATGTGACGAACAGAGTCGACTGATAGTCTATTGCGTTCGTCACTCCATTGTGTATTTATAAGTGAAAAAAGGGTTAAAAAAGTTTGAAGTTTAAAAGTTTGCAGATAAAAAACCATTTTGTTGAAATTTGGTAAAAAATCCTGAAAATCAGTACATTTGCTCCGACGATCAGGGCAATAAGTACAGGGGTCCAAAATCAGTACCTGTATTGATAAATCAGTACGTTTGGTAACCCTAGGAACACGCCAACAGCGGAAATTGTAGTCGCGCTATTTCTTGCCCCAATAAATATTATCGTAGATGTAAACGCCTGCAAACGGACAATAGGGTAACAAAGGTGGTTTCGGACGACCATCTGGAACAGAATTACGTAGATCATCCAGTTCTGATGAGTTCTCAACAGCAAAAGTAAGTCCAGTACGATTAAACAAAGTAATTTTCCCAACAAGAGGTGACTGGGAAGACACCTATCAAGCAAGTAAGTAACAACCAGTAAGGAACAACCCCATATGATATACGTGTGGTTCCGTAATTAATAGGTCTGCCGGTGTCGGAGTGTATGGAGAGACCGAGAACATACACTTTACCTGATCACACCTGATCACTTGGAGCTGTAACAAGGAATATCTATCAACAAGAAGGGACACTCTAATACGCCTGAAAATGCCTAACTAGTTGCAATGTCTGGAAAACACATCCAGAAAAATTTCCTATTAGCTAAAACAGAAACGAACGAGTACCATTATATTCCTGTAAGCAATTAAGAGAGAGCACCATAGCCGGCAACAATTTCTCATGTACAGCATGTACAGGTGAGGTACAAAATTTTTTTTTTTTTATTTCCACAATACAATTGATCTTTACATGCATGGATCGAATTTTTTGAAAGCTCCTAACATACACTATTATAACTCTTAAATCTAAAAAAGAATTTAGTCTCTAAGGCACCAGTGTGCTTAGGTAACTCTCCTGCTTAGTACTTATTCATTCTGGACTACGTATCTTTTTTTTAATGGATCTTTTGAAGTCCTTATAGAACTGGTAGACTAATGATGCTGCGACCAATGCTGTTAAAATCGTCAGCGTGAGTTCCAGCTTCTGTGATTCGACTGCTACTGGGTTGATTATTATGGAGTTGATAACTTCCCCCGTGTTATCTACTTTTTGGACTTGTGATTTCCCATGATGAAAGGTGTTTGATGGCTTGTAGGCTTGCGCGGTTAAACTTTGAATGGTCGGGTTGATGTGCCTGGTGCGTTTATAAGCGTTGGGGATTATACGGAGTTTATGTCGTCCAGTGGGTCTGACCTCTTTAGTCTGGTGAATCTGGCTGCCGTCAGTATTTTACAAAATGAAAAAATGATACAAAATGCAACATTTTTTTACTATGGAGTTTTAAGGCTGATTTCTAATTCTCTCTATTATCATGCCATCTAAGTGCTACTTCTCCTCGTGATCATAAAGCATAGGAACAATGCGAATGAAGAAGGGGGAACGCAGGTAGCGCACACGTAGTTGATATATACGTACGCCATTGCTCTCATTTTTTCACTCTGCACTTTCAGGCGATTTCTACCGATTCTCAGGCCCAGAGACTCAGGGACTGTGTGCGGCACTAGAGAGCCAGTGTAGGGTGGTGTTATTTTGTTGCGAGATTTGCATTGACTTGAAAAGTTCGGAACATTTTAAAATGCAATTAAGTAAATATCTGCTCTTTCGTTTTAAAAATGATGGGTGCACATCATATAAGGCGTTTGGTGTGTGGCTTTGCGAAGGATAATTATGAGGAAATAAGTTTTGTGCCTTGCTGGAAAATAGAAATTGTTCAAAATAAAATCATGAACCCTGTAGAAATGTTTCAATTTTCTTAGCACCTCCCCTAGAATTGTTGTCTTGCTCTCACATATTACTTGTTTATAACTATCTATTTCCAACAAAATGAAACGTCTGGTCCGGTTAACGGTACCCAAGGTCCCTAAAAGATAAGGGAAAGCGTCCCGAGTGTCCGTTCTTGTTGTTAGATATTCTTTGCTTTGGCTTAGAAAACATATGAATACATAGTCGCACACACAAGCCGCGCGCACTGTCTGAGCCCAGTAAGAAATCTGAGAACTGATGATTACATGAGCGCTGATTTCTTCTATGAAAAGGAGGAATAGTACGTCGCTCATTTCGTAAGGTATATATTTCCTACTGGGTTGCTTGTAATTTTAGTTTGTATATAATAATTACCTTAAATATCAATAAAAACGTAAAAAATAGTTTTTTTTTCACTCGACCGCATAATTTCATAATTAAATACAATAAGTAGCGAATTTTTTATAGCAAAATATAAGACTCCTGGAGCACCACTTGTAAAGAATTACCAAAACCAATTTTATTGTTAAAAGTCAATGTTTTCATCTACTCCATTATCGACGGTTATCTACCAGTTGAGATGCCCCGTGGAAAGAATTACGAAGGAGTCCAGAAAGATTGATATCAATTCACCATTAATAGACCTACGGAGCATTATCTGAAATCCAACGGCAAACCAACAGGAAACACCACACTACGGCTCTCACACCACCAATTCGGTTGCAACTTCGGTATCAAAGCCTATCGGAGGTGAATTTATAAGCGCGAATTTTTAACTCTATCGCAGGATTTACTCCTTTGATTAAAATCCTAAAGAAAACAGCCCATTGGCAGGAGGAATATGCCAATTAAAGACTTTAGAAGCTCTCAATAGTTCTTTTGGGAGGTTAGCTGCCAAAAGCATTACGTAGACAAGTTTTCCTTTGGTTTCCAAATGGTGCGTATCTCAGTTGCAGTGGTAAGGTATATCGCAAGATCGTCATTTTGAAATTCTTGAATATTTCCAAAGCAACACTGGAGCTGCAGCGATCGCGCAAAATATGTTATACTTCTCCAGGCACAAAGAGAGGCCTCTGCTGGAGCATTCATACTGTCAAAATACTAGATTTATGTTCAAGTTCCTATGTACGAGCCGAAGATCAAACACAAGGAGAGATGACGCTTGAAAGGCGAAATTTATGATCATCAATGCTTTCACGATTAGAAACCAATGTGGTCAGAATCTATCGAACAGACCAAAGCACATCGGCAAGAGCGCAGAGGTGAGCCCAACTGAGCCCAGATAAACACCTTTTGTGCTTCATCCTTCATTGCAGCATTTTTGCATCAGTTGCGGGGCACACACCAGGTGATGAATTCACATGCACCGTAACAAGATAAATGGACCTCGCGGTGAGTTTAGCTCGGCCGCCGTAAAGGCAGGCTGCATCAAACACGCTGACCCGTGTACTCATTATTCATTAATAGTTGAACAATACTCGGCTGGTCGGCCAGGAGGCTCAAAACTCCTGTACACATAAGAATTCTAGTCAGAGCCAGAAGTAATTGGGATTTCAAAGGTGTGCTCGGTGCGTCGACCGGCACTTTTTGTGACGTTAATGTGCGTGCAATCAAAAAGGTACGATGGGCACGTAGGTATCGCAACACATTCCTTGATGGCTAAGAGCACTTTGGTTGCTTGAGGTGTTGAGGATCAGATACAACATGAAATAGTGCGGTGCGGTCTTCATGGCTCGCGATGCACTTTGCATTATAAAGCAAGACATCTGAGGCTTCCGGGAATTTGACATGCGGAGAGGAGTGGCCGAGATTTTACTTTCTTTAACTGAATGTTTGATCAGAAAAGTATTCGTTGGTATACATTTCAATAAAAAAATAATCGTCAAACCAAGTCTAACATACTTATGTACCTACAGTGACCCATAACGACCCAGCAGGAAATTTACTCATGACGGCATCGAAGAAGTCATCGATAAAAGGGCATGTAACATAAGTATACCCATTCCCAACATAGATGAAATTTCTCACGGGCGCGCAGTGTTTCCTTTTCCCGATTTTGTGGCTAAAAATGCCAAAATCGAAGGTTGTCATATTGGATTTTTTTTTTTGGGTTTGGTAGAGGGTGCTTCGGTGCATTAAAATCCCGAACAGTAGGACCCCAAACCGATTACCTGAGGCACAGGGGCACTGTGAAGTGTACGGTAAAACAGCTGCACGTTTCGTGCACTTGCCGCTCTGCTAACAATACGATCTTTAACCTAAGTAGTATATTTCCAAACTCAGTGACTCTATATCAACAATTGCTTTTGGATTTTGTTTATTGTGGTAAGTATATTAAGGGGGGACATCACAGTAAAATTTTCAATGTTTCGAAAAAAATTTTTTTCGCTTAAAAGGTGCTTTAGGGTCTTAAAAATAATATACCAAATGATGGAATACGACAAAAGTGTCCGAGTGCCCAAATTTTTCATTCTGCGGTTAGAGGTATATGAAATTTTCATACGGTTTCTCAGTACTTAAAACTTTAAACGCGTTTTTCTCGAAACCACTTTTTTTGAGCTGGCCGAAGACATAACTCGAGCAAATCTTTACCAATCGACTTGAAATGTTGACAGTAGCTTCAAAATATCTTTCTCCACGGAGCTACGTAGGATTTTTATTTTATATGGCTTACTTTTTTTTTTATCGACGATTTTATGGCGTTTTTTTTGTTAAAAATCAAATTTTTTTTTCAAACATGCACCATTTTGTGAAAAATCAATATATCGAAAAAATCCTACGTAGCTCGCTAGCTGTTGTTATGTGGAAACCAAAAAGTTTTGGTTTTTTCTTCCAGGTCAAAAATTAAGGAGTCTACGTCTTCGGCCATCGACACGGTTTCAAAAATAGGCGCCTTGGGGCATATGCTGCGCAGCCTCCATTTTTATATATTTTTTATTGAAAAAATTACATTTTGTGCTTTTTTAGTATTGCTATAAAACCTACTTTACAGTTTTTCGATTGATACTTTTATTCAGCCAAAATTAATTCCCGAAAATATGCCTATTTTTTTGTGTGCTACTGTGATGTCCCCCCTTAAATAATGACGCTAGAATTATGGAAATATATGATTTTTCACTATTATCAATATAATCGGTGTTTTTTTCCGATATCTGAATTTCAAGCAGAGTTATGTTACATGAACCGCCCGCCGCCGTCTCCTGCATTGACACCATACAGAAAGTTTAAAGGGAAGTCTAAACTTGCGATTTGCAGCTGCTCTTAGGTGTTCTAGCGCTGTAGGGCCCCAATAGAGTTAGCTCGCGCGCGACATAGGAATTTCGGCGCTCAAGGCCGTTGACAATTGTAAACAGTCAGGCATGAAACTTTCATTCATATCTGGCTTCTGCAAAGCGCATTATATATATTCACTTTATATACACTTATATATGAAATATTTTGACAATACTCATATCGTTTTTCATGGAATCCACTATATATAAAGCTAAACAGCACATTTTTTTAAAATCGACTTTGTGACCAACTCAACCATCCGATTTATGAGTTTTTGGTCTCATTTGAAAGGTGGTGGAGAGGACTATCAAAAATGTCACACCATTTCGCTCTTCTTCTTCTTTTTTATCGATTTTTGAAAATTTTCAACCACCCCAAATTTTCTCATCTTTTTCGAGTATTGTTAGCACTTTGTGACAACTTTTCTTAGATGCACAATTATGTTCTTTAAATATTTCGACTTTACATTTTTTTTACTTTTTCATACAAATTAATTTTTTTTTTTTCACAATTTGTCGGAGCAGTTTTCTCAATCTCCAACCTTAGTTGTGGCAATATGGCAACACTTACAATTTTCATTCATATCTCAAACGATAGCTCTTCACTCCCCCTATTACAGAAAACTAGAGAGACTTTCACATTTCTTTTACTTTCCCCCCAAAAAATCGCACAATTTTCACACTAAATTTCCCCATCATCCCATTTTCATATTATATACTTCTTATGTACATACTTTTTGAAATGCTTCTTTTACCGTTAACTACTCTGCTTCTTAGCTATCGATTCGTGGAAAACTCATTCCAATTCATGTATACGCTTTTCTTCCACAGCCGTTTTAATTTTGTCGGTGCCGACCGAAAAAACTACGTTTTGACGACATTCAATGATTTTCACCAACTTTCACCACTACGGACCATTTTGCCATAGTGATTCTTCTTCCTACCCCTGAGATACATTTCTGTGGGCTGTCACCTCCCAACCCTCCCCACAGAAAAAACACGTTTTCACCAATTATTCCCACATTTCACACTTTTCACCAACCATTATTTTACCAACCCATTCTGAACTCACTCCCCTTTTCAACGATATCTATAACATGGCAATTGCGACCCAAAAAACCATAAAAAGTATTTTTGGCATAAAATCGAGAAAAGGAAACTGTGCGGCGATGTCATTGGAAAGACGTACATGTCTTTCCACATGATTACGGAATCTAAGGGGTCATGTATGCTAATCCTTTTTTGCATTACTATGGAATGCAAGAATTCACCAATGTTTTTTTATTGATGCTTTCTTCGAAGTCTCTGAATTGGTGGATTGAATGGATTACGACAGCATCGCTGAAATCATTGGTGATGATGTAATCAATGATTTCGTGCAATGAAGGGGGAACACAATTGTGACGGGCAAAACAAAGGCGAATTTTTTTTACACAGTTCTAATTTAATGTTTAAGGATCGGATAGCGGATAATATTCGACTATATGTTCACACATTTTTATTTATAAATATACAAAATTTATTAACTTATGCACATTATCTCGGATTATTATTTATTTATAAAAATGTGTAGACATATTGTCGAATATATTCCGCTATCCGATCCCTAAACATTAAATTAAATACCTGTGCAAAAAGTTCGCGAAAATTAGTGTTTCTTTTACCCGTCACAGTTGTGTTGCCCCTTTAGGATCATATTCACGAAGCGCAAATAACATTTATAATTTTTGAAGTGAAAACTTCTTTAGGCGCGTTTAGCACTTTTTGTGGGCACTGAATTAAACTGAGCCGTCACGCTCGGCTGATTAACGCTCATTCGGGTGAAGTCGGCTCGAGTCGGCTAAAGGTAGAAACCCAATGTACGCTTTCGGGTCTTTGAAAGCGCCAGCTGCTTTGTCGGCCATAAACCTATAGTTTCATTTTTAGAGTATGATGATGCAGATGAAGGCCACTCAGGACAAAAATCACTAGAGTAATTTATACACAATTATAATTAAGGACATTATAAATGTTATTAATACAACGCAAAAAAAATTGTATTTGGTATTATTAATTTCACCTTTTGAAGTTTTCACTTCTGTCGTGTGGTCTTAAGCGCACACAATTTTTTTAAATATCTCATTGCACAGATAATGTTAATATTACTAATCACAAAATTAATTTATGCAAGATGAGCCGCTGCTAAGTTAATAATTAAAATATCTACACAATGATTTCATACAAGTTTAAAAATTTGGACCTTCGGCAATTTTAACAACATCCCGGAGCCTCCGCTCCTGAGCTAAGCCATGTGATTTAATGACCTGCGCAGAATCCTTAGCAGCACACTTAATTGTTTTGCTCAGGACGACCCACCAATAGTTTTACTTGCCAGTTGCCAGACCCGTTTTTTCATCTGCGCGTTGCTTAATTACATAAAACAAACCTTCTCCTTAAAAATTTATGTTGTCATCACCAAAATATAAAATGAGAAGATTTGGATTACTGAGAAGCATGAAAAAACAAAACGGCATCTACTCACTTGAAATAAACAAACGCCTATGCCTTCCTGTTAGCATGACTAGGACCTCAAAATTGGCATACATACCTTAAGTCGTGCACGAAATCATCGATACACTATTGCACGCAATCTCCAATTTCCTGATGAGGAAAGTCGGGCAACTACCCAGCTGGAATTTGAAAGCGGCCTTAGAAAAAAAAAGAGAATAGTCACCACCACCAGCAATTACGACCAGTCAATCAATTAACACCCGTTTTGTGGAGATCTTTTCAATAATTTAATCTCAGCGAAGGAACGCACATGCATGCAAATATACTAAGTAGACCACTAAATTTATAAACCTTTTTTTTAAACTACACCATAGTCCGGTGAAAAGAAAAAATCTCTCTACTAAGAGATTATGAAGCATTATAGCTCGATGATATTATATTAATCCTCTGCGATCAGTGCTGCCATAGTGGAGGGATTTAATATTTATATATTACAATAAACCAATCAAGGAAAAAATAACTTTAAAAATATAAATTTGCTTCGATTAGTTGGTACTGCCACCAGAAAAATGTTCCAATTGCAAAGGGTTAAGACTAGATGTCCTCATCTCACAAAGTCAAAATCCGAAACGGTGTTTTCTGAAATTAAGAAATAGTATAGTATAGTAGTATTATGACAAAAAAAACATTTTTTGAACATTTGAAATAACATCAATAACTTATTCACTATTTCACACTCAGCACTAAAAATCTGCAAATAAAAAAAGGACGGATATCAATAGTACATTAGGAAAGACAACGATACGTGGCCACGCGTGGTAAGGAATGACTCAATAGCGCCGCATGTTCTAACAAATATGAACTCTGGCGGTAGTCTTGCAACTTATCTCAATTACCAATGACTCCCTTCTTTGTCAAATTTTCAGTTTCCCTTCTAATTTTTTATTTAATAATGCTGTGGTTGGGAAAAGGAAACGATCAAAACCTCAATCGCGTAACGAAATACCCGTGCGATGCTGAAGGAGTATATGAACTCGACTGTGACTTCAATCGGCCTGCTCCCGGCAGCTGCAAGTCTATTCTGACCGCAGTGTTGCGTAAGAGGAGCTCTAAACTCTTAGCTGCTTGGGGTCTACAAGAGAGCAGTCAGCAGAGTATCTATCTTAAGCAGGTATTAATCGCATAATTGCGGCTGTAATATCTGCAACTGATGCATCGATTGCAGCAAATATTGAATATCGCGTGCCAAACTAACAAATAGATACGCTAGGTGAGAACACTGAGGTGTTCTCTCCTCGGCGGATGAAAGAACTCGAATTATGTAGTTTGGCAGGGAACGCAAGAACCAACCGCAAGCGATAAATGCATGGGGGCTAGAGCTAGATGTCTAATCATCTTTAAAAAAAAATATGACCGTGTCGCTTTAAAACATAATTTCAGGCCGGGAAAGGTCATATGTTTCGTCAGTTTACATGACGCGCCGAGCATTTAGGTATTATCGCACACGGAAGAATTCCCTTCTGAGTAGGTTTGCTGACATCGATCTAAAATTCTGCAGATGTTCGCTAATGAATTCGTAAAAGAGAACAAAAGTGATGGCGAAGGGTAAATTTGCATAAAACGCAATGCCAGGGGCACAGTGTCTTTTCACCGCACACTTCAATGCGCGAAAACGCAAAAAGTGCAGAATCTCACCTGCGAGATAAGAAATTCCCTGAATTGCGAGCAGCAGATATTCGTGCGCGTCGGCCATAGGGCGGTAGCAGACGTGTTAACATTCTTTTGTGGCCTTTCTGGTCAGTAGTTACCAACAATACAACAATGCGCCCAGGTAATAACATCCGAAGCTCTTAAAACGCGCACTGAATTATTTACATCGCATGGATTTTAGGTTGGGTGCTTTCGATTTCAAGGCGCAAGAAGTTCATTGTCGCCGCACTCACATGGATGGACACTGTTGCACTCGCAGCCATGAACTTCGTTCACATGACCAGCTTTATGCTAATTCTGCAAATTTACATAGAGTTTACTGTATTTGCGTAAAGGTCATAAAGTTGCAGCAACCTAAATCTGCATGTTCTTTCGTATAGAGTACAATTTACATTTTCCAGGCAATCTAATATGTTAGTTAAATACAGTTCTTTTTATGTATACAACCAATAATTCTTTTATAAGTTTTATCAAATAGGTTTTTTACAAAATCATTTTTAAGTGCAGTATATGCAATCTTGGTTATCCTCCAGTAATCCGGACGCTTCATTCCATGCGAGCGAACGTTCAAAATACAGACAAAAGTTAGCATTCCTTCTATAGGAAAGCCAATGGGGCTGACGTTACCCAGCAGGAAATTTACACATGACGGCATCGAGGAAGTCATCAATAAAAGGGCATGTATACTCATTCCAACATCGATGACATTTCTCACGGCGATGTCATTGGAAAGTCATGCATGCCTTTCTGCATGACCACGGAATGTATGGGGTCATCACAAAAATACAAAAAGAAGAAGATTTGGATTACTGAGAAGCGCATGAAACAACAAAACCCCAATAAAACTTCAGCTCACTTGAAACAAACAAACTCCTACGCCTTCCTGTTAGCATGGCTATGTCCTCAGAATTGGCATACATACCTTAGTCATGCATGAAATCATCGATGTACAATTTCACGCAATCTCCAATTTCCTGCTGGGTATAAGCGGAAGTGTAACATATGTATGTGTAGTATGTATGTACCCAGCAGGAAATTTACACATGACGGCATCGAGGAAGTCATCAATAAAAGGGCATGTATACTCATTCCAACATCGATGACATTTCTCACGGCGATGTCATTGGAAAGTCATGCATGCCTTTCTGCATGACCACGGAATGTATGGGGTCATCACAAAAATACAAAAAGAAGAAGATTTGGATTACTGAGAAGCGCATGAAACAACAAAACCCCAATAAAACTTCAGCTCACTTGAAACAAACAAACTCCTACGCCTTCCTGTTAGCATGGCTATGTCCTCAGAATTGGCATACATACCTTAGTCATGCATGAAATCATCGATGTACAATTTCACGCAATCTCCAATTTCCTGCTGGGTATGTATCACCCAACGCGTGGAGCCAAAGCGTTCTACTTGCACACGCTGGAGTCTAGACCTAGGGCCCTATTCTAGGTAAAAGTTAACAGCTGCTAACCTGCTATCTACTCAGATAGCAGAAATTACTATTCTGTATAGCAGAACTGACAGCTGCTAACTACAGCTGATCTGCTAACTTGCTTGGAGACTTAAATTAACAGATTTTCGTATTCTGGTTAAAAGGATAACAGACGGATGTAACCTTAGATGTCTCTGCGAGGTGCTGTTAACCTGCTAATTGCTACTAGTCTTGTGTCAGCTGTAATACAGTACGGCATTATATTGACATTTTCATTCGTGTGACGTCGCCGAATATATATAAAATATCAACATTGATTTAATGGTAATAACAGTTTTACAAAGAGCACGAAGGGCCGAAAAGTGATTATATAAAATACTAAGATACGTGTATTTTGTATTAATTTCTTTTATTGTAGTATTTCAGATCAAAGAATAATCCTCCGGTCATTAAGGGATGCCAGCGACCCTTTTCGAATTCCCTTTAATGCCTTTACTAAGGAATTTCGTATGCCACTAAGGATAGCTTTAAATTTAATAGATTTGTTGGGCATTATTACTCCACTATACCGTTGAACCTTAGAGTTCTTGCAGCTCTAAGTTTCTTTGCTCACGGCTCTTATCAAAATCCTACTGGACGGCATAATCTTATAAATTTAAGTCAGCCTTCGATTTCCCGATGCATAAAGCACGTAGCAGAGCTTATCGTCTACCATTTACATCATTTAGTTATGTTCCCACAAACCCTAAATGATGTAAATGTCGCAAAAAGTGGGTTTCTGTCGGCTTTTGGGCTGGAGAACACCATTGTGTGCATCGACTGCACGAACATAGCTGTGGTAGCTCCTCCAGAAACTGACGAAGTGCATCATCGGCGCCACTATAGTAATGTTTGACAAGTCTCTCGCTTGGTAGATCTGCTATCCCAAACATTCTCCACAAATCTGCTATCCAGAATAACGATTTTTTTTAACATCTGCTATCTCTAAAATTAGCAGGTTAGCAGATCTGCTAAAAATCTTTTACATAGAATAGGAGGGCTAGTCAATCGTTTTAGGCCAAATAAAGTGAACTTGGTCTCATTAGCCCACAATAATTTATTCTAAAAGCAGGGGTAGCCAAAATATCTGGCCTCGAGCCACATGGACTTCTTAAGAGCTTAAGGGGGGACATCACAGTAGCACACAAAAAAATAGGCATATTTTCGGGAATTAATTTTGGCTGAACAAAAGTATCAATCGAAAAACTGTAAAGTAGGTTTTATAGCAATACTAAAAAAGTACAAAATGTAATTTTTTCAATAAAAAATATTTAAAAATGGCGGCTGCGCAGCATATGCCCCAAGACGCCTATTTTTGAAACCGTGTCGATGGCCGAAGACGTAGACTCCTTAATTTTTGACCTGGAAGAAAAAACCAAAACTTTTTGGTTTCCACATAACAACAGCTAGCGAGCTACGTAGGATTTTTTCGATATATTGATTTTTCACAAAATGGTGCATGTTTGAAAAAAAAATTTGATTTTTAACAAAAAAAACGCCATAAAATCGTCGATAAAAAAAAAACTAAGGCATATAAAATAAAAATCCTACGTAGCTCCGTGGAGAAAGATATTTCGAAGCTACTGTCAACATTTCAAGTCGATCGGTAAAGATTTGCTCGAGTTATGTCTTCGGCTAGCTCAAAAAAAGTGGTTTCGAGAAAAACGCGTTTAAAGTTTTAAGTACTGAGAAACCGTATGAAAATTTCATATACCTCTAACCGAAGAATGAAAAATTTGGGCACTCGGACACTTTTGCCGTATTCCATCATTTGGTATATTATTTTTAAGACCCTAAAGCACCTTTTAGGCGAAAAAAGATTTTTCCGAAACATTGAAAATTTTACTGTGATGTCCCCCCTTAAGTGCCGTATCGCATGTAAAAAATGATTTTACTTTCCGATACATTGCGTACCCAGTATTATAAGAAAGTATTGTTACATTCTATCTTCAACAAATTCACATACAATTTTGCAAACAAGAATGACCATACGGTCCATCTAAATTGCATTATTTTTCGTCGGAGAATCAGTTGTTGGAATTATGTAGAAGTCGAATTCTAGATTTATGAAGTATGAGTATTCGAGTGCCGATGGTCTTAACTTTTAATAGTTAGTACTGGTTCATTTCTAAGAGGAAACAGTAACTAATGCTTTCAGTATCTGCTTTTCTGTTTACCGTGTTACCAGTGTTGTTTATGTGTTATACCATTCACATATATACCTTACATACTTTCTGTTGTCAAGATTTTAACATTATCATAGTCTGGAGTGTGTTTGGAAGCCAGGAATATATTATAAAATTTCTAGCAGACAACAAAGCAAGTTAAATAAAAGCTTTTAATAAAAAGTAATCATTTCTCTCACTGGCTGGACACCTTGTAAGGGTTCAACAGTAAATTTCAGGTAAAGTAAAACAATACTTTTATTTTGGGTTTAATGCAGAAGTAATTTTGTACAATATTCAAATTTACATCAAAATATAACTAATTTTCTCTCCAGGAAAAGCGTATCAACAAACCAAGGAGTAATTAACCGCTTAACAACTTAATTCGAGTATGCTGTAAAGCTTTGTGTTTTTTTAAAGTATGGATGTGCTAGGCTGATCACTTCATCCAAACTGCTAATTCTAATGGTTATAAAACTGAAATTATAGACAAAGTGATTAGAAACAAAGATAGAAAAGCAGCTTTAAACTTATTATACTTACAATACAACAAAAATTGTTTTAGATAAAAAATGGATAAAATTAAATTACATAAGCAAAATTAGCGATCAAATTGGTAGTCATATAAATAGGAATTAGACGTTAGAATTTCTTTGAGTAATTTTAACACACTTCACGATTTGATTTATAATCAGAAAGATGAAATAGACAAACTCCAGAAATCTGGTGTATATAAAATCAATTGTCAAGACTGTGATTCTGCATACATAGGTCAAACAGGTAGAAATTTGAAAACTAGGTTTAACGAACATATTAAATCATTAAAAAGTGGTAAATTAGAATCAGCTATACGGACCACAACTGTAATATTGATAATTTAAGTGTTTTGAATTTAGGAAAGAAAAGACGTGAGCTTAATCATCTTGAAAATTACAGAATTAAACAAGCACAACAAAGTGAAGTTCCACTTCTGAACGATACGTTTGAGTTTTCGAAGACTCCTTTTTCGGAATTAATATTAAAGCTCATTTGAAGTATGTTTGCATACCCACAGTCTGAAACATTAAAAGTACAAACCAGTTTTTTACTTGAAGTTCATCCAACTTACTTGACTACTAATTACTTAAGAACATCACAAGAGGTTGATAGTAAGGGAGAAGAATATGCATTTAATTTATTTTGAGGGACCGATCCTACGTACATTCATGCAGTGCCCGACAATATGATAGGGTCGATCGAATAAGTAACCGTAAATTCAAAAATTCCACTTTAACAAAGACATAAATATTTTTCCCCGTTAAGTGTTGCATTATCCAATAATTCCTATAAATTGTAGCGTCACAGCATGAGTTTAAAACTTCTGAGAATTTTTTTTTGTGAATTCGTACACTTAATGTCGCCTTTAATAATTGTGTATGATTTATATTATGGCGCCACGATCATATCTCTAACTACAAGAATCTAATTCTGGTGTCTGATTTAAATATCTACCTTGATTTCAAAGCTTTAATATTTTTGAAAAATTTGATGAATTCTATGTAGGTATCCCTTATCTGTATAATCATCTTCGATTCCTGCTTTCCTCCAGACCAGACCTTTTGAGGTCTCGAGGAGTAGTTGGGAAACGTTATTATTTCAGCGTTATAATCTTTATCTGCTAGCATTAGAAGGTTAGGTCGGTCAACTAATTTTAAAAATGATCTCAGGCGTTTTCTGAGTAGCTGAGGCTTTCGGACGAAACGTGAAGGGACATGGTCTTAATTTGCTATTGCAGTTTTCAATTTGCAATCTTCGTTAATAGTTTTATTTTCAATTCATATTTTAAATATGTGTGCCTTTATAAAAATTTGTTTGAGCTTTTATATTTGCAAGTTATTCTCAAATTCTATTCAATGTATTTTTTCAATAGTTAAGCAAGACAAAGATGTATACTTTGTATACAAATATCCTTGCATAAGTTATTATTTTATTATTATTAAGTCCGGTAATATTGATGGCCAATCCAAAACTGTAATAAGTTTCAAATTTGAGAGAAGGCATTTTGGAATTCATTTAAGTTAATTTTTTTGTAGAACGCAGATAATTAAAATTCCGAAAAAGGTTTTCTATGCATAAATTTGTAGGTATATGCTTTCTCTACGTAGACGTGTTGTACCTCTTTGGAAAGGAAATAAGATGTGTAATTCATTAAAAAAAGAGGGGTATTAATTACATGAACTGCGGAGAAAATGTGACAAAGACGTGAATTTTAGGATGTATTAGAGCGTTATTTTTACTTTCCGAAGTGACTGTACCTGTAGTGGTAGAGATAGATCAACATTGATAGCAGTTTTGGAAAGCACATTATGATTGTAGTTGTTTGGTGGGAGTTGGATGTAGCTGCGTTAATTAGATCAACAGATAAAAATGAAATAGTAACATGCATCCCGAATTTATGAATCATCCTGTAACTCGAAAATGGCTGAGATTCCCCCTGCCATACAAGTTTTGGTTTGGCTAGGGGAGACCTATCACCTCTATCATTTTGGCATGCGTTAACTGATACACCTTGTGTTCTGACGCTGTAACTTCTAGAAATTATTAGCAAATGTAATACTTAACGGAAAAAAATTATGGCGGTTTTCCTAAGATTAATTAACAATATTTACGCTTACTTATTTCATCGAACCTACATTCATATGTATGTATGTTATTGTCGGGCAGTGTGCTTTGCAAAAGAAATGAACAACTATGCGCTATTCTAAAATGCATGAATTGGCGAGAGACTCGACAGTTTTATTCATATACTTACTACTGCTTATGAAAGTTATTTCGGTTTACACTTATCTAATCTATGACTTCCAGTGTTAGACATGCCCCAGATAGTGCAGATTCATTGTGGGAATAATACATCACAAAAATCACTCAGATTATAGTCATCAATTTAAATGCGAAATTCAATTGAAATCATTTAACACTTTCGCAATGCCTCAATTATTCCAAGTCATTTAAAAAAGATTTTATCGCGAAGTTATTGACCCCAAGAAGTAACCAAGGCGATCTAATCAGCATGTGCTCCAACTCCCTCAAGCCGCAGCTGAGCTCGCAGCTCTCGAGTTGAAGTAATTCATGAGCAGCGCCATAAAAAATTCATTAGATGTAAAAAAGCAAGAAGCCTTGACTTTGGCCTAAGAATTTGTTTCTGCCATAAATCCACCTAGAGCAAGACGTTTCTTACCTTGAGCATATAATCAATAACATCGCGTCTCTGCTTTTAGTGCTTCCAATCGAGACCGCAGCATAAAAGCAGTCGTCTTAACAACAATATGGAAGCTGGTCACGCTGAAGTCTTTAAAACTGGGAGACTTTAGTAGTCAAAAGTGAGTTTTGGATGTGAGTCCCCTGCTGCGAAAGTTGAAATGCGTGGAAAAATCAAACGCAGTAAGCTGCCAAGTGAAGTCTTCATACTCCTGAGGAAAAAAACAATAGATTTATGCAAACCCACTCTCGGTCCAAGTTCTCACAATTAACAACTCATTATGACCAGTAGTAAAAAAATATTACGCCACATCAATCGCCCGATCGCTAAGAGACTACTTAGTGTGTCAGCATTTCTGGTAATTAAAAGCACTAACGACGTAACTGAATGAATAGAAGGACTTCATTACTTCATGCAAAGAACGCGCTGCAGTCGGATTGGATAATTATATACATTTCCACGCTGGTACCTTTGCTGGATGCAACCGTGTATGAGTTTTCAAGCCTTGTACCTGTCTGCCATAATTGCAGCGGAGTTACTTGAAAGTGATATCCGTTCTCCCTCAGGAGGAGCTCTGAGGAGACAATCAGTGTCTGCCCCTGTCGTGGTAGCAACGTCTGCAAGTTTCTGAGTACACAAGTCATATTGGGAATAGAAGGAATTTGTAATAATAACAAAATTGCATAATTCCCGCTAGCAAAGGTAAAATCAACACCCCCAAGTGCCTGCACCAATTCGTTAAGTCCGCCGGGCCCAGAATTAGAATAATTTATGTTGAAGCACACGTAAAGCGAGTTACGGATAATCAGGGCTTATCCACTTTTAATCCTACGTGCAAACCAATTACCCTTCCCCAGGCCTGATCTTGTCAGAGCAAATTGAAAGAACGCGGAAATTTCAGTTTCATTTCTTTGTCCAATCGCAGGCCATGTATCCCATTGCGATTTCCAGAATCAAAGCATGGAACACGACTCGGGACCGCGTCATGGTTAATTTACTGAAACTTTAGTTTCGTCTATTCGATTTACCTGAACAGGAACAAATCTCTCGAGAAGACACCGTAAATTCTGAAGGCAATTGCTCTTAGCAAATCCGGGAAAAGCTCTTAAAAAGTGTTGGTGAGAGTTGCATATTTTAAAATCGTGGCTAGCTACTTTCGGTTTTACGGGATTGCTAAGCTAAAAAATGCGCACACGTTTCAAAATTCTCCTACCACAGAGAGAAATGCCGCCCTAAAATCGATCGCCCTGGTGTAATAGATTTTACAAAACCGGCAAAATGTGCCTCTTAACTGTTTTATTACAAAATTAATAAAATGGCACACTGTGTAATAACTTTTATTTTCGCAACAATAATATTTATTAGTAATATACTATTTGTAATAAGTTTTTTTATTACAGCCACTTTAATACATTCCATGGCACGATTCTTATATCCTTGGCCCCAATTTTTGGGAAAAGGGTTCGAAACATTTTGCTGTGCTAATTAACTCCACGGGTAGTTTGTAAAAGGAAAATTAACTCCACCGGCAGTTTGTAAAAGGGAAATAATAATAATATCATAGAATTTTCCTAAAAGTTACGAACGTTAAATGGCTCGCGAATTTCCCTATATCTCGAAAACGGGTCGAGATAGAATTTTTTATTATTTTCCCGTTAATTAGCACAGCAAAATATGTTTCGAACCCCGTTCCCAAAAATAGGGGCCAAGGATATAAGAATCACCCACATTCCATTATAGTCCTCGGGCCCACACCTAAAAAGCCTTTGACTTTAGGACGTCGGACAACAATTACGCCCCCAAACATTTGTTACCAGTTAATTTTAAATATGTTTATTAAACGATTCTGGAAAAATCAGATTCGAGTTCCTAAAGCTTATGACGTTATAAATTTCCCATTTTCAGAGTGGCGAACGCGCAAAAAAAACCCAATATAATTATCCGACAAAATGTTTTTCGCTTTTTATATAAAAAAAACTTCCGATTGAAAGAAAGACTATGTTTAGGTCATTAATTTTTTATATATATATTATATATGTAGCACCAAATCTATGAGTTTGCGATGGTCCCAAAGAATTTGACAGCAACTATCCCGTTTATCGTTAATGCCATAGCGTCATTGCTCGTTCTGTTGTGATCTATATAGATCTGTAGTGCAGTAGACGTGAATTTTCAGTGTGCTGTTAAAGGTGAATATTAGTGTTAATTTTCGGTGAAAATGGCTGAATAAAGATGCTTTAGAGTGCTCAGCCACTTCGGCTGCCGGTATCCAGTCATCGAAAATATACATCTCAATACATATAGTCTATCAAAGACAAAGTAGCGAACTCCTTTTGTCAACCATTGAGTATTTCAAACTTGTTCCAATATTAGGGCAAACTATGTCAAATGGCAGTATTAACGTTAAAGTCAAAATTCTGTGAGCCTAACAACTGTAAAAACGTATTTATTGACTGTATATGCACTTAAAAATACAAAAACACCGCAAGTCAAGGCCAGCCGCACAGATCAGATTATCGAAATCGATAATCTGAGGCATTTAAATGAGACGCGGACAATACGATTTCGAACTTGATGTCCGTATCGGATGCAATCATGCTACCAATCGAACGACTCGATAAACAAATTTGATGAGACTATCTGGGCCATATTTTACGAAGCGACTAGTAAAATTTCTAGCAGATTGACTAATATCTTGGTCGCTTTTATTCCTCTTTCACTGGACACTGGTCACACTTGTCGCTTAAAAGCCTGCTCTGTGTAGCTTACCCTTACTATAGTGTGGCGCAAACATTTGATTGTTTTCATCAGATTCGACGCGCGCTGCTAGGTCTAATTCATATTTTCTTCACTAAACTGAGCCAGAAAACGGAGGTGGCAATGTTGATCTCCGTAGAATTGCACACCATCGACTAATCGGTGCTGCAGTCCAACAGTACAGTCTGATGTATGAGGTTGGTTCCAATAATTTGGTGTGTGCACTAACTAATACACCATTTTTATGCTACCTCGTTCCGCAATGTATTATTCCCGAATGATAAGAAGAGATTTTCATGTTATATAACCTACGTCCATATGCACATATGAAAGATCAGTTAATTAATTTGACCCTGCAGTGTCTGATTGATATTTTCGTTTCAATTGTAAACCAATCCGAATGAACGGGTTAAATCAACCAACAACCGACTTGAAAACAACTTCTCGAAAGAAATGGGGCACACCATTAAAATTGTTGAAAGTAACAATTTTGCATGTTTAATTCCAAAAGCAGTGTTACTGCAGTTCTGGTTTTATACTTTTGCCAGACGCGCTTTCCTGGCCGCTGCCCGCCGCCAGAATTGATATGGACCCAGCATTTATATAAATAATTTGTAGAGGGAGACATGATCTACCCCAAAAAAAGTATTTCGTCGATGGACAACACCTGACACATTATTGAACTCATCTCTAACTATTATGTATTTGATCTTAAATCAGTAACTAATTTCCTTTTTAAATTATTGCCTTAATTTTAATAAAAATAGAGCAAAAATGAAGAATAATTTAACAAAAAGGCAATGCGTTTCCATGAAATATAAAATTCGGAAAACTAGTAAAAATATCAATTTTATGTAGGTACAGATAGTACGTATTGATATTGTAACCAAATGGAAAGCTCTGAAAATGTTCTTCACTTATATTTATGTCATTGCATAAAACAAAGAGGTCATTGTTCCGAGTGACAATTAGGTCTATAATCCTATAAAGTTTAAGCCCGTCCTGAGTATATGATGTAAAATACATCAGTTTTGTATTACATTCATACATACATAACATACATACATTACATTCATATATATGTACATTGAAAGTGTGAGAACTGAAGAAATGTCCAAATTGTCAACTTGAGGAAAATCCTTGTTTTATGCTCAATAGTATTTATTTATTTATTTATTTACTTTTCAGCACACGTGCGCGGTAAGTGGTACCTAGTAAGGTAAGTAGCTTCGCTCGTGCGTCTAACATCGCCATCGTGAGCAATCGGCTACTTACCGCCCTTGTATCGTAATTCGTAATATACTATTGTATTAGTCCATAGGCTTAAAAACATAACAGACTAAAAGAAAGTTATCAAGAAGATGAACTTCTTCTTTTAAAAGAATTTCTGGAAGCGCTAAAATTGGTATTAACTGCAGCAGCTGTTAAATAACATAGGTTTAAAAAAATCGTAATACGGTCACGCTTATGGGTCTATCATAGTTCGTACGATGGGGAGAAATAAATGGGATGCTCCTAGCACGAATCGGTCTTTCTAGAGCATAAACCGTGAGCAACGAAAGTAATTCGGAGTAATTAATTGTGCGCATCAATATATCACGAATAAAATGTGTGATGGCAACTTTTATTCGCTGAGAGAAGAACCTCAAGTCAATAAGTTTACACCGAGCATTATATGGTAAGCAGGAGGGCAATTATGCCAATTGAGTTCTTTTAGAGTTTAGGGAATAAGAGCTCTTTGAATGGATTATATTTTATTTATGTATGTGTATTTCGTATACTGGAAACCAGACAATTGAAACATATTCAAGTGGAGGTCGGATTAGTGAGCAACAAGGAGTCTTCAACGTATAGGGATCATAGAAATCTTTACAATTTCTTGTAATAAAGCCCGGGAGAGAACAAGCTTGAGGTAAAACACAGTCAAGATGATTTTTAAAGGACAACTTAGAGTCAAAAATCATACCAAGTACCTGAAACTCCTGTGTAAGGTGGTTTGAGATTTTATAATTAAAAATTAACGTATTGAGTTTCCGAGAAAAGCTAATACATTTGCATTTATTAATGTTCAGCTGAAATCCACTTCTAGCACACAATAGGACTAAATTATCAATGTCATATTGAAACCGATCCTCGAACGAACTGGAGCTAACAATTTCAGGTCATCAGGATATATTATAACAAACATTTTGCAAATCTAAAGCAAGAGAACACGTCGATCAAAAACAAGAGTGTTCCAAGGTAACTTCCTCAAGGAACTTCGGTAACCAAAAGAAGGTATCTTCAATTATATGAGCCGAGTACGTTAGGCTCTAACGTACACTCTTCCACCCTTCAAAAAGGGGTCTATTCAGTTCAAAAGACAAGAATGAATCCTTAGCATTTTAAGTTGAAGTCGATGTTCCTACTGAAGTTTTTCCGGCACCAATTCCAGTTTCTGATTAGAAGTGATCTTCATTATTTTGCTAATTTTTATATTAATACTAGCTTGCCCGGACCCGGCGTTTCCCGGTATACTATTAAATTTGTATTCCTTAATTTTACAACGCCTCCCTACTGCACAACCGCCTCTTCTATGTGACCCAGCGGGGTGGGGGTGGTCTCATTAAATCAACCATAAATTCGTACACAATACACTCCATACATCACGTTCACCTATTCCTAATACTTTTTTAACTGTGAACTGTAAAGTATTATTAAATTCAGTTTTCCTCATTTTATACCACCTCCTTATTGCGCCCCTTCTCCTATATCTCCCAGCGGGGTGGGGGTTGGTCTCATATTTGGAAATTTGAATAACAGATTCGAAATCAGTGATCCCGAAAAACCTCAAGCGCGGATTTTCAGGAAAATCCCTTGACGTTTGACTTTTCGGTCGCCATATTGATCCAGCATCTTGATTTCCAAAATTTTGATGGCAGATTCAAAATCAGTGACCTCAAAAACTTAAATCAAACACATAATTTTCTAATTTTCCGCGCAATATTCTTAATTTTTTCTTTCATGAGAACCTTCTCCTCACAATAACAAACACAACAAAAAAACGAATTAGCGAAATCGGTCCAGCCGTTCACGCGTGATGGCGTGACCAAGGGAAATAGGGATTCATTTCTATATATATGGATTACTCTGCTTCTTTAGCTATCGATTGGTGGAAAAATTATTCTAATTCATGCATACACTTTTCTTCCACAGCCGTTTCAATTTTGTCGGCACCCACCGAAAAAACCAAGTTTTCACTATTTTCACCAACTTTCACCAACCCGGCCCACTTTTCTATAGTGCCTCTTCTTCCTACCCCTGAGATACACTTCTGGGGGTGTCACCCTTCACCCCTCTCCCACAACAAAAACACGTTTTTACCAATAATTCCAACATTTCACACTTTTCATCAACCTATCTTTCACCAACACATTCTACACTATCTCCCCTTTCCAACGATACCCATAACATGGCACACGCGTTACTAATAGTATAATTATGAATTTTTACAACAACTGCAGCGCCATCTGCCGGGCTGATTTGTGAATATAAACCATCCAGGGCGCCACTCAAACGCACACAAAAAAATTCATTCAAATCGGTCCAGCCGTTTAGGAGGAGTTCAGTCACATACACACTTACAGTAGAATTATATGTATAAAGATTTTACTAACCCTTTAACGTAAAATAAACCTTTTCTAAGTCCCAGCATTTTAAAATCTCCAACCCTTTCTGCGTATGAATGGGTTGATCATTAAGTTTTCATACGACTTGGCTTATAAACGGAGCATAAGAAAGAGAGCATTTAAGCGGTTGCGATTTTTAGTTGGACACATATTGAAAATTTTAGTTTTACTGTAGCTGTAGAATTAACTATTATATTTTCAACAACCAGTTCCAAGAAATTAATTATCAAAACAACCACATCAAAATTGATCGATTTATGAGCGAGTAAGGGCAATATGTAGAATATAAGAAATTGTAAACAAGTTGGTGCTGTAGGGTACTAGCGTGGTACTTCATGTGTTTATTTCATGAAACAAATTTAAATTGCGGTAAATATTATGAAACCGACATAAGAAACCGTTGGTAAATGGATGAATTATAACTTCAACTTAGCACTTAAGTACCTAAACTACCTCGGCGTTTCCTGTATGTATGTTTTAATATCATAAGTGTTCGAAGCTAAAATGAGAAAATTATTCTAGAGGAAGTCGTGCTCCGCAAAGTCATTGAGTTTATATTAAGCAGTACGCACGTTATGCGTAGTAAAAAGTATTAATGCATGCAAATATTACGATCGGAAAATAGACCACGTTCCCTATGCGTCCGCGGGTTTACGATTACCGCGGCCAAGTCTATATAACACTTGCACTTTATTTATGTGCGCAGTCATAATTACTCTTCCCGTCGAACGGTAAATTAAGCAAACAACATCAATTAGAGTCAATGATAGCGGGCCGTGGTGGTGCCCTGATGACAACTAGAACATTTCCCAGAGTCTAATGAACCTGCACTGGCCGCGGTCACCTGAGGAATGTCTTCCTGGTTGTGTCCAGACACTCCAGACTTGGGTTTTTCCCCTAAAAATTTCCGCTGTAATTCATCAACAGGCGACAGAGCGTTCATTCTAAATTACGTCCATTTCTCATATTGCAGCCTTCGAAGCACCCTGCCTTCCAAGTCCGCCAATAGATTCGCCAGTTCCCGACCCCGATACCGTGGCGACGCGGCTTTGCCCTGAATCCAGGCGCTCATTTTGACTAGAGTCGGCCGCCGCTGTAATGATGATAAATTGACTGAATGTCAAGAACGTGATGATATCGTAATGATTACATAATAGAACACAGTTTAGGCAACGGCTACAGAGCGATCTCATTTACCTGACTCTTTTGACTTAAACATGATATCCTGCGGCTCATTACAATGACTATTAACTGTGGCTGATGGACCATGATCGTTTCCATTTGGACTGCTACACCGGGGATGCGAGCGCCGAGATCGGCTCCTCCGGCCAGACATTAGATGATCAGGCGTGAGGCGCGCTCTGCTGAGGCGTTCTCATGATTTCAAATTTCCAGAAGACATGCTTACCCTGCGGACCGCCAATTCTTCTTGCGCTAGAGCACAGCAAATACTTGCATTGTCATAACAAACACAAAGAGTTTGCGAACGCGAAACCCATCCGTGATCTATCGACGTCACGAAAATGTTCGGATATTTTATAATCAATTCACGGATGGTTACTGGCAAAAAATTGCCTCAGAGATCACTTACTTCACCTGGGTGAACAGTTTGAATGGTTCCACTTCAATCGATTGTACCAAGATTGTGGGATAATATCGATCGTTATCCCAAGCATTATTTACGATACCGCCATTACTTGAAGATTTTTAATTGAAACATCAATAAAATACTGGATCCGACTGGGTCGAGTTAGAAGCGCACCTGAACGCCTGACGGGGATGCGATGATTCAGAACAGTCAAGGTCGTGTTCGTTATTTCAATGGTAGTCATAAAAAACTGTTTACTAAATATTGGGATGGAGCCATTATTGCAGACTTGCTCACCGCCTCAATTAATTCACACACAATTACTTGTGAATATATGTACTATACATATATATATATATGTTCTTAAATAGTATTTTTCATCGCAAGTGCGACGGTGGGTTCGATAAGGAGGTGGTGGAAGGAGGAGTTCGTGGGGCGGAACGGGGGGTGCGGAGCCCCCTGCAAATAAAAAAAAACAATTTTTGCTGTGATTATTTCTCAAAAATATAAACGTATCTTAAAGAAAAGTAGTAAGGAAAGGTTTTTATGATATCTAAGGTGCAGATGTTCAAAGCAATATACTATTGCATTAGATAGTCTTAACTACTCTGGTGACCATGTGATATTTACTCATGCCCGGCTTAAATAATATATTTAGGTACCTGAAAACCATTATAAGGATGTTTAACATGTGCGAGTATATAAAAAAAAAGGGATTTCTTGAAGAAATATTTTTAGTGCATTTCCATTTCAGGTACCCGTGGGTTATTCTAAGTCTCGTTCATTAAAATTACCAGTGGGTTATTCCCAAGAGGCTTTACAGTGGGCAATCGGGGAGTTTCCACCCGTAAACCCGTGCGGTATAGTAGTGGTTTTCCCGCACGTGTGATGAAATAGTATTTTGTGCAACTAGGGTGGAAACTAGCCGATTGCCCACGATGGCAGGGTTAGACTGCCATCAAGGGCAATCGGCTAGTTTTCACCCGAGTTGCACACTGTATTTTTCCTCACAAGTGCGACGAAAGGTTTTTATGATATCTAAGGTACAGATGTTCAAAGCAATATACTATTACACTCATGCCCGGCTTAAATAATTTATTTAGGTGCCTGAAAAGCATTAAAAGGATATTTAACACGTGCGAGTATATAAAAAAAGGGATTTCTTGAAGAAATATTCTGAGTGCACGAGTCTTAACCGTCGAGTCGAGTGCTCCTCAGGTAGATTTCTAGAGCTCCTCATTGCTATTGCAAGTGCAAGCGAGAAATGCATATCCAGTGATCAGTGATGGGACATGTACTCACTCCTTCTCATTGCGTTAATCGAGCGACCCAAATGCACTCAGGTACACGGCTCCCATGAAGGATTTCTTGAAGAATTGAATTGAAGAAGAAAGAAAATATTCTGAGTGCATTTCCATTTCAGGTACCCTTGCGCTATTCGAAGTCTCGCTTGTGTTCTTTAAAATTACCAGTGGGTTATTCCCAACAGGTTTTACAGTGGGCAATCGGCGTGTATCCACACGCAAACCCGTGCGGAATAGTAGTGGTTTCCGCGCACGTGTGAGGAAAATGTTTGTACCCATACTGCAGAACAAATCATTGCGGGTTAGAAATTCACTTAAAGGAAATCGTGGTTTATTTCATACAGTTCAGTTAGTCATTTGTCAGCCGGTTAATTTGGTGTAAATTACCACACATTTTTGACTATTTAAGCAGAATTCGCTTTGACTTTATTAGCATTTGATTTACAGTTTATGTGAAATGTGGCAAATTAACTTTTTAGTATACACTTTGACGGATCAAAAATTAAAATCCGTTTTTGTTTTCACCTTCTCAAAGTACATAGGTACAAGTAAGGTACCTGAGGTTGTTATGGCCCACTTTTCAACATTGCATTAGTTTTCGCGAAATTCTTTAGAGATAGTAGTGATAACCATTGCAGGTGTTTCCCTTTTCTATGATAGTAGAGGGCCTGCCTTCGAGGCAAATGTAGTCAGCTATTAACTTTGTCTTTCTCCTTCTTTTTTCGTTATGGTAAGTTTTTAATGATTTAGCGTGTCATTTATAGTTTATATATAATAAAACTTCAACAGGCTGAATTTTTTTTTATAATTACAATCGCGGTGTACATTATTATCGGTATGGAGCCCTAAAGAGCAGTTTTTACAATTGAGTCGGTCATTTCAAAAACCACATAAGTCGTGAAATCAAAACAAAATCCAAACAAAAACTGTGCAGCATACAAATACGCGAATTTTTATGGGCTTTTTTAGGTTAATATAGTATTAGGGCTTTAAAGCACATAATCTAATTGTAATATTTTTAATTTCTGAACTTTGAATTAGAAAATGTGTTAAAAAGAAGAGCGAAATGGTGTGACATTTTTGATAGTCCTCCCCACCACCTTTCAAATGAGACCAAAAACTCATAAATCGGATAAATAAATTGTCAACGGCCTTGAGCGCCGCAATTACTGTCGCGCGCGAGCTAACTGTAATGGCGCCCTACAACGTAAGTAGCACCTAGTAGCAGCTGAAATTCGCACAAATCGTAAGCTTAGACTTCCCTTTAAACTTTCTATATGGTGTCAATTCTGAACACGGCGGTTCATGTAACCATAACTCTACTTGAAAATCAGTTATCGGAAAAAAACACCGATTTTACAAGACTATGTACTAATACACATATAATAGTGAAAAATCACATATTTCCATGATTCAAGCGTAATTATTTAATATACTTACACCAATAAACAAAATCCAAAAGGAATTGTTGAAATAGAGTCACTGAGTTTGGAAATATACTAGGTCAAAGATCGTATTGTCAGCAGAGCGGCAAGTGCTCGAAACGTGCAGCTGCTTTAACGTAAACTTCACAGTGCCCCTGTGCCTCAGGGAATCGGTTGGGGGTCCTAATATTCGGGATTTTAAGGTACCGAACCTTCCTCTATAAAACTCAAAAAAAAAAAATTCAATATGACAACCTTCGATTTTTGCATTTTTGGCCACAAAATCGGGAAAAGGAAACACTGTGTGGCGTAACCCCTTAAATACCACAATCAAAACAGTTTTCTTCAAGTTTACAAACTGCTGTAAAGCTATTTTGTCTCTAATATTTGTTCACGCAGATATACTTGTATTTGTGTTTATCAGATTGAAGACACAGCAGAAAAATTTAAAAAAATATTAAACAATTACTTTTAACTGGGCAGTTTAGGCAATCAACTGTGAATGTTTTTTTTACTTCAAAAGTCCATAAAAATGCAACTAAAAAAATTCTGAGGGGTTATACACCCTAGAATCCTATCTCTCTCTTCTCGATACGAGCACCGAGTAAAAGAGACACGACTTTCAACAAATACAGCTCGTTTATTTAAGTTGGCCTGTTTAATTTTTAATTATATTTTAACATTGAGACATTCCCCCGGGATTTCCTGCCGGATCCCAGGATGGGAAAGATTGATATAGAATATTTGAATCCTATAGTTGCCTGCTAATTTTCCGATTTTATGTTTTATTTTGAACGAAGTGTTTCTTTAATATGTTCCAAACCTAAGTATGAGTTTACGAGCGTACCTAACTTGGGGGGTCGCGACCCTCGGAACCCCCTGGAGCTACCCATGCTTCGATACGGTATCATTTTCAGATATCCTACTTGTTGTTAGAGCTCATGTTTTGGAATTGTAATTTGCACCTGGCGAAGGCGGATTTATGTATAGCCGTTTTACTGATCGCCACAGAAATCATTTCCGCATAATGTATATACTATATGCAGGACTTGATTCGTCACTCACTTTGATACATTGATCTAGAAACATTTAAAATTATGTTTTTCAAGTTTCCCAATTGATACAAAGCTAATCCCATCTCACAGTATGTCTCTTATGAAAAAAAGTCTATTTTAAAATTCTAATTTAATTTCAGACTAGATAATTTGGAATGGAAGACCTTTTAATGAGTAAATTTTCTAAATATCAAACTAACAAAAACTTAAATTGATAGTTAGATACGACCAAATTGATGTTTGGGCGAAAATATTTTTGGAACTGATGCTATTTGCATAACGACGCTACAATTATAGTTTAAACATAATGACTACTGTTGGAATGAGTTGCCGTTTTTCGCATAACTTAACGGTAGGAATATTTAGCGGATTAAGATATAAATTGGATGAACGAGGCAAAAGAAAATAACAGGGCATTAAGATCGACACCTAGACCCTCACACTCTTTCATTACTACTAATTGGTTTTCGGACTTAAGTACTTCTGATAGACCCATTAATAGCGGTTTAAATGCATAATACTTTAATTTATTGCTAGAAAATTCACGCATAGAGCAGCAGGTATGTTTCTTGTGTAGCCCAAAAAAACACAGTGGGTTCGGTGCACTGAAAACTACTTCTTAGGAACATCCAAGCGGAAATATCAAACAAAGTTAATTACGATCTTCACCCGTAACAGTTGATCAACAAAATTAATCACTTAAATTGCTCATAGTCCCCAACCCACCCAAAAAAGATAATTTGTGATGTTTTAGAAAATACCCAGGCCTGCGCTGTTTGGGAAGCTACGAATTGCGTGGAATTAGTGAGAAATTCTAGAACGCTATCGTAATACTTTTGAATAATTAAATGTTTGTGCTTTTTGTTGCCTACGGAATGTTTTCTTGATTTCCCAGTGGGTCGCAACTTCAAATTACTCTAAATATGAGGCGCAATTAGAGTAAATTTTATAACTAGTCTTGGTCACCTTCCCATAAAGGGAGTGAGTATGTGCTTGGTAAGTGCTACGATTTTGTTGTTGACGTAATGTTGAATTGAATGAGTGCGGTGGTGCTTATTAGCAAATATTATGCATGAAAAAAACTTGATATTGTAGTAAGATATAAATTACTGCTTTTATGAATTATTATTTACTGCGTTACTTCTAATTTCGATGAAATTGAAATATGTCATAAAGGAGGTCATTCTGCGAAACTTTGCCTTTAGACATACTCGTATGCCGCAGAAACCTAAAGGAAAAAATACGGTGAACGCACTATACTTTGAAAGCGACTGTTAAAAAAGCCAATGCAAGGATTTCGGGGGACTTTGGATATGTCTTAAAGGATGACATTCTGTGTCGATACTAACCTTCAGATTTTAGGAATTAATTATTTCGACCATAGAATCTATCTTTCTCGGACTATTTGAGGTTTTGTTAAGTGTCGAGCGCATTTTCTTAGAATGATGGCTGAGATCTTGTCAGGGCCGGGGCTAAAGTTGTCAGCAAGTACGCTAATAGAAGAAGCGACCTTCATGGAGTCGATGTTAATCGAAGTGATGGAGGTTTGAGGGCGAGATGGCATAAAATAGATTAGCGATTATTATTGGCTGAAGAAACATCGTCGGGTATGAGAATCGAGGGAGAGCTTCAGTAGTTTTGTAGAAACATTTGGGGCAGAAATGATGTCAAATTGCATCCGATTGAAATAGTCATGGTGCAGGAATTTGTTGCGGTCAAGGACCAGGGTATAAGCTGAGAGATAAGAGGAATAGTCTGTATCAGATCGGGACAAGAGATACATATAATTTGTTTCATCTTTGTCATACTAGGGGGAGATTATTTTTCCGTGGTTGAAAGGGAACGGTTTGATTAGACAAGTAAATAATTCGGTATAGAAGACTTCATGGTTTAAAAAATTTAATAAAAAAAGGTGGTAAATTAAGTTATACTGTATAGAAAGCTATTTTGAAGTCTTCGTAGATCTTCTACAACTTGTTTACTGTAAAATTTTATGAATCTGTAAAAATAATTAAAAAGCATTCTGTTTTGTATTATGGTATGGCCACAAAGCAGTTACTTTCTCGCGATCTTAGACCGTTTTTTATCAGTACTGTACTCTAATATGAACCAATAATTAAAAATTGTTAGGTTTATAATATACCTACTAACGTTTTTCACACAACATTAATATTGTTTCTTTCTTAATCCGGAATGATCAGAATAATCAGACATTCTAATCCGTGCTCCTTTATAATTTCGAAAAATTCGTATTCTCTTCGATTTACTAGAAAGAAATTTCTATAGTCACAAGGCTATCTGTAGATCAATGGTGAGAGCTATGTACCACAGTTCTAAAGGTCCCGGGTTCGAATTCCACATGAATGAGTTTTATATACTTTCTAAAGAGTCAGATTATAAGTGTAAGCAGATAGAAAGTGTCAAATTACTGTAAGGCTGCGTGTTCACACTAGAAAGCAGGAATCCCGAGTTCGAGTCCCGTCGGAAACTATACAATATCTGCATTTGAAAATGTAAAATCACATTCAAAATTCAATTTTACAATCCCAAGGGAAATCTTATTACCTACACGCCGCACAGTGGGCCAAAACGAATTTTAGGTGACCAAAAATCGATTTTCGTCATGTCATAGATTTTAAAAATTTTAATGCCATTCGATAGCTAACTAAATGTATCACCTTATGGCAAAAGTTTTTTTCAATATTCACCCCCCCTCTATGTGTTTGGAATGGCTAAAGTCAGAGAAAAATCTGAACAGCTCATTTTCCTTACAAAATGTTCGAGTTTTCTTTGATTTCAAAGTTATATTGTGAAAATGTTTGTATGGGGAGGTTGAATTGTTGTTAATGAAATCACTTACTACATAGGACGAGGTGTTATTAGGCCAATAATTTATGATAAAAGTCAAACAGTTTTTTTAATAATAGCATTTTAGTTGAAAAGGGCGATTTTTCGTTCAAATTTTTATTTCTTTTTGACTTTAAAAAAAATGGCCACAGATGGCCACGCTCTCCTTAATACCAATGAAACTATAAACCCTCCTTTATCATTTAAAACAAAAATTGGCTGCGACCACCTGCGACCTTGGGAGAAAATTGCATTTGAAGTAATGTCTACCTTGCTTTCACGTGCATATTTCCACACAATGTTCCCATTTATGCAGGCATTTTATGACTTTTAAGGCTGCATAATGTTTGTTTGGGAAATAAATTACAGTTTTCCTAATGAACGTTTAGGATTAACGACATCATTTGTATTTAAAGAAGTTATATTATTACGTTTTATGACATTTTTAACTGACTTTGACTTACTCTGCATATGCGCCCTATTCAGTATGTGCTTAGTACTTTATAACATCCAGGTAAATACGTACGATGATTATTGACTTTGATTTTTATAACACCTAATTTGTTTTATTATAATTGCCTGACATAAGGGAGAATTGTAATTGTGTGTGTGTTTAAAAACATCAGTTGCAGGTAGGTGAAAGTAACGCAAATCTTAGCTACTTAAGAGGTTATTACCAGCTTAATTTTGGGTTTTCAATTTTTTTTTCTATTGGCTTAAATAATGCCTAAACATCCCTCGAATCAAAAGAAACTTTGAAGAAAGGTGTACTTAAATGTTGTAATGTCTCTAAACCAATTTGTCCGAAGCTACTCTTTCAATATTTTTTTTAACGCGTTTTTCTCGGAACCACTTTTAAAAATCTGCCAGCAGTAGAACTCGAACAGTTTTCATCCGATTGACTTCAAATTTTAACTGGACCTTTATTATTAAATTATCTATAGAAGTACACACGATTGTATATCAGGAAAAAAAGTTATAAGCCATTATAAAAAAGGATATTAGGAATAAATGAAAGAATGATGCATTAGAAAGTTGTGAGACTATTCGAATTTTTGTAAGATATACATATGTATGGTGCAGTGGGGAGAGGTTATAAAATGATACGTACAATAGCATAAACAAAAAGCCATTGAAATTAGAAAAACGAATGTGGGAAAAGAAATTCGAAGAAAAGAGTGAATAAAGGTGACATGTTGCTCCATGACACGGAAAATGAAGAAATAATTTATTTATTGTGGGAAAAGTGTTAGGAATTGGTGAAAGATATTTTGGGGTTGGGTTTATAAATGGATGCCTGATTATATGAGACTACCCGCACCCCGGTGGGGAATAAGGGGGAGGGGATTTATAGGAGAGGGGGTGTGAAATAATTTTTTTATTTTTTTCAAATACACAGAAAAATATTGTTAAAAATAATGAAAACGAAAATGGGAAAAGATTTGCGAAAATTGAAAAAAAAAATTTTCGTCGAAAATACCAATATAAAATTTTAATTGTTTTGCATAAATTTGTAATTTCTTTTTTTATTTATTAAATATTGATCATGCAGATGACAAAATAATTAAAGAATAAATTAAAAATGTTGTGAAAACTTTTTAAATAACATTAATAATTCATTTATGGAGTACTTCAAATGTCTTTGATTTAGTTAGCGGCACCCTGTAAACCAATTAAATATTTTTTGTTGGCAGTTAAGGGGTAATAATGTCGAAATTAATTAGCCTAAATTTCATTATGATATCTTTAACACAACAAAAGTTACAGATTTTTGATAGCGACCAAGTCGTTTTGGCCCACTGTGCGCCGCCGGGCGCCGGTGTAAAATTATTAATTGTAATTTTACATCGATAATTGAATTGAATTGCATTTTGAAAGGATTTTTTTCCCATTTACAATTTAATTTTAAAGTTAAGGTGTGATTTTGTCACAATAATATCTTGCCAACAAATTGACAACAATAATTGTTGTAAACATTTTTTACTGTGTTCTTCCATAAATGAACTAGCCCCATCCGTTGCCATCTGCCGTCCATCATGACTTTCCAAACAACGCAATATATGTATAGTAAGGAGAAACTATAGTCAAAGACAACATTGGAACATCTCAATTATCTTCTTTGCTTGCACATAAATGAAACCATCGACCGACTTCAATGAAGTTTTAGTTCCTGTTTCAGTGTTACAGTTAAACTAAAGATATGGTATGTTTTTCTCTCAATGCAGTTGACATTTCGACAAACAAAATGTCTTTAGTATAATAAACAACTTGCTTATCTTCATGAAAATAAAAATTTCATTTATATCTTTAGTCGGATCAAATGTCTGGCTTCCTCTGCCGTATCGCAGAACGGGACTAAAGAAGTTTTACTTCAATGATATGAAAACTGCCTCGCAATGGAACTGCTGATTCAATTTGCAGCAATTTTTTTCTGATTTGTAGGATGTGCCTCCGGACTAAGGTATATACTGGTAACTCCCCAGATTGGGACACTAACATGATATATGTAATTGGCTGTATGAAGACGTTCGTATGTTTAAAAAGTAGCTCACTCCTTGGCTGACACAACATACTAATCAATTGCTTGCGAACTGGCCGCGAAGCATGGACACTGCGGCGCGTACGAAGAAATGACACAAATGTCCATAAATAAACAAACTGATAACAGAAATTACGAAAACGCGTAGCGCCAAATTGACCATTTCGCTATTAATTATTGCCGGCGCCTGGAGCTTCGCGCAGACAATGTTGACGGGATGAAAGGAAATTCCAATAAAATGTGCCGGAGGTTCACCTGGAGAGTGCTTGGTATTCGTGCGCAAAAAGAAAACCGGCGGGAACGAATTGAAAAAGCGAGCAGAGGGCCCGCCGCCGACCAGAAAAGACGGTCCGAGTACAAAACTCTGTTTGCAGGACGGTAATTTTTATCGCATCAATTATGTAATTTATTGCTTCGTCCTGTCTGGCCTGTGCTAAAGGTTGACATTGATTTGACTTGTCGTCGTAATTGCATGACAATTTACCTTTTCTACAGCGAGCCCCGCAATAGACGCACAATGCACGCCACGAGATGCTATTTAGTTCTACAAGTAGGCACTCATAGGTGCAGTTCATTCTTCTTGGTTCGTTGGCACAGCCTTCCCTGCTTGATTGACTGATGGATGGTTAATTTTTACGAGGGATTATCTTAAATATCGGTCTCCGTGGACCGACTTTGTGCGATTGTTATTGCAAAACAATTATAAGAGCAGGGCCTTTATAGCACCAATTGTCGTCCCACCGACCATCTCGAAGAGCTACGAAATTATTCGAGGCAGCCAAGCAGCATTATAAGCGACGCCGCGCCGGCCGGTCAGCATAGCAAAGGGTGCTGCTTTGATCCCTCGGCTCCACACCATGTGTCAGCGCTCCCACAACTCAAGGCTTAACGGTAACTGCATACGTGTACCTTTAGTGGCCATGTTTCAAGGTGTCAATAATAATTATTTCTGAAACACCGAGACTTGCGCGGCGTTTTCAAAAATATTTTCGCATTCCCGATGCATGTTGCCGTGGCCATCCTAGAAATTAACTTTAATAGGCCATAAAGCCTAACAGTACTGGATAATGGTTATAGGAATTTCTTTCTACTCGCCAGGTACCTACATATGTTGGCTATTAAAATGGACATGATAATGGTCCACTTCAGACGTGTTAAATTCCCATCACCATGTAGTCCAAGTGAACCTTGCTGTAATGCCTAATTTACATTTCGTAATATAATTTTAATTAAAGTTAAATGAACTAATTGAAACATAAAAATATAAAAGCGCTTTGCGAACTGACAACTATTAGTTCCACACAATTGTTAAAAATCATAATCACCTGTGGGTAGCGCAAAGTAACCATTTTGCTTAGTGACAATTACAAATATTAGTAATATTATATAGGAACAAATAGATATGCATTGTGTTTATCGAATTTATGTGAGAATATGAAATGATAGGAGACCTATAGAGAAACAATGATTTGTTCTGGATTATGTGGTCCATTTTGGCGTATTGGCATAAGTGGCCTTATATTTTTTTACCGATAGATAAGGCCCGTAATAATTAATATCTATTTTTGGTATTTCGTGTCAAAAAAGGAAAATTAAATTTATGGAATCGCTCCGGTGTCCGTCTGTCACAGAGGATGTTTTCTACACTGCAACTATTCCACGTAAAAATTTGTAATTTAGCCTAATTATAGACGTGGAGTAGAAACAGTTGAATTCTGATTGAAGAGGTAAATGCAAAAACATTTTTTGTCTTATGTCAAGAATAGCTGTGTTGTCCTATTGTAATAAAATCTTGTAGGTGGCTTCCTTTATGCCTAAAACGAAGGCATGTAAATTATTTTGGGCGGCCCGGCCCTAGTTTTCGAAATATTCAACTTTTAATTTTGACGAAACGTTAAAATGAAAAGTTGAATATTTTTCACAAAACTTGCACTTTTATCAGAATTTCAGGTAGCCACCTGCACTTGCACTCCCTATTCTTCACTTTTTCCCACTTCACTGCACTGTAAAACCTGCCAAAAATAATATTATTCATTATTAAATCCAAAAACTCTTACCTGTCAAGTCAAGTGTCCATTGTTTTGATTTTTCTTCAATTTTTTTTTCTTGCAGGTGACTCCTCTGCAATTTGCAGATGGCTCCCTCTGGAATTTTCGCTAATCCCTCACAAAGCTTTTAGAATTTTTAAGAAACATTTTTATTCAAATATTTCATTATTATTGTAAAATATTTGCAAAATACATATTATATTAATTATATTACATAAATTTGTCTTCTTTAAACCACTTCCCTTTTATGTGTATATATTTTACAAAATTCCTACTGGAGTGATTTTCCTTTTACAAAATGCCTACCGGAGTGATTTTCCTTTTACAAAATGCCTACCGGAGTGATAATAGAGGTAATTAAAAGTTGAATATTTCGATAACTAGGGCCGGGCCGCCCAAAATAATTTACATGCGTTCGTTTTAGGCCTAAAGGAAGCCACTTGGAAGATTTTATTGCAGTAGGACCAACACAGCTATTCTTGACATGTTCCGATTTTTTTTCAAGGGCATCATGTAGGGCAGGCTGTCAAATGAAAGGATATAAAGCCCAAATTATTTTTTTGGCAGTGGCTGTTTGCGTCATTTGTGTACATGTAAAACCCCGTATACACTAACTAAACGGAGCAACACGAATCATGTACTATACACCAGTCCTGCACACGAGAGTATCGTGTACACGAAATTGCGTAAAAGTACAAAACATAAATGTAATCGGAAGTATCGAAATGAAACGTGCGCGCGTTTGTATGAGGGCGTATATGTGCACGTATGTGTGTGACTGTGTATGCAGTTTAACTTACTATTATTAAAAACCAAAAGTTAAAGGTTTATCCGTTAAATGAATAACAATTGTTTATTGATACGTTATTCGCTTCATGTCATTTCGATCACATGTGTCGCGTGTACTTTTGCGTAATACGTAGCACGATACTCTCGTGCATACGACTCGTGTACATGGTACTCTTACTCAGGTACACGACTCGTGTACCTCCGTTTAGTTGGTGTACACGGGGTCATACATGTAGACGAGCGACGCAAATAGCCACAGCCTTTTTTTGTTATGCATTTTTTTAAACACTTTTCGGGAAATATTCCTTGACTGCAGTTTCGCCTCTTGCAAGACGGACTACACAAAAATCGGAACTCCTGTTTTGTGCAAAACGGTGTCCTGCATGCTTTTCTCGAGTTTAATTCGCTTCGCACAAGATGACTGCAGGCAAAAACAAACATATACTACTATGTTCAAAAAGTAAGGTGAATTTTGTTTTAAAATTAACATTTTTTATTTATTCTTCCAAATCGATTTCGTCCCCCTCAAAATAATCCCCCCTAGCTACAATACACTTATGCCAACGTTTTTTCCAATCTTTGAAGCATGCTAAAATGTCGTCCTCAGGTATAGCCTTCAATGCGCGTAGCGATTCACGTTTGATCTCTTCAATCGACTCAAAACGATTTCCCCGGAGCTTTGGGAACAGCCAGAAGTCACACGGTGCTAAATCAGGCGAATACGGTGGTTGTGGACCGACATGAGTGGAGTTTTTGGCGAAAAACTCACGAAGAACCAGAGCTGTGTGCGAAGGTGCATTATCGTGGTGCAAAATGATCCTTCAAAATTGCTTGCACTGATCCAATTGATATTGCAAGCACGTCGGCAAGGTCTCGAATTGTTAATTGATTGATTTACAAAAAAATTCCTTTGTCCGATTCGGTTAACGCGGGAAGTTTAAATTAAAAATTCAGCTTACTTTTTGAACACAGTAGTGCATATTTGCCGTTTTTCCAATTTTTTAAAAATTTCGTCAATCATGATGAATAGCGCTTCGACTCTTGCAAGACTGACTACACATGAAAAAATCATAAACTAATATTTTGTTCAAAAAGGTTCCCGGCGTCTATTTCTCTAGTTATCCGCTCCTGCTAGCCACTACAATTTATTAATTTTATGAATAGAGGCAAAAAGAAGTCCATATTCGCCGTTTTTCCAATCACAAAAAACACGTTGGGGGTGCTAACTTCACGCACAACCGCTTTCTTGGAAAAAATGAGTTCTGATTGTATAAATCTATAGTTAAGGAAGAGTTCTAGAGTTCCTGATAGGTTTTAGCAATAGCTCCGGCAATTTCGCAGAGTTTTGAGTAAATAAAATGTTTGCAAGTTTTCCACAAAATTTGCAAAAAAACTTTATTTTTGAATTCTGACAAATATTCTGCGGAGCCCTCTGAAAGGTTTGAAAGGTTTTGAAAGTTCTGCATGGAGAACTCCGATTACAATTTATTACATTAGTGTGAAATGGTAGAAAGCTTCCGTGACTTCATTAACTTGTTGTATTCAATCTATGTTGGGATGGTCTATCAGTTGGGTGTGTAGCTAGAGCTCAAGTAGAATCTCGACCTGAACGAAATCTATTTTTACCCTTAACTGAGTTTTCTGCTATAATAGTGCAAAAACTTCCATGCAAAGGCGATGTGCTTAACCGGGTCCAGTCCATCTGTAAGAGTATCACACAGCAACCCACATACTTTGGCTTGCTTGATTTTTTGATGCTCTTCTTTCTCACGATTCCCTCACGAGAAGTAGAAAGGTCTTAAGAGATCCAATTTTTCAGTTCTAACGAAATTATGCAATTCTTTGAGGTCAGATGCAGCCTGCAGCTACAAAACTGATCAAGTTTTACGGGCTCTGCCGTGCCAGTAAGTCATTTCCTTCTAACGTGCATAGTGTGTTCGGTAAGATAAAGGTAGCCCAAGGGGATATGAGATTTTCTCAAGAAATTAGTTTTAGTTCAGTTGAAACTCAAGAAATAATACAGCAACTCATATCTCTCCACTGGATACCCAGAGGGTGTTTCACGTACTTAACATAAGACATCAGCAAATGTGCAAGAGCAATGTGACGGATGGACGGACGTTCAAGATCAAGAGTTAGATGAGAGAAGTGCTAAAAACGATGCATGTTACCGCAGGCGAAATGCAAGGAATATAAAGACCTTTGAAACCGAAGTAATGCCTGGAAGAATTCCCATTCCGTGCAAGGTTATGGAGTGAAATTTCTATAACTCTCTTTGCCGGCTTTATATATATATAATAATATATAGATATTCATTTAGATCACAGATTTTAGATGTGTTTATGCTTTTACAGAAATGTCGTATGTAGTGTAGGTACTCGTACTTTCCAGCAGTTTCACTTGAGAATTTTTCTTAACTGAACTATTATTGAAAGAATGTTGTTAACCATTATGTGTGACTATTCAATTCAATGAGGCTACGAAAAAATTATCCTAAATTGGAGGAGAGTTGTATAATTGAGTTAATTAAAAAAAATTGTTGAAGGGATCGCGGAATATTATTTTAGTTGTCGGGTAGGCAGACATATAAGTAGTTGGGTGCTTTGCTCACGTGACGACTGTTTTATGGTATATGATATGCGAAAAATCTCCTAGAGTGCATAAATAAGGTTGTCCTATTTTTCACTCACGACTGGAGAGATCGTATCAACTTATATAGGGTGTGGCCAACTACCCTCGGACTGGGAAAAAAATCAAAAACATAAAAAAAAATATTCTGTATAATATAGTACTTGCAGGTCGCTCTTGACATAATCACAGAGGTTTCACGAAACGAAAAATACACAACTCCAGTTCAACAATAAAATAAAACACCAGTTGCTTGACAAAATTAAGAAAAAGGTATTGCATGAGATAACGCATAAATACGTATAGCGTCAGAAATATTTAGAATTCGTAAATGCGTATTGAGGGCATCAAATGTCAGATCAAGAATTCATTTCAGAATCACAAATGCATCTGATGCATCAAAGTAGAACATCAAGTGATACACGCGCATCATTACAACTCGTGATGATTGATGTTGATTCTTGAAATTTAGCTAAAGTGTGATCAACAAAAAACTAGTAGATATGTCCTGTTATTTTAAAGTAGTTTGTTAAATTTGCATAACTACTATACTTTCAGGGAAAAAAGATGTATTATATATTGGAGTAACAAATTAATAGAGACAATTTCAATAGCGGGAACACTAATAAGTTAAGTTTTGTGGGCAAACATTTTCATTTATGGCGGTAGTACATTTGTAAGCGACTGTAAATCACTTAGAAATTAAATTTTGATGTGAGTTTGGAGTTAAGATGATATTCGATGTGGATTTATGAATTAGTTAGCTAAGAGAAACTATTAAAATAGGACGTGTTTTGTCAAGAAAATTAAAAATAGGAATAAAGTAAAAAATTATTTAACAACGGTTAAAACTAAAGATAAAATAAGGACACTGTATTATATGATAAATAATAAAAATAAAAAACTTGATATCTAAAATATTTTATAATCATAAACTTATTTCATACCCCAATCCACTAAAACTGGTGATCTCGACTAAGCAAACAGCATGAGGGAGAAAAATATTGCTGGAAGCCGAACATCAGCCAATTCTCAAGATGAAACTTAACCTTACTACACAATCAAGTTTTACTGATGATTTAGTATTGAAGAAACACATCGGTTTCGTGCCCACCCTTCATCTAGAACTGTATACCAGAGCATATAAGAACCAAAACTCTGATCACTTCAAGAAAAAAGTTAATTGAACGTTCATCTCAAGAAAATAATAAGGAGAGTGAATTTGATGTGCATTCTTTTCACTATTTCAATTTAGCGTTTAGCTTTACTTTGAATTAATTAATTCAATCAAAATTCTCCATTTTGAAAAAAACACAGCTCAACTCTGGGAAACTCGGATTAAATTATTTCAAGCTCTTTTACTTAACGTTTTACTTTATGAATCTGAAGATTGGGCCCTGAGGAGATTGACAAAGTACAGAATACTTTCTTTAAACGAATTCTCAACACGCCGATGAACAAAGCGGGATATGCGCTTAGATTAGAAACAGGCAGACTGTCACTCCAATCAAATGTATTACAAGCGGCCCTGAGATGGTGTACAAAATTTGTAAACATGCCCTATTACCGCCTTCCAAAGATCTGCGCCAAACGCCTGGAAAGCCTAGCGAATGGGGACTCCGTGAGTGAGAGGTACAACTGGCTATTGCAAATCAGAAATCTTTGTCTGGTTGACGAGGACCCGAGCCTCCTCACACTAGATTACTTAGCGTCCAACTCAAATGACATATTAGACCGAACCAGACTAAGATTATACGAAGCTGATTTTAACCGTTTATCTCAAACAAGGAGCTTGCAATTGCTACCGTTGTTGCCTCTCGTCCCGGGACCCCAATACATACCTGACGCTACCGGGCGAGGCTTCTTGTACAAAGCTCACCGCGCGGGTCAGACTAGAGAATTCTTACAATTGTTCTTTTTTTCGCAAAGGTCGAACTGTCAAATTCGACATCGAAACAATGTGCCCTCGATGTATATCTAATTCTCCCGACACGATCTATCATACTTTCTTTGAATGTGAGGCAACACCAAACATCCGTTTAACTTATCTGGGCAATCCACATCCTTCACAAGATCTTGTCGTCAAAATATTGCCCCCCTCAACGCTTTCCGAACAAGCAGAAACAACAAAATTTATACAAGCGTTATTTGACTTTATTCTGAATTATTAATGTCGTCAAAACGTAAACTGATATTTGAAAGACGGTTTCGACAATTATACTTATTATATTTACTGCTCTTCTATTTGTTTAACTTTTAAGTCAATTAACTTTTTATATTTTTATATTCTATTCTATACTATTGTAATTACTTTTTGTGTTGGAACCCCGTGTATGATGTAATCAAAACACGTATCAATAAATAAATAAATAACTAAATTAATTAAATTTATTGTACTTATTCAATCAATTTCCACATACAAGAAACGCGTCCTCTAACGTTTTTTTGTTTGATAACACAATTTATTTAATTTTTGAATTTTTAAGTAATTTACGGTGAACAAAATGGCGTATAGAAATAATAGTGGTGATAGCTTACCATTAGTTTCCGAGGTTGGTATTAAGCGTGCTCCTCTTTGGGTAGACATGCCAGCGTTTGGGTTTGACCGTTTGGAATCACAATTTGACCTAGCTCAGATCACCTCACAACAAACTTTATATAGTTACGTGCTTTGTTCGTTGGAAGGAGATATGGTACTATTCGCGTTATCAGTATTGCGATTGTAATCCACATCCAATAGAGCCCAGCAAAAAATTAAACGAAACTTTCATTAACAGTCTTTCGGCAAGGGAAAATACTAAATTAAGTCAATTGCTTAGCTTAATCGACTTAACGCTTGGTCACCGAAAACCATCTTAATTATAGAAGGTAAGGTAGGTGAAATCCTTCTTAAAACTCGTTGACTCCAATATTCAAGCAATTTTAGCCTGGAATCCTGGTTCTTTGGCCGAACTCGCCAATTGTGCAGACGGTTTGGACAAGCTTGCGGTTCTCACATGTAGCTGCACAGGTCCAATGACAATTAGCTAATAATACAACATCTATGGACAATTTGGTTCTAACCTATAGTTGTTAAGCTGGCGCTCAAATTAACAGAGAAAATGATAAATTTGAAATTCTTATCCGTTCTCGTTCTTCCTCAAATCACAGGAATCGTTCTACCAGTCGTTCTCGATACAACTCTCATCCAAATGACAAAATTATGTGTCGGTATCATCGAAAATTTGGTGATAAAGGTAACAAATATACAAAACCTCGTTTTTTATCGTGATAATAAACTAGATCTAAATTCTTCAGATATAAAATTTAAACCGCTGCGTTGATCATCAAAGAAAACGGGTGCAAAATCGGACTAAAAAGTCGTCTATTTATTTATGACAATTTCTCAAGACGACACTACTTACTAGCTGGGTATTTCTCATCAAATCACAAAATTTCAGTTTGGATTACATCTAAATTTTTTGTGTTAGGGAAATCATTTTTTATAGCAGAAATCCAACGTTTGACTATGTGAGGTCTATTTGAGAGTAATGGTCTTCCATATTTTTGTTCATATTCTATATATGTTAGGTAGTTATTATGATACTGTATGACCGTGAGGGAATGACGGTGAGGGAATGACGAATTCAGACAAAAGCTAAGAAAACACAGACACATAACCTCAATTTGATTTAGCATTTTGAACTATTCATTTTACTCCCCAAAACGTATTGAAAAAATTAAAACATTCATTTATACTAACTATATTTTTAATATACGTTCAGTGAGTGAATGATACAGAGAAATGTAATTTTTAAATAATTTGAATCAAATGCATTCTTGCACAAAGTAGCGGTGGAGTTGAAAAAAAATCGCCACATTGACATAATAACAGTGTTGCCAGGTTTTAAAAACTTAAGGTTGCGATCACAGATGTCGTTCGGTATGATCATAAATCGAATATTCGTAACACGGTGAGGGAATGATTTTAATTTAAGGGACGGATATTTAAAATTCTTTTATGATTAATTTATTTGCCGCAGCGTAAAAAAAGTATATATACAATATATACACTATCTTTCGAATATTTTAGCAATATTTAATTGATAAGAATATAATTTATTTTTAGAACGGCTACTTTTCTATCAATTAACTCGGACAGGGGGACAACGTGAGGGAATGATTTTCATGACATTAAATTGACTATATTTTTTTTTATTGAACCACGTCTCGTTTATCTTTTAAATAAAAATAGTAGCATAGTTAACTTGCATTTAAATAAAAATATTACATTGATAATAATTAATGCACGCGACTCAGCACTAATAGCTCGGGACTGAAATTTCAGAATTTGATGAGAAATACCCAGCTACAGATGGAGGCGTTTTAGTCATACCATCTCAAAAGGGAGATTATTGCCTACAGGCTTACGAATTTCTGCAGCAAACTCAACCACAATTAATAATTAACAAATAAGAAAATGCTAGAATTAGACTTATGTTGAAGAGATATTTGCCATTTATAATAGCCGATGTCACTAAGTCTATATTAAGTGCAGGTTTTCTGTTCCACTATGGGTTACTTGTAGACTTGCCTAAAAGAGCACTAATTGATCCGTTAACGCACTTATCTTCTTTTGGTAATCTTCATAAAGTCCCAGCCACAACACTATCCGTACTTATTGAATCCCCAATTGACAAACGAGTTCAAAAATTACTTCGCAAATTTAACAACATTACGAATAACGATAGTTTCAGATTTTCCAAACCAGTTAAGCATACAGTAACTCACGAAATAAAAATTGGAGGACCACCTATAATTGCAAAAGTTCGGCGACTTTCTACCGAAAAGCTGGTTGCAAAGAAAGATTTTGAGTTCTCACTCAGCCAGGGAATTTTCGATCTTCTTTCTACTATAGCAGTTGTTGGTCATCGCCGTTGCATATGGTCGCAAAAAAGATGGTGATTTGAGACTTTCCGGCGAGTATAGACGCCTCATATCCGATTCCCTTCATTCATGATTTCTACCTATGAGACAATTTTGACATGTTAAATTCTGCACAAAAGGGTCTTGCAATTAGACTTTTTCCGTACAATCAATCGTTTTGGAGTAAAACGTGCGATGTAGCTGCGTCCGATTAGCCAAGTAAAATTAGACTTTGATTACGGAAAAGACCGAACAGGAAGTCTCTGAATGGAGACCTTTACATCTATATAATATATATCCTGAAAAGTTGCTTGAATTTGAGCCGTGGGTTTTTATTTGTTGTTAAAGACGGTTAGCTCAACTTCTTTGAAAATATCTCGTAAATTGCCAATTTTTCGAGGAAACTAGTTATGAGAAACTTGCAGGTTATGAATTCTCCACAAAAAAAGTGCTTAGATACACTTTTTTTCGTACAATTAATCGTTTTGCGGCACAGTTGCAATGTCCATTTTTTTTTGCAAACATCATTTTTTACTCAAAAAGCGATTGATCTACGGAAAAAAGTCTACAGACGTGCTTCCTCGAAAAATTGATAATTTACGAGATATTTGCAAAAAACTAGAATTAATTCCCCTTAAACTTCCATCAGAAAACGAAAAACACACCGCTCCAATTTATGCAACTTTTTAGAATGTGTTGTTCGGACTTTTTTCGTTATATTGACCTTTTTTGACTAATTTTACTGGGTATAGTAGTTCGCTCAAAAATGTAAATGCTCATAATAAGCACAGTAAACATGATTTTTCAGCTTAGAATGTTTTAGCACGTCTGGGTCAAAATTTCAGCCACGGCCTAAAAGAAGATTGGAAAATACTGAAATTAAGAATGAAATTCTGAAAATTAATAATATTTTGGTTGCTGTAAGGTAAGGTGACCTTCTCCTAACTGGGGTAAAAAAAACATCGATTTTTTTTTTACAGAAAAATGTTCCTTAATAGATAATGTTCTAGAATCATGTCCTAAAATTTTACGAAAAAAAAAATATGGTTTTCGAGTTATAGTGCCATATATTTTGAGAGAAAAAACAGTGATGCAGCTGTCGCCCGAGCACGCCGTTTGGGACGCCGCCCGCCGGAAGAAATTCAATTCAGTTATATTTTACGTCGCCACTTGAAAGTATCGATAGTTTTTCTCTAGAAATTTCGATAAAATGCCAAAAACTCAAAAGAATTTTACATCAAAAACTCCAAAAAGAAAATTCCGTGGAAACCGGCACACGGCACTTTCAGCCGGTGAAGTCGATCTAAAATCAAACGCATTTTTCTCGACTTCATTCTTTGAATCGTAATTCCACGATATCTCTAGAACCGCTCCACCGATTTCCATAAACCTTGGTTCATTTTGTTCAGAATACAATTGTGCACAAATCTAACTAGGATGTAAGACAAAAACTAAGTAGTTTTTTTTAGAGCACTTTTTGTAAAAAAATTTTCGAAAAATTCTCGATTTTTGACTGCAAATGGCTGCCATTTTTTTTCTAATCGAACGATTGGTTAGATCCTAGTTAGATCTATAGGTTTTTATGTCTAAATGAAGTTGTTTTTTGATGTTTTGTTTTAAATGATTAAACGATTTTTTTTGGCGCCCTCTGACGGCGACGGGTGATCGAAAAATGAAAAAATGAAAAAATAATTTTTAGTTTTTGTTAAAGACTTCCAAATAAAAAAAGATTCAAGGTCATATGTTGTTTTGTTTTCTTGTGAAAAAATTCCAAACTTTTGCGTTTTTTTGAATTCAGTTAGGAGAAGGTCACCTTTTAAGGAATTTGATAAAAGAATTTGTAAGCTTGATTTAAAAAAAAAATGGCCGCGGCGTCCGCGGAAACTCAACTGATTAGGACGCTATGTTTCTGAATGATACTCGTAGCATGGGAATGCAGTAACGACCACGATTGTTGTAATAATGTATAAAAATTTTACAGCGTTACCGTATTTATACGTTAGTCTAAATTTATTGCAGTTCTAATAATAAGAATTATCACGATACTTTTAAAGATGACATTTTTATAAAGAATACAATAATATAATTACCAAACACACGGCAAATGTTTTCATGTGTTTAAAGTGTACACGCTCTACACAATGTAAATGTAAGAACGAAATGTACTAGCTATAGACCTATAAATACAGGGTGTTTCACATAACGTATGCAAAAATAAGTGGAGCACTACATATACGAGGGGGGTGGTAATAAATTTAACAAAAATAAGAAACAGGTGAAAATAATTACATAAAGCATGGATAAATTTGAGAAAATCGTGAGTTTTGGGAAATCCAGAACATTTTTTTACTATCGCAAGTAGATGAACATTGTTGAGACCTTAGGGAAGGACATTGAGATAATACCTAGTTGTAAGTAGATCAAAAGATGAGATAAAAAACTTTTATGAAGCACTGTATATCAAAAACGGTTGAGATTCCGCCATCCCCCCCTTATATCTTACGTTTTAGGTTGTATAGGTCAGATCTATCACCCCACTTATTTTTGTATGCCTTATGCAAAATGCCCTGATTAACACTGTTCTTTTTTAAAATCATACCATTTTCGAGCACTCCAAAGTAGGTTAGTATCTTAAGCCTTTTCAAACGTAAAAACAACCATTTCAAAAGAACCCTTCCTTAATTCAAAAGTAAGTAAAAAATAGTGTTTTTGAAATGGAACAAGACAATTTTGCGATGTGAAATGTTGCATGAAATGAATATGTATATATTAAGATTTTACTTAACCTTTGAAAATTGCAGCACAATTTTTGTGTCATAAAGTAATGTTGAATTGAAATTTCTTTAAGCGCCACAAAATCTGTAATGCCTCAAAGCGACACGAAACGCGAAAAGTGTAAAAGCCCAGCGGTAATTTTCACAAAATATGACATACATATGCATGTATGAGGATTTTGGAAGTCGCTAATTTTATACGTAATTATTCGTTTGATGTTCTATTTTACAAATTCAAGATGGTGGTTGTAATATGATGCACCCAAAATATTATAAAGTTTTCTTGGATTTTTTTGAAAATTGGCAAATGGCGGTGATATAAAAATATTTTTCTTATGTGTACAAATTTAAGTGGCGGCTTCCATATTGTGGACATACATACGGCTTAGAGTGTAAACGTGCTAAATACATTTTTTCGTTACATGACATTTGTATACTATTCGAAAGGGAACGAGAACCTCAATGCACAATTTAACTCGTGAGTTGATATAAACACATAATCAGTAAAACAGCCACAACACTATTCAAAAATCTGTTAAATAACAAAAACGCACATTAATAAAAAATCATCAGATTGCAACATTTTTTCCTATCCATTAATGAAAAATTTTTGTTAGTTAGCAGGTTTACACTCTACGCCGACAATATATCTGTATGCACTAACCTTCTTTATATTTTCATTTTTAAAGCTTTTATTTAAAAAACACAAAAAGAAACAGCTTTCGCTTTCTTATTAATGAGATTCCATACCTTAATATTATAATACTTTGATTAGAATGTGCTGCGAGGAAGATTAGATGATTTGTATTCATATAAACCAAATTTATTTCATCCCAAATATATGTACCTATGTAGTAAGTGTGAAAACACCTTATTTAAGAAGCTATTTTAAAACAGTTTATTGTATGTTTATTTATTTTCGATCTACAATCAAGAATATTCTATTGAAATCATGCTTTCTCGTTTTGGATATTATTATTTTAATATCCAATAGGAAATAAAAATAATTTATTCGCCGGAAATATTAGCACTACGCACCATATATTGTATATCTGTTTAAAAAATAAAAAAGGTAATTTAGTGTGGTTTCTTTCTTTTTACTTAAAAACCCGCTATTTTTAGAATTTAGAAAAATATAAAGGTTCTCAATTTATAATTTTTATATGTTTTTTATTACTCTTTAGGGTAGGTATTTGTAAACATTTGTACAGTATGATTTCCTTAAGGGATCGTCTCAGTGGCGGATTGAGACAATTCGCCGCCCTAGGCAGATGCAGAATTGCCGCCCTAGGCAGATGCTGAATTGCCGCCCTTTTTTGATCTTCTTTTACTCACCTTAAGTATAGTTCCGTTAACGTATGTGAGATGTGTATATTCCAGAATATAATAGATTCATGAAGATTATTATTACTACTGTACGTAACATCATTTATTCATTTTGATTTTTTCGCATCGTTTTCACAATTGATACTGTAGTTACTCTTTATATCATTAACGTTTTATAAACAAGGAACGACAAAATAAGTTAATCACTATTGATTAAAAATGTATTATGATTCAGGCTCGTTACTTTTGCTCTCATATAAAAAGATATTTTTCGACAGCCCAAAAAGTAGCGTCATATCTTGTGTAAGCGATAAAAATTCGCCGCCCCTGAAATCTGCCGCCCTAGGCAGCTGCCTACCTTGCCTACCCGGTAAATCCGCCACTGCGTCTCAGTGTAAAATTTTCGAAAAATCGATCGTTTTTGTTGCATTATCGGTTAGTATACACTGTAGTAAACCTTCTCTCAAATTTTCAAATCGAAATTCAAATTATTACGGTCGTTACAGCGTTTCTTGTAGAAAGGGAACGGAGGGAACTGATGAGAATCCCCAGCATCAGTATTGTCATTCGGGAGGAGATTCGTGGTGCGAATGGCGCAAAGCTGAGGCCAATGGATTTCAGGAAATATATTCTCATCCACCAGCGCTCGATGACGATGTCCAAGAGATTTTGAAGCCAATCTACGAAGATTTGGCCACCGACGATTTGTTAGAGAGATGTACGGGCGCTTCAATCTTTAAACGCGTTTTTCTCAGAATGGTGTTTTTCAAAACGGTTTCCACTCTCAAAGGAAGAGTTTTGAAGATATATAGTTCCAATTTGGAGAGAACATTTTTGACGGCATTCTTTATGGCGCTATGGAAGCTTTTTTTTTTGTTTTGAAATCTTCCTATTTTTTTTTACGAAAAACTGTCGAAAAAAAAGGCCAAATTCGATACTTTTTGTTCAAACCGACGCCATTTTGTCAAATTAAAAAAAAAAACCCTCCATAGCGCGATAGCGACTTCCCTAAAGATTACTAATCTTTTTGAAATTTGTGTTTCGGATCAAAGTTGCGGCCGCAATCGTGGAAACCGTACAGGACCTTTTTTTTTATGTGTCATTTCAACAATTTATTCAACTATTATACACCCAATAAATAAACATAAAAAAATCATTTCGTATTCGTCATGAATGTATTTATTTACAAAAAAAAAACCGAACCGATTAGTTTATTTCAACATTAAAAAAAAAAAATCTCGAAAATCAGTGATTTTTCGGAGGGTCACACTGAGACGATCCCTTATAAAATATAGCTGCAATGCTAATATATTATAATACATCGTTCTAGGAGCGGTTGGTAAGATAACTTCGTTCAGACTATCTAAAATCTATCGCAAAGCATTTAAACGGTATAATATACAAATAGTTATGGTATAACAAAAAATAAATTATTTCAGTGAAATAACTAAATACATATCTAAGGTGTACTTTCGTCCGATAATTGGGAGAAGTTTTCACAATAAAAAAAAACAAGTGTACTATCTTTTCCATTCATCAGATGAAAAAACCATCCTTTCTGAATATACTGTACCTGCGAATTTCAAATTAATTAATGCAATATGTTTTTTATTTCTTGTCAATCAGCATCGAAAATTATTTTTTGATAAAATCGCGTTCAACATTGTAAGACGTTAGGCCGCTTTGGGACCTAAAGATTACGTGATTTGTAGAAATTTTTTAAGAAAATAAAGTAATATTACAAAATCTAAGTATGATACCCTATTTTTACATATCTCAAATTATTTAAAAAAAAATTGTGTTTAAATTTTTTTCACAATGACGGCTGTAGTCGCTTAACTTGCATTCATCTGAAAACACTCCACGGCTAGCAATAAAAGTTGTCACCAATTGACCTTAGGACAAAATAAAAACAATCTTTGTTATCTATCTATCATATATCAAATTTACTACGGAAATGCATGTGTTAATTTTTGAAAAAAAATTCGAGTATTTGAAGAAAAAAACTTACCTCTTTTTGTAAAAAATCGCAAAGTTACTTAAGAAATATTTAATTAATGAGTCATAAAATTCATGTGTACCTACTTCTTTAGGCAATTTATTTTGTGTTCTATTCGAGAAGAAAAACGCCTTTGCAGTTTTACAAAACTTCAAATAGATGCTGCATTCAAAATTCGCGCTCCGATAAGTCGATAGACAAATCACAGGAGTTCTAATTTCGGCTTCAGATTTTCAAAACGTATTTTTAATCGTATTATCAATCAAATTAGCGAAAAGCATTTTTGATTTCTGACCTGCTTAGGGCGGTTTAAACTTTGAAGAGCAGAGTATCCAGTATCCTTAGAAATTACCTGCGCGAAATTCGTTATTTCAAAGAATTTTTATTTGAAATTTTGCACAAATAGTTCAACTACTAAATAATTCCGTAAAATATATGTAGACATGTTTTACTGCTGCATGTTGCAAAGAAAACTTGTTCTATTGCCCCGCACAAAAACAGCGTTCCATCTTAAAACCAAATGACAATATACTAACCTTCAGAAGAATACATACGTGATAACTGAGAGTTTGTTCCATGTTGTGATGTTTTATATCGTGTTTAACGCAACAATGGCAATAAAAACAATTTTAGAATATCCACAGGGAAATTTTGGTTGGTTAAAATAAGTTTAAAAAAATGTTCCAATGATGTTTTTGGCATCGCTTAGCATTCGAAGTGCGAATTTGATAATATTTAGTTCACACTGTCAGCAGTTGAGTTGGATCTTATACACTTCATGAAATTATAAAGGCACCAAGGCAACGCATTTGGGTTTTACAACAATTATCGAAAGCAAGTAAAAACCAACGACGAACCATTTTATATTTCTGCCTTTACATCCATAAGTTGCCTAAATAAAGAAAAATGGAATAAAACGCAGCGCATAAATTACATAAAATAAAAATTTTAATCATAACTCATTTACATTACTCATACAATTATAAAAGTAATACAATGCAAACAGTATAAGCTTAACCTGGCTGAATCTATTTAACTGTAAAAGTAAGAAGGATAGAAGGTGTCCAATTATCTATTAAAAAGTCCTGATTATTTCCGTATGTACTGTACCGATTCTGAAAAGGTCTGCCGCAACAATATTTCCTAGAGACAATCACGCTGGTGCAAACATGACTGATCGTCGACTTATCACCTGGCCTGTATCTTTGAGCCAACGAGCGAAACTACGCTAACAAAAGACTACTCGAAATTAATTACGAATAAAATTAAAATCACATTTCATAGACTTCGTATGATTAACTAAAACTAGCAAATAGAGTAGAATGACCGTTTAAAATGCATAGAAACAGAATGAACCAGTAGGTTTGAAAACGACAAAGTGTGTAGGACACGAAACAACAAAAAAACACCAACGAATGAGGCGAAGCAAGTCCTGGATCTGCTGCAGCTGCTGCTGCTGCTCATCAGTCGGAGAAGAGTGGCGTCTTCGGCATTTCCTACGATGCAAGAGTTGCTTCATTCGATGTTAAGCGAAACCATTTTGTTTCCATGCCCTCCGCTACCGCTGCGCTGCGAGGTGCTGGATGTTATTCGAAACTATTGCTTAATTAGTCGGCCCGGCTTAAGCCGAATCGTGCATCTTCGTAGCAGAGTCTAGCGAGCAGACTCCAGCTCGAAGAAAGTGGAGTTCCTCAAGTCAATTTCCTTCCTCGTGATTTCAGCGTGCGATCTGTAAACACAGCACCGGCAAGGATGTTACTTTTTCTTATTCTCCAAAGTCGTCCTATTCGAATCATTTGCCAAGCCGAATGCATGTTCACGTTTTCTGCGATGACAACACTATTCCCATTGTGTATCCCCCGAACCGAAAAGCATATTATTGCGCAGACGATGTTGCTGTGCCATTTGGGTTTGTGTATCTCTTCCTGTTTCTCACTACTATCTGTCGTTTTCATGATTTTGTGGCGATTATTCTGCGAAACAAGAAATGTAAGATAAGCATTAAAACAATTCTGTTTTTCAGTGGCATTTTTTTTAGTAACATTTGTAAGGAACAGCTAATACATCTAACATGGGGCAGGGGAACACAGGTAAGAGTTCTCTCATTAATACTGTTTTAAGGGTTTCAGCACTTAAGTGATCGTTAGGCTTGATAGAAGCTGACTGTAGTGTCGACGATTTTAACTACAAGCAATTATTGGTAGGCTGCGCTCCAGCCAATAAAAAAATCAATAAAAGCAATAATTCAATATACGCGAAAAAACTGCAGTACGATGATAACAAGGTTTCTCGTTTTCGATTGTCATAAAACTGAAATCTCATGACCCATCTTTTAATTATTAAGCTGTATCAAAGTACAGTACACGATATTGGTTTTAATAGCGGTAAAGTGCACAAGAGCAACTCTTAGGGGTTTTCGATAATTGCATTTTAATCGTTTGGTATAAAGTTATAGGTGTGATCATCTAAACGGATAAGGAGTTTTGGTATGTATTAAGTGATGAGCTTGTTGGACTATGGGCACGAATGAAATAAAAGGGCGTAGTGAGTTCAACTTCTGCCTTGGTCCTGCGTTTTTCTCACGCTTCGTTTAAGCGAGCGTGCTCACGAATTGCAAAGATCTGTCTTTTTACCGCCTCTTTCCTCTTCCTCGCCAAAATTAATGGCGCTGGAATTACTGTTTTTTATGTCTTGCGTTAAAGGTATAAAACCTCTCTTTATTCATTTTATTGATCATTCTGGCAGTTACAAACAAATTCTGATAATATTAGATTACTGAAGATTTGAAATATTTGTCTAATGTGGCTATCCAGGCCTTCTTTACGGATAAGGCTAAAGTAAAACAAATATAATAAGCTAACGACGAACGAGGATGAACACCGGACTCGGCCATGGAAGTTCCCCTGTCCCACAGAACTACAAGGAATTCCGGCAGTTATTTCTGGGGAAATGTCCGAAACGTGCTTCGGAGTTGCAATTTAAGGCGCATTTAGAAATTTAAAAAACACACAAATCAATTTTATTTGAAAAATTTAATTTTCGCTTTTCGTCTTATTCTGATTGGAGTCTACTTCATTTCTGCCGATTAAATGTAATGCTAGCTACCTTCTCCACTTCACACAATGGCGTCTTTTCCTTTTTTTCTCCCTCGCCAAAAGTGCTGATTGGTCATCGTTATAATACCTTTTTTGTAACTATGGTAAGTAGCCCAAATGGTTACAAATTTCGTAGCCAAAACACTTCAAATTTTTTGTGAACATGTAGGATGCAGTGTATGAACGAACGATTTTTCGCAACACTAATCTATACTAATATAATATTATAAAGAGATAATATTTGTTTGTTTGTTTGTAGGGGGTAATCTCAGGAACCACTGAACCGATTATAAAAATTCTTTCACTATTAGAAAGCTGCACTATCCGTGAGTAGTAACATATGTAGGTTGTATTTTAGGCTATATTTATTTCATTATGATAAAAATAAGTTTTCAGTTAGAAATATCAATATTTTCAAAGCAGAAAAAGCGGTAGTTGCATCCTTTATGGGTTTGTGCTGACCAAATAGTTGGATATACGTGAAAATAATGTACACTGAATTACCAATTTTGGGGTTGAAGCCAACTCTTTTCGTTAATGGTTTTCAGCCAATCCCGTTAGAGCTCAGTGGAACCCAACAAAAAGGCTTAAGTGATAAGGTGCTCATACGAACTACGAAAGGAGTAAACATAAAAACATATGTAACTTGAAAATGCAAAGTGGTTGTGGAAAAATTTTCCTGAACGTTTAGAAAAACATCACATTAGCATATACCTACATATGTATTGCATATCTATGTCAGGTTCAGCGGTAAACTTCACAACGAAATATGTAGAAACGCACATCTCTAAATTTCCTGATGTTTTTTGTCGTTTCCGATGGATTTGAACTCGGGACGCCTGGCTTCTAGCCATGAATACTCTGAAATGCTCCATACTGACTTTTCATATACAATGTGCGGTGTTCGATTAAAATTTCCCATTTCTTAAAACCTGCCGCTAAGTACCTGGGGGTGATGATCGATACAAAACTCACCTTTGGGGAACAGCTGAGGCAGGCGGCTGACAGGCCAGCAGCCACGGTCGCGAACTTGAGCAGGATCATGGCTAATACCAGCTAATACCCACGGCCCCTACTCGAGCAAGCGCCGGCTGCTGATGACCATGATCCATTCGTTTCTGCCAAAGAATATCTAACAACAAGAAGGGACACTCGAATACGACTGGAAATGCCTAACTAGTATGCACTGTCTGGAAAACACATCCAGAAAAATTTCTCATTAGCTAAAACAGAAACGAACGAGTACCATCCTATCCCCATAAGAAATTAGAGAGAGAACCATAGCAGGCAAAAATTTCTCATGTAGGTACAGCATGTACAGTGTGAGATACAATAGCTTAAATCTTTTTTAGTCCGCCAAAAGCGACCCGAACCCATAGAATCCGTCGACGCATCCGCTCCCGCTCAGCTGTTTATGACAATTCGAGACCAACCGTCAACTGGCGCAGTATACTCCGAAGGTGAATTAACAAGATAAATCTAGTACCAATTCGTCAAGAAACTAGACTAATGAATTCGGGAGAAACTCGGCACCGTCCAGGAAATCCAAACGAAGAAACAGGAAACCGAATAATTACAAAATCACCAAAACAATTCACAGATATCAAATTCAAACCTTTACTTGTCAAATAAACAGCTGATTCAACGAATCCCAACTGGCCAATCCCAACTCGTCAAAGCTCTCTCACGACGGACTGCCCGCGACGAAATATTGAAGGTTCCTCTGATTTTCTCTCTCGCAACGCGCTGCCGTTGCGTCGGCTATGGGTTAGCTCCCATATGAATGCATGTATTCAATAGTTGTGCGGCGACGGCGAACGCGACGTTTGTCGTCGACGGATTCTATGAGGGCCTGCCTTGAAGAAGGGAGGACGCAGGTAGCGCACACGTTGTTGATATATACGTACGCGGTTGCTCTCATTTATTCGCTCTGCATTTTCAGGCGATTTTTTCCGATTCTCAGAAACAGTGTGCGGCGCTAGAGAGCCAGTGTAGGGTGGTGTTATTTTGTTGCGAGATTTGCATTGACTTGAAAAGTTCGGAACATTTTAAAATGTAATTAAGTAAATATCTGCTCTTTCGTTTTAAAAATGATGGGTACACAACATATAAGGCGTTTGGTATGTGACTTTACAAGGGATAATTATCAGGAAATAAGTTTTGTACCCTGCTGGAAAATAGAAATTGTTCAAAATAAAATCATGAACCCTGTAGAAGTGTTTCAATTTTCTTAGCACCTCCCCTAAAATTTTTGTCTTTCTCTCACATATTACTTGTTTATAACTATCTATTTCCAACAAAATGAAACGTCAGGTCCGGTTAACGGTACCCAAGGTCACTAAAAGATAAGGGAAAACGTCACGAGTGTCCTTTCCTGTTGTGTGATATTCTTTGGTTCTGCTCTGTAGTGCTGAGATCTGGGGCGACCGGATGCGGGTGGACGTTTACAGATAGCGTATAGCTTCTGTACAGCGTCGGGTCGCTCTGAGAGTGGTCTGTGCTTACCGGACGATCTCGGAGACGGCGATCATCGTCATCGCTGGGGTGATCCCTATCAGTCTCCAAGCGACGTAGAGGGTAGCCGTCTACAAAAGAAGAACAGAGATCGGGCGAGCGCAGGCTACTGAGGAGGAGAGAGCCCGCACCATGATCAGGTAGCAGGAGTCCTGGGACAATGACTACGTATACAGGATATCCAAAGTCGCGACTTTGGCCTAGCGTAGCCCAAAGTCGCGATTATCTTTGCCGTGTATACGGGAAAGTTCCAAATCTGGCCTAGCCCCGATTGATTTGGGCCTAGGCCTGTATATCTGCATGTGTGTGCTCGATCCCTCAAATGACACAAATCTTATTCGCACACAGATAGCACACAACGGCAAATTTCCTAGCCCACTTTGTGTCGTTTACGTCGATTTTGGCCTACAACCGGTTTCTAGTCCTGATTTGGGACTGTTGTGTATACTTACGTACTCAATGAGTCCAAAGAACGATGGACGGCGAGACTCCTGCCGTTTTATTTTGATATTATTATGCAGTTCAACACGTGGAATCGATGTCATTTATCATTTTTCAAAGCACTACTAAATGTGAACGTCTTGTTTACTAAAGGAAAACGCATTCTAGAAACTTTCCTTATCGTTAATTCCCTCGGTTCACTCAAAATCGTGAAATCCTAACTTTATCATTGAGCTGACCAATATTTTACCAGAATGTCTTTAAACCATCTTGCAGACTCATACCAAACCATTATTACCACAGTTTGTTAAACACGGCCTACCCAGGCAGTAACCAAGCTTTGTTTACAACTCTCTGGCAGAGAATTCACGCTAGTGCACAAAGGCGGCAAAGTAGAACGCCGTGAGAAAAAAAATTAATGCACACTGATCTCGTCCGCAGCATTGAAGTCATTGTTTAATTTATCTAACATTTATCTCGACTCAAGTTTAAGGTCGTTCACGCGGCAATTAGAAGCTACAATGCGACTACCTTAGAAATTGCAATGATGGGCACATTATGACGGGGAGGCGGCGCGGCGTGTGGGGACGTGTTTGTTTCTATGTTACAATTATAAAAATGTGCCTGGAAGCTGCTCTTTAATTGCGTTTTTAATTTATTCAGATTTACTTCGTGCGCGTGGGGAAAGTAACAGCATGTTTTGAGAATAATGAGCACGAGCTCTACGTGGTAGAAAAGGTGGGTGACTACGAGAGAGAAATTTTTGTACAATGGCGTGGTAAATTTTTGTACTGCACTGTTTCACCGCTAGGATTACTTAAACATATTTGATTTTGGAATTTCTTAATTTAATTACATATGTATGTACTTCGTATTTATGGAATTTCATGGAATCCTTTGCCAATTGGAGAGTGGAAAATTTTGTCAAATTGTGAAGAAAGAAAAACGACCCAACGAGCGTATTTAAGACCTAATAAACCTCCTACCTTAAAAAAGTGTATTTTTAAGAATAAGACCTACTCCAGAATCCTCTGTAGAAATTCCGAACACGAAAAAAATACTATTTATTTGACAATGCTAAGGGAGCTCAATTTGGTATTATCGTTGAAGATTATACCACCGCTTCCTAATGGTAGCAATGTTAGCTTTACTCATCAAAGTTACTTTATTCTGGAATAGGCCAGAATTACACCCATATGTTGGTGAATTTGTGTGTGAATATTTTTGATTTTCGTATCCGATTAACCACTTATTTCCCTTGTTAAAGATGCCTTCGAAAAATGCCTGTCATAGATTCAAGTTATGCAGTAAATTATTGAAAGGTCATCCAGTCTAAATGTACAGTAAACGGAGAAATTTTAGTAGCCAACGACTGATTTCAAATTAGGACAGTTACTTTTCCCAAGTCAGCCTGTTGACTTGTGCCCTTAGGCAAAATTATAAAGCTAGTACCTAAAACGTCTCTAGACTTTTAATTATACCATCAGTGCTGTAGATGTAAGGGTAATTAAAGTTTTACATTTAGCTTATCCTAATTTTCCAAATAACTCTTTATGCTTAAGTTGGCGGAAAGTTTTGCTTCAATGAGTGAAATGGGGCGTGAACGGCCAATTACATCAATTCGTCGCCGTTCACGGCAATTGAACTTATGATAATGGTAATTTCAACGAATTCTAACAATTTGCATTACAAGATTGAATTATTTCAAGAAATGGTCAGCAGTTGTAGTTGCAGCTGTAGAAAAAGAAGTACATAAATTATGTTGTTTTATAATTGATATTACGAGTAGAATGACATGGTGCACGCACAATAAATCAATTAAAAATTACAACATCTTTCAAAATTTGTTTCGAAAGTTTTCTTACACGCACACTTCGGGAGTTAGTTCGTGGCCCCTGTAAATTACAATTTTGTTTCTTTCTTGCTTTTGGAAAAAAAATTTAGGTAATTTGTTTGTATTGTGTCGTATATTTGATATTTGTATTAACACGATTAGCATAACAGTGATTACGCACTAAACCTAAAAGTTTCAAATGTATGTATTTAGGGCACACACAGTGAATCTAAAAACAATGCTTCACAATAAATTAGATGATAACTATTTTAAAAAGAACAATATAATAATGATAATTTAAGTTACTATTTATTAGATTTAATTTTTATTTTTGATAAACAAAAATAGATAATTATTTCAGCTACAATTCTTGATGTTATGTTCTATGCTTCCTAAATTGGTATTGTAAGTTCGATTATTCGTAACGATGACATATTTGCAATTACAAAATTAAAAATATATCTGTCCCTATTCTCCCCTCAAATGCACAAAGTTCTGCTATTAGAGTCATTGAAAATTCTCAAGTTTTTGCATTACAAAAATGCATAGCTAAAATTTCGGATAGAAACACAAATGCAAATTCCCCCAAGTGTTCGAATACATAACCGCCTTCCGAGTGCTTTCAAGTAAAATTTCAAGTATAATTTACTTGTAAGTAGGTACGTACGTAAACCTAATACTCGTAATAACTAGATTGTAGAAAAGTACCTACTGAAGCGCAGCCGTGTTAGAACACCTTAAGTTTATTGAACTTTCGAAATCGTCTATCACGTATATCACGTGGCAATGAATACAAAAATTTAATCGAGTACAATTGGTTACAGTTTGTGCACACAAGTTCTAAAAATGCCATATTATAATATTTTGGTGAGTAATCATATTTTTATTTTTATTACATTTCGTTCTATATGTAAGAGCTTGCTTTTAAAAGTATTTTAAAGTATAAATATCTTATTATTTACTTTTAATTATTAGCCTTCTGTAAGCTATTGAGGAATTAGTTAGTGTGAAAGCTGCACTGGTTGCAGCAGCAGGTCAAGGTCACCATATTATTGCATTGTCATAAGCTTTACAGACATATATAGGTATGTGTACCAAGTTTCATCCTATTCCGATAACGACAATTGATTCGAAATTGACTTGCAATGACTTCCCATACATAATCGCATTCTATTCGTCCGAAGCGAACCCTTTCATTTAATACCAATGCCAAGAGTGTTGTGTAAACCCCATATTGGGTTTAGAATGATGACGCATAGTTAATCGCATTCTACTCATCGAACCCTTTCATTCGATATCCACATTGAGGTCGTCACTCGTCCATCATATTAGGTATGAATTTAAAAATTCGCACTTAGTCACGACCCGAAGATTAGTTAGATCATCATCTCTTCGATAGTCACTGGCTTCGGACGTGTTTCTAGTTCTCTCTTGAAATTTCAATTAGTATTTTGATTTAGTGGTCTAATATGTCTTTAAAATTGAACTGTGATGCGTTTGTTTCAAGACAGAAATATAACAGAAGGTAATATGTGACTCTTTATAAATTAAAGATAGGTGGAAGTCTCTTGATTTGTGATAAATGAATATATCCCTTACCTGCGCAAGTTTATTCGGATTAACCAGATAATATTTCTGGTAAAATTTCTCCGTAAATGTGTTGTTTCACTCGTTGAGCCTCTTAAGATTCTGTTTAATTTATCTTTGTGTTCATGTGTTTTCCCTAAAATGTGGAAACTATTTCATGTGATTCCCATATTTAAGAAGGGAAAAAAATATTTAATCGAAAATTATAGGCCAATTGCTAAACTTTCATCCACTCCAAATTTTTTTGAGTCTATCGTAAGGGATTACTTGACTTTTTATAGCAGTTCTATTTTATCTGAGAGATAACATGTATTTATTTATCGACGGTAACTAATCTGGTGGAATTTTCAAGTTACTGTTTAACAAATTTAGAGAAGCACAAACAAGTCGATTCTTTTTACACTGATTTTAGAAAGGCATTTCATAAGCGTTCCCATAAAGTGCTAATATTTAAACAACTATGACTTGGCTTTTCCAATGATATTGTTCTATGGATCAAGTCATATCTCCGATCTTTCAAAGCTCAATTTTCCTCTCTCTCTCAATCTTTTCAGATGCTATTCCTGTTCTGTCTGGCGTTCCACAAGGTAGTCATCTTGGTCTCTTACTTTTCACCTTTTTCATTAACGACTTGCTCCCTCGTAAATATATGTAATGTACATGTTCTAGCATATGCCGATGTCCTAAAAATCTTTAGGTAAATCGGGTCTTTACAAAACGCTTATAGACTATAGACTACAAGAAGACCTGATTATTTTTGCGGAATGGTGTTCTAAAAATCATATGATTTTAAATGTGAGGAAGTGTTACTACATATCATTTAGCCGGTAAAGTTCTATTTTTGAGTTTTCGTATAAAATTCACGACAGCCCTCGGTCTCGCCAGGATAATGTTATGGATCTTGGCTTGAATATTGATGTAGAATCTTTGACGCCACATTGAAAATATAATCAATCGGGCTTACTCATCATTTAGCTTACTTAATACAGCGTTGTATATCTTAAAAATTTTATGTTGTGATTTTGTCCATTATATTTTCGAATATGCGTCTGTAGTCTGGATGCCGCATTACGACGTGTATATACAAATCGTATCAAAGCAGTACAAAAGAAGATCCTGCGTTTCGCTCTTCGCCACTTACCTTGGATATATCCTTGCAATCTTCCTCCTTATGAGGACCCATTAAAATTGTTAAGTTTGACATCCCTCTCTAAGCGTAGAGAGGGTGTAAGTGTTATATTCTTGAATGATATCATTGCTGGCAAATATGGCCTCTCCTAATTTCTTAAACCTAATCAATATTAATTCTCGGCCCAGAGAACAGCATTTTTTTTATCCTACTCACCATAGAACTAATTAAAGCAGTTTTGAACCAATATCGGCAATGTCATGTGTAAAATGTATAATACGTTCTATCCTTTTTTAGATTTCCACTGTGATAGGCTAGCATTAAAGGAATGTTTGTTCGATAAGTAAATAGTAATCCAATTTAGTATTAAATTAATCAATAGTAATACAACTTAATGACTGATTTCAAATATGTATTGTTATTTATTTTAAATTGTATTCCTACCATTTATCTTTATTAACTGTCAGATGGCATATTGTACCTGTTGATAAATAAATAAATAAACTCTTGTCTAAATTAATGAAAATATCCATGAATGGACAAGTGTTGCTTTTTCAGATAGTGAGGCTCTTACCGGTATAAATTTAATTTTAAATACTTGCCCAGCGGCGGCAGTAATAAAATAATAGCCAATTTGGGAAAAGGCGAGTGGTCAGGTGAGAAAATAAAACGACGGCTGTCGAGCCGAGCTTAGATGGGCACAAAGGCAAGGCGCATTTCTACATATTTTTGCGGACCAAGTTTTTGCACATTTCGAGCACATCCAGCCGAAACGCATGCAGAAGTATCTCAACAAAAATAAAACGAGTCGAGTGCAGAAACTGGTTCCACTTTGGGCATCATCGCCGCATTGTTGGGGCGACCAACACAGGTAACAAGTGAACTCGGTGAACCGCTTTCGGGCGGAAAGAAGAGGAGTGATGTAACTTACCACTATTACAGATACAAGGTGCCCTGCTGCCGGTGGTCGAAATGATGTATGTAGAGCTTCTTTTTTGTCTTCTCCTTGGACGGCCGGAGATCCCAGACCAAATTCGAGAGACTTCGAGGTCGTGAAAGGCGACGCGTTTTTTTCTCAGGAAGCTTCGAGTCACCAGATGTACGACCACCACTTCGCGAGGAATCTAAGGTACCTTCGCGAGCACCGCCCGTACTTGCACTTTTGGACAGTTGATTGATCTTTTCCTGACCTTTGGGAGTTACAGAGATCGGAGTGGTGGAGTTGCTGTCTGGAGTCAGTTGCAGACTGCTTAAGCTTTTGTATCTGAAGGAGGAAGACCGATACGTTACCGTGTCCACTCGATTGATATTTAGATTTGCGGGCTTACCGTATGTGAAACAGCGGACTCTGGGGCTCCAGACTCTCCTTACCGTTGATGGCAGTGACTGGCGAATTCCCATTCGGGGGGGTATTGTTCGTAATTACCTTCGGATGATGGTTGTTCGATGAGTTCTTCACGTAGAGTTTTGGTAACGTTGGCCTTTGTCGTTTCTCCGGCAGTTTCTTGCCGGGAATGGTCTCAATCGGTGGTGGCACAGGTTTGATATCTTCCTGAATATGGCTATGATTAAAATGTGGCTGCAGGTGCGGTACCTGCAGTTGTGACTGATGATGGTGGTGATTATGGTGGCTATGATGACTATTTACTTGTTTACTTGACTCTAGACTACTGTAGTTGTTGTTGTTGTTGCTGCTGCTGCTGTTGTTGTTGTTGTTGCTGTTGCTGCTCACGCGTATAAGACTACTGTAGTTTCCACTGTCTGGTTGTGACTTTATGGTGGACTCGTTTATGGGCTCGAACCGATTAATCCCTTTAGATAAGGGCGCAAGCCCTCGCACGTAGTCGTATATGTGGTCAATTTCGTTATACTCATCTGCGATCGAGTTAAGACTCGACTGCTGATACTTATTAGAATCACAACTGGCACTCTTTCGTAGTACGTAGCCATTCTCTAGTCCTGACGAGACGACTATAGGCAGCTTACGACTATTACTTTTAGACTCTTTTTTCTCCTTCTCTGATAATTTCAAATCAACTATCTGAAGGCGATCACGTGCGTCTGCTAGAAGGCGCTGGGCCTTCTCCAGAAAACGAGAATATTCAATAAAATTCTCTAGTTGTTCCATGTTTTTTGCTCGCTGTAGCTTAAGCTTTGCATTTAGTGGAACAGCTATTAGATCGGTGTCTTTTTGTAGCGGCAATGCAAACACACGATCGACGTCAACACAGCCCAAAAGACGTAGTTCCGGCACAAAAGGTTGTTTTAAACCTTTTGGTGCGCTTCCATGGACTAGCCTGTAAGAAAAGATAACTTCATGTTAGAAACTGAACAAATTTATAAAATATTGCCTTTAATGTTCAGTTCACAATCCTTTTAATTCTTTTTTACAAGCACTTATGCTTTAAATAATGGAACATCAGTCTTATCAACCATAATATGGCAAGCGAACTTCATTAACGGATTTCTAAGGAATAAGAATACGCACTGGCGAATTGCTTTAAACCTTGCGAAACCGAGCATAAAAGCTAGTTTACTTTATTTAATATTTCCTATACCTTTAGTTACAATTATTTGAAGGTCGTGCTTATATATATGTAGTTATCCTAAGTCTACCACCGTTGTGTTCAACTATTATACAATTTCTCTTCATTTTGTAAGTATTTTAGATTTAACATATGAACTGCGTATTTGTCAATAATTTCCTTCTTTTCAATACCACTTTTATAATCATCAATAGTTTTAATTTCTAAGGATTTGTTATACTTGTTACGCCTCATTTTGTAACACCTCTATATTACATGTGTTGTCACAATAATTATACATCGAGAATTAAATAAAATCGCTATTTCACATTATTCTAAGAAGTAAATTATGGTCGCGCAAATTAAAATTGATATGTACTCTCAGCATTAGTATGTATTTTCGATGGAGTTTGTTTAGTTTTGTCTGGTGGTAATATCTGACAACGCTAAATAGATATGTTAAATTTCCTCCTCTTGTCCAAAAATTTAAGTGACATAGAAAATTTTGATGTAGCCCATTTTGTAACTATAGAAGGGGGGGGGGGGGGGGGGGGGGTAAGACGGAGTAGAGGGCAAGACGGGGCAGAGGGTCTCACGTGTCGTACGAACGTCCAATCACTGCTGCTCTGGCTCTCGTAATGACGCGACGTTGTATTGTTTCTCAGTCAGCACTGTCACCGGTTTGTGAGTTTACGCGTTTGTGACCTAGCGCCAAAAACTCTGTTTTTGTCAAATTGCTTGTTATTTTCGCGATGTGCATGGCATGTGTTTTTCCCCTCAATATAAACTATCAAGAACTCACCGAAAGTTATTTTTGTTTATCAATAATTATACTAGCAGAATAGAATAATACGAATACGTTTGTTTCAATATTTTGATTTGTTTTTTTTTATGGTACGTTATTTTATTCAAAGGGCAAGATGGGGTACCTTACCCCGATATCTGCCAAGTACAACTGATTTTTTAAGTTGAAGTAATAACAAAAATCAAAATATCCTCTAATCCTTCCTATATTATTTCGCTAAGGGACGAGATCGATGTGGTGCCAAATATAAGGACACATTACACAGAAACACCATATATGGCACAGTGTTGGAAGCCTCAGATTACCGTTCTTCACCGAAACGCATAAAACTCACATTATATTGATCTACAATTAAATAAAGCCGAGTTAAACATTTACGTTCGTGAAAGAGATAATTTTTGGGGGTCAGGTTTGTACATGGATCCAGTCTCGCACGGATCGGTAGTGAAGAAGGGAAGGGAGGCGCTCGGGGGTTTTCGGGGTGGCTGATTTCAAATCAAAAAATTTCCATCAACGTTTTTAAATTCAAGAAGGCGGATTCAATATGGCGACCGAGAAAGTTAAACTTCACCGGCTGCCACACCTCCGACTTGTTTAGTTGCTGCGAAATTTTTCACGGGTCAACTAGTATAAACAATTACTTGATCAATTTTCAGTTTAGTGTTACGGTACTATGAGCTGTTAGCTAGATCCATTATGCGGTGTGTTTTAGTCATGTCGTATGATAACAAAATTGTTTATATTTGGACTAGCTTATAAATTATATTACTAGGTACTTAAAATCACATCAAAAATTGTGAATTAGAATACAAACACTATTCCTCATCAAAAAATAATTGTAGTTTGGAAAACTTTTTTAAATATGTATATACATGCACATGTTATAACGTTATCAGGTTTAACTATTACTATAAATCTACCTTGTTCCAAAGCTTTCAAAACGAAACGAATAATTAGAACTACTGCGATTATGAAATTTTCTAAATTTTCCCAATTTAGAAAAAAATGTAGTTGTGGTTGAGGTCCCAACATCATATCTAGGAATTTAAAAAATACTTCCTTAGAGATATCAAATACTCTCTTTTCATGAGAAACACCAATAAAACCTTAAAAGAGGTGCAAAAGGTGAATTTGTTAAAATTATAGATCGTAGAAGACGAAAATGCACAAATTAAATCGTTAGAAAGTTCCAAGGTTATAAAGGTTATGTTAAAACCGCTGTCATCTCCCTACTCCAATCATGTTTAATTAAAAATAATACAATTTGCGAAATATATTTGTCAGTAGAGTCTCACTGCAAACCCAGGTGTTAGATAATTGTAACGATTATAAATATTATTTTCTATTGTTACAACTCTTTTTATTACTGTTTAACTGTTGTCAGAAAATTTGATATACTTATTTCATATCTGAAGTTTAAGTCATAGGTACTATTATATAATCATCCTCGCGGTTATTGCATCATTCTCGGTTATTGAAACAATAACGATTTTTTAAACAACGCAACTTCACAGAAAATTTCGTCAAACATTTTGGAATAAACGCTTAATACTATAATTTAAATAATTGTTAGAGATAAGAATTAATAAAAATTTCTATGAGGAGCAATTCTAGAAATATGTATGTGTAAAAATCTTACCTTACAATAACTGGCATACGTTTCATCAGTAAGTTTTTCACCGAATGAACACCACTGATACTATCTTCTTTGGCGATCGGTGAAAATTTTGCTTTGGCTTCGAGTGGCAAATTGAGGATCTCGTCCTTTCCATTCTTACATTGCAGAAATTTGCCATTATCTGTGATTGTTGTTAGTATCTCCCCCGCGTGGACTGTTTTATTCAAGTGATTGCATCGAAAAGTTTCGCGTACCAAAACGCGTAAATTTCGACGCTTCGAGAGCTCAAGCACGGAATCAATGCACCGCGTTGAGCGGCCATCTTCGCTAAGCAGCTCAAAGTAACCAGGATACGTTTCAGGTATTAGCACCTTTGGTCCAACATTAGTGGGCTTCCTGCCCTCTTTGATCTTGATCGGCTGCGCTAGAATTTGATACTTCTTGCCCGCGTTCAAGAACAGCGCTGTGCTCTGCAGAGATGGGTTTGATAAGGTCGGTACTCCCAAGTTCTGGTGCTGTCCCTTAACGATCTTGGCAACAGCAGGCAGCTGCTGTCTCGCAAAGTCCCTGAGATAAACTGGAATTGAATCCCCGAATCGGGATGCGGCCAATATGATTTGGCCATCAGTTGCGGCCATCGCTGTTCACGTAACACCTCGTTTCTGAATGCACAAACATTAATCACATTATTTATTGGCCGCAGGCGTCTGAATGTTATCGGTCTGATCTCGGGGCCCCTTCGTCTAGAGTTTCAGCCTCAACAAAGGAGGTGGTCGCCCGACGTCTGCAAAGATAAAGAAAAATCCACGTGAAATTTATTGCATTTGTACGCCACATTTGTTTGATTTTTCAGTTGACTAAATTATGATCCACTCTTAAATGGTCATAAGGCAGCGGTTTTATGGCTTATCTCGTAAAGGGTTCGCCTGATTCAGGCTCGTAAGTTCTAGGAACGGCAAGCAACTTAAAAAGGCCATTAGTATGCTGTACGCCATTTTCTGTGGCTATCGATTGGCTAATGATCAGTTGGCTAGACCTCAAAAGAAGACATTCTTTTGCCCTCAAGTAAAGGGGGTTCAACGTTTTGCGCAGCGAATGAAACTCCTAATAGCCCATTAATGACACTTTCCAAGTGGCTTTACACCGTTCAATTTAAGCGATTTGCATTAGCGCCCATACACGAACAGGACATGTTTTGTAATAGTTTTAGTTTCTTTTTCCGTCAACATGCATAGGTAAGTCTATTATTTTATGTTTATAAGAAATACCTGCCGATCGTTTCTAAATTTGAAAGATATCATGAGGTAAAAAAATAATTAAAAATTTCAAATAGAAATGTTTTTTTACCTTAAAATCTGTTGTTTTTTCCATCTCACGTGAAATATATTATAATTATCACTAAAATTTTTAAAAACAATATTTCCAATATCTTTTGGTTGAAAAATAACTTTTAGATGGTGGATTTCAATCTTAAAACGATAGCATCAATCGTCGGAGTGTGGAATCTTAGGTGGAGTGTTCCGATGGCACAAAATAGAAATGCGTTTGGGGTCTTTACATCACGAACAGTGAGACAGGCTGTAGGCTGTAGTATTATTCCTGTTGTACCTAGTTATGTGGAAAAAGTTCAGGACGAAGTTTATGATAAAATACAAATCCATAGCCTCTCAGGTAGTTTGCCGTGAAACACGACCAAACGACTTTCTATATGTCTTACAGCTTGCATTTAATAATTTAATTTTTGATTAGTAAGAGATTATCAAACTAGTGCTATATATTTTTGTAAAACGTAATAACGGTAACGTTGTTTTCTGATTTCCACTAAAAATGACATTTATGTTCAGTAGGTACTGATTGCAAATTATCATGGAAATATACACAGTTGCAAAGCGTATATAAATTGATATTAAACACATATTTCAGAAATGTGATCGATGCTGTGAATCACTTAGGGGAAAGTCACAGAAACAAGTTTACTGATTTTTTCTGGCATAAATTGGATGACTTTGAACTGGATGACGTGTGGTTCTAACAAGATGGTGCAACATTTCATACATCTCGTGTTTAGTTTAGTGATCACGCAATCTCAAGGAATGCAAATGTGACAAAATGGTTACCACGATCATAGGATATAAAATAATTGGACTTTTTCTCGGGAGTTTATTCCAATAAACCACATCACTCAATGATCTTAAAACATTAGTTGTGTCACTGGTGAAATAAGAGCTGATTTATGTGGAAAAGTGACTAAAACTTGGTGTTCCAAAATTGAGAATTTTTAAATGAGAGGTGGCCTTCTGATGGAATTCTTTTCAAATAAAAATGTCATGAATGATTTAAAAAAAAATATAATCGAATTAGAAATTATAGTATGGAACGCTATATGTGATAATATAAAAAAAGCGAAAAGATAGCGATACAAACAATCTAGAACAATGTGCATCACGTTAAACCCTTTATCGGCTTTAATTATCGGTTACAAAAAATGGGTGTTTTAAATTGGTTCAGGAGCTACATAAGGCTGTTTTTTCTATGTCATAAATCAGCCTTCAACTTTGCAAACTTTAAAGAAAAGAACCTCTCTGCACACGTTTCGAGGTATATAGCACACAAAAGGCCGTGGAAGGTAGTGGAAACATATAGAACAATATGTCCTTTCTGATGCACGGATGGCGTACCCAAAGCGTAATTTACTCCTGGATTCCTATTCCCTACATGGCAACGCATGTGGTAATTATGTATCCATCCATCTGCTTGCATCACGCAGATGCAAGCCAAGAAGTGCATTTTAAAATTTGCATCTCTACCGGCTGTCTAGAGTCTAGACGTCGATGTGTTCTTGGCCACGACGTTGCAGGTACATATGGCTCCGTATAATAAATGAGTTGCTTAATGATTCGCCAAGGAGGTAGAAGGGTTCTCTGCAATCTATTTATTGTTGTGGCTAAATGTGCGTTTACTATTTTATTTTTATTTCATTTCATTTGGTTTGCCTTTTTCAAGACCACAAGTTTATGTTACTTACCTTCGTGCCATTGTTGGCTTATAGGCATTCGTGTGCAATGCGAGCTCCATGTTGAATTTTAACCAGACTGCCTGACTGATGTTCGATAGAGGTGAAGAGAAAATGGGAAAAGTGTTAAAGTGGAATAATTGCTTTTTTGACAGGCGAAAAAAGTACACAATCTCGGGATTAATGGTCTCCTCAGTCTGGACAAGGCCTTTTAGGAATAATAATCTTGGCGATGGACATGGTAATTTATAACTCCAGTGATTTTAAAACTACCCAAGATATATTGCGGAAGCTCGTCTGAGACGGACGCAAATATTATTAATGGGTAAATACTAATTTACAACATTTATCAGCCCCTAAGCGGAGAGGGTACAGTTGGGGGAATAAATATTTTAAAATAATAATTATCCTTGAGCAGATTCGATAAATTTAAAGTGGCTCAAATTAAGTAATATTTTTCAGAATGTTAAAAATATCAAGAAATTGTTAAGAGTAAATGAGGTACAACAAACAAAGTCGATGCGCGCACACCATGCCTTAAATTTAAATACATTAAAATCTTCAAACAATTTTGACCGAAACTATGTATGTATGTATGTTTTGCCTAAATTGTTGCATGATAACTCGACTAGTTTTATAATATTTTCAATAATTTTTTTAACTATTCACAATAATCTTTTCCCTATATTCATGCAGCCAGATTACGATTACGCCAGATAACACAACCTAAATCAGTGTTACTTTGTAACTAATCACTCGACTCAAAGTCCACAAATTAAAAAAAATGCGAGTGTTTATACATATTTCTTCCTTTTTTCTTGAATAGGCATATCTTCTATCTATATATATAAAAATGAATTGCTGTGCGTTAGTCTCGCTAAAACTCAAAAACGGCTTGACCGATCTCGATAATTTTGTTTTGTTCGCTATAATACAAGGTTTAAAAAAAAAAGAAAATTCGGGAAACCTCAAAGAAAAAGCCGAAAAATCGAAAAAATCGAAATTTCCGTGTTGTATAGGAAGCGAGTTTTCCAACATCAAGGAATCTTTATGAAAAAGGCAATTGGCGATTTTCGGGGTCGCAGATCTCGAGCTTGCATTCAAAATTTTGGAATTCAAGATGTCGGATCCAATATGGCGACCGAAAAAGTTAAACTTGAAGGGATTTCCCAGAAAATCCGCACTAGGGAATTATCGGGATCACTGATTTCGAATCTGCTATTCAAATTTTCAAATATGAGACCACCCCCACCCCGCTGGGAGATATAGGAGAGGGGGTGCAATAAGGAGGTGGTGTGAAATGAAGAAAACTAAATTTAATAATACTGTTGGAAAATATCTAAAACATGTGTAAAACGCAAATAGGAAAACGCTGGGTCACATAGGAGAGGCGGTGGTGCAGTAGGGAGGCGTTGTAAAATTAAGGGATACAAATTTAATATTATCCCGGGAAACGCCGGGTCAGGGCAAGCTAGTGTACATATAAATATATGCATATATGTATATAATCTCCTTCTGCGAAACAATCATTTAAAATATCTACCATTCGAATATTCCCATCTTCCTTTTAGCGATTATCCTTAGTATTCCGGAACCATTCCTCCGGGCTAAAAGGAATACTCTTGAGGATTTAACTACGATCCTTTATTATAGGATACACTTCTTAGAAATATTTAAATTAAATTTAACTATTACGAATTTTCGAACTTAAGAAAGGGAAGTAAGAAAAAACGTAAAAGCACTGGAGACAAACAAAAATAACAACAACAAAAAAATAAAATAAAGCAATAACTCCACAATGGGTGGCTTCAATCACATTTTTTCAGGTTTATGAGTCAACTATAACCGCAAGTCATTGAATTTATATATTTTTGTTGCGTCTCGTACACCTCAATAATGGAGTGGGGCAAAAAAGAAACACACAGCAAATTGTTGAATATGTAAAATGAGAAGTTTTTAAATGTCTTTCAGATTAGTCACTGTACCGTGTCACAAATGAATACAATCATGTCCAACGTAGCTGACCCCTGCTCTTAATGCTTTCACAAAAAATATTCAGCTACAATTACGCGATCGTTGTCACTTGGATTAATGAACTCGCGACAATTACTCCACGCATATCTCTCTCTTTGTTTGGAAATGTTTTTATGCCCACCGTTAGAATATTAAATTTATTTGGAAATTATGTTAAACAAATTGCTCAAAATCGCGAGCACAAAGGCAACATAATGTTTGGAACATCTATTGTTCAGGATGATTTGGATTTCTATGCCAAACGGCGGTTATTTTGATACGAAATTCCTCGCAAGGAGAGATTGAAAAACTTGTTTATTTTCGGCACGAACCGCAGAACGCTGCAATCAAAGCCATTCTTCAAAAAAATTTCCTCGTGGTTTTTTTCTTAACATAACATACATGCCGCCGAACTGTCGATATATCTGCTAAAAATGTCGAACACATTTTATGCAAAAATGCATGCGCATGGCGGACAGGTTTACAGGCTCAACCGAAGTTATGTCCGAAATTCGCAGAAACATGATATCATCTCCGCTCCACCTAATGAATGATCCTGAAACATGCCATCAAGCAATTTATTCAAAAAATCAACCGACTAAGTCCTCGACGTGACGTGCACCGTATGTTATACTCGTACATGTTGAAAGAATAGCGCTAGAATGTTCGCCAGCCGCCAGCCGGAGGAAGAAGTCATCGACTCACTTAAGTCGCTCTCCAGTATGTGAGACGGCCTTGAACTCATATTTTAGGCCAAGCTCAAGGTCACGCACCGATGCACATTGCAAGTATGTGGAGCCCAACGGGAGTAAAGTCAGCGAGCAGACATTTCTATGGCGCATGTCTGTGCGGCTGAAGTGCGCCGGCCTAGCCTATTGCAGCTTAACTTTCTTCTGCTTGGATGAGCGCACTGAACACCTATCGTATTGAGCCATTGAAAGTAGTGCAGTCGCATGCCGTCTTATCTACACACTTCTAGCTGATTGGCTTGCTGGACTTTGCTTATGACTGACTTTGCCAGAAAGCAAAACGCAAAGAAATCAGAATTTTAAACCTATCCAGCCGATATTAAACCGATCCAGGGATGCCGACATGTGTCAAATCTCTTAGGGCATGTTCGTTGGTGAAGACGTTTTATCTGACTGCGGTCACTTCCGTACGTTGTACTTTGTTGCGTATTTCTTTGAAATGGGCGACGTTTGCTTTACTTTGCCTGTCCGATTAGTATTTAATATGATATTTGTTAGTTGATTCAGACTTATTATTTTTTTAGATTAATGTTAGAAAAATAATCAAATTAGACCATTGAAAATATTATTTCATTAGGCGGAAGACATAACATTTATGATTTTGTAAATATTTCGATTATCTCGACGATTTGATTCATCGATTGCTATGATTTGTTAAATTAATGATAAAGAACTAAACGGACTAGATTCACCGCCAATAATTCAAAGATGTTAACTTTTCGATTTTTCAAGGAATGTTGTGGTGTAAAAAAATCACAGTCATATTCCGGGAAAAGTTGTTTATTACTTTACACAGATTGCGATATTAATTTTATAGTTGCAACTTTTTAAGAATATGGTTTGGTTTTTGATTTTGTATGCTTATTTGAGGAGCTATGCATTTTGATTGGCGGTCAACTTTGCCCTGGGGATTTTCCCCCGGCTATTAAATTTGCCCCGTTAATTTTACCATTTTCGTATAATATATAAAATTATTTGTAAAAGGTTCATTCCAGTCTATTAGTCAGAAACTTAGAAAGGGAAAAATTACCAGGGAAAATCGCCAGGGGAAATTTGACCCCCTGCTATTCATTTCACATCATCTAAACCGAGGAGCAAACATTCTCTGCTTCATACCACCATAATGGTAAGTTGAATGTGAAAAATGTGTATACAACTTTTTTTGAACCAGAATTTTAAGGACTTCAGTTTTAAAAACTATAATTGGCATCCAGCTAACAGGATGCGAGATATTTACGAAAAATATATTTTCGTTGCCTTTAACCTCAAATAAGTTATACACGATGGAATTTTTAACAGGATCTTTGAAAAGTCGAAATAAAGTTGCACACACAAATGCCGCTCACTATTCTTCTGCAGAATAATCTGAAATTACTGCGCTATAATTCTAGCATGAGTTGCAATACAGTTATGGACTTGATTACAGGTGGGAAGTATTTTTTGGGAAAGCTTGGAATATTGGCCAGGAACTTATCAGATCTCGTACCAAATACGTACAGTATAAACTTCATATAAAAACTTACTTTGGGGTCATTTAAGAAGGCTGGATCGAAAACTAAAAAAACGAGAGAATTAATTCAAATTTCGCTGGATGATAGTTTAACATCATATAAATCAATTACAAAAAAAAATGCATGTCACCAGCAAAATAGAAGAGAAAAATTAAACTAAAGTTTATTAAGGGGTTATTACCAGCTTAATTTTTTTTTAAATAAATTTTATAAGTATGATATTACATTTGATTAAGTACTTCTTGAACTAAAACAAAAAATTGTTTCATTGAAAAATATTCCAAAATGGCGGCTATACAGTAGGTCACGTAAACTACCATTTAAAAAAATTCCTTCTACGGCTGGCAGTGGAAGTCTCGTCCAAAGTAACTTAAAAAAAACAAAAATTGTTTCATTATCTACATGATTTTTGCTACAGAAGTACACATGATTAAATTTTTAGAATTTTTTTTCGCGAAATGGCAGTTGTTTGAAAAAAAAATCGTTTTTTCAACGAAAAAACTCGAACTAAATGGTTTATAACTTTTTTTCCTGATATACAATCGCTATAACCGTGTGTACTTCGTTAGATAATTTAATAATAAAGGTCCAGTTAAAATTTGAAGTCAATCGGATGAAAACTGTTCGAGTTCTACTGCCGGCCAATTTTTAAAACGTGGTTCCGAGAAAAACGCGTAAAAAAAAAATTGGAAAAGTGGCTTCGGAAAAATTGGTTTAGAGGCATTTTAACCTTTCTACACAGTATATTTTTATTCTAGGGATGTTTTAGCATTATTTAAGCCAATAGAAAAAAACAGGAAAAAAAAATTAAGCTGGGAATAACCCCTTGTTTGATTTATATGATGCTAAACTATCATCTAGCGAAATTTGAATTATTAAATATTTAATTAAAAGTATATCACTTAACACAACAGATCGTGCATCCACAGTATAACCCATAAAAATCTTCCATTGTTGACATTCGACAAGCCAGAAATGTCAATTCCAAGAAGATCACAACATGAGAATATATAGTGAAATTTGCATAATTTTGTGGCTAGAATTCGAAGATTTTAAATTCGAGCAACAAGAAGGGGCCACAAGCCATACAGCTTATGAAACAATTGCGTGAAAAATTGGATTGCTATTTAATTTTAAGATTTGGCGACTGAAATTGACCACTAAGGTCGTGCAATTTCACCGTTTGATTTATTTTTGTGGGGATATAACAAATGACGCGTCTATGCCAATAATCCGTAAAATCTTGAGGGTTTTAAGGATAAGTTTGGTAATATTGTGACGTCATCGAAAATTGACGTAAGCGGATCGTGAACTACAACAGGGACCGAAGGGTCATTTGATGTTGTGTTCCTTATGTAATTGCAAGGACCACTTTATTGGTTGAAATTAATATACATATATACAAAAGAGATAACCATATGTGCATTTTATTTTTAAGAAAATTCACACCTGAAGTTGGATAAACTCTGTTCAACAATTTGTACAAACAGGTGCGAAAGTCAAGGCAGGGGGGATATTCAATTGCAAAACGACGTCCGTCCAATATAATACCGGAGACAGACGGATGACTTGAAGTACACTTTTCTGCAAAGGCTACTTTATATGATCATGTGCCACTCTCTTTTGCAGCAAAAGGAGTGTATAAAGTATATAATATATGTATATATGGTATAAAGTAGCGTTTGCGGAAAGTATATTTGGAAACCGTGTTTCAAGTAAAAGACTAGATTCGTTATTACCATAAAGGGTGAGTTTTTACAAGTGGAGCTCCAGATCCAGGCTTACGGTCAAATGGAATTTTTGCAGACTATGAAAACTTAGGAAAAAATTGTTTTTCATCTCAGACGTTTAATTTCATAATTAAATATATAATTACCAGCGAAAATTTCATAGTCAGCAAAAATCCCGTTTGGACTGGAGTCCAACTTGTAAATAATTACTCTAAAAATGCTTACATTGGAACATTTCTGCTGTACATATGGACATGTTTTTTTCAAGGCCACTCTATCAGTCTGAACAGCGCAGTAATTCTGGAGGATTAGTCACGTGTAAAAATCAAGTGAGCGAAATATCGATATACGCTCTATCTATCAATCTATCTAATCAATTAACCAGATAAGTTAACAAAAAATGATATCGGTAATTGACAAATTGCGAGTTACAAAAACCAAAGACATAACCGAACACCTTACCTTAAAATGTCGACTCAGGTCCAACAATGAACTTTTTTGGATAATTGAAAACCATGCGTTTATCACTGAATAAGATCTGTCTAAAGTGCACACCCAACTGACGAAAGCAAAAATACCCGTGAGAAAGTGCCGGTAATTTATTGACGACGAACGAACTACTCACAGCCAAAACGCGACACTCTTAACTTCTTGAGTTCAAGCCTCATTGATTTTCACCAATTGTGAAACGTTGTTTCGTTTTTCATTAATCGCGGCGCGACGCGATGAATCAGCTTCAGCCCCTGGGACAACAGGAGGAATGTATTCTTTTGCACCTTTCCGGACGGGCAGATCTCGCCAACTGAGAAAGAGGTGAAGCCCAAGAACGCTTTTTGTCGCACGCAAATCGCAATCATTAAGCATTCAAGAGGTGCGACTACCGTCGATTTATGAATTTAATTTCGGCGATAGATTCGGCGTCTCGAATGGATCAAAACAGGCGCTGAGGCTATTCCTCCTGACTCACTAATTAGGCGACTTCGGGTATGTTTTGTCGATGCTTAACGGAAACCGCGGCTCCAACAATCACAGAGAATATGTTCGCGCAGGAATTCATCACTGTGAGATTCGTCAAATTGCCTGTGCTGTAAGACATGATCACATTTCCGTTAAGAGCGCTTTGCGACGATTATCTGCTGGTCGTGGATGAGCCCCCTCGGAGCGCCATCTGCGGAATTTTAAACACCTTTTAACGGCACGAGCGCGAGATGACATGGGGCCAAATGTGATTCTCCTGTCGAATTTCGGTAATTTGACTGATTTAAATAATTAAGGTTCACGCCGCTAGTTTTGCATCGCCTCGGCCGGATTTTATGCCTTTTAAGCCGGCCATAATTCGAGATGTTCCCCCGGAAAAGTTTTAATGATTAATTTTTGTGGTTTCCAGGGCTAATGAAGCCGAAATTCACTACAGTTATCCCCAGAGCCTTGCTCATCGAGCCAGAGTGTTGGAGTCCCAAACAAAAACCTCGCGGTAACGGTGAAGTGTTACTACACAATTTTATGATTTTTGGGAATACTTCGGATGCGATTTCATGCCTTTTAGCGGACACGCTGATTCTGAAAAAGTTAATGCACTTTTAATTTTTGAATATATCGCTGGAGTAACGAACCGTACCGAGCGAATTCCCTTCTTTAACGGTGATACGCTGGGCTTCGCCAATGTGGGATCATCCCGAATTGCTTAACGGTTTGTGCTACATTTTCCCGGTAAGGAACGTAATGTGAAAGTCATCAGAAACAGAGCACCAATTAGCTTATTCTGAATAAGCAAGTGTCCACGCACAACTTCAGCATAAGTTACTCGTAAATTTTACTAGCAACAGGTGTGCGTAATCTTATTTTACCTCCGTAGATGTACGGATTATTCTCATTCGTTTAATCAAAAACTGATTAATACAAAAATTATGGCAAAAATTAATCTCAATGAGGTTGATTTTAATTTTTTCCTCACGATAAGTCGACATGCAGGGTTGAACCTGGGTTCAATTCCAAGTATACGCAGGTTGAGTCGAAAGTGGAAGATCGATTCGACTCCGCTTTTCTAGCTGGGTTGACGCGAGGAGTCAAATGTAATAGCATGTACATACAGCCCCTGATCATCGAATTAGGAACACTAACACTTTTTCGTATTTTTTGGAAATATCTATATACTGCAACACATTTAAATTGCGGGTTTTTCCGAAAAGAGTCGTTTTGTCTTGATCCCATTAATGTTTTAAACAGAACATAAAATAATTAGTACACACCATTGTCCCTTAATCGTTTTTATGGACGATTTTTGTACCTGACCATTTTTATGGCTGTTTTCGAAAAGTTTGTGTTACTATAAAAACTAAGTGAAAAATACGAATTTCATTACTTTTTGAAAAGTGTTTGGCAAGTGATTATCTGTGCGTTAAAAGGTGATTGTGCGTATCTAAACTTTTGCGGACATTTGCGAAGTTGTATATTTTGCAAGGAATTCTTGCAAAAGTGCAAAAATGGGAAAGGCTAAAGACATCAGCAGTGAAAAAAAAGCAGCTATCATTGCCTTGCTGATGACAAGGAAATTTCCCTTACGAGAAATCGCAAGAAAAGAGGAATTATCTCCTCAAACTCTTATGAGAATATCAAAAGGACTACAGGAAAATACAGAGGATATCAACAGTAGGCGTCAAAATTGCCGCGGAAAAAGAAAAACGACACCTCGAACAGACCGTAGAATCATCCAAAAGGCCTGCGGAAATGGTTTTGCGTCTTTTACCACATTCCACCAGGTCATACAAAGCGAAGGAATTCAAACATCAGCAATGACCTTAAGGAGACGATTATACGAAGCGAACCTAACATCAAGACGGCCTGTAAAAAAGCCAAAACTCACGGCGAGGATGCGACGACTGAGGCTTCAGTGAGCTAAAACTTATAGTCATTATACAGTAGCAGGTTTTAAGAAGGTAATTATCATATTGTTAATTAATTAACATATTTTTGGAAAATAGTTAGCGCTAAGAACCCAAATTTCTGATAAAACAATTATTTTTTTAGATCAGTTTTTCAGATAGTATTTAGCGACGAGTGCAGGCTGGAAGCTGTTACGGAGAACCCTTAATTCGTCCAGAAGAGGCTAGGAGAGCGGTACAATGAAGATTGCATTGCAAGAACCGCGAAATAGCCACTAGCCATGATGATATGGTCTTGTATCTCTGCCGATGGACCTGGACCACTGTTTTTTGTTGATGGAATTATGAATAAGGACGTGTACGAGGAAGTGCTCCAAGCCATTTTTATACCGCATTATAATTATTTAAGATCCTGCGACATGTCTTACATCTTTATGCATGATGGTGCACCCTGCCATACTGCTCGGTCAATCAGAAATTTATTGAACAGCTCTGGTATCCCTATTCTTCCTTGGCCAGGCAATTCTCCTGACCTTAATCCCATTGAGAACGTTTGGAGTCTCCTTGAATCTAAAGTTTATTCAGTCCTCAATCCTACTCTAGCAATCCAGAAGGAAATTATAAACAATGTGTGGGAAAATAGCCTCGATATAAAATAAATGATTGAAAGGTGTTTTGAAAGCATGCCACATAGAATTAAGGCAGTTATAGATGCGAAGGGTGGTTCTATAATACAAAATATTAGTATAATATGTTTTATAAGAAATGGTGTCCGTTATTTTTAACCACTAAATATACTATGTAAAAAGTGAACTTTTATTTTTATATTATTTTTCCTTCATGTCTTTTTTAATCTATGAAAAGAGCATTTCAACAAAATTACGAGTGTTCCTAATTCGATGAGCAGGGGCTGTATATGCGGGTTGCGTAGTCGACTTGACAGCTGCTGTCGTGTGTTTATGTTTGAGAGGGAGTATTCTAAAATTGTAGTGAGGTTGTTTACATCAAAATGTCAAAAAGAAGTATATAGAAGCAGATTAGTTAGATAAAGGAAATGCTTATCGTAATTAAGGAGATGAATGCTACAACGTTATGTTAGCTGTCATTTTTATCAATTACGTTTGAACTCGATTTCAACTCGATCTTTCAACCCTGAGTGCTCAAATACGCGGGTCGAAAACTCGACCCAATCTCGACTTGTGAACCTCAAACTCTATTCAAAGAAAAATTCTTGTTCCCGCTGCGAGCGCTGACATCGGTTTCGTCATCCCCACCCTGTACTATGCACGGAGCGAATAGACGTGACACAATTGCAGAAAGATCACATGGTCATATATATTTCCTACGCAAAAATAGTTAGGTACTGAAGGTACTACATTTACAAAATTTAAAATTTTTTTTTACTCGCTCAGCCGAAATCTGTGGCTTTTTCCAATTGCAAATAAAATTCATATACGAAGTATAGCAATTAAATGTAACGAGATATTTTTTTCTCAACGCGCTGATTGTCAACAATACTGATGTTTTTTTTATTGGCTAGTCTCAAAATTCCACAGATTTTACCTCTGTGTACAAAATTTCATCATTCGACTTAATTTCATAAGGTACTATACGGCGACGATATATCGCGAAATAAAACTTAAAAAAATTATAGTTATTTAATTGTCATACCGCGAACGCTCATCCAAATGATTGACATTGTAAATAAATACCCTATATACATAGAGAGTAGGTACCTACGTGTCTTAATTTTTATTACGGCAATTTTGGATACGAGCTAACCCAAGGTCAGCATGAAGGCAATTTTCGATTGAATAAAGTGTGCATCAAATCAAAAGAAGTAAAACCAATATATGGTATATTGAAGGCTCTCTAAAAGATTTCTGAACGCAATCAGAGACGAACATTTTAATGATAAAAAATGGCGCTCCTTAATTTGAATAATACGCAAATGTCGGGTTTAAAATAGAACAGATTAATTATTTATCCAGGCTTTTAGCCAGTATAGCATTCCCTTCTTAATCGGAAAACTCATAAAACTAATAGAACTTTACCTAGACCACGAACTGAGTCAGAGCGACAACAACTAGAAGAGGAGCATTGGTACGTGAACAAAACGCTTTAATTAAAAGCAATGCGCCATTAAGGCGATGTAAGTTTTAATTAACACATTAAACGATTCCGTTTCTCGCTGAAGGTGTAATTAAATCGATTTTCAATTTCAGATTAAGAACCAGTTCGACTCAAATATCATGAAGGGCCGCCTGACGACGACGCTCTGGGTGCATGTAAAGTTCTGAAAACTTCAAACAAAGCAAAATTGACTGCTGGGCATGTCGACGAAGCAAAAAAGGAGAGAGCTCCTCTGGCTTCCTAGAAGATTCGAAAAGTCAAATGTATTACCTTGCGCCGTAATGCGATTTCTACGGTAAGACCGGTAGCCGCTTGTTAGATGGGTTGCACCTGCAGCACGAGCCCTGCTGCTGCAAAGTGGCCAAGCCCTCTTACTTGCAAAGAAAAATGGCATGCGGTTCATTTGGGTAAGCGGATTTGCTTCAAGGTTTGATGAAGAATGGGCAGCCACACTTGAAGGCTGATTAAAACTCTATTAACTGAGTGTTGTGCATTTGTGACGCGTTCAAATCAGCTAAAACAATGTACGGGCTGCGCATGATTTACCGGCGGAGGTATCGCGCGAGATGCATAGGTAAAATTAGCATGAGCGTAAAATTAATCATTCGCGGCATGGGTACGCAACTTTTGTCGGCATGCGCCTTTGCGCTGTTTTGACTGTACATTACGTGACCTCTGCGGAGCACTGTAAATCGATAATAATTTTAGAAAGATTAATGACATATGAAATGCAACAGGCTTGATAGAAATTGATTTCGAGATTGGACCGTACTGGCCGCAGTGACCCGCTGCGCCGAACACATCGCCAGGTGTCTGAATGATCTTGATCTTGTCGGGAGGCACTGCGTCGCTGAATGTTGGCGGCGCACATAGATACTGACGTTATTTTATTGCAGCACCGCTGAAATTTATGGCTTTCTATTAAATGCACAGAGACGAACTAAACGTTTTAATGGCTGCATCTTAACCCTTTTAATATCTGAGCACTGGAGTCCTGTGAGTGATACGATGATTTGAACGAAATGTCGTAAAAGGTGTAAAAGTTTTGACTCTTTCCTGTTATTTATTGGAACTAGTACGCACACCCTGCTGTTTATGTAGTCACCTTCATGTAATGGAGCAGTTAAGAAAAAACGTGTAATATCACCGCTCCTCGCATTCGCGCAGTTTCCGCTGGTGCGTGGGATGCAAAACATGTTCTAGCCTGCATGATAAGCAATTTAATAATAGGACGGGTTAGAAGCCAATTATTGTTAGGATGCAGAATTCCTGTTTGAAATGCAATACTGGTGCAATACCAAGATCTCACAAATCAAAATCAACTCAGCTTAAACTATTTTTTTAAGGCAAAACCCCGAGGACTTTGATATTTGGCTTTTTGACAGTCTTAAAAAATGTAAACCAGGCAAATGAATTCTATAAGGAGACTCAAGTAAGAAATTCTTATTAGCCTTGTTTAATAAAACCCTTCAGAATGAAATAGTGCCAAATAGTTGGTCTAATATTGCCGCCAAAATCTAAATAAAAATAAAGATGTGCTCCTATGCACGTACGGTACCTTCATTTAACGTTTTACGCGTAGGCACCGTACCTGCACATAACCCCAACCTAAAAATAAAGACGATAAGCGCAATCCTGAGGATTATAGGCCGATTGCATTAGTTAACTATTTTGTAAAGATATTTACTTCTATAATTGCCGCGAAACTGAAGATGAAGGTAGAAGAAATGATGATACTCCAGGAATCTCAATCAGGGTTCAGGTGGATGCGTGACCAACGTGTTTGCCTTGAAATTGAATATTCAGATTTGTTTAGGTCAACGTAAGGACAAAATGTCCTTTTTAAATTAATATATATTCCAAGGAAAAGAGATGTTTTTAGCTAGCTGTGACAATAATAAAATTAACTCTAAATTTCATTGAGAAAATATTAAGCATGCCAGGCTAACATTTCCCTAAAAAGTGTTTCTTAAAACCAAAAGAATTTGGTCAGAAAAGCTGTAGCGGTCACCTCACAGTCGCCACAATCTATAACAATAACATTTATATTTATACCAATTAGATGTACAAAAATGCCGAATGTCAAACATTTGTAATTAATTGACCTTTGTTAGTTTTAGTAAATTGCCCATCTTATTACCTTTGCAACAATGCACGGCGTGTCCAAGTAGAGAAAAGATTTACAGATTTATACGAAGTAAACCTTTTGCGGAATATTAAAACATCTGTATTTCAAAAAATATAAATTCAAATTAAACTTTTGTAACGTACTATCATTAACTCTAACAAGTTCTTGATTGTCAAGCATTTTGGGGTATATTATTACTGTAAATTAGAACATCATTTCTCTACGTGGACATGTTGAATCTTTTTGGAAAGTTAATAAAATTAATATGTGATGCAAATAAAAAGAGGAATGTTAACTACATGAATTTCGGGGAAAATGTGGGAAAAACATGAATTGTAGGAAATTTCAGAACATTTTTCACTTTATGCCTTTTAAGTTTAAAATTTTGTGTTACCATTATGGATCCGCCATCTTGAATTTTGAAATATTGGTAGATTTGAAATCAGTGGGCCTAAAGTTTTGCTTGTAAAATGAATGAAAATGAATTTTATTCAAATTCCTCGAAGTTGAATTATCTAGGGGGGCTTTAAATTCCATGGCAATCCGTTGTAGTTTAACTTTTTCTGTAGCCATTTTGGGTCCACCATCTTAAATTTGGACATTTTAATGACAGATTCGAAACCAGCGACCCCGAAAATCTCCAAATGCGGATTTTCAAGGCAATCCGAGCAAGTTTAACTAATTTAATAATATAACTAACCTGTAGCCATCTTGTAATCGCTATTTTGAAACCTTGCACTTTTTCAAAATAAAAAAATAGCCTATATATTAAGTTGGACCATGTACTACCATATGTCAAAAAATTAGGTCTATCAAATCAACCGTGTATGCGTGATTGAGTAACAAACAAACAAACAAACACACAAACACCCTTTCATTTTTATATACATATATCATAGATTGATGAAGACATAACCCGTCCGTTGTCGGGTAAAACGTCTTCAAATAGATAGGGTCGATAGCAAGTTGGGATGCAGGTTAATTCCCGGAGAACTCTTCGCATTCCTCTTTGGAAATATGTTATTTGGATACGCTTCAAATTTTGGAATTGGACACAATAATTGACATCAGAAAGCCCAATAGCACTCACGTGCCAACTGTTATGAAAATCTCTCCTAAGGGAATTTAATATTTTGTGTACACCATATTGGAGCCACCATCTTGAATTTGTGAAATTAAGCACTATATTTTAAATCAGAGATCTTAAGAACTATGTCTATCACCTTCTTTTCAATGTAGTATTCTATCTGTCGCACAGTTTATTAATCACTTCTCCCCTTTTCTGTCGAGTCCTCCAGGTATTAACTACCTACTTTATATGGCAGGACCGTATTAATTGCGAAACTACTTGGTGATGACGACATAAACCGGCGTAAGTGTGTACTAGAAAGAGACCTGTTTACTTTTAAACCGACAAAAGTTAATCAAGTCGATATCATTCATCGCTCTGAAAAAAAGCGTTTTCAGTAACACTAACGGTGCTGACGCTGATTTATAGCACGAGTACGACAAGATGAAAGCAATCAAAATAAAATCCTCATTGCAATGGGCATTGCGACAACTGTGATCTCTGCCCAGCGCCACCTATAGAAATTACTGAGTGATTGATGATGCTATGGTCCATGACTAGCCTTTCATAAGGCTGTCGGTTGCTAGGATGATACATTATCTGCAGCCAGCCCAGCGATAAGTGTTGCTTTCCTCTCCAGCGTCTGCATCACCCCATAGCCACATTGGCTTAATGATGACATATGGAAATCCGCTGTGGAAAATTAGTAAAAATGTCTCCGCCGATCATACCAAGGCGTCATCGGAACGCAGCGGTGTTACTAAATTTCACTCGGATGTCTGCTAGATAGTAAGAGTACTTCAGCAATCAGCATCCGAGCAGCCTAATTGCATATTGCGCAACGTCTTTCTGCGCGGCGATCTTCGGCCGTTGCCAGGGAGACAAAACTGCCGCAGTGGTACAGTGCGCCATTTGCAGCCACCGCTTACCTCACCGGCCTCAGATGGTCCCGATGGTCTTATGACAACTCAATGGAACTATTTTCACGCGCGAATTCTTTATTATTGAATTTAAATCGATCACCGCAAGCCTGTAATTAGCCTGAAATCATAAATTCATCGTGGTATTGAAATCCAGCAGTTTTTGCTGTCGACACGACTTTGAAATATCACGTACGCGATGGGATGGCAGCGTTTGGCGCGTTTCTTTTTGTGAGTTTTATGCAGCATCCGTGCACGTTTTCACTTCACTGTTTCGACATCTTCGGGAAACATCTTCAATTTCAATCGAATCATCTTCGGTAATGAGGTGGAGACGTGATCAATTCAGGGAGGTACAGCCCTCAAAATTTTTATATGGACCCAAACAGCAGTTGCAGGTTTTTGCTCCTTTCTTAATAAATCGAAATCTTTTGATTTCCAAGAAGTTCGTCTTCTTAACATTTAGCAGGAATTTATGAGGGTTCGATGGCACTGAACGCTTAATTTCGCTGCTAACGTGAGATACTGCGGTAATAGCGTGAAATGCGATTATTCCGCTTGAATAATGGGTGCTCCTGGTAAAATTAACCAGGCAGAGATTCTTACATTTCTTATTGTTGTTATTGACTTCAAGAGGCCTTCATGGCGTTATGATAAAATCGTTGCTTGAACGGGTTTTCTTCTTTTTTTTGTGATAGAAAGACGTTCGGTGTATTCAATTTAAAACGTTTGAAATATTTAGCACCTCTTCCATGCCAGCAATTGTTTAAATAATAAAAGTAAAATAAATTGTTAAGTAATGATAAAAATACGAACAAAAATCAAGCAAGTGCGAGTTGGGGTCCACACATATGTAGTATAGGTACATATATATTATTTTTCGAATTTGTACTAATTCCGTATTATTTGAGTGTAAAATATGAAAGGAAGTAATTAATTATACTTATAATATAAAATTCTCTTTTCTTTTTTAAGCTTTTTGAAGTATAAAATACTCATAAATGAATGGATGGAAAGGTTATCGTAATAACTTCCGCGGGTGTGGACTTGCCTGCAAACTGCTTTGCCCAAAAACGAAGTTACTCCAGTAGCTGACGTATTTAAGAATTCTCGTATTGAGAATTTCCCACAAAGAGATATTTAATTACGAATAATGGTAAAATCAGGTACCGAAAGAGTTATAAGATATACTAGTATCGCCCAGTGGTCGAAAAGTTATTTTGATATAAAACTATATTTTCCTACAGTAGTAGGACGGCTTGATAATTATTATTTCAACATACATAGTATACGAAAAGAGTCCTAATCATATTGCCCTTCGAAAGATCTTATCTCAATAAGGTATTGAAAAATATATTTTTAAGAAAATGAATAATATTACAGGCACAGAAATTCTCGGCAAACAACTTTTCGCATCAAACGACAATTTACATTGTTTACATTACATTACAGATTGCCATCACTGCTGCGCCGAACATCATAGAAAGCAATAATGAAGAACCGGAATATTCCGTACCGTTTCAGTGCATCTGTATGCACTTATTACTGGACTGTTTTATTAAAATCATATTATAAGAGTTAAAATTCAATGATATTTTACATAACATTTTATAACACTTGCACTCAGACTTTTATTTTTGAAGTCCGAAAAAAGTCCCTACAGATGATTTTAAATTAGCTCAAAGACTTTTATTTTTTAAACCATCGAATAATATTAATAAATTATATTTTTCTATAAAGCCTCGATACATAAAATAGGCTCTTTCACCCAGGCAACTTTGGAGAAAGAAATAGATTTTAAGTAGTGGATTTCAAGCTTGGGAAAAATCGTCAAAGGGCTTGGGAGGTCTCAAATTGATCGTAATTGAAAAGCAAAATGGGCATTTTTGGATTTTTTGAAAATATGCAGTAATAACCTCTAATCAGGGGTTGAAATGACCCCAAATTCTAAAAATATTTAAAGAATATGAATAAGTCTAAAAATAAGTCCATTCGTATTATCGTACTTTTCGCGCTGAAAAACAGTATAGGAGGATTCATCATAAATGTGAGCAATTTCAGGATAGCAATGGTTTGTGGGAGATTCGACCATACATATTCACCTATTGTAACACAAAGCCTAATATTTATGGACGATTTTCATATAGATTGTTTTTGTTCCGGAATCGCTTTTATTTGTGACGAATCCTCCGATACTGTTTTTGCAGTGCGTATATTTAAATGTTTCCAGTCGTGACAAATGCTGACAAAATATTTCTCTATACTGATGAAGATAATGCAAATGATAGATTTGTTTATTGAATTTTCTGAATATGTTTAGGTTTCGAGGGCATTTCATCCATCATTTCTACCCCTATTCAGTAATTACTGTATATTTGCAAAAAAACCAAGAGCAATGCCTTTTTTTCAATAACGATCAACTTGAGACCTCTTGAGACTTTTATGAATTTTCCCAAGCTCGCAATTCACTACGCAAATACAGGCTACTTTTGCGGTCACTCTTTATTGAATTTTATGGGAATATAAAATTTTCCCTAAACAAAAGTGTCGGTATAGTGTTTATATGTGCGGTAGGATACTGGACGCTACTGTTTTGTGATCGAAATTGGTATCGAAAATTATTTGGGGAAGCCATGTAATACAATTGAATATGATTGATTTTTTATATAGTTTGTATCGTCTGTATAATATTATAATCAATCAAATAAAACTGGTTAAATCGTTTAAATAATAATGACTTTTAGTCGAGTTTGAAGAACAATTTGTATTGGCATCTACTTCGGAGCAATGGAGTACAAAGGGTTAACTATAAATCGGAATAAAAACATAAGTTTTACTTCACTTCGTTTGTTATTATTCCACCAGGTGATGATTTATGCAAATTATCTTAATCGAAATGAAGTCCGGGATACCGCGGTGGGTTTAATGAGTTCTTACCTCCCAAAGATCAGCCGCTGTACGTCCGTATAAACGGCCACCGGAATCTTTACCCAAATTGGCCCGCTGTATACCCAGGACTACGGCCTTAAAAATTTGTTTAAAAGTGATTTTGGTACTTTTGCCCGTCATATACCCGTAGAAATGCCATGCAACCATTATTTGACCGATTATTTTTGCTCGTGTTTCAATAACTCTTATTTAGCCAATAACTCAATTCATCTTAGAACGAATCTCTGGACTTTTATTTTAAGACTTAAAAATTAAGGGCCTCAGTGTAAGTGTTATAAAATGTTATATAAAATAAAATTGGATTTTAACTCTTCTAATATGATTTCAATAAAGGACTTTGACTTAAAATGAAAAACTCTTTTCCTGCAAACCTGCAATATATCAGTAGGAAATACTATTTTACTTATTTCTATTTGAAATATCACACATAATTTTCAGAAAAGTCAGGTAGACTTTCATAAAAAAAAAAATTGCCTAGGGATAACTGTTATTTTCGGTCCCTGGATAAAATGTTGGATTCACACCTCATCTGATAGCAGACGGACCTATGGGCGGCTATAGAGAAACTATAACTACTAATAACTGCAGAAGCCTAAAAACTAATAGAAATTGTCCGAGAAACAGATTCCGTTATGTAGGCAGACAGAATTACTAAGCGAAATGAGACAACGAGAAATTTAATAATATTCAAATTCACGTCGATCGCACTATACCTGCGTCACAGCCATTATAAGAATCAAGGTCGTCTTTCGTCACCAACATTTTATAAACACCTAGATAAAATTTCCCAATAAGTAAGCCAGTCATTAATGCAATCGTTGGTTGCCTGCACGCGTCTGATTTTAGTGATTTTCCTACCGGCACCAAATTCCAAGAAAGGTGACTAGAAAGCTACTTTTCGGCGAAATCCCTTTTTTCCCTGTGGTCATGACCAAATGATTAATGCCAACAACGGAAGAGTAAGGTAATTTTTATTGTTCGGAACCTTCCTCTATGGTCTATGCGCACATGCTCCAAGTGATAATTGCTTGACAGTCGGCCAGGAATTTGGGTGAAAAATAACCGCTCCGTTTCTCCTCGCGAGAAAATATGAAAACGAAAGTTGGGCAGGCAAATTAAAATGAGATTTTTGCGCAGGCATAAATTAGATCACGCTACACGTACCGGATTTTCACTGGAGCTGCATTATGTGTGACATGCCTGCTCATTCTTGGATCTGTTCCAATAGTCATCAATCACGTAACAAAGACTGCTTACATAAATGCAAGTGAAGTGCAAGATAAGCGGCGAGAAATCCGAACTTTCGCCCGAACTATTCAATTTGTAGTTACGTACTCGCCGGGCATCCAATCCATCAATAACCAAAGGCCAAGGTGGTGCAGGTCGAGGCTAGCAATAAAAACTCCCAGTCGAGCCGAGCTTCCAAGTGGCCGTGGTCTACTTTATCAACAACCAATTTTAGTGACACACAAATCTTCGATGAATGCATTTAATTAAGGAGGAAATCCGCGGAATTGCGGTTAGAAAGTCTCGCTGGTCCGCCGTACAAATTCGGCTTTTTATGTGACCAACTAATCAGCAAAGCCTCAAAAATGAATATTCACTCCAAATCAAATGCCAAGCATTGCCACATCAATTGGGTGCTTTGCAACTAATTCCGATCCAAAAAACCGAGGGATGGAGAATTCTTCTGGTAGGCAAGACAGAACTTGCTAAAGTGGCGTGACTCATGGGTTTGCAGAGATTCACAAGACTGCAGAACGTTGCATTTTTCTTACACCTTTTTTCAATATGGAATGTAATGAAAAGAACTGCACGTTCTGCATACTATTAAGATGGGAAACAATTTATGACTCGTTAACTGCAAGCTGCGTCAGGTAGGTGGCTGATTAAGTTGCTGCGATGAATGTAAAGAATGCGAAAACGGTTAAGCACTTCGAATAAATTGAGGCGATTAGCCCGAGGGACAAAGCATAAATTGTCATCGAGTTCACAAACAATCTCATTAATATGCGCAAAGATAAACATTTAAACATATACGTGTGGCAGGGAGATTTTGAGAAGAGAAATAGGTAGATTGGGCCCATATGCCTGTAAATTGAATAATTAATTATTTGAAATCGGAAAAGTTTTGCTAAAGTAAAAAATATGTGATAGCCTTTTCAAAACAGCCAGGAAATACTTAAAATTCATTCTACCTCTCTTGTTGCATGGTAGAAGAAAACAAGCAATTAACTCTTCGACAGTTGTTCCTTCAAGTGAAAATAAAGTTAATAAAACATTGTGGCATTTACGAATTATCCATGACCTTTTTTTTAATTTAAGATAAACCTCAAACAAGTTCCCCGTTAATTACACATGTTGTTTATTTACTACATGCAAACGGTAAAATCAATAACACGACACTTTGGGACTGCGTTTTTAATTGAAAAATAAGAAAATTGAATACAATTTCAAGTTTCAAGAAAGTTTATAAATTACGCATTATGTTTACTTAGATCTATTAGTACATATTATTATTTCTTTTGTTTTTAGACTAGCTATGCTTAAATGAAACACGCAAGTGGTATTTGAAAATAGCGTGGCGGCGAAACATTTTCAAATTGAAGGGAATCCCATGATACTTTGTGTTTTTTGAAATTTAGACATTCAAAATGGCTCCACTTGCCTCCGGTTTTTAAAAAAAAATGTCTATTTTGCATTTTAAGGGTGATAGATTTCGAGTCTCCCTTCAGAATACACTGACCAAAAAAACAAAATATCAGCTACGGTGTACTGAATAATATATATATAATATAATCAATATGGTATCGAATAAATAAAACTATTTTGTATTTGATTAAGATTTTCATTGATTGATTCACATTATGTGATTTACATTTTCTGTAAAATTTACGAACAGAGCAGAATCAAACTCAAACTCATACTTCAATAAACTGAGTAATAATCTTATTACATCCGTTAAGTAAATTTGTTATTTTTGGGAGAATGGTATGTTCGGCTTTCCCAGCAAACAACTAAAAATCTTGAGACCTTCGAACTAGATCGTTTTGTTAGCATTTTTGATTTGATAAGCATTCGTCTGGTATTAGCGAACAGTTTTTCTTTGTAATTTAAAACTTTAGTGCGTTATTCTTCGACCCAGAATGATAGAACTTTATTTTTTGTTATAAACCTGATAATAATAAAATTTTATGGACAGACCACACAAATGTCTAATAATATGTAGGATTTGGGAAAATCCAAAATTTAGAGCATCTTAACACAAACATAAAATTTCACACTAACAAAGCATGCAATATACGAAATACATATTTTGGGAAATCATGAAAGTATAAACAAACATTTGTCTGTCTCAAGGAAATCGAATATGAAAATAACTTGTTTTCGTATATATGTAAAGAAAAATTAGAAAACTGTTAAGAAAGCTTATCCCCCAAAGTCAACATTGAAGGATAACACGCTAGTTTACACAAAAAAGACTTACTGGTTTTTGCTTTACTTTTGAAATATTATATATTTATGTCTAAATGGTACATTGTGAATTTAATGGCGTATTTAGTTTTTGGCTCTCAGCTCATATTTGGGAAAAAAAATATGTCCAAAAATTCAGTTTTTTTTCATTATAAAATTATTGACTGTGACTCATGACGTAGCTCAAATATGGGCTTAAGCTTTATTCTAATTAAAAAAAAATTAGAAGTCTTTCAATATATACTGTAGAAGAGAGTTTAACCAGGTGTCAACTGCATCGCATAGGCTTGCACAAGGGCCGCTTCTGTTTCTACTTTTTGTCTTAGTTCTTTAAAAACAAGCAACATTTTTAAGTTTTTTATATTCCATGATGTGCTTTAGAATTAACGGTTTTATTTGGGTATGGTACCAAATTTTCGTGACGTACCTATTATTAATTTTTAATGTAATTTTAAAATAGACAAAAACAAATAAGTTTTTTCAATGTTTCATCTTTTTTTTCTTAGAAATCTTAGAGGCTGGGATATTTGTGATTCGGAAATCGTCATTTACCTAGAAATTTGTATCGGAAACTTCTATTTCCGGCTGCGCAGTACTTTACAAAATATATTTATGCTCGGAAAAAGTTTTGTTGTCTGATAGATAGAAAAATAATAAGTGGCTGTCATATCATACTTAATTTATATAAGTTAAAATTTATATACAAGATAAACTTATTAGACACTTGCGAAACAGAAATTTGCGCACTATCTGTCAAATAAGTACTGGATAGGTTGTCAGGAAGCTTATCAATAAGCTGTGAAACAGGCCCTTTATCTCATATACTTATTTTCGGAACTAAAGAGGGTATTACTTTTTTTTTTAAAAATACCTATCATATAAAAAATTTAAATATAAGTATCATAGGTGCCTGCAATGGAGCCCTTTCTGAAGATATGTCACATATAAATTTTTTTTTTGCAAAGTATTCCTTTAATAGCCCCAGTGGAGGTAATTATTTTTATTTAGAAAATTTACATCTGTCTATCTGCGACATATGATAGGGCGTGTTCGTATTATCAAATGATCGTAAATTCTATCATCATCTTGCATATATTGAGATCACATTGCATTTATCATAATGGCTCCAATACACTGCACGTGAGCTGCAATTTTCATAAGACGTTTCCGAACAAGGAGTAGTGATGGGTTTTATAAATGAAGTCAGAACCGTAAACGGCTAAACCCAACGGGAATACTGCTCAAGGTCTAATTAATTATATTGATCGACTATAGAGGCTTCTCAAAACACTGACGGAAAACCATAGTTCCGTGCAGCACATTAGGCGAAAGAGTTTAAACAAACGTAGTAGACTCATTTCAGCAGCGGATACTATAAACGTAAAAAAGGTTTTAAAAGTAGGAAATTATAAGAATTAAATCAGGCAACCATTTGAGACCTCCAACAAACCTTGAGCCTAAAAAGCTACAGTGGAAAATATCTCAAATTTATAAAAAGATGAGGTTTATTTCTTACTTACAATAAGTATTGCAGTTGCAACATTGTAGCGAAGGACTTCGCAAATAATTCTTATTTTCTGCATGTTGTGGCAGTCATTTGACAGCAAATTAAATTGAATTCTGAAGTCAGGTAAGAATCATGTGCATTACTAGATGCATTGCATACGCAATCTGCATCACAAACTCGCGATAAATGCAGTTGAATATCATTTAGCAATTCCGTATACACCCATACTCTATCTGCATGACAATTACTATAACTACCTACGACTAACCGTTTAGAAGTCACAGGCCTGTGCTGTGACAGACTTAATAAATAGACAAGGAAGTCTAACCGTAAGGGTTTGTTGCTACGAACTAAAGTAGCCTTAACTAATATTAATGTATCAGTGGATCATAATTTTAGTTGTATTATCAGAATAGGCACAAATTATTTGCGTTCATTATACTTCCATTGTTGGCTTAACATAACCATAAGAGTGCATTTACCACTATCGAAAAACTACAACCGAGGCGATTACCTTGCTTTCATAGGACACCCAAAGTTCTTTAAAGTTCCATTCATTTCCGACGTACGAGCAGGTATAGCACGAGTGTGCCAATAAAAAAGGTCTAACTACTTATCTAGGCATAATCAATTGCATTATTGCCGTAACTTGACCTTTCTGTCTATTATTAGTGAGTTCGAAATACCCACATGGCCTAAGTGGCGTTTTCAATTATCACGCCATACAAAACGTTGACCTCCAGTGACTTTAAACAATTGCCTGAAGTGATGTTCTCTAATCGGCGGATTAACATATTATTGAGTGACGTAGCCACTACTTCTCGTTCACCTGGACTGACTAATAACCAGATGTCAGCGCGGAGTGATCCGAAACGCAGTGTCAAGGTGTTAATTGGACAAGGTAAAGTGACTCGGCGCATTTTGGGAAAATGAAAATGGGCTTTGATCGACTAGAGCGCTTCGGTTGCCTATTGACATCGAAAAATCGAAATTAATGCTATTGCTCCAGTAGGGTACTCGCCGAAGTGCTATCGGTCCTTAAGAGGCATAATCCAAGGTGACCGATGTTGAGTCAATGAATACCGGCGGAAAGCGGAATGGAGATGTCGTGTTCGGACGGGAAAATCAATTTATTACGAGCAATCTGAAATACACTCGATCGGGCCCTTTGATGCTATCTGCTGCACGTACTCGAAGGCTCGATGGGTTTTTGTAGGGAAAAATTGAAAGCTGCTGCGGGAAACCGCGTATTATTTCGCAATTGTGTTGCGTATACACCAGCCAATAGTTTGATAGTCTTTGCTTGGTTTCGGTGCCCACTGTCCAATAGCGATCACCCCAGTCGCATTGTGCCCTCCATAAATCCCAGCGCGGACCGGCATGATCCATTCCGCTTCAGAACCTTCAAACAAAAACAATCTGCCGCGGCTAAACGAAGCAATCGGCTTTGTTTCATTTTTCATAGAAAATTAAAATTTTATGGTCACTGTGAGCGCAATGGTTGGGTAAGTCACGTTTGATGTAAAAATTGCTATTCTGGCGTAGACCGTCTTAAGACAGTCAGCGAATGCTCAAAGGAACTTTGTTGCAGATCTTCGACGGATCGCAGCCGCGGCGGATTTCACTATTCTCACTTCTGTATTAACCCAGTCTCAAGACGGTGATGTCACGATGATGCAACTGAGATAGCAAGGAAGGCTAAGTGTTGACATTTAAGAAAATTACCGTATTTATCACTGATGTACCATACCTGGAAGAGAAAAGAGATGAAGTTGTTAGTTTTAGTTCTATCAATTTTAGAGGTAATCGTTTGTTGAGAAAGTGTTTAGCATTTAAAACTTTTGATTTTATTCAGGCTATCGGCAGACAACTTTTGTTCAACAATTTTAAAGACACTTGCTTTGTTGCCTTAACAAATTATATTTTAAAAATAATATGACACTAACAAAATCTTGAAAGTTTGAAACTAGGAATGACGTCTTAAAGATTTTTGTTGATTCATGAGTTATGAATTATTTCCTCCCAAGAAAGAGTTGCTGATGTCTCCAGTTTGGTTTAAACTGAACTCGATCAAATTCAGACATGGTTAAGCAAATAGAATATAAAAGTAAATACTGGTAAATCTACCCACGTCAGTTTCACACTAAATAAAAGAGACTTCCCAATGGTTTCTTTAAATAGTGGAGCAATTCTAAAAAGCAACAGCGTCAAATATTTAGGAATGTACTTGGACAGAAGATTAACATGGAAAGAACATATGAAATCAAAGCGAAAACAACTCAACATAACAACCAAAAAGATGCAATGGCTTCTAAGACACAAGGTTGAAAAATAAAGTATTGCTCTATAAAACAATCCTTAAGTCGGGTTGGACTTATGGCATCCAACTCTGGGCTGAAAATCGCTACAGTTGAAGGTGGGATAAACAGACTCAACACGAATTATGTCCAAAGGCGTAGTAACCACAAAAATCGTTTAGCTATTTGCCTTCTTCACGAAGATTAAAAGCCACCATATTCATGACCCGCCCATTTAGAAAATTAAATGCCTTTGAAATCAGACCGTAATGCTTTGTGAACTTAATTAAAAAAGTAAATAACTACACACTCTTATTGGAGCTCGTAGGAGCTTAATAACTAGGTTAATATATGTACATAAATTATAGATTAGCTTAAAGTTGAAAATAGATTGCAAATATAAAAACACTATAAAAAAAATTTTTGCTACTTCGGAAAGAAAATATTTTCCATTAAGCTATTTAGTTTGAAGAGTCATGCATTAGCTTCAAAATTCAAAAATATATAATAGCACTTGTGTTATTTTTCCTAACTCTTTTATTTAAAAAAAAAATATGTTAAGAAACCAAAATGGAATAAACCTCAATATTTGTGAAATTGTCTGGCAGAAACATTTAAAATTATAGAAAATCATAAGAACTTCCACGGAAAGTTATTTTAGTTCGTCCCAGCAGCGTGTATGATTCGATAAAAATTGTTTTTCCATTGTTGTTTTTCGGTTCGTCATAAAATAATAGAACTAAATATATTCAAAGTTGATCCGTTTACGAATTTTGTTATGTAGTTATTTGACCCAAAGCTAGACGCAAACACATTTTTAATATTTAGGCATATTTTGTGGGAAGCAGAATAATAAGCATTTTTATAATATAATTCCAAAATTATATACTGTAAGGGTCACAGGAAAAACCAAAGAAATCCCGCTTGTTTTTAAATAATTAAGTTAAAGATCGTGGTGTATCTTCTCAGCAGCGCGGGTGTCTGTGAGGGCGAGGAGCAATATGGAAATAATTAAGAAATAGCGCCGAATGTCTGCAGTTGTAAATGACTCAGACTGATCGGCATAAAGGATTTTCAGGTCGCAGTTAGCTGCTAAAAGGGAAATGCATTAACGCATCCTTTTTAGCTAGCATGAGTCACGCGCAACCATATGAAGGAAGGCATGGGTTCCCTGTGCTTGATCATAAAATCCTTCGCACATGTGCAACGAACTGGCGACTTCTTAAAGGGGCATGTTCTAGCATGACTCATAGTTTAGTTTAGGAGCCAAGGCGATTAGTTTATGCGTAGGTAGCAAGGATAAAAGGGTAGGCAGAATTTGGAATGGATTCATTCTGAAAGAGTTTTCCTCGCTACTCGGGCACCATCGGGCGCGTTGCTGAGTTGTACATTGCTGCAATCTCGGATGTAAAGTAAAGTAAAGTACAGTCGTTATAATACATATTCTATTTTTGTGTGATTTTTCTATTACTTATTTACCTATTTGACAAAATCGAAAATTTTATTCCAACGCAGTAACCCTTTAATTTGGATTATTTTTCGCGAGGAAACTACTGTAGGGAGAGAGAGAAATCTAAAAGTATTACATCTACCTAACTCCCCCGCTCATATTTTTTAATCCCCCCTTGTTATGATTTTTAGCGTCTTTTCAAATCATCAAAGCAAAACAAAAACTCCTAACGAAAAAAATTCGACCACATCCAAAGTCCAACAAGCGGTCCGGCCCATACAAAACAAATGCGTGTTCTCAGGAATAAGTCGCACGCAGCCTTGACACAACACAACTGCAACATGCGGCCGGCAGTGCACCCTTCTTAAAACATGTTCGATTTCACTTCATTCAGTCTACTGTCGCGGCAGCGTTTACGTGTTTGTATGATCGCATCGTTCAATCGAATTTCGTATGAGAAGCGCTCGTGCTTATGTGCTCTAAGTAGATTTTGTTGAACCCGAACGAGAGCTGAGAATCAAATAAGAAAATATTTTCATTCTATTCCTGGCAGTGGGTGGATTCTATATAAAAGAGGATGGCTTAAGTTCCCAATGCGGGTTTTTTTGGAATTGCCCTAAAACCTTATGGAAATGCTCCATTTATGGTCGGAACGAGTGAATTAGGAAAGTACAAGTTCCCGCAAACAATACTTTCCCAAAAATTAACTTGTTTTAACACCAAAAATTGAAAAAATCAAAGTCAATCTCGTCTCGTTTTCGAGATATAAAATAATTCAGAGTGGCTATTCGCATCGTCCTTGCTCTGTACAATCGAAATTTGCGCTCATGGACATGGTAAATAATAAATAAAACATTGGCACAAAATAATTCGTCAGAAAAATTTGCTTTTCTTAAAAAATATCTTCTTACAGATGATTTTGCTTTTACAAAATTTTCGATTTTTGGTGTTGAAACAAGCTAATTTTTGGGAAAGTATTGTTTGTGGGAACTTATACTTTCCTAATTCACTCGTTCTGACCATAAATGGAGCATTTCCATAAGGTTTTAGTGCAATTCCAAAAAAACCCGAATTGGGAACTTGTTCCAAGAGGATATTAATGAGCAAGTTATGACTTGTCCTTGCGCTATTAAAAAATTGGTTGAAGATACCATTTTCTCTATTAAAATAATCGGAAATAATTAAGTCAGTTAGGTCGACACCGTTACTTCCGTATTTGATTTGTAAGATGATATCTAAAGATAAGTTTTTTAGTAGGTGTTTTGAAGCTTCTAATTATGAGGCATGGTTCTGGCTATGTGGTTGCCCAGCTATTAATAAATAATTTTATGGCTTTTTTACTGTCTTAAGTAACCAATAAAGAGTGTTTTGGACTACAGGTCATTAAAATAATTTAACTGCTGCAATGACAAAACACATCATTTCCAATTGTAAAGGGTGCTCCATCTAGTGTTTGGAATTTGATCTACCGCTAATCTAAAGTTTAGTTGATTATATGTCATTCTCGACTTGACAGAAATTTAGTTTAAGGTTTCACATTTACGAAATGGGACGGTAATCGCTTCAAAGAGGTTGGGAAATATTAAAAACTTATTTCCAAAGTCGTGAGTCTTCTACTCAAACTGTGAGAAATTTGGAAAAAAAATTTGACGAAAAAAAAAACTTCCAAAAACCCAATTTATGGATCAATTCGCGAAGCGAGCTCGTGAAAATGGAATGTTGGTGGATAAACCAACCTGTGTACGTACTCGTCCGGTTGCTGCTGTTGCTCAAAGTGTGGTGAGCAACCATCAACATCAACTCGTCATCGTTCTCAACAATTGGACATTGCACGCACTTCTTTGATGCGAATTTTGCGTAAAGACCTTGCCATGAAGCCATATAAAGTTCAATTGGTCCAGCAGCTAAAGCCGGTTGACCATCCGAACCATACAGCGAACGCCACAATCGACCTTTTGCGCCCTATCTTCGGAAATCGCATAATCAGCAAAAATGGTGATATGATTTGGCTGGCAAGGCTGTTGGAGTATTGTCTTTGGGGAGCGGTGAAAGATAAAAATAACGTCAATAAACCAGAAACAACTCAAGACCTCAAGTACGAGTTGCAAGCTGCTATTGATGATATTAGGCCCCAAACAATCGAAAATGTACTCAAAAATTGGGTGGACCGAATGGGCTACTGCCAAGTCAGCCGTGGTGGTTATTTGACCGAAATTGTTTTTCATAAATAAATGAGATAAAACATCCTTTCAAATAAATGTTCAACCATTGAAAAATATTGAGCCGTTTTTTTTTATAACAAAAAGAAATTCCAATTATATATAATAACAAACTTACTCTAAAAAACGGACCGTGCGTTGTGATCCTGGAGAAAACTAAGAATATGCGTTTATATTTAACCAACAAATTAATGTTGAACAACCCGCTGCCACGGCGCGTCACTGAGAAATATTCAAAATATTTTGACACCCAATAAACCAAATGTTTCGCTAAGAAAACAACCTTTAGCAATCAAGTCGAAGTCACATCTAGTTTTTTGTTGTTGTTATTTTTAAAGTGGGTAGACAAGAAACAAATAAAAGCATGTTTAAAAAATGCACCCCGCCATCACTATCAAAATTACAAGAAGTGCATTTTTCGAATTGTTGCAATATTATGTAAGGCTATTTCTGTATATGATTCAATTCTGTAACCCTGTGATAGTTAAGCATTATATTTGGCAATAAATTGCAATTTTTGTCTCAGCTATTAAACTCGATTAGGTACAAAATTATCCATAAATAAAATTCTGCCACCTAAGCAGTCATTTTGAATTCTGAGATCACCAACAGGTCTTTTAATTAATATCACAAGGCTGATGAGCAAAGACATCGCTTAGAAGTTAATTGGCATTTTCAAATTAGAGGTAGATTAACCCCTTTGCTTGCACGGATGAGCATGAATAGGAATAGTCTCAACATCGGATTAGGTACATTTTGCCGCTTAAAATGATGCAATCTTATTTGCTTAACTAAGTACAAACTTGTTTTAAACAAACGGTGAGTGAACGAACTGCACCTTGAATTTAAACAGATTAGATGCGACCATTTGCACACCGCGAGGAGTCTTTACCCGCAAATTATATAGTAGTTGAATATTCAAAAAAATTTCCAATTTAAAAGCACATTATCGAATGAAAACCGATTGCTGAAAAGCGCAACTTATTGGACTTTCAGTTGTTGCCATGACCATATGGCGAAGGTAACGGGTAAGTAAAAGCACTCAACGGGCTATTAAAGACAACAGAAGATGAGGGATGTCATTTGGTATAAAAACCAACTTTTGCAGTTGCACAAATCCATTTTTTACCCATTATTCAAGCGACCTCTGCAGAATCATTGCCACCGGTTTCGCAATGTTCCCCGTACAGTAAAAATCAGAAATTATTTCGGGACTGAAATTTGTTATAAACGTTAAAAGGTCACAAGTAGCTTCTCACATGTGAGATTGCGTGCCGTGTCACAATTAAGGCAAATAATTTTAATTAGTGTGCTCGGAAGGTCAACCTTTCCCTCAAAACAACCCTGAGGGCACTTAGTTTAAGGATAGTTTATTAGAAAGGTCACCGTGCATATATCAGGCGCTCGCAGCAGGCAGTGAAGCTTAATTAAATATTGTCAGTAATTGCGTGAAGTATGCATGTGCCATAAGGTTCACTACGTGTGACATGATTAAATGGTTTACTCAGTTTTTGTTCGAGTTTAACGTGTTTACCGTCCCTTGAGGTCTTAATGTGTGAAACACACCTTATGGACATTATTAACTCACCCAAGTCGGAAAGAATTAAATAGGTAATGACGTGAATTCACGTAACAATTTAACGAACTAAATGTGCGTGACAATTGTAGGACTTTTTTGTAATACATAGGAAAATAAGAAGTAACAAATTTATGTCTACAAATGCGTTTAAAAAATATATCAAAATTTATTAACTAATGTATCGTTTTGTTTCCCAAATATGACGGTAGTTACAATGCAAAGAATACCTTCACACTGTTTTTGTTTCAGAAACAAAACGAAAAAAATAAATGCCACGTCATGCTTATCCCCTGTATTTAATTTAGATGGCTAGGCCCTAAAAAATACTGAAGTATGTGTCGTGCCTCAAAAAGATTAAAGATCAATAATATGACATTTGTTTCATCATTTCGCCATTTTGAATTTCAAACATCAAGTATTCAGCGACATCGAAAACCCCCTACTAGCACTTTTTCCAGCTTCATTCTTTTGAATTTAGCACACAATACAATTTATCATTTAATTCAGAAATTATTGTTTATAATTGCAACAATAAGAAAGTGGCGGCATTTTTTAATACGTGGACTTTTATACGTAGAGCATTTATAATAATTTTAAAAGTCTGGAGATAATATACGACCGGTAACACGGAATTGCGAAGTTAAGCCCTCTTTTGTCTTATTTTACTGCACTAATAATGAAAACAAATTTCTGCAGGATTTTTTAATTCCCTTTCTATAACGCCACGCTCGGTTTGCTCTAAACAAGTGGGTTTCCTTGGAAGCCAAAAATTAAATTATTATTTTTTCAACTGTGAAGAAGACTTACATATAATACATAATGAAGAATAATAAACTCAAAAGAAATATAAAACTGAATGATTAACCTGCCTTTTCACCAGAATGCCATTTCCGTATCTTCATGTTCTTCACTAAACTGATACCTGATACAGGCGATTCTTTTAAGAAATCGGACACTTTCGACGAGCGACGCTCTCATTTTTTATTACAGCTCGAACTGACTTTCATGTTTTTAAGATCCTCCAATTAATAATTGGTGGCTAATAATAATAATGGGTGGCTTTTCATGTCTTGTAAAATACATTTTTCATCTGTTGCACTTATTTGAGTATTATTATTTTTTCTGTTAGATGTTTTTTAAACCAAATCCAATCTTTCTTTCCTTCGTTCCTCTGCAGAACTTTATTTTATTATTTTTATTCGTAGAAATTATTGTGCAACCCTCAATTGTCTGCAGTTCTAAACAAAACTGAAATGTTATAAGTTTCAAAGGTTGTTTTGAAAATGCACACATGTCTGTCTCTCAGTGTGAGGTGCATTAGAAAAATTGTAAACACAGATTAACTTACTACATTTGTTGCAATTGAATCTTTGTTTGTTTGATTTCCTTGGTTCTGTTTTTTTTAATTTGGTTTGATAATAATAATAACAATAAAAGTTTTAACTTTAATAATAGTTTTTTCTTTTCTCTGATTCATTGTACATATGTGGAGTATAATGAATCAGAGAACGTTTTCTTGGACTGTCCGTTTTTTCTTATTTATTATTATTATTTCTACAATTTCATCAGATTTTTATTTTCTTGGTAAGTTATTGACTTTCGACCCTTGGATTTTGTAATTTTTAAAGGCCACATAATACAAGATACATACATACAAAAAATATGTTATACTTATTCCTTAAAAATTTAAATGTATTAAATGTGTCCATTTGCTTTAGGTTTTAAAAAAAATATAAAAGAGAAATGTACGCGAGGTACAAGATTTTTCCTGCGTAAAATATGTGAAGAAGTATTCTTATACATAGGATATTAAAATACATCAAATAATAATAAATCTTCTATACATGGGTACAGTACATATAACAGATTCCAATGAGGTTTTCATTGTTGGATAGTTTGGTTTTTCGCAAGGCTTTATAGGCTATAAGTAATTGTAGGATGGCGGATTTAATATGGCGACTGAAAAGGTTCAACTTTAAAGGATTACAATGAAAACGGATTGCTTTATGTTTTCTGGGTCGTTGGTCTCGAATCTACTATCGAAATTTGGAAGTTATTAATTATGATAAAAGGTTACCAAAGTACATATGTGAATTTCCATGAATTTAGGTTCTCACTGTCTGGGATTTTGAAATAACTGCCTTTTACTAAGCTCATATCTGTATGTATTTATTTATACCGAAACTCAAACAAATAATTGAAATATTTTTGTCTGTTCGTCCGCTAATCTTGGGAATGACTGATCTGATTTCGATGGAACTTTAACTGGAAGGTGGAGTATTTTGTCGTTCATGATTCAGAATATTTTTTATCTCGAGAACATTTGTAATTCCTCGACTCCGCGCATGAAACTGTTTCTTTCATTCTTTTGGGTTGTGATCTCTTCATAATTTTTTTTAACCAATTTGTTTTCTTTAGGTATAAAAACCCGTTTGCAAAGGTACACAGTCTTCTATGTATGGGTGTTTTATTCAAATTTAAAGTTCGAACGTTCTTATTGGGAAACCCTATAGATAGTTTGTAAGTGGAAGAAGACTGTGAAGGTTAAATCAGCCCACGATGATTTCCTTGTCTCTCTGTATTGATAGTGCTGTCAAATATTGTAATATGTGCAGTTTTATAAGTTACTAATATATCATACAACAAATAAAAACTATAAGATGTCTCAATATCTTATGCACTAAAGAACACTAACGTGGGTACCTACACGAAGATCATCAAGGTTGCTGATATCCAGTGGCGGATCCAGAGGAAATTGTTTGTTTGATGGGTGGAGGGGGTGTCGATTTTCATTATTGAATTAATTTACAGGCCTGTCTAAGAACAAGTTCTTATTGAGGAAAGGTCCAAACTTAGAACATAATGAGAAATAAAATATTATGATGCGAAATGTGTACTTATCTTATTTCGCTTCAAGCAGGCGCGAATGCAGAAAAACTGTTCGGAAGGGCTGCCAGTGCCGGCCCGATTCTAGTTTTAGGATCTACAATCTAGCATCTAGGAGATCTAAATACGGCGCCCGTTATATACTTAACATACATACATAGTATTGAATCAGTCTAAGTCTACTTTTTTTACCTAGACCGCATAAACATGTTTACTCTTTCATACGGGCAGTAAAGATATTCAAGTTTAAGACAGATAATACCATATATGAATGAGCGAGATAGATAATACAGACCAACAACAATTTTGGTGCAGAACAAATGATAGGTGACTCCTGTAGCATTTTTTGTATAGTTTACGGATCTGATAAGAAAATGTTCAGTTACGTTAGGTTTCTGAAAAAAATTTAGTTAAAAAAAAGACACCCACATATTTACACTATTTCACAAAAATTTTAAATTAATTATTAAATACCAAAAGAAATTGGAACGTGGGTGGGGGGGTTCTTAATTTCCCCCCCGTAGATCCGCTACTGTTGATATTCAAAATGATCAAAAGAGAAATCAAAGGAAGCTTTAATTTCCCAATGGAAATAGGTTGATTACCTTATACGTTGCGTAAGATTGCTTACACTGTATAACTTTGCTTTGGAATACTTAGAGCGACCACACTCCACCAGGGCAGCAAAATCGAAAGTTAAGTTTCTGACTAATCCATCAAATTGTACTCAATTTGCTTGATTGGAATTTGCCAATGCCTGACTGTCGATTTATGTGCGATTTACAAAAGAAAATTATAACCATGTAGGAAGAAATTCATTAGAAGCAGAAAGCAACGCCAGAAGCAGCAAAATCAAAGTTTTGTATAAGAAATGCTTTCCTGCTCGTACAAACATATTTTAGGGAAGTTTGGTTTTTGTTTGATTTCTACCGCTGATTTCTGTTCCTGATGTGGCACAACTTATAAACATCCTGTGCGATTTCATTTATACGTATTTACAGTGCCGGCGATTCATTTCCTAAATTACTACTACACTATACTCGAACTATACTTTTTTCCAAATAGTAGGCGTGATAACTCAGGGAACGTTCAAGTGATAGACTTTAAAATTAAAAATGTATGTTGGTTTCTAATAATAATGCGGTTATAATGTAATACATTTATTAACGGAGCCTTTTCCTTTTTCAATTTACAACAAAATGCACAAAAAGCAAATATGCCACTGTTGGTTTCTGTTAATTACAAGCGGGAAAAACCAAAAATTACTCCGTCAACAGAAGTACATACATACATGGTTACACATATGTGTCATTGTCATATTTAAAGGGGTTATACGCAGTTAGAATTTGCAAAAAATTTTTTTGCATTTTCGGAATGTGCATATATTTAAGTATATTCTCTGAAAATATGAAGCCAATCCGATAAATATTTACGGGCATATACCTGAATTTGTAAGGCCACTATGTGTAATTTAAACTATGTGTAAACTACTTCTGAAACTTTATAAGCGTTTTTCTCAAATCGGTATTTTCAAAGTCGGTGATCTCGATTTCTCAGAAATGGCTCGATCAATCGGTCTCAAATTTTTACACAATCTTCTTAGATATATTCCTCAGGTATTGAACAAAGAAATAGGATTTAAAAACATTATTACTATTTTTTTTTAACAATTTGGAGCGAAAAATGCTGTCAAAAACGAAAAATTTATTTCAAATAGAGGCCATTTTGTCACACATCAAAATTTTTATTATTCCTTCGTTCAATACCTGCATTAATCTATCCTTTAAAAGAATCCACCATACTTTTTGATTTCACATAATTCAAACCGCCGAAATGGAGATCACCGCCAAGCGCCTTTTTTTAGAGGTCGTTCGGGACATCATCTACAGGAGCGGTACACATTAATATTTTTACATAATCGACGCGCTATTGTATTCTTAAAAGTAGGCTCTATTTGAATTACCATCACTTGTTATTGATAAATAAAAACTGTTTCTATAAAAAAATGCATAAAAGGACGTCTTTTTTGAGCCTCGTAACTGCGTATAACCCCTTAAGTCAATGACGAACGACGCCCAAACTATAATGGTTAAGTAGAAAACAGTAGCATGAGAAAAATGCAGTTATAACTTCGTTTAAATTTGTTTTAAAATCAATATATTATTATTCCTATACGTTTTGACTGTTTTCAGCCTTCAAATCACCATTGAATTTTTCTCAATACTAAAAAGCAAAACATTAATTCATATCAATATAAAAACCTATCATTGGTAACATTGTACATGTTTTCACCAAAACTTTCCTAAGCTCTTCCATCTTTCCATTTCCTTTTCATTTATGTATTTCAAGGGCGCTTTAATTAATAACAATTAAGCTGTATTCAACAATATTTTGTTTCTCTGAGAATTAAATTTCGCCGATGAAGCAGTCTGAGATGTCGTTTCTCTCGTCATCACAAGTATCTTCACAAGTTGGCTTAATTGTTGCATGTGACCCAGTTTTAGAAAAACAATGAACTTGGCTGTCACAGCTGATGCGCTCTAATGTGACAATGGTTCCAGCTCGTCAAGATGACCTATGCAGATAGCGCCGCGCAATTATCGCTCATATCCAACCGCAAAAGAACTTTCTCTGAACTTTTCCGCAGTTGTCATAATTCATCTTCTCTCCTGGACGGCGGAAAACTTGCCCAAGTCAACGCAAACAATAGCCCATTTACCCGGATCAGTAAGACATAAAGCCGAGTGGAACGACCTCAGGGCGACCTTAAAATTTGTCGTGGAAATTTGAACATTTCTCTCGGCAAGTCGCTTGTCCACTTGAGGCACGGCTCAAGACGGTTTTTGTATATAGTTTGTTTCTTTGCCAAGCCGGGTTCATGTGGGGACTGGGGACACGAACATTTCGTCTGGCCTTGGCGTCCGACTTTGTGGAGGCATTTCCCTCGAATCAACTGAAATTTCTCTCAGCAGACCGATTCTAGGAAATACGCAAGAAATCTGGTTCGCTTCAGCGGATAGACCTGGGCGAATGGGCGAGCAGAAAAGACAGCCCCACGAAAGGCGACCAGATCTCGTGCAAGAAATTATTACTCGGTGCACCTATTTTTAGCCGCTGAACCCGCAAGCCACCCGTCCCGGGTTTAATTAAATACTGAACAATGCCGTTGAATTTGCATTGCATAATATTCCACGGGCTGCCTGGGTGTTATGTTTAGTGAGTACCGGACACTTGAGTTATGGCGGAGCTTGTAGCTAATAACCGCCGCGAGAGAGACGACGGCGACGCAACGGTCGGAGAGGAATTACATTTTTAATATCGGCCATCAATATCAGTCGTAATCTTATCTACGGGTGCTTATGCGGCCCGATAATCGCCGGTCAGGTTTATTAATATTAACAATATGCGCATAAATTTGAACTGAATAAAAATAGCCCTTAATGCCGTGCGCCGGCGCGCCGTGCGTCCCGGCCGCCCTTCCGACAAAATGATTTTACAAATTAAAGGCAGGCAGGCTGGAGCTGGAGCTGGAACTGGAGGTGCGCGAACGAAAAACGTCGAACGGCCGGACGAAGACAAAAACAAAAAGCAAAAAACAACGCGTACAGCGAAAACTGGTTATGGATTTTTGCTGCACAGAAGTATACTGTTCATGGTACGCTGTGCGCAACTGGCTTAATGCAACTTGATATCTTGTAAAGATCTACTTTTTTTTTCTCAATCTTGTCTTGGGCGATGCAAGAACCAAACCAGACTGGGCAGTTTAAAGGAAACAGAAAAAATATTACAGCCGGGCAGCCAATGTGTGCACTCTACTTTAAAGGTAGTCAGGTTGATGATGCACTTGAAAACATACTGAAACAGGTGATGAACAAGAATCGGGGTGACTTCAATCAAGAAAAATTATTCTTTACAAGGGAAAATAAGTTAAATGTTCTTGAAAGTACTGAATTTCAAGCGAGTGCTGCCAAGACGATGCAATCGAGCCATTTTTTTCGATTATCCACATTTTCCTTCGCAGGCAGGTGAGCAGATTTTAAAATTCTTCAAATGAAACTCAAATCAAAATCACTTTGCTGGATGTCTTGAGTTTTAATTTAGTTACCTGTTGGAAAATGTAAAGAGGCAGTCTCGTTCACATTAACAACGTTGAATCTATTTAACGAAGATTTCCCTCATTTACTTCAAAGAAATTGCTACAGCCACTATTCCTTTCAACTATTAACTAAGATAGGCTCAACTCGCTATATATGCAGGAATTTGAATGCGTTTCCTAAACTCCATAAATTCGTTGATAATTGTAATTCGTAGCAATGGTGCAGTTTTCCGAAAGTAAAATATGTGCCCCGCCAGATAGACTTCCACATACTCCAAGTCAAATTACCAACACTTAAAACTGGAATAAAAAGCTCAACTAACGACTGAGGGCTCTAGAATCCAATCTCCAAAAAGTTCATTAATTCTCGTTTCATGAAAAACGTGCGCAATTACATTTATCTAAATATAGGTAATAATATTTCAATCTTGTTTCGAAAAAAAAACTTTAAACTTCAGTATGCTAATTTTAATAAAAGTAAAGCAATTTGAACATAATTAAGATTTGCATTTAAACTTTGGACTTCATTATGCTTTGTGTCTTAATTTTCCGAGAATTTTTAGATTTCGCTTCTAAGAAATAAAACACTTGGTATTCTTGACTGAGAAAACTTTAAAAAGTAATTTATAAATCAAAAACAAATAATACTCATGAGTTTTCTATTTTGCGGATCGGAAAGAAAAATATTTTGGATTTATTTTTAATAATAATAGGCTTTTATATTTACTTATTATTTACTGAACAACGTTATCAAAGTCAATTGTTTATTTTTTTTAAAGATTTATTTTATTCCAAATGGGTACCTACATATGTATATAACTTTTCAAGCTTTTAGACTGAAAAATAGTCTATGGCTTTATTAAGAGACTTCCAAAAAAATGGTTTAGGGGGACCTCACTTTTTTATGAAGCCTCCGGAATGTCATAAGGAATGATTATTTTAATATGGGCTAATTGTACAAGTTATGGAAAAATTATGAAAAATCAAAATTTGAAAAGCTTGAAAAATTCTCTTTAGTGCTTTCTTTTCAAGATTACTCAAAAACTGTTGATATTAAAGAGAAGTTTAAAAGAGAAGAAAATTTTATAATGATGTTTCACACAAGACACGAAAATCCCAATATAATTATTATTTATGGGAAATAGGAATAATTAATAAAAATACTTAAATAAATGTGTCTCATGAATTCTTCCGACCATTTAGATTATACCTACATATATAGCGGGCTCCCAATACCGCTGTGTATTGTATTGTATTGAAAGACAAAGGTTGTATTTTCATTTTTAGTTTATTTTTTATTCCGAGACAAAAGTTAATCAAACGGTAACTAAGATAGAAGTGACAAACCAGGAACGTTTGTCGTCTTTGATTGTTTTCCTGGGGTACTTTTGTCTACAGTAAAGCCTTTGTATCCTCGCCACACGTACGATCTTGAAATTCACGCACAGAGTACCTCGTACTAAAACAGCATAGCAAATTTCATTAAAATCGGTTTGATTATTTTCGTATAATAATTTGTTAATAATTGTTGTAGCTAATTTTACAAGTATTGTCACGACAGAACTAATCAATAGTTCTCACAGCAAATCTTTTTACATACTCTTGGAAATACCAACCATCGATCTTTTTTGAAAAAATATAATTTTTACAAAATGGTCGCCAAAAGGTATAAACAAATAAAATTGTTACCCGGTTTTTTACAAATCCGACAGTTGGATTCCGAGAAATCGAAACTCAAAGCTGAAGAGAGCAGAAGGCTCGAAAATTAGATAACGCCCGATTCAAAATGAACACCCAATCTTTAATCGACCTTTCTCGGCTTCTGGAACAGATAAATTGATGATTTTTTTTAAATCGACATAAGCTATCCTATCAAAATTATCATTCCTTATTCCTGGAGGAATTACAAAAAATATATAGGTCCTCTATGATACATCCAACATACCCCTTTTTAAAACAGATCCCGCTTGGACTGCTACATTTTTTTAAAAGATATATTTTTGTTATTTATATTTTGTTATTACATTTTATTTTATTTTGTTAATTTTAAGACATTCAATAGCACAACAGAATATATTGTATTGAGGTTTTGCATTTGAATTAAATAAAAATGTTAAGCTTGTGAACCTGAATACAGGAAAGTTAAATTTTTTACCGTACCCAATAGTGTTTCTCTTATACAATTTGAGATCCAGTTGCATAGCTGTTATAATTTAGATATTCATATGTATAATGTAAATATTCTTCCACAAAATTATCCTGATTAGTAATTGAATATTCTAAACAAAACTAATTAATAAATTCATATTGGCACTAATGGAATCTTAATTTATGAAATGAGTTTAAATATTTGTGGACATATGTATTTGGAATTCAATTAAAATAAAATTAGTTGCGTTCAATTTCATTACATCTATATAAAAAAAATCATGTACATATATGTAATTTTTCAAAACACTATAAAAATCATCACTCCAGCAAATAGGTGTGCCTCATTAAAAGACAAAGAAATAAATCCCCATCTACCTTGAATGAGCGGGCAGAACTGAAGTTAAATATGAATAATGAGATTCTACAAAACGACGGGATGTTAGATGCTGTCCGAGAAGCTTAAAATAATCAAGCATAACGAGTCATGCTAAAATTAGAAACTTGAAGTGATGATGCACGGAATGAATTTTCCGATAGATCTTTACAGGGAGAATACAGTAACAATTACCTTACTTAATCGTATAACGAGACATGTTAATGACATTGCATATAAAAATTATCTGTAGTAAAGGAAATTGCACGGTTCTTCGTTCAACATTACTACAGTGAACTGTAAAAATTACAATTATGAAGTGAAATTCTACTTTCAAAACTGTAAACCACTGTAAAAGTATATGCTTATTACGAAATATATGCTTTAACATTGGTATTTTTGTCTCTCTATAGATTAATAACCTCATATTGGTACGACAAATTCTTTGTTCTTTCATTACTTGCTGCCGCTGCTCCTAAGCTTTCGCTGATAGATGAATTGTTCTGAAACGTATGTATGTTAACGCACTTATAAATTGTTCATTAATTTCTTACACCTAATTAATTGAGTTAACCTTATTTTTTTGTACTTATTACTATTCCTGTTTGGGATACTACTCACACCAGGGGTTCTTCCCTTCGCAAAATTCGTTAAACGAGACACCGAGTTCAGGCTTAAGTTGCGTTAGAGAGAAAGGATGCGAAGCCCCACAACCCTTGTATTGTTTCCATTTTCAGCATTGCCTTGCCTTGTAGTTAAATATTTATACACCACCTGACGATCGCTAAGGTAGGAGTGATAGTGGGTTCGCCTCGTAACAAATGAACGACGCGCATGTAGTGGGTACTACCGGCATGATTTGATCACACCAAATCTCGATCGGTCTTTTGTGTGTATTAGGCTGGGGAAGCTACTTTTGTGATTTTCGAATGCAATACAATCGCAAAAATTTAGGAATTACAATGCAAGAATTTGTTTTGTACACACATTTTTGTTCGAAATTCCTTTCCCCATCTAACAGGTGTGAGGTGTCTTACAAAAACGCCCTGTGGGTTAGCCTACACAGAGGTATCCCTGATTGCAAGCGTGTACATATACTTGGGTGTATGTTCCTTTGTGAATAAATAAACCACAATTGACTCGCTGCATATTTACGTACGAGCGGAGGTTGAGACTGAATTTCCGTGTGAATATTTGGTGATGATGTATGTTTTTCGTGTATGTATTCAATTTCAAGTTCAAGTTCAATTGCACCCGCCGTTTGGTCACGACTGCGTGAATATATTATTACCCAGATTTTATACTGTATCTTGTTTGTTGTGAATTCAGTGGAAAAGTGAAGCAGTTCATTCTGTTCATTCTGCAACAATTTTAATTTACAAGTATGAAAAAACCCGGGCAAAGCTGGGACGAGCCTTCTAGTTATAAATTTTCAAGCAGAAGAGTATCACAGTTTTGTTCAACAACCACAAATCTTGTGGTTTTTAAGAATGACATTGTTGAGGTCTTGGAGGGCTTGAAACAAGTAGACGTAATTTATACTGACTTTTCCAAGGCTTTTGAGCATGTTATTCATTCTAGTTTGGTGTCAAAGTTGGAGGCGCTGGGTGTCTCGGGTGTCATGTTGCATTCGTCCGAATCATACCTCACGGAATGTTCCCAAATGGTAATATAAAGCCTAACGTCGTCAGATGTTCCACATGGATCCTTGTTGTTCAATATATTTATTACCCGCTATGATGTACAGCATTGGTTTGCTTTTTGGTGATGACGGGAAATATTGTAAAAATATTAGGTCTCTGCGTGATGATCAGTTGCTCCGCGAGGATCTACATACCGGTATAGCGGTAAATGACTGGTGCGAGAGAAACAAACACGTGAATATTAAAAAATGTGGTAAATATTAGCTCCAGTTCTAATCGGCTCCAAAAATTTCGCTCACTGCGGTCAATTAGTCAAAATTCGGATGGTATAACCTTGATCCGTCCACACTTGGAGTTTGCCTTAGCGTTTTGGACCCCACATACATTTGTTGATCTACATATATATATAAAATCGAGAGAGTGCAACACAGATTTTTCGACATCCAAAATCCTTTGAAGTTTGAAGGTCTGCTGGGTCTCAAGGCACACTCAAGGTCATTAAGAATAAGGGTCAATGAGCTGTTATATGTGAGAGCAGAACACATTCAAGAGGCCTTCAGCAAAAGCTAATTCTTTTTTGGAAATATTATAGATTTTTCGGTTACCCCGAAATGTGAATCAGAACTTCTATCAGAATATCAGTATTTTATGATAATGTTATTTTTGAGATTTTAGTTTATAACAGCTTTATCTCTTCTAGAGTAGACATTTATGTATAATTTACATGCATGGATAAATTCTTCTGCTCTCTTGACATGAGTTATTGAAAAGCTTTATTGTTGTTATGTTTATGGGTTAACCAATCTATTGTAATTGAACTATTCTGTTTATTATATTTAGATGGTGTATACCCGTGAAAATTAATAAATTATTTAAAAAAAAGTTTGAATTTCTGTGGAATAACAGCAACAGTTTCCATTCTAGTTGCAACATATTGGTCAATTGTCATTTATCATAAGACAGAAACATATGTAACCCTGATAGGTATATAATCTACAATAACGGTTTATCGTATTATCACATTACTGTGAAAAGGAGAGCCAAGATCGATAATAAAAGATTAACGCCGAATAGAAATTCTGACTTTGTAAATGGAGTTTGCAATTCACCCAATACTCTTTTAGAATTCTTGTCAGTTTGGGAGAATAGCCGTAAGCTTTTGAATGAGATAGCAATAATTTATGTGTTTCTTGAAATATCTGAATTTAATTTGACTCATCTGGTGCATTACATAATAGATAGTATAACACAAAGAAAGATACAAAGAAGTCACAAAGAACAGATGAGATTGTTATATAATTCGAAAACAGCTAAAAAAATTCCGTTAATTGGATAAGAATTTTAAAGCACAATAATGCTGAACAGTAAATACTAAAGAATGTCCCAAACGAGTTCTTCCTCACTTGAGCAGTTCACAAAATTTCCTGTTTTATAAAATTTTGGTCTAACAAAAGAAGTTCGGTTTTACAGATCAATGGGATTACTTTCATTTTACGCTTTGTTTGTTTTACAAATACGACACTATTAATACACTTAAGTTGAATATCTAGCACGTACAGGCACCGTATCCCTAATCTTCTTAAGTTTGCACTTATGACAATTGGGGTCAAGACAAACGCTGAAATTCCCCCCATGCACTAGTTCCAGTTAAACAATTTCATTTATCCCCCATAAAGAAAATGTATACAACTTTTCCTCGGCGTTAAGCCAAGCCAGATATCTCAAGAACCCATGGATTCCGGTCTTTAATTATAAATAGGAAACACCTAGGTATGTGCGGCCTTCTGACATTGCACTTAGGTCTTCACGGTTCTTTAGCAGCCCCGCGAAGGTATTTAATTGTTTGCCAAGCACAATAAGTAATTTGACACAGTGCATATCACCTTCCGTCCCATCGGTCCACTTTACAAGGCGCGAAACGACAGAGCCGGCTGCCGTGCAAAAACTGGTCAATAATGTCAACAAGAAGAAATAAATAAAAAAACCAAATTTGTCGCAACGAATTGAGTAAGACTTTTTGTGCAGCTGGATTTGGCGGCGCGGCGTACGTCCCCAGGTGTTTTTCAGGTGTGGGCTTAGCCGGAATTATAACAAGACCGTGGCGAACAATTGGAAGTCTTGATGGCGTGCATGCACGCCTGCGGGGTAGAAGCTTATGACAAAATGGCAATAGTGCAAATATGCAAATGCGGCAGGCGTCAATGAACATTTCGGTCTCTCACGCACCTCTGACGGCCGATAAGGTACCGCAGCGCCTTTCTTGTGATTAACCTGAAAGCGAACTTATTGCTCCACCGAAACCAATTTTCAAAGGGGGATAAATCAATTGGAGGCACGTAGGCGTGACGAATTTCACCACGGTCGCTGTGTCTAAGAGTGCAAAATTTCGTTACAATTGTTGAGTTCGCAAAACCATGCTATATCGAGCAATTACTAGCAATCTCAAATGAACCTTTGTGGCGTGCCGCGGAAGTGTATGGTCCAGCCGCCTTGGGCTTGCTGTAATTGCCACCGTTTAGAAGAGGTGATCGTTCTTATTCTTGGCATTATTAAACCGCTTAACTAGCGCAAACCTATTTCCTTAAACAAATGAGTGTGCCTAATGTGTTGTTTTAGAGGGGAAAACAACTTGTCGGCGTCGTCTTAATTTGGTCATTTTGAATTCAGGGTAAGAGATGTTATTGTTATATAACACGTTTGTTTAAATTATACTCGAAAAGCAAAAAAGGTGTAAGATACGCTCTGATGATGATGTTTGTCTTAAAACACACAAATTGCCTTAATGTTTCGCATGAACGCAAACTGAACTTCTACTCAGTTGTGAAAAGAATAAATGATTCTAGAGTAATAGATTCCGAGTAGGTACATTGCAAGAGAACCTATTGATTCCACTTTTGCTTCCTAGTAATGCAGTAAGAAATCAGTCGTTCGACTACGATCTTTTGTTAGGGTCTGCACAAACCAACGATTTCCGCATAAGAGGAAGTTGGATTTATTTATTTTTATTTAAGCCCCGTAATTAAGAAAATTGTGCGCCGTACGTGCAGCATGCTTACTCATTTCAGTTTAGATAAGTGCGGAGTATAAACTTTATGTTATGTTATGCTATAGGAATGTTTTTCAGTCATTTTTATTTTCCAGATTTCCACATTTTCAAGAATAATAAAAAACAGATTCATACAGTAATCCAGGGTGGATTCAGCTTTTAACTTCCGAAATGTATTCCAAATTTCATCATTTCATAATAATTTAAAAAGGAAGTATTCATTCCGGACCAAGTGATCTGCTGGAGTTTTGAACCCTCTTTAGAAATATTGCCTGGCGGTAATAATCAAATCATATGTAAATAAGTTTTGAGGGATTTTTCTTCTAAAAACTCGTTATATTTATTTTATTTGAAGTAAATATGATACATTTGGAGCTACAAGCTTCACCGAACTTTCTGGTACTAAACGTGCATATAGCCCAAAGGAAGAAGTCTGCTTCCTTTGAAGTGAGCCAACTTTCGATTTCTCTATAAGAACTAAACTGTTGCCGTTGGAGCAAATTCGGCACATATTATGGCTAGTGGGGCAGAACTTTCTAGTCTGATCGTTCGAAATAATTTTTAACGGATTTATAAATATAGGTTCTAGAGTGTGTTGTAAAATTAACTTATCGTTGCGTTGTCTATTCTCCCATTCCGGTCGTTTTTCATTTACACATTCACCAATTTTTTTTGGGTGCTCCAAATGTTCTTTGTCATCGACACCAAAGACTGTAATTTATATTTAAACCAATACTACCAAGTTTTTATGGATGAATAATGTCCACAACAAATTTTTGGCATTAGGCAATCGCTACCGACAGCATTTTCCTTTTAAAAAAAATTATGCAATAACACTTCCCACCAATGCAGTTTTGTAGGTAGGTACAAATGTTTCCATTTTTAATCGAATAAAAAGATACATCTTTAAACTTTATATACTGAATATAACAACTGTGTCATCTGGTACAATAATGCAGTGTTTCCAGATTAAAATAAATTTTAGCCCTAGGTACTAACTATTATACAATAAGACAACTACCGAAAACCCCTCAAACATTTTGTGCATTCCCAATAAAAACTAATAATATTCGATTTTATGACAATTTCATGGTGGAGTTTAAGAGATGTGAATATAAAATAAACTTTTAAATTTTATTAAGCATAATAATAACTACCAAAAAAGACACAATTTTCTCCAGAAGAGGACCTCGTATTTGAATTTATGTTTTTGCATTCACCCTCAACGGACACACTGGGTTACGGTCACCCAGAACCCGCATACGAAAATGCAATATTTTGAAGTTGTTCCTTTGCTTAAAATCTTATTATGAATAAAATGAAACAAAAGAAATATTTTTCCGCCAGTTTGAATCTAAGCTACGTCACGATAAAAATTTTGGGGTGTCACTAACGCTGTGCGGGCAAATCTCGAGGCAGCGATAGTGCATCCGTTGAGGGTTAAACAGCAAAGGGAAGAGATGGGTTTTGATTATTTTAGGAGAAAGAGTTGCCTTTGGCTTTGAAGTTATCTACTATGTAGAGTAGGCGGCTTTTGGTTCTAACTTCCACCTGTATTCTTGGATTCGTTTCGATACGACACAACTAGCTAAGATACTTTTTCGCTTGGCATTTTAGCTTTGAACATGTGTCGTGACTAGTCGTGTCATGCTGAAACGATTTCAAGAATAGGGGTGTTGCGATTTCAGTAACTCCAGGAATAAAGCATGTTAATTTACAGTGCAAGATTATAGAGAGGCAGATTGATAAAAAAGATCTACACTTTGTTTTAGTAGACACAAGCTTACGTAAATTATCTTTATACACAAGTGTGTATAACATAGGGATCGATAACAATATCCACAATTGTGTCATTTGAAATTACTGGTTGTATGTACAGATAAATAATAGAAAGCATTATAGCGATTAACTTCACTCATTAAATTGCCTGAGAAACGCTTTGTTATATTTGCTTTTGAAGTTGTAGTATATTTAACGTCCAAGTCATTAAGCTGCTGAGAGAAGTCCTTCATTAATGTTAAGATAAGCTCCCAGTCCATAATGCGTTGTACACAACATTATTCCCTTTTAATCTTAACTCGCTAAAAATCTAATTGTTTCCATAGTTACGCCACTGTTCTAATTTCCGCCTCATTATGTTCACTTTATGAATGGAATGCATTAATAGATACCACAAGCCGCCTCGCATTGCAACATGCATGGGAATCCTTCTAGTAAAACTATCAACATGCACACAATGCCCTTAGAACTTGTGCTTATTGTTCGCAAAGTAAGTGGAGGCTACGTGACATTTATTCTTGAACTAAATGAAATGAAAAAAGAGGCCCATCTCATGACTGTGGGTTTTTTGCAGTGCGGGTAACGGGCATTATATGAGATACACAATTTTCCAATCCAACTCATTTACTCATTTCCTGTTTTAGAAGCCAACGATTACCTCTTTGAAGTTGGCAACTCTTTTAGGTTTAATTTGCAGAAAAGAAGATGTTATGTGCTATAATTAGGCTTGCAATACTGCGAACGAGTAGATCTAATTTGTCACAATAAAGTTTAGAGGAGGGAAATGGCAGCCACCATCAAATAATGAAACGTTTAGTTATTGCAGTTGTGAAAACCCGCACGGAGTAAAATAATTTGTATTTCTGATTACTGCGAAACATTTTTATTATTATATGTGCTGAATATAGCCTCCAACGTTCTGGGCTTGGATCTATAAAACGCTGGCCCTTCGGCCGTGGGGATTAATTTACGGAGGAACCTTGTTAATATCGCTGCTAACGACGCGCTGCACGATTTGATTTGGAACGGAATAACACTCAATGCATTAAATAAATTTAATGATTCCGGCATTACCGGAACCAGTTTGGCTGAAATATCTGCGAACCATTAATGTTTTCTCCGCGATACCTACAATCTTGGTAGGAAGTATTAAGAGTCCCCACTTATTAAAGCTATGTAGTTAGGCTGTAGGGTGATTAGTGCCAACTAAGAGCCAGTCAAAGATCATTCGGAGTATCAACAGTGCTCCTGTAATTGGCTATCAATTCATCTTTCTTGCAGTGTCCATCCGTCCTGCTGGGATTATTGACCACTCGCAGACTCGTCTTATCAAAGGAAAGTCTCAGAGCCCAGGCACCGGGCATATGCCCAACGCAAGATTCTTATCGGCTGATCATTAAGTCGGGAAATAACTGCAAGTTCATCGTTCATTGGCTCTGCGTATTACTACGCCCGTACGGCTGCGCAGAATGGCGGCTTAGCGTGTTTCGATGACCTACAGACTAATTTTACGGCCATTGTCTTTGAATTGAATGCTCGCCTTCGACGCAAGATCATGAAAGCGATCATATGCTCAGCGGCTATCTTTCTCCGGCGGTTTTCATCTCGCTGGTTTGCCCGCTTGCCACTGCTACGCAACGGCTGCCGCTCTATCGTCTTGAGCACGATCAGCACGATCGTTAGCATCAGCGTCTGATGGCCCCGGTTTATGTCATCAGACACAGCGTAAAACATATAAAACGTGCGGTGTCCGACCAAAATAACTGTACTTGATCATGTTATGTCATGTGCGAATATGTTGGGTTCTGTTTTGGCCGTTCTGCGAGGCCCTACGTGTGCCCGCGGTCGATCGTTTCCATTTCCAATGCTGCTGCGACTTTGCGTGCGCCGCCTTCGCACGTAATAGCCATTGCTGGGTCAATTTAGTCACGCTATTGACATCAAGCACAAAATTCGCTTCTAGGAATATCTTTCATTCCATCCCAATAACCGTGGCTTCTTCCATTGTTGTCGTGGTCGTTTGAAGCCCGACTAAAACTTTTGGAGGAGCCGTACCTGATTCGGGACTTAGGTTGGAAAACTGCGGTACAGAAGGCCGGCTGTCGAAGCCTTAATTGCCGAAAACCAATTTTTGGCGTTACACGCTCGTTTCCCATTTTAACAATGCGCTTCTATTTGGCTAGGCCAGCCTCATCCTTCTTTCAAATCCGCGATGCCGCTGCTCGCGGCGAATTGCGAAATTCCGAGTCATCATATTCCTTTTTCAGCGTAATGGGAATTTTTACATAACACCGTTAATGTTGTTGAAAATTCCTCGCCTTTTTTTTGCAAAAGTGAATCTCATCCCCAGCCACAACAGAATCGTTCCACTTTTGGGGCTATCGCCGTTCCTATTAAGTTTATCAGGCGATTAGCTAGACAATGTCTAGCGCTTTCGTCACGCTGAAAATTAGTTTCTCCATCGCCGCGGAGTCGCCGCAGAGTCACCGCGAAGAGCAAACAAATTCCCTCGAGTGGCTTCTGCTCGCCGCGCGCTTATTCAAAAATCAAAAGTAAGAGGGTGTGAAGTGATTTGCAAAATTTCTAACAAGAGAAATTTCTCATCAGAAAAAGCAAAAGGCCTCGGGTTACACAACAGGACCCGTTAAAAAGCAATCAGAACTTGAGTAATTAACGGCTCTGGCGCGTTCTTTGCAGAACTGATCTAATTGGTTTTCGCGAGCGGCCTTTTTCGGCGAGCCTCGGTTATTGAACTGGCTCAGGCCTAGCTTCGTACACAAAGCACCCACTACACGTGCAATTGGAAAAGAAACAGCATTGTGTTGAGGGATTGAACACTTCTTAATTTACTCCCCGCATAACTGATTTTGCGCTGCAATTTGTATATTGACGAATTGGCTATTTTTAATTAATTCCAAGAAGTCACACTTCTATATATATATTATACTTTTAAAATCTTGGTAGCCTTGTCACACTTTTGAAAGTACCTAAATCAAAGAGTGGATTCACTGGATGTACTCGCATTCGAACTATTTTTTCTCCCAAATTTTATATAATCAGATAATAGAAAAGAGAAACAATTGGGCACGATTCTTGTTTCCTTGGCCCCGCTTTTTGGGAACGGGGTCCCAATTTTTGGGAACGGGGTCCCAATTTTTGGGAACGGGGTCCCATTTTTTGGGAACGGGGTTCGAAACATTTTGCTATGCTTTGCTTTCCTTTGTAAAAGGAAAATTAACTCCACCGGCAGTTTGCAAAAGGAAAATTATAATAATATAATAGAATTTTCCTAAAAGTTAAAGTTTTCCCAATTAAGGTGGCTCGCCAAGTATTAAATATTTTGCCCTATATCTCGAAAACGGGTCGAGATAGAATTTTTTCATTATTTTTCCGTTAATTAGCACAGCAAAATGTTTCGAACCCCGTTCCCAAAAAATGGGACCCCGTTCCCAAAAAGGGGGGCCAAGGAAACAAGAATCTCCCCAACAATTAAATACCTACTCAATTTACGACGGTTGCTGGAAAAATTTGATGAATTTCTATGTCATGGCGCCACCACAATTCTTTTAAGGTCATAACTGTTGGTAATCAATATTCTTTAAGCGATTGTTCACAGAGTTTCACGTCGTTACTACGAGTAATTAACACTTATTTATCACAAAAATGAAAAAAAGTTATTTGAATATATGGAAGGTGGCGCAGAGTAAAGTCGAACAAAGTGACAAGATTGAAGATAGTGCAACACATGTATCGCATAACATTCAAAACGTCGATTGGAAAGTAGAATTTTCACACAAAATCGATCGAAATCGTATGAAAAATTAAACCTCTTCATAAATGAAATTAAGGTATCTACATATGTAATTAAAACCCTAACGGGAGAGCTTGTAATTCCTCCTGCGAGTTTATTTCTGCACCGATTTTAATGATTCTAACACTGATAGAAATCTTGTCAACTGAATGTGAAGCATCACTAAGGCAACTTTAAAAAAAAAGTCAAAAAAGCAAATCCAATATATCGACAGAAAAGTTCAACTTCAAAGGATTGCTATAGGAATGTGCGATGGTGCCGCGATTATTCACTACCTATGAAAACGCAGACAAATTGCTCACATGGAGACTATGTAGATATATAATATGTATATGCATATTAGTTGATCTGAACCTTCAGCGTACGTACACAGTGTCCAAAATTGAAAAAAAAACCAAATAATTTTTATAAGTCCATGTGGGGTAACTTTCATTAGGTAATGATATACTCTAGTATATGTATTACATCTGGGTAATAAATAATTGTGGAAAAGTATAGTTTTCGAAATTAAAAGCTAGGAGGATTGCATTTCATTTTATGTAGTTATGGAAAATGGTCATCAACGCAGCGGCTTCTGAGTAATAGTGAAAGAACCGAAAATACTTTTTGATGGAATCGAGGATCGTGTGTAAGGGCTTCATTGGGAGATTTAGGAAATATGTATAGTTGAACGACTGGTTCATGGTGACGTTCAGGAAAATCTTTTGAAATAATACACATAAAATTGAATGTGATGGCAAAACTTTATTATGGACTGAAAGAATAAATTGACAGCATCCATGTTTTGAAAATTGTTTCATTAAAATTTTGGTCGTAGCTAAGCTTTCGGTGGTCCATTCTATAGGTCCAATTTTGAACCACTTGCACGAGCATTACGACTGGAATCTGGCCAATAACGCGAATAATGTTTGCTACCAAAGCATTAATGGAGCTGGCTTATCCGCGTAGACATTACACTTCACGTAAACCCAAAGAAAAATATTCAGAAGTATCACACGATCGCAAACGGACAATTCACCAGTCCAAAACGTTAAATCAATTGCTCATGCTCACCAAAATGATTTCTGAACATGTCCATTGTTTCAGCACTGTATGGCTACTAGCGTCGTCTTGGTGAAACCAGATATCAGAGACATTACGGGCTTGAATTCCAGGAAGCAAATACTCCGTTATTATAGCGCGATAGCGGGTGCAATTGAAGGCTACGATTTGTTTGACAGAGCGCTGATTTTCGTAATACAGCTTCACAATTTGGAGACGCTATGCCGATGCACTTAAGTTTTTTCATGATGAAATGGTATTCCATAATAAGTCAAACGGCAATATAAGTTTGGCACTATTCTCGCATGATCTGTACAAAAATCCCTATTGAAAAATCTGCAATCCGCATCAAAAAGTAACTTTTTCCGGTGAAATGGACGCTCCAAGATCTTTTGTGAATTGTATTCACCCTATATCGCATTTATTGTTGTTTTCATAGTCGTTCATCAAAGAATGGGCTTCGTCGTTGAAATGATTTTCGAAATTCAAATCAACTTCGAAATGTTTTCAAGCCTAGTCAGCGAACATACGGTTCAACAAAGGGTCGTTTGGCTTGATGTCAAATGTCAACTATCAACCCGTAAAAGAGGGTGGAGTCCCAAATTTCTGCGCATAATTGACCAAGTCAAGGTCTGTCAAAGCCTCAGTACTTGTTCACGATTCGAGAGGTTGATCGATCGCCCTGACAACACACTTGCACTTGTTGATCACGTATAGAACCAGTTGGCTGAATTTTTCAACAAGGTGGCGAATATACCCCGCGGTCAGGAGTAAGTTGTACAAAAGTAGTATTAGTTCGAGGGTTACATTTGAGCTACCTTCATATTTTAAAATCCGCACCGGTCCGTAAGATTTTCTTTTCACATTCTTGAATTCAAATCCGATCTTAAGCTATTCTGAAACATTTTGAGTTATTGGAATATTTGATATTATTATTGTTAAGCAATTCAATTGTATTTCACTAGCGTTAATTGGAATTAGCTTTAGCTCAAAGTGCCTGTACACTTCGCCAAATTAAATCTCACGGTTATTCCAGCTTCATCTTTAGAAAAACATAGTTTTGGTCCCTCGAATGTTCCAAAAAGATTCCTTATTGACCTAATTCCCATCAGCCCTCCTACTGTTTTCTTTTTCAAATTAAAATGTTTGATGCTCTTGCTCAACGTTATCAAACAGAACCTCTTTGTCTCGCCGCAGAAGTAATGCCCATTAAAATTAATTTTTCCCTTATCACCGCGAAAAGTATAAATGAATACACAAATTAGAAAACAATAAAGCAAAAGTCAGTTATCTTTCCTGCATACCCCAGCGACGTGACATAATAATTTGAGTGCTATTGTTTCCAACGTTTCTGTTTACGCACTCCGGAAGAGGTTCTCATCGCTTTGGACAGTTTATGTTTATAGTAATAAATGAATGCAAGTCAAAGGTAACGGTATTGTGGCCGCACCAAAGAAACAAAGGTGGTCCCAGGAGGAGGAACGGCACGTAACTGTCGAAAAAAATGGTTGGGGGGCTGCCGGGGCGGCTCGCATGTAGGTTGCAATTGAATTGAATTAGCACGACGAAAATTGAGTCAGTGATGCAAGGAAGCGCCGAGACTTGACCGGATTCTTTGTGCCTGGATGCTGCGGCAGCAACTTTCGCGCCAATAATTTCCATAAATTATAACAGCGGCGGGCCTCGCGATCCAGCGCACGGCTGATGAGCGTGCCGTGCTAATGAAATTCGGAGATTGAATAAACTTTTTCGTTAAGAAGCCAGCGTTCGGCTTGGGTAAGTAAATTAATGGGAAAATTTATGACGGCACGCAAAACCACTTTGGAGGAAAATAGGTTACTCCCAGGTTCATCAGCGATACGATACCTCCGCCTGCTGACGAATATGCCTGCTAGGCTCTCCCCGAAAGAAAGAAAGCTATTTGCCCGAGCGTGCCGCCAACTCCCAAGAATTCGGACCGCGCCATATAGGAAAGTCGCTTAGATTGAATATCGCCCCGTGTGAAAGTAAAGCGTTCGTGACAGCTTCTTTCCGCCAGCCCACGCTTATGAGTTTCATGCTTTCCAGCCGAACCCTTGATGCCATCGCCAGCATGAGGGGGCGTGTGTTTTGATGTTGCTCATATGGTTTACATTTGCATTTGGGTCGCGGCGAGGCAATTTGTTCCGGGCGCCCTGCTGGAGAAATTGTGGAAACAATGCGGGAGAATCTCCCAATTGAGGAGCAAGCACCTTTTGGGTTAGTTCTGCTCCAAGTCCTTCTTTGCTTGAAGTGCATGGAGGCGCCTGGTCCAAGCCATTTCCTTAGGAGGCAGACACACAAATGTGTGTCACTTCGGGTCTGTGTTCCCTTCACTCAGAACATTTTCGCCCGCGATTGTTCGCGTCATTGCGTCGCGCAGGCCTGGCCATTTGCACAATTTCTGTGGCATGAAATTCAGCGGCGTGTGGATATGCACATAAATTCTATTAAGAATTCATGTATTCTAGGAGATCAGTTGTTTCCAACGGTACGTCGGAACAGGCATCTGTAAATTTGAAAGAAACGGTGAATATTTAGCCAACGTATAAGGCAACCGCGACGCAGCTAGCAGTGCGTGCGTGCACCTCTCCCATAAAACTAAGTGCCCGCCACGCCACCGCGCGCAGCTGCAAAAAGTAGCGAAGGGAGATCTGAAGAATAACGCTCAAGTGGTGACTGGTGACTTAGCGAGTCACTTCCATTATTCCTCCGTCACGACTTACAGAGAGTCTGCAAGAGATCTAGCCAACCGTCCAAGCCCACACGGAGCACTGCCCAACTCGGTGCTATCGATATATGATGACTGATGATGAGATGAGATCTCATCTGGGAAAAACGGGAACTCAGGTACTCTCGATCACATGTGGGTTCTATGCATATTCGCGCTATGTAGGCCGATCATTTTGATGAAATGCCCTTTTCTAAGTCAAGATGAATAACGGTGCCTGGTGATCCGTACTGCAGCTATGCTCCAATGGAGCCAGAATTAGCTTAGAACAGTTTCCAGCTGACCAATGTGATCTTGTTTTAATCAGATTGCTAAGGGGATTTGTCGGTTTGTCGCAATCGCAAAATGTTGGAAACGTGAGATTTTATCTTTAGTGCAACATCTTGCCACGGTGGTGTTTGTTTGATTTGTAACGTCTTTTCACGATCACTGGAAGATGATGCTTAATATGAATAAATGCATTTGCGAAAGGTCAAATTGAGGGTGGTTTCTGGTCTAGAATTTATAACAAATTCTTTTTCTTTTTATGGGAATCTGTAGTAAAAATCCTTAGAAATAATGTAATAATGAATTTTATATGGACGTGGCATAGCTAACTAAAGATAAATATAAAAAGAAAAACCGAAAGTTTTATTAATTTTTTTTTATACATATATATATTTTTGATATATCGAGTTGTAGTGTAGCAATCATCATAATTTAAATTGCTATTTATTTGCCAGTTGCAAGGTTATATCATGACCAGGATCTAGAAAAATATTATATAGTTCGGGATTTGTTAAATTTTTAGTAATAAGATGTTAGGGGTTTTGCGAACTTTTAACTTTGTAAACACGCGCCATTTTCCGCCATTTTATTTTTATTGTTTCCATGCCGTCATGTGGACGTGATATTTCCAAATTTCCGCTCCTAGATCACCACCTTTTGGGCTTTAAATCACTAGTATGTGTATGAAACTTTTATTTCTTGCACTGCAGTGGTCCAAATGTAAATGACATCAGGCTTGCATACTTAGCCATTAACCACCTGCTATCAGGTGTCCCAATCCCAACGCTCTAGCTCAGTTGTTTAAACGAATGTTTAAAAAGTGTTTTTAGTTTAAATTTGACGGAAGAGTACACGGAGAGAAAAAAAATGGTAAATTCAACAACTCAAAGTTGTCAAAAGCAAATCGGTGAAAATTTGCTTTAAAGAATTTATGTCAACAGCAGAAACTGTTGTAGTTACAGATTTTTAGTAAATTTAATCGATAAATTAGTTGATCTGAAAGATTTTACATTACCAATAGACTCTGCAAAAGCAACGTAAAGTTTGTTAGTTTTACCGAAAAATCTAAAAGGGAAGGTTTTACCGCTGCAGTTGTAATTTACAAACAAATTTGTCAATTTTACCGAGTTCATCTCGGCGATTATTCTGAATTGGTAAATTTGACAGAGTTTTCAGTAATTGCTGCCGAATCAACTATAAACGGTCCGTTATTATTTCTTAATGCTCTTCTGCCTTTTATACGCATTTGTTCGGAATACTCAAAGAGTTCAGGTCGTTGTATCGTGCAGTGCAAAATATAAAATAAAAACAATAATAATTATTGCAGTTTTATAAAATTAAAGTGGCAGTGTGACACAGTAAAATAATGGATGGAACTGCAACTGGTTCAAAAGAATGCAACACAATAAGTTGTAAGTAATCCGACTAACATAAGAAATTATGTCTGTTTTTACATGTTTATAAATATAAGCTGTTTCTGTTATTACGTTTAAAAATTTCAAATTTGGCGAATTCTCTCGTTTTTTGCTTTTTCGGGACTTATTTCCAAGAAAATCATTTAATGAAATTGAAGGTATTTTTATTTTAAAGTGTTATCGGAAATCACAAAAAAAAATTAGTGAAAGAAGGCAAAGTGGTGTTTGAATTCTGATGCTCTTTTTTCTATAATTTTTATCTTAAAAAAAAAAATCTAAAAATATAGTACGACATTTTTCCTAGTTGACGTTATAACCACAATAAATGTGCTCTTCTACAAAACCAAAAGATTTATTAGAATCGGTTGATGCGTTTCTCTTGTAATCCATGTAAATATAATTTTGAAAATTTTAAAAATATAATTTTGGAAAAATTGTATCAAAAGTATTTTAAATGCCACAGAAGACCGTACGATATATCCGACTGCAGTCTCAAAATTGCATTTACAATTTTGTAAATTCCATTATAACACTTCGAGATAAAATTTTTAAAGCTTTATGTGAACTTAAATTTCCGTTAGAAATTCAATTTTCCAATAATGAAATACGGGACAACCTCCTTAATATATAATAAATATTCATAATAAAATGTATTTAAAATATATTTGGACTTAATTTTTAATTTATTGTTTTCTTCTTATATTTAAGTTGATTTATTTGAATAGTTTTTTAAATAAATCAATTATCTGAGTATGACCATACTATAAGGGTGTGCAAATTCAAACCAAAATTTAAACTTTGACAAATGGATACTAAATTATTGGAAGATATCGCATACACTTCCAATTCATCAAATTTACTCATATCGATAATGCTAAAGCTAAATTTTAGTTTTTTTTCCGAGCACAATAAATTGGATTCATTTGACATTGTGAACAGTGAAAAAGAATCCGTAATATCTCTGTTTAAAATGCAAACGCCAGAAAGTCAATTTTCAGATTTTGAAAGAATTAACCAAGGCTAAATTTTAGTTACAATTCGCAAAGCCCTAAATATTATTTGTAAAAATAAATATTAACACAATAATTTAAATAGCATCTTTGTCGCCTTCACCTATGTATACAGCGCTAAGTAATGTAGTATACAATTTGCCTAAGGCAAATCAGGAAAATTTAGTTTTATTGAATATAAACGAAATTGGACAATAGTTTGGTTTGCTCAATGATATTACCATATCAGATACACCATCCAAGATTCAAGAAATTGAAGAACTACTGAGACATTGGGGACTACACGAAGAATTAGCGGAAATATTTAACAGTATAATTTCATTATTATTAGGTGGCCTTATATGTAAAAAAAATATTTTTTTAGAGCATAAAGTAGACGCAGATGTAATTGCTCACATTTCTGAGAGTGATATTAATGAGCTCATTCCATTAATTGGACTTCGAACTAAATTCAAAAAGAACTTGATAGAGTGGAGGATTCAAAATGTAAAAACATTTTATTACTTTTTATTTTTATTTAAAAATGTTCTTTGTATATAGGGTTATAATACCACACCTTTAACAAATACATTGTCCATGAATTCTAGCGTGTCTGATTGGTTAAGAAAGCAAGTTTCATGTTCAGAGGAATCAATTCCAAGTTCAACATCACTTGCTCCTCAATCTCCAAGTGTTTCGGTATCTCCAAGTGTTTCCGTTTTGGTAATTTTTTATTTTTTCCCAATAGTAAGTCTACATTTCAATTATTAAGGATATTGAAGTCATTTTGAAAGGACACTATTTGGCGCAACATGCATTTAGTTACTACAAAACAAATCAACATTTGGAAAATGAGCAAAGAAAAGATGTCATAAAGGCTATTGTGGACCACATAATTCAAAAAAATATCCGTTGTAGCACAGAAGACTTCTGTAAAATAACAGTAAAAATTGTAGACCTTTTCCCAAGTGAGAATAAGGCATCTTACTATATTGAAAGGAGTGAGAACACTCACCCAAGAGGAGCTTTGTACAATAAGTACCAAAATTCCCTAAGAAAGTTGAGAGAGAAAGGGCTTGTTTTAAGAAAAAATAAAAACTATAAGAGAAAACTTGAGGAAAGTATATTGCAACCAGGTAATAATATGACTTTATAATTAAATATCTAATGTGACCGTAATATATTTTCATAGAAACGACAAATGATTCAGAAAAAATATGGCTATTACATAACCAAGAACCGTGGCCAACTGTCGAGGATATGTGGAAATTGACACATGAGCAAAGAAAGCAAGAAATAAGTTCATCTTTGGGATTAAATATTACTCAGGTTCTTAAAGAGTGGCCTTTGCTAAAACATGCTTATGGCCAAAGATTGGTAATTTATTATATAATATTTTCAAATAATCAAAACTAAAGATTTCTTACATAGATCCAAATAGATTTTAATTATGAGTATAAGGATGCTGTCAGCATATTTTATTCCGAATGGAGCGTAAAACGACAACAAATAATAGCCGCTGCTGTGAAAAATAAAAAAATTAATTTTTTAACAAATGACGATAATGAAGGTACGGATGCGATCCCTTAAAATGCTGTCATATATTTTCTTTTCTTTTTCAGATTTAAACAATTTTAAAGTTTTTGAAGTGTTGCACTACCTGCTGCCACCAGGAAATAGATATAGACTGAAAACATCTTCCGGTTCTTCAATGTATAAACCTTCTATACAGGATTCAATCAGTGCTATGTTCCTTGTGGTCACGACTGAAGCTGAGGTGAAGGAAAAACTATACAGAAGAAGTGAAGAATGTAAGAGTAAAGGCTCAACGCTTCAGCCTTTAATCATAATTGTTCTTGAATGTGGTATTGTAAACGCTTGCTTTACCAATATTGATGACATTTTATATAAGCATCACAGTGTTCTCAGCGCGCTAAATTCTTGCTTTAGCATATTTCACGTTCTGAATCTTTCTTATCCACGTGAGTGTCATAACGTGTGGTACTTTATTCAACATTATCTTTATAATATTAAAACTAAATACGACAAACCAGTTTCATGTGTAGCCAATTTGATGGGTTCAATTAATGTATAAAAAATAATCAGCTGAAAAAATGTTTATGTGCTATACATGCAAAGCGATATTTAATTGTGTATCAACGCTTTGTTTACACATTAAATCCTTTCATCCTGGTGATGTACATGGAAAGACTTATAAATGTGCTGTAAATGGTTGTTTTCAAAATTTTAACTCAATATATTCATTTAAGAGACATTTGTTAAATAAGCATAAAAATATTGACACCGACTATTATGAAAGTGAAACATTGAATAATAATTATAGCATTAATACAACCTCATTAACATTAGTACCCTTCAGTGATATTTCGGCATCAAATATTAATAATGAAGAGAACCAGTTAGTAGAAATAGAAAGTGACAGTAACTTATCTGAAAATGATCTTAACCTTTTAGCAATGAAAAAACTTTGCAGATTGTACGGAAAACCTTCTTTAGCGAGATGTCAAGTTACTGAATTCTCGCACTTACTTGAAGAAATCTTAAAAGAAATTTTTGAAGATTTTAAACGTTCGATAAACCACGACTTTTCGACTCAATCCTTATTTATTTTTGAAAAAAGTTTCCACAAATACATTACCAGTTTTCAATGGATTAACACAGAATATAGGTTCACTAAAGCTTTGAAAGATTTAGGGTTTTATGAAGATCCCGTTTCATTTTGTTTAAATAATGAAACAACAATAATATTAAGAAAAGGTATTCCATCCCTTGATGAAAATATGTCCTCAGGTATATTAATGCCAATAGAATTTCAAATAAAAAAATTTTTAGAAATGCCCAAAGTTCTAGATAAAATAATAAACAACATGAAGCGTATATCTTCACTTGGAAAACTTACACATTTCATTAATGGAGAAAAATGGAAAAAAATTGAAACAAAATATTCCGGGAAAATTGTAGTGCCGATATTTCTATACAATGATGACTTTCAAATAGATGACGTTTTGGGATCGCATTCAGGCAAGAACGCTATTTCAGCATATTACTACAGTTTTCCTTCATTACCCGACTATTGCGTGTCTTCACTTCGAAACATATTTGTAGCAATGCTTATTAAATCCAAATACATAAAAACTTTTGGAAAAGATTTAGTTTTACATCCTTTGGTTGAAGTTTTTAAAAAACTGGAAATTGATGGCATAGATATTGAAACAAATCTAGGTAAGAAACAAGTATTCATAGTATTAGCCTTAGTAATAGGGGATAACTTGGGTTTAAATTCAATATTGGGATTTAGTGAATCATTTAATTCGAATTTCTTTTGTCGATTTTGTAAGTTACACAAAAAGACAACTCATGCTTGTACAAGGGAAATTCCCAGTGCTTTGAGGAATGAAGTGAATTATGAAGAGGATATATCCTTATGCAACCCTCAATTGACTGGTATTTATAACGGGTGTCTCCTTAACAAATTGCAACATTTTCATGTAACTAATAATTATTCGGTCGATATTATGCACGATGTTTTCCTGGGTACATGCAAATATGGGCTTTGTAAAGTTTTACATTTTTATATAATATCTGCCAGACTTTTCACATTAGAATTGCTTAATTATCGAAAGCAAAATTTTGACTATCAGCAAAGAGAAGTGAGGAACGTTTCAGTGCCCATTACATTAGATAATTTAAAGAAAAATAATTTACAAATGTCAGCAAGAGAAGTATGGTGTTTTGTATGGCTGTTGCCTTTAATAATTGGCGATCTTATTCCTGAAGGGGATGATGTATGGAAATATGTACTCTCACTTCTCAAACTTGTTGATACTGTATTAAGTCCTGAGATGTCCAGTAGTATGCTTTTCTACTTAAGTGATGTAATAGAAGAGCATAATCAGCTTTTCCAAACCTTATTCAAGGAAACACTTAAACCGAAGCATCATCTAATGCTTCATTATTCAACCATAGCACGTCAAACAGGTCCCTTAAAATATTTGTGGTCATTTAGATTTGAGAGTAAACACCAAGAACTCAAATCATATACTAAAGCTATAACTTCACGTGTAAACATCGCATATTCTCTTGCCGTAAAATTTCAATTTCATTTTAGTCTTCAACTTCTCGAAAACAAAGGAAATAAAATACCTCGCTCATAACATAAAAGATTCAAAATTTTATAAAGAAGTAAAAGATAATTTAGCTCATTATAATGTTACAATAGAAGACTGTAATACTGTAAAAAGCTTACAATATAAAGGAACTTACTATTCTCAAAATTACTACCTCCTTTACAAAGATAATTTAGAGCATATTTATCAAATTGAAGAACTATATTTGGCTAAAGACCAATTTTTTGTAATTTGTTCAACAACTGAAGTGACGGGTTTTAATGAACACTTGCAATCCTATTTAGTAGGAAAGAAACTTACAGAACGTGTCGAATTCTTTCCTATAACGATGTTTATAAGTCCTCCATTTAATATTCATACACTTGTAAATGGAAAAAAATATTTTAGAATACAATATTTATAAGCACATTGTTGAATGAGAAATTGGATCAAGTCCACTGAATGTGAATGCTTTTTTTTGTCTAATTGTAAGTTTAATATAATATGAACATGTATATATTTTCCATAAAGAATATTTTATGTACATATATATGTATATTTAAAGAAATAAATAAACAAAATGCAATATACATAGATACTTAGTACAATTTTATTTTCTCCTTATATAACATTTGTTAATGCTTCTCTGCCTTGAGTTAGCATTTTTTCTCTTAGGTTTAAAAATTTCTACATTTTCGGTTGAATATTCAGACATTTTATAGTCCAAAAATTGTCGAAAATAACAAAAGCGGTTGTTAATCCTACAATATTAAAACTTTACAATTTGCAAATTCAACATCTTTTTAATAGGTCATTTCACAACAATGCTGCTCTATCAACACACAAATTTGTTGAAACAACTGTACATATTATTGGTTTGGTGCATTCCTTACACTGTAAATTCAACGAATTGGTTGTTGATTTTAAATATTTTGAATAGTTGATTTTACAAAAAAAAACGTTTATATCAACACGCAAATATGTTGATTTTACTATTGATATTGTTAGTTTTCAATGCACTTTGCGCTGTAAATTCAACATATCAAGAGTTGATTTAACAATTCAGCAAAATTGTAAATCCAACCATTTACGCGATTAGCTGAAAATCAAAGCCGGAAATTGTTGATTTGATAGCCACTTTCGGTAATTTCAACAACTTCTTTCTCTCCGTGTACATATGTATAGTGCCACATCATTAGCAACACCAGACGATTATCTCACTTTATATAACTTTACAAGGACTTTCTGTCTACAAATGTTTTAAGATAAGATAAAATATTACCTTTTCCAAGGTTTTTCAACCCTATTCTAAAAAGTGATCTGTTTTTCTGCCTGCTACCGATATATGTAAAATAAAAGATCGAAGTTAAAATCATTAATCAGTGTCTTTATAGCCGATCCTGAAATTACATATATAATTTGTTTCCTTTTAGGCGGTCTCAAAAATATAAAATAAAAATAATTCGAGTAATTTTTCCAAATGCAGCATCTATCTTTATCATTTCTACCTGACTAAAGCAGGAGGGGAGGGCAATGTGATTATGTGGTATGCACGTTTGTTTGTTCCCTCTTAGCTCATAAATGCCTGAACACATTTTAATAAATGAAGAGTTACGTGATTCGTAGTAAATGTGGAATTGTAAACGAGGGAATATAATAAATAATAATAAAATAACGATATGGCGGATATTAAACGTCATTTTTAAAACTTTGAAAAATTAATTTACCGACTACCTTGGTCTTATATTTTTCGCTAATTTGTTATAGAAACATATCTACAGATTAAGAGAAATATTTGGCAATTGTGAATACTTTTTTGTAGGAGGGTGGGGATAGACTGAAGTCCTCGGAATTTAAATTATTTATCTAAATATTAAAACATACCTTGTCATCGTACAAATTACGGTATAAATGAGCCTTTGACGTTAATGTCATCCACCTTTAATTTTAATAATATTAGAAGGTGCCGACCGACACCCCGCTTAACGTGTTAATAATTACAAAAGTTTCAACTTCGAAAAATAGAACATTTTTAACGGTGATGAATTTTTTTTTTTTTTATAATATTTTGTTTTACTTTTCGATATAATCATAATAAGAAATCTATTTTTGTTTATTCATAATATTATTTATAAATCAGAATTTGGAGAACCTGGTTGAATAGACTAACTAAGAAGTAATAATTTTACGATATGGATTTTTATATACTGTCGGGATCTGTTGAGGGAATAGGCACTTAGCAATTTGCTTTTATAATTGGTTTAACTGTTTCAATTCTAATATTGTTCACACATTTTGACACATCATTTATTAAAATCCTTCCATTTATTTTATAACTGTTATTTCTTCAGTTTTTTCAAGCTATAGTACTTTCCAAAATAGAAGGATGATGAGTCATTTGAAATTACTATATAATACCAAGCCCCTGTAGTCACCATTTTAGCCATTGAATATTTTCAAAAAAAATTATATCCCCTATGAATAGGAATCTAGGAAATTTGATATCCCTTATGACTACTATTATGGTATCCAGGAAAAGTAAATATATATTTTACCTTGAAAACATACTTTTAGTTCTAAAATTCGTACATGTATGTACATAGCTATCCCACAGGAATCAATATGTTTGAACAAACATTCGCGTGCCCAGCTTTAATAGTTTTCGAAATATTATGCTGTGCCCGATGGACGATGATAAAGTGAGCAAAACCACCCTTCGCTCCATCATCAAGCTAACGAATTTGTTTAACTGTTATAGGTACTGAATAGCTGAGCTCACCAACTTAAGCATCATTCTGAAAAGAGCTGAACTAGTATAGCGTCACGAACTGTTATAACCATCGAAATATAAACTAAACACGGAACGGGTGTATCGTGTAAAAACCCTGTACATGAGCGACCACTTAAAGATAGCTCCGTAAAGGAGTACAGCAACAGCGTGTATGAGGGAAGCTAAATAAAACATCTGATCGAACTGTCAATTGAAATCTGCGCTGCTTCGAAGTTTGAATAGATTGAACCGGAAAAGTGCAAGTTTTTGAGTGTATAACTATAATTGTGGGTAAAGTTCGTGATGTTTGTATAAAGGACTTTTTTACGCATTGTTTACTCGCAGTGAACAGCGCGAAAAAACTAAACTTTACGTGAATAAAGCGTTCTGTGGTGGGTTGTCGCAACAACACGAAATTTCCTCGTGGGAAATCATTTATTAGGTAAATGGATTGATGGAAATGCAAGATAAATATTGTTTTTCGTCATTCAAACCCCTTTAAAAGGAGATATATTAACTTTACCAAATTAAGAAAATCATCTTATTTCTCACTTCGCTGGTTTGTGTACATCTCGCAAACGCATCGTAGCTTGTCAGTGAATGGCAGCGTGTAAATAGATTATAAGGGGGTCATAGACATTATGGCAGAAACTTTGGAAAATTTGCATTCTAAGCCCCCATTTTGACCATGTCTTCATAATTCCGCCTGCATTGCGCGACCAATACGAACCCAGCCAATTCTAACACATCAGGGAGGAGGTGAGGTGTGAATACATTAAATAGCACCAGGGGACATCATCATGAATCTGATTTCATGGTCCCATGATCGTGGCAGTGATCACTATCACATCCTGCTCGAGGTACCTCTGCTAAAGCGAAAATCTCATCCTTCAGGATGAGATGGCCGCTGAACAAAACGTCACGGATCTAGAGGGGACATACTCGATAAAACCCGCAATCCTGGGTGTAACCTATCGTGCCCATAGGATGAATGGCACTGCGTTAGTGTGTCTTCGAACGATGGACTCTGAATACCTGGCGACCTTCAGTTTTAATTTAGCCTTCCTGTGACATGCGGGGCTCTGTTACAGGCGACCACCCTTTCCCTAGCTTCTCGTGGGAACAAAATTGAAGTTCTTGATAACCATGAGGGAGGCGCACCTCAAAATGCTCCAAAAACTTTGCAAGGGGAAAATATCCCTGCATCAGGGAAAGCAGTAGACCTTAGTCCTGCAAGTACCGGCGAATCTATGGAGATATCCTCACAGGAAGAGGAGAAGCTCCTGAGATCGCCCGAACCGAGCGAGACCGTATCAGCTGATGCGACTCTCGTTCCCACTGTCCGCATGCCCCGACTATCAGGGGCAGCTAAAAAGCGGTACAAGTGGTACCTCCAGCAGGGCCACAAAGTGGAAGAGGCTAAGGAGTTGGCTCGGAAGCCGATGGAGAGGATGGCGGAAAGAGGCCTGAAAAGGAATCGTTCCGACGACTCTTCACCGGGTGGAGCTCAACCCGGCCTCAAAAGACCAAAGGCAGATAAGGAGAAAGCCGAAAGGCATGTCTCCACGCGTGGCCCTCAACCTACGTTCAAGGAAGTTACCGAGAGCGTCAGGTTGGGGATCATCCCTGCCAAATTTCCGGATGACAGTCTGACAACGGACCAAATAAGGAACGTTCAGACTGCCATCATTTTGAGGATCGCTGCTGAGAAACAGGGCTCTATAAAGCCGAAGTTTCTCGGCATCGCAGGTAGACCGGGCTGGATGGTTCTCACTTGCGCCAATCAGGCTACAGCAATGTGGCTGAGGGGAGCAATTGGGAGCTTAAAGCTGTGGGAGGGAGCCGATCTGAGGGTTGTAGAGGAAGATAAAATTCCTCGCCCTCAAATTTTGGTCGGATATTTCCCGCAAAGCTCGGAGGACCCTGTAGATCTGATCCTTGATCTGATAGAAGGTCAGAATGAGGATCTGAATGTGGCTGAATGGAAGGTGCTACGCAAAGTGCAAAGGCCCTCGTCAGTTGCTGAAGTGACTCTTTCGGTAGACCTTCAATCAATCGAACAGCTGAAGAAGTCCGGACTTGTAATTAGTTACAAGTTCGGCAAAGTTCAGCTTAGACTGAAGGGGGGCAAGGACAGATGTCAGCCCGCCCAGTCGGACGGTGTCAAGACTGCCACCGAGCCCCCAAGCAGCAGCAACCCCCAGAAACCACCAGTGGCCACTAGGCCGCCCAAGGTGGCATCTGAGAGGCAGGCTGCTGCATCTACAAGGGACCCCCAACCATCAACGTCCACCAAGGTCCTTGGGCCCGGACCGAGCAAGATTGGGGGACCTGTTAAAGCAGCTTCCAAAGCGGCTGATAAGAGGGCTCCTACCCTCCGCAGAGGAAAGCGAAAGCCTAAAGGCGGGCCTGGCCCTAAAGCCAAGGCAGGGGCGCAGACTGGCCCCACCCTTAAAAAGGCCTAGAATATGACCAGCGCCAACCTAAGATGTGTCCAGGTGAACCTCCATCATGCAAAAGCGGCGTCTGACGTGCTTAGCAGGAGGTTCACCGTGGAGAACCTTAGTATGGCGCTTATTCAAGAGCCGTGGGTGCACCAAGGAAGGATCCGAGGACTGCCCACTAACTCGTGTAAGTTGATTTATGATACATTACACGAGAGCCCAAGAGCAGCCTTGTTGCTCAAAGCTAGCTTAAACTTCACTCCGCTTCCAGAATTCATCACCAGGGACCTAGCTGCAGCGGCCGTAGAGATCCCCTTTGCAGGAGGCAGTGTAGAGGCTGTTATAGCCTCAGCCTACTTCCCAGGGGACTCCGACGAAATACCTCCAAGCGAGCTGCAACGCCTGGTGAATCACTGCAAGAGGAGGAACAAACAACTGCTGGTGGGTTGCGACGCGAATGCCCATCACTTAATATGGGGGAGCACCAACACCAACACAAGGGGTGAGTACCTTTTAGATTTCATAATACTTAACGAGTTAGAAATCAATAATAAAGGCGACAAACCAACCTTTATGAATGCGGCTAGGCAAGAGGTTTTAGACTTAACTCTCTCAAGCGCATTTATAAGCACAAAGATACAAAGATGGCATGTATCAAATGAGGTCTCTATGTCGGACCATATGCATATTAGATTCGACATCGAGTCTATCCTAGCTCAAAAAGAGGCTCACAGGGTTCCAAAGATGACTGACTGGGAGCTCTACCGAGAACTCCTAAAGGCACAGGACGTCAACCTCAGCAGTCATATCAGTACTGCAGAGGAACTGGACCTCGCCTCTGAGCAACTCCACACAGCTATCATGACAGCCTTCGAAACCAGCTGCCCTGTGAAACAAAAAATGGGCACACGAACTGTGCCCTGGTGAAACAGGGAGCTGGATAAGAAAAGAGCGGAAGCCAGAAAGCTGTTCAATAGAGCCAAACGCTCCGGAGAATGGGCTGAATATAAGCGGGCCCTCACAAATTACAACATTGAACTGAGAAAGTCCAAGAGAAAGACTTGGAGGACTTTTTGCGAGGGAATTGACCAGATTCCTGCGGCAACTAGACTCCATAAGGTCTTATCTAGGGTTCACTCAAATGGTATAGGCTCCCTTGAAAAACAAGACGGAACCTACACCGAGAGCGGAGAGGAGATAATTAAACTCCTCCTGGAAACTCACTTTCCAGGCTCTCAGATAATAAATCAAGGCAACGAAATTCCTACCGGGATCGACACACCTGATTACCGATCACAGAATAGGAATAAAAGCCTTGCAGGGAGGATCTTCACTCCCAATAAGGTCAGGTGGGCCATCAACACCTTCAAACCTTATAAATCTCCTGGGGGGGATGACATCTTCCCAGCCCTACTTCAGTACGGCATAGAAGAGCTACTCCCCTCCATACTCAAAGTATTTAGAGCTAGTTACTCTTTGGGATATATTCCAAGAAACTGGAGAGACGTTAGGGTAACTTTTATACCCAAGGCAGGAAAGAGACCTAGCACGCTTGCGAAGTCCTTTCGGCCCATAAGTCTCACGTCATTTATGCTTAAAACCATGGAGAAGATCTTACACCTACACCTTAATGAAGGTGTGCTGAAAAGATCACCTCTCCATGCAAAGCAATTTGCTTATCAAGCTGGCAAGTCTACGGAAACTGCCATTCACACACTGGTCAAGGACCTTGAGAAAACTTTTCAAGCCAAGGAAATTGCCCTTTGTGCGTTTGCCGACATAGAAGGAGCCTTTGACAATACCTCCTTCGAGGCAATCAAAGAAGCTGCTGTGGAAAGGGGCTTCGAACCTGCCACGGTAAAATGGATTGATTCCACGCTCAAGAGCAGAAGGATAACGGCGAATCTGGGAGAAAAATCGATAACGGTAATAGCCGCTACGGGCTGCCCGCAGGGAGGGGTGCTGTCACCACTACTGTGGTCGATTGTTGTCGACGATCTCCTAGTGGAGCTGACTCGCTCTGGCTTTAATGTTCAGGGCTATGCAGACGACATAGTTGTCACCGTCAGAGGCAAGTATGATCATACTGTCTCGACACTAATGCAAGAAGCCCTGTACATGATTCGCAGTTGGTGCCTGAGACATCGTCTCAGCATCAATGCGAACAAAACTGCTTGGCTTCACCAAGAGGAGGAAGCTAAACCTTACGGCTCCAACACTCGACGATACGGAACTCAGCTTTTCAAGTGAGGTTAAGTATCTAGGGGTAACCCTGGACAATAAACTCACTTGGAACCCACACCTGTCGAAGGTGACTAAAAGAGCGATTACCTCACTCTACATTTGCCGCAGTTTCGTGGGTAAAACTTGGGGTCTGAAGCCGAAGATGGTGTTTTGGCTTTACACAACAATAATTAGACCCATGGTCACTTATGCATCCCTTGTATGGTGGCCAAAAACAAAACAAAAAAAGGCGGAAGTCGAGCTACAAAAGGTGCAAAGACTAGCCTGTTTGGGGATCACAGGCGCAATGAGTACCTGCCCCACTGCAGCCATCCAATTCCTTCTTAATCTTACACCATTACATCTTCAGGTTAAGAAGGAGGCTCTCCTGGGAGCACTTAGGCTGCAAAGAACCATGGTCTTCAAACCAGGGGACCTGGTGGGACATCTCGCGATAATCGAAGAAATTCGATTAGAGGAGATGACCAAAATATCTGACGTGACCACAACCAAGCTGGACTTCACAAGGCCATTTAGCGTGGTAATCGAAACCCGTCAACAATGGCAAGCCAGTGAGGCGTCCCCACCGAAGGGATCGATGGTGTGGTATACGGACGGATCAAAAACAGATAAAGGGGTGGGAATTGGCGTGTATGGCCCAAGGTGCCGCATCTCAAAGGCACTAGGTAAAACCCCTACCATATTTCAAGCTGAAATATTGGCCATACTAGAATGCGTCAATACCTGCATCAACAGAACCATCAACGGTTCTACTATCTTTATATTATCAGATAGTCAAGTTGCACTAAAAGCACTCAAGTCCTTCAGTGTAGACTCAAAGGTGGTTTGGGAATGCCTGAAATCCCTGAAGCTCTTAGCAACCCACAACAGGGTTACTCTCATGTGGGTCCCAGGCCATGAAGGCTATACAGGCAATGAAATAGCCGATGGTCTGGCAAAACAAGGGGCGGAATCTGCTCTTATTGGTCCGGAACCCTTCTGTGGCGTGTCTAAATGCCACCTAAAGGGGGCCATAGAAAGCTGGGAGAAGAGGAGCCGACTCCGGTACTGGAATAATACCCCAGGATGCCGGCAATCGAAGACCTTCATGGGTGCACCGTATGAAAAGGTCGAGAAACTCCTCCACTTAAGCAAACAGGAGCTCAGAATAATTACTGGGCTCTTCACTGGACATTGTTCCTTAAGGTACCACCTTAAAAAGATTAGGAAAGCTGACTCTGACACCTGTCGCTACTGTGCGGAAGCCCCAGAGACAGCGGTGCACATCCTTTGTCACTGTACAGCCCTAGCAAGGCTCCGACTAACACAATTAGAGGATGCCTTTCCAACACCTGAACAAGTTTGGAAAATGACTCCCAATAAAATCCTAGGCCTCTATAAGAGGCTAAATTTGGGATAAAATATTGATGGGGAATCACAATAGATCCTAGCGGTCGCGGTGAACGGAAGGCCTAACAAGCCTGAACGCCCCCCTTTCTACCTAACCTACCTAACACATCAGGGAATGTGGTGCGCTAGGTTTGGCTTACAGTCTTTCCGTGTTTAGTTTATATTTCTATGACTATCTATCTCTCTACTTTGAGTTAGGTTGATATGGCTACGCATTCGTCATTCACACATATTTCTAAAATAAAAGAAATCCATTTTACAACTTACAGATACCTACTGCATTAACTGCATACTGATATTGTTCGACATGAACCATTAAACATTTATTTTCTGCACCACGGTCATTATCACACTTTCTTATTTAGCTACTTTGATCATGAGAGCATTAACTTTATTAAAGCGTTAAAAGTTCGCATTGATCACCTAATAGCACGCGATAGAGTTACCTCCCAGTTGCATTAATGCACTCTTTTTAATGTTATATAGTTTGTTCAGCGACCTTACAATTTGCATCGTTTTATGTAAAGCAAAGCCTTTTTGTATCATTTTCCAAAGAAGTAGGTCAACTAACTTCCGAAAATAAAAAAGAGAACTCGCTTTACGCCTGGTTTAAATGCAAAAGGAACAGTGCGCAATCATAACATGTCCACCGTGCTGTCTGGGCTAGGTGGTGACCGAATAATGAAACATTTCGATGCCAATGCTCGTTACTGGTGGTCAGTTTTGTCTGCTTCGGATTCAAGCAACTCCTAAATGAAATCAGAGCACTACCGCCGTTTGGTTTTTAATTAAATGAAAGTTGAATTGCTGCACATTTGGGTGTGACCGACATGAATATTGACGCAAGGAATGTTCGCATTTAGCCGTCTGAAGTTATATCGACCGAAAATATGATTTTAAAATCATAATTTATGTGTACGGTGCCATTAATGCCAAATTCTGTGCAAAATTCTATGTATTATTCAGAAACTCACCTTTTGCGGTTTGGTGTGTAATTCCTCTCCCGTTATTCGATCCTTGGTTCCAAAGACATCCTTCTTATAAGCTTTAATGGCTGAAAAGATGGAAAAATAATTGCAATGAGTTGGTGCTTGGCTAGATCGCAAACTAATCACAGTAAGAAGTCGTAAAGCTCGTATAAATCATTCAACATTCGCGTACCCACACAGTGTCAATGCACTTTCTGAAAGACACAAACCGCGATACGTTTTACATATTCGAACAAACCTATTGCAAGTCTCAGCAGGCGTATAAGAAAACCCAGCAAAAATATGATCGCACTCGATCTGCCTCGGTTATGGAATTTAACACCTGAAAGTATTTGCGGTTCGCAAAAATATACATTTTCTTGAGGTTTAGCACGAAGGGGATCAATAACCTTCCGTCTGCAGGCATAATGGTGGAGTGCTACCTAGACAAAGGACAAACAATTGCAACCGAGGCCGCAAGATCGATCGATCCACGGCGACGACCACAAGAAGTCCAGTCAGTACAGCACTATAAGGGGCAAATATTTGCATAAGGAGTTATTCGCTGTGTAGCTGCAAGTAAATATATGATATTAATAGCCCTCATATCTCTGCTTACTTGTGTTGCTGCCCGTCACGGGGCATCTATTGTATCTACTCGTATGTGCATCGCGGAAACGCAGCAGACCACAATCGGTCTTTCACACGTACGCCAAGAGCTACTGGGCTTCGCGCTGTTTGCTGATTCTAGATAAGTACTGCTTTGACAGAATTCAAACCGCGAAGAGGCAGGCAAGTCCAAGTATGTACTAGCTATCCTCGCAGATATCGACGAAACAGTTTCTCTGGACTCAAGCCAAAAGATCGAATTTAAATGAGCCTTGTGTTAAAACACCAAAAAGGTATTTTTCAAAAAGGGGTACCCGATTGCCAGAAAGCTATTAAGAGTAAAAAAAAAAACTAGAAGAAAAAATTGAAGAAGGAATCTGGAGACACGGTATAAAGGCAGAAACAGGAACAAGTTGACCGCTAAAGCAACCAGCTATTGACCAAAACTGGACGAGGAACTGGTTTTCTCGAACAGCAATTTGTGTCGCGACTGCGTGACGCGATATCTACAGCACACTCAGCTTATTGTATTGTAGTTTGTCAATTAAGTAGCGCTCAAGATATTTATGCTAATTCTTAGCGAGTTGCTGCGACTCCACCATGCGTAAGATACTTGGTATGCTCTGCGAAAACTCGCAGTTAGTTACTCAGGAGCTATTGGCATTTCCTGCAACACAAAAGATGCGGGTAGGTTGGTACCTAAGTGTGAACATCTTTTAGCGACATAAGCTATTATACAAGTTATTTTCATTTTAGGTACAGTCTTGCGCATAAGTTTAATATCACATAGAATTTTCCACTATTAGTTGCGTTGAAAGGTGTACGTTAAAGGTCCCAGGACTTCGGAGATCACGACGGGCAGTTCGAGTTGGGATTATATTACTATATTATAATTATATACAAGACTCGTTAATTACAATAAAATATATTTGAGTTCATCAAAGAATTGAAAAGTTATGTGGAAATGATTCAACAAAGGGGTGTGCAAAGGTTTAAAACCACTACATAGCCCAGTCATATTAGGGTTTCACCTCGGAATAAGAGATAACAAGCTGTAAACTCGTACACACCTTCATTTTCGTGTTCTAAAAGTTGTCTCAAAGGTCACAAAAATCAGTTTTTCGCGATTATCTCGGTTTCTATAACTCCAATGATGTTAACATTTACCATAAAAAGTGTAGAGCGTAAAATTTGCAACAAATTTCGTTTTATAAAATTTTTCATACGCCCAACCGTTTTTGAGATAGAGGCCAGAGAGCCCGCAGCGCTCAGCCTTACTCACTGTAATGCAAGGTCAACCGTGAATCTCAGTGAATAATACCTTGTATAAAGTTATTAAATCATTGAAATATCATTAACAATAAATAATTAATTATTAGTTAATACATTATATTTAATAATAATTTTAAAAGTTATGGCTGATTTGTGTTTTATTTGTGAGTCAGCCTTACAGAAATTGAAACAGTATTGTGCCACAAGGTCAGAGGTGGGATGGGGAGAGATCGAGATGTCTGTCAAGGTTATTGGTTATGCCGTTGATCAGAGCGTTACAACTCCGCCATCTTTAATCTATCCTCATGCAATTTTACATGTAGGTGTCTTGTGTGAGAAAGAAATTAAGATGGCAGCACTCTATACATACTTTAAACGAAAGTATTTTGAACGATATACATTAATAAGTTTTTTAGATATCCACAATTATCAGTTTTCAATAACAGCAATCTACAAAATAGATTTTCTACAAAGAACTTGCATTCTTACACTTCATTTTGTAGGGTTTAGTAAAACGTTCGCCTGTCCACTATGTGCAGTGCATAGTCAAGGCTTAATACTTACTTATAAATCATTGCATAGTTTAGATATAAAAATTCAATTTCAATGAGGATAAATTAGCTTAATTTTTCCAATTCTGACGAAAGCAAAAAATAACTCTTGCTACTTAGTACATACTACAGAACCCTCAGTTAATGCGTGTTCGATAACCGCTTGCCCAGTTTTTTATTTGGCACATACAGTTTGATTTAAAAAATTGTTCATGCGTCCAATAACAAAATATGGGTGGTTTGTGTTTTATATGTGAGAAATCACTATCAGAAGGTGATTCTGTTAATGTAGTGCGTGGCTAGAAAACTTTAAAAACTGCAAGTATTGAAAGAAATGATGGTCACATAGACTTCTAAAATACTTTAACCTCTATGAATGTACATGTGGAATGTCGAAAAGTGCACATCAGTAAAAACTCCATAGCAGCATCGAAACGACGCCTAGAAGAAGGTGAACCTTTACCATCGCCCAGTGTACCTCGTAAAAAAAGGGATAAAGTGTTTGATTTCAAAAAACTGTGTTTATTTTGTGGCCAAACAGCTGATGGAGCAGCGGAGTCAAAAAAAAAAGAAAAGTATTGACGTACGATAAGTAACGTAAGTACTCTGAAATTTAAAGGCAATGTCATCAAAAGAGCAGAAGAACGAAAGGATTCCTTAGGAGAATTAGTCAAAGATCGTGTTCTTTATGAGTATAAGTTGATCGGGGCTGCAGCAAAGTACCATAGAGTTTGCTACACTAATTTTTGGAAGCGAGAGCCAGTTACTGAGAATAACCCTCGCGAAGATAATCAAGTTACTCAAGCAATGAAGGAGATTTTATGTTACATAGAAAATCATGAAAATTCACAATTTACACTAAAAGAGCTTTAAAATCTCCTTACTGAATATGTACCAGATGATGACTATTATAGCAAGACTTCAACAAAAATATTTAACTGATATAGTGATTACGAGAAAAGTAGGATCATTCACTATCATATCTTTTCGTGACACACACACTGTTGATAGTCTTGAAGAGAATCGTTGGTTTCTTTTGCTGTCTCTCTCGTGTTGACGTGTAATGCATCCTCCTCCTCCAACCCACTTTTCAGAGAATATCTTATTTTCTTGTAATATTCGCACATATCAGTTCTTTTTGTTTCTGGGTTTCAAGATTATATTTAAGGTCTTTTATACAAGAAATGTTTGCCAGAGCCGTTTTTTCCTATCAACACTTCTTCTTAGAAAAATTTCAATTTTTTTTTGTGGGATATTAGATACTAGAACTATATTGTTGTGACATTTTTTAAAAATCCTATTTCATTTTAAAGCTATAGCCAGAAATATGTTTCCGCTTTCAGACAGATACGAAGCCCCTGTTACTGCGCTTTTTGACGGGCGACATTCCCTCATTGTTATGCCCTCACTGTCCCTTTATCGTAGATGGAAAATTTGGGTATGTTCAGTATGTTCAGACATTTGCCGAGGAAAATTTTTAAGAGACAGAAAGGAGGCAGTACGGGCTTAGGATAGCGCATTAAAGATTTGCAACTATATAGTTACCTAACGTTATAATAGATTAATCATGGCCAAAACTTTAAACATGTTTTTCTCGAAACGGTGGTTTTTGAAATGGCGCTCGTCAGAAAAATAACAAAAACTACTGAGCCCATATTGCTAAGTTTTTTTAATGTTCGGAAATGTTTTCCCTACAATGTAGCATAAGATTTTTTTTATTTATTTTCGATATACATATATTAAATATGTCCTTTTATCACTTTTCAGTACTCTATGCAATAGGTAGGTACCAATTTGTAGAATAATTTTTGATAAACGGGGAATAAAGCTGCTGCAAATAAAACAATGTAGATGCTTATACGAATCTCACCTGATTTATTAAAACACTGCTGAAGAGTTTGCCTGAATACAAAAACACATGAATAAATTCACCACAAATTCATCACAACTCGTTGCGTTTATATTCAACAAAACTTGGTTTTTTTCAAAGTGTTTACAGTTTACATGATATTAAACTTGATAAAGTGATCAGACAGGTCTCAACTTACATGTTAAATGTTAATTAATGAGCCCCTTTACCTACCCTATGCGTAATAATTATGTCGTTTATTTAGACAAAAGCTTGAAATCTTTAGTGTTCAAGTTTTTTTTATTAAATGGTAAACAAGTGCTTTCAATACACCGTGTTTATAAATTTTTTTTTTATAATTTTTACTGAAGAAGACCTTCTCTGACGGGTTAATAAATTTTCAATATTTGGTAATTCTTTTCACAGCTTTAAATAAATACATATTTAAAGATCGGGTAAAGGATATTTTATTAAGTATATAATTCACTTGTTCAGTACCAATTTTTATTTTAAAAAAACATTCTCGTTGCCCATCGATATTGTGATGAAGGTTTATCTCAATATTTAAAAAAAAATTATTTATCAATATCTATGTATATGAATGTAGCTACCATTGTGCGTAGCCCATGTTTTCTTTTCTTCTCACAAAGTGGCAGCGGTTTAAACATTTTATTTTCGTTTTGCAGACCTTTTATTTAATGAAACGAATCTTAAAAATTTCTAATTATCAAAATTTTAAAAATCGGCTCCGCAGAACGATAGCCACAGCGATTACGGAAACTTCAGGAAAAAAATTCTAAATCGGTTCATCAGTCTTCAAGTTTTCGCTGGGACAAGGTAACAAAAAGTCGTTTCGAGAGTAATGCGTTAAAAAGACCGTTTAGACCGAAACCGTATACGTCTGTGTGTGTGAAAGGCCTAACTCAGCCAGTTTTCGGAATTTTGCATTAATTTTTTTTACATATTTATGAATGCAAAGAAAGAAAAATCACATTTTTTGAACTATCACAGTGGCGTTGCTCTTAAAGTGTGCAATCCGATGACATTGATATGTTTTTTTTTCTAAGTTGGAGTTTTAAAGTAAAAAGAAAGAAATAGGTATTTTAAATATTTCAAATTTTGACAAAAGTATTGGGTTTTTACATGATGGTCCTTCGCGAATCTTGCTTATCAATGTTATTCCAAGGTAAACTTCACACTTTATTATTTTTCCTTGGCATCTTTCGAAACAAACATTCTAACCTTCTAACTTTTTTTAGAATAAGTGATGCACTCCTATGTCTACACGACCAAAAGGCGCACATCAACTTCCTTTCAGTTCATAATTGCCATAATCACTACTTGAACGTTTCAATTATAAACGGAGAGTAAACAAAAGAATTTCAGTCACACTTCCACGTTTCATGTCGTTACTAATTTAGCATTCATGTAAATGCTGCACACTGCACCTTGTACTTTCGATAACACATCAAATCTATGCCAGTCGATTCGTGCGAGATGCTAGCGCTCAAGTCGAGCTGCCTAATTATGCCCACGCGGGCGCGGGCTTAATTACCCCCTTGCTCAATCGCGACTGATATCATAAACATTATCCAATACGACGTCAACACGGACTGCAAAAGCAACCTCCGCGAGTACTGACCTAACCTATATCGGCAATTACCACTGCAAATATCGTACGTTGCTGCACAAAACGAGCAGAAAGACCGCGCGGCGGCTAGTCAAGAAATGCGGATTGACTTAATTGAGCGACTCCCAAGACGCAAAGGTAAGCCGGACCCGGACCAGACCGGGTTGGCCCAATCGAGCCGCCCGTACCCCGGTGATTGCAAATTTTGTCACGGGCCGAGACAATGCAAATTATGGCTATATTTCCCGGCCGCCGCCGCCACTGACTCGCGGCCCTGTTCTAATAACGATAATTTCCCGAGCGGCTCGCACAGCACACCCGCTCGTCAGGAAACACGTGTTCCGCCGAGTCTGACGGCACAAGTCCAATTCGGCGTATGTTTATGACAGCGCACCTTGATGTGCCATTTTGTTTCCAAAAGGCAATATTTTACGCTCTCAGACTACTGGTAGCCGACTTTGTTTGGCTGCGAGTTAGAAATCTTAGGAGCCGCTCGACAGCATGCGGGCCGCGGGAGTACCGTATGTCATGCAGCATTAACTTGAACCGCCGACGGTGGGCGGTTGACTTGCAGAAATTCATGTTTTCGATAGTCGCACTTAGCGAGCTCCGCTAGCTGCAGTCCCTATGCTCAGCCAAGTGAGGGAAGTCGTTTCCGATGGAGCAATATTGCCTTTTGTGAACATGTCAAGCGATCAAGGATCCTATTTCGTTCGGAGCCGCATTGGCGGTTCGGCTCAAGCGTATGGCGGAAGTTATTACCAACTAAAAACTATTTAGCTTTTTCCATTGAACATTCCACTGCGTCTATTGACTTCCGAAAGGTTTACTTGCGGGACTCGTTTCGCCTTCGCAAATCGCACTGAGAACATTGGATATTTGCAATATACAGCCATATGAATGTATTTGTTCCATGACCAGTGTAACAATTAATACTTTAGAATTTAGAATCTAGGTCGATTTTAAATGAGATCAAATGAAAAGTGCAACTTTTGTTTCCGGAAGAAAAAAAATTGGTAGACATTGCAATATCATCCATATTTTGGTCCAAAATAATAAAATATAGGTCCACAGGAGAACTTTCCTAAGACAAAAATTGCTGCAAAACTCGCTTAATGGTTTGCTATATGCAACCTGAGCAGATAAAGCTGCTAAACCAGATGGTCTACTAGTCGAGAGTTCAGCTACCAAGTGGACTGCTAGAAGCACTTTAATAAGTTATAATATAATTATTGGTCTTGTGGTGAAATAACAAAAAGTTCGATCTTTCATGCTAATAGTCTAAGTGTAAGCGTTCCGCAGACTTACGGTATAGTAGCAAAGTCCATCCATATTAATGCTAGGTATACTATTTCACCTGCCGTAGGTGAAGTGGGGATTCACTATTCCCATCAGGCGTTCCTTTGGGCGTGCCCAGAAGTCGAAAAGCATCAAAATCGACTCTGAAAACGTGATCGCAGATTGTCTGCCGTTTTAATATCTTAAAATATATAATTTTATTATGGAAAAATTTAATGGCAGATACTTATTCCGGTTCCTACTATAATTTATAGAATTTCAAAGCTGCGAAAATCTTATACAACTTTGGGTTTTTTTTTTTTTCAGTTGGTCCTAGGTACCAGTCATCACACCACGACCCTCATCAATCTAGGGCATCAATCTAGTATGTACATATTTGATTTCATTGTTCAATCACTAATCCGGGCCCGTACCGATAGAGCTTCTCAAGACGTCTGTACAGAAGATCAGGGGCGGATCCAGAAAAATATTTCGGGGGGGTCAAAATATTCACGGACAATATTATATCGACTTTGTGTATGTTTATTATGCTGAGTGATTAGCATCTCTCAGCTGAATGTAATGTCATATTTCGATTAAATTAACAGTGTTAAGACTTATAACAATATATCCATTCTCCTCGGCGCCTTCGACATAATGTCGATCACTTCTTCGTATGTAACTTCTATATCTCGATGCACGCTCAACAACGCCAACCCGTTCAATCTCTCTTCACCGGTTTTGTTTCGCAGATACGTTTTTAATCTGCGCAAAGATGAAAAAAAGCGTTCGGTAGAAGCTACCGAAACGGGGAGCGTGGCACTTATTTTTAGATACCGATGTACTGAAGGGTAAAACTCCTTGTTGCAGTTGTTGAGAGCATCAGTGAATGTTTTCGGCCGTTCTTCTTTCGACATCTTCGAACAATGTCTGAAAGACGCCTCGTTATATAGTTGAGTTGTTAATATGTATTAACGACAAACACATTGATTACGTATACACGACAGTCCCAAATCAGGTCTAGAAACAGGTTGTAGGCCAAAATCACGGCTACTCGTGTAAACGACACAAAAGTGGACTAGGAAATTTGCCATTGTGTGCTATCTGTGTGCAAGTAAGGTTTGTGACATTTGAGGGATCGAGCATACATATACAGATATATCAGGCCTAGGCCCAAATCAATCGGGGCTAGGCCAGATTTGGGACTTTACAAAAATGTTTTTCAATAATTTTCCATTCTGATAGATTTGTTGAAAAAAATTTTCACCATTTTTTTAAACTATTTTTATAATATTTGAAAAACTACGGAATTGGACATCGTTTCAAAAATCGAAATCCCAATATGACACTCAAAAAATGGGACTTCACTTGATTTTATGTTTTAGGTTATTTTAAGGTGATTCTTACATGATTTATTGAAGCTGCTTCTGATTTTGAAGCTTCGTGTTTTAGTTTTTTCTCTGGTGGACTTTCCGCAGATAAATCGACAGTCCCTCTATCGATCATATTGGTCCTCGTCGGTTTGAAAAAATCCAAAATCTTTTTGGAATTCATGCTTTAATTTTTATTAATATAGGGAAGGATAAACTCAGTCTTCGACTTGTTATGACTGTTTGCCGAAGGACCACTGCTTAATACGCAGATTGCTTTAAAGTAAATTATCCACTCTCCACAGTCAATAACAAAAAAAAGAGTCCAACGCTCTACCAAACTGTCCACCAAGGTATTCTTACGGAGTTCAATTGACAATCAATTCACAATTTGTCAATCAGTCACAATGTGTCCCTCAACCACAGATTTTAAGTTTATTTATAATTTCAATTATGATAAACTGACAAACGATTTAAAAAGAATTCAACGTTAAAGAAACTTTCCATTGACGAATAGCGATTTCAAGTTATGTAGTCTATTCGAGTTCTACCAGCGAGTGAGTATTTGAGACAGACTCCTACGATTCCTAAAATACATTTAGGTCTACTAGATTTAATTCAAGAGTTGTTTTGAAAGTGAAATTTATGTGTAAATAAGTGCAAAGTGATTTCTGTCTCGGTAAGTATTAATTCATTTAACAAATTAATTAAATTGTTTTATTTGTCGTTAGGGTTTTATGGAAAGTTTATCATAACGTGTGCAATTGTTATTGATTAATACAATAATTTTCTATTTAGGTTTACAATGCAATAGACTATACAGCAGGACATCGTCTTTGGCATCAGATAAGTATATTGTTTTTATAAATGATGAGTATTGGTTCTTTGTGATTTCTTTTAGGTCCAGTGACGACGCAACAATGACAGTTTCTTCACGTGAATGACTGCGTGACTCGCTGGCAGATGACACTTCGATCACCAAGAAACGCCCGCCAGCAATTCGGAGTCACCGATTTTCAAGAACAGATTGAAATCTAAATTCTTTGCAGATTTTTAACAGAAATAGCTTCAATTAATTTTTAGAATTGCATATAAATGGACATTGCGAATATGTCGGATGTACAATATCAAAAGTTGTTGCCTCAGTGGCGGGAAGCCGTCGCAGCTTGTTGCATTTATCATCAAAAAATCAAAAGAAGAAATCATTCTTCCACTTTAGTTTTGTCACTTTACTTATTTTGGTCTTTTATTTAATCCTATACCACTTTAAGTAAATACACTTGCATCAAGGGTCGGACAATTAAAGTCAAATGAAGTGTAAAACTCGATCTCACTTAATTCATCTTTAATTTTCGGTCCATTCTTGTAAGATCAAAGCTGCGCTAGGAGATGCTTTGTGATTTTTGTATGGAGTCGTGTCAAGAAGCTGCCTTTAATCCAACAGTCTGAAGCAATTAAGAAGATCGTGATAAAAATAATTTCCTAAGATTACATAAACACATATGTAATTGCCGCTCACGACCAGTTCGTTACCAGCTCATGATCGCGGTGCTTCCCATTATTCCATCCTGCCATTGATAAGGTCGATTAAGACCTTAACAGTGGGTGAAAGCACACATCATCTCAGTCCAGTCCAGCTGCCGCCGAGGTGTCACTCCGTGATACATAGCGGCATGAGACATTGTTTCAAGGAGACGTCTTAAATTAAATTCGAAAATTTCCTAGCCGTGAAATTGCTTTCTATTGATAGAGTCCGAAGCGAAACCTAATAATTGACTTGCGGGGCTCGTGCACAGCGAGTGTGACCCTAAAGTTGCCCTTTCAAGCAACCGGAACCAACAGAAAACCGGTAGCGTCGTCGGCTAAATGGACACGTTGGTAAAGGTGTCACAAGTACAAATAGATGCCCGTCAGACACTGGCTTTAGGTAGTTAATCAGGCGGCAGTTCTTATTACAAATGAAATCTAATTACTTAACCGTTACCCGAGTGTAATTACAGGTAGGCGACGTAATCTGTGCAACAGCAGCAGCTGGCGAAGAAATCTATCGCGCAGACACATTGCCCTCTTGTATGCAGCAAAACGTACCCATTAGCGCTGGCACGTTGGCAGCAGTTATTGGTGGGTATTGCTGCAAACCTTTCAGGCTCAAAGAGAAAACCGCAACGAGAGCAACCAGTTCGGGCTTAAGGAATTGGGTCACAATTGAGCTCGTATGAGCGGACGGGCTTGCATAGTACCTAAGTCGTGCTATTTATCAAGTCATATATCAAAATTCATCGTCGGCGAACTATGCCCAGCGCACTTGGCAAATGAGTGAAAGTAGCCCACACTCAGCCACCAGGCCAGGGGCTTCGTCTCGAAAATCTTCGAAACGGCAGCGGCCGTTTTTGTGCCCGCGCCTTAATTCACCTGGAAAAGTGATAGTGAACCTTTCGATCATTTATTGTTCCTTCTGTGCGTTGCACAATCGCCGTAGTTTCAGTTCTGCATCTCACCGATTTATGAGCACTGCCGGAAGGCGAAGGCTGTACCTGGCCTAAGTGATACTATGGCAGCGATCGTCTTAAGTGATCTCGCACTGCTGTATGTTATGACATAATTCCTTAATCAGTCGCTGCTCTAGTGCTGTCTATGGGTTTGCAGCGGGGGCTAAGTGCAACGGCCATTAGGCGTCGATCGGACCAGAAGTGAAATATTTCTCATCACTTTCATCGCAGGTGTCCAAATTGATAGTCTGCAGTTTTCCACTTCTTCCTTCGATCACTCGTTCGGGATCGTGTTCGCAATTCGTTTTTGCTAATTACTTTTTAGGACCAACAACTGGGTTAAGATGGGCTAAAGCAAAGTACGCTTTCGAATTAATTTTTTTAAGAAAGCAGCTAATAGGTTTGAGGGTAATGCATTCCTTTTTGGATAAGAGAAGAGAGCAAAGTTCGGAAGATCAAAATAATTAAAATTAAATTAAAACACGTTTTCTGAAGGCAAAGTAAGTTAATTGGCAGCACCATGACAATTTTCGGAATACTAGGGTTAAAGTGCCATCAATCATCATCAACAACGGCTGATATATGTAAGGCAATTCCGAAGAAAATCATAGCAACAGTATATACATATGTGCTTTAGAAACCTAAGCCGTAAAAATGTTTCTCGGCACATATGTATGTACCGTACACGGTGTTCAGAATAACGCGTGCAGAAATGAGAGGGGTTATGTTACCAAGGTGAGGAATAAAAAATTGTGTGGAGACGGAACATCTCAAGCGTTTTCAAGTTACAGGGTGATTCATAAATTGGATATGCAAATTATTATTTTATTTACTATATCTTTTGATCTACCCAACGCAGCGAAATCAACTTCTATGTCAATGTGCGTTCCATACATGCTCTAAAATTTCTTAAAATTAACGTTTATGCCTCATTTTCTCCAAGTTCATATAATTAATTTAGTTTTTATTTTTGTTAAATTGCCGCCTTTCTAAAGAGGTACAAAACTTCCAGGTAAAGGATGGTCAGTGGATATACAAATTTCTACGTAAAAACCTTTTGCGGAATTCCAAGAAAACCTGTAAATATCAAATATAACTGAAGCCTCACTTTTGATAATCATCTTTTTCGGAGAACTTTGCCATTTTACCATAACATTATTGTCATCGGGTGCCCTCGGTGTCTGTACAGAGATCTCGATTTTTTGGTCTCTGACAGACTCCTGAAATAGTCGCCCAGTGACGATTCAGCGTACGAGCTTGTCTAGCCGATTTAGTGCATAGCTCACCAGAGACTTTGGTTCTTCGCTTTATTATTTGCTTCTCCCTTCTCTACTGATCTCCACACTAGGTTTTGAGTAGTTACTTTCTTTTCACAATAAATATTTAAATTTTAGTTTTAATTTAAAGGCACACTTAGGCCAGTTTTTGCCCATTGTGCTACATCCTTTTATCCGGTCTCCCATGGGAATCCAACCCACAAACCTCTAGCCTCCAACTGGCTCGGCGCCACACGTTGCGCCACCAACTCAACTATCAAGGCACCAGTTAACGATACATCCTTCGCAAAAATTAGCTATTGATGATCAAACTTGAAAGAACCAAAATTCTCTAAACATGGTGTCTGACATTTTATTGCAGGCTTAATAATTTTTGCATGTATTGCACGGTAAGCGTCGCCGTAACGCGCACGAGGTCAAGAAATCGATGATAATGTTTTCCATAGTTTGACTCCTATCCACATCACGTCAGGACTCATGACTAGTAAGAAGTAATAATTGTTGGATGTTTATGGGCCTCGGTAGCTCAGTGCTAAGTGAGCCAAACTGTCATCGCAGAGGCCGTGGGCTCGATTCCCACTTGGCCACCTTGGGGGGAACCTAGAACTCGGAAGCTCGTGGAGCGATATTTACTGACCCGACTGCCGAGATCACGGGTTCAAATCTCACCCTGGCCACCCTGGCCTATTCTCCCCACACCTAGTTTTCTTTTCCTCAGCATTGCTGGCACAAAAGATCTTTCAAGTCGCATGCCCACGTCACAATGGGGTCGGCGGCTTAATTAAAGCAAAAAATGACTGAAAATGTAGATACAACTAATATTTCAAAACAGCAAGATATGATAACAAAACACTTATAGTTAATATAATATGATCGAAACCAAAAAAAAATATCCCGTTGAAAGTTAAGCGTTGCTTCCCATGACCACCGTTTGTTCTAATTTGTTGGTTGCCGTTTTTTATTAAAATTTAAAAAAAAATTAAAGTGAGAACTGGATAAAACAAATCAAATTTTTTTTATATACCGAGTGGGGTAACATTTGAAAGTATTTCTAAACTATTTTATAATTTTACGCTTAAAGGAAATTTTTTTTAATACTATATTTTTAAAACGGACTTAAAAGTATTAGGTAAAAAACTATTATAAGTCCCGCTTTTTTGGTGAAAACAAATCTTTATTTATAAAATATATCTTTTTTGATATCATCATTTAAAGTATGCTTCATCGAAAACTACGATGTTTGCCGATCTGTCAACTTGCGTATTCCATCCCAAAAGAAACAATCCTGTGTAAAAAAACCCTTTCTTTATTGCCTTTGCAGCAGTATTTCACAAATGGTTTTTCGGTTTTTTTCTTGCCTTTCGGTTAGCTCATGAGGTACCCAATTTCCTTGTTCTTTTCTGGAAGAGCGGTTTTTTTAAATTATAGATTGTAAACACTTTAACTGATCGAGATACAATGGATTCTAACACTGACATTAGACTTGTCAAATACATGTGAAACCCGTTCAGACCTGATAATACGATAAGAGCTACCGCCATCTATTATAAAACGAAACTTTTCTCACCCTATAATATGAAATAATTTCTCCTAGCTTTATACAGATTCCTAGCCCTATATAGATAGTCCAATAGGTTTTCTACGTATAAATTTGCAAATCCACTTTCTATCTGGACGGTTTGTACCTCTTCAGAAAGGCAACAAGATGTTCAATTCAATAAAAATAAAAAGAAGGTGCATTAATTACAATAATTTCGGAGAACAATTGAGAGAAACGTCAATTTTAGGACATTTTAGAGAATTTTTTTCACTTTCGCAAGTGACTGTACCTGTAATATGATTGTTTAGTTGGCTTAAGGTGTGATCTATCATCGCATTCATTTTTTTCCCCAATAAATGAAACACCCAGTATTGTACGGAAATCTCGGTGGGCGTCCGATTCGCACTTGGCCGGTATTGTTTTTAAAATCGTTTATCCATTTCTTATGTTATAAGTTAACATTTGATAATTATAATATTCCTTCTTATGAATCCAATCATTTACTAGGTGATGTAAGTTGTGCCTTACTTATTAAAGATATCTCATGCGGTGCTATAGTGTGTTATGATTGGGTACCAGTTTTCACAATTTTTTTTTCATAAAACCTTTTTCCCTAAAATCAAGTTTTCCCAAAAACCCATTTACCTAAAACCATATTCCGACTGTAAAATTTTGTTAAAGGAAAATCATCTGTCAGAAGAATTTTTTAAGTTGGGAAAAAAGAATTTTATTATAAAAGGTTTTGGGAAAAATGGATTTTTATGAAAAAGTGGTTTGGGAAAAAAAAATTGTGAAAACTGGTCCGGTACCGTGTGTGTTATATATAATGTATAATTATTAAGACTAATTTATATATACGTTAATGAAAGACCCTCCGGTCAAAAAAGCTCCTACACGCTTCTTCCCATAAAACTAACTAATAACCGTTAAATAACGTAATAGTTAGAAGAATCAATAGCTTGAATTCATTCAATGATTATGTTGAATTTGAAGCCCAGAAAGGGCTAAAATAAATGTACCTACTTACTGAAGCACGCATTTAAATGCTTCAATTCCCACGTTATTTTATAACCACTAATCTTACAAAACTCCATCATATAAGATGATAGCTCACCCTAGTTTGGAAATATTGACCTCAAATCGCAATCCATACCTAAACAGGTGCCAGTCTGCTCGATACGATGATGATAACAAAATAGGTTGCTGTCTTCCTTAATGTATAATTAACAAAACTGGATGGGTCTGCAGGCCTTGCTGTAATAACGAGTTACTCGAAAAAAATGTAACACTTTAGCAGCAGACTTACATTACATCACGAAAATAATAAATACGGCATGAGGCCTCCTTTCACCGTGGCACACTAGCGTCGGCCCGCGGCGAAGTGTAAGAATATCCCTTGGAAAATTTACCTTCCGTGATTCACTTTCGAATCGGTAACAACGCTTTCATTGGGGCTGTCTGCAAATCACGAAATTCATCGGACGAGTTGCATGCCTACGAGCTGGAAGCATATTTGCCTACGTTGTCCAAAAATAATAGCGAAGCAGAAACGCGAAATCAAAACATGATAAATGCACATCACACATGAACGACCTTGTTGCCAGTAACCTGGTTTTTTCTCTTTTTCTGTCTTCAGTCTTCACACGTTGCAGTAACGCGGCCTCCGAGCCCCTCGGAACACTTGTTGAGCAAGCGGGCATCAAATCGATATGGACAGTTGCTGATGCTTCTAAGCCCATTAGATATCTGTACCAATGGGTCGGGAAGAGATGCTGGGCCGCGACCAGCGCACCATTCCAATTGCACCGGGGACAATGAGGCGCTGATTCTTTTCTACCTTTGCTACCAGTCTAACGTCTGAAAGCAGGAGGTTCTTCGGAGAGAATGCAAATCTGGCAGAGATCGCATCGGCGAGGTATCAAATCTTCCAGTACGCCTGGCCGCGGGCGGGGTGAATGAACACCGCTAATGAATGGATGCCGATTCACGCTGAATTTCACTTTATGAATTAATTAATGTCACACGTGAGACGTTCGGTGTCAATCAAATTCATGATCGCATGTGGATATGAAGCGTTGTACCGAGAATCGTGACATCACAACACCTTATCGGAGCGCGTCGAGATGAAACGCTTCGCTGTAGAACTGACTGCTCCAGCGAAAAACATATTTTTTCTTTTCTTATTTCTTTAAATACATATAATCCGTCGGCCCCCAGCTGTATTATGTCATCGATCAATTCGCGAGAGGTCTTCCGTAGAAATTGGTGTTGGATGCACCATTCAGCCTTTCACTACGGTGCCAGTAGGACAATAACTGGCATTCGACTGTACAACGGCTACAACGTGTTTTATGCATGCATAATTTCTGCTGGTTTTAGAGGATTTTGCCTTCCGTTTTCTCGGCTGTTGACTTTTTAACGTGTTTGATCTCTTTTTGATAAACCAGAGTCATGCTCTTATCAGACTGCCTTTTCCACTTTAGACTTGAAGAATTGTGAGCCTTTTTGAAATATATTTTCAGGTTTTGCGGGCTTCGGTACTTTTATGGTATTGATAACCTTTGCAACGAAACAAATTATGGTAATTTAGAAGCCACTCAGGTAGATGGGTATCTGCAAGTCAGACGAATAAAGCAAAGAGCTGCAATGCTCGTAGATATAGCAAATACCTGCACTTCATTGTTTAACTTTATTCGGTGCACAGAGTTACATGATATGTACAGTGCCGGACAAAATTAAGTATCTTTTTTCATATACGTATGTATATATGTAAGTTATCTATATATATAAAAATGAATGTTTGTCTGTATGTCTCGCTAAAACTCAAAAACGGCTTGACCGATTTCGATAACTTTTTATTGTTTTGTTCGCTATAATACAGGGGTGGTTTAAAAAAAAAGAAAATTCGGGAAACCCCAAAGGAAAAGCCGGAAAATCGAAAACATCGAAATTTCCGTTTTGTATAGGAAGCGAATTTTCCAACTTCAAGGAATCTTTATGAAAAAGGCAATTGGAGGTTTTCGGGGTCGCAGATCTCGAGCTTGCATTCAAAATTTTGAAATTCAAAATGTCGGATCCAATATGGCGACAGAAAAAGTTAAACTTCAAGGGATTTCACCGAAAATCCGAACTTTTGTTTTTGGTTTGGGTTTTGGGGTCACTGATTTTGAATCCGCCACCAAAATTTTGGAAATCAAGATGGTGGATCAATATGGCGACCGAAAAGTTAAACTTCAACGGATTTCCCTGAAAATCCGCACTAGGGAATTTTCAGGATCATTGATTTCGAATCTGCTATTCAAATTTCCAAATATGAGACCACCCCACGCCGCTGGGCGATATAGGAGAGGGGGTGCAATAAGGAGGTGGTGTAAAATGAAGAAAACTAAATTAATAATACTGTTGGAAAATAACTAAAACATGTGCAAAACGCAAATAGGAAAAAGCCGGGTCATTTAGGAGAGGCGGTGGTGTGGTAGGGAGGCGTTGTAAAATTAAGGAATACAAATTTAATAGTATCCCGGGAAACGCCGGGTCCGGGCAAGCTACTTTGCTATAAAAACGAAAATTACTTGACACCTTAGATTTTAATATGCGTAGTGAAAGTATTAGAATCACCAAATATAAAAATCCTAGAGTTTATGAAGTAGTTTATCCAAAATCAAAATAAATAATATCTTTTAATTTCACGTAAGCATTCCGTCGGTGTGGACAAAACTTAACCGACCAGAATTTGTTGATCATATTTTTCGTTATCACCGTTATACATAAGAGCCCAATTAAATAAATTTTTTTAGCGTTTTTGGTGTGCTTGAATAGATACAATTTAGAAAAACAAAGCTGCCAAAAATGGGTTCAAAGATTGAAAACTAAAAATAGCAGAATTTTATCACAATGGCAATCCAGCAAAACGAGATATCTGTGAAATTTAATGTGCGTAAGTCACGATTTAACAATATCAGATTATGAGGTTTGGTAAGTAATATTGCTTCAATCGTCTCTTACACCTGACCTGCAGTGTTCCTTAGAGTAGCAGATCGCCTTTTGCAATACGGCGTTTTGTCACAAAAGACTTCCCTGGTCGCAGCATCCACCTCTCATGTCGCCCCATTTAATATTATTAATAATAAAATAACGCGCTTTCAAATGATACAAGGAAGTAAGGAACGTAAATTATTAATAGTTATTAATTGGGTGTAACAAACTTTCGACCCTAGCCAAATATATTATTTCTGTTGGAATATATGCGGGTTAGCAAGCTTAAGGTTCAATTTTGGTGAGATACCTTTAAAAAATAATCACTACAAAAATTTTCAAACAATTGAAATCAAACATTGAAAAGTTGACCGCTCTCAAACTATCAACATTATTGTATAAGTTTTTTTATGGTCAATATAAATATAAATTTTTGAATGAAATAGCTTTCAGGTTAACATGACATATCAATCGATTTTTTGCCTGCCACGGATTCGAACACGTGCTTTCAAGAAAAATGAATTTTGATTAATATTGTTGAGATTATTGACCAGTAATTTTGTTGAAGATGTTGGAATTAAGGTTCTTTTTAATTTCGTACACAAGTATTATAATTCAAAACAATACGTTTCAATACCGTAGCAAGAAATAAAGTGCGGCAACAAAGGAATTAGATCTTTTCTTGGAATGTGATTTCACTACCATTCACAATCCGCTTTATTACTGTATATCATTTTACCAGATAATTTGTATGCCGACCTTATTATGACCTTGGATTTAAGGACAAGAGAATGGCATATACATATATATGTCAACGCTCTGCTTCAACCTCTTTTTCTTTGTTTTCTATTAAAAAAAAGCAATAATTTTTCATCATCTTAAAAACAAGAACAAAAAACAATTTTTTTCATAACCTCAAAGCTGATAATTAATTTGTTGAGATATTAGCATACATTTCAAATCTATTATTATCAACGTCTGTCATGCAGCCGTCGTCGACCGAAAAACGAAAATGTCGAAAACAATTAGTCTCTGGGCAAATTGGCTTTATATCAATAGTTTGAGTGAAAACATCTGTTAGGAACAATACAGAGTTTTTATAGGGTTCGGCATGCATAGGTAATTTTGTCGATTTTTAACGGCCTAAAACCCAATAGCGCCACGAAAAAAATCATTGGAGCTACCGACGAATTTAGTGAGGTTTTTGCCCATTTGCCTACTCTTAAGCGACCGTTTGTATGCTTCACGACACAACATAATGTAAATGAAGAGCCGGGTCACCACAGACTGAATTAATCTGCAAAAAATTTACTGAAGCGCATAATAAATATAAAGGCAAACCCGCCGAAAGGTATAACGTGAAAAATTTCTTGGTGGTTTTGCTCCGCTGAATAGCAAATGGGCCATAATTATCCTTTCGTTAAAATACCAATTGGCGGAAAGGGTTTGGAACGATGGGCACAGGTGAGCAGTTACCGCGCGTACAGACCGGGGTATGCTAATCACTAGGTGATATATTTCGCACGCATGACCTACGTCGGGAAAGTTTATTGAGTAGAGTTGAATATTGACAAATGTGTTCTTGGCGTGGATTTATCGCCCATTCCAATGAAGTGATTTTGCCATAACTCAGAGCGTTTATTATATTCTCCTCATAATAAGCTAAAGTGAATTTGGCACTTGCATGTTGGCCCGGCATAACCGCGACGAGAAGGGGCAACACGTCAACTTGCCACTTAATAAATTTCCGCCCAGTGGAGAAATTTATATGCAAATATCCGAGTCCCCCATCGTAACCGAATTTCCCACAAATTTGTCGCCGTTTGATCCACTTAGGAGCGCTATAATTTGGCACTCGTACGGCATACCCCAAATTTCGGGCTTCGATTCTCGTCTCGATGGCGGTAGCTGTTCCACTTCCGTTCATTGTTCACCTAGGCGACGGCGATCCGCGATTTACTCACAACAATCGGCTAACTAAGGTGCAACCAGCCGCGGAGTCAAAGACCAAAACAGAAATCGGCGGAAGACCCATTTGGTCGGATGAGTCAATTTTATGCATTGAACTTGAAGAACTCGTCCGGTGCTCAGGCCCGGGCCAAGTAAGCAGGTCCGGGTGCTGGTTGGTCAACTTACGTAATTGGTGGAGCCCGATGTCATCAACATACGATGGTTTTAATAATAGCGCGCGAATTGTTTATTTGGAGGCCTTGGCGAAGGCCACTGATGGCACTAATTTGAGACTTTTTTTTATTAGCATACTGCGCATGGGACACTATCCTTGAACTTAACGTTTTTGGGACTTACTGTTGGGCCGATTGCCTCTTCGGGGAAACTGCATGGAAATGAAGAGATAATGGACACCAATTGATTTTTGGACGTGTGCTGTCTTCGCATTGAAAAAGACACCAAGGTGACATTGACTAATTTTGAATTTTATGTGTTATGTCGCGAGTCGAAACGTGCGTAGTAGTGTATTTGAATATTCAGCTACGCTGCGCAGTCGGAAAACGTTAATTTGTGTTTTGCTGGTAAATAACAAAAAACTCCTTTCATTTGGATTAACTGTTCATTGAAAGACAGGTGTCTATTTTAAAAATATTACAAAGAATGGAATTGAGGTTTGGAAAGATCCGTTGGGGACAGTGACACGTCCAGAGGTTACTGTTTGGATCAATTGCAGGCTTAAGTGCTAAAACAGGTGCATTATAAACAACATAGATTTTTCCTTATCCACTCTTTACGGCTTATCTTAATATATACAAATAGCCAGCTAAAACATTATGTGCTCTGTTTGTATAAAATTATCTTGAAAAACGTTTTAGCTAGCAAACTGAAATCTAGTATGATGCAAATATATCTTAGGGCCAAAACGTACACAAATATGTATGTGCGGGTGGTAAATGCAGTTTCCGCGAAAATCGAGTGAGCCTCGCAAAAAGCTTATTTGTTGACCAATATTTTTTAAACTTGAAAATTTCGCCCAAAAACGTATAATTTAAAACGGGTTATTATTCCAAAAAGGGGGCTTCAATGGATGAAACAGAACAAATCTCAGCAACGCGCGACAACTCCAAACAGTAGACAAAAACTGCAATGCAAATATTTTGCCTCCGATCTTTATTGATATGCAGAGTTGGCTTTGTTCCGCTTTTAGGCAGGAAAAAACTTCTGAATCATATTGGATGACGGCTCTGAAAAGGCAACCAAAAATTACTAAGTTCAAAGGTACATAGGGATTTTTAGGATTGTAGATTTGGAATCTGATTTCAAATTTTGAGAGCTCAATATATTTTTATCTTTCTTTTTATAATAGAAAAAAAATTCGAGGAAGACAAAAAAAAACATCTAACAATTGACAATTCACAGTCAACATATATATATGTAGTTATCTTAAGCTTAAGTGCTTTTTTTCCCAAAATTTCGTATACTGCTACTAAAAATTCAAATTCTCTGTTTGCACTACACAACTAAACTAATCTGCTTCCACAAGTCTTGAGCTTCCTCCATGAACTCATTCATGCTTAGAAAAATGGTAATCCATTTGTAAGCTTATCTCGTGTCATCAAATAACTGTGGCCATTGAGTATGGCTCGAATTTTGGAAATGCTAGAAATATACGTTTACTATTGGGGAAAGCTAACAATTAGGAGTTCAGCGTTACTGAAATTAATTTCAGTGAAGCATTTTATAAGAATACTAGAAGATGTCAGATTTAACCGATATTTTGGTGATTTACATGCCAACGTTAATTAGTTCGAAAGCTGGAAATCGTATAAGCAGAAATCTCATCAAAATTACTGATCTCACATAGTTCATGTGTCATGTTATAAACATGTCTAATGTGTGATGACTCATAAATCCGTATATTCAAATATAAGTTTTATTTTTGCGAAACCCGTTTTAAAAGATTTATTACTTTGGTTACTCCATATTGGATCCAACATCTTGGATTTGCAAAATAGACCTTAATATCTAATCCATAATAGTCTCATATACCAAAATTTCGGAAAATACTGTTCAGCTGTCACGTTCTTCATTTCTTCGTTACGTGCGTGTTACGAAATTATATTTCAGGTTTCGTGAGTGATAGCAATTTTAAAGAAGTTCCACTTCAAAAGCAAGTGTAGCGACTTAAAAGAGGTTCCATTTCAAAGAGCAAGTGATTCTGTTTAACACATACCGTAAAGTCATATACACTAAGACATTCCATAGAAAATAGACCCATATGTGGAACAGGATTTCCTACTTTAATCCTACAAGTTTTCAAAGACACAAGAGTAAAAGTAATACATAAGTAGGAATGGAGGCATAGTGCACAGAATTTTTACGTAGGTTACGAAATCGTAAACTAAATATTGCGGTAAAAAGAGTAAAAAAAAATTGGTTGTCATTATATGGAATTTTACAAGAAGTGTGACACATCACAAAATCTCGTGACATATGAATGAATTAGATCTTTTGTTGGGTCTATCTCGTAACTTCTAATTACAGATATCTATATTAAAAATATATCTGAGAGTGGGGAGAACAGTAGCCCAAAACGTTAAAGTCTTCGCTTAAATTTCCCGCTGACATCTTTCGCGTACACAGATCAATGACGACTTATTTGTAAATTTTTTTGATTATACTAACTATTTTTCGCAAAATCGAGAAATCAGTAAAAAATCGAACTAGGGGAAATGGAAAGAGCTGGCAAATCCTCCAACAAATTAGTTATCAGTACATTAAAGTAAAAATGTTTTTAGGTCTATCTCCAAACCATCTAAAGTTCTAAACTGATTTAAAGCGAATTTTAAAAATGTCTATTCAGACGATACAAAAGAAGGCTGTTAAAATACAAAAAGTTAAAAAGGTGTGCTTCATACAACTGTTATTTACTTATTAATAATTTTTGGATTAATTTTCTTTCAATACCGGATAATAACATATTGTTTGAGATTTTATTTGAGCCACTTTTTGAGTTGCCTTCGTGTAACATTCATTCGCAAAAGAAATTCAAAATTAATACTTTGGTGTACCATGTCTGCCTACGCAGATATCTTAAAATTTATGGCATATCTATTGTTCCTCGAAACCGTCACTGTGGATGTTTATGAGAAAAATTAATTGAGCCTTTTTGTTTTGGGTTCGTAAACTATACACAATACCTAAAGTTACTTGTTCTGCACAAAAATTCTTGTGGGCTTGTGTAATAATTTTGAATTATTATGAAAATTGATGATGATATGAGGCGATGGGAATTAAATTAGAATACAGGATAACAGTATCGGGAGGAAAACTCTTAACAGCACAAGTTATGTTTTAGTAAGTTCCCAAGGCTTAAACATAAAAACTATAGTGTGGAATAACACTTGGTCAATTAGAAATCGGTGAAATATACGTGCTGAATGACTTTTCAAAAATTCGTTTGTTCTTGAAAATTAAAATTCAATCCAAGGAAGTATTCGCAATTCAGGAAATGTAATCATGATGTTTTTGTTCGCCGTTCGTAAAAACGTTTATAATATATTTTTATATAATATGATTATTTTAGCTTGATTTGTCGTCTTGAAAACTTCATCAGTCCATCATCCTATTCTCTAAAGTAAACGAAATATCTATGGTTTACCATAAAATCATAAGTGATAATTCAAGCCCAATAAATCAAAATTCGTGTTCGAAAGTAGTATAAACTCGGTATTGGGGGTGAAAATTGAGCACCCAAATTGTTTTTTCTTAATACAATCAAACGGCATAGGTTTATGCAATAAACTCGTTAGCAACGTCGTAGCAAATACACCTAAATATTTTTACTAACTCGTTTCCCATTCGCTTCAAAATTAAAATTGTGTTAATTACGACGATGGAACTGATGAAGACGCCCATCTTTAAAAGCGGTAATGCATAAATAATATTCTTTTACTATGTGTAAAACAATGATAATTACTCTAATTATAACCTGGAGGCCTTTGCTTACCCGCCCGACTCAAATGTGTCCGTACGACGTACGTCTTACAAAAGTCGTCTATTTTACACAAGACTTCATTTTTGTTCTTGAATTCTCCAGCCGCCATATAATTAAAAGGCTCTGAAAAAACCAGAAAGCGTTACGTCTCGAAAGGTCTCCAGTAAATGGGTTTATCCATGCATCCAAATTTCAACCACATGCTTCTGGAAGAAGGCAGTTAATCTTCGCCGAGATGCTTTTTAATTCTCTTGCTCCAAGTTTGCCCGATTGCACGTTTTGGGATGTCTTTTGTTCATTCATTTTTAAGCAGATTCCAGGGTCCTTCCCCCGGGGCCCAACCTGAATTTCGGGAATACCTGACTGCATAAAATGAATGGTAAATGGCGGGGATTGGGCGTAATTTATTTTTATTTTCCAGTTTTGAATCGCAGCTGGTAATCGTTCAGAATTTGAAATTCGTCTTAATTTTATTGTGATCCCCCTGGAGAGTTTTCGGAGTTAATCTGAAGTTCATTCTGAAGTCAAGAAGTGGAACCGAAACAAAACCAGCGAAGACAGTCAGGGAAGACAGTGAAGAGGAGGCACAGCACGAACGGCCGCAAGAATAGCTGCAGATACAGATACACCAGGTATCCATGGGATGGGAACAAAGCGCATGTCGGTATTTCATTGTTCTTGACCATTTCGTGTATAACTTTGATTGCAACGGAGAAACGTGATATGACATAATAATTTGATATCATTCCTTGCCGAGGGCCCTAAACTGCTCAAGAACGACTGTAACGCACAACATGTAGTCACCAGCCGTCACTGCATAATTCCCCGGGTTCACGTCTTTTCATGAGATGAAACACGAGATACCGTCGATTTTTTATTTATTCGCTGGAAGCGACGAAAAACGAATCTTAAAGTGTTCTTAAATATTTTCATGGTCGGCCGGTGTTAGGTTCGAGGGCTCTCTCCCCTCTTAATTGTCATCTGATCGCAGCGAACGAGCGAGTTCGAAGAAAAACGGAAATGGGCTTAAAGCGTGCAATCAAATGGTCATTGAATGCATAAAATTACTCCATCAGGGCCCTTATTTGGACGAGCGCACTTCTTGTAGGACTCAAGCCAGATGAAGTCCATTTCTAACAAAAGCGAACATAACCAGCTTTTGATGTAATACCTCTGTGCAGCTGTAGCTCCTTATAAAAGCAGTACCTTACTCCGGAAAGGGCTCATGCCTTTTTTAGACTTAATAAAAAAAAAAGTGAGAACAAGTTGGAGCAAAAGTCCTTCTTTACGACAACCGAATGAATTCTGCGGTACTGAATAGATTTATTCAAACCGTGGTAGGTACGAATAAAATATTGTGAAAATGCTCTGGTGCACATGACCATGTCAAGGTTGTTGACTCACCATAGCTTTTAAATAGGACTTCCTGGGAAGATGCGTTTAAAAAACAAGAATTTCCTTAATGGCAGGGTGATCCTCTTACCTGAAAATAAGAAAAGAATGCTTTAAATAAGATGTAAAAAGTGAAGAGTTTTGTTGTTTTATGGTGCACACTACTTAACATCTCTACTACCAAAGCCGTCCCTGGCTTTGCCCGAGCAATCCTTTTTTGTAAATCACAAAAAGAAAACCAGCCGCAAGATAATTTATTAATATAATCACCATATACTGTCTGTGTTTGTCATCTTAAATTCTCATTTTGTAATGATAGACTCGAAATCCGTAACAGCTTTTCATTTTCCTACAAAGTTGAGAGATTTTGGTCGGCATCTTAAATTTGAATGCAGTTCCGAATTCACTAAATCTAAAAACCCCTAAGTAGCATCATCAGAATACATGACATAACCCCTTCCCACTTTACGCAGTACAACTCAGAAAAATAATCCTCGTTTCAACTTTACGTAAGTAAGACCAAAACTGAGGTCAGAAATTTAGGAAATTGAGTCCTGGATATTGCACTCGTCATCTTATATTGCTTCCATATTTTAAATCAGTGATCCTTAAAACACCCATGTATTTTGAGTTCACTATATTAGAGCCGAAATCTTTAAAGCACAAAACAATGTAAACTTAAAAAAAACCGCCATGGAGCATGGTTAAAACCATGCCATTTGAGGGGTTTCAGAATTTATCGCAAGCAGCCAAACTTTTCTCATACGTAAATGTGTAGTATAGAATTTTATAAATTAATATATATGTGGTGTAAAATATAAATATAGATATTATATTAATATAGGAGACTAGATATACATGTAACTTGGTCATCAATATTTTTATACATACATTCAGATCAGGAGTTGGTTTAAGAATTTTATGCATTCCATTAGGACCTTTACCAATTTTGATTTTCGCACGAAATAACTTGATTCATAAACAAACAAATTAGAAGAAATACAACCTGAAAATTTCGATTCGCGTTTTAACAACTTGTATAGGTGGCATAGTGTCCAATAATGTATGTACGCTACAAGTTAAAAAAAAACTATTATGAAACTGACTCTTATAAAAAGTACGAAAAAAGTTTGAATATGCATGTCACTCCTATTCGAACAGTAGATTTATTATGTTGACAACTATGAACCCTTTTTTGTTGTTTGGATGAGTACAAAAGCCATATTATGAATATTTGTTCCTGAGCCATAAAAGCAGTTAATGTATCTTTATTTTTGCGATCAGGACTATAACCCATGTCAGTTTGTACTCGTACTTTCAAGTCAAACAAAGCAAACATGACAAACTTAGCAAGTATTAAATGATTTATGATGTAAATAAATCAATGTAGACATAAAGAAGCTTCTTTATTCCTTACCTTAAGATTTTCATGCACTTAATATAATGACACTAATTGTTAAATAAACACTTTAGACATCTTATTAGGTACTGCATAATCAATCATTTCACAAGTGGTTTTTCCACTTTTGCTAGTGTTTTTCTGATTATTGTTTCATAATATGAGAAGCGCTGATAGTTACATCCATAAGCAATATTTTAAAGTATGTGATACTATCCAGTTTTATTCTTGTTGAAATAAAAACGATAATTATGGCCTTCTGTATGAGCTTCATTTACAGCAGAAGTCTAAAACTTGGAAAATTGTGTTCATTTTACTATTAAAAGAATTTATCTCTTCCATTTTAAAAAAATAATCGACATCTGTTATGACGCTTTATAACAAAGTAAAAGTAAAAGTTGTATCTCTCTAGAATTCATATTCGTTTTTATCAAAATAACTTATTAGATAACCGCGAAAAAATTAATTAAAACAAAAATATCAATTGCGACACAGTAAACCAAGGTGTAAGGGTTCACCAAATTTAAATACACTTTGCGTGCATGTTTTTAAGTAACATAATAAATTCTTACAGGCAGGGTATGTTATTGGCCATACTTTGGACTTGCTCTTGTTCACTTTAAAATTAATTAAAAGAAAAACTATGTAAAGTTGTAAGTCAAGTGATTATCTCTTGAAAAATTAGTCCTCACGATGGTCCACTCGATATCTCAGGCTTGGCTTATCAGAAACCGAAATATAATAAACTAGAAGGCTGCCGCGAAGTGTGCTGGTTTTTTTTTTTTTTTTTTTTTTTGACAAAATGGCAGCAAATTGCAAGCGCAATAAACCGACATTTTTGCATTCACGGCATTCCTATTTGAAAAATTTTGTTTTCGTACAAGGTATTCCTATTGAAAAATCAATCCCTTCATCATCAAAAATGGCTACTAAAATATTCGTCAATTTTTTGGATCAGAAAGTTAGTTTCCGAGTGTCGCGTCGAACATGTCAAAAAAGTATTTTCGTAATAATCGCGTTTAAAGTTTCAACTAAAGTTTTATTATGCTTGCCGGTCTATATGATTCTCTTTTTGCAAAGTAGCTGCCCCAGGGTTCCGAAGCTCTGGGGTCCATCCGATCCATGACAAAAAATTATACAGTGATAAATTGGAAAAGGGAGAAAAAAAGAATTTTTTTACAAATGACAGAATCCTTCACATTTATTTAAAAATTTACATCATGTTTTAATATCTATAGGTGCAACTGTCTTTATCTGGTTCAGCACCTCGAAAAAATTCCCCAATATCTTCTTCAATAGATTCTTTTGGAAATACGAATCTTTATCTTATTAGGACTGCTGAATTGCTCCTAAGCAAAATTTTATGAAAGAGTGCGTTCAATTAACTTAAAACAAAACAACTGCGTCGTCTGTGGCTTAACAAAGATTAAATTTTCATGACCTTATAGCGGATATTTTTGTGGAGATTTAAGCTGCGGGCGCCCTAGGGTTAAAGAAATAAGGCTATAACAACTCCTACTATGCCGACAAAACAAAAACAAATGTCAGGAAATAATCGAAAGCCGCCAGAATTTCCTTGAAGTGGCCTAACCCAAAACACAAAGCGAAGTTCCTAACAAAGTTTAAATTATGAGTCATACTAACAGTTCACATCAACAAAAACAAATTTTTTTAGCAATACAAAACAATAAAAAAATACAGTAGTTTTACACAAAGCTCTTCTCGCAAAACAAGTTAAAGTTTATACTGCCAGAAAAAAAGGTCGGGAATTATTTATTTTTGTTGTCACATAAATTTTTGAATATAGTCACAGACAAGCCGGTTTGTGTCATCAAAGTTTTCTCCTGATTAGTAAGTACCGTTAGCCAGTAAAACTGCAAACAAATAATTATTTAGGCTCAGCCAAGAACTTTCGTGGAAAGTCAATAGTAGCCAAATTCTGTCCAATTATCATATTACTTTCCTCACGCAGACGAGATATGGGATATAATTGGAGAGATGAAACTTTCTCCGTAATTTCCCTCGAATTCGGGCAGCTCACTCGGCAGTTACTTAATATACGCATCACACTCGTAGCTAATCAATCCGAGCACCGAATCGGAGTTGTTTAATTTAATTTCGACGAAATGATAACTTTCTTTGCTTATAACCCGTTCCGCTAAATTTCCCGGCCAATTATTAAGATTCATGAAATTATACCGAAATCTCGCCTCTGGTCGTTGCGTCCAAATCGGAATAGGAATCGTCTGATACCTGTGGATTGAGGTCTTTCTAAAATAGAATTCGTCGCCCCTCGAATAGTAGGTAATAGTAGACACAACAAGCGGGCTTAATTAGCATTTAATTTAAATATGAAAACACGTCAGCTTTACGATGGATTTCGAAAGTAGAACGTTGTGTTGACAAACTTTTCGGCTAATGGGGGCCTGGGGCTGGGACTGGGACCCGATGTAGTATGACTTAATATGACACTAGCCGAGTTTCCTTATTGTTATGGAACGATTAGTTTAATCTGGCCGTAATCAAGTAGCAACAACGTATTAGGGCAGGTACCGGCCGGCCGAGAGGTTCTCACGACAAGCTCTAATTGTAGCACCTAAATTAAAAGGCTCGCAGTGGACTGCACCCATTGCGCTCGCTAAGTGCCCCAAGATCCTATCGGCGGAGCACCAGCCCGCAGCCGGGGTATCACTGCCCGCCATAGGAAGACCTAATAAGAGGTTAAATTAAAGCGATTAATTTTTTCACTGTAATTTGCAAACAGTAGAATGCAGCAGTCTCCCAAACGTCGGGCAATTACCGCACCTCACGCTATTTCCCACCTTATCGAAAGTGAACTCTTTCTCCTCTGAGCAGGTAGAACGGGCAGGTCTCAACAGAAGTTTATCTCACCATCTCGGATCAATCAATGTAATTGCGTAATTGCTGGAATTCCGTGCACGAAATGCGTCTCCGCCGGCACCGCGGACTCTCACTGGAGGCCAAGTCGGAACTGCACGCATTCGCCGAAAAACGATGGGTGCAAGGGCGACTGCGAAGAGTCCAGCTGGATGACCATCGACCGTGATTCCCCCATTTGGAGAAAGAATAAACAATCGAGTGGAAGGTCTGTAATTTGGATAATGCCAAAGTACCGCAATCGCCTTTGAGAACATACGGCCGGGATAGTTCTCCGCAAAGAAATCCGTGTACCGTGGCATCGCGTAATTTGAAAGTCGTGAAGGCAACAAATTTGCCCTCTTTGGCCATCGGGTTCTGCTCGGCTGCTAAGCCTACTATACCTCGGAACAGCTCGCGAGAACTCCAGACGTTCGTTGGAGGCATTGGACTCTGGCTGGGATAATCACATGCAAGTGGTTTGATTGACTATCCCAATCCGGGTAACCATGTAGCCTCACATTGTGAGTAGTTGACCAGCAGCTTTTTATGTACTGCAAGTGATGTCAGAACCTCGAGTTTTTCACCCCGACCGCATGCTTTTCGCCGAGGTGTGGCAGGGCAATTTTTTGCTTCATTTCATACATCTCCGCTCGGTACACTGTGGCTAAGCGCGCTAACCAATTGTGAAATTAATTAATTTTTTCCTATATTCCGCGCACTTTTTCCCCACGTCGAAGCCCATCCAAAAACCCTACTGTGGCGAACTTTTTGTAGTTTTCCATTTCAATTAGGCGACTCTGTCGTGTGCTACATAAGAGAGCCAACTGGACTCAGCCAACCGCGAAAATTTGTCCGGTTTTCGCGGGCGATCAGTTGGAAACCAATAAATTTATAAATTCAACTCGTTTCGAACTTTTTACATGTCGTGCGGAATGCCAAGTTGAGAAAGTTAAATTATGGGGAAAAATTATCCGTTCGTTTTCACTTAAGTAGATCCACGTACAAACACACCTAGACGAAGAGCTTATGAGGTCAAGGGTGTGCATATCTACTACCTGGAGAGGGACGTGTTGGCATACCCAAAATGTTTTGAAAAAAATTACAAATAAATCATATGTTAATGAAAAATGACACACTGAATTCACTCTCTAAACAAAAATGTTCTTCCTTATAAGAAAAAATATTATCTTAGTGTCGCCAACAAAACACGTTAATTATTTTTATCGTAAATCTGATTTCAACTTTAAAACAGGTGCCAGTCATTCAGGACCAAGGTGCCTCTACTGTAAGGTGGAAGATTTATAAAACAACGTTTACAGATACGTAGCAATCATACTAACAAGGTGTGGACTTGTCCGCTTTCAACGGAGAAAGAATTTGCAATATTCATTTAGACTATCCTTATTAATTTCCAAAAGATTGTGGACGAGTCTTAAAACCGTTGTTTTCGAAAGACTACAATTCTTTGCTAATTCATCGTTTTAAGGCTTTATAAGAAACCCTTATTAATCTCGCTTTGTCGTCCTGCCGTCATAGCAAGATATCTAGGAAACTACAAACATATGTACATATTAGAGCTAAAAAGTTGAAATTTTAACAATTCGTGTAAGTTTATGACCCCCAATCATAAATGCCCAAAATGTTGGAAGAAGATGTTTCAGGGACTTCGTAGAGCTTAAATTAAGTCTTTTTTTTTTAAATATTTAAGCATGTGAGGCATTACAATGAAGGTCTAAATCAGTAAAAAATGTGGCCTCTATTTAAAAAAAAAAATTGTGATTTCAAAAATGTCACAAGGGGGCTGGTAATAGTCATTTTATTTGTCCGCTTCTGAAACTCTCTTAGCATACATGTGTAATGTGTATGCCTTGGCCGGTTGACGAAGGCGAAAATGGAGCTATGCTGCAGTAGGTACTGTACAATTCAGCGTAGTAGTCGCTGAAGCTGAATTGCTCAGTACTGCGGCATCGTCTTAGAACTGGCCCATCTTAACCTCCTTCTTATTTGCTTTTGCTTTTATTTTTTAAATTATTTTAATTTTTCTAATAAAAGGTGAAACCTTCGAGTGAAAAAACTGCACCGCCTCCCATTTGACTCTTTCGCCTGAGTTTGAGGTTTCTAACTTAAGATTTTTCCATTTCAGACATCATACGCCAATCCTTCTTTCATCTCGATAATCCTACTAATTGTGTTCGATGAAATGACAATACTTTTGTTTGGAAATTGTATGTGTGGGCTCTCAAACGCAGTAGTTGACATTCGTATGAAGCGAAAACAACATTATTTTTGTCAGCATTTATTCCAGAAAACAGCATTTGCGGAAAGTTCAAGTTCACAACAATATTTAAAAGTGCTGCTGGAACGCATTGTTTATATTTACGGGATCATGCTCCATCAAATATACAGATAAGGTCCATCAACGCCAAAAGGAAATAAATATCCATAAAAAAAACAAGCTGATTCTGCTACACCCTACACGACAACGCCAGTCTTCGCGTTGCAAAACCGGTGCAAAAATACTTGGAAGGATTGAATTGAAAAATCAGCCGTATTTTGTTCGGTCTATGGAATAGGCCCTTTCAGGACAGCTGTTTACTTCTCAGGAAGTTATCGACAAAAGGCTCAATAAATGGATCGAATCGAAAGAATCCTACTTTTCCCTGCGAGAAATCCATCTAGGCATACTCGTATTTTGAATAAAACCACTTTGTGTTTTATTGTTTAAATAAACAACGATCTCTGATAAAAAAAAAGGGACGGAAACTTTTTACCACACTCGACATTTCATCCAAAAAAATAACGGTCACGGTCATTATTAATTTTAGAATTATGTATACAAAAATACTTTATAAATAACCAATTCTTACTTTGTTTACGGTTTATTAACAAAACTTTGTATGTGTTGTTATAAAAAGTCAGAAGTTAAAATATATGTATAACGATACCAGTTTCCAAATGACATTTGAGAGTTGCAGCATGGAATTATAATTAGAGACTGATATTGGAAATATGTATGTATTTCTTAACCGATGCGATCTAAAATATTGTTTATGTGAGCTTTGATGAGGTAGTACCTTTTTGTTTTAATATCAAAGAAATATTCCTATTATGGAGTTATGTTACTATGTTAATAAAACAAGATTAGATTACCGTTGCAATATACCACAAATATTTAAAATAAATAAATATTTAGTAACACAATATGTGAGTTGTGGAGGAGAGAATGAAACGCATGGTTTTGTGCAGAGCTGTAAAATTATTAAATATTCTAAATTCAATTCCATTCCTTAGAATTTAAATTTGGTTAATTAGATTCCTTTCAGTTAGCTGAAGGTAACTAACATCCCAAGGAATAATTAATGCAATTCCTAGAGAAATTCAACTAGAAATGGCAAAAGAATTCAGCAGGGATTGAAAAAGAATAATTCAAAAATAGAAATCAGATTTTAATTCCTTGAGTCCCTTTCAAACTCTATAACGGTTTGAGCTAGTAGCTTGAAATTTGATAAACAGGTATTTCGGCGAAATATCTTTATACTGAATTAAAATGTTATTAAGCTTTCATGTCATATTCTAAAACGTTTATTTCTCACATCTAGGGTATTTGAAAATTAGTTTAAACCAATTATAAGTTTCTATATGTTTTTATATCCTGAAAATGAATTAAAGTCAGCTTTAATTCCTGACTACTTCCTTTTCAATTCCGTTGCCATTCCAAGTTGAATACATTTGAATTAAGGTGACCTTCTCCTAACTGAATTAAAAAAAAAGCAAAAGTTTGGGATTTTTTTACAAGAAAACAAAACAATATATGACCTTGAATCTTTTTTTATTTGGAAGTCTTTAACAAAAACTAGAAATTGTTGCCGCCAGAGGGCGCCAAAAAAAATCGGCCTTTTTCCGTAATTCCGTGATTGCGGCTCGCCAAATCATCTGACACAGAAAAATCAAAAAACTACTTAAATTAGACATTAGAATGTATAAATCTAACTAGGATCTAACGAATCGCTCGACTAAAAAAAAAATAGCAGCCTTTTGAAGTCAAAAATCGAGAATTTTTCGACAAAGTTTTTACACAAAGTGCTGTAAAAAAAAACTACTTGGGTTTTGTCTTATATCCTAGTTAGATTTGTGCACAATTGAATTCTGAACAAAATGAACCAAGGTTTATGGAAATCGGTGGAGCGGTTCAAGAGATATCGTGGAACTACGATTGAAAAAATGAAGTCGAGAAAAATGCGTTTAAAGAAAAAAAGAGTTTTTGAGTGGAATATTTCGCACAATACCGAGGAAATGAGCAGGCTTACAGTATTAATTAATAGCACTTTAACTCGAAAACCATATTTTTTTTTTTCGTGAAATTTTAGGACATGATTCTAGTCATATTAAGGTATATTTTTCCGTGAAAAAAAAAAATCGATTTTTTTTGCCCCAGTTAGGAGGTCTCCAAATATATAGCACTATAACTCGAAAACCATATTTTTTTTTCCGTGAAATTTTGGGACATGATTCTAGACATATTAAGGTATATTTTTCCGTGAAAAAAAAAAAATCGATTTTTTTGTACCCCAGTTAGGAGAAGGTCACCTTAATTAAGATTTAAGGGAATGGAATTTTACAATTTTAATTCCAAGCAATTAGATTTAGATGTTTTGGGTCGAATATAACTCGTAGGTGTATTTAAAATCAGAGAAAAATTATTATTTGAGTTGTACTGGAAAAATCTGTGCATAGGTTATAACTAAATCAATGTTTCAATATACCTGCTGTACGTATTGTTTATAGAAATTGATCTATGGTATTCTGCGACACAAGTCCGTTAATCAATAAATAATTATCTCGGAATGTGTAATGCTGACTTATACTGAAAGCTAATATTTGAACAGCATACTCCTAGAATGATTTATTACTTTTTCTAAGTTATTCAATGGAAAGTAAAAGTAACACATGTACGTTACATAATGCAAAATTGTGTGGTTTCTAGAATTACATCACATGACCATTGATTATGTTCGACACATTTTAAAAATTGATCATATAAGCGATCAAAGATTCAATATTGCTATTAGACAATGAATGGCTTGAAATGGTAAAGCCGGCTAGACTGGAAGTAAAAGTTCCACTCTATTAATGTGACATGAGTATCAAATGCTGCCTCAAGTCATATGACATTTATAAAAACACGCTATTGTTTTATGACTCCTAATTTGAATTGAATCGGGCGAAAAAGTCCACTTTCATCTGGTCCCATTGGGGAAAGGTGAACAAGAGCCATTTTAACGCTTCAATGCCATCGATCCAAGCCTGCGGGCCAAGCCTCAGCACGGATAAAATTTTATAGGTACAAGATTTTCTTATTCAACACGAGCAGCCAGGCAAAAAGTTATTGTTGGCTTTTTGTAGCAAGCACCCATCTTTGCACAAGTATTTGCGTGAATGCATTTACGGGTTTTGTCTGTGATGCAGCCAGTTTTTTGGTGCAACGACTTTTTGTAACATGCAAGCGTAACAAAATGATCAAGCACTTAGTCACATACGAAACCTATTTAAAACCAGAAATTTCTTCCAATAAAATAAAATTCTTACTAGTAATTTCCAAAACCTGAATTTCATAACAGTAACGGCTCAAAGGTGAGCTACTGAGACGTGATATGAATCAGAGGCGGATAAATTATTTATTATTCCAAAAACTCGCACCGATTTTTATCTCGGTTTTGGGTTTCATTAGGTCGCTGCTATAAAATTTGGCATTAGTACGAGAAAAAAAATTATTAAGAAGGTCTACATTTATAGGTAGTTTATGATTGGCAAAGCAAATAAAACTTAGCGAAAGTAAGTTGTCATCAGTTAAGAAGTTAAGCAGTTTTTTGTATGATGCAGCATTATGCGTTAATAAGGTCTGCGAAGGTCTGATTGCTAACTTTCTGAAATTCGGGAGCAAGGAGCTTAATGCTCAGACGATTGAGGTGAATAATAAACAGCTTTGGAATTCTGCACACTAATTAGTAACTCAGTGGAATCATAATTAAAATTTAGGACAATTTGTGCTGAGATTGTGAGAGATATTTACAGCCAACATTTATTGCGTGATAGATGACTTTTTCTTATTAACCAGTGGACGCTAACTTAATTTGGCCATAAACCGTTCCCTACTTACGGCCAAAAGGAAAAAAAGATAAAAAACGTGACTATAATAAATGTTTCTACGGTGGGTTCTAACAAGATGAAAAGATTATCCGACTCATTTATCTAAACACCCAAAATCATTTTTAACTTTTGATTTATTTTACCTGCTTGCTATTCAAAGTTGTTTTATGATAATTTCGCACCACACCTACTTTTGCCGAGGTACAGTTTTCTTTAGAAGAAAAGAAATAAATAACATGCAAAGTGAGTTCTCCTTTTTTATACCCTGTAATTTAACACCTTTTAAAATACTGAATATGAGAACACAGATATCGTTTTTTTTCTATAATTTCTTATGGTCAAAAATCACTTTCATTTTCCAGGGTGTGTAATTCTTGCAGACTTTGATGTCTTGTTATCGTTTTTTTGCAATATTTTCTATTGCTTATAAAAGAGTGTTAACTTGGGCTTCCATAGTAGATATCTTACGATGCAGTTATTCTTTGCACATTGGATAATATGGCTAAATGTTGAGAAATTGTGTTGTGTTGATTCACATTAATTCAAAGTTATAGCTACAGAAGCAGGGAAAAAGCCTAAGATAACAAATTTCACGATTTTAAACTATACAGATTCTCAATACATTTAAACTTTGTTTAGCTCAGAAAAAAACAGGACAGTTGTTTCGTTATTCAAGACGGGAGAGGAGATCAGCGAAAATGCATTCACCATAGGAAGCAAGCAGCATGTTCTATTCTTTGACAGTGAGACAGCAGCAGCAACAGAATATTTATATTGGTAGGTAGAGGGAAATGAGCCGTGATTTTTGGAATTGGTAGGTACATACGTATGTCCGCTTTTCGAGCATATCATTATGCATAAACAAGCCAATTAATAATTAAGTAATATAAGATTTAGTTTTTCTTTTTGTTAAACTAGTCTCTTTGCTCTAACTTACTAAAAGCGGAAAGCACCGTCAAAGACTGACGTTTTAAAGATTTTTGCTATAATTTGGTTTGTTCTTCTATGCCACTAGTTCATGCTCTTAAAATTAAAGAGCGTGTGTGTCGCACATCACATCCTTAAAACTTTATTCCTCGTGCAATAAACATCATGCATTTCAGGTTTTCTATAACTGACAATTTTAACTATTTTTAGCGATTTAGTTTTATAGCTTGGAATACTTAAATGTAAAGACGAGCACCAACACCCACGTGCCATGTTAAGTCGTCGACAGCAAAAACTATTTACACGACAAAAAAATCAACGTTTTTTTGCAAATATCTCGAAAATGGCGAATTTTTCGACACAAATATGTATTGCCAAAATTTAGTTGAGATGATTTGCTATAAAAACATTTAAATATATTTTTCTGTACGCGTAATTGTCCACGAAATATAACGCTTCAAAGCGTCATTGAGGATTCCTAAGCTATGAGTCTGGCTAACTAAACATTACAAGGATTTAATTTTACTTTTGGTGGTATTGAGCCCTAAAAATGGGTGAAACTATTTTCAAAGGGGAAAGGGTTGAATGGTATGTATTATACATAAATCGTTAAAAATTGAGAATGATACAAAAAGTGGATAAACTACCGTTTTTGGTGTTATTTAGTCCAATATTCAAAACCCTGAGAAATTATTTTTGATGAGTAGGACCTATATATGTGTCGTATATTTTATTTTAATATATACAAAAAAAGTAATCCTCAATTCGGTAATTTTTAGGATGAAGAGATTGATGAAATTAAAAATAAATATATGGTTGATTAATAACCAGTATACATATTTTCTATCACGTAAGCTTATTCAGAAAAACATATTTAAAAGTAAATATTTGGTTATTGGGGCGTTAAATTCAACGTCTTCTAAAAGTTAATGAAATGTTGCAATAGCTCAAATAAAACCAAAAACTTGAACTTCATTTTTCAAAATGAATGTATCTATGTAATTTCTCAATTCCTGTTAATGCGATGCTTGCGTGCACACGTCTTCCCATTATATTTTCACGACTTTGAATAAACATTTTCCAAAAAATCTCAATAAACATTTGTATATGTAATTAAAAACTTATTTTTTTCACTTCATCAAATAAAAAGTAATGAAGTATCTACACCAGTCAAAACATTGTTAAAAACGACATTAATTCGACGCTTTAACAGGGCGATATTTATAATAGATAAGATTCTATAGCACAGGTACTTAAATATAATGAAAAACAGCAAATTGATTGGATCTTTAGTTTTTTTTTACAAATCGCTCCTGGAGGTATCTTAAGATTTAAAAAAAAAATTAAAAGTTTAATTCTACTCACTGAGATCTACATTTTGATACATACATAATATGTCAGTATGCGAAAAAATCCCCCCAACTTTGTATGCATACTGCGCACCAAACTATAACACAGATAATTAAAGGTCAGTGTAATTCTTAATGCAATAATTATTTTCATTTGGTAATATATAGAGATGATAAGATATTCTTATTTCTTTTTCTTTTATCTCGTCTCTTGAATAATGGCTAATACAAATTTTGAATACATATGAATATGTATAATATATTTGTTCCTAATTTTTCCATTTATATATTTTCAAACCTTTTAGTTCGCCAATACTTTAGAAGTGCTTGTGGAAATTCTCCCGAACAGATTTTGATTATGTTCAAAACTAATAATCGCGCTGGAAAGGACCAAAATGCCAATTCTCTTCTTTGAAAAAATGTTTCATAACACTTTTGCCCTTTGAGCTCCCGGATTATCTATGCCACCCTTACATATGTTCTTTTGTATGTATTCGTTCTTCGACCCATTAACAATTTTTACTGTTAACTCCATCCGGAATAATATACATGTATTTGATATTCCGTAACATCCAATAAAGACCCATTACCATGATCATACGTATATCACCTTCAACTTGTCTACGGCTCAATATTTTTATTTCAAAATCTTCGAATTTTGTAATATGCTTGTAACGTTCCTAATTATCGTGAGCAATATGTTTGGCCTTATTATGTGGCATATTGAACGTTTATCTATATTGAATTGATTTTACCACAAGAAATTTCCCTGCAACATTTTTTATGCTTTCTGACTTTTTTTTCGGATCTTTGTGGGAAATATTGGCACCAAATGTTTTATTATACTTATTTTGCCTCAGTACAATATCCATAATTTTTCTGCCGTGTTCTGTATTATTATTAACGATATTTGAATTATATCATTAAAAATATACCGAAGTCTTACCATCAAATACTTCTTTATTTATGAACACTTTCATTTAAATAAGCAATTTAAAGGATGTGTAATAATTTATTCGCATTATAGCAGAATGACTTTTCGTTATAAAAAATATAGGACCATATTTTTGTCGAGAAGTATTTTTTTATGTATGACTTTACGATACTCAGGGCCGTAAACTTGTATTACGACGAGACTAATAGGGCCCGTGTAGATTTTTCGAGTAAGTTAGTAAGTTATGCAAAGTTTCACAACATTTCTCTGTTCATTTATTTTTCACTTCGTATTGAAAGTTTTTCAATATCAGTGAAATCAATTATTAGTCGGCTTTGGCCCAAAATAGTAAATAAGTGAGTAAACACTTACTAGTTTTAAGTGGCAACCAAACAACCCCTTAAATGTATCCGCTGTAAACTTAAACAGTATTGTGCCGGTCAATAGGCAAAACCACATTCCATCTAAGGCCTTAGAGAAAGAATAAAAAAAGAGTCCAGATGGTGTAGGCGTGCTTTCTGAAGTGCTCTGCAACGTTTCGGTTTTCAACGTATCGCCAAGCAGTCCAGACAAAGCGTTCACAGATTCGCGATTTTGATACATGGTAAAATGGATGTAGAAATATTTTCCAACCCATAAACGCAATGGTAGAAACAAGGAAAAATGAGGTAACTGAACCGAAATCGAATGTCAAATGTTTGGCTCATTGAATGTTAAAAATAGCTAAATGCCGTGCTTTTCCAAATGTTCTCAATTTTTTCAATTACAAGTAAATTTGGTCGATTTCCTAGGAAGTACTTAAAATGCAGAGCACATCCACCATTCGTTTAAAATTTGTGTGGCGATGTGTGAGTACTGAACCAAAGTAAGACCAAAAAGATCAGTTGACAGGAAAAAAGTTTAAATTGAAAATTAAGGCTACTTAGCAATGCAAATATTTACCTTGATAGAAGTCGAAATAAATTCAACGCGGCTGGCTGACTAGGTGGTTAATCCTTTCGATGGGAGCGAGATCAGTAGGCGAACTGGCGGGTTTAGTGGGAAGCTGTTCGAGTGGAGTCGGTGAAATCACACAACACTCAGCCTTGCTGATACTGGTGATAGTCACAATATACTACAGGTATGTCACAGAGAAAGAAGAGCGCTTGCCCTCTGCTGAATATTCCTTAGCTCTCGAAATTATGCACAAGATCACTTGGATTGCTTCTCCAAGTCGGCGACCAGAAGAACAAGCACTAATTATACCGGAACTGAACCAAAGCACATCTTCTGCACTCGACAAGAATGGACGAAAGCCAAACCCGGGAAACCCCTTTCACTGATATTCACACGATTTTCGGGGCAATAATGAGATTTTTGGGTAGCAAACACTTCCCAACTGGAACTATTCACAACTGCAGTGTCACTTCCTTCTGAACTTTCTTAGTACAGTTTGTAAGGAGCTGACTCTAGAAAACTAAGAAACCCACGACTGGCGAAGTTCACGCGCTCACTGGAGGAGGCTGAAAGCTCGACTGACTTCTGCATAAAATTCAACTTCGAACTAACGGAGCGACACCGGAGAACATAATACAGGCACACCGGCTTGAACGTGAAAAGTAGTTGCACACCGGTTTGGCTACACCTGAATTCTCCAAAGTCTCCACGGACCCGCACGTAAACAGTAAAACGGCAAGCTTTTCGGAGCGGTACCCACTACTCAGACCCACACTACCCAAGCCGTGTATGTGGTCTTCTCCAGCCATTTATGTTGCAAAAACAAACGTGCAGCACCAGGTAAATTGTGCGAGCGCGAGCTCTTCTCAGCCCGAAGCTTATGTCACCCAAAGGTGTGCATGGCCTGGTTCAGCGCGGCGCGGCGCGGCGCGGTGTGGCGTAGCGTACGTACAGCGGGAATCGTTGCAGCAGTGTAGGCATACAGCCGCGAAGCGAGCTTTGCCTGCTTCTACCTGTATGTAAATGGCTGCCAGGAGAACGTGTTGCACTTGGTAGGTCATCGTTGTGTTCCTTTTGCCGCTGTGCCATCCACCATCGACGTCCACCGGTCTTCTTACTGCAAGCGCTTCAGGTTTGCTGGTCGTCTGGAAATTTTCTTGGGGTCCCGCGAGAACTCCACTGCACTGAAGTCAAAGCGACGGCTCGGTGGTGGTGAGTACGAGTCGTCTTTCAGCGATTATATCGTGCCTAGCTTCTGTTAGGCAATTTTTCATAAAATCTTTGAACATTTTACGTGCCGGCGAGAAATATTAGATAATAGCGCTGTTTTGTTCCCCTGTAATTTGAGAAATGTCTCCTGCGTTTCGCAGCGAATTCTTAATCCCTAGCGAACAACACACGAATTAGGGGCATGAATCCCTATTGTGTGTTCCGTGATTCAGAAATTAGTCTTTGTCACAGTTGACGCATTGGAAATCTAAGAGCATAAATATGTAATCCTACTTCAACGCAAGGCAAGGCAAAAGCGGCTAGGTGTCTTTTTGAGTAACTGCATAAGGGAAAATGTGAAATACTTTTAGTTTGTTGTTCCGTAAGTGGTCTGTTAGGCCTACAGAAACTCGAATGTGTCGTTAAATTGTAGCAAAAATATTTAACTTTAATAAAACGGACGACATATTATGTTCCGAGCCAACAAAACTATATGGAACTATACACACAGTTTAATATGTCTGTCGCTGCCTGCAAACTTCTTTGGTCATATCTCTCCCAGCGACAGCAGAAAGTCTCCCTAAACGTAAAATCCTCCCACTTTCTCTCGGTCCCCAGTGGCGTACCCCAAGGCTCTATTTTGGGACCTCTGCTGTTGTCAATCTTTATTAATGACCTCCCATCAGTGATACATGAGTGCTCATTTTATATGTATGCTGACGACTCTTGAATCACTGGCGGATACTGCGGCTCGAATCAATCAAGATTTGTACCGGATCTCTCAATGGGCCATAGACAATTACTTTACCCTAAATGCATCTAAATCTAATGCTATATGTATGTATGTATATATCGAAGACAGCTTGATTCGTCCATTCTCCCTACCATTCATATTAACACGAACGTCATACCCTACTGTAAGTCAGTTAGGAACTTAGGTATTGTATTCAATTGCACACTTAACTGGTCTGATCACATTAACAGCGTTATAGGTAAAGTTTATGGGACCCTTCGACAGTTATATGTTTCTGCAGCGTTCACTACCCAGAATACCAAACTGCTTCTGGCTCGGTCGCTCATTATTCCATTGCTAACTTTCGGGTGCGAAATTTTTTGCGGACTTGACGCCGCTTCCTTGCATAAACTAAATATCGCTTTTAACTCACCTGTGAGGTATGTTTTTAGATTGGGACGCTTTAATCATGTCTCGGCTCATGTGAGGTCAATCTTGGGATGTAGATTGATTGCTTACTTAAACTTCCGGACTACCCTCTTTCTCCGAAATCTTCTTGTCTTCAAACAACCTTGTTATCTTGTTGAAAAACTTAGTTTATACCGATTCTCTCGAACTATTTCGCTAATTGTTCCTATATTTCGATATCGTTCCACAGAACGACAGTTCTTCATACAATCCATCAGACTCTGGAATCACCTGCCCATTGATCTGAGAAGGAGTAGTAGCAGTCGTGATTTTCCTGAAAAACTTTTCGACCACTTTAAAGGCTTTTAAATTCACGTGAAAAGCAAGCATTTTCCCCGTTTACTTTGGTTATGTATTATACATTTATATTCTAACTTTGTTTTTGAATTTTGCTATCTCATCATCTTCTCAAGTTTCCTGCACGTAGGTTTAAGATATTGTCTTAATTGTGTAGAGGTTAACTTCAAATAATAAATAAAAAAAAATAAAAACTGCAATCCTAGAATTTCGAACAGACATCGAAAAATCAGCACACAAGCTGCAAATATGCAACTGTCACCCAAGTATATGGATGGACGAAACAATTAGAGAATAAACCTGAATGAAGCTAAATCAGTGCATGAGGACTTCACTGATAAAAGTAGCAATCACATTCCGATCATCGTAGATCAATAAAAGAAACATATTCCAACAAGGCTGAATATCTTGATTGCCGTTAGATTCTAAGCTACGGTCGAAGGAACATGTAAGGAATAAGAAAGATGAACTGGCAGTTAAATTTAAAAAAACGAAGTGGTTCATAGGCCAAAAACCAAAACAAGTATCGTACCATGGCACATTAGAAATAATGACCCTTACCGGGGCTTAGATGGCACGCCATAAAAGAGGACTCGGAGTCCTAAGAAAGACTCTATCAGTATGTGAACGTCGAAGCAACACAGCTCCTAAACAATACGGGCAATACTACCCAATTGAAAATAGAAGCATCAATTATGCATTCCGAAGCCTTCTCTGGAAGGCAGGAATGCCTGACCCGACATATCCTCTATTATATCTTTTTAACACAGGTATGTCCGCGGAACGAAGCTGAACAAAAGCTTTTTATATTCCTTACCACTAGATTACCCAGAATTCATTTAGGAGGCAAGGCAAGGAAGCTCTTCGGAATCGTTTCCCTCGAACTCCTTTTTCAGTGATTCAGAATATAGGACCTGGATTCTGTTTGTGATTTGAGTTTCCGTCACATGTCAGCTTATAACTGAATTGCCTGTTTTATTTCTTATATGAAAATTTATTTGTTATTGTCAAAAGCTGGCACGGAGTGACGGAAACGGAGATGACAAACAGAATGCAGGCCCATAATATGTATATGAAATGGAAGCAAATAGGAAGAAACTAAACTCGTACTAATTGTCACTAAAATTTCAAAACTAAACTCGCACTATACTGCATTCACAACTAGAATGAGAATTTCCGCGTCAGGGCGCTTTTCAGGACGTAGGTCGCAACATGCCAAAACAAAAGCATGCGGGAGATGAGAAAAACCGGGTTTAGGGGAAAAAGCATGAGTAATTTCTTCACAGAGTGCACGTTTCTTGTTCGCAATTGTATTCCTTCCTCCTAGCTTCTTATTGAGTAATAAGGAATGCATCGAATGTATACCTTCAATAAGTGATTTTAAAATATATGTCTGAATACCTTCGTTGAGAATCGCTGCCTCGATTTCCCATTGGGTAAGACTAAAAAGATTAAAGCCATTTGAATTAGTGCAAGTGTGAAAACAGAGAGAAGACTAACCTAAAAGGCACACGATTAGCATTAGCCTGTTTGAATAAAATCGAATCTAATGGAGGTCAATGGCTGGACACTTATTTATTTACTCATTCATCAAGGCTGATGAAGAAAAAGATGTTCAACAAAAATTACAATTACATTGTATCAAACTTTATGCATTATCTGGACAAATTTAAATCTATTATATATAATCAAATTTCTTGTTGAAACAACGGGACATGAAAGTGATGGGCTCATGGAATTAGTTCGATGTCGAGGAATTTTTATGAAATGCTGATTTCTCAATTAGCGAGACGGAATAAATAAATTAAAACACGTTAACAAAGCCGAGCAGTAAATAATTCCTTGCAAACAGTCAAAAACAAAAGCAGCTTTGGAGTTGTTACGTCGGAGCTCGAAGTTTAATAAGTTTGAGCCGGTCCAAATAAGGAGGCAAGATGATGGGGTTGTTCCATAGGAGCCCACGGAGCCCACGGAGAGAAAACGAACAAAACGCTTTGGACGGCCTCGACTCTTCGCATTTCTTAATTGAATGTACATACAAAATAGCAACAACTACGGGAAAGACTAGGGATAACAGGAGAAATTTGTATATTCCAGCAGTCAACACCGATGCAATATAAAAGAGTCTAGCTTAATCAGCGGACAGATTTATTCAGGAATAAATATTCGATATTTCTAACGAGAAACTGAGAAGAGACTGAAATGTCTTGATTTTAGTAAATGTAGTGGAACTGTGCCTAATATCGCACACCCTCTAAGTTCTCTCGTAAGTAGGTACTGCAATCTGCCATGCTTTGAAATTCCTATTATTTTGTGCGGGATCCTTCGAAAACAATGTATACATGGAAATGGTTACTTATAACCGAAAAATTCGTTTTACGGAAGAGTTTTCCTATATAATTTATGTATTTTGGTCAAAGCAACGGAAATACTTTTTCATCCAAAAACTTCGTTTCCCTGCCTCTTTTCAATTTTAGTAAAATTTTTGAGAATAATTTCTTGCATTTTGCCGACATTTTGGAGTTTCCGGGTGGAAAATTGAAAAGTACCTACCGTGCGACATCAAAAACTAAAGAGTCAGTCACACGAGAAAACTACGCCTTTGCAGAGTAACTTATCTCCAGAAATGAAATGTGCAGATATGGGTGAGGGTGGCCGACTTGAAAAACAACTAGAAGATTGGCTAGGTGCGATCTATCACCCCCCTCATACCTGAACGCGTTATACGAAGCACGCTGATTAAGGGAAGTCGGTTTTTATGATTTTATGATTTACACGTGTTGGTAAAAACCAACAAATTCTTTCTTTCCCCCTGCCGAAAAAACCCGAAGTTATTCAGTGCTCATAAAATTATCAACTTTCTTAAGAAATGAAGTCGGTCATAATTCAGTGTTGTGTTTTTTAGAGCTCCAAGGGACCAACCAAACAATCAATTCGATTGTATACTATCGGCAATTGGACAGTTTGAACGAATCCATTTTTTATAAATATGGTAGAGCCCTTGATGATTCATCATGATTTAGAATATCTGAGCTTTCCAGGTCAAATTGTTTAAAACTTATGAGGTCGTGCCAGACAGACAGACACCGTGAACTTTCAATAAGAGCTACAGTAAACGTTGGTGAGGAAATATAAAAATTAAGAAAAGTAAACGAAAATAAAAGCTCCATTACTAAACCGCTAAGAACTTAATTATCCAACTCATCATTACTGTGGAATTTAGCGAACAACAGCAGAATGCACGACTTAAACATATCACAGGCATCATTTTTCGAGCATCGCTCAAAACATTTCTTTGTCTTTGGGGTTTATGTAACGTTTCCATCCGCAAGTCTCCAATGTGCACATCACAGCTGCTTGCAGACATTTTCGTTGTAATATTGTCATTCGTCACTTGGAGAAAGGTGGTGGATGACGATCATTGCAATTGGCTTTCGGTTTTCATTGCCGCCGATGCGATTAGTTTTCTACGGTTGCAGGTACAGCAAAACTCAAGCAGCTCAAGCAGAGTCTTAATTTAGCACATCGCAAATAGCAGTGAAGTACTTTTACAAAGAAAGTCTTTCGGTTAAGACTGAAAGTGCAAATATTGCAGCAGTCCTTGGCATAGAAAGTTGTAGAACATAAGAGTCCCAATAGAAATGGAAATTCGTTGGGAGGTTTGAGCAAGAATAACATGCTTGAGACTATAGTTTTTCTCTACGCTGCACTTGTCTGCTTATATTGTGAATTCAATTCTCCCCGTAGTACAGCCTGTTGTTTATTCTCTTATTCCATAAAGTTTCACTTATTTTTGTTTGTTTCATTTCAATAATAAATTCGTGTACATATGTACATACAATTTGCTACGGACAGAATCATGAAGTAGACGGCCAAGGCCACATTTAGTAGGAATCAAAAGGGGATGAAGCTCAGAAGCCTCAAAATCACCAGATCGGAACGTCACAACGTCGTCGCGTTTATTAACCACACCCTTGCAAATATTCCGTTGACACATCAAGTTGTCTGCGCCACACTGCATTAGCTCCACGGCGGAGGAACTCATATTCTAAAATAACAAAATTTAGCATATGGCAATGAAAGGAAGTTTCAAGTTTAATCCCGCCTTCTTTTAAGGTTCCGTAGTCAACTAGGAAACCTTATAGTTTCACTCCGTCCAACTGACTTTTTATGTCACAGCATAGCCCTCTCATTCTCTCAGTTACATATATGTACATTTACCTTATGGCGTCGCTACACCACCAAAATACAAATGCCGCCAGTTAGTTAGAGTGCAAATAATTAATTTGCATCGGTGAATAAACCAAGTCCAAAAACTAAAAGGAAATCGCAATAAAATTATCTTAACGAGATTTGAACCTGGGACTTTTGCGTGATGAATCCCGATAATAACTTCTGTACTATCCATTTTATGTATATAACACACAAGGTGGTGAAATTAGACTTCTTTGGAATTAACATTAGAGATTACGAATGTATTCAATTTTGCGATAACAATGTTTTGATACCTGTGGATAATTGCCGACTATGAATTCTGATTTAAAGAAATGGTTAGACTAGTTATTACGTATTTAAACAAATCTTATGTTAGATCAGATATTAATTCACTGCTTTACAAATGAAAAAAAAAATTAAGTACCCGCTTTGAAATGTAATGCTTTCTTATTTATACCTATCGTTTATTAAACATATATACAAATTTTCTTTTCATCACGTCTCATGTTTCTTCCGGAAGAATGTGCCAAATTATATTGAAAATTAAATGGCCAAAGCATATTTTAAAGAAATCTAATAAAATCAACCAACATTTTTTACATTAATCAAGTTTAATTTTATCATTTAGGTAAAAAAAACTCATAAAAAATCATCTTATAAAATTTTAACATAAAATATCGTGAAACTTTAACTTTATCTTTTGTGCTTCGAATGATCTTCTCGTTTTAAATGCCAACAGTAATCACCTAGCATAGTTGTGTCCCAACGGCCTTGAAATCGTTCTTCAAGCTTCTTAACATCCTGGTGGAACCTCTCACCCTGCTCGTCACTGACCGCACCAAGGTTAGATGGAAAGAAAGAAAAATGAGAATGAAGAAAGTGAAGTTTTAATAACATTCTGCAACCCAATTTTTCGTATGCTTTTAACATGTGGTTAACTAGCTGTTCCGCATTTCCGCTCTGTGGTTCCCTAAAAACCCTTTTATAACTGCTTTCAGTGATAACCAGGCTTCAAGTTCCTTGTTAGTAAGCTTTTTGTCAAATTTGGGTCTTTCATCAATGTGTGTATTTGTGGTCCCACAAATATTCCTTCTTTGAGTTTGGCATCACTTAACTTTGAAAATACTGTCTTTAAATATAAAAAGCCATCTCCCTCTTTATTCATAGCCTTGACAAAATTTTCCATCAAACTAAGTTTTATGTGGAGTGGTGGTAAAATGACATTTTTAGGATCTATCAATGGTATATGTTTCAGGTTAGATTTTTCGCAAACAAACTCTGACCTTTCTGGCCATACTTTTGTAGTATAGTGCTTTTCTGTGGCTCTGCTGTCCCACATACAAAGAAAACAACAGTATTTAGTAAATCCACTCGGTAATCCAAGCAAAATTGCTATAACTTTGAGATCAGAACTCGCACATTGCGCAAAATGAGCCAAAACGAAATAAATGTATAAAGGAAAAACGTGTCGTCGCATAGGCAGACGTCTCGAATGGTCATGGCCCTGGTCCACTAAAATTATTTGTCACTTATTTTTCAATAGAACATCTGTAAGTTTCTTCTAAAATATATAATAGGTAAAGCTCTAATTTGAGATCTTTTATAAAGAGCCCAGTCAGCCGATACATGGCGTGCTAAGGTACTCAAATACTAAATTGTTGGACTACCAAAATGTATATGGACAAATATTTTTTAATCCTGACTGTTACTTGCTGATTAACTAACTTTAACACTATGTGAAATATCAGCTTAATACATTACTTTATGTGTTCCGGAAAAATTGTTCAGAAAGACAAACAAACATACGTGTGGTCCTATTCTTTTGACGGCCACAACCTTGAATAATTATTATTAATTAAAAAAAAAACCATTCCGATTTATTTCAGCATCATATGTGAATAAAAGGAACAACGATCTCGGTCTACAAATAATTAGCGCCCTCCACCTTTTTGTTGCCACAGGGCATCCACGCTTTTAAGTCCGACCCTGTAGGTACCTATAGAATAAACACTACAACATGTCTGCACTATTTTGAGTCCCATATAATTAATGAAGCTGCAAGTCTCTCCGAATGTCACTGAATATTCGTTTGGATAACACCTAGGCCTGCCTATATCTATTTACATCTAGCCTAGGGTTGTTCTCAATCGTGCAGACATATCTGTCACCTCATAATTATCACCTTTACTCCTCGGCACTCTAATATGGCAAATATCGGGTAAACAACCTTCACTCCATCCCTGCCCCATCGCTTCGCTGGGGCTGGTGCTTGCATTAAAGCCAGATGTGCGCTCAAAGCTTTCTCATTCAAATCCCTCCATCTTTGACAGTCCCCCCAGCCCCCAGCCATTAGCGTTTCTTTAAAAATTCCTCCGTCGAGAGCCAGGCAGAATTTCTAATTACATTTCTCTGCCAGAAAATGTGCGAAAACTTTTCATCGTCTTCAAAAGCCTGGCGAGCTGCTTTCACTTCAGGAAGCTGAAAAAGTTATGAGTAGAGTTTTGTGCTCCCTCCGAGGATCTTTCACATGAATATAGAAAAAACTGAAAGTTTCCGCATCAAACAAATTGAATTTTTAATAATTCGTTAGGGCTTAGTTTTGTGAAGTGGACGAGCGATTTAGGAGGGTTTCTTTGGGACTGCTTTTCTTAATGCTATGCTACATATTACATATGCTAAAATGACTGCTAGAGTTTTACTTTTTATAAGAACCTGAGTGGATTATAATATGCGTTAAATCATAAGTTTCCTCAGAAGGAAATTTTCTTAATTTCAAAGTTCCTTGAAAGATATGCCATGCATGATGCTCCTACCTAAGCTGTTCAAAGACGATGTACGTAACCTCAAGTTATGTTTTCAGACTTAAGTTTATTTATTTTTCCACAAAAGAATAGGCAGTAGGTACATGCTTTTTTCCACAAGTTTGTTTGATACATGTTCACATGATGGCGTCGCAATTCAATAAGTAGCATCACTACTGCCTGGCATCATGTTTTTATACCGGGCAACTACTCGACATGTTAACGTTTGACAGCCATCTAAGTCCACCACTTTTTTATATACCACATAAATGGAAAGATCATGACTATTCTACGACTATTTGTTTCTGAATGAATAGCTTGGGGAACTTTTAAATCATGTCCACTGACTTTTCCGAGATCACCCGGTAGAATATGTCGGTACTCATTATATGTAGTTAACGAGTTTTTCTGATTCCACATAACTTTTATTTTATTTTTGAGCCTACGTAATTCGCCTTATTGCGGCACCATCAGGGCTTAGACTAAAATAAGTTATTACAGAGGTTTGTTTCCCTATCCCTACCCAAACCTGCTACTACGTGCAAGTCTTTTTAATATGTAGGTACGCATAATTGTCTATGTTAAAATGATCTTTTTGTGTAAAAGAGGATTCTTAATCTAATATCTGTCCGCCATGCAATCTATGTAGAGCTGCACATTATTCACATTACAATTATGTCCGGTTTCTTTTAAAAGACCTGACCAACCTAACATGGGTTGGTTGGATTTGACTCCATTGATTTGCTCTTTTAATCGTGTTGTTAATGGCCTTTTGGTTTTTCCTATATACATACATAGATCCCCGAAACCGCTGCAGCTTACTTTATAAACCCCACGTGGGTCTAGTATCTTTTGTCTGCTTTTGTTGTACGTTAAAGTGTTTTTAAGATGTTTTTGTTATTAAAATAAATCGGTTTAATGTTATACAAATTTTCCGAGCGAATCTTTTAGTTGCTCGCAGATACCTGGGATGTATGAAATTTTTCTGCACTGTGGTTCACGTTCTGTACTGGAAAAATTTATCGTAGGACTCTGGCTCTTTCTTTTTTTGTTAAAAATTTTATAAACCACATTTTGCTCATAGCCATTAATTTTTGCTATTGTCTTAATTACTTCCAGCTCTCGTTTAAAGTTTTGTTTATTTAAGGGGATATTCAAAAGTCTCTTTATGTGGGAGTGGAATGCTGCCATTTTTTTACACCAGGGGTGTGCTGAGTTTACAGGTATAACCGCATCAGTGCATGTACTTTTCCGATAAATATTAAATTCTAAATTATCCGACGTTATTTCTATTGTCACGTCTATAATAGTAACTCTACGAGAAAAAAAAATTTAAAATAATGAAAACCATTTCAAACATATGTGTCTATTTTTCTGAGTACAAAATTGTCATAAATAGTCAATAAAATCATTGGCCTCTTCCGTTTGGCATATCTTGACTCACGGGCTGTCACAACCACACAATCAATCGATCTGAAAATAAAATAAAAACATCCTGTGAGCACTCTTGCCTGGAGAACTCTTATTTAGCGTCGAGATCGTTGTAAGATGATACAAATAATTTTTGAAAGAAATTAAATGAATACGAGGTATCCAGTGTGATGAGAAAACTGAGGGGACACACCCACCTCATTTCATCCCGGCATCTCCCAGAAAATGAAGAACCTTTTTGGGTTACACCACCCGCAAGTTGTTCGATCTGGCTCGGTTTACACCAACCTTTCAAATGCCATGTTGGGACTCCCTGACATCTCCCGGAAAATGTGGAACAATCTGGGTTACACCACCCGCTTGTTCCTCGATCCGACCCGGCTTAAACCAGCCTTTTAAATGTCGTATGGGATGGGGCCTCACGATTTTAATCGCAGAAATTAAACAATTTAAATTTAAACACCAACGATCTCGTCGCTACCACTGCGCAGATTTAATAACTACATTTTTCTAGCCATTTTAACCTAATCATGCCCTACAAAACTACTCCAAGAAGAACACTCAGTGATTACTCACTCTAATTCCAAAATAATGCGCCACGCCAATCACTCAGTTTTTTTTAACAGCAATTCGTCCAACTAACTCACTCAAGTTTTCTCAGCACTATACTCTTTTTTTTCATGGTGATTAAATTAACCAGATTTTAACACTACTCTTTATAAAACTTATTAAGTTGCGACACTTTTATTTTTCATTTAAACGAAAAATCTTCTCGGCCAGCTCAACGTAAAATGAGCTGCCCTTGGAAAATATCCAGACAACTACCTAAGAAATGTTCATGCATAAACACGCTTGATGCTTCGCATGCCATTTTATGGCACCCTCATAAAGCCAAGGGCGGATCCAGGAACTTTTTACCGGGGGGGGCCATTTATAATTTTACCCTCCCTTTTTTACCGTTATAATTTTTATTAAACTTTTGGCTTAAGTCCCCAATGCTCCTTTTTTGGAAGTGCCCTAAAACCATATGGAAATGTTCCATTTATGGTCGGAACGAGTGAATTAGGCAAGTATTGTTTACGAAAAACAATACTTTCCCAAAAATTATCTTGTTTTAACACCAAAAATTGCAAAAATCAAAGTCAATTTCGTCTCGTTTTCGAGATATAAAACTATTCAGAGTGGCTATTCGCATCGTCCTTGCTTTGTACAATCGAAATTTGCGCTCATGTACATGGTACAGATGATTTTCTTTTTACAAAATTTTCAATTTTTGGTGTTAAAACAAGCTAAAACTAGCTAATTTTTGTGAAAGTATTGTTTTCCGTGAACAATGCTTACCTAATTCACTCGTTCCGACCATAAATGGAACATTTCCATAAGGTTTTAGGGCACTTCCAAAAAAGGAGCATTGGGAACTTGTTCCAAATTATCGTCTGTTAGGTTTAGCTCTTTTGCACATTCATCGCGATATAAATGTAGATACACAAAAAGTCATTGACCGCTTTGCTTCGAAAAAAAATCGACGGTTGAACATCATACTTTGAAGTATTTGTCGGTAAATTTTTATTGGATTTGGAAATGTGAAGAAACGAAATCCAAAGATTTGTTGATCTCAAAACGAAAATAGATTTTAGCAAATTAAATTATTATTGCAAAATAAAAAGTGTTAATTTTTATTTCACATGTCATGTTTTCAAATGGAAAAATATCTTCAAGGGGGGACATGGCCCCAATGGCCTCCCCCCTGGATCCGCCCTTGCATAAAGCCCCAACCCGAGCTCTCAAAAGGGCTGCGCACGTCGCAAGCGAGGCACCGAATCTCAGCTCTCAGGCTTTGAAACAAAGAGTCGAGGGTATACAACGGGCAAAACTGCCCTGAGTTGTTTACTCAGGTGCCCCGAAACTTAAATGCGTTTCGATAACCTGCGCAATCTCCGCAGGCAGAAACGAACTCTAATTTTCTACGCATATTTTCTACGCATGTAAAATAAACCCTTTCTTACACGTCCAAAAATTTACTTGGCGGATGACAACCCTAGGTCATTATGCAGGGGAAACTACGATCTAAAATTTGGTGCTAATTCCGTCGACGTCCGCGGCAATACCTGCAACTATTGTATTGTCTCACCACCGGAAGTGGTTGTCTCAAAATCATCGCACCCAAGAAAGAAGAAGGCCAATTTTAAAACAATCTCTTTTGCAAAACGAAATTTTGGTGGAAGAAGCTAACATAGCTTAGCTTCACTATGATAAAAATTCAGTCTCAACAATTTTTAATATCAATCTTAGTTAGTTGAGATAAGACAATATTATGAATCCCAAAATTAGTTCTAAATTAAATCGATCTCTTGATTGATCACTAATTTTTCCCGACATTACTTCTAATTTCATAAATATAAAAGTGAGATCGATCTCAAAAGTTAAGATCATTCAATCAAGTTTAAACTTTATGAATATGACTCATTATTATTTGATCAACTTTACGAAAGTGTCGTAATATCTGAAAACTAGAGAAATTGTCTGTGGCCTTGTTCTCGTTACATTTTCTTTACATCTCTCTTTATACTTATTACGAAATTATTCTTGTAATTACAATTGCTGTCCTGGACATTTTGGACGTGAAGATTCCAAACACTAAAGAAAAAATGGTTGTTTCTTTAGGTAAATACAAATTTTATTGATTTGTATTGTATATTTTTTTGGCATCTTCTCGTGAAACTGTTTAATTTGGTATCCAATACGACTGGTTTCATGAAAAATTGTATTTCATGTTATTGTTTATGGCTTCCAATATGTTGTATATATGTGTTATATAGCGTCGTACATCCTATGTCAGTAGTAAGTACATAGAATATATCGATTTCATTGATACTTCATTTATCAAAATCGGCAAAGCCATTATAGTCCACGAGTCCGTGACAGTGGTTTCGAATGTGTCGAACACGGTTTTTATTTATAGTAAAAGTAAATGATAGCATACTAGGCACTGACGTTCCTTTTGCTTTTCAGCAGGCATTAATTTGTCGTTTATATTTTTAGTTTTCTCCAGGACCACGGTGACGGACGGATTTTCAGATTAACGCTGTTATAATATCCAATTGGGATTTTCATATATTTTATGTTTTATCATTGCAGCAAATAAATTATGTAAGATAACATGTTGAGGCTCCGTCAAGAAAAAGTAAAATGTAATAAATTGTAAATATGTACAATGTAAACAAACCTGTAAATTACACACCTACATGTCTCACAGTCACACAATACCTACCAATCACAAAACATATCAAAACTATTTAATCAGTACACACATTTTCACACTAAATATAATTATAAATACAAATATATTATTTATAAATTGAATTAAAATTGAATTACTATCTTATCTACTCACCTAATTTTATTATAATTGACATTTCTTGCTATCTTGCAAAAAAATAAAAAATTAATTGCGAACAATTGGCGTTCACAATGTCCCTCGGTAACTTTTCTCGAATTTTGGTTGGGTACCCAAACATAGAGAGCTTGAAGAAAACTCACTTCAATTTTCGGCTGTGAGACAAGTGGATGGTGCAACAATTGGCTTTTTATATTTGAATGGAGTAGAGAAATAAAACATTGTTAAAATTGAGATTTTGAATTTTAATCGGCTTTTCGGCAAGAACATAATTAATTCAGTTTTCGGCAAAAATTTTGACGTGCAAAACATAACCTGTAATCCAAATCCCTATTTATTGGTTATCCCGGGCAGAGTGTCCATTTAATTACAAATGTTAATATTTGGTATGTCAGCTATGCATCGAACACGGTCACCATTTTTTGTCATATAAAAGCTAAAACTGTATTATCAAAGAACATTATGGTCTTCTTGGGCTAAAGTTGGCAGACCTGATCATCCAGCACTAAATCGGTAATTATTCAGAAAATTCATTCTCCCCGAAATTGAAACATAAATGTCAAAAGATTTCATTCTGAGAAATATTTATTTTAGACATAGGTATGGTGCGGAAACCTACAAGAAACAAAAAGATACAAGCAATTTCCTATACGTATGTAAGCTATCAGCACTTAATTAGCTTAAGGCGGGCACCTAGCTCAAAAAAAATGCACATTTCAAACATTTTATTCTTAAACTAACTATATTTTTATGATTTTTTAATGAATTAGGCCTTATAGAACATCTTGTAAAGTTCTTAACGAAAATTGTTATTAATTTTTTCGGTACAAAATGGCGGCGTGATAAGCATTTCTAAAATTTCTTGTAAATAACATTCATAATTCGTAGTTAAACCTATAAAATATATAAAAAAATGGAGAAAAAGCATTTAATTTAAAGTTTGAAAAAATTTTCGGTTTTTCGCATAAAATGTTGACTTATAAACATTTATAAATAAAAGTTGTTTTTTATATCTGGTTAACATTTCTGCCCAAAATCTTTAGTAGTTTTTGAGATACTACTCCCACAAACTTTGAAAATGCTGTTTTGAGATAAACGCGTTGAAAATAAAACAGGTTTGACAGTGAAAAAATTTGCAATGATCAATTAATATCGTAACTTACTCATGAATCGTCGATATATAGAAACAGAGGTCTTTGGACATGACAATAGCCCCTACCAACTATAATAACAAAGCCGACGAGAATCGAAAATGCAGTTGCGTGAGGTGAGCTCGCTGCGTTTAAAACCGGTTATATGTTGTCGTCTATTTCGAAAACGAAAACGAACATCATAAACATATTCTACATAAGATTTCAAACATTTTTAAGCAAACAAAAAAAAAATTCATTTTTGTTTGAGCTGTTACACTAGGTGCCCCCTGACAGACTGCCCAGGATATGCTATCATTTTATTTTGCTATAAATAAAACCGTGTTCGATACATTCACAAATCACTGTCACGGGCTCTTACCCGGCCTTTACACGAGACAGTGTTACTGTCACTGCCGCTGTCACTGTCTCGTGTAAATGCCTACAATCCCGTCTTTTTTACTGTCGCGACAGTACTGCCAAGATTGCAATCTCTACAGTACTGTCTAGGCAGTTATTTGACAGCTTGTGAAATCAAAATGGCGAAAAGTGATTTTGAAGTGGTATGTCATTGCAAGAGCTCCGCCATCGATTTAAGTTTAATAAATTAACTTTATTTTCAGACCAAAATTTATCGTAAGGTAACCTGAGGAAATTTTTATGCTCTTTATTATCAGAATAAAGCAAGTCCTTTAACAAATTCCCTTCAATCTCAAAATCAACCCGCTTTGAAAGAAACGGATTCACCCAATATTTTCTTTTCCTGCGTCTCCGTTCTCCATCATTCTCAATATCCTCAAGCACTTTTAAACACATTAAAGATGTAATTGCAACCCTCGCAACGTGTGACATTTTTGAAATGAACTGTCTTGACAGTTCATCGAATGCAAATCGGCTTGCTGGACAGTTATTGACAGTTCCAGACAGAACTGTCCGACAGTAATACTGTCTCGTGTAAAGGCCGGGTTAGTCTTCATATCAAGCTATACGAGAAAATAAAGAATCAGACATACACACACATACATATGTTCATAATCACACATACAACATGCGCGTTAAGAACTACGTTATATGCCGTAGTCGGATATAAAAACAACATACTGGAGGACTAATCAGTGAAAGTGGTGAACCTGCTGAGACTGTGTGTGTTCAACTGAACTAGAGTGCACAAAATTTTGGGTGAAGAATTGCATATGAACCAGTTCCGTATGTGCTATGCAGAACAATTGCTGAATATCTACTAAATACGTGCATGCACCCACCGCCAGCGTCGCAATGGTAAAATAGCACAATTTGGGAATTCGTTCTTTATTCACCTTCTTCCCCGAACGTGACTCTGAGCAACTTTTTCCTCTTCCCAAAAATAAAAGTTTAGCTCGGTGGGAATAAAAAGTCTACGTGTACTTTGCATAGCTTAAGAAAACTCAATTTTCCAACGGGACAAATAATTGGAAATACTCTGTACCTACCGTATGCATAGATATTCCTCCATGAACTCTATTCTGAGAACACAAATCTTATTATATTTTTATATAAATTGTGTTTATCATGATTTTTTAATTAATCTTTTCGAGCAACCCTCATAAGCAGCTATTATCCTAATCGGGTAAGTCTCATTTTATGAAAAAACAAGTACGCTGAGGTCAAAGCACCTGTTGCGCGAATAAATTACGACAGAAAAAATAGAAAAGAGTTGGACCAAAACTTGTGATGCATACAAACACGATATGCAAAAAGTTTTCAATTGAAAGCTCCAAGCTTATCGTAATAAAAAAGGAAGTAATATAGGCCGCAGGTGCTATTTGACAGATTTCACACCCAATTACTCGGTAAATATTACATGCAGGTGAAATTGGTTAGAGGCAATGCCCGTCCGGCGGCGACTGCCCGCCTTGAGTTGCTGAATTGCTTAAAGTTGGCCAATTAAACCCGTTCCGCCCCAAGTTCATTACCAAACCTCATTAAATAAATATTTCGTATTGATTTCCACCGAAGTGCGTCCGGACCCAATCACAGGAGGAAGAGACGAATTTCAGCTGGAGAACGAGTCTTGGAGCATTGAGATAAAAGTAAAATCCACCACGCAGGTGATGGCCACGTCCGTTTAAGAGTGCAGACTGAGCGTGGTAAGGTACCCGCGGTTTTAATTGTCGTTTTTGTAATTCGTATCACGTCCAACGGTCACTGACTCCCGCTCGACTAAATTGAAAATTGGTGGAAAGAATTTTTCTCCGATCAATTGAGTCGCTGAATTAGGTAAGTTCGAGTGGTTTGCGTGCACGTTCGCCTGTCCGCCGCGACGGACAGTCGTTATTGGGAACGTTTGACGGTAGTAAAAACAGGTAATTGTGCGTTTCCTGCCTTACGGCTCTGGAAAGGAAATGCAAATATGCTTGCATGTACTCTTTTCTTTGGTTCGCCGCGCTATGGCAGATGCATTTTAACGCTTGGATTGTGCCCCATATTAACTGGGGTGGCTTTGAGGAACTGAATTCGCGTTATTACTGTGTACTTGCTTCCAGGAAGACCTCCCTGAAGTAAGTAAAATCGATAAAAATTCGAATGAAACTAATTAACTTTAAGTAAGTAAATTATACCCAAGAGTCTTACAAAGTGGTGTTTAGAAAAGATATTCACATTTCCAGTGCTTAAACGCGCTATGCAAAATAGTGCATTGACTAGTCACTACTCGGCCCTACATACGAAGTTTGTTACAAATTTTTTTTGGAAAAAATCAGATTAATTTCCTAACATAGCCTGTGCCACATACATCTGGTCCAATGAGTGTCCTATGACACCTAGGGCCATATTCACCAACTGAGGTTATTCTTTATCTAGGATTAATTTATTACTGTCACTTTCCTACACGTTCTAGATTGTATTTAAAGTTGAGGGACGAAGTAAATTTATCTTACATAAAAGATAGTCTCAGTTGGTGAATGTGACTTAATGTAGTCAAGTTAATAATAAGCTACTACCCTTGCGGTCATAAAAACCGCACCACTCAGTCAGTTCCGATAATGCGCATAATTGAAGCAGGTAGATTAGGGGAGGGATGAAATAATTGTAGCTGCTTTGTTGGGGTATAAAAGCAACCCTTTTGGTGAAAAAATATTCAGTTAAAGTTAAGTGGTGATAACGATAAAGTCAAAAAAGTGAAATGGCCGGAAAATATAAGCAATTGACCAGGAACGAAAAAGTCGAAATTTTGACTTTGGCAGATCAAGGTCTGTCGTATCGTCAGATAGCGACTCAAATAGGGTGCAGCCATTCAACCATCGTTCGTTTGATCAAGAAAAAGGAGAATTTGGACCCACTGGAGAGGACAAAAGGATCTGGAAGGAAACGGAAGACAAACTCACGGACGGACACAGCATTACAACGGACGTGCTTGAAAGATCGCTTTAAGGGGTTATATCCACTTGTAAGTCCGAAAAAACGTGTTTTTTTGTGCATTTTTTGTGAAGAGGCTTTTCATTAAATAAATACATAGAATAAATGTACATATAGAGAATTTAATGTATTTTAAGAATTCGCGATGTATTTACAAAAATATTCGGTTCCGTTGTTCCTGTAGGAGATCTACTAGAGGACCTCCACAAAAAGGTGTCTGGCGGTGAGCAAGATAACTCTGATCCAAATTATTTGAAATAAAAAAAACCAAAAGATTTAATTTTAGGATAGATGAATACAGGTAATGATCGAAGGAATACTCAAAATTTTGATTTTTGACAGAATGGCGGCTTCCCAAAGAAAAAAATCGTTTTTTTCAAGAAAATTTACAGTTTAAAGGGGCTTAAAAAATCGAAATTATTGTCAGAAACCTTATTCCTTCGATCATTACCTGACACAAGTATCTAAGAAGATTGTGTGAAGCCGATCGCTGCAGCCGTTTTGGAGAAATTTTGCTCACCGACTTTGAAAACACCGTTTCGAGAAAAACGCGTTTAAAGTTTTGGGAACCATTTAAACTACTTTCAAACGCTCGGAGACGTCTTTACAAATACGCTAATTTCTCCGAAACTATTTGCCGGATCGCACAGTGGCCGATTTCCCGAAAAAGCTGGCCAAAAGTCGAAAAATGATAGGAATTACACAAAACTTCGCAATTTTATGTTTTTGAGGTCGCTGATCACGACTATGAAATTTATTTTTCAAAATTCAAAATGGTGGGATTCAAAATGGCGGACGTCTACTGCTTAAAACAACTCCGTTTCAACAAAATTTTTTATGCTTTAGTTTTTGAGGTCGCTGATTACGAATATGATATTTTTTTTCCAAAATTCAAAATGGCTGATTCAAAATGGCGGACGTCTACTGCTTAAAACAACTCCGTTTCAACAAAATTTTTTATGCTTTAGTTTTTGAGGTCGCTGATTACGAATATGACATGTTTTCCAAAATTCAAAATGGCGGACGTGTACCTACTACTTAAAACATTTTGATTTCAACAAAATTTCGTATGGCCATTTTGAATCCGCCATTTTGAATTTTGAAAAATAAATTTCATATTCGTGATCAGCGACGTCAAAAACATAAAATTGCGAAGTTTTGTGTAATTCCTATCATTTTTCGAATTATGGCCAGCTTTTTCGGGAACCGGCCAGCTTCAGTCCGCAAAATTGAAAATTATGTTTCATGAAATATCGCAAATTATCGCAGCTGCTTTTTTCGTAAAATGAAAGAAACTACTTTCTTTTACATAATAAAAATGATCTTATCGTGGAACTCTGCGGAACTTCTAACTATTTTTCTTCATTTTTATAAAATGTCAACACGAAAAAGCTTGACGTGCATGACTGTGTTTAAAAAAAGTTTTTACACAGCGAAACTTTAGTAGGTACTTTCTATACTTTCAGAAACACCCGTTACTGAACGTGATCTGAAAACAGCCACTAGAAAAGCTGTTATCACTTTCAAAACGACGTAGTGCAAATCCAGGTTAAAGTAGCGTGCCAGATGATGCGTCGAAGAGAGTCACTTTGACTTGCTCTAAATCTGAATCCCTTACCAGTACATTACTGTTATTTTGCCAAAATGTGTAGAAAAAGGTTCTTTATGACATAGGATGGTAGCTTTAACAGAACGAAACAATTTTTTTTTCGACTTTTGGCCAGCTTTTTCGACAAATCGGCCACTGTGGATCGATGTGAAATTTTCGGACGATATTCTCAACTATATGTACATTCAAAATATGCAAAAAAAAAAAATTCGATTTTTTCAAAATTACAAGTGGATATAACCCCTTAAAAGCGCTGTCCGTTTAAGGACAGAGTTGAGGGATTATGATCAAGTCGACCTTAGCGCCGAAACAATCCGTAGGAGCTTACGAGAAGTAGGACTATTTGGAAGAAGACCAGCGAAAAAGCCCATGTTAACAAAAAAAATGAAGGCGACTCGCTTAGCATGGGCGAAGAAGTATGAAAATTGGACGAAGGAAGACTGGCGACGTGTAATTTGATCTGACGAAAGTAAATTCAACTTGTTGTGTGCAGACAATTTGCCGTACGTGCGACGTTCAGCAGGGGAACGATTTAAGGAAAAGTGCACGATCAAGACAGTAAAATTTCCTCAAAGCCAAGTGGTCTGAGGATGTTTCTCTTTTTATACCCTAGGTCCTTTGCACTTTGTTGATGGAACAATGAATGCCCAAAAGTATGGGCAAGTCATAAAGGAATTTTTGATACCAGCCATTGTAGAGGACCTTTCGTTCACTTATGAAGTAATTTTTCAAGATGATTCGGCACCTTGTTATCGTGCCAAATCGGTAAGTACAGTATGGCATATGAAGTGCCAAATGTCTATTTCATAAACAATAAATAAAACACGAATTAATGCTCATTAATTTTTTCCAGCTCCAGAAAACATTTTCTGATCTCGGAATTCAGAGACTATACTGGCCAGCGAATTCGCCGGATTTGAATCCAATTGAGCATCTATGGCATGTGATGAAACAGAAAGTAGCAGAGCATAAACCAGAGAGCAAAACAAAGCTGATTCAAGTGTTGGATCTTGTGTGGAACAATTAAATAACGGATGACATCATTGAAGTATTAGTGGATTCAATGCCTTTTAGGATAAAAGCGATTATCGAAGCCAAAGGGGAAGGAACGCGGTACTGAAGACTGTGCATACAATGTAAATTATGTTTAAGTTATATTTTAATAAAAATATACCAAATGATAATGTAAAGTTCCTAGAAAATGTAATTAATAAGTAAATGGTAGCAAAGTATGAAAATTCGATAATTTAATTTTTTTCTTCATTTCTTCCCAAAAAAAGGAGAAGGAAGATGAAATCCTGCCCAACTGTTAATGAGTTTCTGTTGAATATTGTGGCAAAGAATCATTTCATTCGGAAGAGTACATACCCATACACACAGTGGTGCGGTATTTATGACCGCAAGGTAGTTTTTATGACAAACTTCGCACGGTGTAAAACAAGTTACTAGTAGGGCTGCTGAAAACGTTCGACTATTGAAAACTTTCGACATTTGAAGCTTCGAATAACTCGAATACGAATACTTCGAAGCAGCCAAAAAATTAGAATTATTCGGTGCTTCGAATATTTAGAACTTTGAAACTTTAAGTAATATGAAGCCTTCAAATTAGTGAATATTAAAATGGCGCAAAGGTTTTTATTTTTCTGTATAGCCGAAGGATCTTACAAAGTATACACAGTCATACGGCATCTTATACACAAAGATACGCTCTTCTGTTTTAGAATTCGTGCACCACGAACGATATGAGATACAATTAATAAGCAGGGTGAGATGAGAAAATAAACGTAAACGCAAATCCAAGTAAACATGAGCAGAAAATATGTGGGGCGGAACTAAGAACTAAAGATAAAAGGTCACGCCATGAACTTCGTCTCTGCGTCTCTCGTTAAATATTGTTTCTTCTCAATATGTCATTCTCCGAGCAGTGCGGTATAATTTTCTCAGCTATCACTTTTAGTTAGTTACATAGTAGTTCAGAGTTTGAATTGATACGATGAGCTGGGTTTGGCAATATGCTGTTGACGGCCGCTCTGCAACGTGCGATATATATTTTTACTTCAAAACGCCTTCATGTCCTTGCAATGGCCAAATGCAATTCTGAATTTTTGTAATTCACACCGTTTTATTTCACTTTTCCAGTAGCCACCAAATGAAATGTTTTTTATTAATTGAACTTGAATAAAAAAAAAAGTGATATCATAGTATAACTCTTATCCAACTTATGATTTACCTTGCCCTACACACCACAAAGAACACAACTTCCATGAATTTTAGCGCCGTAGAACTATCAAAGATTTTGGAAGCTAGAATAATTTGAAGCTTCGAATATTTCTGTGAAGCGGCTTTGAAAAGCAACAGCTCTAGTAATACTAGTGTAGATTATCCATTCCATCGAAATCGGGTCAGAAAATTGAGATTTTTCGGTCGCCGTATTTGGATCCGCCATCTTTAATTTAAAAATTTTGACAGTACATTCAAGATCAATGACACCGAAAACATAAAATAACCCGTTTTCATAGCAATCCTTTGACATTGATCGTTTTCGGTCGCCATATTGGATCCCCCATTCGCTTCTTTTAAAGTTGTATTTGTGATGTTCGATATTTAGGTGATTAGTTTCGATTACTGTTAGAATCATAAAAATCGGTGCAGAAAAAAACTCACAGAAGGAATCCCAAGCTATCGCGTCAGCCAGAAATTATAGTGATAGTTGTAGTAATTAAATTATAAAATTTGTTTTTAAATTCAAAAAATTATGTTTATTACAAAATCATGTTTTTGAAATTTAAAGATACACGCAATTGAATGTTTTGAATACTTTAATGAGAACACCATTTGATTTTAATCACTCATTTGTAGCTAAAACTTCGGGATCGTATTTGTAATAGTGATCGTTTAGTTAGAACAATCAATGTGCCGTTCCCTTCATCTATTTTAATTCAGCCGGCAACAATCAATCGCAAGACATTTTTCAATTTCATTCTAGGGCCCGAAATTTGTTTTACACAACATTTCTACGGACTGAACATTTGTGAAAAATGATGTTTTGTGTGCATATATCGAAATTTTGCCACATATGTTATAAATTTTGGAGTTATTTGCTTAAGCAGTTGAAACATTAAAAAAAAAATTATTTGAGTTTGTTGTTGATTTATAATTTTTGCATAGACATAGTGTTTGTTGTACTCTTAAACATTGAAGAAGGAAAAGAAAAACAAGAAGCGAGAAAAACCAACAAACAAAATAGATTCTAGAAACAGTTGATTTTATGCATTGCTCTCTTTGTACTTGTTTACGATTTTATTATTTCAGGATTAGTAAATGGTTATGTGGAATTTAACTGAAGAAAATCTATCAATTTAATGAAATATTTTTATTCATTAATTTCCATTAATTCATACTCTTAGAAAGAAGTTACTCATTTTAGATTTTGGAAATTTTGATGGCTGATTCGAAATCAGCGACTCAGAAAACCTGGTGAAAACTAGTGCGGATTTTCAGGGCAGTCCTTTGAAGTGTAAGTTTTCGGTCGCCATATTGGATCCGCTTTTTAAATTAAGGAATTTTCTTGGCGAATTCGAAATCAGAGACCCCGAAAACCTCCTAATCGGATTTTCAGGGAAATCCTTTGAATTTTAACTTATAAGGTCGCCATATTGGATCCACCATTTTGAATTTGGAAATTTTTGTTGTTGTGCACATCTCGGTCACTTTTTCTTGTAATGAAAAAAATTTATTTAAATTCGTACAAAGGGAATACGCTAAAATGGTACCGAACGGATTTATGTTAGTGTATTAATTAGATTAAAGTCGCTTATCCGCATCTGACTGTGTATTCACACCTAACATAGAGTTTTCACCGTTGGATAGCTTGGTCTCTCGGGAACGTTTTCGGCTATATGTAATTCTATGGTTTCAAGGTGGTGGATCCAAAATGGCGGATTCAAATTCAAATTCAAAAAAAAAGTTCAATTTCAAAGGATTGATATGAAAACGCGTCTGTTCATGTTTTTGGGGTCTCTGATTTCGAATCCTACTATCAAAATTCAGAAATCAAAGATGGCGAACCCAATATGGCAACCGAAAATTCTCAACTTACGTTTACGTAAAAATGAATATATAGGGGTTTTTCAGGTTTTTGATTCTAAAGGAAGTGCCTATTTGCATCAAACTATGTCCATGTGTGTGTGTATTTACTGACTGAATATGTGCCTTTTACAAAATATGTACGTACTGAAATTTTTTCCGTGTACACACACGTGGACACACGTGGAGTGCAAATAGGCACCGCAATATGGCGGCCAAAAGTTACGTAAATGAGTATTCCTGGAATTGGGTTTGTGTTTTCGAAAAACTGCTTTTTTCTAAGCTCTTATGTTTATTTGCACGGCACCAAAACCCAAACAAACACATCAAAAATGTTTGTCTGTCTGTCAGATCGAAAATTAAACAGTTGTGTTCATTCTGCAACAATTTAGACTTACAAGTACATATATGAAAAACCCCGGGCAAAGCTGGAGCAGGTTTGCAAGTTATGAATAATAATAAATTAAGAAGTCAGCAAGACGGGATGAATTTAATTCTTGTTTAGTAATGGTAAATGTATGGAGTCCAAGTGACGAATTTTCGCAACTGCGAGGTAGGTACACAAGATGAACTTATAAAATGGGAAGTTGTGCAATTCAGTTCATATTTGGACAGAGGGAAGATAGCCTGCTTTCGCGGATCAATTTGAAAGTCAATCAATCAAAATATTCAGCGGATAATCGTCAACGAGAGGAGAACGTGCTGCATATGCGTAGACGGAGGTAGACTGTTACCTTCCTCCGAACACCGAGAGAGACTCACGTAGCCCCGATGAGAAATTACCATTTGATGATAGTTATTCAAGACGATTGACTAGCAACAAGATATTAAAAGTCTGATAAGATCTATGGAGCTGGTCTAGTATGAGATAGGAAATTACGGGCTAACGGTGCACCTAATTAGGCTATCTGCGGACCAAAAGTGCCCAACGCAGTCAAGCATGCGCAATTGTATGACACCGGAAATCATACGGAGCCATATGTCATGAACCGGTGCTGGTGCTATCTGGGCCCGTCGGCCCAGGTGATCTATCATACCGGCGACAGCGGGGACACTGCTGCCCGAGAGTGGTGGCGGGTAATCGCTAAATGATATTTCCGTCCAACCTGTGCTTAATTATTCCCCGTCGATCAGCCCCCGATTTGTTTATGCGAGTCGCATGCCCGGTTAATGGAGATCTCCGGCAGTTTCCCGAGGACTGTCGCATACGGTGGACAATTATAAAGTTCGGCTCGTCGCAGACAGCCATATAAGCTGCGCCGATCGACGGTGACTGATGGCTCGATTACGAGACAATCGATCAGAATGGCAAAACAATAAATTCAGCGGGACTGAACCGTTACACAACCAATCAACAATTAAAGTTTCTGCAAGAAGTACTGATACCAATTTTATGCCGTCCTCAATGGTGCCCGCGACTAGAAGAAAAGGTGCGTGGGAATTCTAGTCATTGATGGATTTGTTGTGAACGACAAATGGGTCGTAGGAGCTCGTTGCCATTTGTTCGAAATGAAGAGGTTCCAATTAAGATAAATTTCCGGCACGAACTAACAGTTGATTTGCTGCATTTGGCGAAAGTAACGTTGTCCTCTAATTCCTTCTCGAAGACGGTCGCAACTCAAGTCAGACTTGTTCTAATTTCATTTTACTTCACTATATTTAAATTTCTTTTTATTTTGCGATAAGATCGCCCCTCTCGGTAGAACTAGACCAGATCATTCTGAACCTTTTATCACGACTCGAACGTGATTTATTCTGCTAACGGAAATGAATTTGTTTGTAAGAGTTGTCATTGGTAAGGTTTGCCTGATTTATATGAGTTTCATTTTTTTTAATTGCTACATGTGGCGGTATGGCAACAGATGGTTTACCTACATTAGGGACAATAGCTAATTTGAGGCAATAACCGCTTTTGTGCTTAAATTCTTCTTACTGAATTGATCACTTATAATTTACTTTTGGTTTCCTTTTAACAAAAAATCATATTACAGACTAGAATATAAAAAGACTCAAATATCAAATAGTTTAGCCTCAACTTTTGTCTTCTGTCTTCCATAACTTTGAGGGACAAGGTATATGTATAAAAGGCTTTTTTACGATAAAATTGCTTTTTGTTTGTACTTTTTCTGTTGTCATTTGCAAATATACCACCTTAAAGTAGATAGTTTTAGGTAAAAAAAAATGTTTTTTTTAAGTCCAATAGTTTCGCGGTTAGAAAAGTGCCGGGGTCTTTTTAGGGAATTTTTTTTTATAAGACAGTAACATTCAATCATTTTAATTTTTTTATTTGTTTTTATATGTATCTTGAACTGTATAAAAAAATTGTTTTTTTTTGCTTATTTTACATTTGTTATAATTTTTTTTTTAATTAAAGTAGACACAAAAAAAAAAAAAGCAGGTCACTAGCGGAGGTAATAGCGGCTGTTCGTGTTGTCTGAAATGAAAAAATTGAATAGATTGTTCTTCAGTAGGTCTGTTGCTATCGTCCCTACCAGAATTAATCAATTTCATTGAAAAACAAAAAAAATCGCGGACTGTAGAATAAAAAGTTACGAAAATCTTGTTTTTTTTCTTAAAAATCGTTTAAAAAAAATAAGTAAGTATTTTCGAAAATAAGCAATTCTGGTACGGACGATAACTATTAATGAGTAGGAGAACATATACAAATTTCAAAGCAATCGGTTGATTAGTTTTTTTGTTAGAACCCCCGCCGCTTTAGAAAATGATGTTTCGAGTAAAATGCGTTTAAAGTTTCACGAGCAGAATTTTCGTGGAAAGTTTTAACTTACACTAATCTGCTATGCCTGGACCATACAATTTCACAATTCACGACAAAACTTTATAGACACTATTCCATAAATACACAGGTAGGTAATATACTAAAGTTGACCGTTAGAAACTCCGTACGCAGGTATAAAAGACCGGTGAAAAGAATAGAAATGTAGCAGCTGCAGACCTGCCGCGGCGACTATTAGTTGTAACTTATTTAATACTAGGAATTTCGGTCTGAATTTTTCTCAGCATATTTTCGATAGACTTTACTATCGAAATATGAAAAAAAAATCGATTGTGGCCACTTGGCCACATGAGAATACCCCCTAAAGTAGTGTTGGGACATTGAACACTTTTTGTGAAAAACATCGATGATTCTTCTTCCGATACATGGGAACTTCGATGTTTTTATTGCTGATGTGTCAGTTCTAGTTTTTAATTTCATTGTGGTCGTGTATGATGCCGCTGACGGTCACCTCATAAGAAATTCATCGTCTTCAATCGCCGACCGAAAAACGTTCGTCACTTTTCCTTTAGGTGCCGTGGGGCTTGGGTGTCAGCTACCACGCGGTGGTGGGTGGAGGAACGCCCTGAGGTTTAGTGGCGGCGGAAACCCAGGGAGCCTCGGCCTTAAGGTGTTAGCTCTGAATACCAAATAAGGACCTCCGAACCGGACACCCACTAAGTTAAGGTGGAACAACATACGTCGAGAGCTGCGTGGTTAAGGTTAGCGCTAATTGAGCAAAAGCGGTGCTCTCGTTTTTTTCATTTCAGTGTAACTCGACTCAGACGTGGTTGGGTGTTTGTGTCTAGAGCTTGCCGACGTCTATCGATCCAAGTAATAATATTTTGTATTTTCGACAATATGGGGTCCCCAAAATCATGGTTGTTTTTAGATTTAAAAAGACGGCTTCGAGTAGAAGAATGAATTGGGTTCAAATAATAACTGCAACCATTTCCTTTCAGAAAAAAATAGGTTGACTTTTACCACCCTCACCAGAACGCCGCAAATTGGGGAGGGATCGAACTATTTAGGGAAGATGGGGCAATCCATTCTAATCAGGTTTCTACGAGCATTGTGTCTCTTTATATAAGAGATACTTTAGGATAACATTTTCTTGTCCCATATGCTCGGAAACTTATTAACATACAACTGTATGTCACGTCTGAGATTTTTCTGAATTTTTTTACAACCGTAACGAGCCCCACTTAGACATTCCCTGCTTCCGAAGAATGAAGATCTTTGTTTCGAGCATTGGTTGTCTTACGTTGAAGCATTTCAGCGATTTTGGAAATTCACAGTTAGGTCCTGTGTCTGCATGTCGCCGCCAATAATGAATACAACTTTTGAAGAAAACAGTTGTTGATCTATGCAAGCGCAAACCGTTAAATATCCATGAAATCGTTTCTTAAGGAGCCGCAGCAGAAGCCACTGAACCGCATGCTACCGACTTTGCAGACATCAGGTATGCTTTGGTAAATATTTGCGAGCAATTTTGAGTTTCGATCAGAACGGGACTGACGCGGTGGCCATTGTGTAAATATTTGCCCGAGGCAAGCACTCGCTCAATACGGTTTTAATAATATTTGCTCAGAGCTACTTAATACAGTGCCTGCCGAAGCCGCACTCCGAATCACACACCGACCGCAAACACTACCTGTCGGCTGTCACTGATAAAAGATATCTGCCGTGGCAATAAAAGCGACTGAAGCTGCATCGGCCGAGGGAGTGCTATTCGATTCGATTTATTCCGCGCACTCTGCACCGGGGCTGGGGCCTAATAAGTACCTAACACGAGACGTGCGCTATTTGGTGCAATTGAGGCACCACTTGAGAGGTTATTCACGCTCCCGAAGTGAATGCGAAAGTAGAACATCGGCGGTTCTGTGGGCACTCGTGGCGAAACCGCTTTCATTAGACGTCGTTATCAATTTGATTGAGCCCCATGCGCGAATCGAAAGTTTTGAATTGCAGAAAAGTAGTTGGCGGTTCGAAGCGATTCAGCGGGCTGATAGCGTTGAGTGTTCGCGCCCATTCAACCCGTGGAGAAAGCGCAATTCGCAAAATTTGATTGCATGTGCAGCTATTCAAATTAACCCTTGCTCCACTAGAAACTTCGGATGATGGCTCCCTTTTTCCCCCTGCGCTCTACGACTGATTACGCCGAAGCCTCTATACGGCAGCAGTCGTTCCTCCGTGCCTGCGGTTGAATCATTACTGCATTCTTTGCGTTCATTATGTCAGCGAACCATCCTCAGTTTCCCACAAAGAAATGATGGGCTGAGTAAATTTTTCCATAATACGTAGTCACCTACTTTTCGGTATTTCGGACAGAGTAAAAACCGAACTTATGAATATTGGGGTCAACTTCTGTGATGCCAGTTATTTGTAATTGGAATATGTAAATGATTCCAAGATCATATGGCTCAAAATCACCAAGGTGCAGAATTGGCTTTGCTAGCAATTTAATGTCTTAAATCTTGACTTTATTGAGAAAAGAAAATTAATACAATACTACAACTAACCTGTTTTGTGTGTACATCAAATAATACAATTTATTAAAGAAGTACAGTTTAAATTAAATCAATATAAATGCAGCGAACGTCACTTCGGGAACGCGTCCTAATGTAGGATCTTCAACAACAAGTCCATAATATTAATGAAAAATTTAAGGTATTTAACTCCTGTCATTACTTAATATACCGTATTTTTTATACGAAATCTAGTTTTGGAAAGGATACTAAAAGATTATTTTTTTTTTAATTAAAAACTGCCAAAAAAGTTTGTCCGATAGCGCATAAGTCATTTCAGTGAACCCATCGATAACCGAAGAAAAATAATATTAAGTGAACGCAGCCATTCTGTGTCAAACGTTAGTAGAGGAAGCAAACAATGACAAAGCCGGCTCTCAGTATATTTATCGGCAAATAAATTAATATCTACGTGGTAAGTACCTTTCAATTCATTATTCGTAGAGCGTACATCAATAGTCCGTCATTTCGGGAACGTGTTTTTTACATTTAATTATTGATGTGATTCGTTTTTACGACCCCAAATAACAAAGTAACCTCAAATATATTACAATTGACAAAGTCAGATCGCATTTAAGATGGCCGCTGAATAATCAAAGCGCGTGCTTATGTGAAATCGTCATTTTGGGAATGGTCATTTCGGGAACGTTCCCGGACATGATGGTACGTTCCCGAAATGACTGTTGCGTTCTCGTTTTTTGACGTATTTTGCTTGTAAAAGATTTTGTATTTATTGTTTTCAATATTGTTTATGTATTATGGATACATAACATACCCATGTTATTAAACAATCCTTAAGTTATATGCTTTGTTTTGTTTTTGTACATTTTATCAAACTTAGAAAATCGTTCCCGAATTGATGGTTTTCTGTAAGATATTCAGTGCAAAAAAAATTTTTAATTCTGTGCGCTGCCCTGTCAAAGTTTATTAATATACAAATTTTGTAACAGTATAAACCAAGAGTCATCACTATACCTTGAAATTTTTTTTGGCATAAAACCAATCTTGAAATTCGCAACCATGGTGATTTTGAGCCATATATGGATAGATGAAATAAACGAAATTGTGAATATGAAAATAAAAACCTATAATTTCAAGAAACACAAACAGAAAAAGGCACAAATTTATTGTCATACGCGCATGCCTTTCTCTGCAAGTATAATACTCCAAAAAGTAATTTTAATACAGCAGTCAGAGTCCCAACGATGATTTAGCAGGTCACTCAAAAATAATTATCTGGAAATTCATCATGATAACACTTGGGGGAACTTTATTTTGTGTTGAGTGAGTTTTGTGACATTCTGATTTACAAGCACAATGTCGATGTGCAACCATGTAAACTCACGCGCGTCGTTTTCTGTTTACAAATATCTGACGCCTTTAGTGCGTGTCACAACGTGTCTGTATATTTTGCCAATTATGAGTGACATTAGATGTTTTCTGTGTAAAAAGCGAAGACTGATGACATCATTCATCAGTCTGAAGATGATACATATACTATTACAATAAATCCAGGTAAGATATGTTTGTGTTTTTGCCCAAATCACTTGTTTTTCGTTCTACGGAAGACAATAAGCTTCAAGAGTGAAAGTAATAATAATGTAAAATACACCAAATTTTATTATGCTTGCTGACAAAACTTGAACACGGCCAATTTCGATCAATATTATAACTTATTTATTCATGTCTGTGGCAAATTCGTTATCATATTTTGAAACAGAAAAATATTCTTACAACTCTATTACGTAAGTAACCCTAGCGGTTTCCGATCTCTCAAGATCTCTCAAGACAACTCAAGAGCAATCTAGCCGACTCAAGAATTAAAATCTTGAGTGAGAAAAAAGCTTCATAGAGATTGTGCTAAATTACGATTGTGAAGTACAAGATGCACTTTCAATGCCTGCAACTTCAAATTGTCCAAAAATGCGCTTGGGTTCTCATAAATAAATGATAAATATCACGCGCGTCATAGGCCTTTGTCATTGTTTGCAGTGATTGTGTAAACAGTGACATAAACAATCATAATGTGATTGTTATTACTTTATACTATAGAAATCACTATAAACCGTTAACAATTCCGTTAACCGTTGCAATTTCATTGTTTAACAAAGAAAATTAGAAAAAATATCTTACTTCCTGTTGTTACTTACAAGAGGTATCCTTTATCCATCAAATTCCTTAAAAAAAAAATGCTGAATTTTCCTCGAGCACCTATCTCCCGGCGCCCATGTAACTGTACCGTATTGCAGTTGATCAGTGATCTATCAGTCTTGGCAAGTTGTGATTGAGTGAACAAGCTGCTGTTTTCTTTTACAGAACTTATCCGCCAACGATAAAGGCGGCTCCTCATGTCCCAATTTTACTAGCAATATGCAGGGCCATTAGACAGGATTGAATCATGAGTAGGCAAGTTGAAAGCGCACAGCCGTGTGTTTCTAAAGAAACCCTGTGGTTCAGCCATGCAGATTGCCAGTAAAATTGGGGCGTGAGTAGCCGGCTTAAAGCTACAAATTGATTGAAACTGTGTTCCTACCGTTATTCTAAGAGCTTTGTCTTAAGTGAAGTCACTAATCAGAAAGGTATTGTAATCGAATACTACTTTACCTGAAATAAATAGAAGGAAATTTATTAAAATTTATTACACAAAATATAAGAAATATGTCTCACCCTGCATCGGAGATGAAAGCACTTTTAACGCTCATACGTATACGTAATCGATACGATCGACATTGTTTTAAACTTGTGCCGCTGTAAAAGTACAAGCCTGATGATTTTAGCATCGAAGAACTATCAAGTTCAAGTATGGCTAGGCAATCAACTGGAGCCAGAAGACTGTGGTTGGAAATTAGTAGATAATACTTTGGAGCCAATTCAAACTTTACTCCCACCTGCTCTGGAAAGACTTCTCAACACCATCTTTTGCAATTGCAAAAAGGGTTGTAGTGCAAAATGTAGCTGTGAAAAAGTCGGGTTATTTTGTTCACCAGTATGTACTAATTGCCAAGGCCAGTCTTGCTCCAATGGTGAATCAACTTCAATAGATGAAGATTTTTATGATATCAATGAGGACACAACTGATGTGTCTCCTCCAGCTAGAAGAACAAGAAGAAGAAGAAAACGAAGAAGATATAACTATTGAAGTGGCATTTGAAGATTATCAGTCAGAATAACATCTTCTCGAAACCAACAGTAATTCGTGCGATTTAAATCATTTTCAATAGTACCATTTTTCAGTTCATACAATATTTTTTAATAATAAAAGTTAGTCACAATAGATCGTGGACTATGCCTACCCGGGACACCACGTTAAAAAAAATGCGCCGAGTACACTACCTCACAGGTGGGGCGGAAATGTGTGCATATTATGTAAAATACGACTTCTTCAACTTTTAGAAACGCCATATCTCAGGAATGGTGATTCTTAAAAAAAAAAGTATAAGGCCAATTTTTGTAAATAATTTCATGGTCTACAGCTTTTGTCTAATCTATTTTTATGATAAAACTTACCGTTCACCGGAAAAATTGAAAAAAAAAACCATTTTTGTTGACCTTTGACCTTGAATAAATTTTTTTGCAGATGTCGCATCGATGGGGACTTTTAGTATTTTGTTTGCAATAATATCCCCAATAGTCGGGGAGGTAGCGTTAATTTTGAAAAGTCATTTCATACCGGACGAAAATCGTAACAATAATAGTTTATCACCAATATATTAGGGATTTCACCGTCAGCTACTCCAGTAGCGGTGGAACCGGAAGTTAGAGCAAGTTGAAATTGAAAAAAAAATCATGCTACAAGTAATTTTATACCATACCAAAATTTATAGGGTGACTGTTGAGATTATTTTTAACCAAAAAGTAACCATCAGCTGTATGGAAGAGAGGGGATTATACGTCAGTCACGTATATGAACCATATTAAAAATGTTAAAAAATAAAGTCATTTCATACCTTATGAATTTTATACAGCTGAATTGTCATACTTCATAAATAATAAAAAAAATAGTCAGCTGTATTTATAACAGTGGTAAGACCGTCAGCCAGCGGCATAAACATGCCTCGCGCTCAGTGCATCTCAACGGTGCATAGGTACGTTGACAGATAAACTGACGATCTTTACACCCACAAGCATTCAGCTGACGACAATTCTTCTTATTATTAACAATAAAACTGCTCTATATTCCAATTTCATGAGGTATTCTATTAATTTAACATAGGTTATGCCACTTAATGCCATGAACAACGAGGAAAGGTTTTTATGATATCTAAGGTACAGATGTTCAAAGCAATATACTATTTACATTACATAGTCCTAATTACTCTGGTGACCATGTGATGTTCACTCATGCCCGGCTTAAATAATTTATTTAGGTACCTGAAAAGCATTAAAAGGATGTTTACACGTGCGAGTATATAAAACAAATGGGATTTCTTGAAGAAATATTCTGAGTGCACGAGTCTTAACCGTCGAGTCGAGTGCTCCTCAGGTAGAATTCTAGAGCTCCTCATTGCTATTGCAAGTGCAAGCGAGAAATGCATACTCCTGTCCAGTGATCAGTGATGGGACATGTACTCACTCCTTCTCATTGCGTTAATCGAGCGACACAAATGCACTCAGGTATACGGCTCCCATGAAGGAATTCTTGAAGAATTGAATTGAAGAAGAAAGAAAATATTCTGAGTGCATTTCCATTTCAGGTACCCGTGCGTTATTCGAAGTCTCCCTTGCGTTCTTTAAAATTACCAATGGGTTATTCCCAACAGGTTTTACAGTGGGCAATCGGCGTGTTTCCACACGCAAACCCGTGCGGAATAGTAGTGGTTTCCGCGCACGTGTGAGGAAAATATTATTTATATTTCGACTAGCTGCTTTAGTTTATTTTGTTGTGCTCTACTGTTCAAACATGTTGTGTTGAAAATGTCTGTGACAACAAAATCATTTTGTGTATTTTGTTTTAAGCGAAACGAACCGGTTCATTCATTTATTCCAAGTTATTTAGAAAAGTATAAAAAATACGCAAAAATAATGATTTATCCATGAAAGACGCTAAAGTGCCAGTGGAAATAAATGATTTTCAAAAATATCATTCAAAGTGCTACAGACAATTTACGGCATTACCAAAAAAATATCATCCAAGTCTTTTATCTGAGACATCGTCTCATGATTCAAGGTAAGTTCACATTATTTGTTAATGATATTTTTTGTTACTTATTAAATATTATAAATAACTCGTTAAACTGAATGTATCAATGAAATATAATTTTTTTCTGTACTAATACGTTGTTGAAGTACAGAGATTATTTTTGTTTTTCATCGTTAAAATGATACTTACAATATATAATAATAAAAAAAATATAATATAAATAATCATAATATATATATATATTATATATATATACATATATATATATTATAATTATATGAGTAATCTTATCTGCGCATATATATTCTCAGTTTTTAAAAGATTTTTGCGTTGCAAGTAGAATAGCTACAGAAATAAAAACCGGGATTTCTACCTGGATTACACCGGTAATCGTTTTTAATCAGCAAAATTATTCACGCTACACTGTTTTATACCACGAAAAGTTGATGAAAGTAGCTATATCTCATCCGGGGCTGGAGTTGCAACTTGAAACAGGATCATATGGTATTAAAAGAACTGATAAATCATTCTCCAGGCAGCCAGTGGATCTCACTTTAGAGCAAACAATTAATGCTGATGCAGCAAATAAACTGACCGGTCTAATTAATTCAACTAACTCCATATCAGCTCGTCAACGTTGGTGTAAGAGCCATAGTCTTCGTACAGCCGTAATAAGTCATATAATGGAACAAGCAGGTTTACGAAAAAGCCAAGACGTTTCAGCAGATCTTGAAAATAACAGGATAAACAAACATTCCCTTCAACTTGAAAATTTAATTACACATATAAAACAAAATAATCCTTTTTCTGATTATTACGACGAAAATTTCTTATTTAATATACATATCAACTGGTCAGGCTGTTCGATAAGATATAGCTGACTTTATGCTCAATGTTGAAAAAACAGGATGTGACTTACGCGAAAAATTCATCACCGAATGTAGTACGGATCCTCAAAGATTCGAAAAAACAATTACTAGAACGAAAATGTTGACTTTTGCAAATGCTGTACCTAAAAAGAAATTTGCAATTTCAGGTAAAATAGTTGAAGTCCGAATGCAGCGCGATTTATTCGCTCAGTTATTACTTTTATATTTAGAAAAAACACTAAATATTGATGCAGTACTAACTTATCCGTTGACACCAGTACCATTAGCAATGTGCCATCTAGATGGAGCAATTTGTAAGACGGATAAATCAGCATTATTAAAAATCTTAGAAAAAAATATAATTAGCAATCCACCTTTATCGTGTGATGTAATGATTTATGGCGGATTCTTCATTTTACATGCAATGACAGAAGTTCCACTATCATTTGGAAAAATTTCGCAAAAATTAATTTCAATATTTACATCTTCAAATGCACACACGGTTATTATTACATTCGACAGTTACTTTAGTCCATGAATAAAAGACCATGAACACTCTTTGAGAGGCAGAAGAAAGGGTCAGAATTATTGTATAAATAGTCCAGATCAATTACGACCAGCTAATTTTATCAACGAATTAAAAAATATATACTTTAAGAAGGCCTTAGTACAATTTATTTGCGATGATTGGGAGAATAATTATGTTACATGGCTCCATTTATAGGAATAAAAACAATTTATATTAATTTTAAGCTACACATCGTCAAGGGATTTATATGAAAACTCGTTGTTCATGGCATAAAGTGGCATAACCTATGTTAAATTAATAGAATACCTCATGAAATTGGAATATAGAGCAATTTTATTGTTAATAATAAGAAAAATTGTCGTCAGCTGAATGCTTGTGGGTGTAAAGATCGTCAGTTTATCTGTCAACGTAACTATGCACCGTTGAGATGCACTGAGCGCGAGGCATGTTTATGCCGCTGGCTGACGGTCTTACCACTGTTATAAATACAGCTGACTATTTTTTTTATTATTTATAAAGTATGACAATTCAGCTGTATAAAATTCATAAGGTATAAAATGACTTTATATTTTAACATTTTTAATATTGTTCATATACGTGACTGACGTATAATCCCCTCTCTTCCATACAGCTGATGGTTACTTTTTGGTTACAAATAATCTCAGCAGTCACCCTATAAATTTTGGTGTGGTATAAAATTACTCGTAGCTCAATTTTTTTTAACCACTTTCACATACTATCACTTTCTGCTCCACCGCGGGTGCGGCGACTGACGCTTATTTTGTTGATTATTGAATATCAATCAACTACTTAAAATTAAATTCATTCGGTATAAAATGCCTCGAAAAAATGCAACGCTACCTCCCCGACTACAAGGTATGTACCAATTTTCAGCTCTATGCGAATTAATGCAAATTGAAATGTCTAATTTGACCGGACTATCTCTAGTGTGGTACAATATAATAATAGAATAAAGGGTCATTATCCAACTTTTCCTCTTCTCAACGCACTACTCCTTTCCATAAAAGCAACCGATGTTGATAAACCTCTACCACAGGTACAGTCACTTGAGAAAATGATAAAATTTTCTGAAATTTCCTAAAATATATGATTTTCCCACATTTTCACAAAAATGCATGCAATAAATAATAATTAAGAACCTCTTTTTTTTATCACCTTACCCATCTTATTGCCTAGTACAATATGTCAAGGTAGACATTATAAATATTTATTAATTCCTAAACTAATAGAGGGTAGTGTAATAACAATGCAATATCTAATCCTGCCTTTAAAAGAGCAATGTGCAGCAGTCGCCTACAAATATCATCTCTGCAATTACCAGTTCACATCGTGAAATTCTATAATTAATACATAGCACAGTCATTATGTAGCCAAGAATACCACCACTCGGACCGTGTGTGGCGACCGTATGAAAGACTGCAGGAAGAAGCACATTATTATCACACGTATATTCACATGCACTCGAAAATCGTTGAAAGTTTATGATGATGGCTGAAACTCTCCTAGTTCCTAGGTCGTCTTCAACTTATAAGCTGTCCAAAGAATTCTCGTGGAGGAATATTCTTTTCTTTCCCGCAAAGAAATAGCTCTTGAGGCGGAAGAAGCCAATTTTATTGGGTGTGGACATGCACACAGAGCAACTAGGCACAAAATCGCTCCGCTGGGATAATTTCATTATGTAAATTCAGATAAAACTGCATAATTAGCTTTCATTTGCAACAGTTAATTTGCTTTCTGCAGCGACAACCAAACAAAAAGTTCGAGCCACCATCGCCTCTGCCTGTGAACGGAAACGTCCGACATCTCGTCCACGGCACTTTGGCACTAAGAATTCTTCGTTTGCGCAGCCCTCTCGACTATTTGCAGGCATCTGCGCAGCTAAATCATCCAGCGTCTTGACAACAATTGACATACTTAAGATTGCCGACTAATTTCTCAAATCTTAGACTACTTTCCTCCTTAGCAAAGGTCTCGTCTTCCGTCGTGATTTTGCCGAACGAGAAGAATAGAACTATAAACCTAAACATAGCAGTCGGCCAAATATGGATGCGTTGAACCACGGCCTGCCCGCTAAAGAATTCGCGGGCATATTTAACTGGTTTTGAATATCGGTCAATAGTATGCGACTTTTGATGCTCCGAATTTCGGCTTAAGCTCTTCTGTTTTGAACTTCTTAACTCGGTAGCCAAGTAACGGTGATACTTTCCAGCTTAAACACCAATAAAGAGTGTGTAGGTGCTGAGGACCATTAGTGATTGAATGCTAAAATAACGATACAGACCGTAAAGGCTTAAATGCTAATTGCAAATCATTTCGAGTTTTTTCTGCAGTTCAATTTTTGAAGTTCTTAATATCGAAATAGCGCATTGACTTTGTGGTTGAAGTGAAGTTTGCCGGAAATGGGGACTTCTATTCCAGCAGATAAAATATTTTTGATTAAAGTATTTTCGAATTGAGTCCGTTTATATTTAGACATTTGTAAAAGGCACATCTTTGGTACATCAACGAGGTGATTTTCTGGTAATATTCACGAGGTTCAGATATCTCGAAGCTGTTTCAAGGTACCAGTAGAAAGTTGTAACTTCGTAAAGCTTACTCGGAGGAGAGGTAACCGTTGGTGGTCTTGGGTGTAATTGACGACCTATGAGATACGTTTTAAGGGTAATTTTCTTTTGAGAACGGTCATACAAAATGATGTTAAATCAAAGTGCATTAAAAATTAAAACAATTAATTAATTTAATGGGCTGTATTATTGATTTTGATTGAATTCGAGTCCGTTCGAAACGTGAGTATTACAAGGAAACAATAGTCAAGAGGAACCATGACCATTAAAGACATGCTACTACTACTGCTATGATAAGCTACTGAAGTGCTCGGAATTATGTTATCAGCTTAACAAAAATGGGATTCTTTACTCTAGGCTTGGTTATTCTAGTGTTTGCCCAAACGAGCTTAATGAATTTTTTACTTCTACACTACCAAAAAAGATATATTAATCTTAGCGAGCAGCTCTATTTTGATTGTGTAACTAACGACGACTTTACTATACCAGTTTGTTCGGAAAGATCTTGTACTATTGAACTTGGGATTTGTCTGATTCATTTGTACAACTATATTCTGATCGCTTCTATGTAGCTATCCCGATGCTTGGAAATCTTTCTCTGCCCTAAAACAATAAAACATCTTACCTTCTGATTACGGAATTATTTCATTAACCGCTACCAAAGCGTCGAAATTAATAAAATATTTTCACACCACACGGAATTATTATTGGGTGTCCCGCAGGGCTTCATAATTCGTCCCCTCTTATTTTTCTTATATATTATCATTAAATTTTAAGTGTAGTGCCATTGTACACAGTAATAATTGGCGGTGTGAACTAAAGAATTATCCGAAAAGATTTAGTTATTAAACGGTTTCGGAGTGAAATTCTGTTGGTTTATAATCCTCTTAAGGATAAAAACAAAAAGATATCCTTTGGGATGACGAAAAATACGAACGGATGCAAATGGCTTGGAAAATCATCAAGAAAACAGAAAATGTTCTGCTTTATGCCAGCCATCACGGTAGATGCCGATGAGATCACTCTGAATTATTTTACTTCAATACAATTCACACTTGGAACTGCAACTGATAATATAAGAGTCCAGTCGAATGGGGGGCAAAAGGGAGCTTGGGTGATTATGCAGACATAATTTTTAAGCTGCTGGGGGATTGGTGGTGAGATTAATACTCACTTTCTAGACTTTCTCGACTTCCTGGATCACCCTGTGAAGGCAGGCCCCCATAGAATCCTTCGCCGTCAAACTTCGCCTTCGCCGCCGCTGCACAACTATTGAATACATGCATTCATATGGGAGCTAACCCATAGCCGACTCACCGCCAGACCTTTGCGAGAGGAAATTTAGAGGAATCTTCAATAATTTCGTTGCAGCAGACCGTTTCGTGAGAGAGGGCTTTGACAAGTTGGGATTGGCCAGTTGGGATTTGTTGAATCAGCTGTTTATTTGACAAGTAAAGGTTTGAATTTGATATCTGTGAACTGTTTTGGTGATTTTGTAATTATTCGGTTTCCTGTTTCTTCGTTTGGATTTCCTGGAGGGTGCCGAGTTTTTCCCGAATTCATTAGTCTAGTTTCTTGACGAATTGGTACTAGATTTCTTGGTAAATCACCTTCGGAGCATACTGCGCCAGTTGACGGTTGGTCTCGAATTGTCATAAACAGCTGAGCGGGAACGGTGGCGGCGAAGGATTCTATGTGTTCGGGTCGCTCTTGCTGCACTGAAAAAGCAATAAACTCTCAAAGCTCTGCTGCAAAGGTGACGGTGAAGGATTCTATGGGGGCCTGCCTTTCGTTTATCGTCGACGGATTTAAGCCTTACCCGGCCTTTACACGAGACAGTATTATTGTCGGACAGTTCTGTCTGGAACTGTCAAAAACTGTCCAGCAAGCCGATTTGCATTCGATGAACTGTCAAGACAGTTCATTTCAAAAATGTCACATGTAGCGAGGGTTGCAATTACATCTTTAATGTGTTTAAAAGTGCTTGAGGATATTGAGAATGATGGAAAACGGGGACGCAGGAAATGAAAATATTGGGTAAATCCGTTTCTTTCAAAGCGGGTTCATTTTGAGATTGAAGGGAATTTGTTAAAGGACTTGCTTTATTCTGATAATAAAGAGCATACAAATTTCGTCAGGTTACCTTACGATAAATTTTGGTCTGAAAATAAAGTTAATTTATTAAACTGAAATCGATGGCGGAGCTCTTGCAAGGACTTACCACTTCAAAATCACTTTTCGCCATTTTGATTTCACAAGCTGTCAAATTACTGCCTAGACAGTACTGTCGAGATTGCAATCTTGGCAGTACTGCGCGACAGTAAAACAGACGGGATTGTAGGCATTTACACGAGACAGTGACAGTGGCAGTGACAGTAACACTGTCTCGTGTAAAGGCCGGGTTAATACGCACATTCTGGACTTTCTGGATCACCCTGTAACTCGAAAATGGTTGAGATTTTCGGAATGGTAGTACGACCGCGCTTGCTCGACTTGGCCCGCCCTCAGATCATTGAGTGTCGCGAAGAATCATAGAAGACTCCAGCAGGCCATGAACTAGACCTAAGTTGATATTTGTGAACTTTAAAAAATCCAAAAACTCAATTTATAAAAAAAAAATATTCTACTTAAATTGCACATACTAATGCAGAAATTTATAACAACGACCAAAAGGTGATATTACGATTACCAATTTTTACAGCTAACGTTTCCGATACTTAAAATACTCTCATAGTATGTAGTTCTAGCACTATTCGTAGATCATGGTTACAAATATTAGCTAAAATATTGCCAAGTATAATGAGGCAGTTTGGAAAAAATATTAATTGGGTAAGTGGTTATGGATGACTGCTATTGGTCGGCGAAATCCAACAGGTTAAAACACGAAAAGATTTTAAGGCGCCCGATCTCCCTAACCTTGATCATCAGATCATATTTATCCCCATATTGAAGTAAATAAGACAAAACGACCAGTACCCATTAGTACAATATAAATTTTTCACATTTTTTGTTCTGCTTGGATCATGCTAACATCCACATCACACCGATAAATTGAAAAATAATTAAAACGGTTTTGATCTCCTCCAAACATGAGAAGAAACACGAAGCGAAAACAGTAAACAATAATTATGCACGTCACTTAACATCTGATGACCCACATACATATGTGTATGTTCCGGGATGTGTGCCGCCTTATGGCCTTATGAGATCATCCAATCGGAATTATTTATAGTGATATCTGTAAGAAATAAATTCCAATTTATTTCAGATAAATCATCTTTTCGATCTGACCGACGGACCAAGGTCTAGCCGCGCTATTATCTGCAAGTTATTAAACTAGAGCCCGAGGAATGTGTTAAGAACCGTACACAGAACGGATCATCACGTAATTGATTCTTGTTTCACCGAAGGTAGGAAAAAATGTAGGTAAAACCAAAGCAAGCAAGAAGTTTCCTAGAAGTTTCGATTGGAGGAGAGAAACTCGTTGTGGCGACTTGAGTTACTGCGGGGACCTTAGGGAGTGTCACGACTTGAACCCAATATTGGCCGTCACCCAATCTAATCAAGATAACCTAATAAAAGGAGACTTCTCTGGCTGTCGTACAAGGGGCCAGCCGACCCCGGATCAAGCGACTTTTCCTTTTTGTTTCATTCCGCAGTCATTCTGGAGTAATAATAATAAAATATCCCGGCTTACATTCCCAGACGGTGTTATTGGGGAATTTACTTAGCCGGGTTGGACTCGCACTCACTTTTACTTGCGATAGAGTCTTGCGTTTACCATGTGCTCAGTCTCAGATGCAGGTTAAGATTTGTTCGAATTACTCACCTAGAAGCCTTCTTACGTTGGGCAGTATATTGTCTGGATCGGGGAGATATGGTTACAAGACTTTAACTCACAGCCACCTCATGTTGAGGCTCTGCAAACGATTTTATTGTGTGATTTACCTGACGGTGAAAAATTCATGGATCTAACATGCTTACATTTATTTACGGATGACATTTCCCCCTTTCAGAAGTACTTACTAAGTATATGGCACCTTTCACCTTTTGAGTTGCTTTAGGTTCCTTTAAAGTTCACTGGCATTAAAAAGTGGTTCTGGTTGTAAACACTAAAACAGGCTTCAAACCATTTGAATTATTTCCTTGTTGCAGTAATTGAAATTTCTAAAATAGGCGAATTCTCACCCTTATTCAGTTTATCCCAAACTGAATTGTTTTACTCATTACTCGATTTTTAAAACGTTTTGGAAAATATCGTAGCTATGTATTTCTCGTGGGATTTTTTTTAATTAAAAATTTGTTAGATCGATCTTTTCTAAATTTCATTTTTTATTATAAATAGCACAATAATTTAATGCATTATTATTATTACTAACTAAATGTTTACTGCTTGCGCAAATTGACATAAATAATACGCAACATATTTTTAACCCACCTTAATTGACTCGCGTATCAACTTTTGTTTTTCTTTGGTTAATTTTGCAATTTCATTCAATTACTTTATCGATGCAAAAATAAATTGATTATGCTCTTGCAATAAGGAGTGAAAAACTAATTAGCACTTCTTAACTAGTTTCTTAAGAAAAACAAAAAGTGCGTAATTAAGATTAACAACGAATATATTCATGTTGGTCATAAGTATCCTGTTTATAATTTGTAGATTAAGAAATTCCTTTAATGAAGCAAAAAGGTAGCACAAACATGTAAAGTTCTATGTTTGTTTATTTTTCTGTGTATGCCTAAAGTATATAATAAAAACCACAGAACCCAATTACTTTGAATGAATTTTCATAAAATCTTTCAGATTGTATTTTCAGAAGGTATGTATATTAAAATATTCACCCATTAAAATTTGTTACTAAGCTAAACTATATTACATATTGTTACTCGGGTTGGCCTTCGCGGCCGCGGGAAGTGGAAAGGGACACTTCCCAGGGGTCAATTGGTCGCAACTGTGATACTTCCCGTATCTTGCCGTGGGAGGCGCGGCCCATTTACCTTCGGGGTTGGCTCCCCTTAAGTTTGCGGGACTAAAATTCTGCCCTAGAGCGGATTCTGTCTTTTAAATTGCAGGGGGGGAGGCTAGCAAAATTTTATAAAGGAAGGGCACGGCACTTACCTGGATTCTTCGCCCAGTCTTTCCAGTGCTGAGCCTCTTCCGGGGCTTTTCTTATTGTTTAGCAAGGGGGCCTCCGCTTCTCTCTTCTCTCTCCTTTCTCTTCTTCTTCTCTGCTTCTCTCTTCTTTCTTCAAGGGCCTCAGCTTCTTTCTTCTCTCTTGCTTCTTCGTTCTTGAGCACACCCACAAGAGCACAGTACAAAGGCCACTACATGGATTCGGCGTCGGCCGCACGCACACACAACCTTCGGTTCACAGAGACCGTCGGAACCCACACACATAAAATCAGCACCACACCACAAAATACGGTCCGCAATCCGCACTAGAATCACTGTTTGCACACGAACTCGAATCCGCACTATAATTATTATCCGTCCAAGAACTCGCTTATCTTCCGGCCGCCCCGTTTCGCATTTATTATTCAACTTATCTTCCGGCCGCGCCACCCCGTTACGCAATTATTTTTCAACTGCCCCCGAACTCCTCTGATCCCTTGTTTTCCATTTTTTCCCGGTGTCCTGCCTACACCCCTAATTGTCTTATTTTCTTATGTAAAGTATATGTGTGGTTTCCGATGGAATTTGAGCTCGTGTCCTCTGGGCTTCTAGTCGGGACAGTCTGCCGCTATTTTATTAGACGCTTCACATCTGCTTCCCTTATAATCTGACTCTTTAGAAAAGAAAATTTCTGAATCATGTGAGAATCGAATTCGGGTCCTTTGGATAAGGCCATCGCTCTAGTCATTGATCTACAGATAGCGGGGTTTGATTTTAAAGAGAAATTTCTCTGAGTGATCGTCTGATATTCTACGGTTTGTGAAGATCTTACAACAGAATCGTGTTGATGCAAACTCATTCATGGTTTTGAATATAAGTTTATTTGGGCAAACGTATTTCACTTTAAAAATGCTGCAAACACATTTGTATTTGAAATTTTCATTCTAAATTTTCTCAGTGTAGGGTCGAATCCGCAGCTCTCGGGGTCGCCTATCTCGGATATATGGTATTATCGAAATTTGGAAACTAAATTTTTATTTTGTTTATTATAGTTATTGGAATGTGATATTATATACGTATCTTCAAGGAGTATCAGTTAACGCATGCATAATTTTGGCAATTTGGGGTGGTTGGTGGAGGAATCTAAACCATTTTCGAGTCATAATGCGCATCACTTTTGGACACAATAGTTGGCCTTGATAAAATGGGGGTTGATGTCTCAGGCGTCAACCTCATTACTGAAGAGCAGGCTGACCTCTCTGAAGCAGAGGTGTTCGATGCCGCCCTGACAGCTCAATCCAGACAAAGCAGTGTGTCCGTTCTGAGGAGACCGTCAATGCAGACAGACCACAAAGCCATGGCCATGCTAAAGGCAATTCTCCAGCCTTAGGTCGGTAATAATGTGGGCTCATTACTCTCTCAGATATTTCGTCATGTTTCCTTAAGTTTTGCTACATTTCTCTCGATTTCTCTCACATCTTATTGGACCATAAGTTCAAGTATAATCGCCTCAATAAATTTTTGACAAGTAGCAAAATTAAATAATTTAATAGAACTGTTCCGCTTAACTAATCGAAATAGCTACCAACCACTGACATACATACATTTATATATTATCACCTAAATTGCACCAAATGTTTACACCAACTTCACTTTTGTTAAGTTTCCTTAAGATTAGTTTGCTCGAGACCGTAGCCCTAAGACTTGTCGACAGATTCGGAAAGTTAGCGAAAGATGGGATAAAGCCATTATAGTTGTCGTTAAAACATTTCTATAACCAATCGTATAAAATCTTAAGAAAGCTTAAGGTGGCCATTATACGAGGTCTGTTCAAAAAGTATCGCGAATTTTGTGTTTTTTCCAACATTATTTATTTATTCATCAATATCTATTTTGTCCCCTTCAAACTAATCCCCACCAGATATTATACACAACGCCAAACCTCGAAAAAAAAATTGTTGGTGATCTTGTTCAGCTCCATCTTCGATGCCGTCTTTATCTCCTCAATCGTAACGTAGCGTCGCCCTTTCATGGGCCTCTTCAGTCATAACCATAAACCCATGATTCGTCACCAGTTATGACCCTCTGGAGCAAATTTGGGTCGTCGCGGACAGAGTCCAACAGCTCCTGAGCAATGTTAATGCGATGCTGTTTTTGGTCGAACTTGAGCAATTTTGGTACGAATTTCGCGGCGACCCTCTCATGACCAAATCATTGGTAAAAATCGAATGGCAGGAGTCAATCGATATGTTTAGTGTTGCGTCGTCACTGGACCTGAAAGAGATCACAAAGGACCAACACTCATCATTTATAAAATTTAAATACTTATCTGATGCCAAATGCGATGTCCTGTTGTATACTCTGGTGCTTTGTAAACCTAAAAAGAAAATTATTGTATTAATTAATACCGGTTGTGCACGGAGTGAGAAACTTTCCGACGATGAATGAAACAACTTAATTAATTTGTTAAATAAATTAATACTTACCAAGACAAAAGTCAATCACTTGTGCACCCACTCACTAGACAAAAATAACTTTAAAACAATCAAAACAACATTTGACAAATTCAATTGGACCTAAACATATTTTGGGGATCGTAGTCAACTGTCCCAAATAGAACGCAGCCCAACTAGAGATAGAAAAGTTCTAGCATGAGATAGAAAATATTGACTATTATGAGGGGTGTGCTATGCATTTGTATTATGCAACTGTTTTGTCAAATACATAGATTATGAAAACCAAAGATGCATTAAGTTGACCAAATATGGTCATGTTCCTTGAAATTCTAGTGAGTGATGGGAGAGAACTGAAATTTAACCAACTCCCTTTGAATTAAAAGAAAAACGGTTACCATTCGCTAGTTAGAACTCGTACCGAATGTATACCTTTTGAAGCCTTAATGGTTATTGGAAAGTTTCTCGAATGTTAATTTTGAAATCAAACTGTTTAGCCTGATAATTGTGAAGAAAGTGAGAATAAATATTGCACTCTGTGGTAGACTTGTTTAACTGTGTTTTGATTGAAATCCCAAGGAGCTAATTAGTAGCTCAGTAGAGCGTCGAGCGCTGGAGATAAAGGTTGTGGGTTCGAATCCAATCAAGTGAAAATCACATTTTTGTTTTTTTTTTGGATTTTGTATAACAAAATAATTTTCTGATTGAGATCTGCATATTAAGCAGTGGTCCTTCGGCTCCATTCTGGTCCTCAGCAACTTCTCTAACGGTAATTCGAAAATTGGCCAATATTATTTTCTTCAATGTTTTCGTCTGTTGTGGACGTGCTCGGGCGTCCGGCACGCTCTTCGTCGTTCACAACTTCTCGGCCCTCTGAGAACATTTTGTACCACCGATAAACGTTGCTTCGGTCCAAGGTAGCTTCACCATATGCCACAGTCAACATTTGAATGCGTCCGCGCACTTAATTTTGTATTTCACACAAAATTTGATACGGATTCTTTGATCCATTTTTTGGAATAGGCAAAAATCGAAGACGATCCAAAACATGGCCGAACTTGTCGGTATAAGTGAGAGACATGAGTACCAACATAACGCCATAAAAATCGAAAATCGAATATACACAACCCGCGGAAAATTCAAAATTCGCGATACTTTTTGAACAGACCTTAGTCCCGGATACACACTTCGGAACGCCCATCATGGCCTCGATGGGTGTGATAAATACAGCTCCTGGATTATATAATAATTTCTAAACATCGTTAAAAATAAGCTCATAGTAATTAAAACTATTACATAAGTATACACGGTTTTGGACCTGAGCAACCAAGAGCTGTTTATAAGGTAAATTTGGGAGCTATTTTTCGAAATATTCACTAAATTTATTATTTTACTATTTTTGACCATTAACGGCCATTTATTGAATTGAAAAGTATAAATCAGAAATGAACAGAGGTTGAACTGAGTCTTTTATACTGCTTGGAATCTGTTTCACGCATTAGGGTCCAACAGAAGTCGCTCATTATGCCTTCGTCCCAAAATCCTTGGTATCGCCTTTCGATTTTCGCTATATCTTGATGTAGCCGCTCTCCTTGCTCGTCGCTCGTGTCGCCCAAGTTTTCTGGGAAAAAATCATTATGTGAACGCAGAAAATGTGTCTTTAGAGACATTCGAGCTCCAATCTTGTGGTAATTTTGCAAAAAATAGTCTATTACTTCTTGTAATCCGGTGATTTGTGGTTACCGAGAAAGTTGTGAACAACACTTTTAAACGATGCCAATGCTTCTGCTTCATAAGGCGCTAAACATTTTGTGAAGTTTGCATCAGCCATTAGTTTTCGAATATCAGGACCGACAAATATTCCTTCTTTGATTTTTTCGTTTGACAGTTTTGGAAATAACCTCATTAAGTACTGGAAAGCCGGTCCTTCGCGATTGAGCGCTTTGACAAAGTTCTTAATAAGGCCAAGTTTAATATGAAGAGGTGGCAATAAAACGTCCTGTGGGTTCACGAGTGGTATAAAGGACACGTTTTGTTGTCCTGGCTCATAATGGGTACGACTCGGCCACACCTTTCTCACATAATGATGATCAACTGCACGGCTGTCCCACAGACACAAAAAACAGCAAAATTTCGTGAATCCAGATTACATCCCAACCAATAGACCAATAACCTGTCATGAATATGTAAATCAATTAATATCTATTTAGAAATTAAGTACAATTTATTTATTTATCAACCTTTAGATCGCCACAAATTTTTCATTGATGCTCATTGTATTTGATCTTGGCCAAAATTGTACGCATTGTGCCGTAACATTCCTTAGCTTGTACTGCGTGCGCAATCGGAATCGATGGGTTTTTATTTCCAATGTGGAGTAGAGCCGCCTTCAAACTGTACTTAGAACCATCTATGAACAAACGCCATTCATTTAGATCATGTGCTGTATTCATCACATCAAATAAACCTTTGATGTCATTGCAGAAACACATGTCATTTTCTTTTTTGAAGAAAGGTAAAATCGCGTGATTTCTATTTCTGTATATAGTGACTTGTGTTTCAGGGTCAAGATTTTTCCATTCTTGCAACCGTGATGCAAGCAACTCTGCTTTTTGTTTCGATAAATTCAAATCGCGAATCAAATCACTCAGTTCACTTTGCGAAATTAAATGCTTTTCTTCCATAACGAAATCGCTTTCATTGCTCGCCTGTGATGAAGACGAAGTTCTTAGGGCATTTTTTGCACTTATACCTGGACAAATTGGCAATGGATCACTGTCCGTACGTGGAATTGGCTTCGACACTGATGATACGTCAGGATATTCATACCGTGCTACTCTCTTTGCATTTTCACACGTTCCGAAGTACAATCACAGTACAAAAACAAGTTCCAAAAGATGTTCGATGCAACGTGGTCAGCTGATAGCCGTTGTAAGAGCGCAGTACTGCCCCCTAGCGCGAACTCGAAAACTAGAACCAATAGAACACGGATTGAAGATCTGAGTTCAGGGCATCAAATAACGTTACAAATCGTTCTCATCTGCTCGGGTCCAAAAGTTGACCCGAATTTGTAAACTTGTGTTATTATAGTTTCATAAATAAGGAGACAATAAAATCTATTTCCCAGAAATGATTTAATTAAAACAATTAAGACTCGCCTGGGACCCCCACTTAATATAATGTAGTAAATATAGTAATTTTGCATGTTCTTTAAAAAGTATTAAAAAATATGTGAATAAAAAAAAAATAACAACATTTTGGTGATTATTTTGAGGCAGGACCCCAGACTTATAGGCTCCAAAAGGAGATTTTAACCATCTATAGGAATCTTTTATATTATACTAAGAGGTAGTTTAAGTCGGGATAGAGGTTTAAAAAAATTCCTGAAAATAGTAAATTCATGATAGGGGAAGACATTTTTATCAAATTTCAGTCCGTAGATATTTCGCAAAAGGAAAATTTTCAGTCAGTAGACATTTTGTAAATAGCAAATTTTCCTTTTTATTACCTACGTGTTGTGTTGTGCAGATTTTTTTAAACCCCTAGCTAGCTGGGTAAACAATCTTTAGGAGTCGATTAGGGCAGGAGTCCGACTACTAAATAATCACCAAATTTTATTATCCCTCAGCCGCTTCATAGTCCGCAAAAATCCCGGCCTGGAGGCCTACTTGCAAAAAATTACCTTCTTTTCTTTTATTGCATTTTAAGTGCATGCACAGAATATGCTTTAAAGAAAAGTTATTGACCAATTTATTCCAAATATGCAATGGCCGTGGTATATTATATAGCCGCGTTGTTCTTTTATTGGTGCCTAATTATATAATATATAGACAGGATTTTGTCAGTAATAGTAGATGGAAACTAGGACATTTTGCTACACTGTTCTATTCGAAGTCAATTTGCATTCCAGCCAAGATGGGAAGTGCTTAAGAGCTTTTGCATAAAACTCATTTCTTAACGCCAGGTATTAGAACTCCTAAAAGGGATGAATTTAATTGGGTAATAAACCGCTAAATAACGCACATTCATAATATGTGCATATAAACCACAACTGTATACTGCGCCTCACCGGGCATTCTTAGCCGTCCTGCCAAGGTGCGAGAACAGTACGTGCAGTTAGCAGAGAGGCGTGGAAGTTTGGCATCCGCAGCCTTCAAACATTCAATAAGCTAAAGGTGAAATTAAGACCATGTTTTACTACATAAATAAATTTAAAGGTGGTCAGAGTTCAGCTTGATCACATTAAGAGCTCCGAGGCGTAAGATTGAATCATTTCCGTATCCCTTGCTGCAGGCCGGAGTCCGCAGTTACTCAATTACTCACTTCGGCCGGCGGCGGCGCGCGATGCTATCCGCAGCCAAACCAGCCTGCCGAGGTTCCTACGGTGCCATCGCAGGAGATGTTATATAACTGACCACTTAATTAATGACTTTCCATTTGGTCGTAAACCATTGATGTATGTATCTCCTCTGTCCAGTGGTCGCGAGGTGTAGCCAATTCCAGTGTCAGCTCAGTTTTCAGCGCATATTGAAGGCCGCCGTGTATTTTCACGGAAGTGCATCGTTAGCCACCGCGTCTTCTATAACTACGTACTACGTGCACCACGTCTTCTGCCTAAGGTACCGTTCTGAGGTGCCCGGTGCTGTGATGTATGCCGCATTGCTACTGCCCATTTTTGGAAGTGAAGATCGCTTCCTGCTGGCCCCTTCGCCGTTTCGAGCGAAATACACAAGTTCCTTTACTCGGCTAAGTGGGAACCACCGGCGTTTGGGTACCCAGTGCCACGACCACGACACTTCCATTGGACTGCTTACGATTCAAAGTCCGTAAAGTGCTCCGGTGATTGTCAATCACTTGCCAGCTCGTATCGCCCTCAGCATGTCCGCGGGAGCGTCGATAAGCCGATTGAATTCACAATTCGCAAGGCCCTACTGGAAGAGGTACCCCGGCCACGATGGCAGAGTGACTGACATTAGACGCCGCGGAAAAAATTGATGGCGTTTGCCAATGAACCTGGACGTGAGTTAATTAACTGCCAGACACTGTTCGGTGGCTTGACTGATTCCCGGGAGATGCAAACGGTTCAAGTCGCTCCTTTGAAACCAGTTCCCTCACTGAGACGTTAAAATGTTCGCTTCGTCGCACCTCGAATCGCATAAAATTCAAATTAAAACTAACTGGAGCTACTTAGGAAAAGTAAAAGCTTTGTCTAATCGGACGGTAGATGTCTTTCATAACTTGACTAGATCTTACGTAAAACGTTATCCTATACCTGTTAATTCTACGGAAAAATAACTCTTTTGACACTTCATATGCGCACACGTCGGAACAAATTGTGGCCGATATCCAGCTGGACTTTTACAATTTGTTGGGATCACAATTTCAATTTTCGCAGCTTTGTTAGCAAGCCAAAAGGGTTTTTGGAAAATGGAAGAATATGATAAATATCCAAAAATCAAATGTTATGAAAATATCAGCGGGGATCATTTCAACTAGGACTACTGTATCAATTTTCATTAGCATAGCAGTAGTTTATCATTGATCTGGGGAAATATTATATGTTGTCGATCAACCTGCTCAATTATGTCCCATTTAAGCAGTTTGTAGAGTACACTGAGAAAAAATTAACTAATTTCAGAGATAAACTATGGTTAATTCAATAAAAGTTGATCATGATTTAGCGCCACGGAAAGTTATAGTCCAGGCGGGATACGTGTTGAAAAGGGGTATATTGGATGTTTAATATATGTATATAGGTTTTAAAACCTCCGAAATGTCATAAGTAATGATAATTTTAAAACGCGCAGGTTAAACAAGTTTTCGAAAAGTTTCCTGTTGAAAGGAACAGATTAAATACCATAATTGCAGAAAAGGTTGGGATGGGATATGAAAACACTTTTTTTAGAACAATGTTCAGGATGCCACCTGGATCAACAACCCATGAGGAGTCAAGCTTACACACATGTTTGTACAACATTGATTCACTAATAGACAGTATACCCACATCAACAGATGAATAAATAGGAGGACAGAAAGTATTCACAATCCAATTTGTAATCATTCACATTAAAGGACGTCGAAAAGAAATCAGAAAAATAACCCGCTTTCACAGTACAGTCTCAACTAGAACCAGGATAGGCATCACCTTTTCGCTTAGTACATATTATCAAAGTACCCAAACAGCTTAGGATCAGTCTTGAGACTATCTAGAACATTTCAAAAGTAAGATGGATAAGCGCATCGAGCATACTCCTTCAATTCTTTCCTAACTTTGGAGTAACGCAAATATTCGTCATCAGATTTAAAAAGGCTCTGCAGGCAGTATTTCAAAAATATTTTCAAATCGTCATCATACACAATTGGAGCTCTTAAGCAATGAAGCATTCATTATGGGTTGCGTAAACATGTAGGAATATGTTTGAGGTAACAACGTACGCCGCAATGGGATTTTTCGAATCCTTAAAAGCAGCCCTTTCAACTTATAACCCACATGATACAAAAAGACAAAATATATGTTGAAATGAACCCCTTTTAAATTCCGTCACGTCATTTTCGGGAAAAACACATCATGAAAATCCTACGTTGCCCACTTGTCCCGTTTTTTAACTTAGATTGAAATTTCAGTTATATATACATACATATACACTAGCTTGCCCGGACCCGGCGTTTCCCGGGATACTATTAAATTTGTTTCCTTAATTTTACAACGCCTCCCTACTGCACAACCGCCACTCCTATGTGACCCAGCGGGGTGGGGGTGGTCTCACTTTCACCTATTCCTAATACTTTTTTAACTGTAAATTGTAAAGTATTATTAAATTAAGTTTTCCTCATTTTACACCACCTCCTTATTGCACCCCCTTCTCCTATATCTCCCAGCGGGGTGGGGGTGGTCTCATATTTGGAAATTTGAATAACAGATTCGAAATCAGTGATCCCGAAAATCCCCAAGCACGGATTTTCAGGGAAATCCCTTGAAGTTTAACTTTTCGGTCGCCATATTGATCCAGCATCTTGATTTCCAAAATTTTGATGGCAGATTCAAAATCAGTGACCCCAAAAACCCAAACCAAAAACATAATTTTCTAATTTTCCGCGCAATATTCTTAATTTTTTCTTTCATCTTTCTCCTGACAGTAACAAACACAACAAAAAAAGAATTAGCGAAACCGGTCCAGCCGTTCACGCGTGATGGCGTGACCAAGGGAAATAGGGATTAATTTCTATATATATGTAGGATAGGGAATATTCACAAATTTTAAATACAAATTATTTCTGGAAAAAATGAACTCTTGTTTCAACCGAATCCGATGAGATGACCAGGCTCCTGTTGTCGACGAGATAAGTTCTTTTCGCCTTGCCGTTAGGTCATTGTTAGCAATCCCATGCACTCCTAGATGCTGGTAATCGCTGTTAATCCTCCGAGGCTGTCGGTCGTGAAGCTGGCCCAGATCTATTTGATCGTCGCGAAGCTGTTGAAGAACCTAAAATAAATTGAATAGTACGAAGCTGTTCTACTGTAATTTCTTACAGTTTATTTGCAAAGATTTTACCTGTTAAGAAAATTTAGTGTTGATAACCGCGAATAAATTAACATACCTGTAGAAGTGAAGATTAGGTAAGTAAGACACTTGATTATTTACTTTAACGTAGTGCGCTAATTACGAATTAGCTATACATTAATTGTAAAGAACCGTGAACAGTGAATTGATATTATTAAAGTGCGATTGAATTAAAATAAACCACTTTTCGTTTATTATTAATCATCTCGCGATTCCTAATCCCATAAATTTTATTATGTACCCACATATATAGATTACTCTGCTTAGCTATCGATTGGTGAAAAAATTATTCCAATTCATGCATACACTCTTCTTCCACAGCCGTTTCAATTTGGTCGGCACCCACCGAAAAAACCAAGTTTTCACTATTTTCACCAACTTTCACCAACCCGGCCCAATTTCCTATAGTGCCTCTTCTTCCTACCCCTGAGATACACTTTTGGCGGGGTGTCACCCCGCACCCCTCCCCACAACAAAAACACGTTTTCACCAATAATTCCCACATTTAACACTTTTAACCAACATTTATTTCACCAACACATTCTACACCACCTCCCCTTTTCAACGATACCCATAATATGGCACACGCATTACTAATAGTATAATCATGAATTTTTACAACAAATTTACTGTTCTTCTTCCTGGACGCGACGGGAACGCGGTCGAACGGGATAAAAGTCCTATGTCCGTCTCCTGGTTCTAAGACACCTCCCCACCAATTTTCAGCCAAAGCGGTTCAGGCGTTCTTGCAAGTCGATCCAGCCGTTTAGTTGCAGTATAAATAAATAACCTAGATACCGACTGCAGCGCCATCTGCCGGGCTGATTTGTGAATCTAAACCATCCAGGGCGCCACCCAAACCCATATAAAAAAATTCATTCAAATCGGTCCAGCCGTTTAGGAGGAGTTCAGTCACATACACACGTACAGTAGAATTATATATATAAAGATATGTGACAAACATGTTGACGTGCATTATTTCAAGGGGTTTCTGTGCAAATGGGCAGACGGACATTGAAAAATCAAAATAATTTGTGCCCAACCCAATTTTCTATATTCTGAATAATATCATTTAAATAAATAATTTTAAACTTTCATAATATACTATGTAGATTTCATCCATTGTAAAAAACCACCACCGTACCTCGCGCAAAGATTATAATATAGCGATCCGAAAATACGATAAAATACGTATCTTGCATTTTGCTACGTATATTACAACTTTTTACCTCAATGTAAAAATAAAAGTTCAGAAATACCTTTTATTTTTATATTCACAATGTTATTTTACTATAATAACATACACCTTTTAAGAAATTATAAGTTTGTGGGTGTTTATTTATATTATACATGCTACGGAACCCTAAGTTGATGCGTGAACACACGTACTTGGTCGGTATTTTTTTTACTGTTTTAGACAAGATATAAAATGACTAATAATTTTCAGTCAGGAATCCAACGGCAGGAGCTTTCTTTCAGAACGGACAGATATTTATGTATGTACATATGTATGTATGTACATACCCCTTTGTACGCAGAGGTGCAACAGACACAATGTTTGTTTTTCAATAGCACAACACGGTTCTGTACATAGAGAACAAATTTATTTTTGCCTCTTTAAAGGGTTTACATAGTAATTTGCATATCCATTAATGCTGTAGGTATTGTTTTTGAAGTTACATACAATTAAAAGCTGAATAAAGATGAAAAGATAAAGGAGAATGAAATAGCAGATCTAAAGCAATTTCGAGATGAGCCCGTCTTGCGTGGCACTTTGGGCGCAACATGAATCCAAAATATGGTGTGCTGCAAAAAACCCACAAGAGGCACCTATACATAATTACAGCGTTACACATTCTGCATAAATAACGAAGCTGGAATTAATGACTATACATCATGAAAACGTTCAAGTTCAAGAAAAAACCCATTGAGCGGGAGACCTTGAGACAGTTTTCTGCTCTTCTTCAGGAAAACTTAATTTCTTCGACCGGAACGTAGTTATATCACATTTTCCCAGCCATTCAGATGCAAATTTCCTGCATTATCAGCTTCTGAGCAGAGTAATTACCGCGACCAAACCCAACAGTAAATACGCGTAATAAAGCAGAGTAAGTAATAGTTTGAGGCGCTCGTTTTGACATGAGACAGCTCTGATCCAATCCACGACATCGGTGAGACCGAGACCTTGGGCAGGTGGTTTTGTGCAGTCAGCGACGATATTAAAGCGCGCTGCTGCGTAGGAGGAAATCCTGATACGCGTCGAATTTTGCGCAAATTGTAATAATTATATTGCCATCTTCGGCACTGTGTTGATAACCTTGTCAGAGCTTAACAATCGAAAAGGAAATTTGCGACGAAAGTTGTATCTGCTAACAATAGGCAATTCGCCAGGTTGGCTTTGATCGCCTAAGTGGTATTTTATGTCTTTTGGAGTAAAACAAAATGAAACGCACAAATGGCAAAACCAATTAAATTGGAAGTTTTCTTCGTCAGCAGGCATACATATGTACATAACTGTGAGTGACATCACGGGCGTTTCTTGTTTTCGAATTGAGTGCTTGAGTATACTTTCTCGCTAAGTTGTTCAGATTTGTTATAATAAAAATGAAGGAAAGTACAATAAAACTTTCGTTAGTGGGCATTCACAATCATTAGTTTATTTTCTACTGCTTTCGATATTTTACAGATATTATTAAAAACGGACTATAATCCCTCTTTCGAATTTATTATTCAACTGGCTTGAGCCGCTTAGGCTTTGAACTGAATGAACATCAGGTTCAACATTTCGACAAAGAGGGCACGAAAAAAGTGATCATAGAAAATCTGTTTCGGAGTTGGTGTGAATAGAAAAATTATAATAATTTGAGACTTTTGGAATGAAATTAATATAAATTCAATTTTTAGAATAACTATAATATAAACCTATCTGAATTTTTAAGTCAACCGAGAATTTTAGAAACTTTTGCAAAATCCAATGAGATTAAAATTAGTATTAGTGCTAATATTATCCTAAGAGTAAAATTTTCTAGAGCAATCATTGAAGACGAATACTCGTTTTTTCTTTTCTTTTATTATATAAATGTGTCATTGATCGTTTGTAGTCCAATCGAAATAGAATAGAGTTGAAAATTGGTTAACTATTACAAATGATATATCAAAAGACGCGAGTGAGAGGCTAACAGGTGCAAAAATTGTTTTATGCTTAAAATCGTAGCACAGACATTTTTCCTCGACAAAACTATAATTTTCGGCAAAATCACATTGAACGAGAATTTCGCCTTCAGAGATGGTTTCCTTCAGAGTTCTAAAATAAAGCGCTTGTTGTTCAGCATGCGGCTTCAAAATGTTCAAAGCGTTACACAAACAATCAACAAAATCATCAGCAGAAAGCACTTGGGTGGCTATCGTGAAGCGGTCTGTACCTTCCCATTTTTCAAACTGAATATTTGTCACCTGATTTTCATCAAATACCATTTTTAAATGATCACGTATTCCGCTAAAACCAGGACAGGCAGAGCAACTCTCATTTGCAGATTTTGCTGTCTTTGTAGACATTAAATGACATTTCGGCGTTGGATTGGCACACATCATGATTTGTAGGCACTCTTTATAGGATGAAAGACGCATGGTAGTTCCAGATGTTAGATTGGCCACGTCTCCTCCTCTCAACATTAGTTTAACACTCTGTTGATACATATAGGGTTTTCCAATAAGGACTTGACAACTTTTTTTCAAAATAAAATGCAAGCCATTTGAGATATTTCAAAACCTTTATTATCGGGTTGAAGCACAATCACAACATTTATGAATGGAACTCGACTTCGTTCATATGGCCACCGCGGGCACGTTTGCAGCGATCGATTCGTTGGACCCAATTTTCGATGACTCGGCCACACATTTCGGCCGAAACGGCTGCTATTTCGCGTTCAATGTTGGCTCTGAGCTCTTCCAACGTCGTCGGCTTGGTGGCATAGACCAATGACTTGACGTAGCCCCAAAGAAAAAGTCTAGAGGCGTTAAATCGCACGAACGAGGCGGCCAATCGACTGGTCCGTTTATTGAGATAACACGCTCATCAAACTTACTCTTCAATAAATCGATTGTAACGTGTGCTGTGTGGCTTGTGGCACCGTCCTGTCCACCACATGTTGTCCAAGTCCATATCTTCCAATTCGGGCCAAAAATAATCGGTAATCATGGCGCGATAACGATTACCATTCACAGTAACGTGACGATCATTATCGTCGACGAAAAAATATGGCCCTATGACGCCGCCGGCATGCAAACCGCACCAAACAGGTAATTTTTGTGGATGAAGTGGTGTTTCATGAAGCACATGTGGATTTTCACCCGACCAATAACGCATATTTTGCTTATTGACGAACCCATTGAGCCAAAAATGAGCTTCGTCACTGAAGATGATTTTGCGATGAAATTGATCATCTTGGCGCATCTTTTCGACAGCCCAATCGCAGAACGTACGTCGCTTCAAATGGTCCATAGGCTTCAATTCTTGAGTCAGCTTGATCTTGTATGGGTGCAAACCAAGATCCTTACGCAAAATTCGCCATAAAGTGGTCTGGGCGATGCCCAACTCTTGAGAACGCCGTGGAATTGACTGATTTGGATCATTTGCTACGGACGTTTCAACGGCAGCGATATTTTCGACACTTCGACCAACCCGTTGTCTCACTGGCACGGCAACATCACACAACGAATATGTAGACTCAAATGTTTGCACTAAACTTGTTACTGCCTGTCTACTAGGGCGAGAATTGCGACCGAAAATCGAAGTTAACACTCTTAAAGTAGCGGTCACCGACTCCGAATTTCTGCAGTAAATTTTTATAACTTGCAGACGTTGTTCGTTCGTGTACTTTACCATGATGAAAATGTTAAGTTACTGGAGTTTACTGAATAAATTGACAGTGACAGTTCGATGATTAGTGAAAGGGTGCGTTCACAAATTGAATTCAAAGTTGTCAAGTCCCTATTGGAAAACCCTTTACATACACATACCATATGTGTTCCAGAGTCTCCAGCGAGGACGCATTGTTTGGGTCTTAAAGTAAACAACTTTGTTAAGCCAACTTTTACGTTCGGATATCCTATTTTGAACTTTTGATAGAGTTCATCTATATTGCACATCAGGAGTTGTTTTTGTACATGCTTTCTTTTTCCATCTTCTAATTTAATGGATACAAAATCCTTTTTGCCTGGCATCGCTCGACTGATACCTTCGCGAAGATAATAATTTTTTATCAAGCTTTGAGTTTCCGCAGGTGATTTACGACCATCGCGAGGATTCGGTGAAGTCAAGATGCCAAACTGTTCTACCAGTTGCTTAGCTTGTTTTGCTTGGCGTCGTCGGGATGTTCCGAAATCTTGAGCCAGTTTATTCTCACTCCAGGACTTCGGTGCAATAGTGAGTATCATAGTCTTGATAGATGTGGAAGTGGAGGGATTATTGAACTTTTCTTTGAGCTGATTCAAAATTTCTTCGTTTTCCATTGATGCGTCTGCCTGCGTTGCAATGTGTTGGTACTTGTCTTCCGCAATGAAAGCTTCATCTTGGGCAGTTTGCGAATAATCACTTGATGCCTGACTTGATGGTGACTGGACAATATTTGCTTCTGAAGGTGATTCACATAACAGCCGTTTCCTGCACGACTTACACACATAAACATCGGGCGAAATTGTCCAGTTTTCACTTAATGTTTTAGATATTTTTCTAACTTTCACACGTTTTTTATGACGAGTCAAGAGAAACGGATTAAAACACCAATCAGCAAAGGGAGCCATATTGAAACAATAAGGAAATAGTAACACGTCTAGTTGATGAGCGGTCAAAGTTTCAACTAAAAATAACGGACTTTTACATAATACCAACAAAAAATGCATTCATACATTACGTCTTTACCCTACGCATAATTCAGGGAAACCCACTCCCATACGCATACATATAATCGACATACTCTAACTGGATTGTGAAAAATTTAACGCGAAGTTACAATTCATATTTGTGAGGAGTGAGAATGAAACAAATTCATCAGAAAAATTCTCGGAGAAATCCATAAAAAAATTCATAGAATACTATTGAAAATCGCGTTAAGGGGGCATTGCGCTTTGAACGTCATTTTTGGAGCAAGATTTTAAGATTTTTTGTCTCAGAAACCACAAAAGATATTTTGATTTTTGTTTTTGTTATTTATTAATACAAGTCTCTGGTACCAAAATATTTTTTTTTCGTTGAAAATACAAAAAAATTCCAGCTGTCAGAGCTGGTCTAAGTAGAGATGTTTTTCGCGAAGGGGTTAACGGTCACCATGATTACAGCCCTCAGAGACGTCTGATACAAAAAAATCCACATTGTCGTTAATTTGTATCCTATTGGTTATCGCCTGAACTAGGAAAAAGAAAAAATATAGAAATTTGCCAAAGTTATACAAATTTAAAAAAAAATTTCGATTTTTTGGGTTTTTTTTCGAAGTAAATGTTGGATTAAAAAAATACTATTTATCGCATAAACAAAATCGTAGTTCCGGCGATAGCGGCTAGTATAAGAATAATTTTATAAAAATTTGAAGAAAATCGGTCCAGTAGAACTTGAGATATCGTGGTGACCGTTTTGAAATATTCTGTTTCGAGAAATACGCGATTAAAGTTTTGGGATAAAAACGAGGATGAATGAGCTCGCCGCTCCAACTTTGAGGAATCATAACTACGTCAATTGTTTGAATTTTTGAAAAATTCGTTTTGGAACACAATCTTAAATACATTAACAATAGAAATATTAAAAAAAAAATTTCGATTTTTTCAAAATTTCAAAGCAAAACAATTCGTGTAAAAAGAGAATTTTTTTTTCGTTTTATCTCGTGTTAAATCAAATTCGTGTAAAAAAAATTCGTGCAAAAAGAGAATTCGGTGTATTGTATTTGTTAGTGACACTTTTTATAGCTACGAGATGGCGTTACTGGTGTGTTTCACAGTCGTACCATAGTTTTTGAAATTACTCTTTTGTATGACGTTGTTATTATATATTATAACAAATGCGTATATTTATATTTTTAATTATATTTTATTAAAAATAATCGTTTATTTTTGTATTTTTTCATGTTAGAATGAACGAATAAAATGTTAATAGCGTAGTATTTAAGCATGCTAGCGCATAAACCCGATTGCTTAGAAAGTGCTCACAGCTATGTGTATGTACTCCATATGCTCTAAGTCTTAAACTATTGGCGATCACGTTATAATTTTTTTTGTGAAGAATGAGTACGTTTAAAGCTTTGAATTAAAAATAAAATTAAAAATAAAATATTTAAAAAAAAATATGTCGAAGTTACTCAAATATCGATTTGAAATGCTCACTTCCGGTTTACTATACATAAAAAAATTCAAATTTAGAATTCGATAAAAAAATTAGAAACTTCAACTTTTTAACTATAAGAAGCAACACTTTTTGTTTTTTTTACATATAAATTGATACAAATAATAAGCATCCAAAAATAACCGACTTCATTCTTAGTAAATTTTTAAAAGCTCATAACTCAGCAATAAAGCATCACAAGAAAAAGAAATTGTGTACACATCCACGTCTACTAGAAGTATAACTGACCAGAGTATAAACAAAATCCACGACCTCATTTTTTTTTGGTTGTCCGCTTGACATGAAATGCCCCATTACGTACAATATTGTTTCTTTTAATTTTTTATAACCCCGTGATTTCAAGAGTACATCAAACGGAAAAATATTATTAATGAAAGACATTTATTTATATTTTCTTATTTCTGAGCGCCAAACATGCAAACAAAATTATTTTTAATATGTCGGTACTGCATATTTGCGATTCTAAGTACGTACTTACTTGACCAGTTTTTTAGGTTACTGGTTACTTTTATAAAAACTTCCAATTCTGAAAAATTAAAAGTAAAAGCCGCCTCAGTTTGTTAAAAACAATAGCTGCCATTAAAAGTTATTGGAGTACATTTATCGTACTTCTTTCTCTAACGACCTACGAAAATTATTCAACCACAAGTTCACGTGCCTTCCCAAACATAATAAAAAGTTTGGCCGACTTTTGCCTAGAAAGTCAAAATCCATTAAAAGGAACGCGGGTGTCTGGCAATTAAATCCCTTAACACGTATCAGTCTCGAGTCAAAACAATAATTTCATTCGCTTAAAGCTGCCAAAAGTGGTCGCGGAGATAAATCTGGCAGAGATTCAATAAAGCCCGAAATCATCCGGAGCCATCAAAGCCGCTTTCCATTAGCGCTGAGGAATCCCGCACAAGCCCCCAGGTAAGCGCTGAATACACAAGACGCAATTAACGAAATCTCCTTTATATTTAATAGAATTTTATATCATTAAAGCCCATCCCTCGGGGCGCTTTTCGTCTACCTCTATTCAAAGGTTATCGTACCACTTTTGGCTGCTTGCCCGCCTAGCCGGAGCTGGCGGAGAACCCAGAAGTGTTATCTGCAAGATGCCTCCGAGCACATCACGAGAAGGAAAGGTTACTTCTGCAAGGGGCTTGACCAAAAATCAGCTTTCAGGTTTCTGCCGAGGTCTTTGGGACTCTGATTTTTCTTTTTCGGTTGTCATCTGTGCTTAGAACGGACTAGTGAACCAGCAGGTTCTTAGAACGCTTCATCTAGCAATTCGCCGACAGTTAGACTTTCACGCGAGCTGTCGCAGTTGGTAGGTAGAGCGACACACTCCTGCAGGTAGGTCTTTGGCGGCACACCGCGCTGTACGTGGACTTTTTGATCGAGATTTTGTCAATCATGACAAAATTGATTACTTAGAGGTGCGGGACACCTAACGAGTTCTTGCGTAAGGCATCGATGGATTTCAATTTTTCTCCAGAAAGAAATCTGTCTCTGGTGACACGTAGAGATACGAATTGCGTTTGGGAGTGAAACACCAGATGTGGCTGCTGCCGAGGTACCTATTTCTTTGTCTGCGGCTTAAAACAAGTGGGTGTCAGCCTTAAATTTAGTTGCATAACGCACTTACTTCACTTAAGAGATTGTCACAGTGGAGAGTGTTTTAGTGCAATAGAGATTATAACGTTTTGCGACGAATGGCTTGCGTCGCGGAATTTGCCTCGATCGTGCCAAATTATGGAATTCCTCGTTGAGTATAAGGCTGCAGACTTATTCGCCGCGTGGACATAATTCAAGCACCCATAACTGAGTTAATGCAAGATTTGTCCTACAAGAATGGTCCCAAGGACATTCATGCCGATAAAATGCTAAGTAACCGTTCATAATGCTTCTGATGCCTTCAGGCATTTGTTAGGTAAAATTTGAGAAATTTTACAGAAACCAGTTATTCCGCGATTACTTAGAAGAAGCCTATAATCTATGGAAACCTGTCCTCCTGCCTGTGGGCGAATGGCATCAATAACTCGCAGCCCCAGTGGCCTTGTAACAATTTTTCTGTTGTCATAAATTCGCACAAAATTCAGGAAAAAATAATGGCGGCATGGCAGCCGGAGCCCAAACCACGTTCGTAACGAAAAAAGAATTCCTTCACGATTTTCGAATTAGACGAAATTGGAGTTCTTCGCTGTTACGGTACCTCAAATTATCGAAATTATACTCGGATTTGATATGCGCATGCCTCACTAGATACTTGGCGATTATTTATTTGTTTTCTCAAATACCTGAACGTCTTGGTTGTGTGATACCCCGGTATCTATTCCGCCGTGGAATGTACATAAATGGCAGCGCGGCTGGGCCGAAAGGCTCTTATCCGGCTGCGTGTCTGGGTCAATCCGACCAATTGCTGCGGATTTGCTTGTTCTTACGGGAAAGAACTTGAACGTTACCATAAGAGGCAAAGTTCAAATTATGTAAGATTGGATTAATATCAGAAGTTAACATGTCATAATGCTGAGCATTGCACTGAGACTACTTTTACAGTATTCATTGACAGCATAAGATAAAGTACAAATCTTTAATTTAATTTAAACTTTGGGCTTCTTTTGTGTCTTAACTGTTCAGACATATTTAATGTGTGCTACTTAAAAAATAGTAGGACTTTTTGATTTCTTAACAGAGAAAACTGTTAAAGGTTATTTATAAAATGGAAATAAAAAAAAATTATAAACGACAGAGTCCTACTTTTCAGATCATAGACAAGAAAGTGGATTTCTGGAAAATTCAAAATTCAAAATATGTTTTGCCCTAGATATAATTAGGCACTGAACTAAAATTATTTGATTCGGTCAAGACTTGAAAAAATGGCGGACCTACAAATTAACGTATCGTAAAAATCGGAAAAAAAACATTCGTAAAATGACATTTTGTCAAATCTTAACCGATCCAAAAGCTTCCAGTTTAATTTTTATATAAACTTATTACGAAACCGTAAAATTTCGAATTTTTAAAATCGGCTGAATAGTTTTTCCGCAATCATAGGAACCAACTTCAAAATCGTGGTTTCGAGGTAGAGGTAACAAAACTTTGATGTTTATATAAATAAACCAATAATCATCAATCCCTAGACCATATAGTAAGTAGTGTTCCCTCCGACTCTTCATAAAAGCCAAGTCAGTGTAAGTGTGGACAATTATAAGATCTGCAACTTTTCTATAAAGTATTTTTACGATAGCACTTGCCTACGAGAAATTTGCGAAAAAACCATATTGTAGAATTTTGACCTTGAATAAAATTTTCGCACGATTCGGATCGGTGGGGACTTTTGATATTTAATTTATAATAGTGTATTTATTACCTGTACCAATTTTTAGCACGATGCGAATTATGGTAAACCTGTGCAAGCGAACCGAAATGTGTGTAGGCAGGCGGCGTTCAATCGCTTTATCGCCGCTGAAAATAATAAAGGGTTGCAGAATAATGACGACCCGCATGCAGATTTTCGCCTCTCCGCAGTTCTATTACTACACTATCTAGTGTAGGCAGGCGGCGTTCAATCGCTTTATCGCCGCTGAAAATAATAAAGGGTTGCAGAATAATGACGACCCGCATGCAGATTTTCGCCTCTCCGCAGTTCTATTACTACACTATCTAGTGTAGGCAGGCGGCGTTCAATCGCTTTATCGCCGCTGAAAATAATAAAGGGTTGCAGAATAATGACGACCCGCATGCAGATTTTCGCCTCTCAGGCAGTTCTATTACTACACTATCTAGTGTAGGCAGGCGGCGTTCAATCGCTTTATCGCCGCTGAAAATAATAAAGGGTTGCAGAATAATGACGACCCGCATGCAGATTTTCGCCTCTCCGCAGTTCTGCCCTCGGATCGGACCTCGTGGTCGGTGCACTGAACTTACAATCCCCTCTCTCACTGAATCACATAGATTGAATTGGGACGCGTTAGGGAGGAAATTCCACAATCTCTTGCGTCTGACGCTGGAAATCTTAGACTGGATGTCTGAAATAGCCCCTCTATAGTTCTCTTCTATAACTTCACTTATATTCCCCGCCCTTGCTACGAAACCGAATATGTACAAAGATACCTATTGACATTTTTGATTTTTGCTCTAACAAAAAAAAATAATAGTACTCGCCTATGTTATGATTAGGCAAACATGTTTGAAAATTGTATATTAGGTGCATATGTATGTATTTGGCTTTAGTAGTTTTTAAGTTTTTTTAAGTTCTTTCCATATTATATCTCGTATTCTGGTAATTCTCTAAATATGGGGAATTCTCTGTTTGTAGATTTGTAAACCTTTTTTATAAAGGTGACGTTAATGCCCGTAAAAAATTTTTAAGACCCATTTTAGCCACTTTTGGTCTTTGCGATGGGTTGACAAGCGCTTACTTTTCGTTTAAGTTGTGGATCTGTAGTAATTTTTTATTATTATGATTCTGTGTTTTTAATATAAGGATAATGTGCAATAAAACATAAACAAACGATAAACAGAAATTTAAAGCAGGTACCCTGATTTGATCTTCACGGTCTTCGTGAATCGAATTTTATGAAACCCTGATTTTGACAGGCGTGCAAATTATCCTAATACATAAAATAGGGTGTTTCTCTCACATCAAAAATTAGTTCTACATTTTCCGCTTTGATAGATCTCATAACTTCCGCAGTATGGCAGACATTTAAATGGTACCCTCTAGCGCAACCGGCTAACACATTAAATTATCCTCTCACGCCAATTAGTGCATTAAGGTCAAATCCGAATCGAATTTCGCGTATTGATCGCCCGAAGGCTACCTGGAATGCAATTAAATAAATAATTGACTAGATCCGACAGCTCCCTCACTTAAGGTGACGCTTCGACAATGGCATCGAATAAATCACTTAATCCCAGCAGCCACCGAGTGCCAAAAATTTAATTGATTGATTGGTTCCTCTAATTTGTGACACAAATCGCCAAATTGTGGAGGTGCCTGGGCGCTATTTGCTGATGATTTTCATTTTTGAAACTTCACTTGCCTGCTTGCTGGCAAAGTGGGACAGGGTCGGCTGTAATAAATTTTACTTTCTCGCCGCGACTCCTGTTTGATTCGCGATTGTCTTGTATCGCAATAATTTCCGATATGAATCATTCCAGTGCACGACTGCCGCTGCACAGAAGGTGTATTCAATGCCCCGTGTGGCTCGATAGAGGCTCCGATCTTATCTATTTCCCAATTGATTTATGCACCGCTGCACTCGCGCTAATTTGCCTCGCATTGATTTAGATCGATACCGCGGTCAGATCTCATTTTTTGATGCCTGAACATGCAAAGCAGTCTGATCCCCGATAAATCACCATGCCGCGGTAAATGCCGAAATGTGGCATACATGTATGTATCTAGACGCTCTGCTTTGCATGGATTAGGACTTTTTGACTCTAATAAGAAACCAGAACCCGGGCAGCCTGGCTAAGTGGCACATTTCCCATACGGAGTGTGAATCCGCGGCGGCAGCCGGAGTATCGCATTTGAGATGCACGATTCGTGTGTTTAATTTCGTCTGCAATCGGGCCCCTCGGAGCCTCAGACCTGAATGCTAAATTCTGCACTCGGCGCCGAGTCGGAGTCGAGTCATTTTAAATTATTTGACATTTAAGATGAGTGGATGCGCCGCAACTGCAACTGCCTGGAGCCGCACCGCATCCGAGATGGGTCGCATGCTTCTCCAGGTCGCGTTCGAGGCGTACTTAATGTCAAAAGTTGTGCAACTATCGCCAGCGAGATATTATAGAGGCTGCACGGGGCAGCCGCAGTGGTTGATCCTGACCTTCTGCATTCAACATTTAATATTCGCACATTAGCCGGTGAAACGCTGAGACCAAGTGAAATATTGCGAGGTATAAATTACATCGTCCCGAATTGAGTCTTCAATGGCTTTCAATTAAGGCAAGGCATCGGAATGCAAGATTCGCACACGTGCCCAGCCGCCAGAACAAAATATGTATTTGCGAACATTTTGAAAATGTTTACCTCATTAGCAAAAGCTTTCTGATTGCATTATATTATGGAATTCGCATATTTTATTTCTGTCTCACCTCTCTGCAATAAAGCGAAGAGAATAAAACATGTCTTTATCTGATCTGATAAAACTAAGTGAATTTAACAACAGGCAGCAATACATTATGTATTATGTTTGCCACGCCTTCATAACATATTAATAAAAGCAAATTTCCGAACCCAGGAAGTCAAAGCTCCATAGTGGTCCGTATTTAATTTACCGATTATACGACTAGGTATCTTCTTTATTACTCCAAATTTTATGAAGAACTAAAATCTTAATAAGTAATTTGTTTGGTTTACCAATGATAGCTTTATTTTGTCTTGCTCGCCAGAAACAAAGTAATACGGGCTCATTTACTCGCAGGTTTTTTAACTTCAGGGGCATTCCATTTTAACTCGTTGAACAGATAAAGAACTATTTTATTATATTGCTTTCAAGAGGAAGCTAAGCAGTCAATAACTGTAGCTGTACCTATTATTTGAATGAATGAAGTGAAAACTAGTGACGAATTTTGAATTTTTGAAAACTCGGTTGACCATGGAATTCTTCTGGCTAAACTTGAACATCGTTTCGGTTTCTCGCATGCGTCCATTGCATTGATTAAAAATTATATTGTGGACCGTCGTCAGGCTGTCCAGGTGGGTGACAGTCACTCTGACTACATTGAGTTGATTTGTGGGGTCCCTCAGGGATCGATTTTGGGACCTCTCTTATTTTGAATGTATATTGACGACCTGGACTCTTTAAAATTAAAGTGCAACTTAATCAAATATGCAGACGATGTTCAATTGTATGTTTCTGTTCCCAAAGTTTATATCCGTGATACTATTCGTAACGTGAATCAGGACCTTGAATCGGTACATCAATGGGCTAAGTGCAATAATTTAACTCTTAATCCGAGTAAGACTTAGTCTATCATAATTTATAAAAACAGCATCGAAGCATCTAATTTACCCCCAATCCTTATTAATGGGGTGATTGTTCCTTTTGCGAACAAGGTCAAGAACTTAGGAGTGATATTTAATTCAACATTGACCTGGTCTGATCATGCTAGCTAGATATTCGGGATTGTTCGGCAATGGTCGAGCTCCTGTAGGGGCTTATTGATTGGAGTCCAGAAGCACTTGGTTAATACTAGTATCATGCCGCTCATAAATTACTGTGATTGGCTTTATTCGTATCTCGACTCGGCGTCGTTTTTCAAATTGCGAAGGGCTTATAACGCCTGTATCCGCTTTGTCTTTAGTTTACGCCGATTTGACCACGTATCACCATACTCTAGACGCTTACTTGATATGAGTCTAGAAGAGCACTTGAACTTCCGTAAATGCTTGTTTTTGTTCCGACTAATTAAGCAGAGGTCACCTTCGTTTTTATATGAAAAAATTCAATTTTTACCATCAGCACGAACGCAAAATATACTTATCCCGCGATTTAATTATATGCAGTCAAAAGCCTCATTCTTTGTTTGCGCAACTAAACTCTGGAATGCCCTCCCAATGAAGTGTAAAATGTCAAAAACTAAGAGCCAATTTAAGCAGACGTATATAGGGAATCATGTATTAATAGAGTAACAACTTGATTTGATTTTACACTCACTCTTTTTAAGTATAGTTTTTCATACTCACTTTACTAGTTTTGTTTTAGATAATTATAACTTTAATTCTTTTGTAATTTTTATATGTATTGACTTTCTCTTCTTTTTATCTTTATTTTTATTTTAGTATGTATTAGGTTAAGGTTTTAATTTACTAAATTTTAATGTATGCTTTTGTGGCCTTAGATTCATATTCACTTAATTTTTTCTTTTTTTTCTTAACACATAATAAGTTACAAACACATAATTTTAAATATATTGTACACCACAAGGCCAGTCCTTTGTACAGGTTTTTCAAATAAATTATTATTGTTATTATTAATTTTAGCCATACTACTTCATTCATGTTTACTACCTTTTTTGTGCCTTAAAGCATATATGTACATTTATATATATATGTTTTAATGACAAGGAAGTCTGCTAACCCTTGTTGAAAAGAATAAATCAAAATTGAGACTTGTGGGACTAGTCTTTGTGACTTTGGGACAACTAGGCAATGTAATAAAAAAAATCATTCCTGAGAATTAGTTTCTTATTATTCTAAATACCCAATCAACATAAATATTTACAAATTTCATTTCACAGCATTAAAAAGGATCAGGGATCACAAAATAATTAATTCAAATAAAAGAAACTGACAAATTGAAATAAAATCAAGTAATGAATTACAAAAACTATAGAAAGTCTCTCAAGAACAACAATATGAAACAAAAATGAAAGTAAACCCAATTTGCACACTTGATTACACCATCTGATCTTAACATAACAAACAATGATTTAAATTAATTCCTAATGATAGAGTACCAATTTTTTGATTAAATCTTTGCTACAATGAAAGTCTACTGAGGAAATCTAGTATTGTAAATTTTGGACATGGCCGATACCGCTTCAAAAGTGCCATAATTAGTTCTGTGGTACATGGAGTATAGAAAGTCCTGCCCTCTAGTAGAACGAGGGAGTTTTCAGTTTTGAGTTTTCATTATATTTGTGAACTATCAATCGAAAAGCCATAGTACAGAGAAATTCATCAAAAACCAAAATTTTTATTACCGTTAGTGATAGAAAATTCAAATAGTTTTGTCTTCTTATACAGAAAATGTGTCATTTACCCTAAAATTTAAAATACTCTTTTGAAAATGGTGTAGAGCGACCGGGGGAACGTGAACATTTTTCTTTTTTTGTACAATTACAAATAATAAACGATAATGATGTATCTGCTGTTAATACATATAAATGTGGCAATACCGAGCCTATTACTCACACGAGAATGAGTATGTCCCTTTTGCGGCCAATAACTTGCAGATTTGGTTAATTTTCACACCATTTAAATTTCCGAAGAACTGGTGAATGTGGTGGCAATATAGTAAACTTGAATTGAATTTAACATAGAACTTATTACAGCATCTGACAAATTAAGTATTTATTCATTTTTTTAGACCACACATTTTTTTAAAATTTGTTTATTATTAATTTTTTTCAAAAATCGGGATAATAAGAATTAAATTTCGAATATGTAATAAATGTCAATAGCTACATACGAGTACATAATATAGATCTTCTTGGTTTTCATCTTATAAATGTCTGGAACTTCATTTTATTTATCCTGTAATATACATGTGTCAGTTAGACCTTATATTAGTACAAATTATTTCAGATTTTTTAGATTGTAAATGGATTGGAACGATATTTTTCGCATTAACTTTGGGCGTGAATCAACAAAGACAGTGCCGTCAACAAATCATGTGCCTTAAAATTTGACAAAATAATAGTTTTGCAATCCTTAAAACAAGCCCTTTCAACCCCAAACGATATAGGTATATGGCTCAAAATCACCAAGGTTGCGATTTTCAAGATTGGGTTTAAGCCAAAAAAAATTTCAAGCTATAGTGATGACTCTTGGTTTATACTGTTGCAAAATTTGTATATTAATAAACTTTGACAGGGCAGCGCACAGAATTCAAAATTTTTTTTTTTAGTGAATATCTTACAGAAAACCATAATTTTTCTAAGTTTGATAAAATGTACAAAAACAGAACAAAGCACATAACTTAAGGATTGTTTAATAACATGGGTATAGTATGTATCCATAATATATAAACAATATTGAAGACAATAAATACAAAATCTTTTACAAGCAAAATACGTCAAAAACGAGAACGCAACAGTCATTTCGGGAACGTACCATCATGTCCGGGAACGTTCCCGAAATGACCGTTCTCGAAATGACGATTTCACATAAGTGCGTGTTTTGATTATTCAGCGGCCATCTTAAATGCGACCTGACTTTGTCAATAGTAATATATTTGAGGTTACTTTGATATTTGGGGTCGTAAAAACGAATCACATCAATAATTAAATGTAAAAAACACGTTCCCGAAATGACGGACTATTGATGTACGCTCTACGAAAAATGAATTGAAAGGTACTTACCACGTAGATATTAATACATTTGCCGATAAATATACTAACAGCCGGCTTTGTCATTTCTTCTTCTACTGACGTTTGACACAGAATGGCTGCGTTCAATTAAAATTATTTTTGTTCGGTTATCGATGCGTTCACTGAAATGACTTAAGCGCTATCGGACAAACTATTTTTGCATTTTTTAATATAAAAAAAAAATCTTTTAGTATCCTTTTCAAAACTAGATTTTGTATAAAAAATACGGTATAAAGGTGACCTTCGCCTAACGGAATTAAAATAAAAGCAAAAGTTTTTGATTTTTTCACAAAAAAACAAAACAACATTTGACCTTGAATCTTTTTTTAATTGGAAGTCTTTAACAAAAACTAGAAATTGTTTTTTTATTTTTTTATTTTTCGATCACCCGTCGCCGCCAGAGGGCGCCAAAAAAAATCGGCCTTTTTCCGTAATTCTGTGATTGCGGCTCGTCAAATCATTTAAACTAAAAAATCAAAAAACAACTTCATTTAGACATAAAAGTCTATAGATCTAACTAGGATCTAACCAATCGATCGGTTAAAAAAAAAATGGCAGCCATTTGAAGTCAAAAATCGAGAATTTTTCGAAAATTTTTTTACATAAAGTGCTGTAAAAAAACTACTTGGTTTTTGTCTTATGTCCTAGTTAGATTTGTGCACAATTTAATTCTGAACAAAATGAACCAAGGTTTATGAAAATCGGTGGAGCGGTTCAAGAGATATCGTGGGATTACGATTGAAAAAATGAAGTCGAGAAAAATGCGTTTGATTTTAGATCGACTTCACCGGCTGAAAGTGCCGTGTTCCACGGAATTTTCTTTTTGGAGTTTTTGATGTAAAATTCTTTTGAGTTTTTGGCATTTTCTCGAAGTTTCTAGAGAAAAACAATCGATACGTTCAAGTGGCCACGTAAAATATAACTGAATTGAATTTCTTCTGGCGTCCCAAACAGCGTGCTCGGGCGACAGCTGAGTCACCGGTTTTTCTGTCAAAATATATAGCACTATAACTCGAAAACCATATTTTTTTTTTGGTAAACTTTCAGAACATGATTCTAGACATATTAAGGAATATTTTTCCTAAAAAAAAACGACGTTTTTTTTACCTCAGTTAGGAGAAGTTCACCTTGTAATGACAGGAGTTAAATATCTTTAATTTTTCATTAATATTTTGGACTTGTTGTTGAAGATCCTACATTAGGACGCGTTCCCGAAATGACTTTCTCTGCATTTATATTGATTTAATTTAAAATGTTCTTCTTTAATAAATTGTATTATTTGATGTACACACAAAACAGGTTAGTTGTAGTATTTCATTAATTTTCTTTTCTCAATAAAGTCAATTAAAGTTAATAAAGTTAAGTTCATTAAATTGCTAGCAAAGCCAATTCTGCACCTTGGTAAATTTGAGCCTTATATGTATGTATGTTTTTAAAAAATATGAAGAGTCGAGTCCTTAGTTAATTTATTTTTAAAGTGCAATAATAAAATTTTGAAATTGTTCTCATCGGAAATAGATGCTGGCAACTTCTACATTTACGCAAAATTTCAAGTCGATAGTATTAGTAGTACCTGAAAAAACGGGGGTGACATATAAACAGACAGACAGACAGCGAAGTCTAACCAACCTTAACTAATCTAAAAACGACGGTTGTCACCTAAAATATTATCCTCAATTTTTTCCTTCAAAATTAAAGCTCATGCAGGCACACTTACAAATTATATTTTTAACATTTTCATTTGCAACGACACACCTTTCAAAATTTTGAGTTTCCATTGCGAAATAACAGGCAAGAGAAAAGTTCATTACATTTGATGAAAACAATTTTGTTTTCTTCCTTAGTATTGCGTTTACTATAACAACTACTGAAAATTTATATGCATTTGTTGCAACCTTTATAATAAATACACAACTTCAAGTTTAGAAATGCAGCAAATCACCACAAACTGAACTGCTACTCACAAGAGCTATCTATTTTTTTTGTCCATAAAATTGCGAGGACAGCGTTCGAACAGTCCAATTATTGGTTTATTGTCTGTCGGCGCAAGCCATTTCGCGATCAAGTTCTCACTACCGCAGTTTCTTGGCGAATGGGACGAAAAGTCAGTACGGTAAGAAAAAACCACGTCACACAAAATTTCAACACCAAAAGCGCCTAGAAATAAATTATGAGCGATGACCGCGCTTTTCATGGTATAAGGGGATTAGTCTGTTAATTTCGTTAATTTCACATAAATCTTCTGCCCAATGACACCCGAAGGCCGTTGGGGAGTTTGCGTGCTCAGATCCAAAAGCACATTTCGCTTTCATTTGTACTACCCAATAATTGTTAATTGAGACGAAAGTGGTTTGGTACGCTGCCCCCTGGATGGGTGACGGACACCAGAGGTACATATGTCCGATTTCATTGTCTGTGGGGCGAAGTGATGCTAATTGCCGGGCCCAAGAGATTTGCATGGGTCTCGTGGTGAAGAGATTACAAAGGCGACGGTAATGGCCCTATGTTGCATAACATAATGGCAATCCAAGTTGCTCTTCAATAAAGGCGACATAATAGCAGCGCACTCGGCAAAGGCTGCAATAGAGACGTGACGATGTGGAGTAACTAATGGATTTCAGTACCTTGAGGTTTGGTAATGCGAAAAATTACAATTGTGAAATGGTGCGCCCGCGTTTCTCCGATTATCCTCGCATGTCTGAGAAAATCGGAAGCGCGAATCACCGAGGCTCAAACCAACTAAAAGTGCTGTCATACAAAATAAGAGACATTACGAATGTTTATCTGTTTATCTAAGAAGCTTTTGCAATGTTGTATTCATTACGTAAATTTAATTTAGCATTAGCATCATCGATTTTCACTGCTTAACGGTTATTCCAATAAATAGAAACCGAATTTGTGAATTAGTTAATAATAGGTGCTTTTAGCAAAAATTGCATACCGCAATTGTTCTTTTAAAGTGCTCAGAAGTGCCCCCAGAGTGTTTTACCAAATTAAGCAGCGTCGGGAGCGATAGGTATGTACGAGTTAGTCGTTTTTATTTCGAAAATCGTTCAAATATAAATATCTCGTAAATCTTTAATGCTACGACAAAAATGGAACGGACGCTTTTTGGTCAGCACTATACATTTTCATCAAATTCGCTTACGGGCTATCTATTTCCATAGGACTAACCGCAATTGCGAATTGATCGTATAACTGACTTAAAAATATAACTAGTAAATAGCTAGCTCTATGGAAATGAATCCTTGAAGGAATTTGTAGAGAATTTAACCCCGAACGAAATCGGTCTATACACCTTTTGTCGTTAATGGTTTACGAGATATTTATATTTGAAACTTTCTCAAATAGCTCATGCAGATCAGTTGGTGAAATAACGCTATGCTTCGCAGCATTCATTTTAATTGTATAATCTTCTTAAAATATTAATGGTTCATCACTTTAAAAAGAAATTAAACAGTCTTCCAAAATATAAACTAAAGCATTGAAAAGTTGAAAGAAATTGTTTTTGGATTCGGTGCCAAGCCGTCTCGATACACGACTGCGCAGTGCTGTGTCGATAATGTCAAATAAGCGAGAATTAGTTTACAATTGTAAATTTATTTCATAGATATGTTTATTATCATATTTTATTATTATATAAGCGGGTCGCGTAGGCTCTCTGGTGCCTCTCGAAAGTAGATCTATTGTGCTCATCCCTTCTTCTTAAACCCCATCTATGTCAAGATCTTTGAAATTGGCTATGGTGTCCTGACCATCGATGCTATGATGGGTGCTTCGAAGTGTGTCAGCCATTGACGACCTAAGGCTGGGCATTGGCAGACTATGTGGTCCGCTGTTTCTTCCTATTGAAGCCGAAGAGACTGCAACAGCTATTTTTTTAAGGTGGTACTAAGGTGGTACTTTAGGGAGTAGTGCCCTGTGAGTAATTCGGACATGATCTTTAAACCCGACTTGAGTCTGAAGGGGCAGATGAATCTTTTCGTTTGTCTCTTCGCGATTTCACTATTTCGATTTGGAGTTTTCTTCCCAAAGCCTGGTGATGGAGTTGGTATAACTTTTTGCCAGGCCAAAATATGGCTCCGGTCCAAATAATGGTGATTCTGCGTCCTTCCTGGCGAGTTCATCCGCCCTTTCATTACATATTATTCCTTCGTGGGTCGGTGGTATCCAGGCTGTGGTAAGACTATTGGTTTTTGTAAGTGTTTTTAACATTGACGGGCAGCCCCACACTTAGTTTGTTTCAATTCCAATTACGATGAATAGAATAATTAAATACGTAAACAATTATGTTTCAAGTGGTATGTAACGGCAGGTTGGTTATGTAAAACCCATGCGACAACTGCCATATACATGTCTATACCTAACTGTGGTAATTTTTAAATTTTTTAAATGTCTTTTTAAATACATATTCTTTATAGTGCATTTCAGAATTGGAAACTGCAACAACAAATCTCAATTTTTTTAATATGCAGAACCAGAACCTCCCCTTAAACAGTAACTTGATAACTCCACCAGATTAATGTTACAGCCGATGTTGTTTCTCAAAGGACTGCGACAGCCCCAAACGTTTTGGACTTTGTAAGAGATTAAAAATTGACAGATTGGTTTATTAACTTCGGTTGAGCAGATTCAATAATAGGAATAATTTGAATATATCGACTATGTATGTATATGATAAAAGGTCCGTCAACATGCATACTCGACATTTTTGACGTTATAGCGCCCATGTTGAAAAAGAAACATCTGTAAAACTTGTTCTGAATTGTTCAGTAGTGTGCAAATCATCAAATTGTATTATAAAAATCAGTGCTCCGTTCGAGAAACGTTCATCATCGAAAATTATCTTTAGCGACGAGTGCTACAGATCGATGATAAGCAACTTCTTGTGGCATAAACTGTAAAATATGGATAATGACAACATTTGGTTCCAACAGGACGGCGCTACGTCCACACAGAGCATGCCACGATGGACATTCTGCGCGAGCAATTTGAGCGCGACGTGATTTGGCCACCGAGATCGTGTGATTTAACGCTTTTAGAATTCTTCCTTTGGGGCTTTCTGAAATCTCTGGCCTACGCGAATAAATCGCAAACAATTGGTGCCCTCAAAGTCAACATAACGAACGCCATCCAGCAATTTCAGCCAGATTTATGCGACAAAGTCATCGAAAATTGGACATCCTGAATACGACCCATCAAGCAAAGCCGCGGCGGACATTTGAACGAAGTTATATTCCATACATAATGCCATAAAATATTATTTTAAATAAAATAAAAATATAGTGGATATCTGACACACAACTTGTTTTATTTACATTTAAAAGTCGAGCGTCCTTATTAGAAAACCACGTAGTAGCAGCGATTGATGAATTTGTGAAGGTTAGTAATCTCGAATAAATAATAGATACGTATGTGTGGATAAAAAATAGATATGAGTGTACCTACGTGTGTTTGAGAGTGAAAATATGTAAACAAAATTTAATTTATATACAGGGTGTCTTTTATAACGCGTGCGCTTAACAAACAAAAAAGCACTACATGAGGGTAAATTCACATGGTGATTCATAATATATATAATATTATTTTATTTTTTGATCTACTCAACGCAACGACATTAAACTCACGCCAAAAATCTACTATGCCAATTGCCTTTTCAAAAATCTCAACAGTGTTCATCTACCTCTGCCACTGAAGGTACAGTCACAGAAAGTGAAAAACTTGTTATGAAATATCCTACAATTCATGGTTTTTCAAAATTTTCTCCGAAATAGATGCAATTAATCTATACACCTCTTTTATTGTTTTTAATTAATCATCTTACTGCCTTTCTAAAAGGTACAGCACGTTAAGGTAGCGAAAGAATATCCAAATTAATGCCTAGAATATATTTTTTTCGGAATGTTATAAAATGTAAAAACCACCTAGCCCATCGAAAAATCAATGTTGGTCTGCATGTTTTATTTGGCCCGCCCGATTTTAGAACACGTACGTGTACAAAATTTAAATTTTTGTACTTTGTAGTGGCATTACCTAACTTATTCTTTGTGTGGTTTTTTTTAAGTCGGTTTTCTAAAAAAAAGTTGTTTTTTTTCATTTGCGCGCAATAAATAAATAGCCCTTGCAAAATATCAACTTTTCCACCTTTACGGTGGTGTGAAAAAGAGTATCCATTTGAAGAAAAATACTGCAACTTTACAGCACGTTTTACTCAAAAACTGTTGATTCTATGGAAAAAGTTTATAGTCCTTTATTGTGCAGAACTGTATAGGCTATAATTTTCTCATAACAATTTTCCTTGTTGTTGATATTTTATGAGGTATTTGCAATAAACTAGAATCAAACCTACTTAACCCCCTAAAACAAAAAAACAAAAACCCTCAACTCAAATTTAGGGTGTTTCAAAATATACTTAGAACATCGAAATAAAGATCCACACAAAAATCCAGCTTGGTCGGACTTTTTTCGTGATTTTAACCATTTTTGAATAGTGGGCTAAAAATGAAAACACTGACAAAAAATTGGACCAAACAGAAATCCCCCTTAAATCATTCAAATCAAATTTTCAATTTAAATAAAATAATTGAACCAATGGCAGAATACAATTTCGAAGCCGGATCTATACGACCGACAATTTCGCGTTCGCAGTATGAATTCAATCATATGCTTGAGGTGATGACTCGCTTCATCTTTTGTCAAGGGCCCCAAGTGAAGCCATACAATGAAGGTAATCACGACGCCTGCTTATCCACGATCCACGTTTGTAATTAGTTTTGCTTATATCAGCAGGTAGCGGGTGATATCGTCATCTCTATAGTTGAACGCCGGGTAACCACTAAGCAGGTAATAAAACGAATAAAAAATTGCCTTTCCTATGGTCAATCGCATCCGAAGCACTCAGGCCAACATTACATTACCTGAAGACGAAGAGCGCGTTGCGCCAAATAAAAACTGCCAATCACCGGTGTCATGAGGAAGCCTAATAAAGCACCGATCAACATAAAGCCCATACGGAACTTACGTGGCAGATGCGCTGCTGAAAGCCAAATGTGATCGATGGCACCTAGGGTGTCTGACTACCCAGCGGCCATTCTTCTCACATTTAGTAATGGTAATTCATGTTGTCGTTAGGAGGGATTTTTTTCGTCTCAAGGATACCCTGAACGTGATTCTCTTTAAGGAAGTTGCACGAGATGATTGCGCTTTTCAAAGCCGACTACCGGCTGCATCAAGAAGACGTCAATCGCGGCATTAGTCATTGCGGTAAGGCAAGGCATAACACCGATGAATTGTAAGGAATGCTGGTCCAAAATATTAACAAGTAAACCCAAATTATACACTCTCTTCGCGTGGGTACGGTCGCTTCGAAATCTGTCCTACATACGCAGTCCCGGGCTACATCTCCAACGTTCGTCATTTTCGAGACGGTCGTTAATCACACATCGGAACATGTCAGAATTTTAAAAATGACAGTAACAACGCGTTTTAACGGTTTACTTTCGTTAAGATCACGTTGAGATTTTAACAGTTCACAGCATTGGGTCAGCGAAGCAGTCAAGTTCAATGAATTGTAGAACCAGCGTAGGAGTCCACAGGTAATTTGAGCAGACAAGAATAGGTGCCTTACGGCCAAGGAGACATGTCACAAATCCAGATTAAAAAAAAACACTTGTCGGACAGGTCTTAGTCTCAGCTCCAAACAATTTTTTACTGTCGTCTTCATGCATAATTGCTGACTCTGGCCAGTGGGAATGAAAAACGACTGCAAACGACTAACAGTTTTATTACTGCTCGTGTTTTATGGCATACATACCATACGTGCAAGCTCACTACAGGTTGACTTGAGAAAAAACTTGCGCACATTGCGAGGTGAGCAATACATCTCATATGTAGCTATAAATTTTGGTTGAAACAATGTCAAAGTGAAATACTAAAAAAATAAACTTATATATTAATTTATTTCATTCGCATCAGCAAGCCAATTACTGCAAAGAACCATAACAAATTATGCATTAGCCCTAACTTAACATTTCTCAAAAGTTTTAAAGTCAATACTATCGACGAAGCGACGAAGCCCATTCAGGATATTTTAATTGCCGAGACGCGGTAAGAAAAATCATGATTTCGCATTAATTTTGCCAGTATAAAGCAAATATAGCAGTAACATGTCAAAAATTTTGTGCTAAACATGTTTAGGGTTGTACTTATTTAAGTCTAGTCTAAGAAAGAGATTAACTCTTTAATCGAAATTATGATAGACTTTCCTTTCTAAACCAAACAAAATGATATAAAAGAAATGATTTTTTTTATTTAAATCTGAGAGAAAAATTTACTGTAACACGAGTAAGTAATTCGTGCGATAACAAAAATATCAGCTGCGTTCTTTTGTGCACCTTGTTCTGAAACAGCAGTACATTGAACAGAAAAATTTGTTCTGCTCGTTGAAGAGAACGAGCCGACCAATTAGTGTGTCTATGAAAACCCAGGTGATGCTCATTTAAATTTCCGAAAAGAATTTTATTATTATGAAGTATCAGCTCAGAAATGCAAACAATTTTGTATTCGTAATGATGTTAATGGTGGGAATTTATTCATTCGCATGAATTAAGTTCGTCTGCGAAAAAATTAAACATCTATTAATTAAGCTTATAAATACGAAGTAAAACAACGGACCCTAGTTCTACTCCATACAAAAGCTCATTTAGGGAAATTATCCGTGTGTTGACACTTTTTATACAGTACTAGCTTGCCCGGACCCGGCGTTTCCCGGGATACTATTAAATTTGTATTCCTTAATTTTACAACGCCTCCCTACTGCACCACCGCCTCTCCTATGTGACCCAGCGTTTCCTATTTGCGTTTTGCACATGTTTTAGATATTTTCCAACTTTAAAAAATTTATTTAATTTAGTTTTCTTCATTTTACACCACCTCCTTATTGCACCCCTCTCCTATACCTCCCAGCGGGGTGGGGATGGTCTCATATTTGGAAATTTGAATAGCAGATTCGAAATCAGTGATCCCGAAAATTCCCTAGTGCGGCTTTTTAGGGAAATCCCTTGAAGTTTAACTTTTCGTTCACCATATTGATCCACCATCTTGATTTCCAAAATTTTGATGGCAGAGTCAAAATCAGTGACCCAAAAAACCCGAACCAAAAACAAAAATTCGGATTTTCAGTGAAATCCCTTGAAATTTAACTTTTTCGGTAGCCATATTGGATCCGACATCTTGAATTCCAAAATTTTGAATGCAAGCTCGAGATCTGCGACCCCGAAGCCCTCCAATTGCCTTTTTCATAAAGATTCCTTGAAGTTGGAAAATTCGCTTCCTATACAAAACGGAAATTTCGATTTTTTCGATTTTCCGGCTTTTTCTTTGTGGTTTCCCGAATTTTCTTTTTTTTTTTTAAACCTCCCCTGTATTATAGCGAACATATAATAATAAATAATATACAAAACAAAACAAAATTATCGAAATCGGTCAAGCCGTTTTTGAGTTTTAGCGAGACTAATGCACAGCAATTCATTTTTATATATATAGATTGGTAGATGTCTTTGGTGAACAAAGTAGGTAATAAATATTTCACTTTCCCGCAGACGAACTTAATTCATGAAAAGTGATGAATTCCCACAATTAACTTCATTACGAAAATAAAATTGTTTACATTAAATAGCTGATAATTTTATAAAAACTGGCAAAATTCTTTTGGGAAGTTTAATTTAGTGTCACCTGGGGTTTCATAGACACACTATTTGTTTGCTTGTTCTGTTCAATGAGCAGAACAAACACATATGTTCAATGTATGTATGTCTTCTCTTAAGGGTTCATCCTAGTTTAAAGGCCTGAAAATTTAGCTTTTTTGGAGAATTTGTTTCACAGCCCCTAAATTATATAATATATCGTTTTAATTCTTTTTGGGCTAAATAAACACACTCTTACAAAATACGAAACAATATGTTTTTTTTATTTTTCATAACAAATTCATTCAAAATGGCGGAATTCGTGTAGGCATATAAAAAAAAGCTATGTCAACGGTGTTGTTGATTTTTTAGTGAAGATTAGCCTGAAACACAAAAACCAGCAACATTTAGATTCAGTGTGCCAGTGGCTATCGTGTATACTAGAATTATTAATTTTTATGCAAAAATAACAAAATGGCGGCAACTTATACAAAAATTTTCGAAAAACGTGTTTTTTTTCATGATTTTTCGGTTAAAAAAAATTGAACAAATGAAAATTTTGACATAATTCTAGTATACACGATACCCATACATGTCACAAATGTGTGGTAAAAATTTCAGAACAATCGGTCTAACCGTTCCGGAGAAAACTACAACAGCGTATAAGAAAAAGTGATTTTGAGAAAAACGCGTGTAAAGTTTTTTTGTTGAAATATCATGAAAAAATTGTACTTACGCAAAACGAGACTAAAGTTCAAATAACATACATATAAGATTTTTGGGTATTAGAATAGACTAATATAACTTGTTTTCAAGTATAAATAGGACAATTGTTTGCATTTACAAAGCCGAGAGCACCGAAGAGAAGCGAAACAAGCGCTCATATACTCAATAGCACGCCGGAGAGCGCGCTCGAATAAAATCGAAAAATATAGTTAGACTGCTCCTATCTTTATGAAATTTTAACATGATATTTCTGAAGTGATTTACTTTCGAAATTCATCATAAAAAAAAAATTTTTTTTAGTTGGTAAACTAGGCTGAACCCTTAAAGAAAGAACATTAGCTGCTATTATTTAAACTAATTTCACCTTTTAATTTTGAATAAAACATATTTTTAATTCCATATGTGTAATAAGCCAATAACAAAGTTTTGTAATTTAAACGTTTTGTGTTATAATTTCAACCATGTCAAGTAATTCCAACGATAATGTTTTGTAATACCAAGTATCCTACAGTAGTGGTAGTGCAAAAGCGCGTTTTTGCTCAGGAAGTCCGCGAATGCAAATTGTGCGACTATTTACAAGTGAACAAAAGACTACTATTTGTGCATTAAGCCACGCAAGGTGTCCAACGGAGAACCGTGTTCTAAAAAATGTAAGCTTTCTGTACCGGAAGAAAATGTCTAGGGAATTGGCTATGGAGTTCCCGGAAAGTTCAAACATAAGTTTGAGTACGATAACTAAAATCTTGGCCTTAGCGCATAAAACATGGACTCAAAATGACTGGAGGAGAGTCATCTTCACGGACGGACGTGTCGAAGGTCAATATCAACCAATAGTTTGAAAGATTCGAAATTTGGTTGCGGATTATTTAATTAGTTCAAATTATCATACTAATTATCCGGGATTTGTTGGCATCTTTCGAATTATTCCATGTAGGTTGCACACGCTCTTAAGTCAATGAGTAGATTTGAGTGTTAAATTTACACATTAAAACCATATATATTTATATACTCGTAAAAATGCAAAATACTGGAACGTAAATTTTCATTTTCATATATTTCGTTACGAACATTGGAATAATCCGTTCAAAATAATAAATCAAGAAAAAATTATCAACAAACTATTCATATACCTAAAAGAGGAAATAAAATATTAAAATTAAATCATTCAGTTGATCCCGGGACTTCTACTGACGAACTTTCATTAAAAGAATATTTTTTAAGTTTTCTTGCGGTTCAGAATTTGGATAAAATTACTTTACATATTTACGAAAATAAGGGACATTACAATATACATATATATGTATGTTATATGTGTAATTTTTTTATACATATCTGCGCATACATATAAGGCAATTTTCTGAATTATATCCTCTGTTTAAACCATTCATAAGTCTTGTTAAGAAATAAATGTTGGTATTTAAAAACAAAAATTCAGTAGAGATAAAAATTTAGAATGGGACCTTGTAATGTTTATATTAAGCTACACCAAGTTACATTGATATCTACTCTGCAAATCTAGTATAGCTATTAAATTCCAAGAATATCTTTCAACTCGGACTTTAGCAATATGAAGAAACACTTTTGTGATATCTCTCAGATGTGATTAAGGAAACACTCACTTAATGAATCACCTACTGTGTCTATACAAGCGAGTAGGATAACTTTGCTTCGCAAACCATGTATGCTTAACGCTACTCAAAGTTACCAATTTTTCCTTAACAGGGCTCAAACAATGGCATATGATGTCAAAGCAGCTCCAGTGCCAAGTGTGCGATTCCACCTTGGGGAGCACAATGTGGGCTTACCCATTTTTGATTTATAGTGAAAATTAGTGTGTAAATTAGTTACATCCAAGTTTACTTACGCTCTGAATCTGGTAATTGAGGAAGCCGAGCATCAATTCCAGCACAGGTGGTAAGCAGATGCGGATAATGGCGCTAAGTCGGAAGCAGGCCTATTAGAGCATTATAAAATTTGAAGAATTTCACATAATCACACGTCCGTACGAAGAGAACACACTAGGCAGCGGTAGTGCACGACGACGGCAGCCAAGGCTTGTCCATTTTTGGCACTATTAATCAGGGGCTCCAACTGTCAGATACCGTAATTTGATAATTTAGCAGCAATCAGCCGGTTTAGCGACATAGGTAGTCAACTGGCGAGGTTCGCTGGATGAAATTCATAGGGAGATCGTGCGAGCGCTTAAAGGGATAGCGGAACGGCAATTTGTTCCAGTGAAATTAGGCAAAGAAGGAAAAACTTAATCAGAAATAATTTGAGTCCGACTCCAGTTTGACGTAGACAATGACGACGATTCTACGCTTGAGCGAGTCCCGTAAAGGCATATCTTTCCTGGGCGTGAACTCAAGGTAACTCACAGAGATAGAAAGAAGTTCATGCTCGAATGGATACCTCCGCTTCGTTTGATAGACATAATTTACTGCAATTAATTTTGAGACTTTTGTCAAGGTAAATCATGCGTTAATAACTGGCTTAATGGGGCCTGGACTCACTCTATGGCGAGTCATCTAATTTAGCTGAAGGTATGCGTTTTAATATCACCTGATTGTTTACCTGCCGACATGTGACTCTGCACTTTTGCATTGATTTGTTCGAAAGACGCGAAAATTCGGCGCAAATGATGATGTCATATCGACTATTATCAGAAAATATTGCTTGGCCTTCATGACTGCGGGACCTGTACTCCGAGGTGTACTCGTGATGCGATGAGTAACCAGGAAGGATTTGTCTTCAGGTAGATGATAAATTTTTAGAATGGCAAAAACCGCTGTGAAACAAACAAATATTTTATACTTATACCCGCGTCTTTTGGAATTATCTAAATCTGCCGAGGCGCGGCTACGTCAAAATCATTGAGGTGTGGCTATTCTCATTGCCTTGACATCAGAAGTTTGCAATGTGCTTTTGAGGCCTGGTATGATTTAAGTTTAACGGCTTTATAAATTTGATATATTAGAATACAAGAGAAATTTATCTAAAAGTGTGAATACTAAAGTGAAAACTATCAATGTTCGTTTGTTCGATCACCGATCACGTCTCGAAGGCATTTCATACAATTTGGGAAAATATTCTTTAACACTATTTGTGCCGAATTTTTGACCCTGGTTGGAATTTCCTATATAAACCAGTCATTTGACTTGTCATGATGCGTTTAATATGAATGGGCCATACGCTAGCCTAATTTCAAAATACAGACCTGAATTGCACCATATACATATAATGCTTATTGCATTTGTACACAGAAAGGTGTCTATTTACTCAAATTATTCTTCTCAACGAAAACGTTACGAATATTTGTGTAATTTAGTCTAAGAACGAGAGTGTGATGATATTGGTTATTATCGACTGAGGAATATCTTACGTATAGAGAAGTCAAAAACAAATATAGTGGACGTTAATAACCTTTCCATAAACCCTGAAGTCTGTTTTTTATGTCCTGTATGTATCATTTCTACAAGGTTGGTCATCAGTCATCACATTTACAGAGCTTATGCTGTCTTCTTTCAACCAATTCCTTGACGTTGGAATATACTCATTGGAATATACTCATCAAAACATATACCTATTCTCTATTTCTGCCTTCTTCGACTATTACTCGTCAAATACAACAACAACAGTTGTAGCGATTCTATTTGCTCTGTTTTAAGTTGACGAAATTGCAATAATGTGGCAATAGTAATATGTTTGCTTGGGCCATCTTTAGCTTGCAATAGGGGAAAACATTTTGTGTTCACTGTCATATAAAAGTGTTTATCAACAATTGGTTTGTACAAGGTTATTGCAACCGTTGTTTGTATTTAACAAAAGGAGCTCCTTAGCATAAGTTTTAAGCGAAAGACAGACAGGGGGGTTGTTTGATTTGCTTGTATGGGAAACCATTTGTTCAGCTCTTTTAATCATCTAGCGGTATAACATTAAAGTGTATTAAGTTCAAAATATTACTATGGTTCATTTTTTGTATAAGCATAAGTATTTTATGCATAATGAAGAAGACGTCGGAGAATAAAGTAAAGGAAGCCCCTCATTATGTTAAAGTGGGTATGAGTGTCAGAGCCATAGCAACGACAACCAGATGATACTACTTTAAAACCGTCTTAGAATACTTAAGGAAGATTGACGAAGACTTTTCGGATTCTCCTGATAATGTCCCTGGAGTTGTGTTGCGTAAATGTGGTGTTCCAATCGTTGAGCCTATTACTTTTATGTTTAATTTATCTTTACGTTGTTGTGTATTTCCTGACATTTGGAAGCTATTTTATGTCATCCCTATATTTAAGAAAGGTAAAAAGGACTTAATTGAGAATTATAGGCCAATTTCTAAACTTTCGCCTATTTCTAAGCTTTTTGAAGCTATTGTTAAGGACCACTTGGCTTTTTACTGTAGTTCTATTTTATCTACTAAACAGCATGGCTTTGTGAAAGCTAGATCAACGGTCACAAATCTGGTAGAATTCTCAAATTTCTGTGTAACCGAACTAGAGAGACATAAACAAGTCGATTGTGTGTACACCGATTTTAGTAAGGCATTTGACAAGCTTTCCCAGAAAGTGCTAATTTTTAAACTGCTTAGACTAGGCTTTCCAAATGATCTTGTTAATTGGATTAAGTCTTATCTAACGTGTCGTTCGTTCAAAGTGAAATTTTCCAATACTTTTTCTGATTCTGTTTCGGTCTTGTCTGGCGTCTCGCAAGGTAGTCATCTTGGGCCGTTGTTGTTCACGCTATTTATTAATGACCTATTTCCTCTTGTTCGGAATTCGCATGTATTAGCCTACGCCGATGATTTAAAAATCTTTAGATCAATCGAGACTCTACAACATGCACAATGGCTCCAAGATGATCTTGCCAGTTTTGAACTGTGGTGTTTGAAAAATCATATGCAGTTAAATGTCAGCAAATGTACCTTTATTTCTTTCAGTAGGAAATGCTCCCCTTTGGAGTACTATTATAAAATCCTCGGCAAGACTTTGTCTAACCAAGATAGTGTTGTTAACCTTGGCTTAACCATCGATAATAAATTTAATTTTGGACGCCATATCAATAATATAATTAATCGGGCGAATTCAGCACTTGGTTTCGTAAAACGTTGGTCGGAGGAATTTGACGACCCTTGTATCTTAAGAATTTTGTATTGTACTTTCGTCCGTCCCATACTGGAATACGCATCTATAGTGTGGATGCCACACTATAATGTGCATATCAATCGCGTTGAGGCGTTACAGAAAAGATTCCTATGCTACGCTCTTCGCCTCTTGCCATGATCTTCCTCCGTATGCAAGCAGATTGAGGTTATTATGTTTGACGCCGCTTTCGAAGCGTAGAGAGGTTGCGGGTGTTTTATTTATGCATGATATTGTTAGTGGCGGTATAGACTCTCCCACTATCTTAAGTCTCGTGAATATTAATATACGCCCCCGAGTGACCAGAGGACGAGAATTTTTATATTCTTCCTACCACCGGACAAACTATGGCACTTTTGAACCGATGTCGTCTATGTCTAGATATTACAATAATTATTTTAATTGCTTGGATTTTAATTATTCCAAATACACTTTAAAGAAAGCACTATTGAACTATGTGGAAGTCTAATTTTATTCCTAATTATATTTTATTGTTCACATGTTTCATACATACATAGTATTTTTAATGAAATTATTTTTTGTAAATTTTATTGCATAGCTATTTAATGATCCCTTTTCCTTTTTTTCTTATTGTAAGTGTCAGATGGTCAACTAATTGTACCTGTTGATGATGAATGAATAAAGATAAATAAAGATATTAGTAGAATATGCAAAAATAAGGTACCTGAACGTCAAAAGAGTCGCGGTGGTAGCAAAGCGCTCACAGCGTCAGATACTAGGAGGAGGATATCATGTCTAGTTCAATGTGGGGCAATGGATATCGCAGTACAAGTTAACGCACATCTGGTCAATACACAAAATTTCACTGTATTGTGTTGTATCTGCCATCAAGATTTCAAAATTCATCAATAAATAATTTCATTCTCAGATTATCATTTAAGGGGGTGTTCTCATGGAGCAATTTCAAAAAATCGATTTTTTTTTTTTTGCATTTTTTTAATCTATATATAAGTACAATTTACCCTGTGAAAGGATTTTTGGAATTCGATCTCTAACATTGCTTAAATGACCTTTGAAGTCGACATGTAAAGCGCGAACCGGAACGAAATGCCGACATTGCAAAACTTTAAACGCGTTTTTCTCGAGAACATGTTTTACAAAACGGTTAGCAAAATTCTGACGGCTGTAATTGACCGATCGACTTGAAATTTTCACAGAACCCTCGAAATACATTTTCGCAGGTACCCACGTACGGATTTTGCGAAATCTTAAAAATTCGATTTTTAATCCACGTTTTTATTCGAAAAAAAACGCGAAAAATGAATTTTTTTTAAAAATTTGGCGCCATTTTGTCAATTTTGAAGATATCGAAAAAATCGTACGTGGGTACCTAATCGAGAGGATACTGAATGATAACATTTCGGTCATTTCTGTTTCAGACCACCCACGGAGGCAGAATCCTGCAAACACTTTGCCTCTGCAAATTTTTAGACCACTTTTTGGACTACAGCCAAAGACGCCATTTTGAATTTTTATGTAATTCAATAATTTTCTTAAATGTATTAAATGGTCCTTTTGAACCTCCAAAAAACTGCAAGTGTTTATCTTTATTCGTTTTCCCATACAAAAAATAAATGTAAACCCTTCAAAAATGGTGCTTTCCATGAGAACACCCCCTTAATGGAAATTGATGAAAAACGAAATGTTTCATTTATTTCAGAGAGATTATCTTCAATTAAGTTCCGCATAACCATATCCTAATCCTGAAATATAAAATCGTCAACAAATGCAAAGAGAGCAATCCATAAAATCAACTGATTCTAGAACCTAAGAAGTTTCACTTCTAACGCGCGAGTCTCACGCAGATTTTTTGCACCATGTCCCAGCCTGTATGCTTCTTGGCAAGCTTTCATGCCGTGGAGTCGTGTCAAAATCTGTATGGTGTATTTTTAAGTTATTAATTTTCACTGTAAATTTGTACCTCAACTTAAAATATTTGCCAATCAAAAAGTGTCTCATAACCCACATATGTATGCCAAATTAATTGCCGGTGATTGCAATTCTGAATTTAGTCGAAGAATCACTTACAAAAAGCTTTCATCTTTTTCACCACCAAATTTTTCCCATCAGTGTGAATTATATGCAAATTAATTTTATTGGCAGTTTCACTTTTGAGCGGAAGGCAAAGTTCAACAGGAAAATTATGATTGCATCCGAATGTTAATCTTGTTTTAGTGAAAGAATTTCACTTTTGCGATTGTTTGCAAATTCGGCTTATTAAAAAATTGCCCTCTTGGGACGATAATTATTTTGAAGGTACTCCTCCAGACCATACAAACCAATTCAACATGAAGTGTGATTTCGGTTGGGACCGTGAATTTTATGTAGAGCTGCACATGCATAATTCTAAACATTAGCCTCTGGACAATCACTCTCATAACCCATTAAAAACCATAAGAACCCAGCAGTGAGACACTGCCTCGTACCTTTAACCTTATCGACGAGCGGCTTTCCTTTTACCCACACGAAAACTTTCACCATTGTCTTCCCATGCATCCACCTCCGTAGGTACGTTTCGGAGTGCCTGGATGACTCCGCAACGCCTTTTGTGCCTCGGTCTCTTTATTGTCGCAGCCTGCATTAGTCGCCGGGCATTCATTATTATTTGAAGAAATTACAGTACGAAGGTGTGTCACACTCGGCTCAAATTTCAAAGCCACCTGGTTCTGATGAAAAGAGGAAGACCACGGAGCGGGAACGATCTGCCTAACTAAAAATCCCCCATTCAGCCCCGACCTCGTAATGAGGCAGAGAAGCGGATTCATCTTTTGAAAGGAGGAGAGCTCCGCTTCAATTACTTTATTTTTCACGTAAGTGATTTACGTTACTCCACAGCCCCCAGTTCAAGGCGTAATTGGAGGATCGTACCTGGATTTGGGTTTGCTATGAAAATACCTCGCAACTCCTCATTTCTGCACTTTTATTTGTAACTATGTAAAATATGAACACTAGAAAAACAGTTCAGAAGGTGCACAGTAAAAACATTTTAAAAGCATACACGAACCGGTGCCACCAGAGGGTTCAATGTGTCCCGTGGTTCAACACGCCGTTTAATTATTTAAATTTCTTAGCAGTGCAAAGCAACTATATGAGCTGTTGAGAATCTGAAAAGAATTTGTGGTAGAGAGTTTTCGATATAGGAAGGGATCATTGTCACCTTAGTAAACATATTCAAGTCGAAAGTGTACAACTTGATGGCGGTTATTCTAATCGGGATTTTGAACCGTTCCATCATTATTAGCATAATTTTTTTGTTACCCAAACTCCATCCAAACCAGTTTGAATCGTACAGTGAAAAGTTCAGCAGCTCGCTGTTCACGGTGATTTCGTTGCCAAAGTAGCAGGCAAAAAAAATTTGCAAAGTCATACAAATCTGGTACAGCAGCGACATTAGAAGGTCTATTGAATCATCCGACGGTGAAAGCTGCAAAATGTCAATAAAGTATCAATTTGTTCTTTTAATTCTAGAAACGTACAAAGGACAATTTAAACAAACTCGTGCAAATAACAATAATGGATCCACCAATTTGCACAGAGTACGGCCTTTGGATCACACCTTCCAACTTATTGACGTAGTCCAAAATTTCATTGTGAAAAACGATGCATTCAATAAGAGAGCTCCTGATTTTGTCCTGATCGTCTGTATCATGTCCAATATTGTTCAGATGTTCCAGAAGATACCTTAAGAGGCAGCAGACATGTAGCTGCTGAGACGCAGCCCAAGTGTCGTAAGCAATATTGATGAAACAGAACAAATGCATTCCTATTACTTGGTAGGCATACACGACAAGAAACATCAAGACTCCATCTAAACGCATAGGGTAATAGGCGACTACAGGTAGTGTCCTTTCCCCAATTATCAACGGCTGCAGGCTCCAGATTATCAAACAAGCAATTGAAAGAACGAAGTAGATATTTCGTGTGAATCTCGCCGTTGCCGCACGCTCATTCAAAATATCAAACTCGCGAGGGTTTCGCGGCCGAAATTTCTCATCATACAGCAAAGCGGTGAGCTCTTTATAAATTTCATTTTGCATTTTTATGTCAACAAATTTCGAGAGCACAGATATTTCCGTCGATAAATAGTAAAAAACACCAATGACTGCAATAAGGTCGCTTAGGTTTAAAAGAAAATAGGTGAACATGCTCAGCATATAGACAACAATCCAAAACAGAAGAATGTGCACAAAATTTAGGTGATAAAGGATCCTCTTCAACAAGGACGTGCTTGGTGGCAGAGGCCACAATCCAAGGAGGACGAAGAGCCTCTTCTGGTATTTGTAGAACGCCTGGATAGAGACGTTTTGGTTCTCTTGCACAGACATTTCTTAAGATTTTTCAACTGACTGGAGCAGGGCAATTGCACTCGTTATATAGACTCCCTAAATTGCAGCTTTGATGCGGCTAATGATTCAAATTATCCTGCATATAATGGCTTTTAATGATGGCTGGTATCCTCGAAATTGTGAAGTCTTTTGCTAATATTTTAACTGCAGCTGCGTACATACATTGTAAAATTTTAATAAAGGGCAATAACGACATTTACCGGAGAGCCCAAGAATCGCCCCTATGTTTACCTTTGAATAATGCTTAGACCAATCAGAATCTGAAACAGCTTGCAATAATTATTACGAAACATACAATATCTTAGCGATTCAGGGGGTTATAGTTGGAAACTGTTTTACAATCTTATAAAATATTTAAAAATTTTAAGTCTGGATTGTTAAATAAAACGTAAAAGTCCAATACTATCTTAATTACAGAAGGCACAAGCAAGAAATACAAACAACAAAATAATCAGTTTAAAAATTAATAGTAAAGTGATATGTTGTTGACCAAGCGCATTCTGTCGGTTCAATTTTGGGTGGCTTTTTCGAATAAGCGAATAATAAATACAAACCATGCTTACTCCAAATCATCTAAACGGAACATAAATATAAAATGAATTGCTAAAGTGCTCGGATTGACAGATACCCATATCGGCAGTTCTATCTAAGCTTAAAAAACACCAGCAGGAATACATGAATGAGTATTATTATTGGCTACTCAAAAAGACGGGGTAAATGTGAGTCACTCACGCACTGATGGTTCCTTGCAATATCACAAATTATTTTATTCATACAATAAATGATTAATTATAATATATGCAATTATATAATTATAGTTTTTATTATTTTATATAATAAAAAAAATCAGTCAATATGTAGGAATTAATTTCACGTAAAAGTATTGAAAAATAATTGTAAAATACTTTTGGCTTCATTATATAGCATACTAGATTGCCCGGACCCGGCATTTCCCGGGATACTATTAAATTTGTATTTAATTTTACAACGCCTCCCTACTGCACCACCGCCTCTCCTATGTGACCCAGCGTTTTCCTATTTGCGTTTTGCACATGTTTCAGATATTTTCCAACAGTATTATTAAATTTAGTTTTCTTAATTTTACACCATCTCCTTATTGCACCCCTCTCCCATATCTCCCAGCGGGGTGGGGGTGGTCTCATATTTGGAAATTTGAATAGCAGATTCGAAATCAATGATCCCGAAAATTCCCTAGTGCGGATTTTCAGGGAAATCCGTTGAAGTTTAACTTTTCGGTCGCCATATTGATCAACCATCTTGATTTCCAAAATTTTGATGGCAGATTCAAAATCAGTGACACCAAATACCCAAACCAAAAACAAAAGTTCGGATTTTCAGTGAAATCCCTTGAAGTTTAACTTTTTCAGTCGCCATATTGGATCCGACATTTTGAATTCCAAAATTTTGAATGCAAGCTCGAGAACTGCGACCCCGAAAACCTCCAATTACCTTTTTCATAAAGATTCCTTGAAGTTGGAAAATTCGCTTCCTATACAAAACGAAAATTTCGATTTTTTCGATTTTCCGGCTTTTTTTGGTGTTTCCCGAATTTTCTTTTTTTAAACTTCCCCTGTATTATAGCGAACAAAACAAAAAAAAATTATCGAAATCGGTTAAGCCGTTTTTGAGTTTTAGCGAGATGTACAGACAAACATTCATTTTTATATATATAGATAAAGAATATAGAATAACAGTTGATTATTTTGTCGCGTCGAAATTCGTCATAGTTTGTGATTTATATACAGCCCCTTATACGAGTAATAGAAGATCTCACAATGGCTTGCCCGTCGGAAGGCGTATTAAACGCATTTTTCCCGACACATATTCTTTGCATCTTGTTGCGACGATGAAAAAATAAATATGATGAAAACAAAAAATAATTAAATTTTTGTCAGTCTTTTGACGTTAAAACAAATTCCTAAATATTGCTTGATTCTGCATTTTATAACCCAGAAAGTCCCATAACTTGAAAACTAAAGCCTGTCGGGTGAATTTCTTTCAGGCACGTACTCTAGAAACACTTTTCCCAATATACATACACACATACACATAACCCCGACTTAAACCCGAAATTTATTTGTAACATATTTGGTAGTCCCCTTGTTAGAGAAAAACATTTTGCTTCTTTGTATCATACCGTTCCATACCGTTATGTGTGTCTTGCTTAAGACCAATAGTGAAAGACGATACCTAAACATATTTTTAGATAAAATATTTGAAACCAAAAATAAAATAAAATTCTATACGTTTGTTTCTTACAAAAGAGAAAAGAAACATAAAATACAAAAAAAAAATTCTGTTTGAATTAAAGAATGATTTGTTCAACTACTGGTGGGCGTTCATATAGTCGAGGAGGTAGCGTCCCGTTTTTAGTACATACTGTTTTCATCCCGATTGATTGAAAAAAATATTTAGGTTGATTAGGCCAGGGAGGGTGGATTATACCTCAGCTACTCGAATAAAGTTATACAAAAATGTAAAAAAATAAGTTCATTTTATTCCGGGTGAAAATTTGCCACGTGACTTTTAATATATTTAGAAGTATGAAAACAATAATAATATAAGTTTAAGTTTTTGTGGTCACAGACAACAGACAATAAATTTCATATGCAACATGTTTCTTTGCGACAAAAGCTTAAGTCTCTATCAAATGCGGCGCATATAGTGGTCATTGTAATGCTTCAGATTGCAGCCCATATAAACGGAGTGGCAACTACAAAAAATGGAGTGTGTCTTGTTGGTGGACAATATTATTATCAGGAAAGGTTCAATATACTCGATCTGATGAGGGTTGTAAAAGTCACCCTATTTTTTTCTGAACGTAGAGAATTTCAGCTTTCATTTCCAATTTTCTGCTTATACTCGATATTTTTTTTTTTAAATCTTAAGAACAAACCATGATATTGTTTTTTTTTTAGATTTAAAAAAACAACTTTGAGTAGGACTCATATCTGTGACTGTCTAGATGCAGACGATGAAAATAAATAAATACGATCAATATTATTATGTCCAACAAGCTATTTAACAGTTTCTGCATTGAAGCCCAATGAAAAATTCAAAATATATATAATATTATAATAATTTACATTTTAATCATAAAATAAACACATTAGTTTTATTTTCGTGATGTGAATTGGTACGTCAAGAAAAACTTTATATTATGCAAAAAATTAAGCTAGTAGATGTATCTAATTTAATAGTAAGATTCACACCCGTTACATTACTTTCCAAGCAATAATAATAAAATCTAAATAATTTTTTGATACGTGCTAATAAACAGGTATGTATGTTGTAATTGATTAAAACACTTTATTACCAATATGTGGTGAATCTTTGTTTTATTTGAATTATTAATTACGCCGTAGACGACATATTGTAATGTTAATGTCACTCCCACCATATGTATGTATATATAATATATATATATATGTTTATAAAAGTCGAATTACTGTTTAATCTTGCCAGGAATCGTATAAAGTTTGATAAGCCACGTTATCGATTGTTTCACTTGCTTTTTGTTTGGTGTCTTATTGCTCCGTTTTTGTATAAATCGCTTTAATACATTTAAGCCATTGTAAATTTGCAGTGTAACCAATTCTAAAAATAGCATATCTTTAGGCTTGCGCCTAAATCAGTGCCTCTCAATCAGTGTTTTTATAATATACTCTTACAATAATGTTTAGCATAATATTACTCATATAAATCAAAAGGCCGTAACAAGCGAATTAAATGGAATTTATTATATGCCCAAGTAGAAAATCCCACTTAATATCTCCCCGTATATCTGCATAATTTCCGATGACATTACACATTCGGACATTAATATTCTTCGTATATTACACGAAAAATTATACCTTAAGAGCACTTCGCTTAAACACCTAACTCGCTCAGTTGCTCAGTTTTTTTTTTTGCCCAATTTAAGAAAACTATTGTAAGATGCCCCTTTTAAGTGCTTTAAATCAACCATCAACGCCATCAACGAAAAATCTAGTCACATTCTTGTACTTTTATACAATTTTACCTAATCAGTGACAAAAATAATATTTCAGCAATAACATTGTATGTCAGACCAATTTAGTTTTTGCTTCAGCGTGGAAAACTATCGAATTTCGATATAACGGATCCATTATGGCATTGGAAATTTCTCAACTTTAAGGGATTGCTATGAAAACTGGTCCTTTTATTATGAGTGCCCTGGGCGTAGGCAAGAATAAGTGAATTATATAATAATATTATAAACTTTCTGCATTACACGGAATATTATAAGAAATTTGCACATTTATAATGTCATAGGATCGCAAAACGACAAAAACTTCATTCGAATCCATCAGCGCAAACTACTGGCGAATTTTGCATATACATATATACATTCATATATAATACTTACATGCCTACATCCTACATATACCTACTACTTTCCGAAGTAAAAAAAGGAGGAAATGAATTTCGTCATATATATCTAATAGAAGACAACAACAATTCTCTACAAAATAATTGCTACAGAAATCCGAAACCCAATAGTTAAACTTTTTTTTGTCCACAAAAAAGAATATTTTTTTTAAAAAGCAGTGAATTCGAACACAAATTCTCTCGCATTTTCACCAAACATAAAAACAGACATCAATGCAAATGTACTGTACTCAATGAAACGAATGGATACGACCAAAAAACAACAAAATTTAACTGCAGATTTCATCTATGATGTTTTCCTTAACCATGTTGTCTTGTCATCCACATTACCAATATCCTAGTGCGGTAGTACATAACATACGTATTGCAATCATTTTCGGAGCCCTTAATTTTCAATTATAAAAGCGCAACATAACGAATTTTTCCGAATATGAATATTAAGTTATTTCTTAACAAATTTTTTCCAGAGAGGTTACAAATATGTACAATGACGAATTTGCTTTCCGCAAAATAAATGTATGCTAACACCTCGTGTATTTCGCGATACTTCCGTAAGGTAGCGATATTATTACTTGTAACTTTTGTTTATTTTTTGAACATTATTAAAGTTTTTCTCACTAAAACAGGGAAACTTGAAGCAACCCAGCAACCGAACTTTAATCACTCGCTCTTTAAGGAGTTGTGTAACTTAAGTCTTTCAAATTACATATCCCAATCCCGATCCCGACTTGGCATTATTTAAATGCTGCCTTAACTTTTCCTAACTTAGTAAGCGCACGCAACAGCACGGACTCAGGTAGAAAATTTGTTGAAGTAGTTAAACACTAAACTTATGCAATAAAGCGCAGCATTTCATTATGCTGCAAAATGCACTGCAACTGTAAAAACGATTAAAGGATTACCTTTGCGTGCAAACTTCAATAAAAACTTTCCTTCAAGAGAAAATTACTATAAAATGAAGGCATTCTGCGGAGGTGATGACTGTGTGTGCGATTTGATAGGAATCAACTGAATTTTGATTGATTTTATTAACTTTGTAGACTGGAGATTCGTAAATTGAATAAACATAATGATACCTACATAGTTCCATCAGTGCTCAAAAATAACTGCATACAGTCACTCACGTCAAAGTTTCTCTATAATAAGTTTTATGTGTATAAAGAAAGACAAATTTCTAAAGTTGAATCTTTTTATTGTTATTATTATTACGTCAAACCAAGAAGTGGTCACGATGGAAAATCAAGCAAAAAAAATTCTGGCTGCATTTTCATCAAAAACTGTTATGTATCTGGACTGCGTTGAAAATTATTTTCGAAAAATAACTAGACGAGGAACACAGGTACAGGAATAAGAAATTGTGATTCCTTACCTTAAGAAAATCAAAACGTTAAAATAAATCAGTGAAATTGTAATTAAAGCGATGCGATTGTGTTTCATATAAAAAAGCAGTCAAATATACATCAGCTCAGGATTACTTTCTAATTCGATCTGGGGACACGGTATTGCCTCCGCCAAGTCGAGCACCGCCGTACCATCCTTTTCTCGAAGCAGTTCAGGCCATTTTCAATAACCAAACAGGCATTGTATAAACACGGTATATTTCATATTTCATTCAATTTGAACCAGTAGTTTAAGAATTGTAACTAATCAAAGTTTCTTAATTTTGTCACTCACTGACTGACCGATCATCAAAACTCTAAGGCACTTCTAGCAGACATAGGAGCTTCAAATTTAGAATACAATTAGTGTTTAGGAAGGAGTTTTAGGAAGTTTCAAGGAAAAACTAAAATATTTTCCAATTTCGGTCCAGTTTTCTTGATACACCAACTACATAAATAACTTTGTCATCCCATATAAATATAGGACCCTAGATTAATTAATATATTTGCAGTGAATGAATCAGTGTACCTAAACAATCTAATTTAATATAATATTACTTGTGAGATACATTGTGTTTTTAATAAAAAAAAATAAAAAAAAAGATAAATTGTGTTTAGTGCGATTGCCAAGTCAATCTATTTATTTAAAACATAAAAGATTTTTAATATTGATATGGTTACTATAAGATGTTGTTAGGTTAGCCAATTAAGTAATAACTTAAGACAGAAGGACCCTTAAGTAGGGACTGAATAAATCGGCCGACTTGGTATTACATGGATCTCACAACTTTTTACGATTGCGATAGAAGAGCTGAGTTGCGAGACTTGGTTTTCTAGCATGGAATTTTACCGATTTTTCAAACATTTTTTTTTACTCTTTATTGCCAAGTAAAAAACTGATATAACAATTTTTAAGTTTTTTTTTTTAACAAACGATAAAATAATAGGAATCAAAATAAACGGGTTCTTCATGTATTTCCAAAACTTACTTACAATACTAAGTTGGCCGTAATAATGTTCATTGAAAGTACTAACTTACCCTCACGAGTGTTTACTTTCATATGTACATTGCACATAGTTGTAAAAAGACTATCGTGACTAATTGTAAGTGAATTTTTATAGACTAGCATTATTTAATTCCTTTTAAAATGTTCCTAATCGATAAGGTCAGCCACGAACAAATACACTAAGCTGCTCATACATCTAGTTGTTTACTTGGAATGAGAATTGAGAGTTGAGTAAGCAGCCGAAGAAATGCATATTTGTATTATTAAAAAATAATATGATAATATTAAGTCAAGCAACACACTAAAGTGATTATTAATAGCAACCCATAATTCAGACAAATACAATTAATGTGACCTTTCATTATTCGGCAAATTCAATCTTCTTTCTGTCCCACATCAAAAACACAGCGTCATTTTACCTTTGGACCTCACAAGTAACAAGGCACAAAAAAATGATAGCGCTCTTAACCAAATATTCTCCGAGTAAGTGTGTTATGCCACCTCCCCTCGAAGAGTCCAAATCCAAGCTGATTACTATAGCAGAGCCGGAACGGTCTTTTAATTTTTAAAGTCATACAACGAAAGCCAGCAATCAGGCAGCTAATACGTTTCTTCATAGCTGAGCTCACTTGGCTAGAAAGCAGCCGGTTCAGTCTGAAAAGTGTTCGGGTACCGGTTGGCGGTTGGTTTTAATTCAAGTAGGGAAAGTCTCATCAGACTCTGGCTGTCGCATCTGACTTCATTCCTGGATATATCTTCCAGCTGGAAGTGTGTGAATCGAAGTGATTGCGTGCTATCTGAGCATATAATAACTGTGAGATTTTGCAATGGACTTTACGGCGCGAGTTCTTTTGTCCGTGCTTGTTTTCGGCTTGGCTATTTTATACCAAAATTACCGGGAAATTTCAAAGAGTTTGCCTGCACCACAATTTGATTTAGAGGCATACTGGGGACCCGGGGATGGCGCTTCTTACAAGGAGGATCCTGCGATTCTAACTAATAATATTATTTACCCAGATGAGGTTGAACTTGAACGTTTCTTCATAATGAAAACCCCTTCAAACAAACTAATTTTTGACCTGGACAGGTAATAGTGGACTTGAGAGCACGCCTTAACCGGACTTTAGTGCTGCATAAGCCCCTGGAAGGCGTTGGATTCGAGTACGGCTTCAACAGTGAGAAGCTAAAGCAGGTCGTTGCCTACTGGCGAGATGACTATCTGCCTAGATGGAGGGAACGGGAACTCTTCCTATGGAAGTTTCCGCATAAGACCACAGAGGTGCAAGGGTAAGATAAGAAACCTGAATATTTCGTAACATTGGTAAATGGTACTCCGCACTCTGGGTTTAAATTCGAGTCCGAGAGATAACACTGCTAGAGAACCTACTATATTTGGAAAACATGGAAGAATTGCATAGGAACATACATACAAAATTACAATTTATGTGTTTTTTGAGTTTGAACATACATACGTACGTACATATTAACATGCAAACCTTATCATTAGCTTTGCCTACCTGGTGACTGCGCATTAATTTCCCCGAGAGGGAAGGTTATTTATTGATGAGAAGAAGCTTTATAAAAATAAATATTGTTATGATGGAATTATAATTAAGCTCCCCACAGCTTTAATAAGCGGTGTCAAATTTAAGTCAAATGAAGTGCAAATGAAAACAAAAGCAAACAAAAATTAGGTCTTGTGTTACTTAAGGCTATGTATATCGAAGCAAACTATTCTAATTTAAATATTTGGGACAGGACGCACGCACGCGACTATGACAGCATTTTTTAATTGGATATAACAGAGCAAATTATTACAGTAGTGTTCTACAAGGAGTGTTTTGAATTTGCAGTCAGTAATATGTATATCAATCTTTGAAAAGAAGTTATACAAATTAGGAAAAATTCATTACATATCCACGTTTACTTTTGGAACATTTTACCCCCACTCTGCATAAAGTTTTTCCCAGATAAATGTTAAGTCCAAAGTACTCCAACAGACCTTATATTATACATTCATGATGGCGGCTTAATAGAGGATTAAGAACACTACAGTTCTTTAGATTTTCATAATTGTTGACACTTGAGGTCATTTTATTTTAAATATAATGACCAAGTTTAAAAAGAGTTAGGGATATATGTAGTTTATGTAGGTTAGAGGCGAAATATTAGAAATAAACTTGAAGTTCAATATGTACGTACGAATTTCCATTGTAATGCAACACGGTCGATTTGGTCGACAGCGAATACTACGACACTCATAGCGCCCATGGTAGATGTAAGATGATACGTTCACGTTCATGTGCAATTTTCCGGGATTTATGCATTCGTTCAGATAAGATGTCAACTTAGGCGGGTACCACACAATACTGAGGTACGATACGACTGCGATACGATTTCGATGTTCATTTTTGTACATTTTACACGTTGCAATTAAGAGACACTATGTATATTGAATTAGATGCAACTGAAATATCAATTTAAAATTCTGAAAAGTTTATACACTACTAACACTTCATCCACAAACGACCCCACAAAGAAATCGAATATATGAGCCGATATTTTGAAAGTAGGTACCCATAGTTATAAGTCCACTGTTTTAACGTGCCATTTTAAGAATTTCTACCATTAAATGCTAAGTCCTCCCTCGCCTCCCTTCCTCTCATTTCTATACCTATTAACATTGCATTTTTTATACGGGTGTTAGATTGGTGGCCGATAAACAGAAATAATGAAATCTGTGGAAAAACAATTATGTTGACCCATTTTTTAGAATTAACAGTGAAGTCAAAAATTTGTTTTCACTTACCCAATGGAGTGCTAGGCCTCCTGAAATGCAACGACCTTTTGATTTTAACCCTTCAATCACCAGATATTTTCCTTCAAACTCATTATCAAATTGCCTCTCCTAATTGTTAAACTATTGATGAAAAACATCTTAAAAAATTCTTAATGTAAGCTTTAGTTAGTACTTTCAATGAAAACTATTACTGCCAACTTAGTATGATAAGTTTTGGAAATATACGAAAATACCATTTATAACCGTTTACCGTTTATAACCTTAATTCATAGTTTTGTATTAGTTTCGTTCTTGGTAATAAAAAAAACAAAAATTTTTGAAAATTCCCACACACTTCCTACTTACAAATATTAATGAAATTAAAAAGTAATTCTGATCTGTTGTTCCTGTACGGACTCCTATAGATGCACGCATAGTGTTATTTTGACTAACTTTTTTTACTTTCTTTTATGCGAAACGCGAAAATAGTTGATCCTGGTGTCTTTAAAACCTTATATAATTATATAATAATATTACAACGGGAGTGACGAGTAATGAGAAAATGATTTATTTATTTTTCAGACTGCGGGTTCACTATTTGCACACAAAAGTAGTGAGCAATGTCGCAAAGAAGAAGGTGTTCCCCCTCTTACTATTGCATGGATGGCCAGGATCAGTGCGAGAATTTTATGAAATTATTCCCAAATTAGCTTTAGCGAATGATGAAAGCGACTACCTGTTTGAAGTTGTCGCTCCAAGCTTACCAGGATATGGGTGGTCGCAGGTACCTGATCTAAATTGATTTTGAACTTAAATTCAAAATATTTATATAAAACATCTATTTTCAGGCACCTTCAAAACCAGGTTTTGGACCAGCAGAAATGGCCGTAGTTCTAAGGAATTTGATGATAAAACTTGGCTACAAACAATTCTTTATACAAGGTGGCGATTGGGGCTCCCTTGTAGGCAGCAATATTGCTACACTATTTCCCGAAAATGTAATTGGATATCATTCCAATATGTGTGTCACAAATTCCCCTCTATCTACAATTAAGCTTTTCATTGCTAGTTATGTCCCCTCATTTTACGTAGAGAAAGAACACGAAGACTTTTTCTTCCCATTATCAGAAAAACTTAGTTCTATCATTGAGGAAACAGGTTACTTCCATATTCAGGCAACTAAACCGGATACAATTGGTACAGCATTGAGCGACAACCCCGTAGGATTAGCTGCTTATATACTGGAAAAGTTCTCAACGTGGACAAACTATAACTATAAAAAGTTAGAGGATGGCGGACTGGACAAAGATTTCACCCTTGATGCATTACTTGATAATATTATGATTTATTACTTAACAAACTCCATTACAACGTCAGTTCGATTGTACTCTGAAGCATTATCACATCATACACGAGAATTACACCTGGAACGTGTGCCAACAGATGTGCCCACCGGATGTGCTCGATTTAAATACGATTTGTTTCATTCAATGGATTCGAGCCTTAAAGAAAAGTATACGAATTTAATCCAATCTACGTATCATAACGACGGAGGACATTTTGCAGCATTACAAGTACCAGAGGTGCTTTTTAAAGACTTCATTCAGTTCGTAAAAACAGTTCTAAGCACAAAACAAGTATAATCTTTTCCAGTTAAGTTTCAATGTATGTTTTGGTATTAAAGTTTTTGTACAATGTGTTGAAGTTGAATGTTTCAATGCAATCTTACATTATCAACTAATTTCTAATTTTTTACCTATTTGGTATTTGATATGTACCTTATAGCCATATCCTATAGTAAATCTTTGAAGTTTTCAACTTCTCTGAATTAACTCATTAGCATAGTTAAAGCTCACAATAATACAGAAAGAACCTTCTACAATAGAGTGCTCATATGGTTCGTCTAGTGGTTAATGGCCACAGAAAAGAAAATTACTTCACATTCAACTCCAAGTTTTTGTAAAAACGAGGTAAGCTTAATAATCAACAGACAATCATATCAGTAACTTTCGTGTGAAGGTTTAAATTAACGTCTTCCACTAAAATGAAATCTTATCGAACCTTACATAGTAGGAGGTATAGCTAAAATAAGGAAAGGCAGACGACTCAAATGTCTGCTCTGTGGAACACGTGATGTAACTAATATTTTTTTTGAAGTAGCATTCCGAAAATTAGCCCCTGTTAAATAGACTTAATATTCAGTTAAGGACACTAGTTAAAAAAACAGACTTGCCATTTTTAGTTTTACATATAGTGGAATGAATATTAACGTTTACAAATTTCTTGGGAAACCTTCAACAGGAGACATGTTTACGAAGTTTGTAGAAATGGAAAGACTTAATGGAGATTGGTTTAGTTGGAGACCTATTTTTTTATTTTTCGATTTAAGCCTTTTTAAAAACTATTTTTGTTTTTAATTTTACTCGCTGTCGCTGGCGTGTATAGTGGCAATACAAATGTGTCAAAAAGTCCCATGACCTGTAAAAATTGCACGCTGGAATTTGACTTGCTCAATGTTATCAGGACGAATCAGAAAGTCTAAAACCAAAACAGAGTTCCTCACTCCTTTCGCTTTTGCCGCCATCTTGAAAAATGTTTGAATCCTTTTATCTCGTGTTCTATTGGTCGCACAGAAAAAGTTATTGAATAAAAAAAAACACATTTTCGGTAAGAGCCGCGATACCGAGAAGTTCATTTTTAGAGCGGTAAGGGCGCCAAAGTCACCAAAAATCGTAGCATAACAAATTTACGTGAGTTAGCATATACATACTGGCCTTTCTAAAGTTGTGAGAAGTCGAAAAATTCACTTATTTTTCTTGATTTTGGAAAATTTTCACGCAAAGGACTTCTACATTCTTCGTTCATATATTGTGCCTTCGTAGTTCTTTAATACAGTTAAATAACTCCAATATAGATATGGCCGTATTTTTTTTAAATTCAAATTTTATTTATTTGGAAATTATTCCCTTACTGTAGTGTTGACAATTTCTTAACTTCATATCCAGGTTTGCGCCCTTGCTCTTACAACAGAATAATCTCCTATTTTGTGTTCATAATCTTAATATTACATAAGTATATATATTTTACTAAATTATCTAATTTTACTTAAGATTCCAAAAAAATAGGCATCTATATTTCCTTTATATAAAAATTAAAATTTGTAACTAATCTAAATCTTAGGACAACTATTACTCACCTAACAAGTCGTTTTGTCCTTAACATTGATTGAATCATAGGGTTTGGTGCACTGTCCCCTCTATCAAAAAATATGTCTGCGCGTTTGCCCGCAGCATCTTCAACATATTGCGCGTCAGCGTTTAAATTTATATTTAAAATTTTCTTTTGTAGTTGCTGCAATTTAGATGTGTGTGTTTTTGGTACCAAATTGCGGCCCCCATGCAATAATACATAGCTTGTAGATTATAATCTTGTTTTTCGTAATTAGTAGGGACTTCGATTTGTGAGCAGGTATAACGATTTTATAAAAATATTGATTTTTTGTACAACCTTGGCGATATGGCTTTTGTTATGTCAAAGTTCTGTCTAAGATAATGTGTTTAAACGCTTTGTGATCGATAGAAGAGAAGAAAAGGTGTTAGAGCGGGAAACGATTCGTAGCAACCGCTACTGTTTGCTGTGGACACTAATGTGCACCAGCCAGCAACGCACATAAGTTTGGACGCAAATTTTATTCATATGGGCTCATGCGTTGTGACAGACCAAGCATGCGTCGGTCGATGTGCGTTTGCACTGATGGCAGACCGAATTCTGTGAATGAACGGGTAAGATAAAAAAAAAGAGTCATGAATTAAAATTCTCCGGACTTCCGAGTTCAGTTCAGAGTTCTCGTAATTTTCCCGCACTACCTACCTAGAATTGGATCCGACCAGCGCTCATGCGAACAGCCAAACGCACATTAACTCATGCGCCTGAATTTCTATACGTTTACGTTTTCTGGCTAGTACCGACCGCATCGCAAGGTGAAGGCATCAGACATATCTGGCCCCACTTCCGATATAAGAAGCGTCTGAATATGAACGTCTTCTTGCATTCATTTTTGTACTACAGTTATAGGGTGCGGATGGCAGAACTCTTGAGGAAATATTTCGATTCAACTTATTTGTTCCGAGTGCGAGTTCTTTATAGCTTTATATTCTTTGATTATGGGCAGCAATATTGCTACATTATGATACAGAAAATGTGATCGGGTTCCATTCCACCATGAGTGTCACATATGTTACACGACACCTATTTGCCAACTATTTCCTCTCATTATACCTACGTAGAGAAGGAACATGAAGACACCTTCCTCCCAATATCACAAAGATTTAGTTATATAATTGAGGAATCAGGTTACTTCCATATTCAGTAAACTAAACCGGACACAATTGGAATAGTATTAACCGAAAACCCTGTAGGATTAGCTGCTTATGTACTCGAAAAATTCTCGACGGGGCAAACTATTATACAATCCAACTACAAAAAGTTAGAGGATGGCAGACTGGAGAAACATTTTACCCTTGATGCATTACTCGATAATATTATGATTTATTATTTAACAAACTCCACAACAACGTCCTGTCGATTGTACCATGAAGCATTCGCACATCACACAATTGCTCATGGAACTGGAACGGGTGCCAACAGATGTGCCTACTGGATTTACTAGATACGAATTATTGAATTGAATGAATTCGGTCTTAAAAGAAAAAATATACGAATTTGATGCAATCTCGGTATCACGACGATGAAGGACAATTTGCTGCGTTGCAGCTTCCAGACGTGATTTAGAAAGACTTCAGTCAGTTCGTAAAAACAGTTCTCAGCACAAAACAAGTATAATTTCTTCGATATAAGTTTTAATGTATTTTTTGCTGTTGAAGTTCTTGTACAATGTGTTGAGGTTAAATGTTTCAATACAATTTTAAATTAACAAATAATGTATGAATTATGTCTTAAACAAATATTTTGCTGATTTGATTTTTTTTTGTACCTCAAGGATTTTATACCTCAAAGCTGTATCCTATAGTAAATATTTTAAGTTTACAACTTCTCTAAATTAACATAATACAACCTTCTACATTGGAGCGCTCAGCAGTTTGGTGAGGTAGCGGCTCCACTCCACAGAAGTATGGAAGTTAAATTGAGACTCGATTGAAATCTTATAGAACCTTATGGGGTACGTGATATACGAGTAGTAAATAAATAAAGTAAAGCAATATTGCTCAATTCTTTGATCTGCTAACTTATTTTTTTTAACAATGGACTCTTTCAACATTAACTTTTTAAGTTTCCAATTTTTAGTTGCGGTATTGGCTTGACCTCCGAAAAACTCTATGCAGTACCTAGTCTGAGACCGAAGATAAGAGTTGTGTTATGTCTAGTAGAAATTCTTACCGTCTTCGAAATTAGTATAGCCTTTTAGAAACTTCTTGTACACAAATTCCGTAGCGTCAGAAGGAAGTAAAATCCTTTAAATGCTAATTATTGTATGGGAATGTTCATGGAATGGCTAACAAAAAGTTCCATCATAATTGTAATATTTCTTATAATTTTATTACTTGCATTAAAAACCATCCAACAATGAAAAATTAAGTTTACAATTTATTGTTATTTTCAGGGGCGTATAAAAGATCTTTGACTTTTTGTGAAAAGTGAGTGAGTACTCCTTTGGCTTCCTCTTTCTCAATTCTAAAATAATCACACAAGACTACTTACATATAACAATTCACAGAATCATCGAGCTATATATACTTACACTAATTCAATTTGCCTCAATTTATTGTAAAATTCATTCCTTTCGCTTTTACAAATATAAATCTGCAATAGTACGAAATGGTGTTTATTTTAATTGCTTGAAGGGTGCATATACATAGCATAGTACTTACAGCCTTCTTAAATTCTTCTGCATGATTTGATAACGATTGAAGGGTTAAAGGTGATTTCGAAACATCTTTGTTGTCATTAGACTCCAGCAGCTTGCTTGATTTTGGCGTACTTTGAAGTGACCTTCGTTTGGGTACACCTTTAGAAAATTGCAAATTTTAATGGGATGAAACAAACGATATTCTAACTAAAATTGAATGTTTTCTACTTTTTATTTACCTTTAAAGAATGCAGGTGTGCTCACAACAATTCTGTCATTTTTCTCCGTATTTTTACCAGCACTAGATGATGCTGTTGACTGAACATGTATCGCAGGAAGACCGGCAACCTTATTTTTTCTTTCATCGGATTGTGAGGAATTTAAATCGGTAAATCTTTTAAACCATTGGAGAAATTCGAAATTATCTTGGAATTTTCCCTTAACCATGCGCTCTATAGGTACATCCTGTGGATAGAATATTTAGGCTCACAACTTCTTTGGCTTTCGTGCTTCATAACAATTATACCCTTTCGATGTTCATCTTCTTGAAGGCAATTTGAAGTAATTTTAAATTATGGATATAATCCAGCTCAACTTTTGCATCAAATTTTAATTTTTTTAAAACTATTGTACCGGGAAAGAGTAACTCCATGATTTGGCAATATGCAACACCTGCAGTTTTAAGTTGTTAAAATTGGTCAGAATTACTTTAGTTCAGCCATGGTCAAAAACTCAGTTTGTGCTTTTGATTGCACAATCCAGTGATTCCTCATGTAAAGCTGAATTGTAGAAACTGTTTTTGACCACGGTCTTTTTCTAGTCTTATTAAATATTTATCAAAAGTCCTTGAAATTACTTACCTGAGCAGAGCTCTTCAATTTTGCTGTACTTAGTAGGCGTGTATTTATTTACCCAATTCAGCAAGTCCTTTCGGGAGATATTTTCCGTGGTAGCGTTGGTTAAATGAGCACTTAGTGGCATTTTGCACAATTTTAACTAAATTCTCTAGCACGATACACGTAACACATGTAATAGATTTAAGAAGTCGGTGCCTTTGAAGTGTCTGTAAAAATAGCGGATACTTTTATGTACTACTGCAGCCCTGTTTTTGCTTATAAGACAGCCTTGCAAGACTAAAATATACTTCGGTCTTATATATTTCAAAATTAGAAGAGCCTTAATTTTGCAGCTTTGCGAAGCCTCGGAGTAAACTAACTTGTCTCTGTTAAGGTGGAAACTAAAGTAATAAAATTATAAAATACGGAATAAAAAAATCCAACAACTGAACAAAAGCTAATGTTCTCTTTGACTATTACATTAAAATGAAATAAATATAAAATTAATTGTTCAAAACATCCCCAAATAAGATTTCTATTATTCAGAAATTCAACGCAGGATTGTTCCTTGAAGGGGCTACATACCTTAATGCCGTTGATTTTTGTTTTAAAGAATTTGTTTGTTCGTAAAATGTAATACGATTTAAGAAAGAAACTTCAAGAACATCACAATAACTATTAAACTATATTTCTGAACAATTTCGAAAATGGCTTGTAAGTAGATCTTATCTTATTTTCCTCGGGATAATCGATCCCGCACAATTTAATACTCTGGCACTCTGCGGGTAACTTTGAAATATCAAATGGCAATCTTATTTTTTATTGCTTATATCCGAAAACTTTGTTCGAGTCACGGCGAAAGATGGCGCTGTAATCGCTAATAAGTGTTAGAGTAAGAGTTAGGGAAATGACCTCGGAACCCATTACTTTGAATGACCTTTTGAATTATGTTTTTCAGACAAAATACTAAGATATTTACGAATTTGTTTGTGTCGCTCTCTATTAATTAAGTTTTGTTTTTAGTAATCAAGTGAGTTAATTAAAATGTTTAAATAACAGTCCTGATTTTGATGAGATCTGTTTTTAAATTGTTTATTATATTATATTTTCTCGAAATCAAGAACATTCCAGGTGTTTGACGAAAGTATTTATAATATACAAACAACAAAAACAAACTTTTTTGCAAAATTGTTTTTCGATGATATTTAATCAAACGCGAATTTACTAATAAGTGAAAACACGATGTAAAAGGTAATTATATGTGAATTATGCTTAGCGCGTCAAAATAAATTTAATTAGGTACATATATTTTACGAATCTGTTTTTCCAAATTTCCCATAGGCTCGCATCACTTATGAGATAATAAACGTCTGCCGTTTTACAAATAATTATTTAATCTTGATTAAAATGTTTAGCGCTTATCTATACAAACATTATAAAGAGGTAAAATTTGTTTGTTCGGGGTAATATCTGGAACTACTGAACTGATTCTAAAACATCCTTCACTATTAGAAAGCTACACTATCCCTGAGTAACACCGACTATATTTTATTTGACAGAAATAAGTTTAATGGTTTATAGTTAGGTCCCGGTAGGTTTATTTATTTATTCTATCTACAGGTACAGTAGACCATCTGACACCATACATAGGAAAACAAATTAAATATACTTTTAACATCGAAGTCCTAAAAACATTATTATACATTAATAAATAATTGGATAAATCAACAATAGTCGTTTTAACGTAATTCTATCACAATGAAAATCAAGTAGAGAAGAAGAGGCGTTATAATTCTGTGACATAGCCGACAGAAGTTCGAAAGATCCATCTATGGCAACAAGAATAAAGAAAATTTCGTCCTCTGGTCGTTCGTGGACATGAATTAATATTTATCAATTTGAGAAGCCGGGGAGAATCTACATCGCCAGTTAAAAGATCATGCATGAAAATCACACCTGCAACCTCAAGAGCTTTATCTCCCTTCGTAAAGAGGAAGATTTAAAGGATCTGACCAAGGGAGATGACGGAGAGCGAAACGGAGAAAGCGTTTCTGTACAGGCTCAATCCGCTGAATTCAAATATTATAGAAAGGCATCCAAACCACAGAGGCATATTCCAGAATGGGACGGACAAATGCACAAAACAAAACTTTTAAAACAAACGGGTCCGCTAGATTTTTGAACGATCGCTTAATAAACCCGGGAGTAGAATTAGCACGATTAATTATCTAGTCAACATGAAGCGCAAATGTGAATTTGATATCAAGAGTGACGCCAAGGTCCGCCAACTTTCTTAGAAAAGTTAAGGGTTTATCATTAATTTTATAAGAAAAGTCAATGACGGAAGATTTCCTATTAAAAGAAATTAGACTACGTTTGTCAATACATATTTAAAATCATGTGGTTTCTAGAGCACCAACCAGAAAAAATAATAAGAGCCTCTTGTACAGACTCAATCGATATAAAAATTTTCAAATCGTCAGCATACGCCAGAACGTGAGCTTTTCGGAAAAGGGGGAACAAATCATTGATGAAAAGGGTAAACAGCAGCGGTCCAAGATAGTTCCGCTCCAATCTAACTTCTTGACCGATTGACTTCATATTCACAACAAACTTTAGTTCGATTTCGAGAATGGTTTATAGTTAGGTGTGGTCTCGGTAGGTGGCGCCCCAATCTAAATTCTATACCAGTCGACCGATTGACTTCATATTCACGGCAACGTTAGTAGAGTTCGAGATAGGCCCCGATAGGTCGTGCCGCAATCTAACTTCTATACCAGTTGAGTGATTGACTTCATATGCACAACATACGTTAATTGGATTTCGAGAATGGTTTATAGTTAGGCGTGGTACCGGTAGGTGGCGCCACAACTTCTGTGCCACATGATCGATTGACTTCATATTCACAATATATGTTAATTAGATAAGAGAGTAGTGTATATAGGGTATTTCAATAAGGACGCTCGACTTTTAAATGTAAATAAAACAAGTTGTGTGTGAGATATCCACTCCATTTTTATTTTATTTGAAAGAATATTTTATGGCATTAAGTATGGTATATAATGTCCTTGAAATATCCGCTGCGACTTTGCTTAGTGGCACGTATTCGGAAGTTGACCCAAATTTCGCCAAAAACAATCATCTTTAGCGACGTCAACAGCGAGCGCTACAGATCGATGATAAGCAACTTCTTGTGGCCTAAATTGGATGATATGGATACCGACGACATGTGATTCCAACAGGATGGTGCTACGTGCCATACAGGGCATGCCATGATGAATATTCTACGCGAGCAATTTGAGACTGGCCACCGAAATCATGCGATTTTTTTAAGATAAACGTTTCGCAAAACGTTTTCTTAAGAAACGTTTGTCTTTTTTTTTGTAATTAAATTATTTCTTTTTCAAAGAAACGAATAGAACATTATAGTATTGCTGATTATTCTGACAGTCATGTCACCTGATCGCACGTTAATTGTCACGCGACATTTTCCTCCCTATTCTAGCAGTCGATTCGGGGTGACACGACAAAATATGCTTTCGCAAGTGAGAGGTTAAGCCCCCTATTCTTGAAGTCGCATCACTTTTCGTAATTTTAGCCACCGACCATAACGGTTAGGATATTTGGCGTACAAATCAGATACTAAAAATGTTTACTTGGTTTTCATTTTAAAAATAGAAATAAAAATTACAAAATCATTTGTGCTTTTAAAAGAAATTCAAAAAATGAATTTTGGCAATGCTCCACAATATGGTCACGCTACATGTATGCCATTTTCCCTAAATTTGTCAATTTTTAAAAGCAAAAAATTGCCTTTCTTTGTCAAAAACTCTCTATCTATTGCCCGTCCTACAGTTACAGATCTTATTCTAACTTTTAAATACATCCACAAACACTCTTTATAAAAAGATGACATAGTGAGATTTAATTAAAAAATTAATAACAAAGAACAAAGTCAGCTTAATTCGATTTCATTACCAGATATGCATTTCGACTGAATCACATTTCCCTCTTCATCAATTTCCTTAAAAGTGATGATTATATCCTTCGAATGGATAACTGTTGGCTCAATCTCATATTTTTCCTCAAATTCCTCTTCGAACTTTTCTGGAAATTCCGGCGCTTCAACAGTGGCGTCATGCGTGGCAATGACTTTAAAAGGTACATTCAGATCGGGCTTAGATTCATCGTTCTCCTTCATTTGAAGAGAAAACCCATCAAAGCTGCTTGAAGTGGCATTTGTAGGTGAGGGCATTTGGTCCATGACTTCTAAACTCTCTATTCGCATTGTCTGGAGTTTGTAAAACCCGTTTTCATCCAACCTGTATATAAACCTTCGGTGACCTGGAAGCAATTGATATTTGTGCTCTTCTTTAAGGTGTATCGATAAGCTCCTGCCATTTTTGTACTCCTTATCACAGCAATGACAAATATATACAGCTTTTATGTGTACTTCCGTGGCATGCTGCAAGGGGATACATTGATGTGTTTAAAATATATATGTATATAGTTTTAAATTTCTGTAGTATACCTTTCGCAAATAGTGCAGCGATTTCGCAACGAATTTGCAGCCTTCCACGCTACAAGGCAGGGACTTCTTTTTATGTTTCTGAAGCGCATGAATATTCAAATCAGACTTACTTACAGCGCTGATAAAACGAAAAGTTAGGACGCATAAAAGAGTTTATATTCTGCTTACCGATAACTGCAGAATGAGCAATGAAAAGGGCGGTCTGTAATATGCCTGTACCTGATATGCTTAGCTAGCTGATACTGAGAATTGCATGTCATCTCGCATACGGGACACTTGTGCGAATTCAGATGGAGAAGCACATGGTGGCGAAGGAGCCGCTCGGAGGGATAATACTTCATGCATTCTGAACACTGAAACTCGTGGCCAATGCGACCAGTAACTATTTAATTATTATAATGGATTCTAACTACTAACTTCTGCAACTTACTAACTTCCTGGCGCTTGCAGTGATCAAAGAAATTTGTGTTGTTGCTAAATATGGCCCCACAATGGAAACAGCCCACAGTTTTCTCATTTATATGCATCTTCAGGTGTTCTTTCAGTCTGTACGCATTTTGGAAAAATTTATCGCATTTATTCCACTTACAGGTCATTGGGCCTTTCAATTTAACTATTTTTATAGTTGCACGCTCAAACGATACATGCTCTCGAGCATGCTCATGAAAAAAGCGAATGGCCTTAAAATTAATCCTGCATTCATCCCATTGGCAAACAAAATCAGTTTTTAAATCGGGCACAGTATTTCTGTTTCTTGAATCGTTCGCACATTTTGGAATGCTCACTATTTGTGCAAGACTCTCACCAAATGTTTTTATAGTTGTATGATAGGCATGGTAGAATATATGGCGAGTGACTTCTTCAGCGCAGTCCGTTTGAAAGATGCACAAGTCCCAGAGGCAGTTGTATTTTTCTGTAAAATGTTATATATTATTGAACGATTTAAGGGGCACTGAAAGTAACCAACTTCGAATTGGGCTCAATTCCCTTATATGTGTTCGGACATGAGAATGTAGTTCTTCTCCGCTATTGCACTCTTTTAAGCAGTCTTTCCACTCACAAACGAAATAGACATTTTTGTAGACTTCTTCAGATTTGACCCTTCTAAGCTCAGCTAGAGAATCCTGTTTAAAAAAAATAAAAGTGAAAATAACCAAACCAATTTTACTATAATATTAAAGTAAATGTTCTAATAGATGCTGCACCTTAAAAGCGAATGAATTTGTTTCTTAAGAGTAACAGCACCCCAGAGTGTTTGCAAAATCAAGAGAGATTTTGGCTTCAAATGGTAGGTTAAAGTCTCAAAAATAAGACATCATAAGTGCAAAAAGTCATACACATAACACAGCGGCGCGTCTCTTCGAAAAGTAATTGCTCGTATGAGCTGCAATGTTTTATGATTAACTCAGAAAATGGAAGCATGTGTGAAGTTAGAGCAGTTACTGCGTGAATTACGTGATTAACATGATGATTAGCGGAATCACTTGAGAATGGACATAGATACATACACTCATTTACTGGAATTAGTGAAACCGCATATTATTAAAGAAAATACTTGTATGAGAACAGCAATATCACCACATGAAAGACTGAAAGCAACTTTAAGATTCTTAGCAACTGACAGAAGTTATAAAGACCTAGAATTCACAACAATTATAGCCAAACAATCTTTAAGTGAAATCCTTCCCGAAACATGTGAAGCTATCTACAGGGTGCTGAAAAATTAATACTTAAAAGTAAGCTATATAATAATGCTTTTTTCGTATAACAGAAATATATATTTATATTTTTAAACAAACTAAAACTATACTTAAATGAAATCGATGTTTGACAAAACTTAGGGTAAACAAGTAACTGATAATGTATGTACTTTAGTATTCAGATTGGTTGAAATGATGTGTAGAAGTTTGCAACCGAAGAGAGGTCGTGATGAGATGTATCTTCGGAAGGCGTTTCAGTTTGTTGGGGAGTGAAATGTTGTAATATTTGACGTGTCTCCAGCTTGTTGTGATATTTTGTGCCTCTCCAGCTTTTTGCGAAATGAAGCGTTGGTTTTGTGTCTGTTGAGCTTGTTCACCTTGCTGTGGGATGATGTGTGATGAAACTTGCTGTCTTTGCCCAATTGTTTGATACTCCTCAGTGTGTGTAGGTTGTTCTGGGACGTAGTCACGTAACATCCCAGCAGGAAATTGGAGATTGCGTGAAATTGTACATCGATGATTTCATGCATGACTAAGGTATGTATGCCAATTCTGAGGACATAGCCATGCTAACAGGAAGGCATAGGAGTTTGTTTGTTTCAAGTGAGCTGAAGTTTTATTGGGGTTTTGTTGTTTCATGCGCTTCTCAGTAATCCAAATCTTCTTCTTTTTGTATTTCTGTGATGACCCCATACATTCCGTGGTCATGCAGAAAGGCATGCATGACTTTCCAATGACATCGCCGTGAGAAATGTCATCGATGTTGGAATGAGTATACATGCCCTTTTATTGATGACTTCCTCGATGCCGTCATGTGTAAATTTCCTGCTGGGATAGGCTGCGAAAAGGGCTGGTATTGTCCAACTTGTGAAGAAACAGTATGTGGCATTCCCCATTGTCTAGGCATATTCTGTTGACACCTATTCGCTTACTCACTAAACCGAAATGATCTTGTGACCGACCAGTGATATGATGATTAGCGAATCCACCTCCGCTTCGGATAAAATGTCGGAAATTAGTTTCTGAGCAAACGTTTTTTGGCTGGCTATAGACTTTTCTGAGCTTATTAGTCACATGTTTTCCAAACACCTGAAAAGCATTCTGTGCCTGTAACGAGTCCAATTTTTTTCCTACCAACGCCATAACTGCAGTTGTACCATCATCATTTGGAACTGTTTCTCTTGCGAGCTGAGACTGTGACCTTGACAGTATTGTAGGACAACTGGGGGTTGATGGTTCAAAAATAGGATTTCTTCACTGGGTCCAGCATCAACACCACTTTCCTGTGCATCTTCCTCAAGCTAAAAAGATTAGAAAATTAGTGATCTCTATAATTATTATATCATATAATTTTGCAGTTACAATTTTATGTAAGTACTTTTACTTTATTTTGTTTTGTTTTTTGTTTCAGATTCCCAAGACTGAAGAGGAGTGGTTGGATGTTACAGCTGAATTAGAAAAAAAGTGGTAGTTCTCTCATTCCTTATGGTATATGGTAATTGATGGTAAACATATTAGGATTGTGCCACTTGAAGGAAATGGGTCCTATTATTTCAATTACAAAAAAATCACAGTGTTGTTCTTATGGCAATAAATAATGCGAATTGCGAATTTTGGTATTGTGCTGTAGGCACAAACGGCAGGATGTCAGATGGTGGAATCATAAATAATACCAAATTTCACGAAAAGCTCGTTAACGAGTTGAGAATTCTAAAACCCCGGTGCATTACAAATTCAAACAGAGTTCTAGGACATGTCTTTATTGGCTGTAAAGCCTTTGCTATGCATCGAGAACTTCTTATCGACGAGAAACGAGCAAAGAATTTTATATTACCGCCTATCAATGGCGAGGCGTGTTGTTGAAAACACATTCGGATTTTGGCTTCACGATTTCGTATTTTTCACACAAGTATTAATTTGGAGCTGGATAACATCGATACTGTAGATTTTGCATGTTGCGCTTTACACAACTTTTTGGACAGAAGATCCCCCGAGAAGTATACACCTTCTGAAAGTATGGATCCGAAAAATATTTTTGAATGTACTGTTGAATTAGGTGAAAGACCCCGAATTATTACACGACATTCAGCGTGGAACAAGAGGCCAAATTTTGAATAGTTCTTTCGTAATCAGAGATAAATTCAAAGACTGCTTTAACAATGACGGGTCTGTGCCTTGGCAAGATAAATTTGTAACCTTAAATAATTAATAATGGTTTTATTAAAATATTTAAATTAAATAATGAAGCTTACATAAAGAAATAACTTTTTATTTATTTAATTTATTTTTCTTACCTCCTGTCCTGGTGCGTCACCAATTTTAGACGCCCTGGTGCGTCACCAATTGTAGACTCTTCACCTTCATCCATACCATGGAACTAGACTGCCTTGGTGTCTCTTGATCCTTTCAGAAGTGTAACTTGTAGATATCGTATTCTCCAGACCCAAATCGATGAGATTTATTTACTTTTGCCAATTTTTTTCAATAAACACTCCTCTAAAAATTAATTATTTTACAACTGTTTCTCTGTTTGCGGTAGCATCAATTTCTTTGAATTTTTCTTTCAAAATCTCATATGCCTGGTTTTTTTTGTCCTTGATACACCAAATACATGGGAAACTTTCATATAACGCGATAAACTCAGCCAGAAACTGCCGAAGGTCTGCCATTCTCACAAACTTAGCGAACCAAATGTATTGAAAAACGGAGCCAACATCTACACGCACCGACTTGTCCGCTGCGTACTGTCTCCGCGCAGTTCTCGAAACCACAGTTTTTCCATCTACACGCAACGTTTTGTCTGCAACATGTTGAACTGTGCAGACAAAACGTTGTGAAAAACATAGCGTCTGTACTAGGCTTTAATGTACTTTCCAAAAATGCCACCTATGTTGGTGCACCTCTACCACTGCAGGTACAGCCACTGGTGAAAGTGAAAATATGCTCTTAAATTTCCTAAATTTCACGTTTTTCCCAATTTTTCTCCAAAATGTATGCAATTAATGCATTTATTTTTTTATTTTTATTGAATTATCCATATTATTGACTTTCCAGGTATAACACGTCCAGGTAAAGAAAGGATATACAAAATTACAGGGAAGGGCGTAAGCAGTAAGTACAATATAAGCAGGCTGTCAAGATTGCTGAGAGCAACAGTAGAGTGATAAGATTCCTCAGCGGTACCAGATTTGAAATCAGTCCATCCAGTGGCCTCACACATTTTAGTTTCAGATTAAGATTTGAATATTCCAGGTCACTCTCGTCCTATGAATCTGAGTCGTTAGAAATGAAAAATTGGAACTGCTACCAATAAACTTTTGAGGAATTAGGACTGACCCAAAGCGCCCCTAACCTTGTCTTTTATGCCCTAGCAAATTAGCTCCCCCAAGCAAAGAGCCGACTTGATCACCACCAAGGAGATCATTAGAATAGCCAAGATCAATTCAGGTTTTAAAATCAATATCAGTGGAGAATTGCTGGTGACATCATACTAAATGCGCTGGTCGAAATACCGTGAAAGCTTTCAGGCGACGGATTTTAAAGTGGCAAGGAGTATTGCAGCTCAATGTATACGTGTTGGCCATTCTTTGGACCAGAGTTGAAGAAAAGTGAAGCCAATGTGTGGTCAAGACTAGAATGAATGAGTTGAGAAAAGGTTTCCCCTCCGGGGTTACGGTGGTAGCGAATGATGCGTCTTTGAAGTGGCGGTTGGGTTGGGCGTAGTATTTGTGGAGGACGATTCAGGGTATGGTTTAAGATCCTTTGGGAGGCTCTCCACTTTGTCGGCAGAACTCCTGGCCATTAGGCAGGCACTCCACCTTACTGGGAACAAAGGCAAAAACAATTTATTTTGGATGTAGAGCGCTTGGTAAGGGAATCTCTGACAATACTTTAGCTACCAGATATATGAGCTTGCTGTTGGTAATAGATTCGAATTGGTGAAGGTGGTGTGGGTCCCCTCCCACAAAGGAATTACTGAAAATTGTTGGGCTGATAGGGTGGCAACTGAAGCGAGAGGTGATGGGTTTTTTTTTTTGAGTAACTCCTTACCATCTGAAGACGCTTTGCTCAATATCAAATTAAAATAAATTCAAGAATGGAAAAGGGAGTATGACAGGACGTCCCTAGTCAAGATCAGGAAATTTGCCTTCATTTATCCGTGTATCTGTACTGGGCCGTGGTTCGAATCCTCTAGCTTCCCCAGCAGGATAATTAGATCCATAAAAAGAATTTTAACCTGAGGAATGCGATGTTGCGGTGGACGAAGAGCATATATTACTCCAAGTATCAAGAAATAAGGCAGAGATTCCCCCCGTTTAGAAACTCGAACTCCTTGGAGAAGGCCCTAGCCCCGTTTGATAATTCCAAATTTAGCCTCCTTGCTGACTTTCTTAGTGAAACTGGGATAAATATTTAATTTATGACAATATCGTTTCCTCGGTCTCTTTTCCCAGATTTGATGCAGTGGAATAATTCATACCACCGGCCCCATTCGTAAGGCGATATTTTGATGATAAAATGAAATAATTAACGATAGATGGCTTTCCATTTCTTATGTTTGAGTGTAGGATAGACAATTAGTGTGAAGTCTTTTGGCTTTACTGTAATAGAATTAAATAACACCATCCACGTCTGTATTTTGTATGATCAACTCACTACCTGTTAAATTAAAAAAGATCAAGTGAAGATATACAAGCACAATGGGGAACACTTATTTTTCCTTTTTATTATTTGTTTACTTGAATTATTACTTGTAACGTGTTCTGCTTGGGGTGGCATTTGGGCTAAAAGAGAGGAATGCCTGATAACGAAATTAAAAACGAGAGAACTTGGACTGGGTTTGTCATACCTAGGATACTTCAATCACCATCATCGACAATTTGACCTGCTGCTTGTGACTTTTGCGTTTTATGGTCCTGTAGCCTTGCAGCTGGACCAGAAAGTCACAACAGTACTTCTTCAGAGGGAAGGCAAACAAAAAAAATAACAACAGCAACATAATTCCAGAAGCTTGGTGTTTAGTTAGTTAGTTCCTCAATCTCTTGGATCTTCGGGACTTGATTTAGACTCTTTATGCATGCTATCATAAGAGCGTAAAGTGGAACAACTAGACTGTATAAAGTAGCTCTTTTAATAAGCCTGTTCACACTGGGGTTCAATCCGAGCTTCACCAAATTAGCTGTGGCAACGTTTGGGCGATATCCCTATCTGCATTGGCGAATCGCGGTGAAAACAAAGTGTGAACAGGTTGCATCAGATAATATTCATTACAGTCCAACTCCAGACTAATGAGACAGCTTAAAAGGAATAATATTGGGAGAGAACTGGCAACTGATATTGGCCGGATTGGCCACCAACGTTCTCATAGAAAAAACGCAGGCGCAAAGTTAGGAATTTATTTGCAATTTCATCGCTGCTACTGAAACTTTACACTCTAGGGGCTCTAGTAATTAACTAAAGATTTAATGTTTCAAATTACCGCGTTATTTTCAAGCGCCTTGTTGACCTCTGAGCTATTGTGGCTGTCAACGATTGGCCTTCGGCCTTTTTTTGGCATTTTCTGCGACTCGATCCATTCCATGATTCGCCTCTGATCCTCGGTCGGCACGCCTTGAGGAATCCCGGTAAAGGACTTTTTCGCCTTGCTCATAAGGCGGACGCTGCATCTTTTCCTTTTCTTTGCTTCCATTTTTACATGTGCAAACCTGTAAGAACACCGCAGCCGTTGCAGCGCTGCTACCAGGCAGTTTGTCTATTGTCGTTTTGCGGCAGTTACCGTAATCGACCGTGCATAATTCTACTAAGTTAAGACTATTTTTTAAAAAACTTTCACGAAACTGCCACTAAAGTGCATTTTTAAACAAACGTTGGCACAATTTGACGTTGGCGGACAACTGCCACTTTTTGACAGATTAACAGGTGTTGTCAAACAAAGTTCTTTAACAAAAGATCATAGGTTATTGCCTTTTTACATAATGTAAACACATATTACTTTAAAATAATGCTAATTAATATTTTTAAAAATTAATATAGCCTGCTTGAGAAACCCCAAAATTGGGAAACTTGGCTAAATAATGAGAACGATGGCTAAGATTGAAGCTTGGCAATATTGCCTTTCATCTGGCAGCCCGCTGAACTGTAGCTGCATTCCTGTACAGATTTGCCCCGCCGCGGATGTGTTTGTAAATTGCTCTAGTGAAGTCAAACAGTTTTGTTAACTGGTCGAGCTGTTAAAAGTTTGGATAAAGCCGAAATTAAGCGAAACTAGGTGAGTGCTCCTTGCAAAAATAACAAACGGCTGCAGCGGAGCAATAATCCGTCGAAAATTGCTCGCAGGGAGCCGGTGCTGTGTCAGGAAAACTTCTCATCGGCTTTTCCCTTTGGTGACCTCCTTCGGCGTTTTCATTGTCAATTTCCGTGTGAATCTCGCTCGCGGCCGTCCTGTTGCTGTGATTTAGGTAAAAGTCTATCGAGGGTTGTTTCCACCAAAGGGACATGTTTCTCGAGCCAAAAATAAACCGCATTTCAGCGAAAATGTGTTCCTTTTTGGGTGTACCAGGTCGTGTGGGGTGCAGTGACGACCATTTTTGGTTTTTTTTAGTGGATCCATTTATCGCTGTGAATCATTGGCGCACTCACACAGGCATGCTGGGGGCTTTCACATGCGTGCGAAAACTCCTCAGCGAAAGCCTCTGGTGAGTCCTGACAGAAGTTGCAGTCGTCGCCGACTTCCCGTTCGCGGGTCGTTTCGTTGGGAAATTTGAATATCTATCCTACTTCCAGTGGGCTGCACCGGAAATTTGGTTCGTGGGCTAACGAGTTTACTGAGTCCGGATTTGACCGGTTTGCTGGAACCAACCATTTTCGTTGAGAATGTGTCACCCGAGATGAACTTGTCCATCCGGAGAAGAAAATTGCCAAAAGGTAGCCTCCGGGTGGTAGCAATCTCTGCAAGTGCTTTCGAAACCTTTGACCAGTGAAAGTGTAATAGCGGAATAGTCAAATTGACGCACGCGAGCCTTCGGTATTGTTTAAACAAAATAGCCGTACTCCTGGAAAACACTGAATTTGAGTAAATCTCAGTGTATAGGTGAGTGACTTTTGTACCCACTGTATTTGAATTGCGAGTCGTCCGTTACTCTTGCAAATTAAAAAGTCAAAGAACAGTTCCGAAATGTGTTCACCTAGTTTATTTGAACAAATCGTTAAGCCTTAGAACTCGCTGGCAAGGACCTACGGCCGCCATAACAATAAGAGGAGTATGTTAGTCACGTTTCATCACCTTAGGGAAGGGGCCGTGCGAACATCGATTTAATCTTGGAGCCTGGCAGATTTGTGGAAACTACAAAGATTTAAACCGTTAAAATAGCACCCACCCTTTGCGAGTAGTGACACTTATCATGATTAATGCCAGAATCTTCTGAATTGCTTCTCTGAGGGCTGTACAAGATTTGGAGGCTATATGCGATGTGCACTCTTACTTAAACTTGCATTTATTATATAAGAGAAAAATTTTTTAAGAACTTCTCGATACCATTGGCAGAAAACCAATGTTTCTTTTATGAAACTATTGCTCTAGAGTTCATTCACCTCTCCAGCGCAAAATGAATCATTTTACCGCGGAACTGTTTTTTAACCTGAATATTCACATACATTGGTTTCCGGGGGCAAAAAGTTCCCAGTAGGAAAAATAATGGCTAAGGAGATGTGATATAACAACTTCTCGAGCAATCAGAAGTTCTTACCGACTCGATTCTTTTCCTTCTTTTTTACCCACGACGGGATTGAAGGCAGGGATTTCTACTTTCTCTTCCACAATAACCAGGGATAGAAGAGCTTATTCAAAATAAATAAAATAATCCCTTCTGCTGAATGACTATTATAAGAAGTGTAAGGTAAGCACTTCTGCTGTCGCTTCCCCAATAACCAGGGATAGAAGAACTTATTCAAAATAAATAATGAATATTCTAATAAACCGAGCAAAAGTTCAGTCTCAATTTTTATATAGAGAAACCGAACTCGATATAAATTCGAATCTCAGTGTTCTTTAAAAAATATTATAATAATTAAATAAACACTATCCTGCGCACAACTCTTCCCCAGTGACATAAAACGTAAATGCAAGCGTCCTCATATGCATCCTCATAAAACAAAACAAGTTTTTTAGGCCAAACTCATTTACTCATTACCCTCTCGATTCTCAGGAAGCAAGGGTTTAAGGGGTACGTGCAGAGCCATACTAGAACTAGAGCAGACCTGGGCAAACCCGGCTCTTTTGACTCCCAAGTGCTCCTCAGGTAGGATTTTTTGACTCCCGGTGCCCACCTCATTGCTGCTGCAAGTGCAAGTGAGAAAAGCATACTCCTGTCGTGCAAAATTACTTGTGCGGCACACAGGACATAGACGATGCTCCGAGTGCAAGCGAGAAATATTTTTTTGGTGGCGAGAAATATTTTTTTGGTGCCTCCTGCAAGTGCAAGCGAGAAATGCATACTCCTGTCCTGAATCAGTGATGGTAAACATGTACTCACTCCTCATTGCGTTAATGAAGCGACCCGAAATGCGAAAGGTTTATGGAGGTGTTTATGGAGGTATACTGCTCCCATGAAGTCAAACTTTGCCCGGGTCTGAACTAGAGGGAATATTGAAAATACCTCGAAGTAGTTATATCAGGCCTGCTGAAGGCAAGCCCTAACTACATTTCCTAATGGGTGGCATTAGAAGGTCTAAAGCCTTATCTATAATGTGCATATACAAACTCAACCATTTTTCATATACAAAGGTTGTGGCATTTTTATTCATGCGAGTTTTAGCAGGTAGGGCGATTCAATGCAGGCTCGAAATATAACACTGTAAGTTTTGAATGTTCGGGCCTTCAAGTCAGGAATTTTGTAGAAAGGTAAAATTCGGGAGGAAAATTAGTTTTGGTTGCCAACTATACTCCTACTCCTTGCATTAATCGGCTTTCAGGCGAATTTCTGGGAAAATCCGTGCTTCTATAGATTGAATTGGCACGATTCTTGCTACTCAGGCCCCAATTTTTGGGAACGGGATTCGAAACATTTTGCTGTGCTAATTAACTCCACTTGTAGTTTGTAAAAGGAAAATTAACTCCACCGGCAGTTTATAAAAGGGAAATTATAATATATAATAGAATTTTCCCAAAAGTTACGAACGTTAGGTGGCTCGCGAATTGCCCTATATCTCGAAAACGGGTCGAGATAGAATTTTTTCATTATTATTTCATGTTGTTCAATGTTTCGAACCCCGTTCCCAAAAATTGGGGCCTGAATCCTGAATAACAAGAACCTCCCCATGGAATTGATCTTGTCATTATTTGAACAGAAGATGAAAGCATATGACTATGTCAACATTTTGCTCGCAAAGACGACGTCATGTGTAGGCATAGTGACGTACAATCAATTGGTTGTCCCAAGATTGTCGGAAAGTTTGTACGCATAAAATCGTCGCTGGAATAGGTATTCCAAAACAGTTTCATTACTCACTCAACACATTCCGGGCATTTCATTCCGTGTTCCATTATTATTGTGGAATATTCCAAAAGTGTTCTTTTGTTGTTTTGTTTACCGTTCACCGAAGGGCGTCACGGCTGTGACATTAATTGGTCGTAGCTGCGGAGGCTCCAAGACCATCAGTCGAGGTAAACTTCAGGACTGACAGCTCCAAATAACAAGTATGGTATTGGTTCTGGGCTCTCTAAGTTCTCTCTTTTCATTTAAAGAAAAAAGTTTTTCTTTAAATATGAATTATTCCTGCGATAAAAGTAGTTTAAAATTTCTTTTTAAATGTTGTGCGCAGGTTTTTCTTAGGCTAACCCACACGGCCCCTATTACCCTATTAGCAGGACATTACGTAGACGCGTTCTCTCCTCCAAAGGCTTGACTTGTTCTGCTCCCAGTTATGAGTCTCGGCCATTAAAAAACCGCGGAGTATTGAAATTTCGCCAAATGCTGATTCATTTCATGTCTAAAACCGCATCCACACTATGCTGATTGGCAAGGCCGAGTGGTAATTTTTATCGGCATCGTCGGGTTGTTGGCATTCCACATTGCTCAGTATGTGGTGGTTTAACTGGTATCTCACAGCATTGACTCGCGCAGAGAGACACCGGATGAACAATGCCGATCATGCCGCGCCGATCCGAATCCACTTAGGTCTGTTTGGGTTTGTTTCGGTTCGGTTCGGTTTTTGGCCTCTTGGATAGGCCGGGGGCCAAACCAAAGCGGCTTTGGCGTTCAGTCTTGTCGATCGGAACGGTGTGGACGGAATCATTAAAAGAAATCATATTTTTGTTACTCATATAATTAATAGTAAAATTATTTTTCCAATGTTTGGAATATTTGGAACTTTTGAAACAGTTGTCACTTGATTAACTTGCAATCAGTATGGAATTGTAGTAAATAATAAAATTGTTCTTTTTGAAAAAGCATCACCAGAATAAAATAAAAATAACAGCTAAATATAGATACCCGGAAAAGATTTTTACGTCTCTTCATTGTGAACATAACTCATTTGTCATCAACCATTACAATTTGCTTTAAAAACGCCTCGCTTTGTTGCGTTTTAATCGCAGATGGAGATGTGGTTCATTAATTCTCTTTGCTTAAATCATGCGGCACTTAAATCTCGTACAATTCACGCAACTATGAATACTAGTAATGATTGCTTTGGTACTGTTTTTTTTATTGCAGTAAACAGTATGTACCCCTTGTTCTTGTAAGGCATTAGAAGGGAATGATGGACAATTCAGATAAATTCTGTTTCAAGAGATACAAAAGTTTCTCTCCTGACTTTTTGTTAATTCTTCTTCTTTACATTCGGGATAAGTAATACTTAAATACTACTAAATACCCAGCAGTAACCATCGACTCAGTTTGTATGTTCTTTGATTATTTTGCAATTTTTTCCCTATTCAACTTGCTGATTTTCTTCCAAAATATTAATTAACTCAGGCATAAAAACCGATCTGCGGTTTCATTATTCATTAAAAAAAATTCATGCGAATTAATGGTAAAGCTTTTTCAGTTGTATAACGATTTGGTATATCTTTCAGTCAGAAATATAAATCAACTTTGTTTTGGCTCCCGAATTCATACCGCTGGTTTTATAGGCATGGTCTAATTGTACCAGCATACATTTAACGACTCAGAATTTGAAATATCTTTGTATTTTAATACTTCCTTTTTCGCAAAAACTTTACTATGAAATATACATATTACCGCCCGAAATATTTTTTAGTGGGTATGCGAAAAAAGGTAAAATAAATAACCTTGAACTAAGAGAATGTTATTGATCGGCTGATTAAGCATGCACTTGGTGATTTTAACTCAGACAATGAATACTTAATGACCCTTGATTGGAATCGATACCTGAGATTATGCTTTTATGTTGTCATTTCTTTGATGCATCTCAAAGGAAAAGTGGACTAGGTGGTTTGTCGGAACTCATAATGAGAAAGGAAAGGAATCGATGACTTTGCTATAGTTTAATTTTTTGTGTAACGGGAGAAAGATAGTCGCATTGATGCGCATTTTGAAACTAACCATAAGTGTGTGATCTTTGTTATTTTTAAATGGCATTGTGTTGACAAGGGTAGTTTGTTTTGGGTCTTGTTCCTTGAGAGATTTATTTCCTCTTCCAAGTCGGCCTTAAGGGATACTTAATTAATTTTGATTCTATCTTCCGCTCTGCAGACTAACTACATCCCAAAGGTAAATAAACATTTTTAAAATTTCAGATAAAATGGCAGTAAACGTATATTCGACAAATGTAACGACTGATAATTTATCTCGCCATGACATGCTTTCATGGGTCAACGACTGTCTCCAAGCACAATTCACAAAAATCGAAGAATTGTGTACAGGTATAGTCTCTCCTAAAATAATTTGTATGCAGAGGTGCGTGACGACTTGTTATTGTTGTTGCTTATTTAGGAGCTGCGTACTGCCAGTTTATGGATATGCTGTTTCCAGGCTCAGTACAGATGAAACGTGTGAAATTTCGCACAAATTTGGAGCACGAGTACATTCAAAATTTCAAAATACTCCAAGCGGCATTCAAAAAAATGAACGTTGACAAAGTAAGCCATTTTAAAATATATTTATAGTTTAATTGAATAATTAGCTTAAATACATTAAATTTATTTGAATTTTTAAACACTAAATTATACTAATTCCAAATTGCCAAAATTTTACAATTTCAAAATTTGCATGAGGTAAATTTCTCAAATATAAACTCTAGATCATCCCAGTGGATAAACTGATAAAGGGCAGATTTCAAGATAATTTTGAATTCTTGCAATGGTTTAAAAAGTTCTTCGACGCAAATTATGATGGCCGCGAGTATGATCCATTGATCGCTCGCAGTGGAATAAAATTAGGTCATGGTGCAATACAGGAAGCGGTTCCTGAGAAGCGACAGATTCAACAGCCAAAGTCATCCACGAGGACGACGTCGAATTCGAATAGTTAGTTGAATCCTCTTTTTCTAGTTCTAGACTTACCTGTGGAGCACGGTTTTCAAGATCAGTTCATAAATTTTCTGTGTTGAAATTGATTTCATTGTTTGTCCAAAAATCAACTAATTGCAGGTGTTTTTTGTCTTTATGAATTTTGGCCATCATGAGTTTCTTGTTATTACCTTTTGTTCATTTCATTACTTTTAAATTCATTAATTCATTTTCAGCACACATATAATTCCTCATTTATTTCAGTACACAGAGGGCCGTCTTAGTAACAACACACGTTAATATTAGGCTTTTATAAATAAGATTTTTTTCCCACAATTTTTTCCTTTCGGTTAATTTTGTACTTACTTTATTTTTTCATCCTCTCTTAGATAATCCCCATAGATAGACTAATCAAAGGTCGTTTCCAAGATAATTTTGAATTTTTGCAATGGTTTAAGAAATTTTTTGATGCTAACTATGACGGTAGAGACTATGATGCCTCTGCGGCTAGAGAGAGTGCACCAATGGGTTTTGGTTCTGGTTCTGGAAAAGCCATTACAAATCCTCCTAAAAAACCAATAGCAATGCCTACAACGACTAATCGTAACACTGTAAAACCGAGTATGTTTTATTTATTTTTTCACTTATGCTTGTATTTGTAGTATTTTGATACTCCTACCAGTCCTTTATTTTAACTTTTCCTGAAGCACACTAACGAGTACACTTATGTATGTATTTTAAAACTAACAAATAGGTTACGTTGAGTGTCTTTAACCGCAGAGTATTAAAATATGATATATAGTAACTGTTGTGAGTTATTTCTTTAATACTGCACTGTTTTCATATAGGAATATTTTAGTAATAGCTTTACTAAAGTTGAAAGCATATTAATTTGTCTTTAAATAGTTGAACAATTATTCGAGTTGAAAAAAAAAAAGCTTTTTTTTCTTCTGCAGACTTTAAATGTTGCAGAAGAGACATTGTTGACCAATTATTAAATCTTTTTAGCATTATATTTTGTTAACCATTGTTTGGTGCTCCATATTAAATAGGCACTGTAATGAAACAACCGGGCGTAGTACAAAGAACTGCAGGGTAGGCAATACTTGAACTTATTTAGTTCGAACGTGAATAACTGTAAAGCAGGCTGCATCTCCCAGAAATCTTGACGCTTGCTGAACTTTTAAAACGTTCCAGTATGCTTTTAAAATTCATTTCGAAAGGAATTCAATTCCGACAAAATCAATTCGGTCTATTGCCATATTTCGAGGCTCTCGTTTATCTAAGGTTATTTGCTGATAGTCCGCGACCTGGTCAATCGGTTTATACGCTTTTAGGTTGGAATCCATTTTAATATCCATTTCAGATACACTGATGTGAATGAGGAAAACGGACACCAAAGTTCATTTCCTGAACTCCGCCATATAGTTAAATGTCTTAACATTTCAGGGTGGTTCTATTACTCATAAATTACAAAACTCTCTTGATGAAATGTTTCATTACTCATAAACCTACCCGCTAATACACAAATCTTTTGAGATATGATTCCAAAATATCTGCAAATAAAAAGTGTCTTACAAATCATAAGCTTAACAATTGGCAGGAATCCGAATGAGGATTTGATATGTTCTCAGTTTCCGAATGTATGAAATCCGCATTCGCATTTCCGCCGACGGATTCCACAATAGGCTCCAATATCACGTAAAGACGTTGCTGCAAAAAAAAAAGGGTTACTGAAAAAACGTGTTACGCTTTTAATTTTAAATTTAAAGAGTTTATAATTCGTTTGCTATAATTGTGATACCAATTAATTAGAATAGAATGAATTACATTTATTTAAGGGGTAAGTTAGACCACTAGGATTTTGGAAATTTAGGCATCTTTTTGTGCTTGAAAGGTGCCTAGGCCGTTAGCATGATATACCAATATATTATGGACGGTAAAAATTTACCAATTCATTAGAAATTGTAACTGCACATTCAAAATTAGATTATCTCCAGAAGTACGTAAGATTTTTTTTTATTATTTATTTATTATATCAATTCAGAATTGCGATATTTTGTTAAAAATCAGTACATCAAAAAATCGTGAGTACTTCTATTTATATACATAGTATAGATGTTCTTAGATTTGGCGTTTTGTCCGCTGTAAAAAATTGCATGAGGTTCCTGGCCGTGGATCATTCCAGAAAAAAGACGTCGACGTAAAAATGCTGTGCAGCCGCCAATTTGTTATAATTCACTACAAACAAATTATTTTGCATAGTTAATTAGTAGTGTGATAAAGGCCAGTGCAAAGAATGTCGATTTATTTTAAACTTATTGTTGCTCTAGAGTGGTCTTACCCCTTAATAGGGATGAGTACAAAAAGATGACTAATATGAGAAGTATGCGTGACTAACAATAATATAATATATGAAGATAATTAAAAGCATAACATAAGTTTGAAAAGGAAGAAAGGCCAAGCGAAGAACGAAAAAATATTTAAAAAAAAATAGGAAAGTCGAAATATAAGCTATGATAATAAAAAGTGAAGTAATAAATATTTGAACGAATATATAATACATATACAGTAAATTCTCGATTATTGCAGTTGATCAAGATTACCTTCCCGCTAAAATCCAACCTACCGAGAAAGTGGTTTTTATATAAAAAGATAATGTAAAAATCACAAGATATGTCATAACAAAGATATATAAAATCTTGAGAAAACAAATTAATTCAATTCTTTTAAATGAAAGAAAGTGATAATGAATGTGTATAATATTGCGAGAAATTTCATTTAATGATGTCGAAAAAAGTCGGAGATTCTGATTCCGTTTGTATTATTGGATCTCCTAAGTATTCCTTTTTCTTCGTACATGCGACAACGACTTTGTTACTCGGGTTTTTTTTTCGAGACAATCCTGCAAATGTTGCTCTAATCCTAAATCCCGCGCCTGAATTTCCGAAAATATTGCAGTTAATATTTAGAAAATAATCTAGTACGTACACCTGTAAAGTGTACTTTATAGGAAAATAAAAATAATTTTTTTTTTTTTTTGCATTTTTTTTTATTTGATGGGCTAAACAATAAAAGCATAAAAGAAAAAATAATATAATTCAGAAATAAAATTAGTATTTCATTTCCACTAAACGTTTCTTTTTTTTAATAAATAAACATATTTCCCCATCAGTTCGGCATGTAGTTTTACGGGCGTCGTCCACATAAATATCGGTCATCTACTATGCCTGTTTCTTTAAACTTGTTAACTAGTCTTGAATTAATAGATTTATTAATATTATATTTCTTTGGTGAGGAAATTGGCGGTTCTCCATTGTTGTAATCAGCGATAATTTTCAGTTTTAAGCTTTGGTAATCTGAACTCGAGTCATTGTAGCAAAGCGTTCTTTCCACACGGCTGTACCAAAACAAACTAACGGAAAATTACTTATATTTTTCGTATTGTGAATTTGGCACTTGCTGTCGTCACAAAAGTTCCGTTATTAATTTTAGTTTCAGTGTGAAGTTGCTTACATTTTGCACAGGCCATTCTAATGATTATTTTGTTTATTTGCATTTATAAATGTTTGAGCAATATTTATGTTTTGAAAAGTTTTTAAATTAAAAAGTTCACATTTCTAGACAAAACTTTCCAAATATTTACCTTTTCATTTATGAAAAAAAGTTGTTTGTATTTTGCACAACACTGTACATACATATGGAAGCAGTCAGTAGTAGTAAAAATGAAAGTTGCAATTACCGAGATAATTTTTATATCGAAACATGTTTCAATATTCAAAAATGTTACTAGAAAAAATAATATAGTTCAGAAATAAAATTAGTATTTCATATCTTCTGATTACAGTTAAAAGAATTTACAATAATTGAAAGTAGTATATATGATTGTTGCAATTATCGAACGTTAATAACACATTTTTTTTACTCATCATTACATTGATTAAATTGTCGTCAATATATTCGAAGGATTCTGTGAGATCCCACGTTACCGACAGTATTACGTTATTTTCACGCTCTCAGTTGAAGGTTAAAAGGATAATAATAAATACTAATAAAATAAAACAAGAATAATAAATTATGTAAACAAAAGTACTGCTCACAACAGTGGACAAATATATTTAATTACACAGGCGAATTTGGAAGCATAATCTGGCAAAAGAATATAATAATGTCTGTTCAAGTACATCTCAAATGAGCAACCGAATTATTCGAATATGTCTGGCGACGCATGATCGTAACTCTTAAGGCCAAATACAAATCGAATCCAGTCGTTGAAAGCTCCATTCGAGCCTTACAGGCAGTCCAATTGGCTAAAAACAAAGCGACCACTTGTGAAATATGGCAATAGATGCGATTTTACAAGCTTCTAACGTAAAGAGCAGGAAATAATACCAGCCCTGAGTGAGGGACGGCGCAGATCAGAATAAATCTGGATCCCTGAGGCACACCGTCATATATCAAATGAGAAAGATTAGAGGAATCACCATTGCTGAGAATCACTCGAAAAGCTATCAATTAACAAACTTGTCAAAAGCGGGAAAAGAGGAATTACAGCAAAAAAAAAATTATGAACTCTGTAACTTTAAAATTATAAGAATGGGAGTTTTTTTCAGTTTTTGCAGGTCTTCAATTGGTTAAATTTTTATTTGCCATTATTTTATTAAAAGTAAACGGGTTACTGATTAAAATGGATTTCAAGTCACATTTTGAATTTTACGATTATTATTGCCCTTTTATATGTAGCAATTTACAATATTCAGTTAATAAGTAGTAGAACTAAAATTCCATTGCATTAAAAGCCCAACATAAATGTCGGGGAAAATGGAATCCTCAGCAACTCGAATTGTTTCACACTACTGTATTTGTTATTGCTGATTTTATTTAATAATTTGTGTCTCTTTCTCGAGTTAACTCAGTGGCTTAAATATTTTTTTAATGTTTATGTCCTTATGACACTGAACTGCAGTACCAGAAGGAAAGGATTTCACAAGTAAGAAAAATTTGTGTGGTTTTGCGGCCTAGGTATTGATGTATTCGCACAAATTACCCCATTATGTCTGATTTTTTGTTATCTTGTTTCATCCTTATATTACCCTTACTCGTATATAAATTATCTTAATTTACTTGAATTCGGCTTTCGTGAAGCTAGGTTTGATTTGTAATAAATAAAAAAAGTGCTTTCAATGGTGAACCGGCTGTAAATAAATTTGCACTCACACACTAATACAGCCCTCAGTTGTCTTAAATTATATGTTTCATAACTTTAAAAAATGCTTGCTTAATGTTTTCATCTTTTCATTAATGCATGATTTATTCTGAATGTTTTCTTTTTAATTTTATAAATTTCTTACACATGATTTTTACTAATTTATAGTGACCAAAGTTCCCCCAAGAACGACGGTGGCCCCTCCAGTTGCCAGAAACTCCAACACTGTCTCCAACAAGAAATCTGAGCCTGCTACGAATCAAGTAACGAATCAGCAAATTGATGAACTTTCGAATCAAGTTAGTTCACTTGCGTGTGAATTTTTATGAACCAAATATTTTTCTTTTACTATTCTTGCTAGATTATGGACATGAGACTGAATTTAGAAGGTCTTGAGAAGGAACGTGATTTTTATTTTAGTAAACTAAGGGATATTGAAATTTTGTAAGTTGGAAAATTAAGTACATGCAAGTAGAAACATTGAGAATTTATTATTGCAGATGTCAAGATGCAGATGAAGCCGAACCGAATCCTTTAGTTCAGAAGATCCTTGATATTCTCTATGCGACAGAGGTAAGTTTACTTTTTTGTTTGGCTGCTGTACAGCTATAAATGCTTATAAAATCTGTTAGTGTTAATTTAGAGCAACTTGAATCTGAAATATGAAATGCTTAACACCATTGTGGCTTTGTCAGAGAATTTATGATGGTATTGTTTTAAAGTTTGCGTGTAGGAGAGATTAAACAAACTAAAATAAAGAAGCTTTACACTAGGAAACATAGTTTTTGAGTGGTGTACTTTAGGAGATTACGAATGGGCCCCTCGAAACTGACAATTAAAACATTTTATATATGAGGGAAATTTTGCTATGGAATGCAGGTAGTGTCATAACATCTCATTTACATATCGCTTCGAGTTTTAGAGGTTGAAACTTCTGCTTGCAAAGGCTTTCTCTAAATTTTAAATAGCGTTTAAACATCTAACTTGATTTTTGCAAGATGCTATTACAGCGCAAAGGTTTAGTGGATTGCTTGCCAATGCGAATGTATATCCTTCTGTCTAATTTTATTATATCCATTAAAGTCGGATGCAAAAACTGCTTTGAACGAAGTTATTCCCAGACTATCTCTTCTGAGTTTAGTGTGTATTTGACTGCTTGATTTGTTGCTTGGTTTTTGGTGATGGCTATTATTTCGTCCTTTTTTACTAATTGTTTGTAGGGCCGTAATAGAATCGGAAAATATAGAAATGTTAGCTGTAGATTTGTAAGCGAAGTCAACCAAACCAAAGACATTTCTGTTCTTATTGGAAGACATCAGAGGCAAGTTTCTGGCAGCGGGTTGTGATTTAGCTCCAGACCTGAGAGAAGTTATACGTTTAACTTAAAGTGTATTTAGACTACATGACATTTTTGCCAGTGATTTTATCTGTTATTGTCATTGCTAGAACCGTGCAATGTAAACAACATATTGTAAATGCTTTTGCAAAACCCAGTAAAATTTTTTCCATAAAGTTTAAACAAGAAAAACGTGTACAGTCATTTTTCGAGTAAGCGGTCTGCACGCTGAAAATCGAGAATTTCTTCTCACAGCATTCTTAAAACATAAAAACAGTCTGCCTGCACATTGTTGACTCTGTGCTTATGAATGCCAAGCACAATTTAAAAAGTCGATATGAATAAATTCAAGTTTAAATCCTATAGAATATTTTGAATAAGGTTCGGTTGTGTTGCAATTTTCTTCCATGTATGCGAGTACCCCGTCGCAGTGTTAGCTTTTTGGACCAATCAATTATTAACCCATTCGCTTCGGTTTGACGCGTAGACCTTTTACCACAGTTTGGATAACTCATATATTAGTCTTTTGATTGTTCAAACTTTTATTTAAAATAAATATATCAAATGCAAATGTTCAAGCTCTTACTTAAATAATTGCTCCACATTCTACCCACACTTTCTTTAGTTTCTTCCTCGAGAGAATCAAAATCGTCATAAGACTCCCACATGCATGATCATACTTAATCCTTAAAAGATATCATCAATATAAATCGCGTTAATAGAATCATGGGTCATCATTTTTAAATTCAATAATGATATATAAATGCAACTAAATGTATTTTCATTTATGTTTTGCAGCGATTGCAAATAAAATAATAATAAAAAGATTTTTCAAAGATATTAGAAATTGCATAGAGGGAAATTTCACCATGATACCTTTTAAGGGTTATGAATGTTTGTCGCTCGAGAATGTCTGCAAAATGTTCAAATCGTAAACAATAGTTAACAAGATTTAGAAATTATGAACATGATGCAAATGCAAACTTGAAATCGTGGAAGTTACTTAATATGACTAATCTTGGAGAGTATTTGCGCTGTGAGGTAGATTTATTTCAATAGCTTGTTCTTTTCTGTCTAGTCCAGGATAGTTATACATGTCAGTATCGGTTAATGTGTGGTTTTCTCTAAAGTCACCAGCCGCTAGCAAGGCCAACAATAAAGTTGTTTTCCTCTGATTTGTTATTAAATTATGTAACTATGTCGAGGTTGGGTAGGTTGGCAAGGGCCAATACGTTGTGTCTGATTAATCTGTGGAAAAGAATTTTACGATATTAAATATTGCTTCCATATAGGAGTTTTCACTTTTTGTGTAATTTGTGAAAACATCTACTATGTTAGGTATAGGACATACGAGTAGAACACTGCTTTCGGGAACACCCATAAATATAATAATAATACAATATAACTATAATAATATTACAATACTGATGTCATGCATGCATTCTCATTAGTTACCCCTTTGATGTCGATTGTCGACTTTTCTTAGGCTTGGCTTGGAATATAATTGGAACATTTTTAAACGTGTTCTATCCAGCGTCCTTTACGGAATAAAATAAGCCATTATTTGCCAAGGTTGATTAAATAGATCGTCCATGGGTGAAAAACATTTTGCTGACACCATGGTTTTGGCACCAATGGGTAAATAGTCTGCAAATATGGATCTCCATAATTATTTCTTGTTAGTTAAATTTGTGAACCCATAGGGTCATTATTTTGCTCACATTTAATCGGAAGGTATTCAAGTCACTTTATTTGAATGGTGTCGCTAATTTGTAGCTAAATTGATGATAAATATATAATAGAAACCCCTTGTACGTATCACAAAGTAGATTTTTTAGTGGCCATAGGCAACATATAACCAATCAGAAAATTAGCAAAAATTCAATTCTATCCTTGCCTACTTAAAAATGACTGACAAATAGAAAACGATAACATTAGGGCACTACAAATCTGTTTTTTAATTCAAAAATTCTCTAATCTCTGCAATTGTCTGTTTTGGTACAAAGTAGCATGGACTGGGGTTATGGGGGACTTGAACAGTGCCACTTTCAAGAGGTTTCTACTTTTCAATTGCATACTGAATGAATTCAAAGTAATATCGGTTGACAAGAGTTATTCTCCGCTTGATTTCCAGACTGATGTCGTTGGTGGAACCGGTGTCTGTTCCGAGGTATAAAAACTCCCTCACAACCTCCAAATGCTATCCCTAACGGGGAGGAAGGCCTTTTTAAATAACGAAGAACAAAATACTAAATCAATTCATTTTTCCATTACAGGATGGATTTGCTCCACCAGATGAAATACCACCTGAAGATGAGGAGTACTAAGTCAAAGCCGCCAGCCAGTCTATACCGATGCTGTTGGCAAGAGCGAAATATTTATGTATGTCGGTCGCTTGAGTTGAAAGTTTTATTCCGAATGAGAAAATTTGTTTATATAAAATGAAAAAAAAAACACGGAGCCGTTTGACCTGTCGTTGCTAGTGAACACATTATTTAACATTTTTCTACTGTTTTCAAACCCTACTAGTATTGTATGATTTCGCATTATTTTCATAATGAGAGGATCTACTAAAAAGGAAAAAATCGTAATTTATGTTTATGTTTGAAACAAATAAACATTTTTATTTTACTTGCATTTCATTATTAGAACGAATATGCTGTTTATTTTTTGCCAGTGAATTGTGCATCTCTGTAGTTTAGTTTTCAAAAATAGTTTGTGCTCTTCCCAATTGTGAAGGGGTTTATTTTGCTGGCGGTGCTGCTCTTGATCATTTCCAAATTTTAATAAATTAAAAAGTTAATAGCTTGTAAAGCTTCATGTAGTCAAATCTTATTTTTTTACATTGTTTATTAGGGAACGATAGCCAGTATTCCCCTAATGGTGAAAGTATTACTTTTTATCGAAATTTTTATCGACTATTTTAATGCTGATTCTGATGCTAAGTAAAAGACTAATTGTAAAAATGTAATCATATCGAGAGGAATTAAGAAACTTTTAGCGCTTGTAAATGTGGCTTCTTTCTTATGTCTATTAACATCGATAAAGAATTAAGAATTATCCCTTTGAGTGAAATTATCGGTGTTCAACTGTGTTATTTTTTTAGTTCTAAATAAAAAATAATACGATTTGAAGATTACTAAATATCCGTAGTGTCAAGTAAGTTGTGTAATTTGATTTAGTTGAAGGCGAAAACTTAGCTATAGCTTAGTTATAAAATTTTCATTTGAGTTTTAATTTAGATTTGTTCAACTCGCATGTATGGTATTTAGCACAAATAACAAATTCATAAGCTCAACTTAACTTTGTAGTGGAAAATGGACAATAAAATCCTCGTTGGTCCATATTTATCTCATTTTGAGAAATTAAAATTTTTGTTTTATTTTCGAGCTCTTTAAAGTTGTTGTTCGTTCCAACAATTAGGACAATTTATAAATTACTATCTAAACCAATAATGTTGCTATAAACTAGCATGATAAATGGAAATCCCAATTACTCGTATCGTTTTAGGAGAAAAGAGTCTTCTGTTATTCGTCGTATCTGTAATTCTAGACAATCCCGCTGGATAGGAATTAAATTGAAAAATCAACGATTTCTTGTGTGTTCTTTCTATATGCGCACTATTTGCTCAAACCTGTGGAAGACGGCATAATTTCGGTCCAGAGTGGAACACCACTGATGTACCTGTAAGAGTAAACTATACGTTTGTACAATAATGTTGATAGTACCATAGAAAAATAATTATAAAGATAACCAACTTCGAACAAACGAAATGCGACCAAAATTTCTGAAATCTCCACAGCGCGAGGGTAACCGGCAAGCCCGACGCAGGAGAAGTCGAATTCTTCAGCGCGGCCTGCTTTTCGTGTGCTGTGCTGCGCGAATTCCGAGAAAGAAGACCAGAAAACAAGGCAACTGAGGGTTCGTACGATTTCTGCGCTGCCTTGCTTGAGCATAGGGTGAAGGCAGTAAACAAACAAATGATTCGTGGACTGGCAAAGGGATACATGCGTGAAAAATTTAATAGGTACGTGGGTGGCAAACAAAATATTGTTTTAATTTGTGCTGAAATTGTTCGATACTTTACAATGTAGATTTTCTACTGTTTAGAGCTAGTGATGCATCTGAATTTCTTGACATTCGAGCGGAAAGTGTAAAAACGGAAATCATCTCTTTCAGATTATAAGTCCACGGTCAGCAAGCAAAATAGTTCATTAAAATTAAATTACGCAAATTAGCTCACACAGGCATCCCTTCTTTATCATGTTCAAACAAGACAGCACGTCAGCGCAGCATTAGTAGGAAAGGAACCCTCAGTTGCCTAGTTTTTTGGTCTTCTTTCTCGGAATTCGCCCCGCACAGCACACGAAAAGCTGGGCACGCTGAACAACTCGACTTCTCTTGCGTCGAGCTCCCCAGTTGCCTTCGCAAATGTGGAGATATCGCTGTGGAGCTCTGAGAAATTTTGGTCGCGTTTTGCTTGTTCGAAGTGGGTGATCTTTATATTTATTTGTCTATGATAGTACAAGTAGTGATAGTGAGTTGAACAAACTACATATGCGTAAAGCTTACAAGAAATTAGATTACATAACATACTTATGCATATTCTTCAAGTTACTGCAAAATTGATTTTAAAGCTAAATAATAGTAAGGGAGCATACAAGTCCACTTCCTTTACATAAGTTATTAATTATCTCTGGCAAAAGAGATATGAGTTCCACTTCATGTTTTTATTTTTTTCAAGAGGGGGACTGAAGGTCAACAAACGCAATAAGTTCCATTACATTATCTATTTGGACCTCGAGAAGTAGTACAAATAGGCCACCTCCAGGGACTACATTATTGCATCGCAGCTCATTATCGTTAGTAGAAAAGAAAACTAAAAGCTCGTCAAATACACTTGCTCTACCATTATCTTTCAGATATTAGAAAATTCGTATTTATTTACATAATTATAATCGTATTACTATTAACGTCGCAAAAACCCTTATTTTAATCTGTAAAGAACATTTTAGTAGCCATTTTAAAGGCACAACGCTTATACGGTTTAGAACGTAAAAACGCAATTATGCAGCTCCCTACAAAATTATCGCCTCTCCATATGATGAGCAGAAGAGGATAACCCTTTACAAATCGGAACCTACTGGGTTTACGAAACAGGCGAACTCGTTTACCTTATTCAACTCCAGATAATTTGTATAATTAATTCAACCCCATTTCTCGTTTCTGCTTTCAGTTAGTTTGTCAACATCATAATCTCGAATACCAAAATATCGAACTTGGCTCAAATTCTTCTCGAATTGAATTCTAGAATTTGGCGCTAAATTAAATCATCACGAAATGTGTGGAACACAACACAACTTATGATCTATGATGATTTGGGTTTTTATTTTCTGTGCCTATAGTGATCTCATTTACCGGGAGAAAGGGCGAGGTACAAAATGTGTGATGCCTGATTCACCTTAGAGCGAGTATTCTGCAAATGCTGTACCAAGGCAGTTCTCACTGATTTTGAAATTCGCCCAAACGCAGCAAATATAGGAAGTAGGGGACAGTAAAAATATAATCGGACCTGTTCCAGACTCCGTCGTGGAAATTCCGAGCATGAAAAAATGGTATTTAACAATCTGAAGGAAGCTGAATTTAGTTGCTGTTGAAAAGTGACCACCTCTCCAAAATGACAGTTTTGCTCACATTGCTAGATGCCATGTTTTTCGTGTTCCGAATTTCTACAAGTTTGGAATAGGCCTGAATGGCAATCGCAATTTGGTATCAAAATGTACGTTTGTGCCCAATTTGTCGACCCTATTGCGATTGTCCATTTCAATCGACTAGACTTCACTTGGCAAGTCGATTGAAATCGACAACCACAACTAAACATTTTTGGTCTTTTTTTTGTTTCTAGAGAAGTGTTACATAATTTCTATGAGAAAATAAAAACCCGTATTTTTAGGATCCGTTAGTGCACCATATAAGACCGTTAACTTTAAGATATTTCATGACAAATGAAAATCCATGTATATCACTTGTGTTACATTCATGTTAAGAGCTTAGTTGCATTTATGGCTATAGTTTAGATTTCAGAATTTCAGTTGAGTATTCTTGCGACGGCGACGTTTTATATTTTTCTGCGTACGGGTTTTCTTACTTTTACCCCCAACTTTCCTAAAAATCGGACCTAGCTGAATATTTTCGTTGTCGTTTCGTAAGTCAAGAAAAAATTTAATTGAAGTCAAGTGGAATACTTCTCCGGCAACACAAAAGAACGTAAAAAATGTTGACCAGCTTATCGGTTAATTCACTCATCGTGCAGGAGACTGAAGGCAAAGGGCCAATATTAATGAATCGTGCTAGTCTATTATTATTGTTTATTAGCTTCTATAACCATTTTGAAAGTTGAACACTGAGAATGATCTCTTTCGCTTTAGTAAACTCTTTTTAAAAATAACAAATATACATACATACTGCTGATAGCTACCATATTAACATGTGAACTGTTTTAAATTCCACTTATTTTAGAACTAGTTAAAGCCTGTCGTAATTAATTATTTGTCCAAAACCTGATTCAAATTGTATTTTCGTAAAGCAGGAGCATAACAAGAAATGTGTAAATATCGCAGCAAAGCAACAGAACTATTTAAGTAGAGAATATCCAGCAAACGATAGCGTGGCAAAATATCCAAATTATATGTATAAGATTGCAGGGCGTCAATGCGGCTATATTGAGAAATTTAGAAGATTTAAGTAAACAAGAAAGTCAAAGTGAAAATATATCGAACATATTAATGTAAATTGTTGCTTAGATGGATTTTAGAGTAAGTTTTGTTTTGACTGTGCTTTTGTTACGAATTTATTCTACAGCTGACCGTATTAAATCGAAGGTTCTTTTATTACACGACCAATTTTCATGTAGCGCACATTGATGCAGAGATTTAGCCATCCTAGTTCCTGCAATAGAGCTTACTTCATTTTGGACGAACCTTTAGAGAATTAAGTTAAGCATCCGTAAAAGTGTTTGTTTTCATGCTTAACAGAAACATGTCTGAATTTTAGAATTTCTTTTTGAATAAATCCATTTTTGAAAAAAATCGTGTTTTGGTTTTGCCAATGCGCCCCATTTTTTGGTTTTCTAGCTCTTTGAACAAAAGCAAGGCATAATTGCAGTACTTTATTTTGGGAAATTTGTTCAGTCGATAAGAAACGAATCGAAGCCACTTTCGTATTACTTACAGGCATCATAGCGGCCCCTTTTTATAGATTCCCCGTTTTTCATACGTTTTTCGGAAAAGTGGCCCCTTTTCCCCTTTTTAATATCGCCGGTATATTAGGTATATTCACTACGCTGCAGCATCGGTGCCAGCCGCTTGAGGGCGTGCCATATTGTATCGCAGACCACAAGAATTCTTCGACAATCCTTGCAAAAAGTCTCATGGCGTTATTCATGTGCTCTTGAGAGGAATGGGGAACGTTCTAAATTCAATATTTACGCGCGAGTTCCTCAATCACCTAGATATCTGGCATATATGGGTCTCTCTAAGCAATTCAACGTGGACTGCATTTTCCGTCAGGGACGAAGAACAGCGCGAGTTTATAATAGAATATCGAGGTTATGAACCTCGTGTTGATATTGAGTGCAGGGAAACTTCAGAAATCGAATATGAGTCAGACTTCACTCTGAATCGCGAAAAAAACAAAAATAACCGCGAAATCATTGCCCAGTTATTCGATAAAGTAGATATGTTGAGCGAAACAGAAAGGAAATCACGTAAAAAGGTAGAAAAACTGCAAAATGATGTTGAAAGAAAAAAGAGTGCGATTATTGAAAATGAAATAAAAAAGAAATTCATATAATGAAATATTCATATTTACTCCATAATATTCTCTGTACTATTGAGTAGTAGATACAATAAAGAAGTATATTGTAAAAATGTACATCGTTAGAAGATCAATTGTTCTTTAAATCCATTTTTCATTCACAAAATAGTCCCCTAGCTTCCCCTTTTTCTCCCCCCGACCAAATCCCCTTTCTCCTTTTTTTTTTGAAAAAAGGGCTATGATGCCTGTACTTATAAGCGGTCGTTACTAGAAATAATAATAATTTTAATCATTAATATTGCATATACAGTAGAATTCGCATATAACAACCTTCAAGGGACCGGCGATACTATGTCGTACTAACCGGATAACGTACAAAACGGGAGGATTATTTCTTAAGTACATATGTACTTACGAATACATCACAAAATTTGCATTTCTAACTGTCTAGCAAAAAAGTTTACTTTCTCTTATAGCAGAGGTCCATTAACGGGTATTCCCCGGTCGCGCTGAAGCTTGAACCATTGTAACAATGCCTTATCCAGCTGCTCATGAGTAGAATTCCTTACACGTTTGCATTTCACAACATTGGCATTAAACAGCGGTTCGATCTTATCTTTATTCTTCTTTATTGTGGATATTGCAGAGGATTACATTTGATTCACCGGCTGATTTACGCGCGCCAATAAGGAGTTGTGAAGCGCGGGGGGGGCGCCGAGGTATTGGTGTGTAGGCTGTGGAAACACAACATTGCGCGTCGTTTTAACTGGACGTATCATAAAAAATGGTCGCTATAAGCAGTTGTTCGCTTAAACCGGAGTCGCACTAAACGGTTATATTTTCTCAGTACCTAACTATGAAACCTAACTTGAGTAAACATTATCGTCGCTAAAATCGGTTAGTCGTTATAAGCGAAGTCTTTATATGTGAATTCTACTGTATATTTAACACTTGTATTTTAGGTATTCAACTAATCCATCTTACTGAAGAACTTTTCGAATAGACAAACGGCGAGCAAACTGTCATCGAAGTGAAAAACCGCTGCAATAGTTTGTTTGGAAACGATTTCGCTTCTTGTAATACCGGTTTGCACCTAATATATGCGACGTGTTTCATAGGCCTCTCAACCTCCCAGTTAAAGCTATGGGCGAAACTTCGAAGCTTAAATGTGTTTTTAACTGCCGCATACTTAAAAAGGCTATCTATTTATGCATACCATAAGTTGTCATTTGTGGCAATGGGATAACAAAACAGTTCTGGGGATATTTATTTATTGCTTCAGCTAAAGTACTAGCAACAATTTGAAAGTTGTAAAGAAACGAGATACCTACTGAGCATCAAATATTAAATTGAACAATTTAGAACTTTTTCCAATTGCACTTTACTGCAATTAAAATCAACAAAATTTAAGATAATATGGAAAATAGAACACTCAAGGCATCCTGTTAAGGTTAGAATTATCCATAGTCCATATCCGATGAGGTGCCGGGGAGATTCTTGTTTATTTGGCCTCGCTTTTTGGGAACGGGGTTCGGGGGAAAATTCTATTATATTATTATAATTTCCCTTTTACAAACAGCCGGTGGAGTTCATTTTCCTTTTACAACGGAATGCAAAGCACAGCAAAATGTTTCGGGGGCCAAAGCGGGGCCAAGGATACAAGAATCGTGCCGAGGTGCCAGATAAATGAAATAACTTGATGTTAACATTCTTGAACAAGAAATATTAGTTGGACCCGCGACAATGGAAAAGGATACGAACTTCAGGTAAGCTATGTGTAGAAGAAATATTGATAACGCTAAGGTTAAATTAATACAAACTTTCATTCAATATTTGACCTATTTCTCTCCAAGCCTTTTCCGGCTGGTGCTTGTTGGAATGTCCTTGAAATGCACAACTATACAATCTATATATATATAAATGAATGTTTGTCTGTATTTCTCGCTAAAACTCAAAAACGGCTTGACCGATTTCGATAATTTTTTTTTGTTTTGTTCGCTTTAATTCGGGAAACCCCGGGAAATCGAAAACATCGAAATTTCCGTTTTGTATAGGAAGCGAATTTTCCAACTTCAAGGAATCTTTATGAAAAAGGCAATTGGAGGTTTTCGGAGTCGCAGATCTCGAGCTAACATTCAACATTTTGGATTTCAAGATATCGGATCCAATATGGCGGCTGGAAAAGTTAAACTTCAAGGGATTTCCCTGAAAATCCGCACTAGGGAATTTACGGGAGCGCTGATTTCGAATCTGCTATTCAAATTTCCAAATATGAGACCACCCCACCCCGCTGTGAGATATAAGAGGGGGTGAAATAAGGAGGTGGTGTAAAATGAAGAAAACTAAATTTAATAATACTGTTGGAAAATAACTAAAACAAGTACAAAACGCAAATAGGAAAACGCCGGGTCACTTAGGAGTGGCGGTGGTGCGGTAGGGAGGCGTTGTAAAATTAAAAAATACAAATTTAATAGTATCCCGGGAAACGCCGGGTCCGGGCAAGCTAGTAGTGAATATTTTTCTAATTGCCCAAACTTAATATTGCTTTCTGGATCGCTTTTCATATTAAATCTGTTTCAAATGACGTCTCCTGCGGTTAATGCTTCAAGGATTCTAGCAAAAAGACCATTAGAGTGTGGCATCAATTTAAAGCGCCGACAATTTAATATTTATAATTATTAGATTATATTAATAGAGGGCATGGGAACGTGTGACGGAGTCCGAAATGGAAAACCATTGCAATGAACTACAGAAAAATCGCTACGTATATTAAAAATATATTAGATTCACTTTATTACAAATAACTAACATCCTACTTTATAGCTTCTTGAATGTGCTGCTGTTTGTGGGTCCCGTCGCAGAAGGGACGATGTTTTGTTTGCTTGCAGTTACAAAGCCAATAAGTGCCGGAATTTTCTACAGCGAACCGCACGGGCTTTAGTTTAATTTTGAGAAATTCATTTTTGTGCGTTCCATCGCAGAGTGGTTGGTTTTTTGAATATCCGCATAGGCACCACGAATACTGCTTGCCTAGTAAATAAAAATTTAAGAAGTTTCACAACAGAAATTTATTTTGTTAGCATTTACCTCCTTCTAAGTCAATCTTAAAAGGTTTCTTGTCGTGAATACAACCGTTCTCCTTCTGGTGCTGGCCGTTTATGATGTCTTCCAGGGTGTTTTTAGGAATACCTTTACTGCAATAGGTGGCAGAGATTTGTGTGGGGATGTTAGTAGGAGAAAATTTCTGGAAAAACATTGCAAACGTTAATAAGCAACTGAATTTCTGGGTTTTTATATAATGCCAAATTCACCAGGAATATGGTGCGGATTTGAAGGAATTATTAGAAGTTATATCACGCAAGCTGCAGATAAAATTTATGATTAAATACCTTCACGCTGGCAGCGAGATACTTTATATTTTGAGCCGCTTTGAGCATTTTAAGCAGATTAATGAAGAAAGGTTACCACCCGACAAGAAAGAAATTTATCAACTGTCAAATGATCAGATGGAGATGCCCAGCTGTTTTTCAATTAAAATAAACACATTTGTGAGGTTTGCTTTAAATCTGAAAGGAAGATGGAGCACGGGTTGTTTTAAATGCGTCCATAGAACTAAAACTTTCGATTTTGCATCATCGGTAGGTAGTGAAAGATACGTAAAAATATTTGAAATACTATAGTCCGTATTAAGAGGAAACACGTTATTCTAAATCAAGTCAAAAGTGTCGAAACCTCCCGGTGGGTGGACTAACTGAAAGTTCTTCATTCCAACCAAGAAAAATTTGCAAGGCTGACATAAAGAAGTCTTCCGATTATTGCCCTTTTAATGATCAGCCGGAACGGAAAAAATATCCTTCAACATTCCTTGAGCGTTTTTTGTATCGGTTTCGTATAAGGCCAAGCAATTTCTTAGGAATAACATGCTGGGCTTTAAAAAGGAACTTTGAGTGTTGGTATCATAGACTACGTATACACGATATCCAAAGTCGCGATTTTCGGATTTTCGCGGATTGAATCGGGCCTAGACCTGATATTTCCTAATCCACTTTGTGTCGTTTACACGAGCAGCCCTGATTTGGCTTACAACCGGTTTCTAGTCGTGATTTGGGACCGTCGTGTATACGTAGTCATAGATATATGTAATATATAAATAATAAACACGGAATGGCTGTAAGCCTGACTTGAGCTGAGAACGATGAGAAAATTCGCGTCAGTTGTGTGAAAAAGTTAAAAATAAATCGAAAACCATTTGTAAAGATAATTTAATTCAGCTCTTTGGCTTTCAAAGCGCATCTGGATTCTAAAGGCAGGCCCCCATAGAATCCGGCAATGAGTACGTATACACGACAGTCCTAAATTAGACCTAGAGACGGGTTGTAGGCCAAAATCACGGCTGCTCGTGTAAACGACACAAAAGTGGGCTAGGAAATTTGCCCTTGTGTGCTATCTGTGTGCAAGTAAGGTTTGTGACATTTTTGAGGGATCGAGCACACACATACAGATATATCAGGCCTAGGCCCAAATCAATCGGGGCTAGGCCAGATTTGGGACTTGCCCGTATACACGACAAAGATAATCGCGAATTTGGGCAACGGTAGGCCAAAGTCGCGACTTTGGATATCATGTATACGTAGTCAATGACAAACGCAGTGTCGCGAGCTTGAGAACTTAAAGCATTTTGAGTCCGGCTCTCTCTCTCACCGGATTGCCGCAACGAAATAAATCTCTTTCTCTAAAATTTAGAGGAACCTTCTATATTTCGATGCGGCAATCCGGCGTGAGAAAGAGAGCCGGACTCAAAATGCTTCAAGCTCACAAGCTCGCGACGCTGCGTTTATCATTGCCGGATTCTATGGGGGCCTGCTTTAATTCAGGCGTTTAAAAACATACTTACACGCAGAAGAAATATGACAGTTCCCGTTTTTACGGTAGAACCAAACAGAAACCGAACATGGTAATGAATTCTTCGCGCGAAGTTCCAAGTTCCGACGAACTTTTCGGTGCCCCAAATTCGCTTCGCCTGCATGGTATCAGGGGCGTGCTTGCATTAGTCGTTTAATGCAGGCGTAAATTTGAAGACATAATCAGAGAGGGGCTTCTAAAACAAAATTGTCCAAGCTCCTGCCAAAATGTCTATGCCCCTTTTATAATCTATTGACACGCTGCCATTCACTGCAAGCTAAGCTGCTTTTTCGGGGATGTAAAGTGCGAAGTGAAAATTGAGACGATTTTCTTTATTTTATGAAGCTAACATAGATAACTCCTTTTCACATGGTTTGATGAACCCACCACAGAACACTACATTTCGTAAATTCACGTACCGTTTAGTTTTTTCGCAGTGTTACCTGCACTTAAACAATGCGTCTTTTACGCAATCCTCGCAGACTTTTACCACAATAAAAATTACACACTCAAAAACTTGCACTTTTCCGTTTCACTCTATGAAAACTTCGAACGAGCACAGATTTCAATTGACAGTTCGCTCAGATGTTTTCTTAGCTTTCCTAGCCGGTCCCAGACAATGCGTGCATTTGTCCAATATTTGGCAATGCGTCTCAATTTACGAGGTATGTGGGAGCTACAAAGAGTAATAATTGTTATGCGTACTCTTTAGCCAAAGCTTGTAATGCGTCCTTTTTCTTCGTCATTTGTTTCTGCGTTCTTGCATCAAATATTTGCTGTGTCTCTCTTTTGGCGAGGTATGTGGGAGACAGTCGCACAGTGCGGCCGAAACCGCATTTTGCGGCCATAATTCGAAAACTGAATGGATCGACCTGAAACCTCGTACTCGGGGGTTTTTGGGGTCGCTGATCACGAATCCGGCGTCAGAATCACGAAATTCAAAATGGCGGATCCAACATGGCGTCGTTTCTGTGACCATAATTCGAAAACGTGATGGATCAATCTGAAACCTTGTAGTTCGGGGGTTTCGGGGTCGCTGATCACGAATCCGTTATCAGAATTAGGAAATTCAAAATGGCGGATCCAATATGGCGTCGTTTCTGTGACCATAATTCGAAAACTTGATGGATCGATTTGAAACCTTGTACTCGGGGGTTTTCGGGGTCACTGATCACGAATCCGTCATCAGAATTACGGAATTCAAAATGGCGGATCGAATATTGGGTCAAACAAAAATTTTTCAAATTTTCACAAAAATTTATATTATTATAGCTTGTACAAGTATTTAAGAAACGTATACTATAATATCACAAAATATAAATAAAAATAAAATACGTTTATAAATTCAAAAAAATTAATCGTTATATCTGCGTCATCGAATACTCAATTTCTTTTATACAAAAAGTTGCATAAAAACTAAAGTGGCAGAAGGTGGCAGCTAAATCTGGTTTTATTCGGTAATTAATACTTTTCTGAGTAACCTCTAATAGGTTTAAAGGCAGCATACGATGGCGTTTTATTACTATATGGTTTGAAAACTCAAATTTTATATAAAAAATACGAACAATGTATCCTCATATTTCTACTGCTAAAAATTTTTTGTTAAGGTATTGTTATTTACTAAAGTTTTTACGTAATTTACTAACCTTTAGATGTAGATTCCATTTGGTTTTGTTAGATTTCCTTTACTCCAAGAACTTTCGCACGTGTATAACTTTCCCTGTGCATCTACAATAATAGGTTGTATGGGCGAAGGCCACGTTGCGACTGATAGAAAAGAGGAGACTTAGGGTATAGGAAGTTACTATGAACGGTTTTCACTTCTTAGAATATTACTTCAGCCAACTCATCGATAAAAACTCTATCTAGAAACTTTTTTTTTTCGAATTTTGGCCGCAAAATGCGGTTTCGGCCGCACTGTGAGACGCAGGAAATATTTGTTATGCGTGCGCTTCCCACTAAAAATGGGAAGCAGACGATTATTCGTGTAATAACCTCCGGTTTACCGGGCAGAAGCAAGCGTAAAAGAAGTTTTAGCTGAACAAATTGAAAATGGAATGGTGTAATGAATTCACCCTTGAGTTTATAGCTCTATATGAACTTGAGCCTGTAATATGGGATCCAAAAAATCCGTTACACAAAAATATAAATTCAATGACTAATGTTTTCGTTTCGGCTTTTATTCAAAGATAGCATCCGTCATCTTCTCTTTCGTCTTTTTAGTTTTTTTAATTATAAAAACCCACACATCATAATAAGAGCACCAGCACTAGCTATTACTTGATTTTTACTTTCCATTGTGGAATCGGGAACTGAAAGCATTTGGAGCTGTGCAAAGCATACCGCGCAGAACTGCGTGTATAGGTTTGACGAATAAACGAATGGTGTGGGAACACAAATTTAACGCAGAAAATATTCGGTACATGCATTCTTCAAATAGAACGAAAGTGTGGGAGCACAGACAAGGCGAGGGAAATATTTGACAAATTGGGAGACGCAGATATTTGTACAAATGCACGCATTGTCTGGGACCGGCTTAAGAAGACCACCGACCAGGAAAAAAGTGGTAGGGGTAGACCGAAAAACGTCCTCACATTTTTCCAATATGGCTGCGCACGTGTGACAACCTTCTTGATGACAACCAAATGACAACAAAACATCAACTCGAATGCAAGAAGAGTGCCAACAAGAATAGAAAACTAGTCTTATTGCTCGATACAGGGTTTTTACACGATACAGCCGTTGCGTGTTTACTTTATATGCGATGGTATACACTAACGCATTTTTTACGCCTTTATAAGCGTATGACTCTGTAATACGAAATATTAGACAGATATATACACCTTCATATCAATTTATTTATTCATCATCAGGTACAGGTACAAAACTATCTGACTTGCAAAATTAAATACTATTTTAAAAGTGTGAAGTTAACTACTATAAATCCCGAAAAAGAAAATTGAGTTTACACAAACGTCATTTTAAAGTCAATCTATCACAGTTAAAATCAATTACATTATAGGTATCATTATATTTAACAGCCATAGCCATTACTGGTTCAAAGGAGCCATAATTAGTCCTGTGTTTCAAAGGGTAAGGAAACGTTTGTCCCCTGGTCAATCAATGTAGGGGAAACTGGGTACGGTACGGTTGTAACAGCTCGAATATTTCCTAAACTATCTACAGGAGAGTGAAAAGTATAAGGGGAAAGAGACGCGTTGGGCAGGTATACACACGATTACCAGTGTCACCGCGCCGTGGTTAATGCGCGAGCAGGAGGTTATATTGTGTTTTGTGCATCAAAAGTAAGTTTTTCCTTTTCAAATTATCCTTATTAATAATGCATATTACGTTTCATAGATTTTTCTTGATCTTGATTTTATTATTATAATAACTTTGTTGAATTTGATTGTTTTTTGTAATAAAACTTATTGAAATTACTTGTTTTGGGGGGAGATTCTTGTTAATTTGGCCCCGCTTTTTGGGAACGGGGTTCGAAACATTTTGCTGTGCTAATTGACGGAAAAATCATGAAAAAATTCTACCTCGACCCGCTTTCGAGATATAGGGCAAAATAGTTCATACTTGACGAGCCACCTTAATTGGGAAAACTTTAACTTTTAGGAAAATTCTCTTATATTATTATAATTTCCCTTTTACAAACTGCCAGTGGAGTTAATTTTCCTTTTACAAAGAAATTCAAAACACAGCAAAATGTTTCGAACCCCGTTCCCAAAAAGCGGAGCCAAAGTAACAAGTATCGTGCCTATATTGGGTATGTTACAACCGTCCCCCATCACTGTTACAACCGTCCACGGCATGAGGACGGTCGTAACAGAGGCACACAAACTGAATAATGCCTTGCTGACAAAAATATACTGCATATATGATATTGTAATGTTAACTCAAAAGAGTATTCTTCAATTTGTAATGTTGTATTTAGTTCTTAGATCTGTGATAGCAATGATATGAGCGATAAAAGCAAAATTGTTACAACCGTACCCAGTCTCCCCTATTTAAGTATTTCAGATAGCAAATCGAGTGGTCCATTGTTATGAAGGCTATCAGTGTGGTAACCTTTTCATCTATAACGAAATTGTGTTCCACCTTATTTAAACGTGGTTATCACATAAAAGAAAGCTTTCTAAAAACGCAATTCATATTCGTACCACCGATGAAACAACAAAAAGACTAAACAACTGAAAACTGAAATTAATCCTTATATTGGAAAGCGAGATAATTTTTGTGGTATGACGTGGGAATGAAGAGATAAATGACTCAACGGTAATTCCCAAAAATTCACATTTTTCTTTTTCCCCTGAAATAATCAGTGAATTTTTAAAACGCAAAAAATTAAATATATTTCGATAACAGAGAATATACATAGCGCGTGGTTTTACGAAGAATTTTACACACGATTTAGCATTAAAAGTAAAATAGCTGATAATTCTATCTTATGTCTTTTTTGTTAATTTTTTAGTTATTTACAGTTGCGCGATTTTTGTTGATTACAGACAAAATGGTTTTAGAAGATATTTTCATGCAAAAACGTTCTTTGACCCCGGCAGTAGGCGAGGTATTGCTTTGTACCGAAAGTATAAAGTACAAAAAAACCAAATTTAACCCAGAAAATGACAATCATCAAGGAGGTAAGAGAAGTTTGTACACCCCCGCCCCCAACAACATAAATTGCATCGCTGAAATGATTTGTTGGTCTTCAAGAATGACTTAGGTACAATTGGTAAGAGTTGCTCTCCCCTCTCGCACCGAGGACAAAAATCGACCCAAAAAAATGAATTCCACACCTCAAAAAAATAGGGATAGACATATTTTATGAACTTCTGAAGCAATAGAAATAGTCCGAGAAAGAACATTTGGGTCGAAATAATTACCTAATTCCTAAAATCTGAAGGTTGGAAGCAACGCATATGGCATCGTTGAAAGCATATCTAAAGTCCCCCGAAATCCCCGCATTGGCTTTTTGTACAGTTCGCTTTCAAAGTATAGTGAATTCACAGTAACGATGGGTAAGATTAACTGTGTTACTTCTGATTTCGCTGATATTGAAATATGTCATAAAGGAGGTCATTCTGAGAAACTTTGCCTTTGGACATATGCCGCGGAAACCTACAAGCAAAGAAATGTTAGTGTGTCGCGACGCACGACTGAAGTGAATATTTTATACCCGAGTTTACCACTTATCTTTCTCTTATACGCACAGGCCCATCGTCTATATCCCCCCTCCAAAGACGTTAAATGTAAGCGTTATACGTAATACGGTTATACGAACTTATACGCACAGACTCGTTGTCTACTTCACCCTCTACCTACACCTAAGCACAGGCCATACCCCCTCTCCTAAAGCGTTTGATTTTAGTGTTAAACGTTAAACGGTCCGGTGTCCTGTAAGAAGTTATTCACTTCAATTATTCACTTCAAAAATCAACATTTTCTCGGTGAAACGAAAAGAAGAGAAAAATTATAATTGTAAAGCCAAATTGTGTCACTTTCCAATTACCGCTAGCGGTTAAAAGAAAGAAATCCGGTAGCCATCTTGGTCACCAACACTCCCACCTGCCAGCGTATATACTACTGTCATTATTAATTTATGAGTAAAAATCCATTTACCGCATTATGTGTCACCATATGGCGACGTGGGATTATTATGCCGTGGGACCGGGCCGGGTCGTCGAGCTTGCCGCGGCGGGAGGTGGAGTGGAGGATTATGCAGGCGCATAAATAACCATAAATAATTCATTGATTCATTCGTGCTAGTCTCGCGCCAGGCCCCGGAAAATGCCCAGCTATTTGCGTTATGTTTTCAGGCCATACCCCCTCTCCTAAAGCGTTAGATTTTAGCGTTAAACGGTCCTGTAAGAAGTTATTCACTTCAAAAATACACGCATACAGGTTTCAGTCGGTAGACAATTTTCCTTCGGAAACCTTGTATTTTTTCCTGTCCACTAATAACGTTTGAAACTTACCATTGAACGTAATTTGTATATAGCATGAAAATACATACAAGAAAATAGCTATGGCCACGTGGACGTAGGCTTCGGAGCTGGCATCGGACTAATTTGGATGCGTTCGGGGCCCAGGCGCTTCCGTGAGTACTTTTCTTTCGTGACGAAACATACTTGAGTCACTGTCCCTGGTATTACCATATAGATTTTCGAAGTAAGCCGGTTTAGATTAGTTGAACATTTTTTACAGTAAATCCTTGTTATACTGTACTATATAAAATTTCTCGGTCCTTCAAATTTGAACGTACATAATTGGCGGCTCTTGTTTATAACGAACAAATTCCGTTGTATCAAATTTACGAACACACTGTCGGGCCTTACGACGTGCAGGACTCGGCTATAACGAATTCGAATTTAGCTTTAGGGTCACGGGATTGAAACCGAATATAAAATACAAACACGACAAACGGTACGATATAGCAAAATATTTTCTTTAAAAAATAAATGTATATTCAAACACACATCAGCACACCAAGGGAAACAACAACAATTTACTGGTGTCGGTGGGTGCAGCGCCGCATTATTTGGTACCGTGTCATACCGATCGTCTATGTTTAGCTCGCCCCAACACTCCCACTCCACACCCAAGTTTTCGCTGACGGCAGTTATGCGGTTCAGATCCGTTTGTTATTGTTCCGTTCCGTTTGCAGACATATCTAAGAAAAGAAAGTCAATCAGCATTAAGAGTAAAATTGAAATCATTGATGAAGTAGATCGTCAAGCACTTTCGAAAACACAAATTGCCGAGAAATTTGGCCTATGAAAATCAAATCTTCCCACAATTATCGCCAATCGTGACAAATGTGATGCAGCTATTGCATCATCATCTTCATCAACAGCATTTTTGTTGACAACCTCTTGATAATTTTCGGATAAAACGAACAGCTTTTTTCTCGGACCCATCGCTTTAACGAGGTTTCACTGTACTTGTATATTACATAATGTTCGTACAACCTTCAGGGTATTATTACATATATTTATTTTTAAAAAGCTTGTGCTTTTGAGCAATGTGGGTTACATACATAGGTAGACCTACCGCATAAGAGAAAGAAGGGAAGAAAAGGATGAAGGACGATGAAAATAATGCCCAAACAAGCATTAGTCCGGTCAAAATAGACGAAAAAATTGAGGTAGGTTTGCAATAATTCGCATAGAGCTGAAAATTAGTACATACCTTAAGGACATTATTACAAATAAAATACTAAAAGTCCCTATCGATCCGACATCTGCAAAAAAAGTTATTCAAGGTCAAAAGGTCAAAAAAATGTTTTTTTCAATTTTTCTGGTAAACGGTAAGTTTAGGTTTAAGCTGGATATGTGGAAAAGATACATCAGTTGTCTCCTCATTGATATCATAAAAATCTTCATGTGTTGAAGTTGATTCAACATTGGAGCAAGACTGGCCTTGGCAATCAGTACATACTGGTGAACAAAATAACCTGACTTTTTTACAGCTACATTTTGCACTACAACCCTTTTTGCAATTGCAAAAGATGGTGTTGAGAAGTCTTTCCGGAGCGGGGGGGAGTACAGTTTGAATAGGCTCCAAAGTATTATCTACTAATTTCCAGCCCAAGTCTTCTGGTTCCAGTTGATTGCCTAGCCATACTTGAACTTGATAGTATACTCGACATAAGTGTTGACTAGCAGAAGCAGATGTTGGAGGAAGACAAGATAATTGCACTCTTTTATTGTTTCGTGTATTTTTTACAAAACTTAAATATCTTGTCTTGTCTAAACAAGCAATTTTTTTTGGAGCTCCATATAGAGCAAGAAGAAAGCGAATCCCGTTTGTGATGATGTCTTGTGGAGAAGAGTCGATCTTTTGAAATACTTCTGCGCAATTAATTAAATCATCTTTTTCAAATAATTTAAATACTGTTGTTTTACCCCTTCTGAAAAATGATGACATTGTATCGCAGCCAGTTATTGCATGTAAAAATAAGATATGAATTTGACATTTTGGATAAGTAGATAAACTTTTCGATGAATATATTTCTGTTGGTTGTTGAGCTTTCCCGGGTTTCAAAAGGTAAATAATCTTATCAACTGGAGTTCGTGCAGTCAGTAGTACTAATAAGTCAACATCTTCACCGACAACGATAGTTGTATTTATTGTATTGGATTGTTCTATGGCTGTTTCAATTATGAGGACATCGGCGTCATTATCAGCTTGATTCACTAAAATATTTGCAGCTGTAAATTTTTCGCATAACATTAAAATGAAGCGAGACTTGTTGTGAGTATTTGCAAGGAATTGTTGTTGGTTTGTTGGAACTGTCATAAATTGAAGGATGTTTTTGTGGTTCGACGACAATGTTCTGCAGCTTTAATGTTTTTCTTATTGACCAAAATATCTATGTAAATACTGAAAGTATTTATCAAAAATAACGTTGAACGTTTCTTCTCGATCCCACACAACGCGGTGTAATAAATATCATCCATCGATGATGTAACTAGCATTTGTGTTGTCTATTTCAATGTTCATGTTATGCGGGCCAATGAAATTAGGGACTGACTTTCATTTATGTCTATACTCTCACAATCGTATAATTTGTATGTATAAGTTACACAAACCAAGATTATATTTTAATATTATATTTTTACTCATATTAAACATCCGATGGTGTGCATAGGCGGTTCAGCGTTCATATTATTGTTTTCGGTGATTTAGAATCGCAATATCTTAGGAATGGTGATTCTTAGCAAAAAAATATACGGACAATTTTTATAGATAATCTCATGATCTACAACTTTTGTCTGATCTATTTTAATGATAAAACTTACCGTTTATTGGAAAAATTGAAAAAACTATTTTTTTGACCGTTTGACCTTGAATAAATTTTTTTATAGATGTCGGATCGATGGGGACTTTTAGTATTTTATTTGTAGTAATGTCCCCAAGGTATGTACCAATTTTCAGCTCTATACGAATTATTGCAAATTGAAATGTCTAATTTGACCGGACTACTAGTGCGTAATGAACAAATGTACACAGATCCTCCACGGCTCAAGTGTCATGACTGCCAGTTGTGGGGTCATGCAGCTTGTAATCAATATTCGAGTAAAGGATAATTTTATGTGCTCATTGTGAGGAGTGAATTAACTCTTATTCTAACTTTCCCACTGAAGGTGTTTAACTTAATAGGTTTAAAGCTTGGAATAATGGAAGACAGCATAAGCAACTTGTTTTAATATAATACAATTAAGTGTATATTTTTGTTTAATTCTGAAACCATTGAAAATTTTTTGTAATACCAACCTGAGTAATATCGAACAAATCAGCAAAGCGTCTGGCATTGTAAAGAGTGTTTCAATAAATTGTAATACTTAATACTATTTGGGTACCTAATTATTTCGAAGCCATATGTTATCGTCTGATTATTCTTGCACATGGATAAAGTACATCTACTACTACCTCATCATTACTTATTACTACTATCACTATCACTTAACCGTAAACCTTAAAACATCGTAGAAACCCACTTCTATCTAAAGCTCTGCGCAATAACTCCTTGTTCCTTTTTATGTAATCGACAGTAGTTGCTTCTACGTTGATAAGCTCTTCTTCCCGCGGAGATCTTAAAAAATCAATCCAAAGCAAATAATTGGAAAATATTTGTGAAATAACGAAGAAACACTTACATTTCAAGATCATCCCCTAGAGATCTGGTGTCTCTTGAATGGGTAAACGCTGAGCCAATAGTAAACAAAGTACACAAAATGAAAATTGTTTTCGTATGCATCTTGCGGCTATCTGTCTGATGCTTATCCGCGAAATATTACGATTTCTTCAGAGACGTTTAAGTTCAGCTGCTATGATAACTTCACGAATTTTTATAACCGTAATTCCATTTTCTTGCCTCTTATAACGATGAGTAGGACGAATGCAAATTACTTATCAGCAATAAGCTAATGTTAAGCGTGTATACCATATACTGAGGAATGAGCAATAACACTAAGTACGAGTAGATTTGTCTATTTATTTGTTATTTGATTATTGTTTGCTTGCGGTTAAAACGTTAAAGAGCAAAGGCTAAACACTTTCGGTGTGGGTACATGTTGTGGTTTCGATCCCAAATAATATGTTTTTAAAGTGGAATTTATTTGGAATTTCCAATTTGTTTTAAGCTTCTCGGAATTTGCATTTCATAAATAGTACAATCTGAACTGTCACGTAATGTCTGCGTAAAGTCTACTTTTTTATAAATTCTACAGTGTTATATTTACAAACATTATGGTACACTATTATAAAAGTGTTTTTGGGAATTGTGCATTAATTTTTCCATTCGAGCAACATTTACAAGCTCAGGAAGATGGCGAGGATCGCATTATTGGCCAATTGGTTCGACTGAGGAATTGGGTGCTCCTTAATATTTGGGCGAGGCGTGAGGGCACCACCTGAGTCTTTTAATGACCAGCTAAATCACGAAACCGAATAACAGAGGCAATTTAATATTTTAATAATACTATACTTCGCGTCAGGAAGCCAAACGAAATATACATATTACCTACATTACATGTCCAGTCCATATAAAATATAATTTATAAACTTTAAAGTGCATGTACAGGTAAACCAAAGCAAATGATACTTATCTTGTTTACACTACCCCTGCTAGGTATTCTCTGCTGGATACTCCTGCTCGTTAACTATCGCGCTGCTACTCCAGGTCAGATCGTACCTTTTCTTGTTTTTATGTTTTTTTCGTACTCAACCTGAAATTAAAATTTTTCTGGCGAATCAAGCTTGGAAATCGCAAAAACTAACCGTTTTCTTGGAAAAAAAGTTCTAACTGAAATAGTCTATACTCTATAGTAAAGGAAGAGTTTTACAGTTCCTGATAGGTTTCACCAATAGTTCCGGCGATTTCGCAGAGTTATGGGCAAATAAAAATTTTGGAAGTTTTTCACACAATTTGCAAAAAACATTATTTTCAAATTCTGATCAATGCTTTTCGGAGCCTTCCGAGAGTTCTGGAAGGTTCTGCATGCAGAACTCGGAAGAAAAAATTATTACATTAGTTATTTGCAATTTAATTTACACGAACGTAAATTTTTAACTCGGTTTTATTTAATTGTGGAGCGATATGATGTGAGATTTATTCGTTTCGGTGAACAACGGTGATCTGAGGATTTAAAAACTGTGCTAAATATGTTTCTGTGTAACGTGTCCTTAATTCTGGTACCACACCGATCTAGAACCTTAGCGAAATAATATACGAGGGATATGCGTTTTTATTTCAAACCACAACATCTACACAATGCATTGATAATGTAATTAGTATAATAAAAAATATATATAAACCAGACAAATCAGTAATTCAGTGTATGAGAGCGATAATCCTAAACACGTTAAGTATATAAAGAAAAAAGTTGACAATATTTAAAAATTTCGCGTAATTTGTTTAATCTTCTCTTATCGGTTTAAGTGTGAATGAGAATATTTGTCTTATACTGATAAGACTGTTAAACAAAATATAAATTGTTCGGGCGTCTGTCAGAAGCCACAATTGATTGAACATCGAAAGAAGTTAAATCTAAAAAGCACTAGTACATATAGCTACATTTGTTGCAATGAAGTTTCAACTATTCCTTGGACTTGTGCTTTTAATTTCTTTGATCTACGCCAATCCCATAAGTGAAGAGTTCGAAGATGATATGTAAGTATTAATTACATTTAATATTGATCATTTTTTTAAGCACTATTCTTTTCCCAATAGTCCGGAGGTTCAACCCGAAGAGATTATCACAGAGCGACCGAATTACAATGTTTATAGATCACACTTTGGTTTCATCAGGATAGGGTAGTAATACAATGGAATACATAAGACTGAGGATGTTTTTTCTCCCGAATAAGTGTAATTATGTAAGATGGTGTTTAGTGAGATCTTGTTTGTACACAGATGTAACGTTTATATGAAATGTGAGCTGTATTATTTAAGAAGCCAAGTTGACGCTTGGGAAAATAAATTTGTGTGAAATGTTTACAAAATTTAATTGCTTTTTATGATGTGTGTAGAGCGTACTGATCATCAGCGTGGTTTCATTCCTGAAATTTTTCTCATTGATGAATGGAAATGAAATGCAAGCTTTTCGGAAGCAAATCTCTTGCAAACGAAACTAGAAGTTATAGCTTAATCGACTTTTATGCAAGGCATGTACCATATATTTAGCAACAGAATTTCTTTCCAGCATTATATGTAGTGTTTTCGAGCTCTACATATGGGCGAAGAATTTTCTGTATCAGAGCTACTCAGAGACTACTCAGCCGACTTCGGTTCGAACTTACTTTTTTTTAAATATAATGGAAGCTTTGATTTCCGTCAAGTTTTATTAACATTATCTAATTATTTCAATTCCAACTTAAACCGCTCCTCTTACAGTCCAAAACGTTTTTTTTTATTTATTTTTTGTTTTATTCAACAAAAATGCCTTTCTGTGAATTTGTGTAAAGAATGCTTCGACTGATCAGTCGGCATTATAACTCGGATCGTCTACACATGTATATAAATGAGAATTGAATTTTTAATGGATATTAAAGATACAGAACAAATATTGTTTGTCTTGAGAAAATTAAATCAAAGTTTTACTTTCACATTTAACAAATCTGTGTTTATTTTGTACGAAGTGGAATACATATTCGGAAAGTACATATACAAATTATTTGACAACAAAAAACACTATTCAATATTAAAATTAAAAACCAACTAAAATTTTCGTGCTCGCTTTCCGACATATAGGCACTTCTAACTATATAATTTAGGTGAGCAGATTCTTGAAATTCGCGTGAGAGGTCGTGTTTACCAAAATTGGGATCCAGCGCCAGAGCAGGCCCCAGTCAGATATATATTTCGAAATCATATTGTGATTCTTCTGTCATTACTGCCGTGAACTACTTGGTTGAGTAGAGTAATTTGTTCATTTAATAAGTCATATTTACTAAGAGGTGAAGAGTGCTTACTTCATCAGATATCGTTACATAGCTGAGTTCAAACTTAAATTATAAATTCGAAATGTGAGAGCCTTCTGTTGATACCTTAGTGCAGCTATTGCGAAAATAAAAATTTCAAGCACTAACTGAAGCTAATATAATCAGAAACTCTCTGGAATGTTTTCTTTGCCCCCCCCCCCCCCCCCCCCCACACTCCTCCTTCACCACTTCCGGCGTTCTGATGATGGTTGTAAAAATTAACCTAGTTTTTCTGCAAATAGAGGATTTAAGTTTTCACTTGAGCCCTATTTCAGGGTCCTACTCATCGTTTTTTTAATCTGAAAAACAAACCATGATTTTAGCGATCCTTCAGGTCTTGCTTTGTTTTTTATATTAACAGAAAAAACTTCTTGTTGTAATGATCCAAAAAAATGTAGTTTAAACAATTTTTTTTAATAATGTTTTCACTTGTTTAATGAATAAAATCCAATTTTCATAAAAACAAGAGTTGTAGAAAAGCTATCAGAGTTATGTTTTTTAAAAAAAAAAACAAATCAGACTCGCGCACTGAGGGTTCCGTACAATATCACAAATCATTTTATTTATACATTATAATCAATTAATTGAGGAATTAAGGAGTTAAGGTGTGATGGTAAAAAATTAACCGATTTATTATTTTTTTTCGGAAACTATAAATGTCTGGAACTTCGCTTTATTTTTCCTTTAATACAGTGTCGCGTATAAATACAGGACCCCATGATAAATTCACGATTACCTTCGATTGCTGAGAATTTTTAATCAAAAAATGTTTAGCATTTATATATGTTAGTGCAGCACTTTGTGTTGTGGCAACCCTCGGATGTACTAAATAGGATTGTGCGTTGTGCGATGCGGCCCACCTGATGCATTGAACTTCAAGCGATTACATCAACTGCGTTCCATTGGGCTGTGTAAATTACTTACGCAACTATTCAAGCTCTTGCTGGCAAGTGGATGTCCTGAGTAGTTTTTTTTCCGGTAGATGATGATTCTTGATGCAAAGTGGTTTTTAACCTTTTTTTTGCGCCTGTGGGTAGTCTACTCTGGGGAAAATATTTTGAGAATCACAGTACTTTGATAATAACAGCATCCGTTTTTAGACAAATTATTTTTCATTAACGGGAATTAACTCAAGAACTTGACTAACTTCAGTTCAATGTACATTAAAATTAATAAAAATTGAAAATCTGCAATATGGTTGAAGTCTTTGTTTGTTATGCCAGACAGGCTAGCAGATGAAGCCAAGGGGGTTTTCTCCTCGAGCGGTTTGAAAATTTCGATTTTTTTTTTTTAGTTTAATCTCTTCTACATATCCCCAAAAATGTTCGCTGAAAAGATTTTTTGAAAATTTCGTTCCGTTTTCGAGTAAAACTGTTTACAAGCCGAGCGCGCAGGGTCCCGTATTGCGTTAAGTCTATTTAACCGATTCGGGTTCTTGTTAATTTAAATTAAAGATAATACTATTCCTGGGTGCTCTATGTGAGCTTTTTTCGAAATTCGAATATTTAATATTTTTTTCGAGCTAAAAAAGTAGGAAAAAAAATGCGAAAAATTGAGCTTTTTTCATAAAGTGGCGCCATTTTTTACAGAATTCGAAATTTGAAAAAATCCGGGACCAAAGTGGGACATGCATAACTGAGACCTCCCTGTTTGTGATTGGCCGAAGGCCGCCATTTTGTTTTTTTACGAAAATTATAAATATAAAAACATAATATAGTCGATGCTTACTTCATTCCAAAAAACCGCCTGTCAATACCTTTTCCCTGTTTCTCAAAAAAAATTTTGGATAAAGGGTCATTTTTGTATGCTCCAGGGTGAAAACCCCCATAGGGATTAAAAGTAAAAGTAAAAAAAATTATGTTTGACTAAAAGATTGCATAATAAATGTGTTTATGGAGCAAGTTATTTAATTTTAATTCCCAAATATATATATACATATATATTTATATATACACGTAACAAATAATAAAATATAGATTCCAAAATTTAAGGTCATTGTTACTCTTAACATAGCAAAATTGCCTTCCATTCGCAAACTTCTCCTGAGTACTTTACATAGCCCAATGGAACCCATCTCTCTCCCCCAAACTCTCTCACTTGTGTTGACTGCCGAAGCTTGAGGTCGTGCTCTTAGTTCCTTATATCTAATAAGCCCTTTTGTATTTGCTACAATAGCTACAATAAATATCCATTAACATTTTCAGTGCGTTTTCTGTTTGCTACAACAATTTAAATTAATTAAATAAGATACTCTACAAATAATAAAAAATAAATACCGTAATGTTACGGTATTGCTGGGAAAATTGTTGTCCACGTTATAAGAAGGTACAAGAAACTCCATTAACTCAACCGTTAATTGAATTTTCATGTGTGAAAATGCGAAGAACATCTGTTGATTCCGGAAAATTATGCGACGTAAGACAAAGATAGTCATAAAGATGCCAGGTAAGACATAAAGAGAGTGGATTAAGCAACAGTTGTTTCTATCGAACTATGGGAAGATATGAGGAAAAGGTGTCTGTAGGACACAAAAAAGCGGCCGAACGAAGCAGGCAGGTGATATCAAGGATTAAGAGAAGTTTTACAAGCATTACAATGGGAAATAGAACGGTTAGTAGTTCCAAAATTTTTCAACAACTTGCGCAACCTATTGATGGGAAAATTTCACCAGGTCATATTCTCTGAGGGAATTGAAAAAAAATCTGCGTTGAAAAATCTGTTACATACGCAAGGCTTGAATGGTGCAAGATTAAAGCTGTTTTCAGCTCATGCCCAACTCAAAAGTCGTTTGCCAAACGAACAGTTCCTTCCTTCTTGAGTCTAACCTTGGAGGTTATATGGGCGGCAAGGTAACATCGTGGCATATCGTGGAATGGATATCACTGATCTCGAAGTAATCACAGGATTCGTACATCTATTCACCTACATATGTATCCATTCGAAGGGATAAACTCCTTCCTTCCATTTATGGAATGGAATATGCCACTGCGAGGTACTGCATCTCAACAGGATAATGCCCACACTTTTACCGTGGTCAGCGTGAAGGCCAGACTTCTACATAATGGAAAATGTATGGAAGGTCCTAAGCGAAACAGTTCAAGCGAGTTGAATTAAAAATTTTATTAGTTGAGGAATGGTAAAATCTATTGAATGAAATGCTAAAAAATCTTTTTGAATTTTTGCCTCGCAGGATAGTTTCTTGTATTCGTGAAAAAGGGTGTTATTTTAAGGGTTAGATGGACGCAGTATTTTTATATTTCCTGGTCCTATATTATATTAAGACAGACAGACAGACAGACACCGAAGTCTCGCTATAAAGGTTCTTTAGCCCTTTTGCAAGGGCTTGAAACTTGAAATCAAAAAACAGAATACCCAATACCTACATTCCACTCAGTGTTACAAAAGTGTTGTTTCCTTAATTTCATTAGTTGACCATGCCCCAATGCTTATGTGACGAAAACACAATTCATGTTGCTTATTAATATTTATTATTTTATATTTACAACTGTACTTACAAACGGAAGAATAAATAACGAATTTAAGCATTAATAAATTTAATCTTTTCCGAAGTCCCAACCAAAGGATAATTTTCCACCATAATTATCTTGACCGTTATTGCGTCCTCCGTATTGTCTTTGGTATTGGGCCTGGCCATCTAACGTTCCTCGTCCATCCTCACTTTCCCACAGCCTCCCGGCTGTTTTTACATTCACTTTTGTACCTAGGTCGCGTCCATCTTGCCCTTGGTTCTCAACATCAATCTTAACAACTTGCCGCCTGAATCTCTCATGCTGCAAAAGTGGCAAAAGTTTAATAACATAAAATAGCTGCGTATTTAGTTGAGGATAAACTGAAAAGTAAACACTTTACCTGAACGATAGCAGCACTGTCACCGTCGAAAGGAATTGTATAAGCACAGCTTAAAGAAACCAAGGCCAAGCACACGAACAGTTTAGTGAACATATTGGAAGTTGGTTATAAGATCAAGCACGTCGGTGATACCTTAAGAGCTTTGGCTCGCTTTGTGTTCTGATGCTGCAAACTACAGGGATCTCATTTTATATTCAGTTTTGAGTTGATAAGACTCGCTCGCTTCTGCTATTTTCTTATTTTCTTACTGATTAAACGGTGATTTACCGAGTTCGTGCTTCGGGTGCATTTGCTAGCTGCGGGCGGCGCATTCGCCGTACATTATTAATTTCAATTGAAAAAGCATAATAGGGCTTTTACTCAAGTTACAAAGTACGGGAAATGCTTTATGGGATTTTAAAATTTTTCTCAGAAGTGAGGAAGTACTTTTGAGGTTTGATTTTTCACTGTTATGTTTTTATGAAAGTTGCTGTTCGAATACAATTTTAAATGCCACGAATTTACTGAGCAACGAAAAAATGCAGCACATTCAGGTACAGTTCAGGTTCTCTTGTACTTTTATGCCAAAACATACTTCACTTCAAAAGGTGCACACTTTTAATTAATGAAAAAAAAGTGTAACGTTTTGCAACTAAAATTTTTATCCTATAGAGATGTGTTTCCGATGAACTGAAATAATGTCTAAACTTTTCTCGGTTCAGTGCTGATGTAACGTGAAGCAATGTACATACATATCATACCTATGTACCTATTCAACATAGAAATGCCGATGGGGGCCCCAACAAGCAGTATACTATTTCTATTGCTTTCATCAAGTTTTTCAATTTGTATCAGAACGGTTCGATGAATTCTCGAACTGAATCAGATAGATTAAAAGTGAATATTTTAGTTTCTGCATCTTCAAATTGATCAAAATTTTCCAAAATAGTGCAAAAATTCAAAAAAATGTTATTCTTATAATTCTTTGATTTAATACGCTTTGCATATTTTAAACACTTCTGTTTATGACTTTCAAATTCGTGTGAAATTCATTTTTGCACGAAAATAGTTTGAACGATTTTAACTTTCTTACAACACAGGAAACTCTAAAATTGCAAATATTTGATTTGATGTGAGGGCCAGAATACATCATGGTAAATGTTCACCCAATTCAGTTAACTTTTAAATGGACTATAGAACTTCTAAAATTCCTCTTTCGTCATAATTCGTCGTAAGTCAGAACATGGTAGTGTAAATCAGAACAGGGAGCTTCTCCATCGATCACTTCATATCTAAAAATTTAATTTTCTTCTGACAAAAACACCGAATCAAAATGTGATCTTCACTTGGGCACCCTATAAATATAACATTCTACGTCTTTTAAAGAAAACTGATGTTTAAAAATCGCAATTTAATTCCAACAAAACCGCGTCACGTCAAACACACGAGTTTATCCTGTACTATACACTAGAAATAATTTTTTGTGTGTACTGATTATGGTCTTAAACCATACATAAAAAAATGTCTGCCATTATTGGACCTAATATTTTATTTGCGAATAGGAAGCACTGGAACAAATAGTACTTTGTCTGCTGATATTAGGGTTCCATACCAACTGGTTAAAATATAAACCTTATTGTGGTACTTCGTCGTTAACCCAGTCATAAATCATCTTAAATGAGGTCATAATTAAACGGATAGTAAATAGAAAATCGGTATACATACATTTGAAGTCCCTTTTCACTTCCCAAAATAGAAGCGATTAGGATCATTAGGATTCGACGCCATCTTGGATAATTTTCTTTTGTAGATTCTTGCATTCCTTTCGAAAACTATTGACTAGAAATGAAAGTTATTATCAATATGGAAACTTATTAAATACCGGACAAAAAAGTATAAACGTGGCTGTTAATATTTGGCTAGCAGAAACTTGATATTATTTGTGCTAGATCTTTCCTTTCAACAATATCACACTAAACATGGAGAAGAGGACGTGGAACTCGACTCAAGCATGGTAGCCAGTGAAGGTGTAAAATATTAAGGGGTCACATCTACGTGACCGCATCGAAAATGAAAATATAACATGAAATAAAAATTGAAATGAAAAGTAGGATTTTTGCGCAAAACAATACATTTTTAATTTATCTGCTTTATGTCGGATCATAACTTATTTATAATCAGTGTTAGAATCAAATGTAAATATTACGTAAAATAAATTTTCCTTTGTTTGAAACTGATGTACGTAAACCCCGGTGAGTCGGACTTGCACTTGGCCGGTTTTATTTTGAGTTTTCCTCGATCATTTGTTATCCAATTTTTGGCATCAGCGGTTAAACAGCTGGCCACGCTTTACAAATACAATCGTCTTAATCATGTGTAATTGACTTTTTCCAAACTGTGCCGTATTTTATTGGAGGACAAATTCGTTTGTGATTCCCCTATTAGAAAACCCCCTCGTTAACACGCGAATGTTTACCTTAAAAATGATCTCTTATCAATCAAGGAATGGAGACTAAATATAAATACGATGCTTGTTACTTGAAGTATTAGTACCCGAAGACGCTTTGCAGTAAGCTTACTTCTAAAACAAAACAAAACTTTTCAAGATGTTGCGCACATGCCTAGTGCTGGTCGTATTGTTCTACTTCTGCTACGGATTTACTTTACCGAGTGACGGAACAGAATATGCCAATTCCGGTTTATTTCAGGTAATAATATTGTTGAAGTTTTGTGTTAAAAGATTATTTTTAAATAAACTTTTTCCAACCTCTATAGACTGGGGAACTTAGAGAAAGCTTATCACGCGTTAAAAGGCAAAAAGTAAACGTCGACGTCGAGAACGTAGGAAGAGATGGAAAAGATCTTGGCACCGATGTTAGACTAAGAACAAGTGGAACCATTTGGCAAAACCCTGATAAAGATTTGAAACTTGACGGATATGCGGATTATCAAAAGCGGTTTGGAGGAAATCGTCAAGAATCTGCTAAAGCTGGTGTCAGTTTTTCATGGTAGAGCAGTTATTTCATGTTTTTGTGATGAATGTTTTTTTTTGTATATATTTATTAAAATATAATTAAACAAAAGTTAAAAGCAACCTAAGAAATGTTTAATAATTCTCGTAAATATGAATCCCAGAAAAAAAATTTTAAATTCAAATTTAAAAATGAAGTGCTGATAGGAAAAAATCGGCTCTGGCAAACATTTCATGTAGAAGAGACCTTGAATATAATTTTGAAATCCAGGAACAAAATGAATAAGTGGGATGGAGAGGGAAGATGCATTGCACGTCCACACAAGAGAGACAGCAGAAGAGACCAACGATTCTCTTCAAGACAATCCAGCTGAGCGGCTAGCTGGCGACTTTGGAATATAAAATCGTGAAATGGTTTTTTATGCACCGGGTTTCACCTCGCGTCTCTTCACAACCGAGTCGAAGTCTCTTCTCTATTCGGCTATCGGATAAGTTCCCGCACAGGCCGAAATTTAGCACTAAATAAAGGGCTAGGAAAAGATTCTCATAGGAAATAGTGTTGAACAATTTTATGCATCTCTTTTTCCTGGATGTTTTTTTATAGGGTATTAAATACCATATATTATTTGCGCTACGTGCTGATATTAAAGCGTTTATTAAAGGATGTATTTCATCACATTCACACACCCCCAATAATTTTAATGTCAATTATCTACAAAATTATTTAAGCGTTTGAAAGTTCCCACGAATATAGAAGGTATAATGGATATATCACGTGGGCTACTTATCCGATTGAGATAACATTTTACAGGCGTGTTGTACATGACTTTTTAAGTGACATATTCATGCATCGTAATTGGGGAAAGTGAGGAGGGTTTTGAGTAGCGATGATTATGGTGAATCATCATGAAACAGGCTTTCGGTTCACTTTTCTGCTTATCAAGTTAATGCACGTATAAATATTTATAAAATAAAAAATTAACTGTTTACCTATCTGTTCGCTTATAACTCAAGAGCTATTGAAGTGATTTATATCAGGTTTGTGTTTGTGTTATTCACAATTTTTCCGGCGAAAGTTACAGCCTTCAATTGCTTCAAGAAAAATGACGGGCTGTTAAATCTAAAACTTCAAGGGATTTTCATGATATTTATTATAGTATATTAGAGTTGTTGAGTTCTTTCAAATGTGCTACCAAATTTGAATAGTTTTGTTTTTAGTAGCAGATTTGAAAAAATTCCAAAAAGTGCGGAATGACAAAAATATCTTGCGGTTTGCATGAAAATTAGTATTTCGGAGTTTTCGGGGTTACTGATTTAAAATCTGTTCAAAACCTAACGAACTCACGATGGCGGTTTGTCAAGTTTTACCTATCATGCGATTTTCAGGAACATTATTATTTAGGGGTCTTACAAAGCTATAATTAAAACTTAAGGAGGGTTTCGGTTTTGGGTAACTGAAACATTCACTTTGCAGTTTTAATGTTCTCAATGCTTTCGAAGTTAAATTACCGAATTTAGTATTATTGGTCTTATTTCCTGCTAAAAAAACATTGGGACACTTACGCTAATGATTAAAAAATGTAGTCAACATTATAACGTACATAATTGTGTGGGTCATCAAATTTACTTTTAAATAATAAAGAAATAGATGTAAATATGCTGGAAGCGTCTTCTACGCTATACTATTACTTTTGTCATAGTTTTAATAGAAGCCGAAAAGAAATTTAAAATAATTGGTGAACCTGTTACAACCCCCCCCCCCCCCCCCCCCCGCGGCACAAAAATATATAATTGTTTTCCATTTGGGCCACTGTGGGGGAGGTATAGGATGGTCAAGCGCATGCAAAATATCAGCGAGGTTGAGGGGTTTCTCATAATAATTTTTTATATGATATAACCCTTTTGAATTATTTTAACTGGGCTAAAATGTAAAAGCTCAAAATTCGATTTTTCAAGTTGGCCCAATTACACCTTGATTGTTTGAAAAAATATTTTTCTAAAATATTAATTTAATATTCTGCAAACTTTAAATCATATTCCCAGAAAATATTATCGCATTTGCAAAATTGAATAAGGTAGAGGCATTTAAAACCCAAGAAATAACGGGCAGTACCGGTACATACAGAGATTTGTAACTGTCCTAAAGCTATTTAAACGCGCTTTTCTCGAAACCACATTTTTCAAATCGGTAATACGGAGAACTAATGACCGATTCAGTTAAAATTATGACCAGAGATTTTTTATACGATTTCTTAGTCTTTGACGAGTTCATTTTCTTTAACTTTGAAGTTTTTTATGAATAAATAATAATTTAGTGAAAAAGGACACATTTTATTTCTATGGCATATTTAATTAAAATCGAATTTTTTGAGGTCCTCATCAATTTATTATGAATACCTGTATGGAATAGTTGAAACACACAAAAAAGGAGAGCATTGTTCGAATCATTCATTATTTACACAACCTAATTTGTTCTGCAATGTGTGAATCATAATGGCTTCTAAAAAGTTCCTCTTTTATAATTGTATATATGTATATTAGGCTTCAGCTAATTTTAATCATTAGTTTTAGTAAATTTTACTAACAATAGAAAATGAGTTTTTCTGTGTTGAATTGGTTGTATTTTAGTAGTTGTAGACTGTATTATAGATGGTATGTATGGTATTTGGTAGGAGACACTTTTTGGTTTGCAGAGATTTTCCCGTAGGCACCATCTGGGTTGCAGCGGTTGCAACAGAAGCCGTATGTGGAAGCACCTTATTAGATAAGCTGTTTTCATATTACCTTGACTATGCAAACAATTATGAGTAATTCTATTCAATGAAAGCTTTTCAAAGAAACAAGTTTTTCCACGTCGGCTTCATTACCTTGTCAAGAAACAAAAACGGGTATTAATATTAAGAAACAAAAACTGTTCGTATCGTACGTATCCGCCGAAATCATATTTACATAGATTGCTCATGAGATTTGAGTGATACATCTGGGTTTATGACAGACAGATGCTGCAGCATCAGATTACCCGTGCGCTTTTCGTCGTAAAACGCGAGATTTTTACAGTGGTATTATCTCCGAGCTTTTTGTGAGCATTTGATTTATAAAAGAAATGGGGGACTTTTCGTTATCTCTTAAGCGGTGCATTTTCTCTCCCATCAACCCAGCAATAATATTCAAAATTGTCGAAAAATAGATAATTTTAAAATGTTATTACGTATTGCGGAAGTAATAAAGCAGTGGCACTAATTTATTAATAATCTTTTCCTCCTGTATTTATTGGTTTGAGAGATTGACAGTCGCGAAATGATAGATTTCTTGGGAGCCCTTTAAGAGTTAAAATATAGACAACCCATTTTGTTTCAACGTACCTATACCTCGGATCTATCAATTACGAATTTTTTACTGACAGTAAAACTATTTTCACATTTGCTAATTTGAATCAAAACCCTTACGATTAAGTAATAGTAGTAGTAGATGTAGTACATATTTTAGTGCATCATCACTGACATATCTTTTCAATCAGAACATTTTTTCATGTTTATGTTTTTTTATTCTGAAAGTAGGGGACATGATCACGTTTAACGATAGTTTCATTAAATCGTAGAATATATTCCGCAGTTTCGATGTAAATTGAAAATCATTTTAACAAAAAATCAATTAAAAAATTACCTGGCACAAAGTCAGGGTAGATCCGACATAGAATACACAGAAAATCTTATTAAAACGGGTGTTTTTATTTTTGCTTTTTATTTGTATCGTTACTGTTTAGCTCTCTTTGTGATGATATATAGCCTACAGTGCAGAAATAATTATCCAATTGTGAATGAATGTTTAAATCGACTGAATACTTTCCGAGATTACCGCGAACAAACAAAAAACACTTTCTTTATAATATTAGATATGGTAGTAACAATTTTAATGTACATAGATATGCTTAGTTATCTGTGGAGCTAATAATAAATCTTGATGTGATTTTATTAAGCAAACTATAAAATAACACAGTTAAAAATATCACAAAAAGCGTAAGTGAATTGAACTATTTTCTCAGTCCATTATAAAAGTACCAATGGTAGTGGAATTACCACTACAGCATTTAATTTCAAAATGATTCATTTCCTTCCTCATCGCACTGCCACATGCTGGATATCCAAGTCATATAAATGAAATTGAACAATTCCAAAGTTTGGCGTGCAATAAAATGTTCACAATCTTTTCAATTGTTCGAAGACTTTAAAAGTTTTGAACTGCTGCCATTCTTGAATCGATAACAATTACTTACATTTTTCAAAGCGAATGCAACACAATTGGAAAATGTAGGACAATCTGAAAACTTTTTATTAAATCTATAAAGTTCATACTTCCAGAGGATTTTCAATTGAAAGCCTCTGTTCCAAGCCTGTTAAGATTCTTTACATCGCATAGGTCAGATTTTATTATATACTTTTCATTGTGTTTTGTTATGTAACCAAATATATTTTTTAAGGCTCTCGGAGAGACATTTGAAAATGCGTTCGCATTTCTTTCACATTACAACTGCGAAGTTATGAAATAAAAAATATTAGAAAATTCTTAAAGAATAATTATGTATAATTTGTTGTTTCCTTATACCATAACTTGTACTAGCACATTATATAGAGACATTGTAAAAATTAATTGTTGAAAACATATTTTGTATTGTAAAATACTTACACACACATTGCCAAATTTGAAGTTATAGAAAACTAAAGGTTGAACAAGAACTTTAATTTCAAATTAATAAAACACAGTAATTAAACGAAATTTTTAGAAAGTTTCACTGATTTGTAAAGTTCAACCTAACATGATTGACTAAATATTTGACCGACGGAAATGGCGCGCGATTTAAAATGCAAGTTTTTGTTGAAAAACCTTTATAACTTTTGAATTATGAAATTAAACGGAAAATAAAAGGTACTGGATACAGATATATGAGAGGCAAAAAGATGCCTTATCTGTTTTATTAACGAACATATTAAATATACAATAGCTTATTTAGTGAAGCCAATATTTTAAGGGTATTTAACTTTTCTTATTTTTTTTATTATGCTACCGTAAAGGCGGACCATTTTCAACTAACGGATATAATTGGCACAGACCAAAAAATATTGCTTTGTATTCATTGGTTTAAATAACATAAATTTCAAAAAGATTATAAAAATTAATCATTTAAAAAAAAATCACTTACCTACACAAAATGCTGGTAGCTATTTCCCATCCGCTCATATTTGAAGGATGTTTTTGGAGTGAACGCTGATTATTCTGGAAGAATAATCCAGATTGACGGGAATAGGTTTATGATGATATTGTACATGTATGTAATTGTATATGCACCCGTCGAAAGCAAATCCGGGCCCGGGACTGAACTATTGCGGACTCATATAAAATATCCAATATGTATAAAACAAAAATTTGTCGGAGTAATTTATTGTATGTCGTGACATTTTTCATTCGAATCTTGTAGTCCGGTCAATCTACACATTCAAGGTTACATAAATTCCCAACAAGCTGAAAGTTAGTTAAATTGTTTAAAACATAATTATAAATAAGATTTTAAAGTTCCCCATCATTCCCTTGTATGGAAAAAATTTTACTCAAGGTCAAAGGTAAAAAAAATGAGTTTTTCGCGATTTTCAGCAAAACGGTAAGTTTTATCATAAAATTACCCCAGAAAAAAATTGTAGATCATAAAATTATCTATAAAATATGTATCAATACTTTTTTTCCTAAGAGCCACCGTTTCTCAGATATAACGATTCAAAAAGTTGTAAAACGCGCTAAGTACACTACCTCATAGGTGGCGTGGAAAAGTGTGCATATTATGACGATTACAACTTTTACAACTTTTTGTGTTTCCTAGCGTCTCAGCCGAAACTGTTATGACGTTTTTCGACGTTGTGTTGTAATTTGTGAAAACAACAAACTTGAGGACAAGAGACACTAATGAATTGCTGTATCAGCATTTTCAGCTGTGTTATATATGTATTATATCCATAAGCCAACAGCACGAGCAATAATTTAACTTTTAATTTTTTTGTCAATCAGAATTTTAATTACTCTTTGTCCTGGATCATTTTGGTTATTAATTTGTTATGAAACATGTTTGAAACAATTTGTTTAAAGAGTAGCTTCATACGCAAAAGATAAAAGTATTCTGAAGATTTTAAAACAAGTTTTAAAAAATTTCGAAAACTGTTCGAGTTATAATGCCAATTCTATCTAGCTATCAATTCTATCAACAGAGCTTTTCAAATTCTCATTATATATATATACTATATTTAAAAAGAATCTTATTTGGTGATTGCTTTTTAAACACCAAAAATAAAAAAATAAAGAAATAAGAAATAAGCCAATTTTATTTTATTTTATTGTTATCTTTGTACACTCTAAAAAATTCCTAAGGAAACGTTCATTTTCGATGCGTTCAGGTAAATGTGAGGGCTTAAGTATCTACTTTTGAAAAAATTAATTATTCATTCAATCATCAAGTCACTGACAGCGACGCATTGTTGTAGAGGACACAATATTATAGAATTCCTCTTTTAGATCAGGGACTAAAATCAAACAGCGTAATGAATGAAAGTAAAACATTCTTAAGTTGTTTACTGAGGTACACTTGAAGAATGCTTATAAGCGGAAGAAATATACATAGTATCCATTGCTTGCTGTTTGAAAGAGTTTAAGATAATGAGAGGAAACTTCCCCATTTATTTGCTGATAAGAAATCGGTAGAAAATCCCCGGTTTCTAAACTTTAGTATATAAGTATCACTTCCAAAGATTTTTCATCAGTTTAACTTAAGAATCTCAACAAAGACAGCATCTAAAAGCTTACAATCATGTCTTCCAAAATTGTTGTATTTTTGGCTTTATTTGCCTTTTCCTACGGATTTACTCTACCTGCAGAATATGCTTTGTCATTAGACGATAGCGACTTTCCTGTGCAATATCAGGTAGTCGCTGAACCAACTTATTACGCTGCTCCTTTACCTGTAAGTGGAACTATTAAAAATTATTCGTTTTTGCTTAAATATTTACTTTTTCGTTATCTTAGGACGAACATGTAGTTGCCATTAGCAGAGTAAGGAGGCAAGTACATCAGCCTGAGCCTCTAAAAGACGGTCAACGTGGTCGTGTTGATGTCACGGGCGAACAAATGTGGAGGAATCATAAGAACATGGGAACTGACTTCAACGTTGATGCAACCGGACGTTTGTGGCAAAGTCAAGATGGTCGCAGCACAGTCAGTGGAACTGCAAATTACAACAGGCATTTCGGGGGACCAGGAGGTACTGGCAGACCCAATTACGGAGCATTTGTGAACTTCAATCACAGATTTTAAATAATACCATGAAACGTTTTATTAATTATCATTGTACATAATTTGTTTTAGTTCACAATAAATTATTTTGAAGCATTTAATTTGGCCTTCTGAATATGAATTGAATAAATAGTTCTACATAGATTGATCTGGGGACCTATACCTACCAACGAATAAGTTTTTTTGGAAATGCTGCACTGCCAACAATGTTTACCATTATAATACAAGGAAATGGTTTCCTTTTATACTCGTAGTAAACGTAAATTTAAACTCGTACGTAAATAAATTTAATTGTAATTGTATAAATTTTACGCAAATTTTAGTCATAAATTGAGGAAAATAACCTGATAAAATGACTACCTTTGACCTCCAAGACATTCAATTTTAAAGACGGATTTAAATTAAATATCGCAGTAGGGGTATTCACGCTTGTTGTATTTCCTATAATTGTATTGTTGTAGAAAGTGCACATTTTCATATTTTCTTAATTGTGCCTACGACCACTTATTTACACCTTTTGCAAAGATACAATAGTAAATACGATAAAGCATGAATAACCCTACCCTAGTGAGGAGTGACCATCGAATGGAACCTAGCCAAGATGCTCATATTCGACATATAATAGAGACATCCATTATTTAGTCACACAACACATATAGCGTAATACCTCAGGCAGACGAAAAGGAAAGCAACTCAGCTAGGCAAAGAAAGACTCACGGAAAGGATAAAGAAACTAAATATTTCTCTTATATATGTATACCACATTCTCACACAAAATATCTTTTTCCATTTCAAACGTATAAAAATCCATTCCAAAAGTATTAAATTCTAAGACATTAGTATCGAAAATAAATATAAAAGTGCTCATTTTCCCAAATGCTGCGATACTTTACATTAATTAATTTAATTTAAGTTAGAAAATTTTATATTTAATATATTTTTTTTTCTTGATTTTAAAACTTGAGCACGTTTGCAATTTTGCACTTATGTTTTGCATAAAAATACACTTTTGAATTGAATTGCGATATTTCGCATTTGCACAAAGGAGCACTTTCGTGTTAAATTTCGATCCTAATGTTTTGGAATTGTTTTACTCGTATATAGATATTGTGAATGTATTTGCATACAATACATTTATGATATCAATATATAACAATTTCCATTTGAATCAAAAATCCTGTTTTTTTTAATCAATATGCTTTCATTCAATTCAACATTGGAAACTTTTTGAGTATTTTTCACTGTAAAATTAACAATATTCGACATTGGCGCCATATCATATTTGAAATTATTTTAATTAACGTATGTCTATCATCCCATTCTGAGTGTTTTTCTAAATAGCTTTTTTTTTCTAAACGCTAAAATATTTCCGTTTCTTGCCCGACGACATTGACTAAATGGTGTTTTTTAAAAATAAGTTTGTCTAATGAGTTTTCACGAATGCGGAAATTTTGAAAAGCAATTTTATATGTGTAAGATATTGGTTAAGATGGCGTCGGGCGTGAATGAATAAAAATTGCTAAAAAAATGTAGTGGAGGTAGATATTTACCAAATTTTACTGAATTTTACAAGATTGCGAACATTTTCGAGGCAAATAAAATTTCATGTCTCAAAATATATTAAAGGTATCTCAAGTTTTCTAATTTTCTGGTAACTATAGCATATGAGTCATCATTCAAATTTTATTCCTTAATGTAATGTCTAGCATTAAATATACCGATGCTTTGAAAGTTAGTTAAAATTGTTGAATTAATTTGATGTCCCCGTACTCCATGATTTATAATTAAAAAATTAATGCCAAATACGGCCTACGGCTAGTTTCGCCCCTATTGGCCAATAATAAACCCCCAAACCGAGTATCCTCCCAATAGCGGCAATAGGGATGCTCGTTGGAAACGTATGTTAATAGGGTGTGGCATGGCATGCAGCAAACCAACCACCCCTCTTTAATATGTAAAATAAACTTTACCTTTTTATACATGGGATTTTGTCTTTGCCTGGGGTTTTTTGGGCGCAAGATTTTCACCCTGAATTTCTCATACATTTATTTGACTGATCGGCTTTTACGAAGTGAATAATGCAATTTTATCCTTCGTTATAATTCATACTGTTTTTTTTTTAAACAAGTAAATAAGTAGAGAACAATTTATCTAATCCACCAGAGTGTATGTGGCAGAGACATCGAGCCAGCCAGTGCCGTACTAACGAGATCGGCTTGGTGACTTGATCGGAACACTCCCGCTTGGTTTAATGCTTACTTTACTAAAATTCAGTTCTCCATTTATTATTGTGGAAGGGAACAAGGGTTTCACCCAGAATTTATTTTAAGGCATTTAAACGGATTCATTAAATTGTCACGAAATATAATGTGAAGTAAGGTAGAGGAAGAAAGGGTGTTTCTACAAATATATATAGTCCACATAGCCTTCCTTATAAAAAAAATAAATTTGTTATTTTCATAATATTTTAAAAAATGGTTACTACTTTTAAAATATGAAAATATGGATTAACACATGTTTGACATTTTGATTGGACATCACCTCTTCTACCGCCTTTTAAATTTGGTACATCACCCTGCAGATTACATCATAGTGTATTGTTTCCTCACAAGTTACATTAAGTAAGAAGGAATATGTACAAAGTTTTCTCTTGTGTCATTGTTGAAAAAAACATGGAAAGAAAACAACAAGACTATTTAGAGAAACGTATTACTTTCGGTTCTTTAAAGTAGGGGATGCTTCCTCTATTACTTGCTGATAACAAACGAAAAACCCCAGTGAATGTCCCCTGCAAAAATCCCCGGTTCACCAGTTTTCAGTAGGTACTCGTATATAAGCGAATTGCTTCCAAAGCTTCATCATCAGTTCAACTTAAGAATTGTCTCAACCAAGAGAGCATCTCAAAGCTTCTGAAAATGGATTTCAAAACTGTTGTATTTGTGGCTCTATTCGCTTATTCCTATGGGTTTGCTATACCTGCGGAATATGCTTTATCGTTAGACGACAACAACTCACCTGCCGAATATCAAATAGTTTATGTGCCAACTAATTTCGCTGATCCAAGTTTTGTAAGTCTAATCAATAAAATTTATTTGTGTATGTTTGAATATTAAATTGTTCGCTACCTTAGGAGGATGATGCGGTTGTAATTAATAGAGTAAGGCGACAAGTACATCAACCTGAGCCCCTGAAGGACGGGCAACGCGGTCGTGTTGATGTCACTGGCGAACAAATGTGGAGGAATCATAAGAACATGGGAACTGACTTCAACGTTGATGCAACTGGACGTTTGTGGCAAAGTCAAGATGGTCGCAGCACAGTCAGTGGAACTGCCAATTACAACAGGCATTTCGGGGGACCAGGAGGTACTGGCAGACCAAATTATGGGGGCTTCGTGAACTTCAATCACAGATTTTGAATAACGTGAAGCTTTTTATTTATTATCATTGTACATAATTTGTTTTAGTTCGCAATAAATTATTTTAAAGCATTTAATTCGAGCTTTCAATTGGATGAGTAGTTCTAGATAGATCTAGATATCTACACATACGCGTGATAAAGTGATTTTTTACACGACAATGGAAGGGTTATGTGTTTATCAGACTATGTATGTATCCATGTTTGTACGGATGTTACATCCTAGAGCCTCATTGGATTAACCGATGTGAATAAATGAGGGGTTATTAGAATTGCACTAATCTTCCGGGGGTCATAAGCTATATAAAGTTACAACAGAAACAAAATGCCAGACAATAACAACCACATTTCACCAGATATTATTAATATTGGTGTCAAATGAAAGCATTGAACGAGCAATATACGGTAGACTATGTGACGTCAGTGTCATAGGATAACAACGATGATTTGTGAACGTAGATATTACACTATCATCGTGATATGATGTGAAATTACAAGTATGAGCTGTCTGTTTGATAATGTCATGACATTACTTACCTACTACATGTTATCTAAAACTAAAGAGCTGTAAATAAAACAAAAAACTCGACAATGGAAGAAAAGAAAAGTATGGAACAAAAAAATAATCAATCATTCTTTATTTAGTTCAAATCGACACATAACATAGGTATGGTGATGTTCAGAGTATAGATGTGGTACCATGCTGCTTTGCCCTACTTACATAAATACGCTATTATTGCGGCATGCCCAAGTGTCCACTCTCCAAACTCTGTTTTAGGTACTCAATATGAACTTGACAATTCTTATAGGAATGTCACTTTACAGCTTAAAACTGTTGCTAGAAAATGCAGAGGTGTTATCCGGGTCAATTTTATAATATTTTGTGGTAATTTAAAGATGAATATCGACGATAAGGTGATAACTGCACTGAGGGGAGAAGCTGTTTCACACTTTTTATAAACATGTGATGTACTATAAAATCGTCGCGTCGCGTCGTCGCGCGCATGATATCAAGATGCGTAATTTTCTCATTGTTCCATCGCACGAAGATATCGCATCTCGTACATTGTAAGTAAGTCGATCAGGTTCAGACGTTCTTCATAAGGAGGCAAATTCTGGTCGGACCAAGGGAGATCATGCGAAGCAAAGGAACGTGCGCTGGACAGATTGATGTACATAGTTATGTACGTTTACTGTGTAGGAGACCATACCCGACTGGCATATTTAGGAATGGGTCCGGCGAAAGAGACGTAAAGGGATTTCGCAACGTATGGCTTGTTAAAATCTATAGGAAATAAATAAAAAATCAATAAAAGTAAATTAGCAGAATTAGAATTTTTATATTAATTTCATTTTCGGGAAAAATCACAAAAACCCAGTGATGTATAGAATTAAAAAATGGTGACCACTTTTAAAGTATGGAAAATTGGATTAACAAATGTTTAACTATTTTGATTGAAAATTGTCTCTTCTACCGCCTTCTTCAGCCAAAATAAACACCCTGTAGATTAAATCATCAGTGCACTGAATGATAACTAAGTTACAAAGCAAGAATAAAACACGTTCCAAAGTTTTCACCAAGGTATTTCTTGAAATAGCTTCGTAAGCAGAAAATACTTGATATGAATACTTATTTAGAGAAATGTATTGCTTCCAGTTGTTTAAATTATGTTTCTAGAAAAGATATCCTAACAGGGGATGCTTCCTCTATTACTTGCTGATAACAAACGAAAAACCCCAGTGAATGTCCCCTGCAAAAATCCCCGGTTCACCAGTTTTCGGTAGGTACTCGTATATAAGCGAATTGCTTCCAAAGCTTCATCATCAGTTCAACTTAAGAATTGTCTCAACCAAGAGAGCATCTCAAAGCTTCTTAAAATGGATTTCAAAACTGTTGTATTTTTGGCTCTATTCGCTTATTCCTATGGGTTTGCTATACCTGCGGAATATGCTTTATCGTTAGACGACAACAACTCACCTGCCGAATATCAAATAGTTTATGTGCCAACTAGTTCCGCTCACCCAAGTTCTGTAAGTCTAATTAATAAAATTTATTTGTGCATGTTTGAATATTTACTTTTTCGCTACTTTAGGAGGAGGATGCGGTTGTCATTAATAGAGTAAGGCGACAAGTACATCAACCTGAGCCCCTGAAGGACGGGCAACGCGGTCGTGTTGATGTCACTGGCGAACAAATGTGGAGGAATCATAAGAACATGGGAACTGACTTCAACGTTGATGCAACTGGACGTTTGTGGCAAAGTCAAGATGGTCGCAGCACAGTCAGTGGAACTGCCAATTACAACAGACATTTCGGGGGACCAGGAGGTACTGGCACACCAAATTATGGGGGCTTCGTGAACTTCAATCACAGATTTTGAATAACATGAAGCTTTTTATTTATTATCATTGTACATAATTTGTTTAAGTTTCCAATAAAATACATATCTTAAAGCACTTTAGCATTCTTAGTATTGAATTGAAAGAATTAAGATTTCTACATGTACATACTCATAGAGATGTTTTGAATATTTTGGTTACTGAATCACGGGAAACTATTGATCTGATCAATATGCTTTATACTGTTATAAATCTCATGGTCTAACTGAGATATGCATTATGAAACGACTTTGTACGGATCTTTGTATGTTTACCAATTCCTCGAAGTATACGGTATTTGTTTTACACGTTTTCGTTATTACAAGGTTTTCAAAGAAACGAATATCGAAAAATTAAAACTGTGAATAGCAAGCACTTACGATGCGCACATATTTGAATCATTATTAGTTCTGTTCATTTATTAACACTGGTATTAAACTTAAAAAAACTAAATGTTAAAACTAATATTTTATGAAATTTGTATTTCTAGTTTCTATAAAACGAATTACACGTATGTAGCTTTATACTTAATGAATGGACTATTATTCATGTGAAATAAACGAATGTGATTAAATAAGTGACTAAATGTGTTTTTTTTTCGATTTACATGGTTTTTCATGCAAACAGCTTACATTTCGATTTACACGGTACTATCGGTACCCGATCTTCTGGGTAATTCGGTGAATAGGTGTATTCGCTTGCTTGTCAGAGATCAAAAGCGGTACATCAAATATAAAAACGGAATCCCATCCATCTTGTACGAGTACATGATATTTTTCGAATGTTCATTGACAAAATATTGCCAACTGTTGGGAATCATAAAAAAGCTACAAACAATCTACGACCTACGTAAAACGTGGCAGGATGCGGAATGTTAAGTATAAAATGTAATGTTATAAAGGAATTTAATGCCATTTGAAATTATTGTCAGGTGGGTAGTTGTCTATATATTTGGTGCTTACGTAATGAACACACGGTTTGACCAGGTTTCAACAACTTATCATTATTCCGACGATGTGTTTGGATCATGTTTTAATTAAAAATATTTTTTATGCCCAGTTACGCACGGTGTTAAACAATTTACCAATGCGGATCCTTCATCCCGCCGAAATTGGTTCAGGAAGTTGAGTATTGTCGGTACTGTCTCTCGACAGTAGATTCGAGATCAGGGACCTCAAATATATATAAAGACCCTTTTTTAGCGTAATCCCTTGCAGGGAAACTAAAGTACAACAAAATTGCCTAAGTAGTATATTGAATATCGATGGACCTAGTTATAGGATTTTGATGTGCAAGCTTGTATTATGAGGTTTTAATGAAAATTGGCTTTTGTTCATTATTGGGGTTGATATACAAAGCAAATAAATTAAAAGCAAAAAAACCTTTTTTAAAAAAAGCTTTTATTTAAATGCTCTAAAAAATAGAAAATAAAATTTTTCTTTAAAATTTTAACTATCAACTTGTAACCTCATTATACACAATTTATATGATCATAAAAACTTGTCGCGAGGTTTGCGTAAGTACCTATAAATATTTAATTAAACTGAAATTTAAAAAAAAATAAACTTAGCAGATTAAGTTACTCAATTAAATAGGTACTAGTTTATTTACACAAGTAAATCGCGCGACAAGCTTTTATGATCATATAAATTGTGTATAATGAGGTTATAAGTTGATAGTTATAATTTTAAAGGAACATTTTATTTTATTCTTTTTAGATCATTTCACTAAAAGCTTTTTTTAAAAGATGTTTTTTTGCTTTTATTTTATTTTTTACTTTTTAGTTATCGCTGGCTAGGTTTCTGAGTCTGTTCATCTCATTCAACGCATCATTGTTGCAAGGTCGTTTGCCGGTTAATTTCGAACAGTCTAGCTCTTCAATAAGGAGACCTTCTAATGATTTCACCCTACTTAAGGCCACGTATGCTTGACCAGCAGCAAAGAGCTTTGAGCCTAAGTAAACAATGGCGTGGTCGACACTACTATCCTGCATTTTGTGTACTGTGCAAGCCCAGCATAATACAATTGCCAGCATCCCTCGTTCTGCGGTTCTGTGACTACATTTTGCTGGAAATTTTTCTAATTATTCTCGGCAAGCCCTTTCATTTGATACCCATATTGTAGAAGTGCATAAAAAATAACTATTCCGCCATCTTGGATGTTCCGCCATATTGGATTTAGAATGACGTCAAATTATTTTGCGAGTTACTCTTAACAAGCCCTTTCATTTGATACCCATATTGTAGAAGTGCATAAAAAATAACTATTCCGCCATCTTGGATGGTCCGCCATATTGGATTTAGAATGACGTCACACATCTTATCGTGTATTGTCCTCTAAACTAAACGTGTATACAAAATTTCAGCTCTATCGGTTAAAGATATCTGCTTCAAAATTGAGTAGCAAGATTCGACCCGTACATACATACAGTGCAAGTTAAAACAAAAGCTTTTAAAATTATTAAAATACATGAATTTGAACATTCAATATAACAACATATGAAACTCCAAACTTTGTTAAATGTATTTAAAATGAAATTATATATTCCGTGGAATTTTTTAACGGAAATTTCAAATTCTGTGGGATTTTTAAAGACCCGAGTCCGTTCTTTAATATTAAAAAAATACCAGCCGACTAAATGTCTGTTTTGGATATTATATTTTCATATTAGTCGCTATAACGACTATCTTCGGAATGAAGGTTAAAAACTTTCATCGAAAAAATACAATACATAATGTAGTTAATTTTGAAAGCATTTTGTCAAACATTCTAAAAACTAAGGGGTATTTACCCTGAGAGAATTAATTTGGTATAATATATTGTAAATTATTGTAAAGAAAACTATTTGTAGGAAATATATAACACTACCTTCCTGAGTTAATGCAACATTTGTACCTTTTTACTAACGGAAGAACATGATATCTCCCACCTCGCCGAACGCCCGAGCATAAAAGAATTATTAAAGTAAATTTATATGAAAGAATCCCAAAATTTGAACCCATTTGTGGGCGGTTATTCGCTACTTTCAATTATTTCACACTAGTTTTACGTTATATGATGTCAGATGTGCATCACGAGGAGATTGTAGAATTCGCCGAAATTTTGAAATAAATGAATGCAGTGATTATTTCAATTTAACTTTATTCAGGAAATTGTACATGAGATTTCAAGATCTTTGGGCCAATCCGATATCAATTTATATGAATCTCAACGAGCCTTTCAAATGTGCTGATAGAGCCCGCAGTTTGTACCTCTGCAGGTAGGCAATTGCACAGACGGATAATTTGGACAAGGTAAGAATTTTCCATGACCGGCTTCCGGAAACGCGTAGTGAGCAAATTGCTGTTTCGTTGGGATGTTGTGTACTTGAACATCTCTCTAATGTATCCCGAATGATTCGACTTTAAGATATCGAAGGTGAATGTTATCACGGCGAAAGAAGTAAATTTCAAAAGAAATTCACTGCTTCCAGTTATTTAAAGTTTAAAGCAGGGGATGTCTTTTATTTTGTTGATAACAAACGCCTAGAAAAGTCACCGTGAAAGTCCCCTCTGAAAATCCCCGGTTCACCAGTTTTCAGTAGGTATATAAGCGAATTGCTTCCAAAGCTTCATCATCAGTTCAACTTATGAATTATCTCAACCAAGAGAACATCTCAAAGCTTCTTAAAATGGATTTCAAAACTGTTGTATTTTTGGCTCTATTCGCTTATTCCTATGGATTTGCTATACCTGCGGAATATGCTTTATCATTAGACGACAACAACTCACCTGCCGAATATCAAATAGTTTATGTGCCAACTAATTTCGCTGATCCAAGTTTTGTAAGTCTAATCAATAAAATTTATTTGTGTATGTTTGAATATTTACTTTTTCGCTACTTTAGGAGGAGGATGCGGTTGTCATTAATAGAGTAAGGCGACAAGTACATCAACCTGAGCCCCTGAAGGACGGGCAACGCGGTCGTGTTGATGTCACTGGCGAACAAATGTGGAGGAATCATAAGAACATGGGAACTGACTTCAACGTTGATGCAACTGGACGTTTGTGGCAAAGTCAAGATGGTCGCAGTACAGTTACTGGAACTGCTAATTACAACAGGCATTTTGGAGGACCAGGAGGTACTGGCAGACCAAATTATGGGGGCTTCGTGAACTTCAATCACAGATTTTGAATAACGTGAAGCTTTTTATTTATTATCATTGTACATAATTTGTTTTAGTTCACAATAAATTATTTTAAAGCATTTAATTCGAGCTTTCAATTGGATGAGTAGTTCTATATTGGTAGATCTAGATATCTACACATACGCGTGATAACGTGATTTTTTACACGACAATGGAAGGGTTATGTGTTTATCAGACTATGTGTCTATGCATGTATGTACGTATGTTTGTACAGATGTTACGGCCTAGAGCCCCACTGGACTAACCGATGTGGATAAATGAGGGGTTGTTAGAATCGCACTAATCTGCCGGGGGTCAAAAGCTATATAAAGTTACAAAAGAAACAAAATGTCAAACAATGAGAACCACATTTCACCAGATATTATTAATATTGGTGTCAAATGAAAACATTGAACGTAGATATTACACTATCATCGTGATATGATGTGAAAGTACAAGTATGAGCTGTCTGTTTGATAATGACATGACATTACTTACCTACTACATGTTATCGAAAACTAGCTATTATTGCGGCATGCCCAAGTGTCCATTCTCCAAACTCTGTTTTAGGTACTCAATACGCACTTGGCAATTCTTACAGGAATGTCACTATACAGCTTAGAACTGTTGCCAGAAAATGCAGAGGTGTTATCCAGGTAAATTATACATATAATATTTTGTGGTAAATTAAAGATGAATATCGACGATAAGGTGATAACTGCACTGAGGGTAGAGGCCGATTCATACTTTTTATAAACATGTGATGTAAAATCGTCGCGTCGCGTCGTCGCGTGCTTGATATCAAGATGCGTAATTTTCTCGTTGTTCCATCGCACGAAGATATCGCATCTCGTACATTGTAAGTAAGTCGATCAGGTTCAGACTATCCTCATAAGGAGGCAAATTCTGGTGGTCGGACCAAGGGAGATCATGTAGAGCAAAGCAAAGGAACCTGCGCTGGACAGATTGATATACATATGTACGTTTACTGTGTGGGAGACCACACCTGACTGGCATATTTAAGAATGGGTCCGGCTAAAGAGACGTAAAGGGATTTCGCAACGTGTGGGTTTTTAAAATCTATAGGAAATAAATAAAAAATCAATAAAAGTAAATTAGCAGAATTAGAATTTTACATTAACTTAATTTTCGGGAAAAATCACAAAAACCCAGTGAGGTATAGAATTAAAAAATTGTGACCATTTTGAAAGTGTGGAAAATTGGATTAAAAAATGTTTAACTGATTTTGATCTCTGCTACCGCCTTCTTTAGCCAAAATAAACACCCTGTAGATTAAACCATCAGTGCACTGAATGATAACTAAGTTACAAAACAAGAATAAAACACGTTCCAAAGTTTTCACCAAGGTAGAAATTTCTTGAAATAGTTTCGTAAACAGAAAATACTTAATATGATACTTATTTAGAGAAAGGTATTGCTTCCGTTTCTTTAAATTATTATATGTTTCTAGAAAAGATATCCTAACAGGGGATGCTTCCTCTATTATTTGCTGATAACAAACGAAAAACCCCAGTGAATGTCCCCTGCAAAAATCCCCGGTTCATCAGTTTTCAGTAGGTACTCGTATATAAGCGAATTGCTTCCAATGCTTCATCATCAGTTCAACTTAAGAATTGTCTCAACTCTCAACCAAGAGAGCATCTCAAAGCTTCTTAAAATGGATTTCAAAACTGTTGTATTTGTGGCTCTATTCGCTTATTCCTATGGATTTACTATACCTGCGGAATATGCTTTGTCGGTAGACGACAACAACTCACCTGCGGAATATCAAATAGTTTATGTGCCAAATAATTCCGCTCACCCTAGTTCTGTAAGTCTAATTAATAAAATTTATTTGTGTATGTTTGAATATTAAATTGTTCGCTACTTTAGGAGGAGGATGCGGTTGTCATTAATAGAGTAAGGCGACAAGTACATCAGTCTGAGCCTCTGAGCGATGGGCAACGTGGTCGTGTTGGTGTCACTGGCGAACAAATGTGGAGGAATCATAAGAACATGGGAACTGGCTTCAACGTTGATGCAACTGGACGTTTGTGGCAAAGTCAAGATGGTCGCAGCACAGTCACTGGAACTGCGAATTACAACAGACAATTTGGGGAACCAGTGGGTACACCAAAATATTGGGCATTCGCGAACTTCAACCACAGGTTTTAAAAAATATTATGAGACCTTTTATTTATTGTCCTTGTACATACTTTTTTTTAGTTCACAATAAATATTTTATTAAATTAAATATATTATTATTTTATTTATTTATTATAATGCTTAATGCATTTTATAATAATAGTTTTCATAATTTAGGTGTTATTGTTTTATGTATAATAACCAGACAAAGTAATTAATGAGTAATAATTTATCAAACTGAACTTAGAGTAATAAAAGGCAATAAATTTGACGTTATTTTATATAGCAAGGATACATGGGAGTATAATAAGCTTAATTTTTCCTTTCGCACCACATTTTACTAACTGAAGAGTTCCCTTGTAAAAAATATTTTATTTCCTTCTTTAAAACCTGGCTCTGACCGAAGAAGTGACGTCCAAAGGTAAAATTTAGGTCCGAATCACCCGGATGTATGTTAAGTTTCGCGATTTTGCGTAGTTTTCGAGTTATAAAGTGATTCATAAATTCGGGACGTACATTATTATATATGTATACTCAAGTCAGCGTCATCAGGCTCAAGCCAAAGAACTGTAAATTTAGGTGCCTCATATTGAGGGGTATCCCAATTTTTCTCCGAAATTCATGTAATTAATGCACCTCTTTTTTATTTTACTTGACTTACCCATCTAAATTTTACCTTTGGACTACACTTCTCCTGCCACTCTGTATATAGGAGACCAGTAGTTGACGTATATATGTTAGGATGTGGAGAAAAGGCTCTATCGACTATTTTGTATCGAAATCACCAAACCTTTATCAACGGCATCAGTAAACTGCTCATAAATGGCAAAATACTATAGATAGTAATGGTGAAAATTTCGATTCTTAAGCTTTGTAAAAAAAATTATTTTAAATACATTTAAACTGTACCCATAAAAGACGAAGATTTATTTATACACTTAATATTCTCAATTACGAAGTACCGATTTGAATTATAGAGAAAAACAAGCAGGTTTATTGCAAACCTTCTTTGTATGGGATTTGATAGTGGAATTCTTGTAATTATTGGTTACATTGTTCGTGTTCGATTGCTTCAAGTTGATATGGTAATAGGATCCTGCAAATCCAATGATAATATTTAATAAAACACGTACAATATGCTAAACCAACCAATAGAAAACTTTAAAATTGCAGGAGTTTCACGATTGACAAAAGTTTTAACTATTGTAGTTTCACATATGTTTGTATGTATGTATGAGAGTGAAACTAAAACACGAAAAAACGCAGAACTAATTGGGAAGAATTAAAAATTTGCAATCAATTCTAAAAGCTTTCGTATGCTATATTTAAAAGTAATGCAGAATTTTCGATTTGAAGCAGATGTTATGAGGTTAATGCGCTGCTGTCTCGTTGGGGATTTCCTCTCGCGTTATCAGTAAGAAAATGTGAAGTACCCGTGAATTTTATTGAGCTTTGCTTTGATGGCATTCATGTGCGCCAAACTTATCTTTCGACTAGAAACACTTTTTTTCTTGTTTTATAATAAAACTAAACGTTTGAATTCAGCGGCAATTGTAAATTCCAAAGATCTTCTGAATAATATTATGGCAATGCCACCGTAAATTAAATAAAATTATAATAATTGTGATTAGGTTGTTAAGCTTTAATGAAACAGAAACAGTATAGTAAGTATAAGTAAGTTATGGTTTTAATATTCTGATTTAAATGTATTTTTAAAGGTCAAATTAAAATTTTTTAATATGTGACCATTAAGTAGATTGTAAGCAGACTTTACGACGCTGCTAGAAAAATTAGTACGGATTTTATCGAGTAGTGTTTTAGGTTAAGAACACTCAGACAATGCACTGGGTTACAATAACATCTACAAATCAATTTTTAACTTTTTACAAAACATCCAAGATTTTTCACAATATTTGAATTTCTCGTCTAGTTTCTCTTCTGTCTAGCCGCTTTTACCGCTATACCATATACCTACTAAAATAAATTAAAATTAGTTCATTACAACCGGAGAAATACATGTGGTACATACTGTTCTAATTCTATGTATAATCAAATCATAAGCTGAATGTTTCTTTATGTTAATTTTTTTAACCACTTGTTATATGCATATATAAATTTGATTATTGTAGAAATGGGATGCAGTATCTTTATACTCTGCACCGAAGACATTTTTTGTTGCTTTAATCTTAAATGATGTAGCACTTCAATCCATTATAAAAATTATTTTCCCTTACTTATCTCCTCTTTATAATTATATTTACTATAGTATCAACACATACAACGACTGATACGTTAAACGAATGAAATTTCATGAAAGCTTTTAATTTCGTTATATTCAGATCAGGGAAAATACGGAAATTCCCATTATGTTATTTGTAAGTGACAGGTGGCTGATAAGAAACATTATGGTATTCCGCACATCTCCCGAGTTTAATATAAATATAAGAGATTGTCGAGACTGCAGCATCAGTTCATTCAACAAGTCAAAACAACTGTTTAAACTAAAATCTCTGAAGCATGTCTCAAAAACTAATAATTTTCTTGGCCCTATTCGGAATTTCTTATGCCTTTACACTACCTGCGGAATATGCAGTCATTGATGCAATTAATTCCGTAAGTGCACTTTATGCCGCTCATCATTTAATTTTCTTAAAATTGGATTTTTTTCCTGTCTTTCGTAGGAACTCGCAAATCCCGCTACAAAGGACGATATTGTGATAATAGTTGTAAAAAGGGACATCAGACAGGTACATAAGCCGGAGCCTCTACAAGATGGACAGAGGGGTCGTATTGATGTAACTGGCGAACAAGCATGGCGAAATGATAAGAATATGGGAACTGATTTTAACGCTGATGCAACTACACGTCTGTGGCAAAACCAAGACGGTCACGGTACTGTCAACGGAGGCTTTGCCAACTTCAATTATAGATTTTGAAAGTGATTCCGAGTGCATTGATGGTAACGATTGTGATTTAGTTGAGCTCAAATATAATAAACAGTAATAAATGCTTATATGTACTGATCTTTTTTCAATGGGAAGTGCTATATTTTATAATAGGTACCTTATCAAAGAATGTGACGTTCTATTAACGGGCAAAACGTTTATTAAGTTTATTACAACTTTTAAAAATAGACGAATTTTTAAAAATTACAAATAAAAGAGTTGATTTTTTCTAAAATTCCCAGATTATTTATTATATATGTAGGTAAAAAAATAAAATTAATTTAAAAACGCCGGGTCAGTGTAGGGTCACTTTGTGTGCAGTGTGCCGACTGAAATTTAAACAAACACAAACATAACAAAATAGAATGAAATTTTAACTGCCATGAATTATGTTCTATTTGAACCTAAAAAAGTTATAAAAATTATTTAATTAAAAATTTGTTTTTAATATACCACGTTTTTAAAACGGACTAAAATGTATAAAATAATTTTTGCTGGCTTCAAATGGACTCCTAACCCCACACAGACAGTCCTGAAAATTTGTGATTGTGTATTTATAATAACTCTGTACACTTGTACGATTTAAAACGGAAAACGTGGGACACATGCAATAGATAACAGCAAGTTGTGCAGAGAGTAGCTGTTGCTGATAAAACTCACACAACAGTTCGTATCATTTGCAGTGCAATACAATTTTTAGTGACTTAGGTGAACTATTCATGCATTAATTATCTAAAACTAATTCTTCGATTGCGTAACTAAACTATGAAATGCTTTTCAAATCAAGTGTAAAATTTCATGAACTGAGATCCAATTTAAGCACAATTACAAGGAATTATATATTATTAAATGAACAATTGATGTTGCACTTATTCATCGTAAATACTTTTGATATTAATTTAATTCTTTATGTATCTAGTTCTCTACTATTTTTATAGTACCAACCTTCTCTTCTTTCTTCTTTTAGTATTAGCACTAATTTAATTCTGAGTGCTCCTCTTCTCTGTATTGCCGCATTGGCCATAAGTCTGGTAAGTGGTGCCTTGGTCTTGGCACATTTCCCAATTTTTGGAAAGATTCCTATATCACCCCAAGCCACAAAAAAGGCTGCAAGGGCGATATATCAAACTATCGTCCAATAGCTAAACTATCCTGCTTCCCTAAACTCTTCGAAAGCCTCATCTATGACTCCATGCCCTTCCAGTGTATGTCCATTTTGTCTTCATCTCAACATGGATTCCTCAAAGGTAGGTCCACAACTACCAACTTAACGAGCTTTGTGTCTCGCACCTTACAAGCAATGGAAAACGGGGTAGAAGTTGATGTCGTTGCCACCGATTTTAGCAAAGCATTCGGAAAAATCTCCCACCAAATCATTGTCCTCAAATTAAATTATCTTGGCTTCCCACCCCGCCTCATCTCGTGGATTAAATCTTATCTTAGTAACCGCCGTTACAGGGTTCGTTCTGATTCCACGATTTCAAACCCATTCATATCCCATTCCGGCGTCCCGCAGGGCAGTCACCTTGGTCCTCTAATTTTCATACTAACCATAAACGATGTTGAGAAGGTTATCACTCACTCCGAAATTTTGATTTATGCTGATGACATGAAAATCTTTAAACAACTCACCTACACATCTGACTCTACCCTATTTCAAAACGACTTGAACAGTTTCTCCACTTGGTACTTGAAAAACTTCCTCGATCTCAATGTATCCAAATGCCAATCGATCACTTTCTCCCGTAAACGCGCCCCCACTTCTCCTAGATCCTACGTTCTCTCAGGCGAACTAATTCCATCTGTTAATTCCCACCGTGACCTGGGTGTTATCTGCGACAGTGAGCTCAACTTTCGCTCCCATATTGATCACATCGTAAATAGAGCCAACTCAACCCTAGGCTCTGTAAAACGTTGGTTTGCTAGGTCTGGTGCCCCTCCCAATCCACCCTCATTAACAGAATCGAAGCAGTTCAGCGTAGATATCTCCGCTTTGTGTTGCGTGACCTTCCTTGGACTGATACCTTCAGCCTTCCTCCGTATGAAAGCCGGCTAAAACTGATTAACCTCCAGCCGCTTGCCTTGCGTCGTGATGTCGCTGATGTTACCTTTATCCACCAAGTCCTAACCGGCTCCATTGACTGTCCCGACTTCCTACACAGCATCTCCCTTAATACTAACCCCCGAAACGTTAGATCTTTTCCCACCTTTCGCCTCAATAGTCATCGCACTAATTACGGCCACTTTGAGCCCTTCACCAGAATGCTATGGAAAGTCAACAACACAGCAGCCTTCGACTTCCATGTTGACAAAGCCTCCCTTAGGCATTCCCTGTACTCCCCCAACCCACCCCTATAATAGCCATCTATTTCTGGTCATTTGTTTTAGTTCTTAGTTTAATTTATAGTTTATTGTAAGTCTGTAGCTTGTATTAAGCGAATAAATAAATAAATAAATAAATTAGCTGCTTTACCTGCTACGTGTTTGCGTTGATCCAAGTAGGTGAGCTTATTATTCAGTTGCAGTCCTAAGTATTTGACCACCCATTTGGATAGGGTCGTGGTATCCTCTTGGACCGTTATGACCGTAAGCATCCTTCGTCTAGTGAGGAGAACTACATATAGCGGTATTTTCCGCACCGAGGCTTAAATTATGCTTGTTCGCGGCTTATGACCTGCTTTAGGCTTCATTGTGCTCCATCGCCACCCAGTGCCACGATCACTGTGACGATATCATATGAAACATAATGAAACCACTAGAAACGTGTCCGCCGACATTCCCATGCCCAGTATGCATTTGTAGGGAACGTTCCACAGATCTGGTCCAAGTATCAAGCCCTGTGCGGCGCCTTCTGTTACTTGTTTGCTATTAGGTCCTTCAGAGGCATCGTAGAGTATCTCTCGATCGCTGGAGTCCAAAAGTCGGAATTAAAAGCGTTCTTGATTTTCAGAGTAGCTGGGAGAACAATTTTCTTGGAGTGTTGAATCCTTTGTAGTACCAGTTGGAAGGTTTCCATCATTTCCCGAATTGCGCCCACGGTTAATCGACCCTTTTGAAAAGCCATACTGTTTTCCCGGAAGGTCACCCGGCCTCTGAATGGCTGCTGTAAGGCGCGCGTCTTTATCAACCTTTCCAATAACTTCCCGGCAGCGACCAGCATGCACAGGGGCCTCTATATGATGTTGGGAAGCCTGCGTCGCCCTTTCCTTTACTGATGAGTACCATTTTTTTCAATTTTCAACCGCTTTCAGGCAAACAGGTGAATATTTTAAGAAGCACTTGCATCTGCTTTCTTTCAGGTGTGATAATTTAGAATCACATAATTTTAAATATGGTGTAAATCACAAGGCTAGGCCTTTGTACAGGTTTTTTAAATAAATTATTATTATAGCTTTTATTCTGACGAGAATAGTCTAGTGGTAAGTGTGGTGAGAGTTCAAATCCCACTCGGACCGCACGCTTCCACTCCCAGAGTGCGGTTTTCCTAATAACCGACAGATGATAGCCCCATTAATTATGATAGCTACTGCGGCTACCACCTTGCATAGCGAACATAAGGGATTCAAGATACGGAAGCGGAGCCTCGCAGAAAGAGAGGCTTTGTGGAGGTCCCATGCTTCCATCGGAAGTAAAGTAGGAAAAATTTTTTTATTATAGCTATTCTGAACTTGCCGGAAGTTGTTGACAGCCTTCAGAACAGACAAATAACATGTTTTTTTTATTCCTCCTCTCTTCCACTCTCATCTTCATATTCCTGATTTTTTTAAATTAAGGCAGTCAGTCAGAGACTGGTATTAGCGAAATTGTTGTGTAACTTATAAGGAGCAAGAACAAAAATGCAAGTTTAGGTTTTTGTAAACAAGATGGTTTTATTTATGTAAAAACAATTGTTGTAAAATTTCTAAATGAGCGCCGAACGAAAATACGTTATAACAATTACAAATTTAAAAACAAACAAGAATAGTTAGCAATAACAAATTATACAGGAATTAAAAACCTTGTGTCTGTTGATGAACAGTAACACAATCAGTACGGCTATTTTACAAAAGTCTATTGGCTTATTGTTCGGAGTTTACAAAAGGATTTGGAAGTAAAGGGGTGCACTTACATAACTGCGAATTTTATTCGTGTACAAATTAGATGGCGTTTCTATACAAAATAAACAAAATAAACTTTCATTGTATGAAAGTTTAGTTGTAAATTTCTTTCCTCATCCAAACTTTTGCTGAAAAAGTGTTAGACAAAGTACAAATAAGAGATTCAAAAATATCCTGATTTGTACACTTTTTACAAACATTTAGTTGAGGTAAATTACACTAAGTGGAGGCACCTTGGATTATGTTTTTGCTAGAATGATTTGGGTACATACATAGTCAAATGGAAGGGAAATAATTTAGAGAACACCTTCTTCCAATTTCATATATTCAAATGAATCAAAAGAAGAGTAGAAGTAATGGAAATATTGTCAAGTATGCCTTTTGCCTGAAAACACTCAGCTCTAAAATACTTGCACCCGATGATTTTCCCGGTCGCAAACCAGAATGTTGCCATTGGACATGATGGCGACACCTTCCAATCCTTTGAATTCGCACTCTCCGGAGCCCCACGAGCCGAAAGCTTTGAGGAAGCTTCCGTCGGGCTGGAAGATTTGGATCCGATTATTGCCGGAGTCTGCAACACAGATGTAGCCCTGGTCATCAACCGCAACACCTCTGGAACGAGCCAAATAAAAGAATAATTAGGTCTCAAGAAATTATAATTAAATTTTTGGCGGCAAATTACTTTTCTAGATGACGACAGTCCTTTATTTTACGGAATTTTGTTATCTCAACCTAAAGTACTAGTAATTACATAAAGGACAGTTTCATTACGCCGTTCGTCGCCGAAATTGCGGAGGACGGCGAAATTAACATAATTTGGATCCTTTGGTCCCTGAGGTCCGTGACGAAATGTAAACAAATTTGAACCCTTTTCGCAATTTTAATAAAAAAATTTTAATGGACAAAGACGAAATGCTTTACTGCTTGTAATATTAAAAATGCGGGAAAAGAATATACAAGTTCATTGGGCCGTAACAGCCTTAAATTCGTTTGCGGCGATGGGCGTTTCGGAAGCCGCCGCTTCTACCCCTTCCGAATTTCATTAATTTTTCCAGGACAACTTCTAAGAGAGTCTTTTGGCTAGCCACTTTAAAAAAATGGCGCGCGGAATTAATAATTTCCTTCGCGGAAACTTTGTCTTTTAAGTGGAAAGATTGTTTGTTAAGCGAACTTTTTTGTTGTAATATTTGTCGGTTAAGAAATCTTAAAAATGCATCTCTGGGAAATTGTGCTTTCGTAGGAGCGGCAGATGCTGCACAACCCTTTCTTGCGAGTAATTGTAAGTGGATTTGAGAATTGCTTGAATAATTCAATTAACTGGGGAACAAGCGTCTCAAGATAATTATGTTTCTCGAGAGACAGGAACTGAACTAATTGAATTTGCCTTACTTTGCCCAATCGCAGAAGGACCGAGCGCAAAAGTGGTGCAGGTAGTAGTTTAACTATGCGGGTTAACCTAAGGGCTCAGGCGTTTACTTTAGTCAGAACAGAATACGAAAGCCAAACTCTATCTCCTGCGCAAAATAGATAGACAGCTAACAGTCAAGGCGAGTTGCTTCTATTATCAAAGCAAGTTCTTCTGTCATTAAATTATCTTTGATTCTGTTGCTTATCACGAGTCTATCCTGTCACGGCGTATTCGTATCTTTCACCGTCAATTCTAGACGAATAAATACGGCACGCCTGGGCTCTAGACACGCTACCCTTCGCGAATGTAGATAGCACTGGTAATTTAAGCAATCGACGTTTACGTTTTATTTACTGCTACCGGGAGTGAAATTTCCCTTTTCCTGTGTCCTTTTTTCCCTCAGGATAACTTTCCAGTGCGGATATTGCCATTAGCACACAGAAATTATATTCCTTCGTATCTTTATCGGAAATCATTAAAGGGACAGTATTACATCGCAATTAAAATGAAATGAACTTCAGTGTGCAATTAAGTTGCCCGGACTGGCGGTCATTATAAGGAACCTGCTGATAACTCGGAATAGGGATAAAAACTTTTAATTTGTTGTTGATTGAATTGATCAACTATGTACAATTGTGGGCGGGGAGTTTATGCAAGGTATTCACAGAATCTGTTCCTCATACTACCAACACCAAATGCAAATAAACTTTCTAAATAATTTCTTACAAGAAGACAACATCAAATGTTTGGAGTATATACATATGTATGTACATCGATTTGCAGTTGCTATTCCCGCCGGCATCTTCTTCGGTTTGGCGTTTGTCCCAATTTTCTATATTTAGGGGAGAAAAATGTTGAGCAAAATATTCAGAAACAGGTGCTTTTCATGTCTTTTCGCAAAGTGTTGGTTAAATAATGTTCTTTTACCTTTAAAAGTATTTCGATTTGTTGTTTCAATTCAATATATTTACAATTCAGTTCAGTCCTGTTTGATGGGTAGGCACATTTTTATACGAAAATATGTGAAATTTGATTGATCTCATTTTTACTGTGACAACTTTACAAAATTACAATCGATCAGTTTTTTCGTTTTTATGCAAGAATTTATTGCAAATGCTTCAAAGGTTAATTTAAATTATTTCCATTATTACAATCTTCTTCCCTAGAAGAAGTACAGGCAAGCGAACAACATAACATAAAACAATTTTTTTAAAAAGCAATTTTTTCGACTGGCGTAGGCTGATTTCAATATTAAATTCCCTGCGACATTTTTACATTGCATTCAGCACATCAATAGCTATAGGAATTTTGTTCTATTGATAATTTCATAATTTATACTGTGCAATAAACAAAAATGTATCAGAAAAACATTGAACCTCTGTTATGTCCATAATTTTTCATTAAACAAGAGAACTCTAATCCAATAAAAACACACTCAAACAGTTTTACTTTGACAGTAAAATATCAGCTGCTAGGAGAATGCAGCGAAACCAAATGGAATGATAAGGCATATGGCTACATTTTATCACGAGATTTATGTGATCACGACACATTTACTCAAAGTATATACAATAAAAGTTCCACGATTCCATTAAAACAAAGAGTTTATTTTACGACTTCGACTTTTATTATGACTTTCATTGGAGATTGGCAGATATTTGGAATAATCTGAAAGTTTGCACTGCACGTCTATTTATTTACACATGAGCTGTTAACAAAAATATCCGATAATTTGTGCAATGTAATGGCTTCGATACTCATTTACGTGCACATATCTATCCAACTAGTGTGGACGTTTTTCTAAAGGGGTTAGGGGCTCCAAAAAGTTTCAGTAAATCAGTTTTTTTTCATTATTTTGCGCTTATATTATGTTTAACGGGTTTTTTAAAATTCGAAGTAGAGGAAATTCCACGACGTCCCATTACATGAATAGACGTATTTTATTGTATACTAGCTTGCCCGGACCCGGCGATTCCCGGGATACTAATAAATTTGTATTCCTTAATTTTACAACGTCTCCCTATTGCACCACCGTCTCTACTATGTGACCCAGCGTTTTCCTATTTGCCTTTTGCACATGTTTTAGATTTTTTCCAACAGTATTATTAAAATTCGTTTTCTTCAATTTACACCACCTCCTTATTGCACCCCCTCTCCTATATCTCCTAGCGGGGTGGGGGTGGTCTCATATTTGGAAATTTGAATAGCAGATTCGGAATCAGTGATCCCGAAAATTCCCTAGTGCGGATTTTCTGGGAAATCCCTTGAAGTTTAACTTTTCGGTCGCCATATTGGATCCGACATCTTGAATTCCAAAATTTTGAATTCAAGCTCGAGGTCTGCGACCCCGAAAACCCCCAATTGCCTTTTTCATAAAGATTCCGTGAAGTTGGAAAATTCGCTTCCTATACTAAACGAAATTTCGATTTTCCGGCTTTTCCTTTCCCGGATTTTCCTTTTTTTTAAACCTCCCCTGTATTATAGCAAACAAAACAAAACAAAATTATCGAAATCGGTCAAGCCGTTTTTGAGTTTTAGCGAGACTAACGCACAGCAATTCATTTTTATATATAGATGTTCAGGACCTGTATAGACCTGATATTCATATATCCCATATATATCTATGCTATCTTATAACGGTACCTCAGTATCAGTACTTTTCTAGCGCTCGTATGAGTAAGCATCTTTGCATTTTGTTATTTATTACCTCTAGCCGTGAAAAAAATTCTAAAAATATAATCATGTGTACTTCGGTAGCAAAAATCATGTAGATAATGAAACAATTTTTTTTCGCGAAATGGCAGTTGTTTGAAAAAAACCGTTTTTTTCGATGAAAAAACTCGAACTAAATGGCTTATAACTCTTTTTCCTGATATCTATACAATCGCTATAGTCGTGTGTTAGACACACAAAAAAAAAAGTGGGGATTACTTTTGATGCCATACGTCATATCCGTAGTATTTTGGCCTGCTGAGCACTAATCTGCCAGAATTGAGCCGTGACGTCCAGATTTTTTTCTAACCTCAAAAAATGGGTTGAAAACAGAGAAAATCGTGGAAAATACACTCGTATAATAAAATTCGGAAAAAATTTATTTTTAACATTTAAACCTATATTCATATGAATTGAGACCTGCTGAGCACGAATCCGTCACCAGAATTGAGCCATCACGTTCTGATTTTTTTCATAAATTTTTTTTTATTAATTTTTAGAAAAAAATCAGAACGTGATGGCTCAATTCTGGTGACGGATTCGGGCTCAGCAGGTCTCAATTCATATGAATATAGGTTTAAATGTTAAAAATAAATTTTTTCCGAATTTTACGAGTGTATTTTCCACGATTTTCTCTGTTTTCAACCCACTTTTTGGAGGTTAGAAAAAAATCTGGACGTCACGGCTCAATTCTGGCCGCGGATTCGTGGTCAGCAGGCCAAATTACTACGGATATGACATATGGCATCAAAAGTAATCCCCACTTTTTTTTTTTGTGTGGCTGTGATACTTATAATCGTTTCAGAATTCTAAGTATGCATTTAGTAATATCATCTAAATAGCTTCTAAGAAAGCAATCAGGAAAACAACTAGTTTATATTCTAAACAGCTTCTGAGGAACCATTATGGAATAAAAGCTTCTGCCTTTCTTTCCTTCTAATGACATGCAATGGTAAAAACGAAATGGTATGAGATACGGAGCAGTAATTCTAAGCACACACTCTTGAAAGAAGGATAAAATTAAAACAGGCGCGAAGGCAACAGATTCCTATGAAATCGTTAAATTAAAGTTTATGTAGAGGTGTGTGTGTGTGCGGTATTTAATTACAAATACATATGAACATAAATATATTATGTCGCATAGTTGCGTTAACATTTAAGTTTTACGGACATTTAGACTTGGGCTTCGCCTTCCACTCTGAATAATGGAAAACAACATTAATGGAATTAGTTTTGAGAAATATTTGTACATTAAATTCAGTCCACCGTAAAGTGTGGGAATTTGACTTGCAAATAAAACAATAAATTGCACGAGCGGGGTGATGTTTTGCTAATGCCAAACATCCATGTTATTGCTGGGACAAGTCATGTACACAACCAAAACAAACCATCAAAGTTACATTCCATTCGGAGTCCCAATATGGAAATTATCTCTATGCGACCTGAGTCCTCCCCGTAATTTGCATATTAATGCGTATCGAAAATGGAATGAACTCTTACTGCTCATTGGGCTTTTTACCTTCCATCCCAGGCAGATAAGCGGCATAGCATTCCACGTTTAATTTTACACAAATGAATGAAATTGTGCCAGGGAGAAAAACTTCCTACTTCTAAATTGTTTATTGATTTTGGTATGGCTACACGGCCCCACATGGAGCGCTGTCACTGTCTTGCCTATTAAGACCGAGTGAATGGGCTCAAGAGGATATGAGAGAGAAAAGTTATTTTGAAAAGAAAACTAGAGCAAAGCTATCCTTGGAGGCGGAATATTCATTAAAGCTGTTTAAATTTAATTTAAAACTTTCCCGGGTAAGAGGAAGCTCATGAAACTAAATTAGCTCTCCCTATTCCTTTGACCATTGAGGAAACTAATGTGCCTGTTGCAGCAGAGCATGGGCCGAGCAGCCAGAATCTCATCTAGGAATGTGGAGAATTCCGAAAACTCATTAGATCAGATTGTGCAGAATTATTTATGCATAGAGAGCAACGAGTGAATTCAGGCAGTAATCCAGCCCCACCCGTCGAACTAAGCGTGAGCCAGAATACGTCCATGCCTGCCTGCGCTAGGTTCGAACAACTGACTACAAATAATAGCGCTACGTGTTCTGCGTATTGATGCCCGATCAAAGGTCCGCCTGAGGGGCGAAGGATACCTCCAAATACCTCCAAATACCTTACCGTCGATGCAAGGAGTACTGACTACTTCCTATTAGCTTCAAACAGGATATGCGGATACGAACGTTACTCAATTTCACTCAGTGCGGGTACTCAGCAACTGTCGACGACTCCAACTGAAATTAGTATTCCGACTGCGGCGTGCACCCAATAATTGCAAAATTATCTTAACAATTCGCAATTTATACACGTCCTCAATGAGCAAAAACTTAATGATGACGCAATATTTTATAATGAAGATGGAGCGCAATTTAAAGGATGCTCGATTGCTCTGTCATTGTCAGAGTGCCCGGGCTCGTCTACGCGGCCGGCGGATAATTCTGAAGAAGCTTTTACGATTCTACAGGACGACCTTATTTGGGCCGGCTTCCTTTCCAGTATTTATCGAAAAATTATCGATTTCTGAGACAATTAAGAACTACCTGGTCTTTAGGCAGGTACGGTTATATCACTTTTTTTACTTTTATCTGCGTCGCGGGAATTGCCGAGGTTTCATCTGGCAATCAATAGAATTCCTCAAATCGGTAAACGTTTTGAGGTATTACATCCAAAATGATTGATTCGACTCAATCAGGATTCAAGGGGAATACTTATTGAGATTACATGTTTCTGTCAATCTCTAATTAACATTATAACGAATTTAGGGTACTTGCCGATCGATTTATTCGTTTACTCAAATGCTACTCAAGGGGAATAAAATCTTAACATTTTTTATGACTAGCACCTCAAGAAAAGTTGTTCGGTGCACTCCCGTGTTATAAATATTTTAAGTAAAGGTAACTTTCACACTGAAACCCACCTGCCAAAACCCCCCCAAAGACACACTTATTTTCTTTTTTTCGATGAAATATAAATAGACCCATTTTCAGGATGAAAAATGTTCTCGATCTTTTAAATTTTCCAAAGGTTGCCCGAACTCGTCTTTTCGCAGAAGAAGAAAATTTAAAAGTTAAGCAAATGTTTCAATTCTTACTTAGCCTATACCTCGGGCAGGAGGTTGTGCGTAGGGTAGAATCGTTATTGGCCAGATTGTTAGCTGAATTGCGGCTTAAAGGCACTCATAGGGCGTCTGATAACAAAGCAAAGTTTCCGAAAATAATAAAATGATTGTTATCTTCCGTGACGTTGAGATTAAAGGATTTTAATATTCGAGTAGGCTTGTGGGAACCTCGCAGGGATGCCGGCGGGATATAATAGTGATTTCATCTTTCTATAATCAGAATATCGGAGGCGTAATCAGTACCATCTGTATGTCAATGTGTGGAGATGTATGTAATCTAATGTAAACATAAAACTCTCTCTGCATATGTTTAGACATGTATCTACGGCGTTTGAACGATATTTTGAGGGGTGAATTTGAAAAGATTGGAAAAGAAGAGAGGCAGGAAAGATATTTTTCCAACCATAGTTATAAAATATATTGGAGAATCCATTCTTGCAAGTTATTCAAAGTTATGAGTGCTGTAGTTAAATTCCTCTAAATAAATAAAAAAAGGCGAAACCAAGGTCCTAGCCACAATCCCACATTTTTTTAACGGTGAGTAATTGAAATGTTACCTATTCAGACTGAGTATTTTTTGTAGTATTCTTGACTAGACGACCGTCTTATTCCATTAATTGACTTGTTGAGTTATCCATTTCTTAACTTCTGTATGAAGCTGAAGCTTCATGCCATGTATGCTGCGATAACTAGGAACCCACACAAGAAAAACATGGTTGTGTATTGCAACCGAGTTAAGTATTTTGTTCACATTCCTGGATGATCTTTGAGCGTGTTGTCGGATTCCCGAGCGCTATGAGCGCAGCCTTACTTTCAGCAGATGCCAATCTTCCTGTCGCGCCATCTCCGATCACAGTCAGATACTATTGCCATTTTTCCTAGAGGGTAAGAGTGTTTTTTCTTTGTACAAATTCCAACTAGTATAGAAGGTATCAGTAAGATCCTCCAGCTCTTCAATAGAAATTTCGAATTATTGCCTTTCCGGGAATTTTACGCAATATCTCCTTCCAAAAATTGCAAATGTGTCATATCATCCGTTAGTACCCAGAACAGAGCTAAATGCTCCTGTTATCCCAATCTCGGTGTATAATTCTCTTTCCACCTGTTAAAAAAGAGCATACGAATTTCATCTTCACTCTCCTCCACCAAACCACTGATGATCCTACTACACTAGTAATGATGGGCCAAATAATGCCAGATATCTGCGTTCAATGGGCGACATTTGGCTTGGGAATCTATGTTTTCCCAAAGCTCTTCCGCATTGCCAAAATATATTTGGCGCTCGATCGATTTTGTTCTCAACATTTGTTTTCCAATCAGTTTTTTATCTAGAGTTGCACCCATATATTGAATTCTGTGGAGAGTTGGATAGTTATACCTTTAAGTTTTAAATGGCTTAAGATTGTCCAGATTATTTTATTACGATTTACAGGGTTCCTATGCTTGTCACACCAATCGCAGAGGGTATTTACCGAATCTCCAGTAACAAGTGTGCACATATCGTCGACATCATAAGACTGTGTGTCATGTACGTACATATGTTCGGACCTTATAGTTTGTCCAAGGGGGAGTCCACCAAAAAACACCACAGAAGAGGCAAGGAGTCCTGAGATCATCCTTTATCAACTTCCACTACCGTGTTGTTTCCATTATCTGCATAAAGTATAGTCTCTATAACAGCATACAGTAGATTCATCGTAGAAGTGCATGATCAACTTCATACATTTTAGCGGCGTCGAGGAGAGATGATCTCTAAAAATCTTGGACAAGGTGCAAGCTTCTTGCCCCGGTTTAGGAATGAACGTGACCCTTACCTTTCGCCAGGCAGTCGGTTCGTATCCCCATTTTAAGCATGCCGTGAAAATTCTTTTCTTTGTTGGCCCCATATGTGACATCTTACCTTTATAGCATATATACAATCTGGATATGCGGCCATGTATGTTTTAAAAGAGATCAAGGAAACTTTTCTGACTACTTTGGAAGCTATATACCTGTTACATTAACCGATGATTGGATTTAGCTTCGATTCTGCAGGATGTTTTCACAGTCAGAATCTCTTCAACTTCACTGAGCGAATATCAACTATGGCTTTCAAAAACTCCTATTGAGAGCTTGTGTATCTGCCGCCGTTAGGTTTACCAAAGGCATTCAACTTTGCTGTGGTATCCCTTTGAAATATTTTGTACAGCCTTACAGTTCCTTCATGAGCTCTTCGCAATATAGATATAGGAAATGAAGATAAAAGTTTGGTGAACCTCGTTTATATTTATTTTTTTTGCGAAATCTAATGGGCGTCCCAGTTGTCTTCTTTTGTCTTTGCCTTTGTCTTTTGTGCTCTTTTCTGAGCTTCTGTAGTAAATTGGTCCACAATGTAATTGTGGAAAAGCCGTTCAAAACGAATCTATCAAGGTCCGATTTAGTTTCTAAGTCGCAACCCACGCCAATTGATAATGACGCTTGACATTATTCTGTTGGAAAGGGTCAAATTTACACATTAGTTTTGGGCATGCCCTCTCCTCATGACAAAAACTTTGTGCCGTACTTAAATTGTTAATCGCTAGAAAACGTGATATTAAAGTCTTTAACCAAACACCTTCTTGTTTAAGTATTTTACTGATTGCAAATATTCTGCGGAAACTGATTGAATTTTCCAAGTGGTTTTAAAGCTTACATTTAAGACGAGCATTAAAATGCCACCACAGTCCCCCACGAGGGAAAATATAAAATGCTTGAAAGGAAGAAAAATTCTAAAGGAAAAAAAATATGGAAATGCTTCTCAAAGCTTATTTAAAGTACAAACAGGAAGTATCTTATAAATTTTGTTTTCTCCTTGAAATTTCGCGAAAGCGATGCACTTCTGGGGTGAGCTGGTGAGTTTGGGAGAACTTGAGATTTGAGAGCTCTTACGGAAAATACACCCCAAAGACGAGGATGCCCCACAAAAGGAAGAGAAAAGAGTCGGCGTTGGTGCACTGCTGAATTTTAAATGCAAAAGTAAACTTCCTAATGTCTCCCATTTAAATCAAATTTCTTTCCACAATAAACCTCCGGAGGCGAAGGGTCAGTTTTGCTGTCAGAGGTAATGGACTTATTTAAGATTCACCACCGTGGTAAATGACTTTCAAAGGTTTGCTTAAAAGCGGTACTTACCTGGGAAATTTGAATTGACCTTCCTCAGAGCCTTCAGAGCCGAAAGTGGAGAGCACATTTCCATTTACGTCGAATATCTGCAAGTAGGTAATGCAAGAATCAGTGAATTACACTTCTTTAGCCGTTTATCGTTCTCACCTGAATTCTGTGGTTATTCGAATCGGAAACAATTACCCGATTGGTTTTGGAAACCGCAATGTAGTGAGGATGTTCGAGTTGTCCCTCGCCACGACCACAGGAACCGAACTTACCGACAAAGGTTCCATCCGACTGGAAAACCTGATTGGCATTATTGAATGGCGTTTAATCGCAAACTAGGTGACGGTTTCAAATCTAAAATACCTGAATTCTGTGATTTTCCTTGTCACAAACATAGATGAAGCCAAGAGCGTCGGTTGCAACGCCCCAAGGGTAATTGAATTTGCCTGCAGTGGTGCCTTGCGAGCCAAAGGCTCTTAAGAATCTACCCTGCGGATCTAGCACTTGAATGCGGTGATTGTACCTTTTAAATGAGGATTCAATTAAAATGCAAGTGGTGGCACTAACGACATTATTGCAACTCACCGATCGGCGATTATATACTGCCCGATGACGGTGACTGCGACGCCGGCTAGGCAGTCGAACTCACCCTCACCGCTGCCGTACTCTCCGAACTCCTTGACAAAGATGCCATTTGAATCAAAGACTTGGACGCGGTGATTTGAGGAATCGGCAACTACAATACTATTGTCTGGACCCACGGCAATGCCACGGGGCCAAGTAAAGCATCCGGGCTCGCTCCCCCGGCCGCCCAACTGGAACAGCTGTTGACGCTTTCGCAGATATTGCATCCTAGGGGAGATACCTGCTACTCCTGTTATACCTGCTGCTACCGTAGGGGAGGTAGGGGAGCCTAGCCCGTTTTTTGAATCATCGTCGGAAGATCCAACCTCATTCGCCTGTCTTAGAGGAAGGCCAAGGCTGAGCCGTCTAGCCGCCGATGATGTCGAACTGCTTAGAGGTGTCGAAATCGGCCCTTCTCTAGAGTCCTTCGATGTTCGATTGCCGTACTTGTTTCTTAAATAACGTGCCCATGAGCTGAGATTATCTCCGTCTTTGCTAGAGCCTGCTGCACCTCGTTCAGGTGAGTTTTCACGTGACTTCAGTGCATGTGATGATCGGCTACGAGATAGGTCTGATGTCCCTGCTCCGTATGAGGAGGCTCCGTACCTGAAATTTTTGAGCACATCAAATTGAAAGACAATGCATCCCATTATGTTGCGAATAGCTGAAATTTCCTGTGATCGATTGTTATCCAAAGAGACGTTAAGTACCAATGCATTAATTAATAAACGGAACAAAAAGAAAAATATCAACATTTTAAAACGAAAGAAACAAAACTAGAAAAGAAGCTTTTGGAAAAAGAATGAATTAAATAAATAAAATTACTGCTGCGTTAGGTAGAAAACTCTTGTTTTTCATCAACACAATTTCATTTTCATAAACAGGTGGTTCTCCACGTGAAGGAATAATTTTTGAGCCATGTTTTCTTTAAGATATCCAAAACTAAGTACCCACAACCCTAATCTTCCCAAGTATTTAATACAGTGCAGGAATTAATTTTTGTTGTGTTTAAATAAAGATAGAATAAAATGATTTGTATAATATCAGGAAATCAAGGTTATGGGATTAGTCGTGTAGGTAGTGTTCTGTGTACTTGTTTCACCTAAATAATTGTATTGTTTAATGGCCTTCTTTATTTTTTAAATTAAGCAGCTAAAGAAAAAAAGCGATGGGATTTAAAGTTAGACTAAAAGAAAATTTGGTTGTTTGCCTTTCTAATGCGTTACATGATTGCTCAACTAGGAACGATTATAATGAAATGTGTGCATATAAATTCCAACCTGGATTTTTTCCAAACGAAATAAACACAGCTTTATTTAAGAAAGACAAACATACCACAACTTTAATAACCGGCAGCCTAAATGTTCATGTACAAGATGAAATGCGTTTTTTAGTTTTATCCCAATTGCAGACAGTATGAACACAAGGAGATAAATACAAGCGAATATTATATAAAAGCCATTGATGCTAGGTATCCTAGAAGAAGAAAAAGTCGAAAAATGGTGTAAGCTAGTTCATTAAAACATGTTTTTGAGTTATTAAAAGATTTAAGACAATTTTTTATAATACTTAGTCAATTAGGCGAGTTTCTGATCTAGATATTTCAGAAAGTCGATTATTTCTCATACTTTCTAAATATTTTAATTGAAGACTTTGCTGAAGTTACCCATTGAAATCATGAAATTCGATCCACAAACAAATCATCAAATCCGATTCACAAACAAAATGTCCATTGAAGACTAAATACTGAAGGCAATCTACATATGGATATTTGTACATAGTAGCCTCAAAATGGCATCAATCACCATATTTGTCTTGTCCTAAAGTTTTGTAATTAGCCGCTTACAACAACTACATATCTACGATCTACGTAGTATATATGTAATTATGTACTATTATGTATTATGAAATTTCAGCAGAACCGATGAAAAGATGGCGGAGTTATAAAGTTGTGATATACGGACATTAGGGTTTTCGCTTTAGCCATTTAGCCACGGAACCCTAAAAAGGCACCGTGTTCTGGACTTTATATGCGTTATTGTTACAAGTTCTTTAGAACTTGTGAAAATTACCCAAAATAAGAGAATTTAAACAAAAGACTATGTTATAAATCTTTAGACACTCCAGATTTCATTTGAATGCGCACGTCTGGATTTATTTTCCTAGACCGCATTTCCTAGATGGAATTGGGTGCACTTTTCAAAGGAATCGAATACGATGAAGAAGACAAAATATTCTATTCGAAACCTTAAAGTCCTGTTAATTGCTGACCATGTTGCTAAACAAATTTGATCTCTTCTCTAATCTATTTTTATCGAAAATAATCCACATTGGTCAACATTTTTCATGTTTTTTTTTGCCACAAAAGAAATGATAGATGATTTGGATAGTATTTTGCGCATAGACTTGAACCCTGAAAAGAAATTCTCCATCACGTAAGATTTTCAGGAGTTCAAAAATCATAAACAACGTTTTCCGACCATTTTTCAATATTTAAAAAATAATAATCAAGTATCGTACAAATTCAATACATACCTTCAATCAAAGAAATTTTTCTAAATCTTGGATTTGCGCCAGCATGCGCATTTTCCTTGTATATAGTTAATATGGAGAGTTGTGCTTCATTTGCGAATGTAAATATATGAAAACATGTTCTACTAAAAAAATGTGTGGAGCTTTCAAGTTAATTTCAATTTAAACTCATAATTTAGGGTTCACCCTCTGATTTGAGCTATATCTTAAATTTCTCGAAAGCCTTAAACAAATTTTATGAATTAATGAAAATCACCCAAAATGGAGTTTTTCACTTTTTGAACGCAATTTTCTCAAAAACTGTAAGTGATGCATCATATTCTTTTATGGATTTGTAATCTATAGAAAAGACTACATTGACGTCAACTATTTGTATTTCAAGTGCACAGTCCTTGTCGGCCAGTGTAAATATCCATATTGAAACCGTTTATTTTGAATTGTTTGTAAGTAAGCGCTATACAGCCATCCTAACACAAGCACTTTGTAAGAAAATATGTACAAAATATTATAATGTGAATACGAAATATAATTATAATGCTTTGAAGCTTTTTTAGCAATTTTAATATGTTTAATTATAAAGTAAGGCTCGAACTTTAGCAATTTAGCAATATTTCATACATATAATAAACATTAAAATAAGTCACAAACTGCACACACGACTTGCGTTTACATATGTACATACTGCATAGGAATTTTAATAAAAGTGATTTTAAATTCACCAATTCCAATAGTGGACAGATCAGATCACAAACGAAACATTTAGCTTGGCCAAGTTGATATTATCTTCCATATTGAATACAACATCAATTAAAATGACTCTGTTCGCATGATACCATTCTTTACACGAAGTTTTCTACTATATACTTGTGTTTCGCATAACTTCGGCTGGGATTTAACAAATATATGTCGAATATAATCTTTCAGCTTTAGAATCGGTTGTTATTTCATGTATGTGGGGGTTGCTTCAAGTACTGTGTGACATGTTGTAACGTCCTGTTGAGGATATAAGCCATCCAAGTTTGAATCATGAATTCTTTGGATCACCATAAGGTTGTGATTGTTTCCAACATTCGCCAATGAATTAAATGATAGTTTCCTGTGTTGGCCCAAAAAATATGCCCTCACCAAACAATTTCCGAATCCATTGTAAACTTCTACCAAACGCAGCGAATAACTTAAAACTTAAGTAAAACAAAATTTGATTAGTGTAATCGCACCTTGAAGCAAGATAAGCAGATGGAGATGCTGTCGTTGGTGAAACGGGCTCGTCTAGATCGTCATCATCATTGCCGAAAGTATGCGTTGATCGGCTACGCGCCAATCTGTTACGTCTTTCCTTCATTGCTAAATACCTGGAACGTCCTGTACCATACCTACTGTCTGAATCGTCACCTGTTGCGTTATCGTCCTCCGGGGGCGGTACTACAGCAGTGCTTTTGCTCTTGTTTAAAAAGCGACTTGTATAGCTGCAATTAATTATTTTAACACATGGATTCAATCCTCTCTACAACGAATCAATCTAATTAGCTCTACAGAACTAACTGTGGAGTTAGTAACGTCAGTCTCGTGGCCAGTCGCTAACATATTTACAACGAGATAAATTTTGCTTTAGGGGGGGTTAGCCTTGGGGTTAGTGTTCCGTGTGCAGGTAGTGTGTTGAAATCATAATGCAAATAAAATTCGTGTTAGTTTCAGCTCAGTCTGGAATTTTCTCTGAAATTCTCAAAGCACTTTGTCATCATTGTGATGCCAACACACACAGTAAATGCCAAAGACTCGGTTGCAAGAACTTTTGGAATAAATTGTGTGACAAAATAAATCTGTTTACCTGCTGCCGCTCGAGGTGCCTCCGTACCTGGGCTCGTCGTCGTGGTGCGAGGCAGTTGTAGGTCTTGTCCTTGTCGTAGTTCCGTAGCTGGGGGTTGAATAGGTCGACCTCAGGCCGGTTTCGTCTCGTGAACTGCGCCTGGAATCAGCCGCCGCCGTTGTATCTCGAGCCAGCGAGCTCCTATTCAGCGCTGATGAGGAAATTGGTTCTCTTGTGGCTGTGGTTACAGGCGTCTTTTTGGACTCCTCCTCCTCGTCTTCGGATTCCTCAGTGGAAGTCTCTTCTTCTGTGCTGGATTCACTTTCTTCCTTCTTCTCCGGCGGCTTAGCATGAGTATTATGCTGCGGCAAGAAGCGACTTTGGAATGGCTTCTTTTCAGTCGTGGGAGTCGCTGGAGTTCTTGTGGTTGGGCTTTCAGGCAACCCGGCGTCACTGCTCCTTGAAGCGAACCGTGGCTTTGTATCAGTCGCTGCAGTCCTGTTTGCTGTTGTGGCCGCTGCAACTGCGGAAGAGCTGGAACTTTCCGATGATGCAGTTGAGTCGGTGCTCGTCGAGCGTGTCGTCTTTTTTGGAGTTGTCGATGCCGACGGTGTCTTACTCGCTGACTGCTGAGGAGATGTAATTGATCCATCAGATTCTTCAGAATCGCTGTCAGCCTGAACAGAGAGATAATAATGGACGCAAAATGATGATGTGGTTTTATGATTTACTTTTCACATTTCTGACATTACAAATGGCTACACGAACAATAAGGCACATTTCAAGCTTTTTATTTTATGTACATAGAGACATAGTAACAGTGCTGCATGGGGCCAAATGGGAGTGCACGAAGTGGCTGAACATTTATTTGATTCATTTTTCTCCTTTCACATGTAAAGGGGTGACATGTCGTACAATTTGTCTATTTGTCTTTTTAACATGCTTTGCGTAACAATCTTATATTTACTGGGTGTATGCACATTTTACTACTTGTGTGGGAACATTGTCTTATGAAACTCTGAGCTACTCCTATGAAAATTGGGAATTTAAAAGTGTCTGTATCAGTTTCAAGCAAAGCATTCCTTCTGGTATCTTTCATAAGTAAATAAAGTACCTACCATGTTAGTGTGGAAATATTACGAAAGAGAAGAAAACAGTATTTATAACAGAAAAGAAAATTAGAAAGGAAATATGATGATTTAGTGTGAGCATTTTAGAATAAAAACAAAAAGAATCGAAAAATTTGAAAATATGTACAAATTGCAGATATAGTCAACCCTTAATTTTTTTTGTTGTAAATCATATTTTAGTATTAAGTGAGTTCATAAAATAAATCGGATCACAGACCGTCATGTTAAATCAAAACTCGAGTCAGTGTGTGGCAGGCATACTTTTTGGTAGTAATTTGTCTTTGCGCGCGCTCTAATTTGGTGAGAATGTGACGAACTCTGTGACGCTGGCAGGTATACAAGTGTGATTTGAACAACTTTGAGATTAAACTCTCAATAAATAGAAAGACGACTCGACGGTCGGAAAAGTAGAGGGACACAATGGATTGGGGATTAAACCGTTCAATATGCTAAGAAGAACCATGCAATAGGAAAGGATTAAAAAGATTTAGTTAATTGAAATTGACATTACTTATAAAAAAATGGAGAAAAGACAAAGTTCAACTTTTCGTTAACGCCAGTCTTTGGCTGACTGCGAAGAAAACCCAAACCTAGATAAAATACTCAGGAATGTGATTGAATAGAGTGATGGTGAGAGAAAAAATAACCATTTAACGAAAGTTGGAGAAGGAGAGGACAACGATTGCAGGCAAACGCGTGCGTCCTTTTATTCTCGCCCTCGTCCTCTTCTGTGATGACACGTCCGGCATGCATATCGGAATAAAGTTCAACGTAAAATGTTGAGTTTTTAACAAAATTCAATGCAAAAGAAAATTTAACCAGTTAGCTGTGGCGACATGTATTTGAAGTGTACACCTAAGTCGTGCTGCACTTTTCACACTATATGGAGTTTTCTAATAATAATTATTTACATTTTGTATTTTTTGTTTCATTTCGTTTTGGTCTGCAAATATTCAAATTATTGTTCTTTACGAATATTTTTAAGTTTTCACTAACACTGCAATTTTAAAATTTAAATGGTAAACACTTTTACATGACCCAAAATATTGCCATTTCTCTATGACGAGATAACTCGTCAATCACAGTTAACTGATTAAATTGCGTTTTTGAAATGAAGCAGGAATGATTTCTTGCCAAAATTAACCGGAAGTGATGGTAATGGGGAAGACCTACCGAAGTGAAAAATGCGATGATTTAAATGTAGGAGTTATCGATTAATCCAGAGTGGTTGGACTAAATTTTTGAAACTTGTTGCATTCGGAGAAGTAATTTTTAGAAGATAGTTCCATCAAACAACCAAAATTATAGAGGAGATGGAAGACGGCTTCAGAGGGGAAGGACAACATTTTAAATTTGTAAATTCAAGATGGCGGACTGGAAGTATTAATCTTTAAGTGGCAAAGATTTGTTCAATATATTATATTTGTCTAAAATACCGACGGTTCTTGTATGATACGGTTCTACAGTGAGGTATTCTTTGAGAAATATTTTCATATTATATCTAACATTGATTAATATTTTGGAAAAATTATATTTCAATCCTTTAAGATTAATTTGGGAAGAGCACAATGTCGCTTCTTTCACTTTTCGCATATACATACACAACATGTACACGGGAAATGCGATTGCGCTCGTCGGGACTCAAATGGTTAAATTTACTCCAGTTTTAATAAAATCCGGTGTACGGAGGTTTTCGTCGTTACTGATATGAAATCAGGTGTTCAATATAGCAAATTTAAATTGGCGGACTCATAATAGTAATAACCTTCATTAGATTTTCATAAAAGTAGGCACACGGACGTGTTCTGAAGTCTAGTGTACAATTTTACAAATTCAAAAGAGTGAACTAAAAGCACTAAATTTCATTAGATTTTCAGTAAATTTTGTATATAGGGTTATTGGGATCGCTTATTTGAAATCTGGAGTATGTATAATATTTGTAAAAATGTTTATAACTACTGATTTACAAATAAACTATAATAATATTGGATTAATTTATTTTTAATTGGAATAAAAATTATTCGAGAATGTGTGCAATACTGAACAAAGAATAATTAGTAAAAAGCAACAAGCTGTTGAAACCCAAAGAGCTGCACAATGCACAGATTTGAAAATAGCTGAAAGTATGGTTGGCTTACAAGCACCAGCGAGAGCCATGTCGCTACAGGCAATTTCTTGAAAATACTACACATACATATATTAATAACAATAATTTGTTAAATTTCTCCATTGCAATAATATTTACGTATTTTTTACATAATTCAGAATGTACGTACACATTTTTTATGAAATTTTAGTGGCGTTTCTAGTTTTGGTTCGTCATTCTGAATTTTGTTAACCTAGATTCGCTCTCTGTTCCGAAATTAGTTTCACTTCACTTTTCCTAATTTGAAAATCAGGGATTGTACATTCAGTGGATAGTATCTATTTTTTGTGTAATGTCTTCATTTTTTTTAAATTAAATTTATTGAGAAAGAGCCGCAAAGCTCTGAATCAAAGCGTTCAACCCTTTTCTTCCACAACACGTTTTTCCATATCTCATCCGTAGTTTCCTTAGATGGTAGGAAGTTTATCATTAAAGAGGAGAGATTCCAAATTAGGACCACTTAAATGATGCAAGTTACTGAATAAATGCAACGCAAAGCTGTAGGCAGAAGAATAGTAAGTGAAATGACATTTCTTTAATATTACTGTCAATTACTGTGTTAAACTATTTATTGCGTTTCTCTAACCATTCGATTTTTTTTTACCATTTATGAAGACCACAGTAGCAAGCGACCTATATGTATTTTTAATAAATGCTCATATTAGGAAAATCATGTAGTATTGTTTCATTCTATTGTAATGTAACTAATCACTACACCTAATTGACAAAAATACTTGTTTTTTTGGTACACCGGCCCGGTATAATAAAAATACACAATTTGTTCTTCAAAAATGTTAAAAATGATTGTATTAATTTGGCAGACAATTGATTTATTATTTTGAGTTTTATATTGTATCTGAAATCTCTATTTTGTACTAAAACATTAAAATTGGTTCGTTATATCAGACGCTTTTCTCTTAAAGGAAAGCTGCCACCCAGAATTAAATGGTGTCGGACCAACAAGGACAAGTTTGCGGAAATGGTGTGGACATTTTTAAAAACTAAGTTGAAATACTGCGCAAAAATCCTGTAACTGGAAGATGTTGTTAAAACTCTTTTAATACGGAAAACCAGAAAAAATCCCTAAGAGAATAAAAGTGACAATGAAATAAAGTTAACAAGTAACAAAGAAAATGCGCTGAAAACAGAGTCCAAGAGCAAATGTTGCTTAAAGCAAACATTCACATAGCGTGACCAAGCCAAAGCTAATAAAAGTAAAGCCTTTTCAGTACTTTTTGCCTTACAGTCCAAGGTATGCCGCGTTATAGTGCAGCAACAAATAGGAACATAAATGCACGTAAAGCTAACAGGGGTTGGGTAATATGCTGGGTATGTTTACCATCGCAGCGCTGCGACCGCTGTGCTCATCCGAGAAGGTGGGCATAAAGGAGCTTTTCGTGTTCGCACAATACCATCCGAGACTTTATTGAAATAGCTCATGTAGCTCGAACGAATTACATTTTTAATTATTTTTGGAGTCAATTCTTAATTCGCCCCGAGCACGTTCCTTCTCCGAATTTGGAAAGGCATCCATTCATTCATTGCTAAGATTTTGCACTTGCTTTAATTTTTGTTTTTAATTAAAATTTGCGATTTTTTGCACTAAGGATTTCAAAGGTTATGTAGGCACTGTTAATGAATTGATTTCTGGAAAATTATTACCAGTTGATTGAGCAGTTACGAATAAAAATTTATTAAAAAAAAATTTAGAAATAGGACCCACAAATCCTGTACTTTAATATTGATGTTCTTATTCTGCGGGATTAAAAAACATAACAATTTATGTTTAAATGTTAGCAAATGCAACGTTATAGTCATTAGTCGTAAACTCACCCCGCTTGCTCTTGTTTATTCAATTCATTCACTTCTTCCGATGAAGTCAAGGATTTAGGCGTAATATTTTATTCAAAATCAACTTTCTTGGGGGGTTAATAATCAACAAAAACGTGCCTACGTAATACTTGAATGGCACCTAAGTACTTTAAATATAACCAAGGACTTGCGCTATAGAGTAGTAATAGTAGAGTAGAGAGAATTTTCCAACATAATGTCAAAAATTGCTCTCATGTATCCAAAATGATATGAATAATTAATGAGAGTTAATCTTCTAATCGTTCCTTTAGTTATTTTGAAGCATTTCAATGTAACATTAATGTAAGATAACCGAGTTATGTTAATCAACTAAAGACATCTAAGCTCTAAGGCTATATGACCATAATAATCAAATATTTAAAGTGCTCTCCTAGATTCCCATTAATGCTCCAAAAATATTTTCAGGCCATGGAAGGGTTCTAGTAGTCATTACCAGATTAATTCAGATTCCTTGTAACTACACCCTAGAACGTGTATGCGGTAAATTAAATTGAATTGGGTCCCCTCCGAGGAACATTTCAATCACAAGTTTTCATCCGAAGACGACACTTGCAACAATTAATTACAAGGGACTTTGAATATGTTGAGGATTTCCACTCCATGATCATTTTTCAGGAAGAATTTGGGTGTCATTCATAATTAAGAAGTGCTTGTTGCCTAAGACGTTACAATTCCCGAGTGGTATCATTAATTTTGCTGATTGAAGTTAAACATTAGTACAAACAAGACACTTCCTCCAGCTACAATCACTCAAAGGGGACTCTTTTATCGGCATCGATGCTACGTATAAAGCAAAGTGCCTGCAGGCATGCTGCGGGGATAGGGCCTAGGGCAAAATCAATGAAAAGTTTTGAGTCACTTCTCATGTGGGAAAAATTGCGACATTCATTATTGATAAAGCACCTCTCGAACACGTTTTGTTATCCAATTCATTCCTCGTTCTTCGCCACACTTTGCCGGGGAAGGAATCTTTAAGGCAGGCAAAAGATATGGGCCTGTGCCCTAGAGTAACACCGCAGGGGTAAATATGATGACGGCGGTGGAGCTCTTGTCTTGGACTGTTTTCAATTTTCTGGGGGTACACGGGGGAGGATTCCGCAGATGGTTTTTATGCATGAGCTTTTCTTGGCTTCCTAGCCGAGTTGTACATATGCACAGATGTGTGTATGTTGGAGTCGTTACCATAACTGATTTTTCATTCGCCGTTGCCTGCCATTAAATTTTCAAGCGTGATATAAAGGTATCAAAGTATCACTACAATAGAGATGTAATGAGTGCGGGGAGGGGGACAGAGGGTGGGCGATAAAAGTAAACGGCCTCAAGTTGCTATGTACAAAAGCGAAACAACTCAACCAGAAGGAAGAAAGTGAGCGCAGATGCCTGGGGGCGTCGATAAAGTGAGAATCCCTTTTTCATAAGAGCCTCGCCGGATCAACTAACATTTTCGTATAAATAGCAGTCGCAAATCGTGTTCGCGTATTTTCGTTGGCGGCACATTTTTAAGATTGCTACAACTAACAGTATGACTAGGGCTTACTGGTAAACTAAGACTAAGTGTGCTGTGCAGATCACTGAGCTTGGGGCTGTACCTTTTTACTAAGACAAATCACCATCATCATTTAATCATCATCAAAACTCACCTCGACCTGCGCAGGTGTACGTCTTACGGGGGATGTGTGGGAGCTGTCGCTCTCCTCGCTTGTGGCGCTTGCGGGGGTGCGTTTTAGGGCAGCAACACGGTCAGCGGTTGGCCTTTCAGGCTCAACGTGCGCTGCCGCCGCAGATGTCGATGTGGTGCCTTTGTTTTGCCGCTTAATTCGACCGATCTCGTCGTCTTCTGAGACTTGTCTGGTGGCCGCTGGTGGTGCTGGTCTAGTTCTAATTGAAGGCTTCACCTGCTGCTGTACTGGAGGAGTGGGTGCTACTTCTTTCTTCTCCTTCTTACCCTTCTCTGTTTCCTGCAACCTTTTGATGACCCTCGGACTGTCTGATAGTCTGATAATACCACTAAGTGCACCTCTAGATACATCTTCAGTATCAATCACGCGATCACGATCGCCCTTCTCCTTTTCAGTGCGGATGCTCTTAGTTGTTTCATTATCAGACTCATTATCGGCTTGATGACTGCGAACAAAGCGAGATCTGAATCTGGACTTTGATGGACGGCTTGCGGGCTCATTTTCATATTCATAATCATAATCTCCGGGACGCGAGTACCTTGAGGAGGAAGTATCTGCAAAGCGATCAGCACGTGGAGGTCGCTCACCAAACTTTCTTCCACCCAAGACAGGCTCATCTTCATTGTATCCCCTTTCGTCTTGTTGACGAAATTGAGAAGCCAACCTGTGATCACTCTTTGAGCGCATGAGTCCTGGTTGAAGCGTACTCGGTGGAGCTAAATGGGATGCACTTTGATTCAATGTCGAATGAGGTGTAATATTGAGATCGCCAAATGTGGCAAGATTCATCACCAGCTGATTCGGATCAATCGACATGAGGAATCGTACCCTCCTGCTATAGTCAGAACTCTCATACTCAAAGTGCCGAAGGAATTCAGCCGTCTTCAAGAAAATCTCCTTGGTGTCCATCAGCTCAGCATCGTCCCATTCAATATTGTCATTCATGTACTTATCGACAACTTCACAGTTACTCTGAATGTTCGTAATTTCCAGTTCAAGGTTCTGTTTGAGCGAACTAAGGCTGCGCATCTCAGAGGTCAAGTAGCGTTCCACCTCACCACGAAGATTTTCGCTGCGATCTTTAATTGCTTTAGTCACCCGACGCTGAATTTCCTCCAATTCCTCGATAACACTGAGACAGTTGGTCTGCAAACTAATTGTGTTCTTCTCTACGTTGGAAAAGGAGTCTTGTAGTCTGTGGAGGTTCCTTCTCACCTTAAATTAAACGATTGAAAACGTTTATGCAAAAGCCGTAAACAGAAAGTTGTAAACTTTACCTGGCTGTTGATTCGTACAATTTCCCTTCTTAAGATGTCCATGTGCGCGCTCTTGCAATCTTCGCATATTTTCTTTTCACAGTGCGCGCATACGGACAAATATGACTTCTCTGAACACACGTTACATCTTTCCATTATTTGTCCTAAGAAAAAGAAAAAGTGCATTTTTGGAAGAAAATAATTTGCTTCTGGGAATTCTCTATATGTATACCGAAACATTCAGCAGCATGAATTTATTTCTAAAGGCATTCCTATGGTTAAAGCGTGCAATTAATTGTGGGAGTGTGGCGTTGGCGTTTCTTGCGTTGTGTTTCAGCTGCCTGATATATTACTCATGGGTTTTTTGTCGGAAGACAAAAAATGTTTGGATTGTAGCCAGCAATTGTTGTATCGAATTAATCTGCCGTTTAACACTTGACATTACAAGTTTTAAAAACAGAGCTTTTGATTTCTAATTAATTTTCAGAGCATATGCAACTTTGCCATAGTAAGATTAAAAAATGTTTACGATAACATAGATTTTCCTATAAAAAATTCATATGCCTGAAATCAAGCAAAATAAATCCGTTTAAATCAAAATTCACGACAAAATTCAACCCACACTGTATGTATTACTCAAGCAGAAGCATGTTTGTGTCATATCACCAATTTGGTGTAAGATTTTGAAAACGCTATCCAGTTGCTGTTTCCATGGAAATGTAAATTGTTTAAATCTATATATCTATAGAGAAACAGAGAGAGGGAGAAAGAGAGAGTGTGTTTCGATTTGATGGATAGTAAACTCAAAAACCCAAGACCGATAGATCGATTTTGATGAAATTCGCACAATTACTTCTTCGTGTTCTCGCGAGTAATACAAATGCCATTTAGTTTTATTTAATGATGAATTAAATCCCACTAATGATAATTCATTACACCGTACACGTGTGGCCTAAACCTAATTTGCGGTTTTTAAAATGACACCATTTTTAGTAAAAAAATGAAAGTGCCTATTTGCACTTCGGTATGTCCATGTGTGGAGTATACGGGGTAACAAATTTTAGTACATTTTCAGCCAGTAGATATTTTGTAAAAGGTAAATATCGGCAAGAAAGGATACGTAGCCAAGCACGCATTAACTATTTAAGAAGACTTAAATTTGACAGGTCCGTATAGTATGTGTACGGATACACACACACATGGGCACATCATAAGTGCAAATAGGCACTTCCTAAAAAAAAAACATGAAAATATGTTTATTTAAACAAAATTTATTACATACATAAGTAATTACTTGCAGAGAAAGAATAAAACAAAAAACAAAATTTTTTCTGTGGTGAAACACTTGTTCGCTTCCACAATAATTAAAGAGGAGACTCAACTAAAAATTTAATTATTTTGTCCGTCTGTTGACTATTAATAAGAGAAATAACCCGTTCTGCGTCAGGATTATGTGCAGGGATAGCACAAAAATAACAATTATGTATAATAATATGTTAATTATTCCCGAATAGATGAATAAAGGACAAAACAGGATTATTCCGATAAGTTTAAAAAAATATGTACAATATGTATTGTATTGTATATATGTATGGATATTAGGGTGGTCCTTATTCCGTTGAAAAAATTTTTTTTTCTTTAATTTCGCGGGGCACCACGTAATTTGATTATATACCATAAGAAACTATTTCAATATTTTTTTTTTATTTTTTAAACGACATTTAGGGGTCGCTACCAAGGTTTGAATTTTAAATAAAACTCAAAATCTGTATTTTTTTTCAATAATAATTGACCGATAAGCCAAACCTTACTTTGATTTCATGAATGGTTATGTCCGGTACCAGAATTAGATTTTTTTATCCACTTACTTTTTTTATCTCGATATTAAACCGAAAAAAACAGTCGATTTTTGAATTGTTTTTTTACAAGGCCGCCATTTTGTTATTTTTCACTCAAATCTTTTAAATCTGCTACGGGATAGAATGACAACCCTAAAGTGCGGGGCGGGCTAAAGCTCAACGCGTCGGTACAGAAGTGGAGTCGAGGGGAGGAGGAGATAAGGAGCAATTGTCTATGCGAGTTTCACTTGCACGTAAAAAGTGATAAAAACACTTAAATGAAACATTAGTGAAACCATCATTTAAGCTGTCCTTCAACGCCTTTTGTAAAAACTTTGCCAGCTGGTAGCGACCTCTAAATCTTAACCAAAAAAATTATTTCATATTTTGATGCATATAATCAAATGACAAAGTGCCCCGGGGATAATTCAAAAGTCGAAAAATAAGGACCACCCTAATATATATAAATATGGCATAATACAGGTACGTTAAAATTGAAAGAACTTTAAAAGTTTATGGTAGTTTTTATGTATACCATAAAATGTTGCTCATTAGTGATTTAACACATTTTCCCTTAAAATTTCAATTCCATTTTGGCAGACTAATATAACACAACATAAGTTTCTGTAGGCTACGGAATGAGTCTCTATCAAAGCTTAACGTTTCAAAGGCCATAAAGTTGGAAAAATAGTAAACACCGGAAAATTACATCTAATGAGTTTTAATAATTAATGCTCCCACGCCCCAGGACATGTCCGCCGCAGCAAATAAATGCAGCTGCAAAAACTATTAAAAGCTCTAAGTACACTTACAAACTTTGATTTGGCTCGTGGTGGTAGTTAAGTTAGATGACAGCATTAGTTCCATGCATATGCATTATTCACAGGGCGCTCCTGTTATCGTGTTATTGCAAAATGCAAAAAGTGAATACTTTAGTTTCATTCTCTCGCCGACACTTCGACTTGGAACAAGAGTTTCAAACCGCAAAATGTATGCTTAATTACCTGCCGTTGGATCAGGAAGCTCCCCGCTAATCTCAATGTGCAGCTCTAAGAAGCGCTGCAAGGTTACGTTCGTTGGGAAAGCCTGCACTCCCTGGTAGGGTATTCGGTGCTCTGCACGGCATTCAGGACATTTCACCTGAAATTAAATACGAATTTAGGAAATTTTACATTCCGCATGGCGACCTTTGTGCATTAGTTAACTAGGATGGGTTTCAATGGGGTGCTGCTGAAATGCTTAAATTGTTTTGCTGTGTTGTTGTTTCATTAATCTGATTTTGTATGAGAATTTAAAATTAGAGTTAAGCTAAGGATGGTGCTCAAAATTTAAGCGAATCTACTTTAAATCGGCACCTACCTGTCGGCGAACGAAGTCGGCCAGACCCTCCATGCAGGGCTCCATGCAAAACGAGTGCTGGCATGGTAGCAGTTTCGGGTTTCTGTACCTGTCCAGGCAGACACAGCAAGTCAAAAGTTGTTCAAATTGCTCCATGTTGTACTGAAAGAGAGGAGATAAAGCAATCTTAGCAATGTGAACCACTTAATCATCATAAATTAGTTTCTGCAGTGAAATAAATGACTTGCTTGCGGAGGTGCGTGATAAGATTTTGAATTCACAGCCGAGCGTGTTCATTTGCTTAGCATCTCCCGTAATTATCTGCAAACACATTGAGTTTCGAGCAAAGTAATTATTTAACCTCATGATATGCGCGATTTAAATAATATTCAAATTAATCCAAGCATAACTCTGAAATTATCTACTTATAGCGCTCGCTTCCATGGCGCCGAGCTAATTAGGCAAATTTCACACACGTTTTCCACAATTCATCCATTTGAGTTCCGGCGTTACCCCGCCCAGTGTATTCTGTTGTCTTCACTAGAAATGATTATATTTGGAACCAGTTAATATGTACATAGAGAAGAATGCTTATCCGCCGCCGCTTGGTCCCACGGTGAGCCAGGTGGCTTGGCGCGGAGCCTGGCTCATAAATTAACCTCATCTTGCAAAGTACATACATTTGACGGAGTTTGATAATATAACACTCCTGATAATGTAATTTATATTCATGTCAAAATGAGTTGTTTATGTCAATCACAGTCATATGCCGCTCACCGTGCCTCTTGACGCAATTTCACTCCCGGTGTCGGCAGGAAGGACGGCGTAATGGGCGTAATGGATAAGGGTTTCCTGATACCCATGAATGCGATACTTGACTTGTTTTCCTGGAGCGAATCTATTCGTTTCTCCATGGTTCCGAGAAATCAATTTTAAGCTGTAGAACACATTTTCCCAATCGTTAAGGGGAACGTGGTTATTGGGTCCTGAAAGCGTCTTGTAATCCAACATGAGAATGTTGTTTACATGAGTGCTTCCATATAATAGAGCTCCAGTGAATGCCTCCACCTTTAGGTATATTTATATTTAATACGTTTCGAGATGCTTTTACGATTAGATCTATGTATGGCACGGCATCTGAGACCAAATTGAGAATTCTCGCTAAAACCTTGTACCAACTCTTTCCACAAAATATCTAAGCGTCATTGTTGACGTGCCATTGTCGATTTTTTCCAGCTTAGAAATATTTTCCTGGATTAAGTTATTAAGCCTCTTAACACCGATTTAAGCGCCTTCAATGAATAAATGAGAGAAAATAACATTACTGCAAATCATTCGGATTTTATAAACAGCCTTAAAGTACAATTTGGAATCATTGACCTTTACAGTCAGCGGGTGGTAGGAAGATGCCTTCGCATAAGTGGTCTATTTTCGTAAAATATTGAGCTGTTAGACAAAAACGCATTTTATTTAAACGTTTGAGCAATCTTCCGGTTTTGAGTTGAAGAAATATTATTTTAGCTTATAAAGTTATTGAGAATTATTTAACCCTTCATACGTGAAGTGAATCGGAAGAACGACATTAGTGACGTTGGGTCTCGTAAATTGGAATCGCCTGTATCCGCACGTTTATAGTCGTCACCCATTTTCCTTACTCCTCACATAGACTTCCTTTTTGGTGGGTAGCGGTTGTATACGTATACGGCTATTTTCGCGAAAAAAATGTTTTGTCCTTCTTATACACCCTATAAAATACGACACACAATAGGGCCAAAATCTGATTTGAATATCTTAGACCGACTTTCAAATGCAAAGGGACCAACATTTTCGTGTAGGTTTTAACGTCCATTGTTTAGTGAAATGAAAGAAACCGTGCACATACGCGTACAAACTTAAAGGCTGGCCCCCATAGAATCCTTCGCCGCCGCTGCACAACTATTGAATACATGCATTCATATGGGAGCTAACCCATAGCCGACGCAACTTCAGCGCGTTGCGAGAGAGAAATTTAGAGGAACCTTCAATAATTTCGTCGCGGCAGTCCGTCGTGCGAGAGCTTTGCTGAGAGAGCTTTGACAAGTTGGGATTGGCCAGTTGGGATTCGTTGAATCAGCTGTTTATTTGACAAGTAAAGGTTTGAATTTGATATCTGTAAATTATTTTGGTGATTTGGTAATTATTCAGTTTCCTGTTTCTTCGTTTGGATTTCCTGGAGGGTGCCGAGTTTTTCCCGAATTCATTAGTCTAGTTTCTTGACGAATTGGTACTAGATTTACCTTGTTAATTCACCTTCGGAGCATACTGCGCCAGTTGACGGTTGGTCTCGAATTGTCATAAACAGCTGAGCGGTGGCGGATGCGTCGAAGAATTCTATAGGTTCAGGTCGCTCTTGACGGGCTAAAAAAGCATCAAGCTCTCAAACCTCTGCGTCAAAGGCGAAGGGCAACGGATTCTATGGGGGCCTGCCATAAGGCGATTGGCTTTGATGGTACTTTTAGGTTATCAAATTAACTAAAGCTGTATAGAGGTTTTGTGGTGAAAACTTTATTCTTCGTTCTCGGGTCATATCTTAGCTAAAAAGTTTACCGCGTTTTAACGACGGTAAGAGGCTTAAAGTTTCTTAGAAAGTTGGGTAGAGTGGAATACATGTAACAAATTTTCGTAAAAATTGAGTTGAGATGAAAAGGAATGTGGACATGTTACTAATGTTATTTTATTTATTGCGACTATTGGTGATACCGTGAATTTAATCGTAGTCTAGACTCTAGGAAACACAAATATTTATTATAACAGCGCGTTAGTGCGTTTCCATAAATATATGGACATAACGATTTCATAAAACAGCTAATTTGCATTTGTATGTAAGTAAATTAGCATCATCATTGTAAACTACATATACATACATAAACCCTTTCTGGTTGTTTTTCATTAGTCGGAGGGTCGCTTGAAAAGAACCCAACGTTAAAATTGTGAAAACCTAGAAGTTATATCTACATTTAACCAAAAACTAGCAATGCACATGACTTTATTGTCACAAAACTCATCGGTCTGTTCACAACATCTGCGGGTTTAGGTACAAGACAGTCCCTAACATCTGGACTCACCCCCCTGAATTTCCAAAAACGGCATGATTTTACGTCTTGAGAGGAGAACGATGGAGCAGTCGTACCCAGTGTGTGTGGGCGATAACGTTGACGGCACGGCTAAGTTCTTTTGACTCGGTTTTGGATTCCTGACCGATTTATTTTGGCTTTTCAAAAAAAATAAATTAAAATTACTAGAGCCAGTGTGTTTAATTATAATGTACTCCGGAACTTTGGCCCTGCAACAAGGTTTTCTTCTTTCCATTGAGCTCTTGTAAGAAGCTTTCGGTAGTGTAGCGCGAAACACACGGACTTCCGCGCCTGAGTCCGCGGTTCGAGATTTGTCAGCTAGCCATTATATCCTAAGAAGTAGGTACACACATCTGTCTTCATCAAGCGTAAAAAAACATTTTTAATATTTTTTTTCTTTTTGTCGGCTAAGAGCTTTCTCAAATGTTAACCACTTTAATATACACAGACATAACATATCTTTGTTACTTCTAACTAAATTTTTATTTCTAAATTTAAAAAGCCAAGCTTCAGTATGTTTTTGTCGTAAAACAATAAGAGTTCCAATTTTCAAATAGATCTGTTAAATAGAATAGTTTTCGAGATATCTCGCTCAAGATGTCGAAAAAATTAGTTTCGAGAGAAAAGCGTTCAAAATTGCGGCAGAGGGAAAATTATGAAAACTTGGGGATATCTAAGGGCTCGATATCTAACGTCTCCTAATCAAATTTTTGCAAATGTGAACCATCTCATCTCATATATCTATTATTTCAGAAGAATAGCAAAGGAATTTCGGCCCAGAGATGTGAATGAACGGCGGGCCCATCTGGCGTGCCAAACCAGGCTGCGAGCGCGAAACATTGGAATATCAAAACAAAGATGTAACATTTGTATGCAGATATTTGTAACTAATTAAAGTACCACCTTCTTCAACAACAAAAATTGTTTTTTTTTATAATTTTAAACAATCAAGGAGGTGATTAAAACCTGTTAACCTGTCCGCCCAGTTTAAAATGCCTTAAAATTATTCATAAAAGTTGAGTTCTTATACTCTTTTCGGTGACGCTCTTGCAAAGTAATACAAACATTGTTCTAATTTTTTTCGCCACAAATAATATTCTATCCCTTAAAGCACTCAATTTAGAACTGTAGAGTGGCATCAAAATCTTCTTATGTTAACAAAATCATTTTAAAAATTTGAAATTAATTGAAATATCACAATAAAATACAATAATAAATTTCAGTTGATATTCACTTAAATACATTCCAATAGAGTGGCTTCATACATAGATAATATCTATAAATAATTTCTAACATCTACACATTTTTATACTCCAATGATGACACGAATCGATCAGCATCTCAATTTTTACCGACTTTATATTGCACTAGTCAATACTCGATTAGATTTCCCACAGATTACAAATCCAGAAACGACAAATAACAAATACACTTTTGAGTTCCGTTTAAAATTAATGAAATGTTGGAGAAACCATGGAAAGGCTCAAATAAATGGTTGGAGTAATTAACCATCACTTAAATTATATTAAAAATTGTTTTCTTTGGACTTTAGGATTTAAGGTTCATTCTGTTATGCTTCATTAATTTTCCAACAAATTTGAAAAAAATGCTGAAAACGTTGGTTGCTCTTCTGTTTTTAAATTTTATATTTTTGATTTCAAATTCGTAATCCACGTTAAAAATTGTTCGGTGCAAAAACCGCTTGTGCCTGGAGTCATAGAGACAGAATGGGACATTGCGTGAAAAATCCGTCTGGATGAGTGCATCATTTAATTTTTTAATATTAAGATTCCTTAAATATCGTGAACTTTTTTTAAAATTCCAAAACATATTGCCAAATACGAGTTTCGAACTGGATGTCTATCACCCATACAGACTTTAAAGTTTTAACGCAAAGCAGCCAAACGATACAAAACGGCTTACTGATTTTATGAATCACATTCAAGCGCAATTTTTGTTTCATACATTGTTCAAATGTGGCGTCGTCGGTAACATACACCAACATCTTTTACTACTACGATCCGATGTTGTACCGATTATTTTGTATCATGCCAGTGCTGAAAAAGAACGAGTACCAAAGGTGGAGGTCACATGCGAAAAAACAGTGAATATGTTTGCGAAAGTTCCGAGAATTTTACAATACTTAAATTGTTTTCTTTATAACTCCCAGACAATTCTCTGAGTTCGCGCCTGACTCGATGAGTATGAAATATTTTTGTAAACAGCTCCACCTACATCGCCAATTTTGTAGGCGCTTCACCGATGATAGCTTAACAGCTGTGTAGTAGCTTAATGCTTAATTTTAATGGAAGTCATTAAATTGACTTTTTCAAGTACACCGCCAGATCTTTTGTGTATATTCAAGTTTAACATTTCACTCTTTTTGTTTTGGAATTTTGGTAACTTATTAGGTCATCACAAAATTGTACATGTCCTTCCATTGTTCACCTCACTTTTGTGTTATATTAATTAGAGACGAAAAAACAAAAGAATCAAATTTCATATAAACGAATCCAAGGACTCATCAAGTTGAGTAAGGACGCGGAACTTCGCTTTCATTCTTATTAATATTGATTGAGTATGTTTCCTCACACCAGTGACCATTCGATAAATTAACAATTTGCTAGCATTACCGTCTTATTTGTGTTCAGGTGGACAGGCTCGCTAAAATTTTAGGTAACACAAAAAATATATCTGAAAAGAAATTTTCAATAGACAAGCAAATAATAGCAAAACGTTTAAAAAATATGATAGGGAAAATAACGTGAAATTTTTGAAATTTTTGAAGAGGAAAAAGAAAGAAAAAAAAAGAAAAAAATTTAAAAATATATTCCGCAAATACTTTAAAAGATGATGATTAGTTTTTGTACATCATTTCATATATGATCAGGCTCAGGGCTCATATATTTGAAAAGATAATAGCACCATACCTACAGATAAAACAACATGAACTGTTTTTCAAAAACACTGTAATATTATTTCAGTGACTAATCGTATATTTTGCAGTTTACAGTACTCGACGAAATTCGTACTTTTCAATTCTATTTTATATACACACAAACACTTCAAAATTTTGCATATTCTTTCATATCACACTTTTAATTTTCATCATGTAGTAGCACATCACACGTTTATGAATTTGTAATTTGACCCTTCCGCATTGTGTGATATTTATTTTTGGGTTTGAAAATTTTGAAAGATCACTGAACTTTTACATTTTAAAGCAAAACGAAGAAAATCCGTACGAATTACCTTGGGTAGTATAAAGTCGCATTAAAAGTATTCCTTTGTTTCGAGGTACTGATTGTCGTCGTTGAAGAATCGGTCAAATCTCATTTTTGATATTCAGAGAAACTACTGAATCACTATTTCTAGCACAGAACTAATTGCAACATGAATCCATCTAATAATATAATTTCACAATTCCGATAACGGTTCTCGTTAGTAAGCAACGCAAGGAAATGTACAACTGGATGGTGAAATATTTAAAAAATTAAAACTTAAAAGGTAGTGCACAGCGCAGTGAAGTAGACTATTCACCTAAAACTTATAGACTGAGGAAAGCCGAAATTGCCCGATATTGCAAGTCCATCTTGGTGTTAAAGAAAACTAAAGGATGACTTTGGGGTTCTGTGCGTAAATCTGGCTGTATGGACGAAGACATTTACTAATAGCTGCTTGGTAAGTATTGGTGAATGGCAGTGAACGGAATAAATAACACAAAATTTAACGAAAATCCGGCGATCCTCGGAAAACTTCGCACAGCCTCAAAGAGCGGGACGTGAGAATTTCCTAGCGGAATTTCATCGCAAGAACATGTGAGAAAACTGCTAAAGCGTGTTCGTGTGTATTTTCCCTTCGGACTAAAAATATCGCTCAGATACGGCAACTTGCGAGCTAAATATAATTTCGATGGCGTGAATGACTTAAGATGAAAGTAGTGCGTCAGACGGGGAGTGCAGACGATGCCCGGCCGCCGGGGGGGAATGTTCAAAAATCTGTCTGAGCAAACGCATATCTGCAGCATTTTCCACGGTGCGGGTGGTTGCAAATGATAAAAGTTTATAAGTAATTGCAAAATCAGCGGCTCATGAATTATTACCGATGAAGACAGGCAGCTGTATAGAAGGGGATTGAAATACGGCAGCAAATACTGTTTTTGTAATAGGCTCGCTCGAAATGGGGTCACACTTCGGGAATATTTAATTAATCCCCTTTTTACGGAATCATAGGCCGCTCAGTAACGTATTGCATGCCAATGTTGCTCCTGCGGAAAAGTACAATTTCGGGGAAATGCAACTCAATTGCCATTTTATTGATTGAATTTTGATGGCTGCTTAACTCAATCGGTTATTGATCGCCCTGCATATTGATCCGGATTTCCATTCAACGGGCTCCGTATCACTTGTGCTCGTAGATTATTATGCCGGGCTTTTTCGAGGACCCTAGAGGTGAACTGCAAAGCTAATCTGCGGTATAGCGACGCTTTCCTTTGCAGATTTATTCAGTTTACATTATAAAACTTGAGCTCGAGAGCACGCCACATGCAACTAATCTCGTACACAACCGCATGATTTTGAATTATGAGAAAAATTGCAGGAAAAATATTTACTGGCAACAATTCAATCTGCCTCTGACGGTGGTGTTATAAGCGGGCCAAAACCAATATACCTCGTAATAAAACTGCAGTTTCCGTATGTTATTGATCATTCGACTACGGCAGTGGAGAAGGTGAACTTGGCGTTTGCTCAATGTCTATTTTTTATAATTGTAAGAAGCAACAGGAACTGTGGCTTAATTATTTGCTACTGGGAATTGTTTGGATTAAAGAGATACATAAACTGTCTGCGATGATAGATAGATTTCCACCGTACGAAACGAAGAGTTTTTCAGTAAAAATATCGAAGAATAAACCAGTTGTGGGTTATATTAAATCCATTAAATTTGTGGTTCGTACTTTTTCATAATGGGGAGTGGTGGTAGTTTTCTTTATATTTCGAAAACTTATCATTCTAATGTGGATATAATTATTTTGAGAAAAGGTAAGTACTTACTAAAGCTATGTGCGACGACTGACTAAATAAATACCGACTAAATTAAATGTAGTCCAGACAAAATAGGCAAAATAAAGTCGATCTTTGGACAAAATCCTAGTTGCAATTTTCTTTCAGGATTTTGTTTATTTGGGCAGTAGTAATAATGCCGGCGTTGCACATGCGCAAAGGTCAAAGGTCGCCAACATCGTTTTCTTAATTATCTCGTAAACTATTAGTTTTAGGTACGTAAATGTTCGTTATTATACAATTTGTTTCCATTAAAAAATGCATATAAATGATCTTATATGTTGCTTATATGAAAGATATGCGTCAATATCAGTGTGTTCGCGCAGAAAAGAATGAGAATGAAAACTATTCACGAGTGTGTAAGATATGCAAGTTCACAGTAGGACCTGTATTGATTACCGAATAAATGTCGTTGTAGCTATCACAGCTTGTTTTCTGCGCGAAAACACAAATTCTGTTTACACAGCGTTGTCATAGGCACGAAAACCTCGAGAACTATTAGTCCTCTGTAATTTTTGTATAAGACCAGTTTTATGCAAAGTTTGATAAGGGGAAAAAGGTGTTGTAACGAAAATTTACGTAAAACCTATAGATTACGAGATAATCGAGAAAATGTGGGAGAAACGTGGAGGGTTAGAACATTTGCGAGCATTTTTCATTTTCGCAAGTGACTGCACCTGCAGTGGTAGAGGTTGATCAACATTGGTGGCAGTTTTAGAAAGCGCATTGAGATAGTAGTTATTTGCCGTGAGTTTGGCGTCGCTGTGTGGAGTGGATCAGAAGATGAAACTAATATATTAATGTGCTTCCCGAATCAATGAATCACCCTGTAACTCGAAAACGCTTGATATGACCTCTCCCCGCTATACGATTTTTTGCTTGGCTAAGTGAGATCTATTACCTTCCTTATGTCGGCATCCGTTATATGAAACACCCTGCCTATGCATAGATATATACGTAATTTTACAGTGGAGTATGCGCCTTGCTCCCCCTTTTCTCAGCCTGATATCTCGAGGACTATTAGTCGTACGTAAATTTTGTATAAGAACATTTATATGCAAATTTTGATTGGAAACAAATTTTATAATAACGAAAATTCACGTGAAACTAACAATTTACGAGATAATCAAGAAAAATGATGTTCGCGACCTTTCACCTTCACGCCGACAAGATTTCGCTTAGGACTTTTGAGAGAATATTTCTACCGCCCAAATAAACAAAATCCCGAAAGAAAATGTCCACTATGATTTTGTCCGAAGTCAACTCTATTTTGCCTGGGCTAATGTTGATAATAATCAATCCGATAGTTTTAAGTATAGTATTTAATCTGCTTTTGATTTAACCTCTAATTGCAAGATTGCTTTGGTGACTCTCAAATGAGACAAACGTTTAAAACTCTTTTTTTTTCTTACTCAAAAAATGATCAACTGAAGCTAGTCAGTTGCGTTCATTTGTAGTTTAAAATCCGTTTTGAAATTAATTTTGTTTACCTCCAATAAACCAACTTAACCTTTCTCGTTGAAAATAGTTACTGTTACTATTTGTTAAGTTCAGTGAAAAAATATGTTTGGACGGAAAGAGAGAGAAGTATAAACATACTCCCATTTTTATCCAAGTAAATTGGCTGTCATTGTGCAGTTCACTGTGGTCAGTATATTTGACTCAAATGCAAAAATTGTCTTGTCAGTACTACTGACATATATAAATGGACTGCTCACGACAGTCAAAAGGCTATGAAAAAAGTGGGACCACCTTGTATATCGTTCTCTTTTCAATATAATCATAATTTTCCACTAAACTTTACAAATTTAAGTGACAATCTAACCGCTAACTTAATAGGTGAGGTTGGTTTAAGGGAACCAAGCAACTAATTTTGTTGTACATTTGAAACAACAAATTTTGAAGTACGAGCAGCGCATATAATATGCAGCTGGCTTGAGATTTCTAAAATTTTTCACATTAAACATAAAATAAAATTATCACCTCAAGTTTAATTTTTAATGTTGGTATTAAAATAAGCATTTTCCTATAAGAACAATGCACAAAAAAGTGTCCCACATGAAATAGCGAAACAAGCAGTCCATTAGTTTATATGTCAGTGTACAAGTTACTTTTAGAGGAAATTTTGTCAAATAAATATACCAGGCCATGTGTTAAGTCAAATAAAGATGCTGAACTAACTGAACTGATTGTGGCTCGCATTGCGTTAAGATGACGGCGATTGAGACATGGGAAATTAAGTCGGAAACAGACTGTAACTACTGGCCAAAAAACTGAAATTATGTGAAAACAGAATGAGCATCAAAGCAACTGCCTGTAAAGTCTTTTGACATGAATCAAATCATGGCATTTTATAGAAGACTTTCCTACAAACATCGTTTGGAGACTTTGGAATTTGTTTACCAGTTTCAATTTTAATATGTGGACCTCCTTCCGCACGCGGCCAATGGGCCTGTATCAAATTTTGATAAAGAAGGAGACTGCCTATTCTTGCATCAATGCGCTAGCCGAGTCAAGCATAGTTCAATTTCATGAAAGCAATCTACCGGGTAATAAAAAGCAAGAATTCATGAATGAACTTATGCGATGTTCTAACATGGAAGCAACTCTTAATGACATGATGGAGGTGTGTACTGCAGAAAGAATAGAACTACAGCCCTGCTTAATCATACCACCAGCACCGGAACAGACAGAACTACCAAAAATAGAATTGCAAATCAAGAGCTTCAGTCAGAGGATCAAAACAATAAATGCTGCCGTGCAGCCTATGAAAACGGATTACCTAGAAGAGTTCAGGTTAAAAAGCATTTACGACTTTGTTCGTTTAACTTTGGATGAGGAAGACGAGGAAGTGGACATAGATAGTCTAGACATTCCTAAAGAAACACCTGATGAGCCTAATGAGTTTATACGGTTTGAAATTATTGCGGGAATTTTACCCACGGCCAAGGTGGCTGCTTGCGAAAAGACGTTATGGAGGATTAGTCGAGGCACTATAGTTTTTCGTTGCACTCAATTCCAACCGCCGTCACGATTGTTCGACTTGCAGGATATAGCACCTCAGTCAATATTTATTATGTTATTCCAGGGATATAGCGATTTGAAGTCGAAGGCAACTCATATTTGTGTCGGATATGGAGGAATTACTATTACTGATATTCCAAAAACAACTAGAGAGCGGACTTATCAATTCCATAAATTGAGAATGCAGCTTAAGCAAACCGAACGCATTATAGACAAATCTGTTGGGCAACTTCGGCAGGAGCTAATGGAATTGCGAATAGAATTGTGTTGTCTAATAATCAAGGTACAAAAGATGAAAATGATCTTCGCGACGTTAAACAGGCTGACGTCTTTGGGTAAAATGTTTTACGTTTTCGAATGTTGGATACCAGTAGAAAGAGTTGTTGGCGTAAAGTACTTTATAAGCAAGGCGAATGATGACTTTCCTACCTTATTTAACAAAATTACTACAGATGAGACTCCTCCCACCTTAACATATCAGACAAAAGTTACAAAAGGCTTTCAAGTTATAATAAATGCTTATGGTGTTCCAACGTATAAGGAAATGAACCCAACTCCTTTCACAATTGTCACATTCCCGTTTTTATTTGCAGTGATGTTTGGAGATTTTGGCCATGGATTAGTCGTCGTTGCTATTACGGCTTGGGTCATTGCTAAGGAAAACTCCTTGAAGAAAGTGGCTCGAAAGAGCGAAGTGTATAAAATCCTTTTCGATGGTAGATATATGATTCTATTGATGGGCATGTTCTCCATATATGCAGGGTGTGTCTACAACAACATTTTCAGTCGGCCCGTAAACATATTTGGTTCGTCCTGGAAGATAAATTACAATATTTCAACAGTAATGTCTAATCACCACTTGCAACTGGATCCAGCCACTGAAGACTTCACTGGATCACCATATTGGTTTGGACAAGATCCCGTTTGGAATGCCGGGGGTTCTGAGAACCTACCTGTTCAGAATGCTTTCAAGATGAAAGCATCCATTATTTTTGGCGTTATTCACATGATATTCGGGATTTGCGTGGGAATAAGCAACAAAATCTATTTCAAGGACTACGCTTCAATATTGCTGGACTCCATTCCACAACTCATCTTCCTTTGTGGGTTGTTTTTTTACTTGGTACTCCTAATATTTCATAAGTGGTCATTTTATGGCGGCAGTAACGAAGGAAGATATGCATCATCATGCGCACCTTTAATCCTCATTTCGTTCATTAACATGGTGCTGTTTAAGAAGCCGGCTGAGCCTAATGAGGGATGTTCACAGGATTTCTACGACGGCCAGCCAATAGTTGAGAAATGTTTAGCCTTATCCGCCTTTTTAACAGTGCCGATAATGATGTGTGGAAAACCTCTGTACATATACCATAAAAGGAAACAACGGAAGAAAAGAGGAGTGGAGGAAGATGAAGGTGTCGAACATTCTCCAGGTGCGAAGCATATGTATGAGGAACCCATGTCGGATGTTGTTACTCACCAGCTGATACACACAATTGAAAGCGTTTTAGGATCGGTGTCCCATACCGCGTCTTACCTTCGTCTCTGGGCATTAGGTCTTGCTCATGAACAGTTGGCAGAGGTTATATGGAATATGGTTTTGGTAAAGGCTCTGAAATTTAAATCCCAATATGGCGGAATATTTTTATTTTTAACATTCGGTGCATGGGCATTTCTTTCGCTTGCGATTCTTATACTAATGGAAGGACTGTCCGCATTTTTACACACCCTACGGTTGCATTGGATTGAGTTTCAGAGTAGATTCTATCAAGGAACTGGATACAAATTTGAGCCGTTTTCTTTTTCTAAAATTTATGAAGACAACGAAGCTTCAATATCTGCAACCCTCTTGGAATAAGAATTGTCAGGGGTGGACAACTCCTTAACGACTGTGGAAAATATTGTTGAAACTATATATTTTGTAAAATATACATTATGAAAGTGATTTGTCTATTTAAGTGACTTATGTCGTATGTTCCGATTTTTTTAGGCCATAATACCGACAAACCTCATGTATCAGAATTTCTATAACTAGTTTTAATTAACTTGAGATATGTTCCTTTCCTTTAAAGTATTTGTTGTCGCTTCGAAATAGGTTTCTTCTAATTTCAAGTAACACAATATGGATGAAAAATTTATACTCTGGGCACTGGGTAGAATACGCTTCGTATCGTAATAGTTACGATATCGCTGAAAATTCTAATGATAGTAATCGTAAATTTCAACGATAATACAATTCTGGCGTTAGTGGTTTTACATTCAAACAAAAGTATAAATAAAATATTTGGTGTGTGAATATTAATTATTATCCTAATATATGTCTTCCATACTCATTATACACGTAAAAATTAATAATAATTATGATTTTGCAGGAATAGCTGGAGAATATGAAAAGATGGTGTCCTCTATGGAGTCCTACAGGAACTTAGCTGTGGGTTTCACCAATTATGCAGAAGGAAAGCGAAAGAGTAGTCAATTGTGAGTAGTTTTGACGCATTAGTATTATATAACTCGGACTGTTGTATTGCTGGGTAATTTCAGGCAAAGAGCACAGTTGAAAAATTTTAAGAGCTTCGACTTTGGATGGATATGCATCACGTGAAGTTAGTTTATTATTTTAATATTTATTTTATTTTTTATTATTAATAAATTTCACGCTTCTTTTCGTCATGGGCTCGAATTTTAAAATTTTATACAGAAAAACAAATTTTTGGAATTTCCATTGATTTTAAATGTTTTGTGGCAGTTTATGATTCGACGTCGAATAAATAAATTCCCGTACCCCGGCAATGTGGATAAATATGTGGATATATCGATAACTAAGTGTGTTTATGAAAGATGTTGAATGCATTTACGACTTTTGTTGTCATGGTCTCACTACGTGTTATGAAAAATTACAGGAGCTTAACAAAGAATAGAATTTTGATGTACATACATATGCACCGTAGGTACTCTTAAAATGCAAGCAATTGCATTAATGAAAAGAAATTAAGAACAAGGTATCTAATTTGGAAATATCACAACAGTAGGCCAGGTGTTACGCAAAATCTGAAAATCAGATAGGAGAGTGATACAAGAACCATTTCAACAAATTCGCGCAATTTCCAATTACATTCGCTGTGCACAATTCATTGTTGACTAAATGTAAAGTTCCTGGAAGCGCACAAATATTTGCGCAAATATTATACTGGACGTTTCCGATTGTAATGTTTTTTTCAACCAACAATTTTGTTTCTTTCTTTTCCACCGCACAATGGTAGAATCCAAATGAAATTGAGGCGGAATTGTTAAAATGTTTGTTTAGGGGGCTTGCGGGTAATTCTTTTTGCTGCAGTAGCTTTCGACCAGTGTTAACGTTAATTAAAGCAACTAATTGGACAATTGCCGATTTATCAAGTACAATATCACTAGTAACGATTTGTATTCCCTTCAATTCTTTTTTTATCGAAAGATATTTTAATTCGCGCGTCGTTTCTCTTGTTGCAGAGAGTGCAATTTTAAGGGGCAGAGTACAACGTGCGAGTGGCGTACTCCAATCAAGCCAAGCCGCACACTCTTCTCGTATCTGCGAAAACTTCTCAGATAATTTCTACTTCATCTAATTTTAAACCAGCTATTCAGGGTCACGGGAAATCACTAACACTGCTGATGGTATTACTAGTGGAAAGATACGTTTTATTTCTTTCAAGTTCAACTCTTCGTCCATTTTTCCACAAATATTTTTAGATTTCGTTGCAAATGAAATTAGTAGTGCTCTTGGAAGCGTTTGCAATAAGAACAAGTGATAGTTTTAATGGCATGCTTTTATAGACTAATTTTATTGTAGATACTGATGTAGAAAGAAAGTTTTGTGCATGTTGGTCAGCAAAAAAATGCTTCAGAACATATTTCCATACTTTATAGTACTTCTGGAGGAAAGGGAATATATGCATATCGAAATATGGCTAATATTTTGGGAATCTCATAATATGGATATTCGAATGAAATGGAATGTGTCGCTCATATTCACTGATATAAATATCGAAAACATAAAGGGCGTTTCAACAAGCCCTTGTATTTTAAATAAAAAAAGCAGAATGTATTTAAATGATGTTTTTATCGATATGTATTAGGTATGTGTATTTATATCCATGTATATAAAACTGGATGTATGGATAAGTGCATGTTCCAGCCTAATTCCGGAATACCTGCAGCAACTTAGACCAAACTTGGTACACATACGATTTACCATCTTGGAAAAATACTGTGGGGTAGAACATTTTTAGCACCATTAGGGGTGGGGGTTGGAAGGGACTTACATGTTAAAATGTCGAATCCATGTCGTTGAGATGAATAATGAAACTCCCGATTCCAATCTGTGAACAGTCCTAATTTCTGTAATTTTTATTATGTAAAATGCAACGTCTGTATGTTCGTTCATAATCCAAGAAGCCCTGAAATAATTTAGATTCGAATTCTATTGTATTTTCCAGAGCGTCTTTTAACCATTTCAATGCTGTTTAGGTTAAAGGGCCGGATTCACCAACTGAGATTATATTTTATACTAGGAGACCCGTCCCGGCTTTGCCCGGGGATTTCTACATTTGTAAATTTAAACTGTTGCAAATTGAATTAAATTGTTGATAGAACCTTCTCCTGACAATAACAAACACAACAAAAAAGAATTAGCAAAATCGGTCCAGCCTTTCACGCTTGATGACGTGACCAAGGGAAATAGGGATTTATCTTTATATATATAGAAGATTACTCTGCTTCTTTAGCTATCGATTGGTGCAAAAATTATTCTAATTAATGCACACGCTTTTCTTCCACAGCCGTTTCAATTTTGTCGGCACCCACCGAAAAAACCAAGTTTTCACTATTTTCACCAACTTTCACCAACCCGGCTCAATTTCCTATAGTGCCTCTTCTTTCTACCTCTGAGATACACTTCTGGGGGTGTCACCCCTCACCCCTCCCCCACAACAAAAACATGTTTTCACCAATAATTCCCACATTTAACACTTTTCACCAACCTTTCTTTCACCAACACATTCTACCTCCCCTTTCCAACGATACCCATAACATGACACACGCCACGGCAATATATGAAATTCATTACATTCATACCGACTGCAGCGCCATCTACCGGGCTGATTTGTGAATCTAAACCATCCGGGGCGCCACCCAAACGTATACAAAAAAAAGGAGTTCAGTCACAACACACGTACAGTAGAATTTTATATATAAAGATAGGATTAATTTGTTTCCGTCGCTCAACTTTAAATACAATCTAGAACGTGCAGGAAAGTGTCAGTAATCAATAAATCTTAGATACAAAAGATAATCTCGGTTAGTGAATATGGCCTAAGAATCAAAGATGGCGCACTGATGGATCTTAAACATCAACCGTTTTTCTTTAAATCAGGGATCATTGAAGTCGTTAATTTTAAATCTTCTATCAAAAGTAATGAATTCAAGATGGCGAACTGTCAAATCTTAGCCATTTCTTTATTTGCATGAAATTTACAGCCATATTCTGCATTTCACTTTTCATGCAATAGATTTGTGAAAGTGAAATTAGGTGTTCCATATATGTAGCGCGAATAAGATGTGGATTGAAATTTCAAAAATTCTCATTTTGTTCTCTTAAAAATGCAAAAAACTATAGCATTCATTTTGACCCAATATACGAATAACAATTTTAATATTTTTACTAATGAAAATTGCCTTTAGCACTTAAAAATTGAATTTGAAAATTTTGAGGATTATCCAAATCAGAATATGTAGTTTCAATTCGAGTGAAATTGAATACGGATTACTATCGAATCATAGCTCATAGGTGTTGGAGTTTGACAGTTTATTTATTTATATCTTTAATCTTAATGTATTTTATCTTTAATCCCGGTGATTTCAAATTTACTCCCAAAAAGAACGAACTTATCAGGGACTGTCAAATTTGAAACATCATGCGATTTTCAGAAAATTATTATTTGAAAATCTTTGGTATCTATAATTATACACATCTATTATCTATCGATAAGAACTAACAAATATGGTGGTGTCCCAAGCGAATCTTAACAGTTTTCTCTATGTTTTTTCATGTGGGATTTCAATGAAGATGAGATAACGTGTAAAATAATAACAAAGTCTAGCAACATGTGAATGCAAATATGTTGTCAAAATAACGACTTCAAGATGGCAGATTATCAGACACTGGGCCTTATTCCGGTTGTCACCTCACTCCCGTGAAAAACCTCACGGTTGTTGTCACCTCACGTCACATGTGGTATTCCCATTGTCGCGTGACGTGACAATTTATGCCGTGAGTGCTAATTCGAGTATCGATTGCTTTGATATTTGAAGTTTAGTTGTTTTAATTGTTTGTGGTAAAATAAGTTCTGATCTGATTATTATTAACAAAATTGAACTGAAAGATGAGTTCAATTGATCTGTGGTTCAACGATACTGATGATGAAGACGAACAGGAAAGGAATCGCCAAATAATGTTGAAAAGGCGTGAGATACGAAACAGGTCAAATCCTATGGATATGCCGGATACGCTGTATGTATAAAATTATGCAAGTTTTGTTAGTGTCTCGGAACGTAATGATGATGATGATGAAAGTGCTCACAGTGTCAGAACAAATACCATGAATTCAATTTTAATGTAACTGAAAAAGTGAATCCAGATATTTGATCTTAAAAGAAATGTATTATCCTTGGGTTCAATTTTAGTTTTTTATAATCCATGGTAATAAAACCTATTTTTGTATATGAACGTTTTTTATTACGAATTTGCAATAAACATTTCAATATTTCACATAAAAATAGGCACAAACATATCACAAAGAGAGTGCTTCTGGAAAAATCTCAGATTAACGAAAACATATTTTCATATTATATGAAAACATACATTGGGTACAAAGAAACGGCTGACTTATACAAGCAGCTTTCTAATTAATTGAAATATACTAAATGACATTTCATATCTTTGCAGGTAACTTCCAAAAGATTTGATGAATTATTTAGTTAATTTCAATTGAGTAGAAAGCATTTGATAATCCCAATAATCGCTCTCCAGGATTTCAACTCACCTAAAACTTGATAGCGACTAAAATGGTCACTTGGATCGGTTATAACTTGGCTTCAAATGACAACGAGAATACCGTGACTCTCGATATTTTTCGATATATACAGACAGAAGCCACCCAAAGTGACAACGAGAATACCGAATCTGTAGACTCACCTCACATGGCATGTGACGTGAGAACCAGAATAAGGACCACTGACTACAAATCTATCATTAAAATCAGTGAATGCAAGATGACGGACTGCTAATCTAAACTACATATGATTTTCCATTGTTTCTGGATAAGAAAAATGAACGCGGAATCTGAAACTGAGACCTTGGACCTTCAATGTGTTCAATGCGTTTTTTCTCGTTAATTTTTCGAATTTAATATTACGAACATTAAAAAAATATACATATATTGTCCATTTAACGTTATTTGTGTGGGTCGCCGAGCTTACTATAAAAAATTAACAAATGCCGTGTATCGGTCAGCTAGTTGATTTATAAAAGTAATTGCTGACATTAGACACCTGAAATAAAAAGTCTGTCAAATGGCTGTCGCGATTCCGTCGACAGGTGTGTACACTTTTGATGATATGGCTGATTGCAAAAATTAGAGACTTACATATTTTCTTCTTTGGGTTGTTGGATTAACCCAGGTTAATTAACATAGATCTCACTTTACAAAATATTCCAGAAGAAGAAAAACAAACAGCTTAAATGCAACTTCTCGGCAGCCAGTTATCGTCACCAAAATGAGATATGACACGACCTGGGAGCGTTTTGATTAATGCCATTGTTTTGCATGGAAAATTATAGGTCGTACCGTTGAAACGATATGTCGTTACGTTATTCTATCCATCCGCGACGAACAGTTATGCATGCCAAGATGAACACGTATCTTGCGGATTTATTCCAAATTTTATAAATCATATGATTTCACAGTTAATAAATGTTCTTCTGAAATGTAACGTGATGCGTTATTTTTGAAAATGTCTATGTTTCCATATGACGACTACCAAATATGACTGACTAAACATTTTACTAACGGAAATGGCGCACAATTCAAAATTTAATTGCTTGTTGGGACATTTTTATTTTGATTTTGAATACCTATAAAACGTCCATTTTATGTTGTACTTAGTATCACCATTTTTCCAAAATATATCCTACACCTGACTTTAAAAAATATTATAATTCCAATTCTTCTTGGATAGTTCTGAAAACAAGTGAAAACATTATTGAGTTATATTTAAATAGTTTAATTCTTTCTCCATGTTTTATTAGAAATTTTAGACTAGTTTAGTCTATGTTATTGTTTAACCCAAGGGTGTAAATATTATAGGTATTCAAAGAATTAAAGGCTGCGAGGACTGAGAATGAAATCATAATATGTCATGTTCACATATATGAACATGCATGTATACCCTTTCTCCTAAAAATTGTGTCTGCATCTTTAAGACACCGTTAGGTCTTCGGTGCCTAATAAACAAAAACTAACCTGTATCTGAATGTTTAAATACCGAATAATCTATTTATCATTATCAGTGCCCAAGTTATTAATTACAAATTAAAGCCAAAAAAGACTTTTTCCGACCATTCCGACAATAATAAATTACGAAAATAGAACGAAATCTAACCAAAAAGAACAAAGTCGATTAAAATTAAAGTTCGCAATACTCTTTAAAGAATTGACGTAAAACAACAAAAATGTTGTTTTCGCCAATCATAGCCAAAATTGTCTTTATGAGCATGATACGCTCGAAATATAATTTACGCGAAGATTATCTTGAAAGCATTCATAGAAAGAAGTGCACTTGCTGCTAACCTTCGCCAATAAATCGTGAAGCTAAGGCATTTGGTGCAATTATTGCCACCATCTATAACCAATTTATTAATTTCCCTGGCTCAAGTAGGAAACGAAAAAAGTGCAAGTTCACGTGGAGAGGCTCTTTTTGTCTATTTTGACAAGGCAAAAATAGAACGCCAATTTACCAAGTCCGATGTTATTCTTAGAACTTGCGATACAAAAAGTCCAGACTGCACGAACACACGCACGCATCTACACGGGATTATGCTTTTCTTGGGTGTTTTGCTTGTGACTTATTTTTTTGAGGGAGAGGCGGAAAGTGTTATTGCATACTCTCAGGCAAATTATAATATGCAGACGGTGTAGTGCTTCGCTGCCGAGGCATGCAACTGCAGTAGCTCGTTGTTCCCTTATCCAGCTTTTCGCTTTTATCTTAAATATCCGTTTTGCATAGGCTAATTTACATTTTTATGCTAATTTTTAATAATGCGGATCATAACTCGTGGTATCACTTTTCGAATCGCTTCTTTGAATTTCCTCTTAAAAAGGTTAAGTTCGTCAACTTACTTAATTAAAAACGTTCTCCGAGGCACCCTAAAAAGGGTCCTTAAAGTTTTGTTGCTATCTCCTTTTCCTGAAAAATAAGAATTAGAAAAGCGTTAATAAGATTAGGACACTAATTAAACTTATTTTGGAAGATGAAAATGAATAATTTTGTTGTGGGTGGTTTGAACTTTGGGGCATCAACTCTTCTCATTCATTTTACGCAACCGACTTACACTGATGTTCGAAAGATTTTGCGTTAGTATTTCACGCCCACCTAAATTTTGCTTACTATTTTTATTCAAATGGCTAAGAATTTTTGGTAATCTAAATGTGTGCATAAACGATATATTGCTATTTTAATGGATAAATAATTTAAAAATAATGTCTGTTTGACAAGCAGGAGCATTAACTGAAAAAATTTGATTATAAAATTCTGAAATTTGTCACATATGTTAACATGATTATGATCAAGAAAATAGGATTGAGTCAGTTTCACTTTTGATATTACGCAAATATTCAACCTTTACAAATAGAGCGCGGTAAAATAGAAGAATCTCCTTTCAATATGAACAAAGCATACATATATGTACATATATGGATTGACTATTTTTAATGGGTTGTAAATATGCAATTAAGATACGTATTACAAGGTGTAGTTTTGAAACTAGACCATTATGGCGCCATTTAAGTATTTACTTTTGTATATTATAGTCAGATGACGATCTTAATAGCTGCGTTTCATTGTAACGCTAATAATAATTTGTTTTATTATTCTTGTTTAAGCAAAAGTCACGAACAAAATTTACAAACTTTAGAAGACGTTTCACTAGATTTTAAGGTGTCTAAATGGCTTATCATTTATTGAATTTGAAAAATCTTCGGAAATGTTTGTGTGAAATATTTTTGCTTTTGAGAAATACAACCAAATGAATAAAAAAACATATTATAGGTATTATGATTACATAGTCAGAAATTAACTAAACACGTTAAAGTGCATAGTTATATATGAGATCTGTGGAAAAGTAAATAAAATTCCATTTTTAATTTTGCTCACTATAAACGATCCTTCACATAATTAAATGCTGACTATACCTTCTTTTTCCAACAGTTTAAGAAAAAAACCGGTCAAGTGCGAGTCGGACTCGCACACGAAGGGTTCCGTACCATCGTATAAGATATAACGATATGTGCTTTTTAAATACTTTTGTGAAAGAAACAATAGAGGCGCTATAACTTAAACGAATTTTATTTTCTGATTTGCATGGCGGCCATTTTGAAATTCGCCATCTTGGTTTTTCATTATTTGTTGTCATAGCGGGAATAGAAATACACACTCTGTGAAAATATCAACTCTCTACCCATTACGGTTCATGAGATAGATACAGCCCGCTGACAAATAGACGGACGGACGAACGGACACCGCAGGCGTAGTAATAGCGTCTCGTAGGGCACCCTTCGGGTACGAAACCCTAGAAACTTACAGTGGTGTAAAGTACTCCCGAGTACTTGTATCTACTTCTACTCGTAACTACTCAAGCTCTTGCTGGCGAGTAGATATCCTGAATAGTTTCCGCTATTTGGTTTTTAACCGATTTTTGCATGTTAGGTAGTCCAATCCGGGAAAATATAATGTGAATCACAATAATTTGAAAAAAATGCAGCATGTTCTTGGTTACTGAACATAAAAACCCAACTAACTTAAATTCAATGTGTCTTAAAATAAATAAAAACACAAAACTCACAACATGGTTTATGGCTTTACTTGTTTTACCGACTTTGTTGGTAGTTGCGCAAACAGATTATATGTTTCTCTTGAAACTTTTATTTCAAATCACAAATATAACGTTACAAAGAAAAGCACTGCCAATAAAATAGAAATTTCAAAACTTCATGGTTATGTTTTACTCCTGAGAAAAAAAAACTTGCGTTCCATTCGGAAACGAAATATTACTAAACACTTCACACAGCTCAATGGAACGTAGCTATAATGTGCCAGCTTTCGTCATTCTTACAAGTAACTGCCTCCAAGCGTATTAAATCAAACTTGGTGAATTGAAGTCTCGGAATTCGCCCTGTACAGCACACAAAAGCCAGGGCGTGCTGAACAACTGTGTTGCGACTTCTCCTGCGTTAAACTCGCCGGTTGCCGTCGCACATGGGGAGGTATCGCTGTGAAGTTCTCAGAAATTTTTGTCGCATTTTGCTTGCTCGAAGTGGGGAATCTTTGTATTTATTTGCCTATGATATTGTTACACACAAACACATAGAGAAAAACCGAAGGTACTGTTTGTTTATTCCCATGTTACTAAAAAATTTAGTGAAAATAGGTTTTTTTATTGTGTGTTTAAAAAACAAAATTTACTATAATTAATTTTTGTTTTTTAATATTTCAAGCACAGTAATTGAAGGTTTGAATTTTGTTTGTCTATTTGTTACCACATCATGCAGTTTTTAGAGCGCCTTGCTGCATGCAGACTAAGCCTAGATTAATAGACTTATCTGTAAGTAACGTATAGTAGTTATTATTTATTTGTATGTTAGTAGGATGGAGACATTTATTTTGTAAAAGTAAATTAAATTTAGCATTTGAATTATTAAAGAGGGGATATATAATTCAACCGTTCCAGAAGCATAGTAGATTAACACAAAAAATCAGCCCTCGGTTTTGGGTTTATTCAGTAATACAAAACATATTTCATTTTTGTCCTCAAGAGAGACGTCTAAAAATTTTGGGTGAAGTACGCTTGGAGTACTTGCTTTCCTGCTGCAATATATAATTTTTGAACTTTGAGTTATTAGTAAAGTTACTTCTTTTAACAATTCGTTTTCGTTAACAAAGGAATACAACTTCGTATGTCTTTCCAACAAAAAAATTTGTTATACGTCAAATTCTTGTGCGTTGTGCAAAACAAAAAACTATTTCAATTTTATTTTTAGTAAAATAAAAATGAGCTTTTTGATCAAAGCAGATAACTATATTTTGGCAATATTCCAAAATTTTAAGTAATTTTTGGAGTGCAAATGATACCAACGGCTAAGCAACGACTAAATCACACCAATAGCTCTATAGGTGGGACGAGATGAGACCAAAGATTTATTTAAACATTTTTATGTCATTCTCGACGGAGACAGTCAAAAGATTTCAGAATGAACATTTTCAAATTTTAAGTTTTCTTAAGAGAGAGGAGGAGATTAATCTAATTTAATTAGATTGGAGCGTGGTAAATTCGAAAGAGCAAGGGTTAATCAATTCTACTAGACAGTTTAAACTAGGACGCTTCCATATTTCCAAATTCACAAGTATTTTCTTTGTTTACTATCGCAACAAGTTCTCGGTGGAAAATCATGACCCCTTTAAATGTGGTGCAAGGACGCCTATAATTGACCATCAAATCTTATTGCCCGGAATACTTTCTTTTTGATGATGAGTTATTGACCGAGTTATTGTACCTCTTATATTTTTCGTGCCACATATGATTGGTCTCATAGAGGATATAGCATACAAGTGGGGAGATATTGCATGTTCGGGACACCTGATGGTCAGCGGTAAAGTATGCATGGCAGACAAAGAAGTTAACTTATGTTCTCACACGCCGCAGTTTGTCACGCTTCGAAAGGCCTACACACTCACAAAGGCTTTATTTTTGTACATTCTTATTGTTAGAATCATTTCTTTGATGAATTGTTCGATCTTCTGTTGCTCAATTCATAGCGGAATTTTTATTTTCCCTGAATTGCTACAACTGTGAAATTCCTGATGGATGTTTATTTGAATGTAATTTAAAAGCGCTTATGGACCATTAAATACGAAATAAATATTTGCGAAAACTCTGTTGCGTAACGATCGAAGGAAAAGAATTAGCGCCGATTACCCCTGATCCAAATACTCACTTTTCAATGAATTTAAATAGCTTCCACGAGTTGGGCGCGATTGTTACACAATGATGCATTTGAGCGCGCACTCACTTCCGCCTAATTTCCTAACGATATCTCTCGATAGCGCGAAATGGGTTTACGAATTGAACTCATTCATTTAAAAAGCGTCTCGCGGCGCGTGCAAATCGCTTAAATCCTTCCAGGGATTTGCTTAAGTGCTACCAGATGATTTTTTTTTCAACACACAACACAATTTCCGGACTTTCACTGAATTTTTGAAAGACTAAAAAGGCCCGAAGGCCCGACAAGTACTACTGAGGAGGAGACGAATTAAGAACTCCTCAGACGCGGCGAGTATTAGAATCGAAGTGTTCTTGTGTGCCAAATATAATTTTGCGCAGCATACGAGTGTGTAAGAGAATGAGCTCCTAATTAATTTTTATACCTTTGCTAACGTATGCACGTGGGACGATGGTTTTCTTTTCTTTTCTAATGACGTGGTCAAACACGTCATCACTTTGAGGGGAACTTTAAAGTGCGAACTGTTTAAATATAAACTACTCTGATGGGCCGTCTGAGTAATTCTGTTTTCCATTCTGCTTTTTAGGACTACCATAGAACAATTTCCAAATAGAGAACAAAATTAGAAAGAACAACATAACTAATTTTTTGTGAATTACGGGGGGGTTGTAAGGGTTTCAGCGTAAAAAAAACACTTATTTTGTGAATTTTTTTTGAAGGAATGGATTGAGCAAATTTATTGAATCCTTTTGTAGATTATTAAGCATACTTTTAACAATATTCTGTAATTTTTTCATGCAGAAATATTGCAAAACAAGCCGGTGACAGAGCTTGCCCCAGAACGTCTTTGCAAAAATACAATTTGCGGTGTTCACTGTATCTCGATCGGAAATTATCTGAAATCAAAAACCATTAAAATTTAGTCAAAGTATTATCAAATCCTCCCCACAACGTTCTCCGATTATTTTTTTTTTCATTTAAAAATTTTTGGTGGCCATCAAAAGTGTAAACTGCTATTTTCCACGAAAAATTTTTCCATTTTGTGGGTGGGAAACCCCCTTAATGTAAAAAAAAATTTTAACTAAACGTTGGGGGGAGGTATTTAATATGTAGAAAATGAATACCAAGTTACACAGCATAGAAGCATAGAAGACAGCATGAGAAGCGGTCACTTGAAATGCTGTATCTTCGTAAATCGACGTCCGATTTACTTGAAATCTTGACACGACACTTTCGACATGTTTTACATTCAGGAAAAACATTAAATAGAAAATGCTAAAAAAAAAGTTTTAAAACCTTACCCCGCCCTTAGCTCGCATCGTTTTTATTTCTTATCCATCGTAAAATTACGTCTATGTATGTATATGTAATAAAACTGAACGGACAAACATGTTCATTTTCGTATTTTTTCAGAATTTTTTATATTCATAAGATCGCTTAAAAAACGCTTGTTTGCCTTTCTGAATGTTTCTTGTGCTTTGTAACTCTAGAGCACTCACCCTTATTTTGAAAAATTTTGAACGCATAAATATACTATCCCAACTTAGAAATAAGGATATCTTTTTTCCGGTAGATCAAGAATGGCCGATCAAATATGTTGCACGAAAATTCTCATATTCATGAGATTGGTGGGCAAATGGGTATTGGGTACATAGTACTTTTCGGGGCCAATATGACCGACCGAAATTGTTAACCATACGATCATTTTTGTGCAGACTTACTTTTCAGGGTCGCTTCGCTGGTTTAAGATTTGCTACCAAAAGCGACCAAAAGTTTTCGGCAGCGACAAATCTTCTTAAAGTAGAGAAAAAAGATGTGTGATTGTGTGAATTTATTTGTATTTGTGCGCGTGTGTGCGTATGTGTGCTTTTATGTAAATGATATTTCTGGGTGTATACAAGGCGTGGATCGATTTATGTCTAGTCGGACGCGAGTAGTCTAATGGTAAGCGTGTTCGAACCCCACTTGGACCCCACCCTTCCACTCACAGATTGCGCTTTTGCTAATAAGCGATAGGTGGAAGTCCAAGTCAATTAGGGTAGTTACTACTGGCTAAAAAGCTGGCACCGAGTCCCGAAGTGAAGAACCTTTGTGGAAGCTCTAGAATGCAATAGGAAATATTTTTGATTTCACCTAGTCAAACAAAAGACTGTATGGTATATCTCAGTCTCGAGTTACAGGGTGATTCATAAATTTGGTATGCACATTCTATTTTTATTTTTTTTATCTTTTGATACATATGTCTACTTAGAAATTTCACCTATTTTGTGTATTACAAAATTAGGCAGTCAGAAAATCGCTTTCCTTTTTTTTTATTGAAAAAAAACCATATCTGATGGAGGTACAACTTTTAGCAAAAGCATGTACAAACTTTAAAACGTAATTTGCACAAAACATTGTTCTTACAACTCAAAACATTCACACGATTTTTGTTTGAAATTATGTGTGAGTGAGTGCCAAGATGACCACGTCGGTGAAAAAGCCTCCCGATCGCCCCGGGGGGAAATTCTATAAGTGCCATGAAAACACTAAGTTTGAATCAGTAGTTTGTGTTATTTGTGAAGCAGTATATCATCATAATGACTTTGTGAGAAGAAAACATGGAATTATAATAAGTGATTGTTTAGCCATTTGCAAAGAGCATAAAGATGTAAACCTAACCTCAATTGATAACCACGAGTTAACGCAAGAATCGAGAAATATAATTGCTCAAATAAAATACAATGCACAGGCTGAAATATCAAAAAGAGAACAACATTATATAAAAAAAGTAAAAAGTCTAGAAAAGAAAGTAAACGAACAGGAAGATATCATTAAGGAAAAATAAACAGAAATAAATGAGCAACGACAACAGCTAACACATCTGGAACAACAAATAACTTTAAATAAGAAACTAAGGCAGACAAATTATGAAGATATGAATCTAGACGAAACAGTTCGCAATGAAGCAGTTTTTGGAAATGCAGAAATAGAAACTTTGAAAATGGAGATAAATCTACTCAGAAAATTGAACCAAGAATTAGAAGACAAGAATATTCTATTAAAAGAATTACTCGATAAAGAGAAGAAAAGTGAAAATAGAAATCTTAAGGTTAATACATTTGCGGAAATTACGGCAAGAAATATTTTAAAACCAAAAATAGCACATAAAATAACCATAAAGAAGACAAAAGAGGAAGGAACATTAAAAGAATTAAAACAAAAAGTAGCAGAATGCCTAATTAGTCAAAAAATGATACAAACAAATAAAGTCTATGAAAAAACAGATAAAAATGAAATAATTGTAAGTGTACGTGATAATTACAGTTTAGAAAAAGCTGTGCAAATTGTAAACTCGAAATTAGCTGATATGTGTGATATCAATATAGAAGAGATCAACAAACCGAAATTAAAAATAGTGGGAATTCAAGATTTTGATAAAATGAGCAAAGAGCAAATTCAGGAAGACATCAATCAAAGAAATTTTTCTAATATTGACAAGGCGTGTACAGTATTACATATGTATACTAATAACAAAAAGGGAACACAAACAGTACTAATTGAAGCAGCTGCCGAAGTATATAAGAGCATAAGAGAAAATGGAAATAAATTATACATAGGGAATCAAAAGTGTAGAGTATATGATTATATAGACATAAAACCGTGCTATAATTGTGGTATGCTAACGCATAAAGGACAAAAGTGTAGAAATAGAACCACGTGTCTGAGATGTGCTGGCAATCATATAACAAGAGAATGTCAAAATCAAGAGGTTAAGTGTGTGAACTGTGACTATAGCAACAACAGCTACAGTGCAAACTTTCAAACAGACCATGAAGCAACTAATCACGAGAAGTGTAAAATATTTAAAAAGAGGATTGAAAAGTATATTGACCAAACCGACTACAGAGTGAGACCTGATGTGTTGGCTGCCGTAGGTGAAGTAGGAAATTACTTTAACAAGAGGAGGTACGTAAACAAAGCTGAACTGACTCCAAGGACACTGAATAACTTAAATAATAGACCTTTAAATGTACACCCGGCATGATTAATGATGTTATAGATGAAATTCAAAATGAAATTGTACAACAGGCTATAGCGTACGGTGACTTGAGAACTCTTAATAATGATTTAAATACCAAAGACAACATTTATATGTACGTTAATATTAGGAGTCTAAATGCAAATTTTGAAAAATTGCAAATTTTAATTGAGAGCCTCAAGGTCAAGCCGTGTGTTGTAGTTTGTGCCGAATCATGGAAATTAGAACACTATCAATATTATAAACTAAATGGTTATAACATATATTACAACAATAGTATAATAAATAAATCGGATGGTGTTGTTATATACGTTAAAAAGAATGTAAGTCAAACGACAGAAATTATAGAAGTAGGAAGACTAAAAATTCTGAACACAAAAATTAACCTAAATAACAACAGTTTATTAGAAATATCATCTTTGTACAGATCTCACGATCTCAGTTGTCCAGAGTTTATATTAAATCTAAAAAACTATTTAAAAATTAAAAAGAATGTTAAAAATCATTTCATAATTGGTGATTATAACATTGATATATTCAAATGTGATAATATAAGCGAAGAATTTTTAAATAATTTTGTAGAATATGGATTCCTTCCGGGATTCACAAGTACAACTAGACCTTATGATGTGAATAACGAAAGTGGAACGTGTATTGACAATATTTTTATTAAAACAAGTGAAACAATTAGTTCGAAAACTTTTAAATTAAATATACCAATGCCAGACCACTTTCCACTTTTTGTTAATGTTAAAATATCAATAAAAAAAATAGATCAAGAAAAAAATGAAAAAAAAATGTATAATTACAAAAAACTAGCAAACATTGCAAGTAGAATTAATTGGTCGCAGTATCAGCAATATGACCCAAATGAAGCGATAAACTTATTAACACAAGAAATACAAAATTGTCTCAAAAAATCTGAAATCGTAATGACCAAAAAAGGTAGAAAAAGTAAACATTTACCACGAAAAACTTGGATTACGAAAGCAATTATAAAATCATGTAGAAAAAAGGAATTTTTATATAAGCAGCTAAAATTAGATCCATTCAATGAAAATTTAAAAAATTGTTATAAAAATTACATCAAAATATTGAATAAAATAATAAAAGACGCTAAAATAAAGCACGAAAAAAAAATATTCAACGAAATATTGAAAATACTAGGAACTTATGGGCAATAATTAATACTAAGGTAGGTAAGAATGGATCTAATGATACTGGTAATAGTAATGTAAGTGAAATCAAATCTTCTAACAATGAAATAATCGGAGACAAAAAGAAAATTGCAGACATGATGAATTCTTACTATTGCATAATGGGAAAAGAAATGAGCAAAAAAATGATGCCTCCTAAAAACAAAACAATAAACTTACCTCAAATGAATGCAACTTCAATCTTTCTAAAACCAACAAACAAATCGGAAGTTTTGAAGATAATTGAGAATTTAAAAAACAAAAATGGAGGTATTGATAAGATAAGTGCCAAATCCATTAAGATAATATCTAGTCTAATAAGTGATACGTTAGCTAATATATTTAATAATTGCATAGATAAATCAATTTGGCCAGATGCTCTAAAACTTGCTGAAGTGATTCCTATTTTTAAATCTGGTAGCAAACAAATAATCGAAAACTATAGGCCGATATCTTTAATATCCAATATTGCCAAAATGTTTGAAAAAATAATATACAGTAGATTATCAGTTTTCATAACAAAAAATAAAATACTGAGTTCAAAACAATTTGGCTTTACCAAAAATAAAGGAACGAAAGACGCGCTAAATTATATCACAAATAAAATATATGAGAATTTAGACAGAAGTACTCCGATAGCGATAACTTTTATTGATTTAGCAAAAGCTTTTGACACTATCGATCATAAAATACTGTTAGACAAGATATATGCATATGGTATTAGAGGAAAAGCCAATAACTTAATAAAAAACTACCTTAATGAAAGAAAACAAAAGGTCAGAATAGGACAAGATAGCAGCGAATTCAAAAACATAGACACAGGAGTACCACAAGGTAAAATCTTAGGTCCTTTGCTTTTTATACTATACGTAAATGATCTATTGGTAAGTGTGCCCGAAAATATAGTATCATATGCGGATGATACCGCAATTTTTTCAATAGGTAAGGATTGGAAAAGTGTAGAGTCATCAATGAATAAAAATCTTGAAGAGGTAGCTACTTGGCTTGCTTTGAATAAATTAACACTAAATATTAAAAAAACTGTATATGTTCCCTTTGGAAATTACTGTGTTAGTGTTCCAAAGGAATTAGACATAACTATAAATAAAGAAAAGATAAAAAGAGTAGACAAATGTAAATACTTAGGAATCATTTTTGATTTTAATCTCAGATGGAATGAGCATATTCAGCATACCAATAGAACTAGATATCTACTTTTTGTTTTCTATAAATTATCGAAATTTATGACAAAAGATACACTAATAATGATCTACTACGCATTTTTCCATAGTAAAATAAGTTACGGCAATATTGCTTGGGGAGGTGCCTATAAAAGCATTTTGCAACAACTACAAAATATTCAAAATAGAATACTTAAAATAATAAATAAAAACTCTTTTCCACAAAAGAAACCAATGAATTTGACACAACTATTTGCTCTAGAAAGTCTCACGTATAATTATAATGATTTAAGGGATATATACATAGACTCGAAAAGCACTACGAGACGTAAATTAATACAGCTTCCTAGAACGTACAAAACAGTAAGTAATAAAAATAACAAAATTAAAGCTATAAAAATATATATATGTAATAGGTAATAAAACAAAAAGAATGATCTCAAAGATATAGATTGAAAATGGGTAAAGTTAATTAAAATAGGATTTTAAGTTTTGGGTATTATATAATGGATATTGTATTTCGATAATAAATATAAGTCAAGGCTTCGTCCTGTTAGAGTTAACAGATGATTTAAGTCTATAAAACTAAAAAGAAATTATACCGACGTTGTTGGAATGTTATTAAGAAAAAATTATGTGATGTTACACATTTGAAACCAAAAGTTTATATTAGTTTTAAATTTGGTTTTTATTTATTTTTTTGTTTAAGTTGAACAAGCATGGTTAAGAGGGCCTAACCATGCTCGTCTCATTTCACCAGGCTGGCAAACAGGAACTCGTTTTTCCTCGGTCGGATTACTTAGTGATTTGTATTACTCTGTAATGTAATGTACTGTTACTCTGGAAATAAATAAATAAAATAAATATACACAACTCAACGACATCAGACTTACGAAAGACAACTGCCATGAAAATGTCATTTCAAAAAATGCCACCAATATTGATCTAGCTCTACTACTGCAAGTATAATCATTTGCGAAATTGAAAGAATGTTCTGCAATTTCCTAACATTCAAGTTTTTCCCACACTCTTTCCGAAATTCGTGTAAGTAATATACCTATTATTTATTTTTATTAAATTGTCCATCCTGTTGCAATTCTAAGGAGTACAACATGTCCAAGTAGAAAACGACTGTGCAAATTTATATGTACAAAATCATTTGCGGAATATTAAAATATAAAACAAATATAAAAAATTAAACGTTTGTAACGTACTACTGCAATAAGTTTTTAATTTAACAAAATTTTAGATTAATTTATGTTAAATTTAATATTAATGTATAAATTAGAATGTGTCAGACAATGATTCGGAATGTTGTAATTTAAGTGACGAATAAATAAATGTATTTCATAAAAAATAATGATATTTTCATTTCTAATCCTTCACCAAATATCCGTTCATTGTGGCTGTGATCGCGAAGAATTTGTTTAGATGTTGGGTGTTCTGCGTGCAATACGAATCTGCAGCACAAAGTAAGAGTTTCCATTCAAAAATGTCTAAACGGAAAAACAGTTTTATCGCGATTACACAATATGTCAATGATCCAGAAAAGTTCGTAGATAGAAGTAACCTATTTTTGGGTGTAGAATTTGAATCTGCAATAAGAAATGGGGATTCTCAAGTAAAATTTAAAAGTTGCCTACCACTTTACCCCAGGAGATGATGGGGTGGGCTAATTTACAGACATGTGAATAGAGCTCGAAGAAATATTTGGCACGTATTTATTCGGTTCTGGATCGGAAATGTTTTTAAATATTTAACGAGGTAGTTATTCAATTCAATAAAAAACATTTTATTTGCGGTCACAGCGCCAACTATCACGAATACAAGTAAAAGTTGTAGACAAAGGTAACCTATTGCATGTGTAGAAATAATATAATAACGTAATAACAACCGGGGTTCCCATGAAAAGTGATAGGTGACATCCTTCAGTATATCAGCAGTGTAGTTTACGGATCTGGCAACAAAAATGTGCAGTCAAGGTTTTTGAGTAAAATAGTAGATAATCTCATATTTTCACTATTTTACTTGAATCTCAACCTATTTTCGAGTTACAGGGTGATTCATAAATTCGACATTTTCATGCTATGTAGGTACATTATGATTTTATTGTTATCTTTTGATCTACACAACGCAACGATCTAAATCTTCAGGATAATGGTTATCGCAATACATCGGGAATGGTTAAGTACCTACCGAACTTCTAAAATGCTGTTAGTGATTAGTTTATTTACCATGCGAGTTTGAAAAAGTGAAATATGATATATTATCAACTAAAATGTATATCTATATAGATATATAATATCAAATCTAGGGCGTATTTCCAAGACGTTTTGACCTATTAACCTTGTTTTACATATGTATTGATATTTGCTGTTTTCGTTAAGAGATTTTTATATGCTAGATGATTACCCGTAATACTTCACCGAGATAGCGGAAGCGACCGTAAAACAGCCAGAAAAGTCCACGAGGCCATTTTCGAAAAGCCGACTTCTGGCTAGTTGTGTATGGGCATGCTTCGGCTATTACATTTATTCCCTGTTCTAAACGTTTCCTTTTCCATAAGATATTCACTTCACAGCAGCTCGGCCCCTACACTCATGTTATGGCTCATAAGATTCCCAAGAATCTCTCCCACTTTAGGGTCCACATAAAAGTGACTTTTATCCAGCTAAACTCCCGATATCCCTCCTAAATAACGCACCGCCTTAAGAAGCCATTTCGTGAGCACTGTAAAACGTTAGAAATCGCTTGCCTATCACCCTGTCCATAATCCCTTGTATCTGTTAACGACTATAGACGCTCATTTCTGAAGACAAACGACCAAAAATTTGCTTACTTTTGCCATTCGTTCTGTATGAAAGGGATGTTACAAGGATCCTGTGTACGCTCCGCTGTAAATCTAGTTAAACTGCCATTAAGCACACTTGTGGTGCTGTAGGCGATGTGAGGCGGCTGTTAGCACCAAATACAATCGAAAAGACATAGCAGGCCATTATCTTTATCTGGAGATAATTAAATTAACATCACGCAATCAGTAGGTGGCAGGCATTATGGCGATTTGTGAACTCTCCACGCGCAGCATCGCCCTTGGGCCCGCAAAATAGTCCAACTTAATGTCTGTGCTGTACACGCCGCAAATGAGGACTGAAAGGCGGTGTCTGCAAACAGCTACATATGAACCAAATTGGCCTATATATCGGTCTTCCCCGCATTGATCTGAGCCGGTCTTGGCTTTTGCAAAATACGCGTACGTACTCCAGTTAAATTGACGTTAATTGCCCGCTCGAATTATTAATGGACGGCCCACAAAAATGCAGGCGAGTGCTCGGATTAGCCGAACGCAATGCGGCAAACAAACATAAAATACTGCAGACTCACAGATCTGTAATTAATTCTGATTTATTGGCGCTTGCTTTTTGCGAACAACTAGAATCAGACAAGGTCCCTGGGCCAGGCGATATTTTTACCAACGTTTGGTCCGCTCTATTCGAACTTTCGCAATCAATCACAGGCTAATCTCTTCTGCTATAGTTTGTCCAGTTTGTCCCACCATTTATTGTCATCAAAGTAGATAGCTCTTTGTTTCAGAGCCCACCAAAAACTTTTTTACGCACAGCGCACGTCAACAGCACAGTCCATTCAGTTTAGGAGTTTTTATGGGAACAACTCAATCCAAATGCTCATCCAGCTATACATATAATTACTAGTAGGACTTGGGGACAAGAAAATTTATGTCTCCAGCTGTCGCATTCAAAGTTATTTAGAAGTTTGGACAATTCATTGCATTTGGTGTTCGATATCAGGTACGAAATTGAAAATTTACAACACAATGCTCTTCCTTGAAAGGCTTATGTTTTATGGCTAACCAAAATAAAGGGTTAAGTTTGGCTCTCTACAATGTACGTATGTGGAATTTTATCAGCTTTTAGTTTTAAAGATTTGGAACAAATTGTGGCAAATGAGCTATTAATCAATTCGCTTCATTTGCTCCGGTAGCGTAAGCTAAATTTAACAGCAAAATGGGGAGCGTAATTAAAAAATTGCCAGCGTAAAAAGTATTTTGTTTTCTAAAATTGTGCAAATTCTGCACGTTATTGCATATCATTTATGGCGAGACATCGGTGTCTGTCTGTTCGTCTGTATGTTATCTCCGTTTTTTTGAGTAACCACTATTGCCATCGACTTGAAATTTCGCACAGTTGCAGACAGAAGTCATCTGTTCCTCATTAAGCCATTAATTGGGAACCCGAAAAAGATTTTATTCTATATACTATGTAGGGTATCATTTCAAAGGTCTTGCTTTAAGGATTCCAAAAGTATTATCTTTTAGCCGCATAAGATTTTGGCTTGAACAAATAAATAAATTTGTTAAGCTTTTTTATGGTATACCGTATATGCATATGTATGCCCTCTATAATTGCACCGCGGAATGTAGGTCCGCTGTAATTATACTGGTGCGGATACACAACAAGAAAATAGAAGAAGCAACGGAGAAGTTCTCTCTCTCTCTCTCTCTCTCAAGAAACGTCATCCCTGGTACACCCCCGAACATCGCTTAATGATTCGTAAACGTGATCGACTCTACCGCCGCTACAAAAGGACACGTCACCCAGCTGATCTATTTCACTATCGGACCCTACGGGATGAAGTGCACGAGATAGTCCATAATGCTCGACTCGAATATTACGCCGACCGTCTCAGCTCCATCTCTGATCCAAAGCTCCTTTGGAAGGAGCTAGATCACCTTGGTCTCACCGGTGGCAAGACAAGGCATGTACCTATCTTTAGCACTGACGAGCTTAACGACCACTTTGCGGCCACCTCGACCAATGATAACGCACTGTCACCGCAGGAGTACATAGCAATAGCATCTCTTGGTATTGATGATGAGCAACTCAACACCAATCTGCTCAACTTCAAGCACGTCTGCCTCTCTGATATCACCAATGAGATTTTGAAATCTGGTTCTCAAGCTAGAGGTGTTGATGGGATACCGCTATCGATCTGTGCTGCAGCTCTGCGTGTTATTGGACCTTTCGTGACTTTTATATTTAATGCTTCTCTTCAAGAAGCTAGCTTTCCTGACCTATGGAAAAGGTCGCTTATCATTGCTTTAAACAAGTCACCTCATCCCCAGCAGCCCGGTGACTATCGCCCTGTATCACTCCTCTGTTACTTGTCAAAAGTTCTCGAGCGACTAGTTGCCAAGCAAATGCTGGACTTTGTAGAATCAAACGGGTTTCTAGATCCACTGCAAACAGCCTATCGCACCGGACACAGCACCCAGACAGCGCTCATTAAGCTAACCGATGACATCAGGGTTGGCATTAATATGCAGTTGGTAATACTCTTGTTGTTGTTCGACTTCAGCAAGGCATTTGACACAGTTTGTCATGTGACACTACAAGCTCAAAGGGCTAGGCTTCTCTAAACACGTCCTTGGATGGACTGCATCGTATCTGTCGGGTAGATTCCAGGCAGTATTGGGAGGAGATAACCAGCTCTCTTCCTTTAAGTCGACCAACACCGATGTTCCCCAAGGATCTGTTCTTGGGCCTCTGCTTTTCGCCCTGTTTATTAATGACATTGTGGGGGTATTGGAAGCTAACACCCACCATATACTTTACGCTGATCATTTCCAGATTTACATCCAATGTAACCTGCAGGATCTAGATAACAGGGCCGAGGATCTTAGTCAAACCGCGGACGCTATAATGGGGTGGGCTGATAGCAACAACATCAGGCTCAACGTCAACAAGACCAAAGCAATTTTTCGTTTTCGGCTCATCTTTTTATATAAACCGTCTCCCTCTCGTGGCTCGTCAGTTCGTCCGTGTCGGTGGTGCTCAAGTTCCCTTTGAGACCTCAGTCAAGAATCTGGGTGTTATTCTCGATTCTACTTTATCGTGGAAAGAGCACGTTGATCACGTCACCAAGAAAATTAACGCGGTCATGTATCGGCTCAACTACTTCAAGCGCAGCACCAATCTCAATCTTCGAGTGCGTCTGGTAAAACCCTTAATCTTTCCATGCCTGGATTACTGTTCTGCAGTATTTTGCGACCTGTCGCAAGAGCAAGACTTACGTCTTAAACGCTCACTCAACCGCGGCGTGCGCTATATTTTTGGACTGCGTCGCGATGAAAGGATGTCGCCCTACAGGACGAAGCTCAACTAGCTCACTACTCAACGTCGTCGTCGGGAATACATGTGCTGCTGCCTGCTATACAGGATTCTAGCAGGAAATGGCCCCCCATACTTGGCAACCTCTTCACCTTTCACAGCTCCAAGCGCCCGCAGCGAACTGTTAGGCGACGCCTCAGCATCCCTCCGTTTCGCACGGAGACTTACCGTCGATCCTTCCAAGTCTCTATGGCCTATTTCTGGAACGCACTATCTGTCGACATTTGCAACTCACCGTCGCTGAGCTCCTTCAAACGCAGCCTCTTCCAGCATCTTCTCCGGTTAGAGTCAACCTCAGCCGTCTAGCCAATTCATTACCATACCACCATACGTCTGCACTCTAATCGACACTCAAAAAATCTGCTTATTCATGCATTTATGCTATATCTTTGTTTTGTAAAAATCTTATAAACTTTGTACAACACAATGTACATAAATAAATTAATCTAATCTAATCTAATCTCTCTCTTGTGACAGCCTCCGCACCGTGCGAACTGTGAAGCCAGGTAACTCGGCAGTCAGCTAGTATACAATATAGTCCAGTCGGCATCTGTTCAAAAAGGGCTTAGGTTGGGTTTTTCGCAAAATTATTGAAAAAAAAAACGGAAAGCGATATCGTGTTCTGCCTTGTGTCATTGTTTTTCCAATAACTTTAAATTTCTCGAGTCACATTTTCAGAAGCACCAAACGTTTTCTTCGGTTTTTGTTGAGCAATGTTCCAAATGAAATTATTCGCAACTTTTTTTCGCGAATTTTCACTGTTTTGCCGCGGAAAACTTGTTTTACCAAATTGCAAAAACATATTCCGATAGGAAATTTTATAAATTTACTTATATATTGTATATTGGGGCTAAAAGGTAAAAAAAGAGGGCTTAAGACGCCAATATTTTCACTCTAAGATTTTTCCTGAGTCTAGCACAGGTTTTTGAACTGGCGCACATCGAAATTTTCATTCCAACCTTCCGCTCCGAATCGGAAAAGCCATCTCAATACAGATCCCGCCTGGACTAATATACATGTTCAACAAAATATGTCAAATAATTTATTTTTGAAGACTCGAAACGACTGTCGAAACTATTGCAATTGAAAATTCGAACACTAATGGACTAATTTTATATTTTTTAAGCAACAATATTAGGTAAGTCTTAATTATTTGGCCCCCGTGAATGAACAGAAAATATCGACAAAATGAAAATTGTTTCAACGTGTTACCCTTTCTGTAAAAAATCAAAAACGACTACGTTTAACGTTAGCTTCATCCATCCATGCTAATATTATATGTTTTATGACTACATACATATGTATATGGAAGCAATTTGTTATGAGGACTATATTTTCATTTTGCGATATAATTTCGTAACTTTGTTTTATATTTTTTTTTAAATTTTGATAAACATAATTCAAAGTATCATTAATAACATACTCTTCTCTGAGGCCTAAATTAATTAGATTAATTAGTTAAATAAATGAAAAAAAGTCGCAATTAGCAATTTGTCGACCCATCAATCAATTTTTTATATGACTGTTAAGTTGTCTTTTTATAGCAAAATATCAAACAAAACATTTTCAGAAAAAAAAATTTATGTACCTAACAGTAGTAAGTCATATAAATTTTTTTGTGTGAACAATATTGTTTTGATTATCCACATTTCATTAGGTCGAAACTAAGGGTAAGCATTTCCTCATCGTGAAAGTCATTACTACAAAAATTTAGAAATTCGAAATCCGGCGTATCAGCTCTTTCGAGGCAGACCAACCTAGAAGCTTTGTTTTTTGTCCTTCTGAAGTCCGGCCTACTACTACGTGTGCAAGGATGTGCTATATTGAACGGCAGCGACATAATAGAGAACTTGTGTATCTAGGACTTGATGGTAAATTGCCTTCAACGCAAAATTTAACAGTACTCGGCACACTGATTTTATAAACTTCAATAATATGCACTTGGTGCAAAAATAACCCTAAGTATCCAGTGCCAAATTAGGCAGTCGACTCGGTGTGATTTTTGGCCTACCGATTTCTATTCGCCACCAGTCTTCAAGTACCTTTGGTGAATTTGTCGAACCGAACTCTTGTTTAAATTCAGTTGCCGAACCACCTGTGATACTGATTAAATGTTCCCTGAATTAGAGTAACGTTTTGAGCGCTTTCCGGTCCGGTAGCGACCATTTTGCCGGTAGATTTAGATATCAGTCCTTAGAGAATTTCACTGGCTTGGTGCTGATATGCAAATGAGTGTCAATTTGTACATGCTTGCTTTTACGGGAATACCTTCAAAAGAAGTGTACGAATGCGAAAACAAGAATACTGGCCATAACGAGTTGGACTCATAAAATCGTATGTCGTATGGATAATAGATAATCTTACTATTAAAACCATATAATAATTATTTTTATGCGATCTGTAGGAGATACATACATTTAATTCATTCAAACTAGAAACTAAGGGTGGGTAGGTTTATTTGCCCTCATGGCTGTGTCAGTGGGGTCCCCTACATAGGCTACTTTGTTATTGTTCAATTTTCAAAAAAAACATTTGTTCGTATTATGGAAAGCGAAATATGTGTATGTTCATATTTTGCTGTTGGTATAATATTTACCATGTCCAAAAAACAAAAAACCTAAGCCGTTCTCGAAAATGAATAACTATAGGTTAATAAATAAAAGTTTTTGTCAGTTCCATATTCGAAAGATCGTCTGAATTTTTAAAACTTCAATCCTCTGGGAGCATGTGCCCATATACCCACATCACGCCATTTCGAAATGAACGCTTGGGACGAAAGTTCTTGAATATGCACATAATAACAATAATTCAGATAAAGGAATAATATTTCTCGTAAGAGCCCTGAGGTGTGCCAGAGACGAAATCGTTGCGAATTCCGCAAATACTCGTAAACAAAAGATGGCACAGCTGTAGAGAATTGTGAGCCCATCAAAGGTACTCATAAGAAAACTTCTTTTATTTTTGGTGCCAGAGGCACAAAGTTATTGCCTGAAATGGATATGAGGAAGTGTTGCTAAGCCACACACTATTCCCAGTCCAATTGTGCACACATCTGAGGGGGGTGATGAGCATACACTTTTTTTGGACTTGCTCGGAAATGGTATGGGGCAAGTATACCCAAATATATGTGATATTACTGGCTCTATATTCCGTACTTAATAACCGCAATTTGCGCACCTTATAGTGAACTAAAACTACTTAGTAAAAGGGATCTTAAAGTTGTATCTTTATCACCTTCCGAACTTTGAATACGAAAATGGGGTGTTTTGAGAGATTCACTTTTCGTAATTAATTTTCGACCATTACGGAATGCACCAAAGTAAATAAATCTTAATCCTGGGAGGATCACAGCGGAAATCTAGGGTTATTTAAAACTCACCCAGAATAATTAAAAAGATTTCGTGGAATCTTTGGCGTAGAACTTTCCGTTGCTATAGTTATGCTCATGTGCTCGTGATGAACTGCAACCGTACTTCATTTTAACTGAAGCAATTCTCACTTCCTGGAGTTGCAATAAATTGCTCTGTTGGACATTTGCTGATGAAATCTGGGTATTCCCACATGGACCAACTGTGCGACAAATTTATATAAGTGCAGAGGGAGGATGATGGTGTTTATTCGTTGTCATGAGTCCAAAATGGTGATTTCAGAATGAACGAAATAAAAATATTTAAGAATAATTACTCGCTTACATATAAGTTAAGTTAGATATCTCTTACTAGCTAATTTTTTTTTGCGCAAACATCTAACAGCAGATAGAAGCAAATTCGCAAAATATATTGGAATATACCCAGCTAAACAGACTAGCTTTATTGAAAGCACCAGTAGTGTCGATGAACCATTTGCTTGAAAAAAATATGACATTTTCATTCTGTCAACTTACTAATTTGCTATTATGGCGTCGTATAATATAGAACAGTGAGTTGCTTTCGTGGGCACCGTTTCGAAGTTGGTCTCATTTGCGCGCACTTTATGTGGAGCATTGATTGATACGTCAGGTCAGTTGAATCGGCCAACTGAGTAGATAATTCGAGTCAGTGTTCGCTATTGACCCATATAATACAGTACGGGTACCCGACCGAAAGAAATGTAGCAAACCGTTCATTAGGAAATTGTTTTAGCTAAAATGTGGTAATAGATCTTTTGTCGAAAAGATTTTGAGATAGTTGTTTGGAAAAAACTCTTTTTCGCCACACTTCACCCCATGCAATTAACCCCGCGGCAGTGAGAGCGATGGGGAACTTCCACATATCACCTAGAACCCCAATACCAATTTAGCCTGTGGGAAACTATTTTCAACTGTTATGCATTAGATTATATTGTTACGTTTAATTTTTCTAAATTGAAAGTCCTATATGTGCTCGTTCGGACAAAAACATCGCGAAATCAATCTACCGGCCGGATTCTGGAATAGGACCTGGCGCTCTCAGTTTCTTGATATTTCAGTAGTTGGGCCTCTCACAAATGACAACATGGCGTATTCTAACGCAAGATTTGGTTCTCCGTGCCTACAAAAGTCAGCTAACACAGGAAACGAAGCCTGGAGATCATAGCCAGCTTTTGTGCGATTACAGAATGGACGTTGGAGCAAATGGAGACTGATCCTAATCTCATCATAAAAAATCATACTGACAATCGGCCAAGAGGTAAAGGAGTTAGATTACGGCGCCGCCTATGGTTGCCACACCTAACTATAATCATTCTCGCAATCTAACTACTCGTAACATATGATGTGAGTATGAAGACAAGCTTTTAAAAGTTCTGCTTTAGAACGACTATGTAGATCGCAAACTTGTTAAAATATCCACGGCACTGCTTCACTGCAAGCTGATTAATTATTTTTAAAATCCAGAAAGAACACACGAATTCCAGACAAGATGAGTCAATTTTCCATCTTCTGAATATGTATAATTGTATTTTGCAACCATTTAAAATTATTTTTTGTCGGACAAAGTTACAATAAGAAAATTACACAAGTTTTTTCGTCCAACGTAACTTCTTTATAGCTAACGCATTCATTTTGCACACAAATCCCAGAAGTTTATGAAGTGTAAATATTTATTTGAAGTATTTTTATTCCAGGAAGAACTGCCCCCATCCCCACAAAGTGTTATTGTAAAAAGTTATTGCGTCTCTCCTTGCTCTCCATTTATTCTAAACGTTGTTAAAGGTGAGGTCAAGGACTTTTCAAGACCAGGATCAAAATAAATTTATATGAAATAAGTTCTACCAGAGCACAGAAGTTGTGCGATAAAACACCCAGAAAGTAACAAAAATAAACTAGCACTCTCATTTTCACTGCCAGCAACTTCAATGATTGTAAGGTTTATTGAGGGCTTAATTCCCGGAAATTGGCTGTTCGAATTGGGATTGGCTCGAAAACGTGTTCGGCATTGAAGCAAAACTTTCAACTGAATTGCATAACTGTTGTGCTGCGGCACTTATCCCGCTTTTATGTTCCTTTTTCGAGTGCGTGAATTAATTGAAACGGAAATGCCCTTTTGGAAGTAGTTCCTTTAAATTATAATTTAAAGTTGGAATGTTTCACTGACGTTTTCAATCTTGGGCACTGAATTTTGAGAGATTATATCATTCGATTTAATTATTATTGTTCAAACCTGTAGATTCTTCGGGGCGTTGACTGAATGCCAATCTGCAGCTCGGCGACTGGAGGTAACTGAGGACAACTAGGGACAATTGCGGACACTCATGTATGAAATCATATATGTACATATGTATACTTATGAGAGAATGTTTTATCCGTCAGAAAGGTTTGCACGAGATCTAAAGCCTTTTTAAATTATGCGGGTAAAAACCGAGGAATTTTATCAATGCTTATGGATGCTCCTGAGTACCATCCTTGCAGCTGCTTCGTATGCAAGTATTCAATCCGCTTAAAGGGATTTTCGTCAAAACAAACTCGTATTTGCCCGAAGGAGGAATACCAATGTTAAGCTCTTGTTGGGATATCATACGTCACACAAACCTTCTATAAAATTTAATAATACATTTAAAATATGCAGAAGGTTCTTGTAATCTAGAGTGTACGCTATTACACCTAAATTATTTTTTAAATAGTGCGGGTTTACAAAATATCTGGCATTTTCCTATTTTACTGCGATTTAGAGATTAATAATAATAGAGATTACTGCATATCTCTTAAAACTTCTTATAGCCACGGAAGACATTAAGTACTGGACCGGAGATACGGGGCCTTTCTTGAAACAATTTGTTCGTATAATCTGAGTAAAATGAATTAATAAAATATAGTTTTCTATCAAACTTCAGAATAAAACCAATCCTTCTTTAATACCTTTAATTCGCACTATGTTACACGAACAACATGTTTAGTGTATCCTTAGAATCATTAATATTAATTCTCATCGCAACATGGCTTTTTCCAGACAAATACTGCACCATACTCAATAATCCGTACACCAAACGATGCGGTTATACTTCCGATTCTGACATCGCATAATCACTTTGCGTCAAAGTGCCCTATTTAGTTAAAAATAATAGGGGTAATCACGCTTTGGTGCAAATGGGTCTTGCATCGTTGCAAGCGGTGCAAAAGTGCATAAAACAACCAGTTGCCATAGAAACAACTTTGAACACATGAAATTTTACACTCGATGTAAGGTTGCAAGGCCAATTTACACCAAAGCCTGAATATCCATATTATTTCTCAAAATTGTTTTTTGGCGGTACGCTATATCATGGTAACGAATTTTCAAACTTCAAGAAACCTTAATGAAAAAGGGCGTTAGGGGGTTTTCGGGGTCGCTGATTTTGAATCTGCCATCAAAATTCCCAAATTAAAGATGGTGGATCCAATATGGCGACCAAAGAAGTTAAACTTCAAGGGATTGCCCTGCAAATCCGCAATTTGAGTTTTCGGGGTCACTGATTAGAATCTGTCATCAGAATTTCCAAATTCTATTTCTGAAAGATGTTTTTTGTCCGTCGACATAGCTCCCTTAATACTTCATCAAAATTAATGATTGAGATATCCTTTTGAATATTACGTTCCTCTCTAAAGACGAAAAATACAGACATTTTTTAAAATTAATGGTTTCGTTAAAAAAAACTTTATTTTATAAACATTTTGTGAAAATCCTATTTGTATAGGATATGTAGAAGGCATCATCAGCTCACAATCGGCTTAACTAACATGGACTACAGCTGTCGGTTGAAGTTGTTCACATTCTACTGTAGGAGGCGCGATCTATTGACAATCTGTTTAACTAGCATGCATGACAGCTGTTAGTTGGTGTTGTTTTCATCTTATACGCAAGTGTGATCTGTCACGCAAATCACCCAAATTAAATCAACGTATTATAAACCGATGTACATATGGATTACGAGTTTTTACAATAAGACTAATATTTATTACTACTCTTCAAAATAAAATAGCTTTCATTAATAAACACTTGCATTTATTTTCCATATTATTATATTATTTATTTATTATTGGGTGACAGATCACGATATAGTGCGACATTTTCGTACAGGTTAGCTAGTCTAAATAACTTGTCTACTTATTTGACTATCTTCAATATATACAGTTTTCGATAATTAAGGTAAAATACAGGTTTTTTGGGATTACTTTTTCTTTCAGCACATAATTGAATAGGAATGGACTTTTGAAGAATTATTGTTTATATCTTCATACATATGCATATGCTGTATATAATATTTATTTTCACGATGTTTTTTATTTAAATTCTGAATAGGTTATACAACAAGAGTGAAGGTCCAGCAAGAAAATTTATCCACGTGACAGATACGGTTTGGTAAATTTGAAAAAAATATGCTACTCGTATAAGTATGCTTTTAATATTTTTAAAGTGCATTAATATATAGGCTATTTTCCTAGCGGAGACCAAAATGAGTGGGGTGGAATATCTCACCTAGAAAAATAAAATGTTGTGTGCCAGGGGGTATATCTCAACCGTTACAATACGCTTCTCCTAATAACCGACAGATGGAAGCCCCATCAATTAGGATAGCCATTGCGGGCTAATCACCCAGTATAGCCGAACATGACCGATTAAAGAAACTCACCTCAAAGTGGATAGGCTTATTTACTAGGCAAGATAAGTAAAAAGTTGCCGAACTGTCTTTTACATGGGAAAATGTACCTACATATGGCGGCTACGATGGAACATATTTTGTTTTTGGAGCATAAAATTTAATGGAAGGAAGAATACGATATTTAAATGTACCGTTGAAAAATAATGATCACATTTTTTCCGAACAATGTTATTTGATTGGGTTTGAAAATACATTTTTACAGTAAATTTTCCAAAGAACGTTTTCTAGCCCATAAAAAATCGGGTGCAGTGGGACCGCTCTTAAAAACCATTGAAAAAGCAGAAAATGAAGTAAACAGAATAATTTTAACGTTTATGTAACATTTATATAAATTACATTTAATAGTTTTTATTTTTTTATTTAAAGTTTTTACCTTTTTTTAAACTCGCTCCAATAACAATTTTGAAAGGATAAAAGTGTCCAGCGATAGGCGATTGAACTGTCCCACCGTAACCAAATTACACCATTTCAGTATTGTTAACATTTTTTCCGTTCAATATGTCACTGGAAACCAGTTGACCAGTTTTTAAAAAACTGCTTTTGTGAATCTAACAATCTTATACTTATCGACAAAAAACTTTTTAACAAAAGTTTTATAATATTTACACAATTTTTGTATTATTTAAAAAACTATTTTTTCCAACAGTTGGCAAACTCGATTTTGTTATTATTACACACGTTTTTTTTCCAGTGCAGAAAAACGGTTGCCATTTGCAGTTTTATTCTTCCTTATATTTAGACGATTTCACATGTACCACGGTATCAGTTTAGATGTGTTTTTTTTATAATTACGTATTTTGGTTCACACAGTCCTCCAGGAGATTTTGTTACCGACAGATGGGTTAAATATGGAACATATTTTATTTACCCTTATGAACTTTATGGTAAAATCGCAAACATGTCCTTTCCTGCAAAAGTATTTACCAGTTTGTGCATTATTTATAACAAATTCTTGTAGTGCCCAGTAGTAAATATTCGATCGCTCAATCTCAATAGTCAATATATAAATTAATTGCCTTCTTGTAAGACGAATATCGAAACTAAAGTAAATTTGCTCTTGCTAAACTGTAAAACAGCGCAAATATTTTAATTTTCTTCATCCGTGTTGAGAAGAAAGTTAGCTCACATAAAGTGTGAATGAGTGGGTTAAAAAATAGCACAATTATTTGTTCTTCAGACAATTATTCCTGCCTGAAGGAACCCAGTGTATGTGTTACGTGGAATGCAAGATTTTCTTGAGGAACCCATATGCTAACCCAAAAAGGTCGAAATGAATTGAATTACTTGAAGTAGATTCCGCGATTACCACGAATTTTTCCAGCGCATAAAACATTTTTGATTTTCCAGCTCAGCGATGGGACACATGTAGATATTTCCCCAACTGGAAGCGTTAGCTTTTGTCGTGTTTCCAGAGCTTCCAAATAAACAAACGCACTAGAATTTCTCGCTTTGTGTGCTCCTTTTGTAAAAATCTCTCTTCGCGAACTCCCAGTCAGGAGGTAGTGCCGGAAGCGAGAGGTTCTTACCTCCCTTTTGAATGCCTTTGAAGTGAACAAAAGGATAAATTTCGCCGGCAGAAGTTCGATTTCCTTTGCACTTGTGGTGGTTTATAGCAACCGGCATAGCACCTTAATTCGAAGATCCCTATAGCGTAGCAAGTTCAAATGTCGACAAGCTTTAAATGATATTCTTTAACTTCTTTGTAATTATTACAAGGTCCTGTTCGAAAGGGATACTCTAAGGCATTTAACATTTGGGAAAAAATCAATAATTGACTGGTGCGGGCAACCGAAGAAAGATAGGGCCATAATCTGTGTTCAGCAATGATTAATGGGACAAAGAAAATTCCGCACCAATTTGGGTAAAGTACGCACTTATCCCCAGACTACTGTGAAAAATGTTTGAAACATTTGCGCGAAATTATTGTCATTTACGGGGTAGAATCAGTTTAAAGTCTCAACATGGTTTGCTTGTTACATATTATGCTATTTATGATTGGAGCCCCAATTATCGCCCAATTAAGCCCATTACTAGATCATTACTGACTGCGGGGAACCCATTCAACTACAGACTGAAAGGAAATTTGAGGTTTAATAGACTTTACAACTTTCCAAAGGAACAGTTTAAAGCCCATATTAAGCTGCGACAACCGGCCAAGGAAATAAATTCGAATAATAAAGACCCACTTTAAAAGCTATGGCCAAACTTCATGGGCAGGCACTTGAGATACATTACAATCACACACTGATTTGACCCATCGACCTAAAAAAATGTGTGGTTTTTCGCTTTTTCTTCTACCCTCCCAGGCTAAATATTTCATTGTTTAGGAACTATCCAACTTTACCACTGCATGCAGAATACAAATTGGACATTAACGTCGGACGAGCAGTCAACTAGAAAGCTCTGAAGTCAGAGTGAGTTTAGAACGTTGTAAAGGTGAAATATGGCACAAGAAAGTTTTCGTTTTGGGCGATATGAGTAAATTTAAACGTCTGACATTTTTTCTCGCATGCGGAATTGTATAAAGGCACGTTCCTGGACCCTTCACAGCATCTCTAAAATATGCTTGAAAAATTATGCGGGGAAAATATTCAGAGCTTATAAGACTGGGGGGCGTGAAGGCATCAAATTTGCTTCTTAACTTTTGGCTATTGGGAGCCACTGTGCGATACAGTTATATAGAGTGGAAATTTTAATTAAAAAGTTTATACTTTTGTTTAGTAGAAAGGCTACTATGGGTGCTTTGAAATATTTGGGCTTGAGCATTACATTATATATAGATTATAATCATGCAACCTCTTTTATTGATTGTAAGCGTTATTTTATATGTCACATATACATATGTACCTGTAAGTATTACTTTGTTTGTCAGATATATTTTATTGATAACATGTGAAATGTTAAATAATTCTGCAAGCCTTACCTAGGCATTCAGTCGCTTATACTCATTAATTTATAACTAGGACAGACTACGCGTTAAACCTGTTAAGCGAAAACGGTTTAATTTAATCCGCAAAGCTTAAAACTGGTTTAACTCAACTGCTAAACACACTATGGAAATTTAATCCTGTTTTGTCAGTTAATATCAACGTCAAATCATAAATGTAGCACTCGTTAAATATTGAGAAAGGAACATAATATCTCCCCGGTAGTGACCATCTAAAAGCATTTAATTTATAGTATAGTATTCCTTTGTGCGATTGTTACTGAAAGTTTTTCGGATAGAGGCGAATTCCGATCACTTCGCGAGAAGAAATTGAAGACTCGAGCACACAGGCGGGGTACAGACCGAAGCGCCGCCGCGCGATACTAACGAAGTGAAACGTCTGGTCTGGTTAACGGTATCAAGGTAATTGAAAGATAAGGATAAACGTCACAGTGGCGACAATCGCGGATATACACGGATATTACACGGACATGAAAAATCACTGCTATGTCAAAATCAGCTGATTAACCCAACCCAACTGAGACAACTGAGAAAATAGCTGCGTTCGATTCACCACTGCTTCAGTTAGCCGGCTCAGATTGCTCAGTTGCTCACTGAGCTGTAGCATAAGGGCATTTCGGCAAGCACGTTCTCAGTGAGTACGTATACACGACAGTCCCAATTCAGGCCTAGAAACCGGTTGCAGGCCAAAATCACGGCTGCTCGTGTAAACGACACAAAAGTGGGCTAGGAAATTTGAGGGATCGAGCACACACATACAGATATATCAGACCTAGGACCAAATCAATCGGGGCTAGCCCAGATTTGGGTATTGCCCGTATACACGGCATAGATCATTGCGACTTTGGGCTACGCTAGGCCAAAGTTGCGACTTTGGACATCGTGTATACGTAGTCAGTGAGACAATTGAGACAAGAGGGTCTTTCGGCAAGCGTGTTCTCGTACATCGTCTCACTTTCACATTGAGCAACGAAAATGAACGCAACTGAGCCATCTGAGATGGATTTTCTGTGTCTCAGTTGTCTCAGTTATATGTTATGACAGCCGTTGATAGTTTAACAACTAAAAGTAAGTTGATTGTACGTATATGGGAAACTTTTATTAATTCTAATAATTCTAGTGAATACTTTAGCGGATTTGAGCAATATCCATTTCTCACTCTGCATCAACAAATTCAGCGATGTCAAAATCAGCTGTTTAACCCAACTGAGACAACTGAGACAGTTGCTCAATATCTTGTCTGTGTTGTCTCACTCAGAACGTGCTTACCGAAAGGCCCTATATTTCTCCCTCCTAATGTCTCTCTTTTTCTGTATGGCGTTGCTAGTGTTTTCTGAGTCAGAATTGAGTTACCTGAGCCGGGTAATTCTATTCTCTGTCAGTTTGCTCAGCTCAGTTCCTCTGGCATTTATATATGATGGGTTATTACATTTGGACATGCCATGAGAGTAGTATAGTAATTCTAATCTGAAGAATCTGTACAAGATTCGCTGTACAAAATCACCCCATCTCACCATTTTTACAACATAACTGAAATATTAAATCACTTCTAAGCGTTTTTCTTGAACAGCCATGCTCACTGAGCCAAAACTGAGCAAGTCAATTTGACAGTTAATTTCAAAGTGAGCCAGCTGCGAAGTTGCTACCGTTACATTTCTTCACCTAATATTAGGTGTTTATTTTAATATTCCCATAAATCAAGTGTCCCTGCAGAAATATTCACAACATTATAATGTAGATCAATATCGGATAATTTTGAGCAGAAGTAATGTCATTGGGATCTTAGTTTCAACTTGTTTCGTGTTTTTATCTATACGGCAAAAATTGTTTTTGGAAATATTTTCGGAAAACAAATAACGACTCCCTAACAAATAATTTTGCTTTTACAGTAAATTACTTAGCAGAATTTACTAAATTCACTTTTAAAATTTTTTTTATTAATTGCTTATCGTCTCCTACAAATAGCAAAACATATCAACAAAATATCTATCCACATTGCATGTCTGCGTTATGTTTTGCCCTTTTTTATGATTTATTATTATAACTACGGGACTCAAAAGTAAGCTACATATGTATTATACATACCAAACAATCGTAACTCACTAACTCAAAAAATGTGCAAATTTTCATAAGCAATCATTATAAGTTAAACATAAATCAAATTTACTTATACAGAAAGTCACTAAAATTTTCTGCCGTACTTTTCGTTGCTTCAGATCTCTACAGGAACTCCACTATTGTCCAGACTCCATTGAATTGAGAAAGTAAACCTGATATTGCAGCGCATCTTCTATCAAGTTTCAGAATTGCATTCCGAAACGCTGATTTTCCCGTGAACTGAACCAGAATCTGAAAAGTATAGAACAAAATGAATTCATACTAGCGAATTGAAGGGGTAGTCTCATGTTCGATCTTCAAAATATCGACTCTTTTCAAAGTTTAACAAGTTGAGAATATACAGTGAAAATTTTAGCCCGATACACTAAGTCATGTTAAAGTTACAGCAAATAATAGGGGAGAGCGTACCCTGCAGCTGCGGCACTCATACCTCAATGAAAATTGTCTTCTCCAAACTTTAAACGCGTTTTTCTCCAAACTACATTTTTTCCCGGATGATTAAAAAAAAACTTTTGGACCGATTCGACTGAAATTTCAACACAATATTCTACACATAAATGGTTATATCCGGTACCAGAATTAGATTTTGTGATCCACTTACTTTTCTTTTATCTCGATTTTAAACCGAAAAAACAGTAGATTTTTGAAATTTTTTTTTACAAGGCCGCTATTTTGTTATTTTTCACTCAAATCTTTTAAATCTGCTACGGGACAGAATGACAACCCTACTGAATAATAATCTTTATGGAATATTGATTTCACGTGATTACAAAAGGAGCAATCAGGGTGGCCAGCCACCAACTTTTTTTGAAGACACATACTTTACCTCACCTAAATGACGTTAAAATATTTTTTTTTATTTAACAAAAATTTTTTTGTATTATTCAATAGCTAAATAATATCGCGTAATTATCATAAGAAGATTATATTTAATTTTCCGCAAAAAAAAAAATTTTGAAAACCTTCAAAATTTAACCTCGGACATGAGACTACCCCCTGGGGTTACCCCACCTTGGTGCTCGGAAAAATGGGTATACAAATAAATTGTTTGGTGCAGTTATTAAATATAAAAACCAATATTTCTTTTTAACAAATACACTGCAGTTTTATGAACAATTGAAAAAAAACGAATAAAAATATTATAAAGGGCCCGTCAGGGAGGTGGACAAGATATCTCGAGATCTCGAGATCAACTGAACCGATTTCAATGAAATTTAAACCACTAATTTTTCATAATATTATAATTAATATATTATAGGAGTTTCTTGATTGAATTCCGCGTTTATTTCTTATAAATTTTTAAAACTTAAAATTTCTGTAAAAATCAGATTGTTTTTTTTCATCAAAAAAAATATTTGAAATTTTTCCCAACACTATGTACATATTAGCTATAGCCTTCTAAATAAGAAAGAAATAACATCAAAAATATTAGACGATACCTGAACAAGAAAAAATCCACCATCATCAAAGATTTTCAACTTGACGACTTATATCTCCAACATATTTCTAATTGTTTTTATTCACTTTCCTTTTAAATTGTTCATAAAGCTACAATATATGTGTGGAAAGTAATTTTTGTATATATATATTTAATAGCAGCACCTTTTTTTTTAAATCTGTATACCCATTTTCCGAGCGCCAAGACTGTGTAACCTTTCAAACAAATATCCTAGAAGGAAAATTGAATTTCAGTTCTTTATAGTAGACACTGTGTTTACTGTTTAATTAGCTATATAATCTTCCTCGAAATGATTTTTAAAAGCGGTTGTCTTGAAAATATCGCAGAGAATGCTTTGCAATAAATATTTAAGCAACCCAAACCTCTTAAACGTGAATGTTTTATCCCAATCAATTTTTGTGGAGCACCTCCATTCTCGGATTCCTTTGAGCACGCCGACATATCAGACATAATTGCTTATCTTATGGCAAACAACTTAGAAAGCAAAAGCAATTTAAACTCATTTTCGGAGAAAGTTTTCAAAATAAAAAATCATAAAGTGGCCGACCCATTTTTTTCGATTTCTTGGTTGCGTACCTAATCGCGTAGCAACTGGCTTCCTTTTCATCATTTGCTATGTGTAGGGCTCATAATGTGTAACAAACTGATTATTTATTAATAAAGTTTCCTCTTTTTTGAATATCTATTTTTATATCTGCTCCTGCAGATATCCCTCCTCAGGGAAAGAGTCAATCGATTTTGCGGTGTTGTATACTTAGGAGTCGTTCGGAAATGCCACGATTTGTCCAACAGTTGGTTTTACAGAAAAGGCTAAAGTGAACTTTACGTACGAATTCAACCTGCAGTCTGAGATATTGTATATGACAATAAATGTATTTTTTCAAGATGATAACGATTTTTTACAAGGCCCTAAAAAACTTTGAAAGTAATAGGTAATAGTCTTCGACATTTCTGCCCGAAAGAAAGAAAAGAAATTGACACGTGGCCTTTAATTAGAAAATGAAGATTGAGGAAGCTGTACTCATTTATACAATGTAAAACCTTCATCTTTAAAAAAATTCGCTTGGCGCTCATGTCACAATATTTCGCTTTGAAATTAATCTAAATTCCATGCCAGCGAAATTGCATAATGATTTCATTTCCAATCGTTTGTTAGTCTTCTCCAAAATGAAGCGGATGGTTGATGATGATGATGATGCTGACATGAGACATAAGAAAAGAGAGATGCGATGTGACGCCACAGATAGTAAAGACCATTAATCTTTTTAAAGCTCATTATTCTTGAATATTTCCTCTATTCAGACGGGGACTTTTTTGAGGAAATACACGCTTTTTTCATCATTTACACTGCCCCTAGACGACGGGAAACGTCTCATGCAAATCTAGTTATAGTAAGAAGGAATGTCTTTAGAGGGGTGAATCAATACATATGTACAATACGTATCGCGGATTATTCTGTTATCAAATTTGTTTAGGTTCAAGAACAAAACCAGCAAAAATCACAAAATACTTACATATATTATATGCCAATGTAAACTGAGCATTGAACCATTTTACGCAGGCAAATTGAGCTCGTGTGGAATGAGAATCTGCTTACTTAGAAGCAATATAACTTTATATACGTTTTGAAAAAAACTAAAAAAAACTTCAACACCAAAAGCAGAACTAAAAACAACTGATCGATATTATCGGATTACATATTGTTACGAAACGCGCGAGTACCGACCAGTTGTCACTCGACTGGAAGAACGAACGTAACAATATACGTGTATGTATGAGTAGTGCTATGGAATCTTTGAATTGTATTGTATTCGAGTGTTTCATCAATTATGTACCGTTTACAGCCAAAAGTCGAATTACCGCCTTGGCTCTTAACTTAAACTTAAAAAACTTATCTTAAAAATAATAAAAAGAACAAAGCTTGGTAAAAATGTATCCGCAAAGGTTCGGTCTATGACAATAACAGCTTTACGATCTTACGACGACCTCTTAATTTTTGATGTCTGATTGCATGTCGCAATTATGTAGATTCAATTAAACTCAAGCTACCTAAATGTTCACATGAATTTTGGAAATATGTATGTCAACTCGAAACAGATAAGTCATAATGTACCTGAAATTATGAGTGATTGTTCAGTTTCTTTTGATAAAATAATCTCGAAACCGCAAATATGTTTACCGATTCATTCTGACGTAATTTTGTTGATCCTGCTATTGATTTTAGAGTAATTGAAATTGACCAATGAAAAATGAAAAATTATTTGGCTGACTTAGAAGAAAATGTATGTATGCAAATTATGGAGTTCCCGCTTTTCTCTTGCACTTCGTTTATCTCATCTGTTTGGTCTTTCCCTTGAGTCTTCTACAGGGTTGGTTGACAAGGACGGTTGACTTTTAAATGTGAATAAAACAAGTTATTTGTGAGATATTCACTCCATTATTATTTTATTTGAAAGAATATTTTATGGCATTAAGTATGCAATATAATGTCGTTCAACTGTCCGCTGGGGATTTGCTTGTATGAAATTTCTCGTGCAGATTGTCCACCGTGGCATGCTCTGTGTGGCACGGTGTGCCGTCCTGTTGGAACTACATATCGCCGGTATCCATATAATTCAGTTTAGGCCACAAGAAGTTGCTTATCGTCGATCTGTAACGCTCGCCGTTGACGTCGGTAAAGATGATTCTTTTGGCTAAATTTCGGCCAACTTCTCAATATGTGTTACCAAGCAAAACTGTGGCGGACATTTGAAAGAGGTTATATTCTATATTAATGCAATAAAATATTCGTTCAAATAAAATAAAAATGGAGTGGACATCTCCAACACAACTTGTTTTATTTACATTTAGAAGTCGAGCGTCCTTATTGAAAGAGTCTATACATTCCCTGATATTTGGGATACACCATGCATAACACTTCTGTTGCCTCTACACAAAAAGGTTAGTGTAATACCATGGCTACGGTTTCGTTAAAGGTAGATCAACAACGACTTATTTGGTACCCTCGATTTTGTATGTCTTAAAATGTGTGGAAAGAGGAAGTATGGTTGCATATATGATAGTATGATTACATATATGCACGCCGACTTTAGTATTTTTTTTTTTAATAAATTAATAAAATATTTTGTTTTGTCGACTCATGTATACACAGTTGTACAGCAAAAAAAAATATACAAAATATATTTACACATCGGGCATCAGCCAGTTAGAAATGATACTGATGCCCCGTCTTATTATGTATCGTACCTCTTAAGTAAATATAACCCTTACGTGACTCTGACAACATATTCGTTTAAAGCTATAACCCCGTCTCTAAACTTTGGAATTTTGGTGCAAAAATGATAAAATCAAATTTTTTCATTGTCAGGATCGATCACATCCACTCAAAATGCAGTGACGTTACCACATAATTTCCCCACGGTGCTTTAGAAATTCATAAGGGTGTCAATTCAATTCATGCTCGTATCGTAGAATTCATTCAATCGGTGAAAGATCAATTCCATGAGACATTCTTACATATAAAATATGGCATGAAACTAAATTTAGGCAGTAAAATCCTGCGAACTAGACTAAATCACTCTTGATCCACTGAAGCGCTCCGGCTCACTATTTGCCTTAGCAGCACGCGACTAATCGCACAAAGTGAACCTTTGGCAGAATCAAAGGCTTACTTGACGCTAAAAGTTATTCCAGCCGAGGGCGTGGAAAATCGGTAAAACTTGCCAGTGACAGGAAGCCCTGGGAGAGTAATTTATTGGAAATTTATCAAAGGGAAAATGATTGCCTTTTCCTTGCTCCTGACTGGGTGCGAATATATGCCGAGTAGATACACCAGAAGCAGTAGGAATGCCTTATTTTCTCACTCGTCTCGAAGTGACGGGAACTCCTTCAGCTTGGACTGGGTTGGGTTCTGGTTTTAAATTTTGTTGTTTGGAGACGTCTTGAAACAACAAATCCACGTTTTATGCAATTACCTAGCGCCATTCCGACAACGCTGTCTTCCGGCACTGAAGTGAGAATTCATTTTACGACTAAGTATTTGATTAGGAATGGAAATGCAGCTATTTTCGTTCCGCTAGCATTGTGCCTGGTGAAAGCAGACAGTAAAGTGAAACTAATAAAATATTGCAGCTCGCTCCAAATTTTCCTGAAATTGGATGTTTAACTGCATTGTTTGGCGTCTCCACAATTTTGTACGAAACGTGAATTCACAAAGTTACAGGAACAGTGAATCATAAAAGTGCCGTACACGTGGAGTTCAATTTTATAAATGAAAATGTCCACCTTTCCCAATATTCTCAACGAAGAAAATCATTTTCCACGAAGCCTCGCAGGGACTCAATTTCTTCAGCGTCCAAACTAAATTAAGGTATGTATGTAGGCAGGAGATGACAACTTTCGTTCTTTGAATATTTAACGGGACATTATGCATTTACCCCATAAATAAAGCAGTCTAAACAGGAGCAAGATAAGGAGGTAACATGGGGCAACAATTAGCAATTTAGCGAGTCTCTAATGGTTTGAAATTTACATTTTTAATAAGCGCGGAGAGGACAATAGAACCTGAAGTGAGCGGTACATAAGCACCTTCCCAGGTTAAGTTAAAATCTCTTAACCTTCCATAAATCCCCTGATTCGGGCAGGTAGCAGAATTTTCGCGTGACTTCAGCTGTTAGCCTCTTTTACAGATCGTAGGGTTTTAGGAAGAGTGGCGTAGAAGTGATAGGGACCGTTCCACTTAATAATGCATACCGTTCAAATCATTGTGTGGGGAATTTTGAAAATGTCAGAGCAACTTCTGGTACAGATTGAGCTCCTTCCTGTTAATTATCTGGTGTTATTTGATTTGGGCCATCGGAGAAAAGTTTTGGTGTTGTTTGTCTCAGTTTGTCTTTGAAGGAATATCTTATGTCTTTTATTTTACAGAGGAGTGGAAAAATTCTAAGTCTACCGAGGCCTTGAAATTTTGTTCGCCTTGCAGTTCACTGAGCCATTGTGGACACCACCTTGTTAACTTTAACAGTTTTACACGTACTTGGTTCACACGTTCATATGATGCCATTCCTGGATGCAAATATCTTACTGGTAGCCTGACAGTAAGATAAATCACCTCGGCATGTCGAAATTTCAACAGTTCCCAAAAGAGATTGGCTCCGTTAAGCATGGAAAATCTGTTCTGAATGCTCTGAAATGACCCTGTCTTTTATATCCTTAAAGTTCGCGGACGTGACTTGCTTAGTGTCTTATTTTTGAATAAATTTAATCCAAACCGAATAGACAAAGTGTCTTTGGGTTGCTTCAGGTCATATAAATTGATTTAAGAAACCACCGGAAAGGATAGGCCAAGATAAACGTGCTCCGTTGGAATTCGTGATTACCACAGTACTCCGATTTTCGATTTACTAGGCAAACGGAATCCTTATCGATTCTTCCCAAATGAAATATGAATTGGAGACAAGCATGGGAACTTATGCAAATTGAACGATTGGTCAGAACTTTCTAAGAATCATAGTCAAATTATTACATCTTGTGAGAAAGTTTGTGATAACGGGGGATTTATTGCTTGGTTCAAAATTAAATCAGCCAAAAGCTGTTCCATTTTCACACACTCTATTTAATCTGCGAAAGTTTATCGTTTCTTGAACTTAAACATCCAATAAAATTTTATCAATTAAAAGTGAAAATATGTTTTTACTAATAAGCCAATATATTGGGAACCTATATTAGCTTAGTGTTAAGTTAAGTACGTTGGGCTACACTTCGGTCCGCGGTTCGAGCCTGGCTCGGGCCATAATTGAGGTGTGCTTTTCCTGATAGCGTTAGTTAGATGGTTGTCCCATCAGTCAGGATATCTAATGCGAGCTATTCACCCAGCATAGCGAAAATGAACGATTAAAGAAACTGTAGCCTTATGCTCCTAACTGGAGTGAAATAGGAGATACTTTTTATACCGAATATATAAATTTAATAAAATTTACGTTGTCTCTATCGAGCTAATATCGCGATTTTACGAGATAAACACACCAAAATTCGAAAATGCAATTTGCTCCAGCTTCAATAAAAGATTTATACTCCGATTACAAAATAGCAATCAAGGTCCTCGGGCAAACAATAAATCATGTGAAAGTTAATATATGGCAAGGAGTACATATATTTCGTTTTCCTCTGCTAAAACAGAACAGGAGAACTTAAAGTGCCTTCCGAAAAAAAGGAAATATTTGCTACGGAAGAAGGAGAACTACCTCGGCTTAGTCAACTCAGAAAAACTGAAAATTCTTCCTTTCTGTTTCATCGTTTTGGCTACGGAGCAGAATGTGTTTAAATAAGAATCAGCGAATACCTAGCTGTGGGCAAAAGGGTTGAATGATATGAGAGCGGCCTTTTCGTCTGCAATTTCAGTAGGAGTGGAAATGAAAAGGGAGTTGAAATTTTACACGTGCCTCTTTTGTGAGACATTTAAATGGTTGTGCACATATGTTCCGTGTACAATTTTACTTTTATTAAATTTTCTCTCTACCACTCAATGCATAAACAGTAGAAAATTATTAGAACTTGTTGTTAGTTCTGTTCATTTTAATTTATTTATTAATTGCATGTAGATAGTAGGCACATATGTCCTAGAGCTCGCTATTTCACGTGATCAGGAGTTCACTTGAACGTGTATACTTGTCACAGTCGTGTTCTAAACACGGAAAATTAGGTAAACATGCATTTCGTTCACGTGCTCTCGTGATCACGGGTTTATTTAATTGTGCGAAAAATGGGATCAAAATAAGCGTAACATAGTGAAGACATTCAGTTAGAATGATTGGCCCGAATAAAAATTTAAACGGGTAGTACGTTACATGTTATGTCACATATGACATGAAACGTGTCATGACACGTGACATATTGTTTTTATTGTACCATGTTGTAGAGTATGTTCGATAACCTCCCTTAAAAACCTACAGGGGTCGGCAGAGTTCCGGAAGGCCTGTAAACGAGTGAAAAGTTACTTAAATTAATTCAAATTACCCAAAAACTTGCCTAGCCAAAACTTGAAATTGAATTTTTCACCCATTTACAAGCTTTCTGAAACTCTTTGCACTCCTTCGGGGGTTTTAAAGTTACAGTTATCGAATATGTTCAAGTAAAAAATTATGTCACGTGTCATCAAACGTTTCATATCATATGTCACATAACATGTAACGTGACCACGTACACTAGATGGTGCAATAAAAAAAAGTGTGTCTCATGTGCCATGTCATATCCATCCCAGCTCTTATATTAGCAAGCGAGTAAGAAAACATACATACATATACATATGTAGTTCCTAATCTTGACGGATGAGTACGTTGTTCGCATATGGTCTTCTTAATGCACACTTCCGCTGCCATAATTGTCATATCAGATTTTGTTCTAACATTCCTTCGATTAAAACCATTTCGCTAGAGGTGAGATGGCGAAGCGAAATATTTGGTTCCATATTTTTGAAGCAATTAATTCAACACTTAGCAGTTGCTGTTTCTTGAATGTTTTAAAGCTTTATTAAAAAGTACTCACGCAGGACTGAGATAAAAATGGACTGGGTATTTAAAATGGGAATCCATAATCGGAAGTGACGACAATTTCAGGAAAAACGTTCCTTATGCGCTCGGAAAAAACCAACTAAAATTGTTCCCCCCAGCGTTCTGCAGATCCTTTATTTTTTCTCAAAACAACGTTATGTTTTACTACTGACTGAGAATTTAAGTTCAGTTACATTACACACACGGTGTGTAGTTCATCTTTTGGGATAGGAAATGTATTATGTGGTTTACGTGCCTACAATTCATGGGCATATGAATACGCTTTATGTACTTTCAAATAAGATTGGGCTTCTAGGGTTAAGATGGCATGTTTAAAGATTTGAAAGAAAAACTGTTTATCGTAAAAGAAACATGTTGTTGTTCTCGTCCCTCAAAGTTATTGGGCTGTAGAAGAACAAATTTGGATCCAAATGATCGCGGCTGTAGTCGAAGGGTTAAGAAGATGTAATGTGAGTTCTAGAACTGAAACGCGAATGAGTTGAAAACTTTATTTCACTTAATTACATACTGTAAACGCTCTCAGTTTGGGTATGTGCATTGGGAGACACGATGGCTAAAAAATTGCTCAAATAAATAAGTATTATATAGCATAGTTTTAGGCGCTTTATACAATTGAGAAATCTGGTGAGAAATCATCTGCTATCTATCTCATCTTGCGCTGTTCCCATTTCGATAGGTACCGTTTGTTTCTTTTAGTAATGTCTATTCATATTTGTACAAACCCTGTACAACAAGTATTGCAAAATTCATTCTTCTTTGTTAAATATTTTTTGGAAGTGTCTACCATATTTGTGCTTTACGTGTAAACGTGTGACTCCGTGTAACACGTATTCGGCTAAGTTCGGGTTTACGAGTATTTAAGGCCAAACCATAATGTACATACCGTTCCATACGGTAGCCTGCTAAAACTGAAAGAACGGAAGCTTATGCATATTCGACAGGCTGTCAGAATGTGATAAATCGCTGCGATTTGAGTGTTATTAGAGTGTACAACATTAACTAAACTTCCGAAAAAATGTATATTCTCATCCATTGTCCCTATTTTCAGCTGTTGTCATTTTGCATATGCGATGTTCTTTTACAAACCGAACACCTTTCTGACCGACACATTTTTGATTTTGCTGAAACTTTTTACGGGTTCAAATATAGTGAAAACAAAGAGACACGTATTTTTTTTTATTTTTTTTTTCGCAATATTTTGGACGCTGAAAAGGATTGAAATTCCGCGATTTCGGTGATTTTGTGCTTAAAGAGGAATTTTCAAAAATTCATAACTCCGGTTCTATATAAGCTACAGACTGTATTTTTTTTTTTCATTTTGAAGGTAAAAGAACAAGCTTTAAGAAAAAAATACTTTTGAGAAAAATTATTAACAATTTAAGATTACTATTAACAATTTAAATGTTTAAATTGATTTTGAGCAATTGCCCCCCCCCCCCCCCCCCCCCCCCCCCCCCCCGCCACAAATCGTACCTTGTATAGCAAAACATACTTGCTGAAACTTGACGAAACGAACGACTATTCCAATTATGGTTTGGGGATAGGTTTTGTGTGTAATCGCAAGTTTGCATGGGTTTACGTAAGGAACAGTATGCACATTATAGTTTAGCTTTTACGTGCACTCGTACTGCGACCGTGTACTCTACTTGTGATATTCGCCACACGGATTTAAGTGTATCATGTAAACTTCGATATTATGATTAATGTACGTTATCAACGCCGGTCTATGTTACAGAGTTTTCTTAGCGTTTCAATTAAATTGTATTAATAAATTCAAAATTGGGTCCCATTAAGATTTTGAGGGGGGTGTTCTGAGTTTTCTGCTTAGCTTAGCTTATCCGAATATGCTAGTACATTTGATGCCATAGCAACTACAAGACAAATAATAACCACGCATGTATTATCATTATTTAAACAGTGTCGCAAGTGACAAGTGTAAGGTATTTTACACAAATATTTGGGAAATTTAGCAGAAGAACAACTGTATAAAAAGTTCACACCCTCAGGGAGGAACCGCAGTTGCTCAAATATAAGCTCTTGTGTTACTTTCTAAGTGTTCTTCCAGCAAGTAAGCATCTTTCATTTCTTATTCGTAATTATCAGCAAAGGCTGTCCTGAATCTGGTATAAAGTAAAATAATTTAATTATATAATCAGCACTTGAAGTTCTTAATACTATCTCAATGCAGCAGGCAAAATATTTCCGAATGATGCCTTTATTTTTATTCTGGTGCTGGTAATAAAATTGTACATATAGTGAATATTGAATTATTTAAATTAATGCATAAATGTATTGAACTTAATCCTGGACTGAAAATAATATAATAATATTAGGCCAAGTTAATAGTAGTAATAAAGTACGAGCTCAATGTGCACTTTAAATAATCCATTTTTCAGAGAGATGAAATTGCTTTTGTTGATACTCGGGGTTGCTCTCTGCTGCGTAGCTTTCGTTAATGGAAGTTGTAGCGTAGGATCTCGTTTGAGTATAATTTGTGCTCAATGGAAAAAGGATCATGGAGAAAGTTGTTGTGAGGCAGAACGAGATGCACAAGGAATGGTAAAATCTAGCAACATATATCAGGAGTGCTGCCTTTACTCATGTTCCAACGAACACCTTTATGAAAACTACTGTCCATGCTACTTTTGTTATGAATAAAAAATAAATAAATTCGACTTCTGTTTTAGGAAAATAAAAATTTTATGTTTTTTTATTTTATGGCTCATAACTCTTTACAAGGTATTTTTTTGAACAGTAAAAACATCTCAAATTTTTTGCGGTTGAATCATTCAATGTAGTGGACTTTGTGTTTCCACTGTAAATTGCAAGAAATTTTTCAGTCGAAAATTACCAATACTTCTTCAACATTTAGTTCGTATCATTGCGAATAATTAATATTCTGTTGATTATAGAACCCCCGCTTATGATTAATAAGAAATTAAAGTCAAGTGAACGTGAGTCAGACTCGCGTGTTAATGGTTCCGAATATTTGCCCCAAATTAAATGACTGTGATTTAAAACAATTTTTTTTCATGTGATATAACTACAAATTAACGATTTTTGGACCCTTTCCTTTACTTGTGCTGTGAGGGCTTGCTTCTTGCCAAATTTCATGATTCTAGGTTAACGGGAAGTATCCTATAGGTTTTGATTATTTGCGAGAGTCAAAATATACGGCATAAGTGATCATATTTCTTGATAGCGTTGACATAGAAGTTTTTTTTACAGTTCTAAGGGAGACGTAACAGGCGGGCTGAAAAGTTCGTAGGCTAATACATAGATGGCGCTACTAGTATCAAATCCATATGATTTCTAGTTAGCCCTAAGCTTCAAAAGACGCGTGTATAAATTTGACAGCTGTTGCACTATTAGTATCTGAGTTATAGCATTTTGAGTGAAAGAACTATTGTTACTTTGCAAAAAATGGACAAAAAAGAATTTCGTGTGTTAATAAAGCATTGCTTTTTGGCGAAAAAAAATACTGTTGACACCAAAGTTTGGCTTGATAAACATTATTCGGACTGTGCACCAGGAAAATCAACCGTAGAAAAGTGGTTTGCTAAATTTAAACGAGGCGAAATGAGCACCGAGGACGATGCACGCAGTGGACGCCCCAAAGAGGCTGTTACCGAGGAAAAAATCAAAAAAGTCCACAAAATAATTTTTGATAACAGTAAAGTGAAGTTGATTGAAATAGCTGAGACCCTAAAGATATCAAGGGAACGTGTTGGTCATATCTTGAATGAATATTTGGATATGCGAAAGCTCTGTAAAAAGTGGGTGCCGCGCCAGCTCACAATCGACCAAAAACAACAACGGATCGATGATTCTAAGCAGTGTTTGGAGCTGTTCAGTCGTAATAAATCCGAATTTTTGCGTCGATATGTGACGATGGACGAAACATGGCTCCATCATTTCCCACCAGAGTCCAATCGACAGTCAGCCGAGTAGACTGCACGTGGTGAACCGACTCCAAAGCGTGGAAAGACGCAAAAGTCGGCTGGCAAGGTTATGGCATCAATATTCTGGGATGCTCATTTATAATATTCATTGACTATCTTAAAAAAGGGAAAACCATAAACAGCGACTATTATGTAGCGTTATTGGAGCGTTTAAAATACGAAATCGCGGAAAAGCGGCCTCATTTGAAGAAAAAAAAAGTGCTGTTTCATCAAGATAATGCACCATGTCACAAATCAATGAAATCGATGGCAAAATTCCATGAATTGGGCTTCGAATTGCTTCCGCATCCACCGTACTCTCCAGATCTGGCCCCCAGCGACTTTTTTCTGTTCTCAGACCTCAAGAGGATGCTCGCTGGACAGAAATTTTACGCCGATGAAGAGGTGATCGCCGAAACTGAAGCCTATTTTGAGGCTAAAGACAAATCGTATTATAAAAATGGTATCGAAAAATTGTCTGACCGCTATAATCGTTGTATCGCCCTCGAAGGGAACTATATTGAATAATAAAATCAAATTCTATCAAAAAAATAATTTTTTCTATGCTAGCCTACGAACTTTTCAGCCCGCCTGTTATGTAAGACATCCACGCGTTCGTGAGAAAAAGGTTCGTGACAGACAGGGCATATAAAAGGTCTCTCAACAAGAACTTGAATTTTAAATTTAAAAGATACTGTATGGGATAATAATAAATGAAATGTCATTGGGCGCTATAGTGCTTTCTTCTCTAAAATCCATCAAAATTTGCGAGATCTAACGCCTCCAAAAACCTGAAGCCTATTGATCGTGAAATCTTTCTCCATATTTGACGTTAAATGACTAGGTACTATAAAAGGTCGGAATTCTAAGGGGGTACATTTGTATCTTAATTACCTTTATTTTGCCGTTATTACCAATTTGGAACCGCTATCTTGAATCACCAAAGGACCCCGCAAAATTAGTATGGAAATTGTCTTTCGGAACGTACATATATGCATACTAGCTTGCCCGGACCCGGCGTTTCCCGGGATACTATAATATTAAATTTGTATTCCTTAATTTTACAACGCCTCCCTACTGCACAACCGCCTCTCCTATGTGACCCAGCGGGGTGGGGGTGGTCTCATTAATTCAACCATAAATTCGTACACAATACACCCCATACATCACGTTCACCTATTCCTAATACTTTTTTAACTGTATACCGTAAAGTATTATTAAATTTAGTTTTCCTCAATTTACACCACCTCCTTATTGCACCCCCTCTCCTATATCTCCCACCGGGGTGGGAGGTGGTCTCATATTTGGAAATTTGAATAACAGATTCGAAATCAGTGATCCCGAAAATCCCCATTTTCCCATTTCAGGGAAATCCCTTGAAGTTTAACTTTTCGGTCGCCATATTGATCCAGCATCTTGATTTTCAAAATTTGAATGGCAGATTCAAAATCAGTGAGTGACCCCAAAAACCCAAACCAAAAACATAATTTTCTAAATTTCCGCGCAATATTCTTAATTTTTTCTTTCATAAGAACCTTCTCCTGACAATAACAAACACAACAAACATCGCGAATTAGCGAAATCGGTCCAGCCGTTCATGCGTGATGGCGTGACCAAGGGAAACAGGGGTTAATTTCTATATATATAGATTACCCTGCTTCCTTAGCTATCGATTGGCGAAAAAATTATTCCAATTCATGCATACACTTTTCTTCCACAGCCGTTTCAATTTTGTCGGCAGCTACCGAAAAAACCATGTTTTCACTATTTTCACCAACTTTCACCAACCCGGCCCAATTCTCTATAGTGCCTCTTCTTCCTACCCCTGAGATACACTTCTGGCGGTTGTCACCCCCACCCCTCCCCCACAACAAAAACACGTTTTCACCAATAATTCCCACATTTCACACTTTTCACCAACACATTCTACACTACCTCCCCTTTCCAATGATATCCATAACATGGCACACGGATTACTAATAGTATAATTATGAATTTTTAAAACAACTGCAGCGCCATCTGCCGGGCTGATTTGTAAATCTGAACCATCCAGGGCGCCACCCAAACGCATATAAAAAAATTCACTCAAATCGGTCCAGCCGTTTAGGAGGAGTTCAGTCACATATACAAGTACAGTAGAAATATATATAAAAAATATATAAATATATATATTGATATATGTATATGTATAAATGTATATGTGTGATTTACAAATACATTTTATTTTATTTTATTTTATTTTTTTTTCTTCAGCAGATTCATCCATTTTGCACTGATTTTGACTTTATTCGCGACGGGCAGCGGCGTAGAGCCAAATCTTGGGAATTTGGGAGTTTGTGTCCATGGAGACTTTTGATCAGCTGCAACGGATGGCATACCAAAAATTCAGTCAATTTAACTGAAAGACAATTTCCATACAAATATGCGGGGTCCAATCGAGACATATTCGAAATTACCAACTCTTATCCGCCATCGATAGTTATCAATTTCGACGGCAGATTCTGGATGCTGTTGGTAAATGTACTACATATGTTACTTATAGTCAGACATCCCCAAAAATCCCATTTACCAATTTGTGGAAAAGTCCAAAGATACCTACCAACTTACCAATTTAAGTTAGGCACCATTTTTAGGTTTTGACTTCGGTGTCTGTGCGTCTATCTGTATGTCACCACCGTATTTCTCAGTAATTACTATTGCTACTGGCTTGAAATTTGGCACAGTTTTAGAAGTTATGTGCTTGCATCCATTCGCATTGAAAGGGTTTTAAAAATATATTTATCACATAAAAAAAATAGGGAACTCGAAAGTTTTTTTAATTTTTTTATGTAGACCGTGTGGAATATCATTTGAAAGGGCTTGCTATAATATTTAATTTTAATTTTAAGCAGTATCCATTTTAGACTTATGGCTAAAATTGTGTGAAAAAATACCATACCATATCATACATACTTATTACCGGTGTTTGCAATCCAAAGGGTTTGGAATAATTTGTTCTAACAGAAGGCCTATTATACATTACATGAAAACCAAAACGAATTTCCAGATATTTATAATAAAAAAAAACCCCTAAATCTTTAATTTATATATTATTTAATGAATAAAATGATTTGTAATAGTGTATGGAACTGGCCGATCTTGTTTAAATTACTAAGCCCCAAATCTACCGTGTACCAAGTTTTATTAAATTCTATTGAAATTTAGTATTTCAGATCTGCAATCATCAATTTCAAGTTTTCGTGCATTCAGATTTTTGCCTGGTCTCAGATAATACATAAATTGGGCAAACGATTGAAACGATACTGTGGATCCAATTAGACTCGAACTACAAATAAAATCTGATCTCCGAGAGTGCAGATGCATGTGTGTATATAAGCCGGTAAGTTTAATAATTATATATGTATGTGTTATTATAACAATTATCAAAATTCGGAGGAAACCCTGAAAAAAAAAACAATGAAATGTTATTACCACTTTTAATTGCTGCACCGCTATGATAACATCTGCGTTCGTAGCGCCGAAAATCAGAGAATTAATTGCAAATTTCATTAGTGTTATGGTGTGGTCCCTTCGGTTCACCTACTTTCCACTTTTACTACCTTAACTCAAAACAAAACTATAAAATTTTATGGGCCTGTACTTTAAAATCTGTGCCTTCATCCCAGCAGATTTCGTAAAACATTGTCATTATGTTATAAAGGACTTTTCCTGTCCAAAAGGATACTTAAATCACAAAATTAATTCTAAGGTTTAATGCCTGACAAGATAAGGCTTGTAGAGTAAACACAAAAAGGGTTTATCGGGACGGATGAGCTGGACCGAGTATAAATTTTATGAAAAAAATTACTTGGCATAAATAAATCAATTCCCCAGGAAAGAAGTAAGCCAGACCCTTTTCTGGTCTCGAATCTAAGAATTGTCCAGTGGAGAAAACAACCCGTCTTATCTGATTGTTGGTCAACCGTTTTTAACTTTTCGATCTCTTCATCGCCAACTTTTGTTTTCTGGGACATAAAAAATCGGGGAGACACCAGGAAAAAGTGTTGGTCACTAAGAGGAAGGGCTCAGTTACCCTTCACTTGGTTTCTCAACTCTACTTTTTGCCGCGTTAAAATCTCAAAGAGGGACTGATTTTAAGGGTTGATGTTTTCTCAACCATTAAAATAAACATATGTAATAAAAAGTTTTGTTGGCAAGAGCTAGGCGAAAGTATTCCCAACTTTACGTTTCACTTATTCTTTGGGCAACAAAAATTAATTCAGTGCTCACTAAAGTGACCAGCGAAAGGTCTTTTGTTTGAGATTAAATAAAATATCTAGGTATGCTTATACACCGTTATACATTAGTTAAAAGTGGTGATGTGTGTGGGTGGAGTCCCTCCAAAGTATTCGCGCACAGATGAACCTGAACCAAAAGTTTGTACTACAAATAACAGCGGGCGGTGTCAGGGAATGTGTCTGGTGAGTCTGTCTGTATGTATGCATACATCTATGAAGTAAGAATGCGACTAAGTGTCCCTCTCCAACAGCTTGGATTGAAAAGCCATAACGGTTGACTTGGCTAATTACACTAGTTGGAAAAGAGTGTATTTGAAAGGATGTATGGTATGTGTAAGTTTTTGGGTTGTGCAATTTCTTGTTAACAAAATTTAATATTAATAGTAGGTACAATGAAAATTAGAAAGAGTGACTATATTATGGAAAACCTCCGCATTAAGTTGAACTAAATTCTGCTGATATCAAAAACAATTAGTATAAGATACGGACCAAGAATGGAGGATGCAATCTTACAAAGAAAAGGACTCTGTGCATGGGCATGTAATTATTTGTGAAAACAACAGAGGGGCCTCAATTTTTTCGAATCTACCTATTGTATGTAAATCACAAATTTCCCAAGCTGAGATACATATTAAATAGTTTTGCTTAGCAGATTGCTTGATTGTAACATCCGCTCAGAAGTATGCTACAAAGCTTGATTGCCAAGGTGCTTTTACTTTCTTCAATATTTCTAACCCTTGTATCTTTGTTGAAGGCGCAAGAATTCTTATCTATGTAAACCTCCATCTATGTAGTGATAATTAATTTTTTATTTAAATTATTAGGTAATAACGAGGCAGAGTATGAACATTATATCACATACATATGTACATCGGTATATCGAATTCAACTTTAAAATGAAACCCAGCAAATTATTATTTAATTGAGAATTTTTCATTTATTTATAATACATGTTGAAACTGTCATGGCTTACTATGGACCTTTGATCACATTTTCGAAGACTCTTTCCAAATCGTTTAACTAATTTTAGCAACAAAACGTTGAATTTCTCTTTTCTGTTCAAGAAAGGTTTGTGATTTGTTAGCATAGACCTTGGATAGTACAAAATCCCAAAGCAAACAATGATTATGGTTTCCATTTGCCAACTTAAATTTAAAAAAAATGATGGGAAATTTAAATCCAGCATACCCGATGGCCAGCAGATGTAAAAAAAACTGGTGTATTTGATTTTCTTTTTCAGGAAAATTTTTTTGGATTACCAGGGTAGCGCAAAAGTAATCGCTCAATTTGATATATGTAGCTGTAATTATTTTCATTAACTAGCTTTCCCGGACCCGGCGTTTCCCGGGATACTATTAAATTTGTATTCCTTAATTTTACAACGCCTCCCTACTGCACAACCGCCTCTCCTATGTGACCCAGCGGGGTGGGGGTGGTCTCATTAAATCAACCATACATTCGTACACAATACAACCCATACATCACTTTCACCTATTCCTAATACTTTTTTAACTGTAAACTAAATTTAGTTTTCCTCATTTTACAACACCTCCTTATTGTACCCCCTCTCCTATATCTCCCAGCGGGGTGGGGGTGGTCTCATATTTGGAAATTTTAATAACAGATTCGAAATCATTGATCCCGAAAATCCCCAAGCGCGGATTTTCAGGGAAATCCCTTGAAGTTTAACTTTTCGGTCGCCATATTGATCCAGCATCTTAATTTCCAAAATTTTGATGGCAGATTCAAAATCAGTGACCCAAAAACATAATTTTCTAATTTTCCGCGCAATATTCTTAATTTTTTCTTTCATAAGAACCTTCTCTTGACAATAACAAACACAACAAAAAAATAATTAGCGAAATCGGTCCAGCCGTTCACGCGTGATGGCGTGACCAAGGGAAATAGGGATTCATTTCTATATTTATAGATTAGTCTGCTTCCTTAGCTATCGATTGGTGAAAAAATTATTCCAATTCATGCATACACTTTTCTTCCACAGCCGTTTCAATTTTGTCGGCACCCACCGAAAAACAAGTTTTTACTATTTTCACCAACTTTCACCAACCCGGCCTAATTTTCTATAGTGCCTCTTCTTCCTACCCCTGAGATACACTTCTGGCGGTTGTCACCCCCACCCCTCCCCCACAACAAAAACACGTTTTCACCAATAATTCCCACATTTCACACTTTTCACCAACTTTTCTTCTACCAACACATTCTACACTACCTCCCCTTTCCAATGATACCCATAACATGGCATAATTATTAATTTTTACAACCAATTTCCTCTTTTTCTTCCTGGATGCGACGGGAACGCGGTCGAACGGGATAAAAAGTCCTATGTCCGTTTCCTGGTTCTAAGCTATCTCCCCACCAATTTTCAGCCAAATCGGTTCAGCCGTTCTTGAGTTATAAATAGTGTAACTAACACGACTTTCTTTTATATACATATATAGAAGATATAGATATAAAATTAATTTCTTTTTTATGATATTTTATTAATACCTTTGAATTCAAATGGTGGCTACCAGCGCTGATGCAAAGGACCCCGCACATTTTGTTCGGGAAGTCATCCTCGGAATTCTACATATGCCGTAGTATTGATATCACTGATCAAAATTCTTTATGGGCTACAGGTGGTAAATCATATGGTAAATCTTGATAGTGAAGAGTCACTCAAAGTCCTAATTTGATATAAGCAAATCAATATTTGTTCTGCCATTTCCTCTGGAAATATTCAACGTTAAAATTATAAATTTAGCACAGAGATGAGTGTGTGTGAAAAAAGTGATAGCCCAATTTAGACATGAAATAATAAAAGTACTTTTTGATTTTAGGTGTTAATTTCAGTGGGTGAATTAGGAAATGGGAACACAAATTTTTCAAGGGCATCGTGTAGGCCGCAGGATGTCAAGGGGAGCTTATTGAAGCACGAATTCAACAATATATGTATATAATGTGTAAAGGGCATATTTTCACATGAAAGATAGGATACCTAAAAAATCTGGATATTGGTAGGTATTGCTTCTAATTGGCTGATGGCCAATACATAAATTTATTTTATTTATATATCTCCTTTTTTCCCCTTACAAAGGCATACACATACATATATACGAGTACATATATATTTGAAGTTGCGTCCTCGTGACATCTGGGCGTGCCCAATCATAACCAACCTCCTGCAAAATAATAAAAACATACAACTCTCTAGCAAAAACAAACTACTGTAGGAAGACTTCATTTTAGAATTGAAATATCTAAGAGAGGTAAGGAACATTCTCGTATTACTATTATACATACATATGACATATGTACTTAGGTAACTCCGTTAGGTGACAGAAAACGTACATAGGGAGCTCAGAGTAACCCTCCGATCAGTTCCAAATACAGTACTCCCTCCACAAATAAAAGCAATTTGCGCTCAGGCTTACACTATTCTCTTTTTTGGTCTACACAAGAACGGAGTAAAACACTCTTATCTCTACACGAAGAATAATTTGGGGGTGATCTTCTAAGGCTATTCAAAGATTAAAAAAAAAATTGTTTTTTGCGATATCAAAATTCACTCTCTCTTAAATCACACGAAAATTTTATTAAAAAATTGGATTTTTAATGCATCAAGACTTCAACGCGCTATGTAATACTTTATGTTCAGTAAATACTTTTTACCTTCATTTGATATTAAACGTTGATTCCAATTTGAAGGTCCGCAAAATTATGGATTATATTTAGATAAAAAACAAACGGCTCCGAGTAGATACATGAAATTGAGCTCAAATGAAAGCTGAAAGCCTCTACTTTCGGAAAAAATATATTAACTTTTACTAGCCTAATCAGAACGCTGAAAGTGGGGGAAGGGGGGCTAGGAATCAAGAAAAGGGGATACGACTATTAATACTATTTCGATTCGCCGGAACATGATGCACCTTTCCTGAAAATATCCTACACCAACTCGGTGCAATCCATCATCTGCGGTCACTTCTCCCCCTATATAAATATGTAGATTGTAATTGGAAGCAGTAATGAACACACTGAAAAACATTTGCGGTTGCGCCCATCTGCAGCTGCGCTTTCTTAAAATAGCAATTTTTCGGCCCCAAAAAAATTCTTTGAACAAGGTTAGTCATCTTGTTTACACAAGTGCACCATGGCCCCACCAAGTGTGTGGGAGAGTTGGGGTGGGGGCGGGGGCGGGGAATACCCTGCCATTGGGTGGCATAACATGGGAGGTAGATGACTCACCACTCACATCAAGTACATGTGCCTATGCTATGAGAGTTCTGGATCAAGTACACGTGCACTTGATCCAACAATTCTCAGACCCCCCCTATGAGAGTTCTGGATCAATTTTTGCACGAACCAAATGATTCAGAACTCTCATTGCTTACCTACTGAAGCCTTCGAAAAAAAATGTTTTATCGCATTTCCCAATTCACCCCCTCACATGAACTACTAAAATCAAAATTTAACTTTAATTATTTCACGTCTACAATTAATCTATATCAGGCTATGGCGCATAAAGCGTTGCAAAATTTCTTCACTTCTGGCGTCATGATCTGTATATGTTGCAGAATGTTGTTTTTCAGGGCTGCAGGAGTTGGCTTGCTCACATAAACCAAAGACTTTAAAAAACTAAAGAAGGCTAAACTAGCCAGATCAATAGCTTCTGTTGCTTCTTTCAGTTTTTAATCTGTTACAGAACAGGCTTTTGCGATATTTTATATCTGCGCAAACTCCATTTTCCTGGTGCCAATACTCACATGTCGTATCTTATCGTATATTCGCGTAGAGTAGCGGTTCTAATTTTTGAATCAGGCCTTTTAATTTGTGTGCCTTTGAGAAAAGTCTTTCTCTCCGACCTGGAAATATCCATAATAGGATAGCAAGAGAGATCAAAATCACACCAGAGTATTTTTACTGAAAATGATTTTTAAATTACATTCAGTTTACATTCTTTTGATGAGTAACCATGTCAAAATTTAAACAATCTCGGAAGATGCTGGAAAGTTTCCTGTTTATCGCCTTCCAATGAAGAGACATAAACCGTTGAGTGCACTTTTATGTAACTTATCAACGCAAGACCAGGGACCACTTTTCTGTTTGACACGTCCCCTTTATATGTGTCACTGGCGAGAGAATCTGCCATTTAAATATCTGCTATGTGGCGCACAACTGGAAAGTATTGAGGAAATCTTAAGGGATTAGATTTTCATCGATTTTCACTGCTAGAACATAGTGAAATGACGGGAGAAAGGAAATATGTCAGATAAACTTTCGCTACATCAAATGCAGGGATCCGATTATGTGGTGCTGAATTCTGCAACAGGCACAATCCTCTTTCTTGGCTTTCAATTAACGCGCCGGAAGGACACTCCCGCAAACCTTAAACCATCGTTTGCTGAAAAGTCTAAAATACCCTACGTTCAGGCGTAGACAATTTTTCGCGGAAAAAGGAAAAATTTCGGTGTCGGAAATTAGCAACTGCTGCCAAACAAATATCTGCTGAAATTAATTATGGAACAGGCGAAAAGGTACACTTTCTGCCTTTCTAGGTGCCCGAATGTGCCTGGGTAAATATTTGTTAACCTACTCCAGCGACCCAAGAGGAGCAGTAATTAAACAAACATTTTGGTTCCTTTGATGTTGATAATTTGAAATAAGACTTACGTTGGTTTTCAGGCATCGACCATACAAAATTTTCGTCTTATCGATCGGCTTGATCTGTAGTTTGCTCTTTTGTCCAGATGCGATTAAACGCATTCGTCCTAGCCCTACTCTGACGCGATCAGAGGGACCGTGCTTTTGCTATGAGTTCTCTAACGTTAGACGCATAGACTAGCAATCAAATGCTTGACAGTTCCCCGGGGAAGACAAAGCGCTGCTCGGCTACTATCGGTTACGGGAGGAGCGGTTGGCATTGCTGCACCTGCATGCCTTTTGTTCATGTTATCGCGACTCCCATGGGTGCTAGGGTTTGCTCCACCGCGTGAAGTTTATGATTTCCGACGTGAAGAGGAAATGTAAACCGTGGAAGTTGTATTTCACCGCCGCCGTTCATATCGAATTCGTTATGTATGGCGTGCCAATATCCAGGCGAATTAAAGCCCGCATTAAATTTCGTCTGCAGGAAATGTAGCTGTCTCTTCACCCCACATTCCCTGACGTCCTTAAGCCCAAATGTATTCCCGAAATCCTGCACTCAGGACTCAGGAGATGATTTATATTACCATGTTAGATCTCAAAGTTACTCAGCTGAAATGCTCCACGTTCGCATTTTTACATTATGTCGTTCTCGGATTGGCGCGCTTTGTCGAAAATTGTTGGCACGCTTATCACGGCCGATGTAAAATTAGGCTGGGCATGAGGGAGCATAAATTACTGATGAAACTTTTCCCTTGAATAATTTGCGAAACTATTTTGCGACCAACCGTAATTAAAAGCAAATTGCCCGCAAAGGGTTATTAAAATTTTTGTGTGCAATTTGATTATTTCAGTGACCAGTCAACATTTTGTGTTGTTTTACTTTCCCTTTATCATTTATGTGTTGATGGAGATTAAAAACTGATTAGGTGCTTTACATACAGCTTGCAATGTTCAATTCATAATCAATTGAATCTCATGTTATTACAATAATGAGGTTGTGGCTTTTGTAATGTAATTTGCATAAATATTTCAACATTTATAAAAAAATCGTTTTGGTTCATCCCAACCGAAAATGTTATATGGTATTCACGTGATAATAAGGTAAAACAAATACCTATCTATGCAAAAATATTAATGGGAAAACCGCTAGAATTTTACGGAATGAAGAGTTCGCAGTTTGATAATGGGCACATATTTCGGTTCAAACTAATATAACATTTTATAATGTTTTAGGAGAGTACCCACCAGTCTAGCCTAATATGGCCTAAGTGTCGCCTTGGGCAGCCACAGCAACCTAGCCTATAAAGAACACCTTTCAGGTATTTAAAGACAAACATTTGCCATTCATGTATAAGAATGCATTCTTTAACAGTTATCTAACATATCCAGAAAAATAATGTACTATCAATAGCTGCTTTTCCTTGGACTGTGTAGAGTATACTCAGGAGTATTGTTCGAATGGAACGAAAATTTGCATCGTCAGGAGTCGCCAGCAAGAACTTCAGTACGTTGCGAGCATGGAGTATTTTACACAGTGCAAAGGAACAAGCTATCGGTGGACTAACTAACTCTAATTAATTTGATCCCACCAGTGTGACCTTTTAAAAATAGATTTCATATCTGAAAGCAAATTACCCAACTTGCCAACTTTCATAAAAATTTAAAGTAATTTAGTATATTGGGTCCGGCATTTAGCAGTTGTGTCGGAATGGATTTGTAAAATTGAGAAACATTGTACATATTTGAAATCAGTGCCCCCAAAATCAAATCGGATAGATGACGTACAAAATCTAATTATTTGCTTCCGTAGTTATCTCAGCAGTTATGAATATTGGGAATTCTAATAAATTTTTCTTAATAAATGTTCGCCATATTTTAAAAATTAAATCCCTTAATGTTCACAACTACGGGGTAGCCCTAAACTTTATCGAACGACTGTACATAATTAGGTATAACATTGCGTTCGTTATGTTGTTAAGAGGGCGTGAATTCCCATTAATGACCGGTGAATTTGCACAGCCAAAAACAAGGTTCCACTAAAAGCCTTTCTCTGCCTAGATAAAGGAAATGCATATTGTGTCAACCCGTTTTCATACTCCTCAAAGCGAGGAACTATAGTCATAAAAATCTGCTTTGGAGGTGATTCATATGGGTCATTCTTTTACAAACCGAACACCATTTTAATATCGACATTTTAGAATCGTCTGAAATTTTTTTTTGCAGCTTCTTAGCATAAAATTAATCGATACGTATTTCAGGATTGGGCTGAAAAAAATTTTGTTTCGAAAATATTCACATGTGAATTTTTCATAATTTGCAAGATTTCCTCCAATCATCTCATATTCGAAATTCATTATCTCCCGTTGTAATGATCGGAATGACCTACTTTTTTTTATCATACGTGTTTGTACGTCAGCTTTACAATAGTTTCTGAAAAAAATTTTATTGTTGACATTTAAAAAAGTTTATAAGAATTAATTGTTTAAACAGTTTTTTTATGCTGTTGCCCCAGGTTTAGTTAATTTAAAAAAATATGTTTTTGTTTCTTATTGTTTTACTTAAAAAATAAAAAAATAAAAACGGAGTTATCTCTATTAGGTCCAAAGTTATTAATTATAATTGAATAATAATGAAGAAAAGAGTGCCAATATGCAGTGTGAATAATTAAGTGGCAAATTACCAAACACATTGCAGGCTATCCATCGACGAGAATGTATAATTAAAAATACTGCAGGATAATACTGAAGGAGTTTTAAAGGATGGAAAGAGAAGGAAGGAGAAGGAAGACAAATATAGGAGAGAGCGAAGAATGATAAAGAAGATCTGTCAGATTGAGTGCCGACAAAAAGACGCATATATATGCCACATGAAATTTTTATTTAAATTTCAGCGCTTAGCAACCCCTGGGGCCGGGTCATCATTTTAAGGGTAAATTTTTTTTTTCCGATTGCAGTTATTCATTTATTTATTTATTTTATTGTCTACAATTTCATCAAAAGACTGATTACTTCAAGTTACAACAGGATTTATATCGATCACCTTAACGCAGCCGGATTTTTATTTAGGCTCGTGATAAATGAAAATCGATAGTGGAGCATCGTGAATTAAAAGAGCGCGACATCGTGGATATGGGCTCATTACATCCATAATTAGTATGGTGATAAGTTTGTTGGAAGCTTGTTGTTAAATTTACTTAACAATTCAGCAGAGTTAACCATTCCCTGAAGACAACCAAACGCGAGGACAGCTCCGGAGTTGAAACGCCTAACCTCCAAGAACTTAAGCGAAATAAGTTGAAGTATGACAAATATGGGGGCAGAATAATGTTATCCTCCCAAGGAAGGCTACGCAGAGCAAGCCGTATAGCTCAGTTAATATAGGTAATTAACTTAGACAAAATTCCGACAGAGCTGAAAATTTGTACAGGCCTCAAATACATCACTATAAATGAAATGTCAAAAGGTCCCACCGATACGACTTGGGCTAAAAATTGTATTCAAGATCAAAAGTCAATGTCATCGCTTCTTCGCATACTTCTCCTAAACGATAAGTGTTACCATAAAAATATTTAATACAAAAGAAAGAAACATCGTAGAGAAAAAGAAGAACAGATGCACCTCGTCACACCTATCTATACCGGTTATGTCCAAATCTTTTCCAATTTTCTCGGCTTCTATTAAAGCTACGACCAAAGTGAGGGTGCCAGCGTAGAGGGTGCTTCAAGCACTACAACTTTTCCTGACAAAGGCGTGCAGGTTACAGGTACACTTATTCACATTTAGTGCAAGGCAGTTGATTGGTGCTCCATCCAAGTAGTATTAAACCATCACAGTCAGAGTCATCGCATACTATGCAAACAAATTTCAGGGCCGTCAGCGTAACAAAGGATTATTGCATGATAATAAATCAGTGATGCATCATTGATGTAAATAATGAACAGCAATGGTGCAAGGTGACTGCCCTGTGGTACACCCGACGTATGTTTGATAGGTTAGATATGGTTGATATGGTTGGTTGACCTTTCATAGACCCATGCTGAAAGGGCATAAGAAAAGGTCTACAGTGGAAGTAAAAAAGCATTTAAAAGTTCCTATGTGCCCGAATTTTGGCTCAGCCGATTGAACTGTCATTAAATTGGTAGATTCTTACGGAGGAGCTCGATTCAGCGCTTCCGTATATATGGCTCATGATAGGTTGCCGCCGTCGAACGTATTTACCGTACTGTACTGGCATACCGCATCAAAGAAACCAACCCTGCTGGTTGGCTGTGACGACAATGCCAGGCACATTCTTTGGGGCAGCACTGTAATAAATGAAAGAGGTGAGTCTCTTTTTGATTTTATTATTAACTCTAGGTTGTCGGTGTGTATTGTGGGCACAACTCCCACCTTCAGCTTTTGCAGCACGGAAAGTTTTGAGGGCTGGGAAGAGGTGCTTGACATTACACTACTTACAAAAAGTGATCTCCTTAGTTTTGTATTTGGTAATAAAAAGTAAAAATATTGAAAAAAAATTGGACTAGATCTATACTAAGACAAAGTAATAGAATTAAAAAGTTATTCTAAGCTGCTGTTTAGGTACGGAACTATATAGATGCACACAGTGTTGCTTTCACTGATTTTTTACAGGTGGTGCCCTCTGTGGATAGTGTAATTTTATAATATCAAGACCAGGGGCATCATCAATGAATCCGAAACCAACGAATTTCTAGTCAGGATAACTTTTTATGTGTATGTAAAAAGCAATTTAAAAGCAAACCCTGACTAGAAAAGCGTGACATTTTCATCTATAAGGTGTCAACTTGTCATATAAGTTCGTATTGTGTAATGTCGTATGGGATCGGGCAATGTCGTACATCACGTGCAGTTCTTATCCGTATCTTTCTGATGCAACCCAAAAGTGCATAGTAAAATAACAAAAAAATTGATGATAAAAAGCCCACATCTAATCTAAACCTATAAAGTGCAAAATATGTATATAGTTATAAATATAGTTAAATGCCTTAATTTTAGTAGATGACTTACTTTATTACTTTCTTGAAAGTAACAAATCAATGCTCACTTATTTTTAGAGCATGCAGCCCATTCGGCTTAGCGTATGCGCTTGAGGCAGTTAATATTAAAGTGACGGGAGAGAAGTGTTTGAGTGGAAAAAAAATTTACGATTTGTGTTCTTCGAAAATTGTCGTGTACGGTATTATTAGCTACCGTATGGTATCACTCTCCGTTCCCCTACCGATATAACTTATGTGTGAATCGAGGTTTTTTCATTTGTAATGAATCCTTTCGATATTTGTAATTAATTCATTCGTTATCAGGTGCTCAAAAGGCCACATTTGTAGCGAAACCTACGCTATAGAAAGGAAAAATACTACTTGGGGATTCAGAATTGACTTGAAGTTTTTTCAGTAAATGATATAACTATTACCTTAAGTGCTTATGAACATTCATTTTTACATCCAGTGTGTCCACCCAAGCGAACTACTGAACAATTAGTAAAGCAAAAATTCAAATTTTTCTCACTTTACTTGAACTGCTCGAGAGTTAAGGAGCTCTTTGGTCCCAAAGCAATTTTTAGCTTCCCTCGAAAAGCGTTCCGGCCCTCATTCGGGTGTTTTTAGTCGTAAAGTTTTTTTCCACAATAAAATCACAGCCTATGATAGCTTACCGTCAATTAGAAGCTGGGGAACCATCTAGCCGTATTTTTTATAACCCGAGCAGAACTGAATGGGTCCGGGACCTCGCAACCAAGACAAGATTTCCAGAGTATCGCCATTAGCATATCCATCCGGCCCAGTGTTTCGCGCAATATCAGGGAATGGCTTTAGAGAATCTGCTTATGGCATGCTATTTAAATTTATAATCGTCAGAGACTCTCTTATATTTCATAAAAAGAAAATTACAAAAAGCCATCTGAATGGAAAGCCTTCTGCCTTAGAGTGCGGTTCAGCGTAGCAGTAGTAGGGGTGCGAATATTTCTCGGAGGATATCTCAGGTCAACACTGGGACGGAAATAGCACAATTTTCGTTATTTTTCGCCCGTTTTTCAAGGAAGGTGTGGCCCTAGAATACGCGGTTAAATCAACTGCACGACAAACGGAGACACGCTTATAAGAGATTTATTCGGTCTAAATAACTTTTCCATTAGTGGTCTTCCCAGCTGAAACTGTCTTTTGGAAACTTCGAGGTGACTTTGTTGTTTTGCTTTTAGATGCGGATGAAGAGGAAGGAGAGAAAAAACATTTTGAAACGGCTAGACCTCTTGCCCTTTCGAGTTATGCATTTCGGCATTAAAGGATCAATTAAAAGAGACCATTAAGGACTTCTCAGTCTTATCGCCTTCATTGCCGTAGTTATAATTTTTCGCAGGAGCTCTCTAAACAACGACCTTACTCCTTTGTTTCATTGAAAAAGAAACCTGAAGTAAAAAATAAAGAGCTCTTTTAAAAATTACGTGCAGACGCAGGGACAGATAACATCGCAGCGACCAAGATAAGGAATGGAATAAAAAGCACTCTAATCGTGGACAGGACTCGCGTTTTCTAGCTTTCCAAACAGTGACTGCCGCTGTCCTCGCTGGCTCTATTTGATATTTCCTCCGCAGCACTTCCCGCCGGCGAACTGGGCAAATATTTAGCCGGAATCGGGGAAGACACTTCTTCCATTACAAAGTAGCAATTTATCTATTCTCTAGGAACTATCAAAAGTTGATGAATGCGAGCACAAGTCGGCACTTAGCGCTTAATTACTAAAGCTGCGCTGCTCCATAAAAGTTGGTTTGATTTTCAAAGGCATTCGTCTCTCGTCCGAAGTACGTGGAGTGATATAAAGAGTCACGATCGTAGTTGCGGGGGATATAAAATTCCTTTGATCATAAACAATGGCACTTCGTGTGCTTAAAATTGATTCAGTGGAAGCGCTCGAGAGCCGCTGATTAAATTCAGTTTGGTTTTCGTGTGAGAAGAGAGCGTTCCATGCGAAAGCAGACATTTTTATTTAACACGGGTGTAGGTTATTCACAGTAAACTAGGTTTGCATTGTACATCAAAGGGCTCAGTATTTTGCGAGCCCATCTGATGACACCTAATGGTATATTGATGCTGCTTTGGAGTTGCCCAGCCAAGTAGCGCAAATAGCAATGTTCTATGGCACCAACAAGTACCTATTAGATTGCGTATTCGTAATTAGGTAGCACAGCTTTTATTACTCTTGATTCAAACTTAAGATTTCCGTAGTAACTAAACACACACATCAAAAATTCCTCTGCTGTTGTCAAATATAATTGTTTGAGTGCTTCGTTTGTGGTAAATCGTAGTCACTGAATTATTTATTTGATGCAAATCTTTTTGATTTGATACCATAGAAAATGGTCTGAAGTAAAGCTGCTTGCAAATAAAGTAAATGTTTCAGGCAAAGACTTTACTTAATATCACTACTTAAATATTCACTTTAGATAAGTGTAAGCGCATAGGGCAATATAAAAATATTTGTAACAAAAATTATTCAAAGATAATTTTATTTTATTGTCTCAAAATCAATTATTTAGAGATTGGATAGTTTGAAAATGTTAAATATGGACTTAGCCAACAAATTTAAAAATGAAATTGTTGAAATAGTAAATAAATTCTACAGAGTAATAACAGCTAACGGAAAATAGTAAATTTGAACTTCAAATCCTACTATAGGGGTTAGGCACCATACAAGATAGGCAATAAAATGGGAAATTTAAAAATAATCCAGTAAAAATAGACAAAAAAAGGTGTAACTTCGGAAAAATTTTCATAGAGCTGAAAATTGGTACAGGTCTTAAATACATTATTACAAATCAAATATCAAAAGGCCGCGCCTATCCTACTTCTGCTAAAAATTTTATTCAAGGTCAAATGTAAAAAATATCGGCTTTTAGCATATTTGTCATACTGGTCAGAAAAAAGTTGTAAATCATGCAATCATCTACAAAAATTGTTGGGATTGCTGTTTTCCTACGAATTACCATTCCTGAAATAATGGTATTTAAAAAAACCCGCAAATACTAATATACACTCATAACGCCTCCTGCAATCAACGGTCTATTTTCTCGGCTGTTTTTGCAGACACGACGAAAGTGACAGTACCAGAGCAGGGCAGAGGGTATTTCCGATGTTTGAAATCGCCATATCTCAGGAATGGCGATTCGTAGCAAAAAAGTGTATCAACAATTTTTGCACAATTCCATGATCCACAACTCTAGTCTAACTTCTGACTTATTTTTACGATAAAACTTACCGTTTAAGGTAGGTGACCACCTTGGAAGGCTGAAAAATGCAACATTTTCAATAATTTGTTTTCAGGCCCTGTATAAGATATTACAATGATTTTTTTTCAACTTTAATTTGAAGCTTATTAAATACAAAAATACTTGATGTTTTTTAATTTATCTTTTTAACAACTATCCAGGAGTCCCATGGCGGACAGTTAATCTCAGGATTGGTGAATCTGAAGATTAAAAAAAAACACGGCATCTTCAAAAGAAAGGTCCCTTACGAGACAATCTACCTAAATTTGCTAAAAAAAAATTGCGAATGTTTGAATAAAAAGTTGAAAAAAAACTCTGCCAAAAAAAAATGTTATATTATAATTAAACTGTTTTGGCAAAATGTGGTAGATTGGCTTACAATACATCTCAACGAACAAAATAAGACCTAAAACATTGAAAACGTCGAGTAGTTTCGGAGAGTAACTGTCCGCCATTTGAAAAAAAGTAGTTTCGAGAAAAACGCGTTTAAAGTTTTTACTCGCTAATACACAACACTTCTATCAATAAACGAACAAGCACTGAGAACACGTGTAAAATACGTTAAAGAATATGTTATAATGCCAGTTATACCTGAAGTGAACTAAAAACCGGTATCTTGGAGAGAAATGATACACAATAGATGCCACGTGATCTAACAGTTGCCTGCGCTGAGTCAGCACGTAATAGAGTGATTAGAGAGAATTTCACTAAGTTAAAATTCGAATTTTTGGAAAAACATTTTTGAGAGTGATTTTTAACAGTAAGAAGGATTGAGAAAATGAAAAAAAAATAGATTTTTTTAAATTTACAAGGTGGTCTTTACCCTTAAAGGAAATATGCGAAAAACCGACCTCAGCCTTTTTTCTGTTTGATCTTTGGCCACCATGCAAGAGCTGCATACGTGACCACGGGCCGTTGTGTAAAGCCAGTACATGATCTTCAGCTTCAGTCCCCAAGCTTTGCCTGCAAAGCTGCGACAGATGTAAAGCGAAGTTGCTCTTTTAGGCAGTTTAGGCAGATGGGGATTCCAAGTGCGTTTACTCTCTAGAGTTACCCCCAGGTGTTCACTTGAAAAGTTCATTTCCGTACCAATAATGGAGCTATAAGATTATGCTTCCTCCTTTTGGTGAACGGCATCAGAACTGGCATTGATGCTGAGGCGATACCTTAGGCACCATCTGCGAATCATGGACAGTAGTTCTAGCATTAGATTGGAGACAGTCTGATCGTAGCCCTGAACGTTGAAGCCCGAGCGAGTCAGCTCTGTTAGGAGATTGTCGATAACAATCGACTACAGTTGTGGTGACAGCACCCATCCCTGCGGACAGCTTTTAGCGGCGACAACTATGACCGATTTCTCCCCCAATTTCGCCGTTATCCTCCTGCTCTTGAGCATGGAATCCATCCATTTTACTCTGGCCGGTTCAAAACCTTTTTCCACAGCAGCTTCTTTGATTGCCTCGAAGGAAGCATTTTATCAAAGGCTCCTTCTATATCGGCAAACGCACATAGAGCAATTTCCTTGGCTTGAAAAGTTTTCTCAAGGTCTTTGACTAGTGTGTGAACAGCAGTTTCAGTAGACTTGCCAGCTTGATAAGCAAATCTTTTTAGAACACTTTCATTAAGATGTAAGTGCAAGATCTTCTCCATAGTTTTAAACAAAAAGGAAGTGAGACTTATAGGCCGAAAGGACTTCGCTAGCGTGCTGTACCTTTTGCCTGCCATGAAAGTTACCCTAACGTCTCTCCAGTTTCTTGGTATATAAAGAGTAGTCATCTCGCCCTGGAGACTTATAAGGTTTGAAGGTGTTGATGGCCCTCTTCACCTTACTGGGAGTAAAGATTTTCCCTGCCAGACTTTTACTTCTTTTCAGTGATCGGTAATCGGCTATACCGATCAAGTCGGGGTGGGGTAAAAACAAACAAATTTGATTTTTGTGGGAAACTATAAGTTTCTTTCTTTTCCTATAATACAGAGTGATTTTTTTTGGTGAGTTTCTACCAGAATTTTTTTTAATAACTTTAAGCGGGTATTCTAGTCTAGAATTTCGAAAAAATCGATTTTTCATATTTTTAAAGACCAGACCTTCAAAAATATGTCCACCAAAGGAATTTTTAAAATTCCAAATATTTACAGAGTTATAGCTATTTTAGTGGCACAGCGAGTAAACCGGACCTGACACAGTGAATCGCACAATAGGCGGTAGACGTTCCCTGACTACCTGAGGGTGAATTATCCTACAGAAAGTCTTTTATACACTGTGTGCAGTGCAGCTCAGTTTGCTCTGAGGTATCGTAGATTGCGTACTCTGTGTGTGTGCAGTTCAAAAACAAAAAAAATTGTGAGTGGTGATGTACACACTGCCTACAACTTTGCTCAAATCTTTAAGGGGGGCGATACCTTTAGAATTTTCAGAAAATGGATTTTTTTTACATAATTCGAATATATAAAATGTTAACAATATACTGTCAAAAGGGCAAATCAAAATATTGAATATTAATGGAGTTATTGGGAAAAACGTCAGAGCCAGGTAGTCGGAGAGCTTGGGTCGGAGCAATGCCTCGTACTGTGACGTTTGTGTATTCTTCTGTGTCATAATTTACTCTCTTACTTGGCGACGATATAAAACAACATCTTCTACCAATTTACGAAGATTTATCCAGAGAATATTTACTGGAAAGATGCTTGGGTGGCCATACCCAGAATGCCAACGAGAGTTTCATGCAAACTTTGAACGCGATTATCTCGAAACTGTGTCTTCAAAAACTGCTAGCACTGTAACTCAAAAAGTTATTGACCGGTTAGGCTGAAACATTCAGAGGTTTCTCTTCATAGTGCTATCGGAAGGATGTACCTAAAAGTTTAAAGATATCGGGTTAACAAATAACTTTTTTTGGGGTCAAAACTCTTGAAAAATAGCCAAAAATCAGCCGACATAAATTTTAATTTCCAACTATTTTATTATTTTATAGGTTTATCCTTCCCTTTAATATGTTAGTAATCGACAAAAAAAAACTTTTTTATTTCCGATAAATAGAACCATTTTGACAGTGTTAGCAGTTTTCGATGTCTCACGGGAGACGCTTGAGGAAATATTCTGCAGAGCCGCCATTTTGTGAACAAACAAAAAAAAAACTCATGTTTTTGTACACTTTAATAATGTATTAACAATATGTCAAAAGTAATAAATGATCCAATTATTGTATCACCTTAAAAAAAATTCATTAAAATTGACTGATTTCACCCGTTCTAAAGGTATCGCCCCCCTTAAAACGCGTTTTTCTCGAAACTACTTTTTCCAACCCGTCTGACATGATTTCTCAAGTTCTAATGAACCGATTTACTTGAAATTTGGTGTGGAAGTTCTTTATATGTCCCTCTATCGTTGGAACTAGAATTATGTAAAAATTTTGTTTTTTACTATTTAAAAAAAAATCTTTGAAAAAAAGGGCAAAAAATCGATTTTTTTTTCAAACAGCCGCCAATTTGTGAAAAAATTATTTTTTCATTTCCCTAGTTCAGACGATAACGACATTCTTACTGATTAAGAATCTTTTTTCTTTTCTTTTTAGAAGGGTTGGAATCGTATCAAGAAGGACGCACTCTTATTTTTCATCCCCCCAATTCACCAACCTGAATTTTTTTTAATTTCCAAAAATTTTTTTTTAATTTTTTTTTTGTATTGTTAAAATATTAATAAATATCTATGGCTAGTGAAAATATTCTTAGTTTTTTTTTATCGAATTTTTAAAAACACCTAAATTTTTTACTTTTAGACTAGAATACCCCCTTAAAATTTCTTTTTAATTTATTTCTTTATTGAAATTTAATTTGGGCTTACACAATTTATTCTGTCACTTCTTGAAAACGATATCTATGATCAACATTTGAAGCCACACACACATCAGCCCTTTTTCCGGCATTTTTCACGTGAAATTTCAGCGACATCGTTACGAATGTTAGCCTTATGTTCTTCAAGAGACTCTGATCGATTAGCATAAACCTTGTTTTTTAAATATCCCCACAAGGAAAAATCAGGAACGGTCAAATCAGGTGAACGAGGTGACCAGTCGTAACCCCCGTTTTTTTAGATTTATCGATTGGGGAACATCGCCTTCAATAAATTGATTCTTTCGCGTGCAGAATGGCATGTTCCATCGTCTTGTTGTAATGCTCCATTCCATTTTCGTCATAGCCACATAGCTACACAGGACTAACATACTTCGACGTGGACGTGCTTTAACTTTAGGCCTCTCGGTTGCCAGTGAACCACTATCACGAAATTTTGCCACTAAACGTTGGATTGCCTTTGGTGTTGGAACCTTCTTCGAACGATATTTTGCACTGTACCCTCGTTGCGATAACGTAAAAGAGGACTGATTTTGAAAATAAGATTCAACAATATCGGATTTTCCTTTTGGCGTGTAATGATCGTTATATTATATTAAAATTAAGTTAAAATTGTGCTCAACTGAAGTTTGTGACAAGCGCTGTCAGATGGCAATTTGACAGATGCTGTCATAATTATTAAAAAAAAAATTAGGCACCAAAAAAATCAACCTATACATATACAGGGTGTTTCATCTATGGGGGACAAAAATATCGTGTGGTGTGATTGGGGGGGGGGGGGGGGCAATCTCAATCGTTTGGAAGTTGATTACAAAAAATCGAGATTATTTTATTTTGGTCTTCTGATCTACTCCACCCAGCGACATCAAACTCACGCTAAGCAACTACTATCTCAATTTTTTTTCACAAAATGACACCAACTAAACGTATTACCATTAACTGTAATGGTCATTTAAGTTATGTTTGTTTTGTAAAAGACAAAATTTTGTTTTTTGATTCCACAAAAAGTTTCTTTCATATAAATCTGTGTATTCTTTCTGGAGGTCCGGAAATCTGAAAAGATTTGTAGGTCCTGAGTGAAACTTACAAGTTCATTTGGACTAGGAATTCCCATTGTTAAACAAAAGTAGCTTATATATTCGTAACTGATAAATCGGGTGACTTTATTTGAAACTCTTAGCTTACAAACTGTCATCTAGACAGAAAGCTCCCCCGAAATGCAATAATATTGTATTCGTTTTTTGTACAAACAATAACAAAGAGTCTCTTGAGGTCAGAGTAAGCACGATTTCCTATAGAAAAATTAAATCGAAATATTCATGTCCAATGGATATCCCCATTTTAATGAATGGGGGCGAATAAGGGTATTTGCCTTCTCGACCCACGACAAATTTAAACCTTTGTGCAAAGAGAGATTCTCCAAGTCTTGCCAAAGCCGACAGGCTTACATTGTTAGCTTAAATCGAACGAATGGCGAATTACGGAGACTTTAAGACCTAGATTGAAGCGTCCGATGGGAACCATAAGAAGACGACAATCCGAGAATCTCCTCTTTCAATTTTTAAATTTGAAAAGTATTAACCAGGCTTATGACAAGGGAATAAGTTATAAGACCATAAATTATCCCCCAGACGGATTAGGCAAATTGAGGTTGTGCTTTCCAAAGAATTTCTCCTTTTCAGACGTCCTCCTGAATTATGAACAAATTTCCATTTACTGATGGCCCTTTCAATTTTCTTAATGGCAAAGCCTAAGCGCTTCGGGCTTAGTGGACGTGTCTATTTATTTTTTAATATTGCTGGTTCCACTCAAAGCTAACCAAAATACTTCCGTCCTTTAATCTTTAGAAGTATCAATTTTCTCGAAAGGTACAGAAAGAAATACAATCTAGCGTCCTTAGCACCTTTCAAGATGCGAAAAAGAAAATCATTTCCTAATTAAATCGTTTCGCGTTTTCGAGGATAAGGCTTTTTATTACGATCGTTTCCTTGTTTCTTTGGCCTTGTGTATGCGATTATCATTTCTTTGCACCATAATAAATTGCAGGATTTTTTCCATTTATTCTATTTCGTTAACTATATTTGAAAAAAGGGCGGGTCATTTGGCGGAGTGGGAAAACTATGAAATGCAATCAATACCGTATACCATTAATAATTGTCTAAACATACTATCTACACAGAGAAAAAATATAAACTTCCATAGAAGAACTTGCCACTTGTGCTTACAGACCAGAACCCTTACAGGGTTCAGTTATAAAAGATCAAACCATGTGCTCAAATTTCTCATGTGCCGTATTCTAGAATAGAACAGATTTTGCATTTATTACTTTCGGAGAAAAGAAATGTTCATTAGGCTTGAACCCCCTTCTGTGCGTCATTGCAATATACAAGTAGAATCCTCATATGAACTAAACAGGTACTTGAATGGTTTCGATGAGTAGATTGGAGTGCACGCTTGAGCAAATTAAGGATGGAGCATCCCCACTTAATATTTGAAGTATTTCTTTTCTTATTATTGCACTCTCAGCTGGGCGCCAAAAACAATTCCACTTACAAGGCAGACGAAGCGTTACCAATTTATTTTGCACGAGGATCCCATATCACGCCTAACTGGTGGGGTAATACAATTAATGTTTCCACGGACATAATGATCAGGAGTCATGGCTTTCGGCCGGGTCAGTAAACGACTGCGAGTGTCGACTTGAAGCTTCAGTTGGCTTTAAGGTAATGCTTCGGTGAAATTATGAAAAATTAAGCAAAAAAAGGGATGGGGAGTGTAAAAGGCAATTTATTTTATGGACCTCGAAATTTATTTATCTTCTCGTTTAGGGCGGCCATGAGTAGCCCATCCGTTCACCGGCGTTAAAAATGCGGTAAAAATTTGACACCCATGAATTATTCATCCGATTCAAACTGTAGGGGTCGGCCTGGCAGGCATCTGTGTACTGCTGACAAGCCAGATCATCTTCGTGAACGTATTATCACTCGTTCATGAATTTTTATTTAAAAATACTCAGACTGTTTACCAGGCCGATAGGAAATCCTCCACTTGAAACTTATATAGCCCGAACAGTCCCGGACTCATGGTACATCCGCCATGATTCGAAGGAAAGTTCTTTATCCCCTGCCTTTTATTTTCCTTCACCAGCAAATTATTTCCTTTTGCTGGACCTTTTATTACCGTCCGATCATAAATGGGAGTGGGCTCAGTGCCGTTACATAAATCAGAATTTTATTGCCAGCCTTTATGGATTTTTATCCCGAAATATACGTTGCCGCTTTTCGCTTGGGGGATGCAAATAATATCCCAAAAATCTTACATAAGTGATATCGCTTTCTTCGTGGAAAGGTGGACAAACAATTTGAATTTTCCATTTATTACTTATCGGGTGAATAAGAAGTAACCTGTGCGGCTCTCTTTATGTATATTCGAGGTACTTGTCTTTATTGCGAATTTATTATCCGACCCAAAAGAAATCTGGGAAAATTGTGACTTCTCTTTGATGAGCTTAAATGGAAGTGGGAATCAACTCTAAAACGACCACAAGCCAAATTGCCTATAATAGGAGGTAAGCGGATTTTAAAGTTAAAGAAGAAACACCATATATTATAGACAAAAGGTGCATTTGAGAAAAGTTATTGTTAGATGTAAAAATTCAATTCATTAAAAGTGAAATGCAGATCCGAGCAATTAAAATCATAAATAAATTTATTAAATGTTTGGCGCGTTTTCGGGCTTCATATTTTCTTCTAACTAAATACCTTCGAGAAACATCGGAGTTTATTTTAACAACACATCATATATGCGATTATATCTCACCGTTTCCTAGCTCCCACTTAAGAAAACACTTTGCAAACAAATAAATTTGAATTTAGGTGCGGGATTCACTAATTTTAATATGTGGTACGTGGCAAACATTACTCACAATAGTCCTAAGTAAATATTATCCCATCAAATTTTACTGGCTGTAACTTTTTAATGAGACCAGACTACGCAGGGGTGATAATGACAGCCACTTTGTTTAAAAATTTAATTAAACTTTTCTTGCGGTAAAGATCTATTTACTAGACGATTTAGAGTTTAATGAAGTGACATTTATTTTGTTTATTAAATGTTATTAAATGCGGCAGTAGAAATAGTCAAACTTTTTTGCTCAACAACACAATGTTTCCAAGATTTTGTTTCACAGGCTTAGTCTCATTTTACTGCTGAAAGTGGGAGTCTCCTCTGATATGTTGCAATGCCTGTTTGATAAATGCTGAGGAAAGTGATGTTGGAGGCGCAACGTGTTGGAAATTACTTTTTATTAAGAAATTTGTAGACAGGGTAGTGTTATCTATACAGGACAGCGGGTGATGTGATAAGGAATGATTTGTAATGAACAAAAAGCAGAACACATTTTGGTTCACTGTAACTGACAATAAGTGAAAACCTCATCTTTTTAGATTCAGCATACTATTTTTAAGCATTTTTTTATGAATACCTTCTCGGGTGTGTAATATTATTGTATGTAGTGACCTAGATGTAAATAAACTCTGTGTTATCGAGATCTGTTATTGTCTCTTATATTTTATACATTTGTTCGAACTTTCTGTTATTAATGGGCTAGCCATATCTTTAAACTATGTGAGAATTTTATTTCATAATCAAATCAGCGCGCCAACTACTACTACGATTATCTATCTTGAACTTACAACATAAATGGCAATCCTCCTGATATCCCTGCTGTCTTTATATACAACAAATGTCGATACAGACATGACATGCGGTAGGAAGAAGTAATTCAGTGCAATTCACGAAGTGCCTGTCCATTTTTGTGAAACTTGATTCATCCCAACCCTCAATAGTCCATTCACGACAAACAGAGTTCGGTATTCTCCCAATCAGCTAAACGGTCATCGACCAAATATGACAAAAGTGGTACTCTGGTTTCGTTGGTTTACGATAAGAGTCGTTAGAATTGACGTTCTCAGTCGTGAATCGACAGAATCAAAGGGAAAAGGAAAGATGTAAGTAATCCTTATACATACAAGACATATTATAAATAATTTAGGGTCTAAATAACAAATAAGAAGCAATTCGAATGTCTGAATTGCTTGATGGAAAATAATGTGGGAGTTGCCAGAGGTTTTAACCAATTCAATGATGGGAAGGAGAATTTTACAAAAACCTGGGAAAATTTTTTCGATAAATTGGCTCTCCTACATGGAATAAGGATGAGTGCCAAAAGGTTATGGTACTTTATTCATAGAGATTGATCTCCGTTCTCCTTTACCACTTTCATAAAACACTCTATGCCGCTCATTTTGTTAAGTAACCAAATAAGTCTGTGAAAGAATCAGATCAAAATTTTTTTCGTGTGCCCAACAAAAGCCTAATATTCGAAAGTTCACAGAAAAAACCTTTATGTTAGACAGGTAGCACATACCGATGAGGTTGTTTGCATTTTCTCACTGTGCACTCAGGTGATACTTTGCATTTGTGTGCGTCGCTAGCTCTCTCTAGTCGCCAATGCAGGTTGGTGTTATTTCGTTGAGAGATTTAAAAAACGTGAACTCCTTAAAATGCAATTATAATAAATAAATAGCTGTTCTTTAGCTTTAAAAGTGATGGGTAAACATCATGTAAGGTGTTTGGAGTGTGGCATTGCGAGGGATAATTATCAGGAATTATGTATTGTATCTTTATGAAAAATAGAAAAGGTTCAAAATAAAATTATGCACCGTGTGAAGCATTTCAATTTTCATAGCATCTCTCCCCAAATTGTTCGGAAAGATAAGGAAAAACGTCAAGAGTGCCCCTTCTTGTAGGATAGATCAAATATTGTTTGGCGATGTTTTCGACCCGAAACCACTCTTTTAATTAGAGAGCGGTATGGATACTTGGATGATCGTGTTGGAAAATCCACGGCATTGATCCTCGAACTGCATCTACTTCAGCGACTGCTCTTTGAAGAAGGCTGATGTACTTCACAGCAACTTGTCTTCCAGTTAATATTACAAGTTCTAAAGGCCCGTTATAAGTAATTGCTCCCTATACCATATAGTCCGGTCAAATTAGACATTTCAATTTGCAATAATTCGCATAGAGCTGAAAATTGGTACATACCTTGGGGACATTATTATAAATAAAATACTAAAAGTCCCCATCGATCCGACATCTGCAAAAAAATTTATTCAAGGTCAAAAGGTCAAAAAAATGGTTTCTTCAATTTTTTCGGTAAACGGTAAGTTTTATCATTAAAATAGATCACAAAAATTGTCCTTATATTTTTTTTCTAAGAATCACCATTCCTGTGATATTGCGATTCTAAATCACCGAAAACAATAATATGAACGCTGAACCGCCTATGCACATCATCGGATGTTTAATATGAGTAAAAATATAATACTAAAATATAATTTTGGTTTGTGTAACTTATACATATAAATTATACGAATGTGAGAGTATAGACATAAAAGAAACTCAGTCCGCATAACATGAACCTTGAAATATAGAACATAAATGCTAGTTACATCGTCGATGGAGGATATTTATTACACCGCGTTGTGTGCGATCGAGAAAAAACGTTCAACGTTATTTTTGATAAATACGTTCAGTATGTACATAGGAATTGTGGTCATAGAGTGTCTATAGAATTTGATGGCTATACTGATAATAAGAAAAACATTAAAGCTGCAGAACAGCGTCGTCGAACCACAAAAACATCTTCATCTTCTGATGTCGTTTTTGATCAATTTATGACAGTTCCAACAAACCAACAACAATTCCTTGCAAATACTCACAACAAGGTTCGCTTCATTTTAATATTATGCGAAAAATTCACAACTGCAAATATTTTAGTGAATCAAGCTGATAATGACGCCGATGTCCTCATAATTGAAACAGCCATAGAACAATCCAATACAATAATTACAACTATCGTTGTCGGTGAAGATGTTTACTTATTAGTTCTACTGACTGCACGAACTCCAATTGATAAGATTATTAACTTTTTGAAACCCGGGAAAGCTCAACAACCAACAGAAATATATTCATCGAAAAGTTTATCTGCTTATCCAAAATGTCAAAATCATAACTTATTTTTACATGCAATAACTGGCTGCGATACTACATCATCATTTTTCAGAAGGGGTAAAACAACAGTATTTAAATAATTTGAAAAAGATGATTTCATTAATTGCGCAGAAGTATTTCAAAAGATCGACTCTTCTCCACAAGACATCATCACAAACGGGATTCGCTTTCATCTTGCTCTATATGGAGCTCAAAAAAAAATTGATTGTTTAGACAAGACAATATATTTAAGTTTTGTAAAAAATACACGAAACAATAAAAGAGTGCAATTATCTTGTCTTCCTCCAACATCTGCTTCTGCTAGTCAACACTTATGTCGAGTATACTATCAAGTTGAAGTATGGCTAGGCAATCAACTGGAACCAGAAGACTGGGGTTGGAAATTAGTAGATAATACTTTGGAGCCAATTCAAACTTTACTCCCACCTGCTCCGGACAGACTTCTCAACACCATCTTTTGCAATTGCAAAATGGGTTGCAATGGGGTGCAAAATGTAGGTGTAAAAAAGTCGGGTTATTTGTTCACCAGTATGTACTAATTGCCAAGGCCAGTCTTGCTCCAATGTTCAACAGATGAAGATTTTTATGATATCAATAAGGAGACAATTGATATATCTTTTCCACATATCCAGCTAGAAGAACAAGAAGAAGAAGAAAGCGAGAAGATATAACTATTGAAGTGGCATTTGAAGATTATCAGTCGGAATAACATCTTCCCGAAACCAACAATAATTCGTGCGATTTAAGTCATTTTGAATAGTACCATTTTTCAGTTATCACAGTATTTTTTAATAAAACTTAGTCAAATAGATCGTGGACCGGGGACACCACGTTAAGAAAAAACGCCGAGTACACTACCTCACAGGTGGTGCGGAAATGTGTGCATATTATGTAAACTACGACTTCTTCAAGTTTTAGAATCGCAATATCTCAGGAATGGTGATTCTTAGAAAAAAAAGTATGAGAACAACTTTTGTAGATAATTTCATGATGTAGAATTTTTGTTTTATTTATTTTTATGATCCCCGTTTACCGGAAAAAATTGAATTTTTTTGACCTTTTGACCTTGAATAACTTTTTTTGCAGATGTCGGATCGATGGTGACTTTTAATATTTTATTTGTAATAATGTCCCAAAGGTATGTACGCTGTATGCGAATTATTGCAAATCTGCCTTAATTTTTTCGTCTATTTTGACCGGACTAATAAGCGATTCTTGTCGGTATAATGGCGGCTCAAAAAACGATGTTTTCTTCGTAGATCGTGAAAATAGTAAGAGAAGCGTTTTTCGTCAGTAAAGACTAGACTATTGCACTGCTGCTGCTTCTAACTGATGTGATTTCTGGCAAATTTAACCGATCACTTCGGTGACGTTGTTGAAAAGTCGGGTTCTTCTTTAGTCGAAGCCGTCTCTGCTTTAATAAATAGTCCGCCGAACAGTCCGTACGCTAGCCCAATTTGACGTGCTGATTGTGAAGAGTATGAGACAAGGCGCAAAATATTCCTCCGATATTGTTCTGTAGTGGCTCTAACTACTCTTCCATTATAGTGTCGTCCATATCCTTTTGGATCTCCCAAGAATGAACAAACAACGCTTTCGCTTCGATTGGTTTGTCGAGCAATTTCTCTCCAAGAATATCCTTCTTCTTTTAATATTCCTATTCTACCAAATCGTAGAAATCGTTTCTGAACAGCCTCGATGCGATTTGCATGCATTTTATAGTGCGGTATACACATTATTGATGCATATTCAATTATTGGCCGGACAAAAGCACAATAAAAAGTCTTAAGTAGATAGGGATCAGAAAGGTCCAGTTGTATATTACACATATTTGCCAATTTAAACCGTGCATACCTATCGAAATGCTCCGCGGTGTATACATTTGTATATGCAGACAAACGAATTCATACTCTTTACCCTCATATTAATACCATTGCAGAGGGAAGAGGAAAATTCTTGAAATATTTCGCGATGGAATTCAATTGTGGCAACTTGCCTCTTCCTGTAGGGCTTAAGTGTTATACCCTCGACGTGTTTTTAAAATTCCATTCCGTATCTGTTCTGTGTTTCGCACATGGAAGACATTTCTTCCCCATGCGTCCTTAACGAAGTTAAATTCTCAGTCGCTTACAAGGGGCAGGAAATGCAGACTGGGAAAGTTAAATTGTAGACGGTAACTTCTGTCATAAGAACAAATCTTGCTCGACTTGAAGAAAGTTCGCAGTTATTGAAACTTTTACACAATTTGTATTCTGACTGGGAGCCGCACTTTTTCTAGGAATTCGTCCTATGAAACTTTATGAGGAGTAAATACATGGCTGGTTCTCATAGGTGGGTCATGTCGCTCCTATCAACGTTAACCATGACTAGCCTGCATCGTTTAGCAATTTTTAAGTACTAAAAAACCTTGCCTGATACAAAAGGACTCCGAGTCGATGGACGTGAGCAGATTCGATAAGTGGGTACAGCTGCCCGGAAAATATGTGGAAAATTCCATGTTTTTTAAGAGACGGTTTGCCGCTACAGTGTTATGTTATTTCGTTTGGTACGTTAGGTGCATTAAACTTATCTCGCTCAAGACGAGGACAATAAGTTCGAGGTCGGGCGGGAAATTGTGTCTTCCACTTTAGAGTGCAGCAGTATTTGCAGGTGGAAAAGCTGTTGTGCACTGTTGAGCCATGTCGGAACGTGGAATGAATGTGAAGCTGTGCAGAACTTCAGATAAGAAAACAAAATTTAATGTTTGTATTAAACTATTTGGAGATCCAATAGGTTTTGATTGCCGATTCCAGATGTTTTGATTGAGAATAATTTCGATGTTCATTTTTATGGTATTCTGCTGTGATGCACTCCCTTGCATCATAAATGCACCTCGGAAGTCGCTCAGGAACATATGTACTTCCAGAGATGCATTGTAATGAAGTTATGAAACATTGTGGAGAATGTAACAGACCTGGATGCCTTATTCCTAAATTTTCTATTTCCTGCAAATAATATTTTGAATATCTTTAATTCGCCACTTGCCCTTCGGTGCCTGAGTGAAGGCTTTTCGTACAACGTTAAATTCTGCATACCATTTTGTGCCCAATCAATAACAACTAGGTGGTCGATTAACCTCCAAATTCAATTTGTTCTTGTCATGTTCTCTATAAGCAAATTACACTAATTGAATAAGTTTAGCATACTCTCCTCAATTTCACTTGTTTCCACAATTACAGTACCTACTACTGGAAATTGATCTTGAGAGCACATCATACGAGTTCCCATAGTCCTAATTGATCCTTGTGGAATAATTAAGTAATTCTGCAATCTGAATATTAAGCAAGGTTAGTTTAGAAGGTACTTCGATTTACAGATGAAATGAAGTTCTGTGTCACTGGTGCATAAAAAGTGAATAAGGTGAAGTGTATGATAGCGAACGTCGCATAAATTGTGCGAATGTGCTATTGAAGCAAATCACATAAGTTGTTTTTGGATGCCACTGATGGCAAATCTTGTTGAATGCTTCTTTGAAGTCCATGCATATGCGATTTGATACAAGTCCGGAGATTAAGCGGAGCACTGTAAAGCGTTGAATAGAATCATTTTGCTACATTCTCTCTTGCAGTATATGAATTCTAGCATTATCAAATATAAAAACGGATTCGGGTACAACTTCTTATGTAACTATGGAGAAAAACAAGTTCTAGTATTTCAATAACAACTTTCTGGGAAAGAAGGGATGTTCGACCATCAAATTATTTATTTATTTATTGATCACCAGGTACAATATACCATCTGACAGTTAACAAAGATAAATATATAGAACATAATTTAAAATAAATATACAATACATACATATTTGGATTCAGTTATTAAGTTGTATTAATTCATCAAATATTGGATTAAACTAATTCTTATATACTGAATAACAATTTCTTTAATGCTAACCTATGACAGTGAAAATCTAAATAGGGATAGAACGTATTATACATTTTACAAATATCCGATACTGGTTGAAGAGTGCCGTAATTAGTTCTATGGTGAGTAGGATAAGGAAATCGGGGCCGAGAATTATTATTAATTAGGTTTAAGGGATTAGGAGAGTCCACATCGCCAGCAATGATATCATGCAAGAACAAACTACGTTTAGAGAGCGATGTCATACTTAATAATTTTAATCCGTCCTCATAAGGAGAAAGATTGCAACGATCTGTTCAAGGCAAGTGGCGAAGAGTGAAACGCAGGAACCTGTATTGTACTGCTTCGCACAAAATAAAATTTTTAAGATATAGGGTTCAGTAAGATGCTTAGACCAACGCTTTATGAAGCCTAGAGTTGAGTTAGCCCGATTGATTATATTCTCAATGTGGTATCTAAAATTGAATTTTACATCAATAACACAGCCACACAAAAAAAAAAAAAGTGGGGATTACTTTTGATGCCATACGTCATATCCGTAGTATTTTGGCCTGCTGATCACGAATCCGCGACCAGAATTGAGCCGCGACGTCCAGATTTTTTTCTAACCGCCAAAAAGTGGGTGAAAAACAGGAAATCGTGAAGCAAAATTCGGAAAAAATTTATTTTTGACATTTAAACCATTATTCATATGAATTGAGACCTACTGAGCACGAATCCGTCACCAGAATTGAGCCATCATGTTCTGATTTATTTCTAAAAATTAAAAAAAAAAAAAATTAGAAAAAAATCAGAACGTGATGGCTCAATTCTGGCGACGGATTCTTGCTCAGCAGGTCTCAATTCATATGAATATAGGTTTAAATGTTAAAAATAAATTTTTCCCGAATTTCACGAGTGTATTTTCCACGATTTTCTCTGTTTTTAACCCATTTTTTGAGATTAGAAAAAAATCTGGACGTCACGGCTCAATTCTGGTCGCAGATTCGTGCTCAGCAGGCCAAAATACTACCGATATGACGTATGGCATCAAAAGTAATCCCCACTTTTTTGTTTTTGTGTGGCTGTGTAATCAATCCAAGATCCACAACTTTATCTTGCTGAGACAGAGGTTTGCCGTGAATTTTATACGAAAACTTGAAAATAGAGCTTTGTCGACTAAACGATATAAAGCACACTTACTCACATTTAAAAACATATGATTTTTAGAACACCATTCCGCAAAACTAATGAGTTCTTCTTGTAAACTATAGGCATTTTGTAAAGATTCGGTTGACTTGAAGATTTTTAAGTCATCAGCGTATGCTAAAACATGTGCATTACATATAAGGGTCATTCTTTAAAAAATCGCACAAATTTCATGGAAAATAAAAATTGACATTTTAGAATCGTCTAAGTGCTAATATTTAAACTACTACGACTTGACTTTTTCAATGATGTTCTATGGATATTTCAAAGTTAAGTTTTCCTCTACCTTTTCTGATGCTATTCCTGTTCTGTCTGGCGTTCCACTGCCTGTTCGCTCTTTTCATTAACGACATGTTTCCTCTTATGGGTCATTCTTTTACAAACCGCACACCATTTTAATATCGACATTTTAGAATCGTCTGAAATTTTTGCTACAGATTCTTGACATAAAATTAATCGACTCGTATTTCAGGATTTTGCTCAAAAAAATTTTGTTTCGAAAATATTCACATGTGAATTTTCTCAAATTCATCAATAATAACCTTTTCTGCATTTGAACGCCGCCGTTGCCATCTAAGACTATTCTCGTACAGTTTGATTTTGATGCTTTTGGCACGTTACGCCCGGCAAGGCGGCTCCGCGCAGGCCACCTGACAAGCTCTCGAAAATAATTAATTAATAATTAACTTTGAACCTAATAGAGATAACTCCTTTTTATGTTTTTATTTTTTAAGTAAAACAATAAGTAACAAAAACATATTTTTTTAAATTAACTAAACCTGGGGCAACAGCATAAAAAAACTGTTTAAGCAATTAAATTGTTATAAACTTTTTTAAATGTCAACAATAAATAATTTTTTTAAAAACCATTGTAAAGCTGGCGTAGAAACACGTAAAATAAAAAAAAGTACGTCAATCGTCAATCCAATCATTACAACGGGAAATAATGGATTTCGAATATGAGATGATTGGAGAAAATCTAGCAAATTATGAAAAATTCTCATGTGTATATTTTCGAAACAAAATTTTTTTGAGCAAAATCCTGAAATAGGAGTCGATTAATTTTATGTTAAGAAGCTGTAAAAAAAATTCAGACGATTCTGAAATGTCGATATTAAAATGGTGTGCGGTTTGTAAATGAATGACCGATAAGAGGAAACAAGTCGTTAATGAAAAGAGTGAACAGGCAGTGGAACGCCAGACAGAACAGGAGTAGCGTCAAAAAAGGTAGAGGAAAACTTAACTTTGAAATATCCATAGAACAATATCATTGAAAAAGTCAAGTCGTAGTAGTTTAAATATCAGCACTTTATGGAAAAGCTTAGTTTAGTTTAGTTTGAAAGGGGGCGTTCAGGCTTGAAAAAGCCTATCGTTCACCGCGACCACTAGGATCTATTGTGAATCCCCATCAATATTTTATCCCAAATTTAGCCTCTTATAGAGGCCTAGGATTTTATTGGGAGTCGTTTTCCAAACCTGTTCAGGTGTTGGAAAGGCATCCTCTAATTGAGTTAGTCGGAGCCTTGCTAGGGCTGTACAGTGACAAAGGATGTGCACCGCTGTCTCTGGGGCTTCCGCACAGTAGCGACAGGTGTCAGAGTCAGCTTTCCTAATCTTTTTAAGGTGGTACCTTAAGGAACAGTGTCCAGTGAAGAGCCCAGTAATAGTTCTGAGCTCCTGTTTGTTTAGGTGGAGGAGTTTCTCGACCTTTTCATACGGTGCACCCATGAAGGTCTTTGATTGCCGGCATCCTGGGGTGTTATTCCAGTACCTGAGTCGGCTCCTCTTCTCCCAGCTTTCTATGGCCCCCTTTAGGTGGCATTTAGACACGCCACAGAAAGGTTCTGGACCAGTGAGGGCAGATTCCGCCCCTTGTTTTGCCAAACCATCGGCTATTTCATTTCCTGTATAGCCTGCATGGCCTGGGACCCACATAAGGGTAACCCTGTTGTGGGTTGCTAAAAGCTTCAGGGATTCCAGGCATTCCCAAACCAGCTTTGAGTCTACACTGAAGGACTTGAGCGCCTTTAGTGCGGCTTGACTATCTGTTAATATAAAGATAGTAGAACCATTAATGGTTCTGTTGATGCAGGTATTGACGCATTCTAATATGGCCAATATTTCAATGGAAAGCTTATCAAATACCTTTATAAAATCAGTGTAAACAGAATCGAGTTGTCTGTATTTCTCTAAATTTGTTAAACAGTAACTTGAAAATTCAACCAGATTAGGTACCATCGATCTACCAATCAAAAATCCATGTTGTCTTTCGTTAAATAGAACTACTACAAAAAGTCAAGTAATCCTTTACTATAGAGCCTCAACAAGTTTTGGAGTAGATGAAAGTTTAGCAATTGGCCTATAATTTTCGATAAAATTTGTTTCCCCTTCTTAAATATGACAATTACATGAAACAATTTCCAAATTTTAGGAAAAACACAAGAACGCAAGGATAAATGAAACAGAAAGGTAAGAGGTTCAACGAGTGAAACAACACATTTACGGAGCACAACACCAGGTACATTATGAGGTGAATTCGATTAATCTTCGTCAATATTAGTACTACATATAAAACGGTACAAACCTCTGGAATAATTTCAGTGGATTGTGTTGGAAGACAAGTCAGGTAGTTAAAATAGTCTAAATGTATATCACAGGTATCATAACTATAAGCATTTCTAAAATGCTAACCAAAAAGATCAGAAATAGAAACTGGGTCGCAGCCAGTTTCATTGTCAAGAGATAAACTAGCAGAATAGTTATTAGTCTTCCGTTTACTATTAACAAAATCCCATAACTGTTTTGAGTTAAATTTAATATTATCCCGCATGCGTATCAAATACTGGCAATATAAATAAGGCTTTTGAGTTATTTTTAAATTGCCTCCGCAAGTCAGAGTAGAGGAGGTAGTCATTCTCATCTTTTGTTATATTAAGTTTGCGCCAAGCACTATTTCTTGTGTTCCTTAGGTCTCTTAATTCAGTATCGTACCACACTGGGCTATATCGCATGTCCATCCTTTTGACCAGAGGAACACAATGAGAAATACCATTTAAAGTTAATTCATAAAATTTATCCACAGCCTGTTCAATATCGAGGCAATTATAAACCAGGGACCAATTACAATCGAAATTAGCTTTCCTATAGTTATAAAAATAATCAGGAATTTGATGGTGGATTATAAATGCAAAGAGAAATCAGCAGAGCAGGATGACCGGGAACCTCCTTAAGAATCGGATCCAGGCATGCATCTACATGGGTAGTTGAGGAGTCAGATGCAAACACCACCACTAACATCAATCGGCATTCCGGACCAACAATATCAGTACTTTAAATAAAACATTTCTATATCTTACGTGGACTTGTAAATAACGTATAACAATATTGAAAAAAGTGAGAGAAACGGGAAATAATTCAGTTCACCTTCTCGAACCGAGACAAATACGGGAAACAAGAGACAATTCGTGTCACCTTTCGCAACAAAAAAAGTACAAGAAAGAGATAATCAGCCGATTGGTCTTCTCGAAGCGAGAACGAATAACTTTTCTTTTCAAGTGCGCGCTTTGATTTGGTTTCGAATTGTTTGTAGGGACAAAGGTTTAAAAATTAACTGAAGGTGAACAATAATATATATGAGATTGTGAGTGTGCAGGCTATAGTAACATTTACTTTGAAATCTATTGAGTAAACGGAGCCTTAAATTTCTGAAAAGTATTTTTCAAGAGTGCTACTCCTCATTGCTGTGCTTGTTTTTTTATTCCGCAATTTTTCAAGCTGATTAAGCTAAGACCTTTTCATTCAAAATTCAAAAGTCTTAAATTATCAATATTACAATTATGAACAGTCTCATTTAAATGTCGAGCTACAGGTGGTTCTAATTTGCCAGTTTCTAAGAACTTAATATGTTCACTAACATCCTTGACAACATAAAATGAGTGTGTTCTATTCGTGGATCAACAGGCGTACTAACGGCTTGGGTGTCAGCACACCAGGCGGGTCTACAGGTGGCTGATAGTCGAACGCCCTAAGGTTTAGAAGTGGCGGAAGTCCTGCGAGCCTCGGCTTCGCAATTTGTTGCATTCGAAAATCACAAAAGTACCTTCCCTAGCCAAATGCGAACAAAAGAACCAGAATTTGGAGAAAAAGAGCCCAAGTAAGAAGAAGAACGATTGTGATTCGTCACACCGATCCAGACCGGGTATGACCAAAATCCCGGTGGTGTGACCCACTATATGCGTGCCGTTCATTTCTTACGAGGCGTACGCAATAACACTCCGACCATAGCGATCGTCAGGTAGCGTAAAAATATTTGACTAGCAGTCAAGGCAATGCTGAAAACAGTAATAACACGCGGGTTGTAGCCTGTGGGGCTTCGCACTTTCCGTTCCCACGCACTTTGGGCCTGCATACGGAACCTAGTTTAACGAATTTTAAGCGAAAGATTCAAAGGCAAGAACCCAGTGCAAATTTCCTGCGATGTAGGGTAGTTTCATTCATTATCTTCATTCATAAATATATCCTGCACTACTACCTACTGGGTTTCGCTTTGCCTAGAACACGGAAGACATATTCAGCTGCAAAAACAGTAAGGGAATATGAAGATATGTATCGCTTTCATGTACATACGCCGGGGTGGATTACCCTCGGTTTCTGGTTGCCAGGCAGGTGAACTGGTTTTGAACAACTACAACAATTTACTAATTTTCTTTATAAATCAATTCATTTGGAGTCAGCATGTTGACGACTTTTTTGGCACGCATTCTCCACCAGTTCACTTTTCTTGCAACACATAAATATGAACCTTCCAAGCTCTCCTAATTCTCAGATCTTCTAAATTTAATTCCTAATACCATGAACCGGAAGTCATCAATTAAGCTTATAAGAGATTTCCGAAACGTTATTGTTTTGTCTTCTTGCACTGAGAAAATCAATCAGATTTACTTTAAAAAAAAACAATACAATTGTCACAGCTTTTTCAAAATCAATAAGTTGGCAATCACATTTACTGAGGTGCAGATTCCATCAGTAGCACGGCGCTCTTAAGACGCCAAAGCAAATGAAATTTTCTATCTCAGCGAATCCAAACATTTGAAACGAAACAGTCATCGTACACGTCGTAATCGCCTTATTTCCGCAGCTGTCATTTCCAATTTTCATAGTTATTAAGGTGAAAGAATTGCCACAACCTCTAGCTCCTAGCTTTGGGGAATCCGTTTGTGATAGTTCCTAGCCGAAAAAAACTAATATGCATTTTATGATTGATATTTCGCCACTACTTGCTTGATTGAGTCGAATTGGATTGACTTCAGTCACAGAGTGAACGCATGTTTGCGATTGGGGTTCCAATACGGATCTGTTCTGCAGTAGGCTGGTGGGAAATATTTTGAGATGGCATATTTTAAAGATGTTAATATGTATGTCAGCGAGATTGATTTTTGGGTGTAAAGAAACATTCAGAAAAATTGCGATATAATATTTTACAAGCCCAATATTTTCCGAAGCGCCCGACGAAATTTCAATGAAAGGCGTATCATAAGTTCCATCAACAACCGGATCAATGTCGGCTAACGAGCTTCCCAATAACATTTCTTCCAATTGTATGTTACCTCCCTAGCAGGAGTAAGTCCCGCCGTCATGGCGTACATCGCACACTCCAGAAGAGAAGTCCTTGTCGAAATCAAGTGCCTTCCTCACATAAGTGGCAGTACAAGTACGTTTCGCAAACTCACTCTTATAATGGAATGGACAAATTAGAGTCCTCGGGATGTGCATCCAGCACGACACGGGAGCGAAGGAAAGAACCAATTTAACATAAAAATTTTAAGGAATGAATTGCGAAATGCTTTTTTCCTCTAGCGTTTTTTCGTCTTCATTGCCTCATAAAGTGTGTGTACAAACTTATCCAACAGCACAAATGTGTGTTTGTTTGGCTTCAATTTTCTTAAGTTCTGTGAGTAGCTTAAGTGGTGCTGCCCATATCTACTGAAACGTCTGGTCGCTAGAGATGCTTTCCTTTACGTGCTGTTACCACCCACGAAAGCTGCTATCTAAGTTGATTGAAATAGTATGAAGCATATTGTGGACATTTCCTCAAAATTGTATTAGGTATAGTCCAAAAAGTGTGCTGTTGTTGTAAGAGCGGAAATTTTAAAATTGATTACCAGTTTTGAAAATATGATATATACAGATGTAGGTAGGTAATATAAGAAAATCTAGTATTATACATATTGCGATCTTTAATTAAGCCAGAGAGCCTTTTCAGTCGCCATCTAATTTAAGTGTTAATTTGCACACAGTATGCAAAAAGCCCGGATTGTCACATGTACCGATTATAAATCAATCGTTTTTGTTGCTTAAAGAAGCAACCTACAGTTTCGCCGAAAATCGCTTGATCTACTGATTCTTATAAATAGATTGGCACAGTGGAACTTCAACGAATTTCCGCGTACATAAATTAATATGTAAGTGGGATCGCTGATTTTGAATCTACTATCGAAATTTTGAAATAATTCAATACAAAAATAACAGTAAGAGTTCAGAATATAAAAGACTAACAAGAACAATTCAGTACCAAAGAACTAACTCGATATGATGGCAATTCAAAAAATTTAAAATTAAATTCCTGTTGGTATGAGCAATGGGAAAACTTAAGGGGGTAGTCTCATGTCCGAGCTTAAATTTTGAAGGTTTTTATGGATTTTTTTTTTGTGGAAAATGAAATACAATCTTCTTATGATAATTATATGTTATTATTAAACTATTGAACAATACAAAAACATTTCTTTTAAATAAAAAAAGAAATATTTTAAGGTCATTTTGGTGAGGCGAAGTAAGTCTCTTAAAAAAAAAGTAGGTAGCTCGCCCCCCTGATTGCTCCTTTCCCAATTATCTGAAATCAAAATTCCAAAAAGCTTATTCTTCAGTATGGTTGTCATTCTGTCCCGTAGCAGATTTAAAAGATTTGAGTAAAAAATAGCAAAATGCCGGCCTTGTAAAAATTTTTTAAAAAATCGACGGTTTTTTTCGGTTTAAAATTGCTATAAAACAGAAAGAAATGGATAAAAACATCTAATTCTGGTACCGGCCAGAACCATTCATGTATATAATAATATGTGATTTCAGCCCAATCGGTCCAATAGTTTTTCTTTAATCATCCGTGCCGACGAAAAAAAAGTAGTTTCGAGAAAAACGCGTTTAAAGTTTAGAGAAAAATTTTCATATATGCAGATGTAGGGTGCGCTCTCCCCTATTATATGTTGTGACTTTAAAATGACGTAGTGTATGGGTCTAAAATTTTTACAGTATATTCTCAACTTATTTAACTTTGAGAAGATGCAAAAAAAAAAAAAGATTTTTTGAAGATCGAACATGTGACCACCCCCTTAATTATTTTTGGAAGCTGGGAATTTAAGAGACCCGAGTTCAGCATACCCTTAGGCCTCTTAGTGTGAAAGGAAGTTAGATTAGCGTACTAACTAGGATACAAGCCAGCGTCTTGTTTTTGGGAAAAACTATGCAGGCAAAGCACTGATATATACAATACACTGGATAATGGATAAACATATTTCCCAATGTTCTGCCGTATACCGTATTAAAGCCGCTGCGGTGGGCTCTTTCAGACAGACGCATCTGTAAAAGAGGGGCCGGGGAAACCAGAGAAGTTGACAAATATTGATAAATTTAGGAGTTTAAGAGCCAGAATCTTGTAATTCTTGACGAAAGGAAAATATTGAGTCAGTAGACATTTTGTGAAAGACAAATATTCATGCAGTAGAAGGTAAATTATACAGTTGTTAGCTCTTTGAATCTTTGACAAGCGATATTGCCAACTTCATAAAAGTCTGACAGAGTCCACCGAAAAGGTTTCTATGTGGAACACCCCCACCACCGTATCCACTATTCAGTGTATAATATCATATATATCAGTGAGGCAACAGAGTTTCAATCAGATCGTGCATCTGACTGATCTGAGGTCTGGTGGTCTTGAGCTCTTATAGTACGGTTCCTTCTCAGTAATTTTCCAGCCATTAACCATAAGCTCCTTTTCAAGAAGTTTCTACTTAGAGATGAGAAATAATTACTAAAACCAAATCCAACATAAAAAAAGATCATTAAAAGAATAAAGTAAATAATCTTCCGCACCATGTACCACTCATTGAAACACTAAACATTTTCCTACAACGCACGCGCGTAGGGTGACATCATCCAGGACAATTTTCCGATTCTCTCATATCTCGCCTTTTCGATTGCCGAGTGAATTCTCGGAACAATGCCCTGCCAAAAACCTTCTAATGGAAGATCTTTTTTAATTTCCGATTGGAGCTGTAGGTATAATATAATTACACACACAGACAAAGGTGGGAGTTTGCGTAAGCATGCTCTCGTGCGAGTTTGCTGGAGGGAATGAGATATTCCTCTTACTACGAGAATGTCTCACTAGCCAAGGCGTCAAGATTTGAATATTTTGCTCCAAATGTTTGGTGATCAAACAATGACAGATCCAACTTGGTGACTAAAAATTCACACCTTCAAAGGATTACTAATATGATACCTATGTACATATACCTACATTTACATTTTGTGATACAATATGAATCGCGTGGAGACATATCACTTCTCTGGTATGTAGTATAATGGAAAACACGGTAATTTGTTATACTTTAGTCCATTCAAAATTAAAATGTTTAAAGATTTTATTTTGTGTGGTGCGGACCTACTTGTAAATACGGCCCTGGTTAGTTAGCTCAAGTGCAGATGTATCTAAGTGAAGGGTTCGGATATAAAATGAACACAACTCAAATTGGATTTCAAGAAAAACAAATTTGAAAGTTTTTCAATATGTAAATTTATGAAAGGCTTATCAGAAGCCTTCGGAAAGTTTTATTTATGTATAGTAAATGGTTTTTTGTTTTACTGAAAGTGTGGTCCTTCTGAATGCGTGGAGTCGTTGTTTTTCCCAAGCATTTCAAAGTGAAATAAAGTGGTTGTCCCAAATTTGACGAATATCTCAAAAATGAATGCACGTGGTGATAGTACTGCTTCAAAGCTGCCAAATTATGGCACCGCTATATCATTTTAAAAAATGCTGTAAAATGGGTTTACCCGCGAAACTTGAATTTGGAATTTTATAAGCAGGTTCGTTATTCGACAAAAAATATACATACATGTATGGTTTACATGTATACCTACTTGACAACTGAGGACTCCAAAGATATATGTTTTATAAAGGGTGGGCCATTTAAAAATTGGAATTTCTTTTTGTCATAAAAAAAAACGGCTCAATATTTTTCAATGGTTGAACATTTATTTGAAAGGTTGTTTTCTCTCATTTATTTATGAAAAACAATTTCGGTCAAAAGACCACCACGGCTGATTTGGCAGTAGCCCATTCGGTCCACCCAATTTTTGAGTACATTTTCGATTGTTTCGGGCCTTATGTCAGCAATATCAGCTTGAATCTCGTACTTGAGGTCTTGAATTGTTTCTGGTTTGTTGGTGTAACATTCGTCTTTCACCGCTCCCCAAAGATAATAGTCCAACGGCGTCATCGCAGCTTCTTGCCGGCCAAATCACATCACCATTTTTGCTGATTGTGCGATTTCCTAAGATAGGGCGCAAAAGATCGATTGTGGCGTTCGCTGTATGGTTCGGATGGTCAACCGGCTTTAGGTGCTGTACCAATGGAACTTTATATGGCTTCATGGCAAGGTCTTTACGCAAAATTCGCATCAAAGAAGTGCGTGCAATGCCCAATTGTTGAGAACGATGTTGATGGTTGCTCACGCACACTTTGAGCAACAGCAGCAACCGGACGAGTACGTACACGGGTTGGCTTATCCACTAACATTCCAGTTTCACGAGATCGCTTCACGAATTGATCCTATAATAAACCCAAAAAAAAATTTGTAAATAAAGATACGTTAGATCTCTTGTCGGGGCCAGGGCGGCAAAAAAACTTGTTTTTCTTTTATGTAAAAAACACACGGTTCAATTTTAATTTCAAAATTAACAAAACAAAAGAAAATTCAATTCATTCGAATTCATCGGCTGTCACCATCCTTGACCTGAAAATAAAGAGAAAACAAACTGTGAGTGCTCTGCAATACGCACAGACAAATGTGACGCAATCGTGACGCGACTACCAGTCAAATTCGTTTTTAAGCTAAGGTCCTCCGGTTTCCGGAAACAAGGTAGGTTCGGCAGGTAACACCGATAAAAACTGAGGGGAACCCGCAGCAATACTCTGAACGAAGGGAACGATCACTCTCACTTTCTGAGCGAGGTGAATTCCGCACTTCACAGAGCAAGCCGCCACACAACCTCATGAAAGAAAATACGGGATGAGCCGACAAACCTACGGCGTCCGGTTTCCGGAAACAAGGTAGGGTCGGCAGGTAACACCGATTAAAACTGAGGGGAACCCGCAGCAATACTCTGAACGAAGGGAACGGACACTCTCACTTTCTGAGCGAGGTGAATTACGCACTTCACAGAGCAAGCCGCCACACAACCTCATGAAATACAAAACGGGATGGACCGACAAACCTACGGCGAAAGGACCCGTTGCGCCTACTTTAAACCCAAGCAAGCCACAACACACACAACGCCGAGTTGCTACGCAATCCCTTTTGTAATAAGTTCGGGTGTTACTCCTGCCGCACCCCCGCGGGGAATTTTTCCTTCATATTCACAATTAACTAATCAAACAATATAAAGCAGTTACTACGCCAAGCGATTGCGACACATAACAATTCAACGTATTATAACATATTCCAGCACGCACGCACACCCAGAGCTCTCATATTTTGTAAACTAACTTTTTAGCAAACCATTAGGTCTCCTAACACTTCGTTATCTATTTTTGCCTAATTTTCCCGATCTATTTCCTGATTCTTTATTCTAACTCTAACACTCAACTTGCAAAAGACACTCAGTGAATTATGCCTGCTCTCCAATGGGCATGCCAACGACAAACCGTCCACGAACCATGCTGCTGCCTTTTCCTTCTCATTATAAAATGCGTGTCCCTTCTCGCTCGTGTTTTGGTCGACATGCTCTAACTTTTCCTTTGTGTTAGTTAAACCATTTGAGTTGCCACATTTAATTCAGCACTTTTTAGCAGTGGTTCGGGCCCTAGATACGTATTTAGTACTAGAAAATCGTCAAACTTCAAGCAAAAGTGAGCTTAAGCTCAAGTAAATATTGTGTAAAAGTGTGTAGAAACGAAGAAATGGAATTTATTAAGCAGCTAGTTCTGCTAAATTAGCTAATTGTTAAAAATAAATAAAATAAAATTTAGTTCGTTTCTTTGCATTTCACCGATCACAACAAACAGAGCTTTCTGACTGTTCACATCTACATTGATAGAATTATGTACGAACACATTTTGTCAGCCAACTGGTTGGTTGTCGGCATTCCCATTGGAGAACGGGCATTATGCCTGCTCTCCAATGGGCATGCCATCGACAAACCGACCACGAACCATGCTGCTGCCTTTTCCTTCTCATTATAAAATGCGTGTCCCTTCTCGCTCGTGTTTTGGTCGACATGCTCTAACTTTTCCTTTGTGTTAGTTAAACCATTTGAGTTGCCACATTTAATTCAGCACTTTTTAGCAGTGGTTCGGGCCCTAGATACGTATTTAGTACAGGAAATGTGTAAAAGCTCAAGCAAAACTGAGCTTAAGCTCAAGTAAATATTGTGTAAAAGTGTGTAGAAACGAAGAAATGGAATTTATTAAGCAGCTAGTTCTGCTAAATTAGCTAATTGTTAAAAAGAAATAAAATAAAACTTAGTTCGTTTCTTTGCATTTCACCGATCACAACAAACAGAGCTTTCTGACTGTTCACATCTACATTGATAGAATTATGTACGAACGCATTTTGTCAGCCAACTGGTTGGTTGACGGCATTCCCATTGGAGAACGGGCATAAATCTCCCCAATAATTCTTTCTCGCCTGAAACAAAGCAACTCCTGCACGATCGGGACAGATTCGTGCAGTAGGCAGGTAGGAAACCCGTTCATGCTTCGCACCATAAAGGCAACATTGTACGGAAATGCTGTGGCAATTCTTTTTCGCCTTTTCATTTACTTCCTAATTCTCAGTTTTGTAAAGACGCAACCCTCTCGCGCGAACACGGTAATTAGCTCCGTTGCCAGTTTACAAAATAATGTAAATCCTAACTCTCTAGCATAAAATCCCAAGCGGGCAAGGTGTGTGCTGAACACTTTTAATTCTCAATATTTTGAACACCTTTCATGCAAAGGGAAATAAGCAGAAATTTAAACCGATTTACATGACTTTTCTTACAATCTAAAAATTGGATTTTTGGAAGTTTTTTTTTCGTCAAATTTTTTTTTTTCCAATTTCTCACAGTTTGAGTATAAGGCTCACCATTTTGGAAATAAGATTTTAATATTTCCAAACTTTCTTCAAGCGAATTTCGTCCAATTTCGTAAATGTCAAACCTTAAACTAAATTTCTGTCAAGTCAAGAGGGAAGTATAATCAACTAAACTTCAAATTACAGGTAGTTCAAATTTCAAACACTAAATGGACCACCCTTTATAACGTTTTACCAAAATAGGTGACTAAATTTTTATTTTACTAGAATGCATCATGAAACTTAGTTTACTGCAATTTTAGTACCTTTTTTGTAGATATAATTCTAAAAGTTAGGACCACCAAAAAATTTATATAGGCCGAGAGGCGACAGCAAGATAAGCCCATCGAAAGATATTCGAAATTTTCACGAAAGGTTCCTTCTGCTCTGAGTACCCTAATGAATAATTCGATCTACTTCTATCTTAAAGTAGAGCATTTCAGCTTTCATCTGACTCGAATGTCATGCTTCTACTCCAAGCAGTTTTCTTTGTCTAAAAAAACCAAAAAATTTCGAGTAGAAACACGAAATTGGGCTAAATTGAAAGCTGAAATTTTCTACTTTCAGGAAAAAATGGGTTGTCTTTTACCACCTTGAATGGAACGCCGGGAATTGGAAAATATGCCTCTGGGGGAGGGGATCATTAAAGCGGGGGAAGGTGTCCCCTTATAAGTTTATGTTTCTAAGAGCATAAGGAAATTCCTGAAATTTTGTAGCTCCCCTCGATGGGCTCTATTTCTTGCGGTCGCCTCTCGGACTACATAATAGTGTGCTTGTTGTGCTTGTTCTGTTCCTGGAATCTCATGTCCCTACAGTAACAACACCATTACAACGGATCATCTGAACGTTAAATAAATGTGTAAGGCAATTTAAATAAATGTAACTTGTAGCAAGCAGAGAAAACAATAAGTTTTGGTTTGTTGCTATAGGTATGTATGTTAGCGGATTCGTTTGAGCTCGTGCAGCGCGGGTTATCTCTGGATGTGTGAAATTAAGCTTATCTCAAGGGCGACAGGTTGGCACTTAATTAGTATCACATTTGTTGGGAGCTCGGCATTTGTAAGAGCTTATCACTGTTAAGTAGCAGTAACACACTTGCGAGCATACACCCGGGAGAGCCGTAACTTCCGCTGAAACGTTGCATTGATGAACGGCATGACGTGATAAGCCCGCGACACCGAAACTTCACCCGACGAATGTTTATCGCAATTTACATAAGCTTCTAATTAGCTGTAAAGCGCCATCAGCTGCTATCTTCCCAGTGGCTCGGATGGAACCTAGGGTAATTAAAGTTGTCTGTTACAACCCTCTAGTGGGGTAGTGCTGCGGCATGGCCTGCACGGGTACATAGGGCTGGAGAACCAGCGGCTCGTAAACCTTATTTACATAATGTCATGACATATTGAGATTTCGTGTCGATTCGCTTTTTCGAATTTTTACTGGCCTCCTCCGGCTGGACAATTACTCTGCTTGTACCCATTAAATTAGCATTTCGACAGTTAATCTTGGCGGCACATTTGCGGCCAACTGAGAATGACTTATTACCTCTGACATCGTCAGAACGATAGCCAAAGAAGAATGTGCCTCCCTTACTGCCGCAAACCTGATGGCACTTCGTTTGGGTACGTGCCTAGGAGCGGCAGTGCATAAATCTATTTCAATTTGTCGTGTAGAGCCGTAATTCTTGCCAAAAGTGCAAATTGCAATCTCGGCCCCAAAGCCGGGTATGCTATCAAATCTCCTGCGAATCGGAGCAGATAATTTGAATAAATTCGGTTTACGTGAAAAATTCATCCCTGATGAAACTTTAAATGTGCTCTTTGCCTGAGGTTTGAATTTTAAATTTGCTGCCAATATCAATTTCTCAGGCAGCACAATTTCAAGGATCATTGAACCCCCGATATAGCCTCACCGAACTTACTCGGGAGTCTATCAGTAAAAGCAGGACAAATTGGATCCCATTTCCACCTTATAAGTCAAACAGGAAGGATCCTTCTCGAACGCATCGGCACAATACCACATCGGCTACGGCCGCAGCGCAGAAATAACATGGAGCGGGCTACCCATTGACACGGGAAAACTTTCCCTGCTGGGGTGCTCCGCTACGGCACCGTCGACGAATAATTTATGAAGGTCAAGCTTTTAACATCAGCAATTTCCCACCAAAATATTCTGCGAAGCCACAAAATTGAAAAAATAAACTTCCTCCATGTGCAATGGATTCGTATAACTCAGTTTGGGGATTTTATGTGGTAATCCCGGGAAATAGCTTCGCTCGCACGCAGAGCTCGTCTTTCAATCGAATGCGAACCGAACATACACGTCTTTCTCGCGCACACATCCATCCAGCACATATTCGATTTTTAAGAAAGAAGGGAATTCTTGCAATATTAAGTAATAACGCCCATACATCGCCTAGAAGAAGGAGCACAACCATACTTTGGGAAAGGGTTGTCCTCGGGTCTTAGGTTCGTTAAAATTCCTGTCACCCTGATTGACGTACGTAACTATGATTTTTGCCTTTAACTGCAGGACTCTTAAGCCTTCGTAACTACATTAACTCCACTTGGGAGATTGGGACGTTTTTCTTTTGCGTTATATAATTTTCGAAGCAGAACTTCGAGATGTGTACCTACAGACCACACACATTTATATTCTTTAAAATTCCGTTGCAAACAGTAGATTATTTTTCAAACGAAATAGAAATAAAAAAAATGGAAATTAGTCCCTGCTCAGGTCCAGTATGATTAGTGTTTTTTTAATATTATTTTAATTAATTATTTAATGTAGTGTGAGTACTCATCATACTACAACGCAACAAGCTTTCACATTGTGCGTACGATCTTGAAATTGAGGTACAGAGTACCTCTTACTATTATGAAAAAAAATATACCTAATCTCATCCAAATCGGTTTGAGAGTATTTCGTATAATAGTTTGTTAATAATTTGTTTTTGTTAATTTTATAAGTGTTGTCACGACTGAACTAATCTATTGTTTTTGCAGTCAATTTTTAACGCACTCTTGGAGCTACCGATCATATTCGAAAAATCTCAATTGTGATAATATGCACAATATTTTTTAAAACGGCCGCCAAAAATTACTTTACAAACAAATAAAATTGTCACTCGGTTTTTGATAACTGTAATTTAACAATAGGATATGATAGATTCCTCTGATTTTAAGCTTTGGTTTTTCCAAATCCGACAATTCGGTTCCGAGGAATCGAAACTTAAAGTTGAAGAGAGTTGAATCGTCGAAAATTCGGTCGCGCCCAGTTCAAAATGGACGCGTAATCTTCAATCGACCTTTCTCGGCTTCCGGAATAAATAAATTGATGATTTGTTATTAAACCAATTAAGAAAAATAAGAGAGATGTTTGTGAGAAAGATTTTCTCAGGTCTGATATACATTGTGTCCAATTAGTATTATTTATGTTTACATTTTAACAAAATATAAAAAAAACATTTATTGAAATTGTTAAAATCGAAATTTTTTCGAAGGGAATAGGTAGATGGCATCATCTAGAGTGTATTAAAAAATTGCCTGCAAAAACTTTAGATTAGTTCCGTCGTGACACCACTTATAAAATTAACAACAACAAATTATTATTCGAAAAAGTGTCAAACCGATTTGGATGATATTTGGTGTGTCCCTAATTTCATAAAAGTAGGAGGTACTCTGTACCTTAATTTCAAGATCATACATATGTATGTTAAAATCTAAATAGTCGAAAGAAGTTCAAGAAGATACCTTTTTTTATTTAATTGTTTTAGTTAATCATTCATATTTTGCAACAACAATTTTTTGTTGTTGTTTTTAAGTTCTCTTATCTTTTGTACAATTTTATTGTGAAACTTTCACTCCATATTCAACTTTTCCCTAAAATCAATAGTTCTAGAGTTACATACCTTGGAGAGAAATAAAAAAAAACTATATTTTTGGGATTTTTTCACATTTTGATTTTTCACAACTTTTCCATAATTTTTTGAACTGGCGCACATCAAAAATATTATTCCTTAAGCCCTTCGGGAAGCTTCTAAAAAAATTGAGGTGTTATATGAAACATCCAACATACCGCTTTTTTAAGACTGATCCCGCCTGTACTATTGGTAATTGAATAGGTAATATTTTTTGTGTCTGTTAGTCAATAGTTTTTTCTGGATGAGTATGTTTGGGGTACCGTACAGCGCAAACATGTGGGGTTTATTTGAAAAGGACATATTTTATAAAAACTTTAAAACTTGAAAATGGTCACTTTTGTTGCAGCTTTGGTTCTAAAATTGCTAAATGTTTGAAAAAATATCACTAATGGTTCATATTCCATAGTTACACGACACTTAAGGAAATATTTCAAATTTCAAATAATAAATACATACATATTTTGAGATATGAAATAGTTTTGTTTCGAAAATGTCCGCGAAAACTGGTAAAATTCACCAAGCATTCAAAGGTATTTCCCGTGCTATATATGTATAATTCGACTTCGGACCGCGTGCTGCTTACGGGACATCTTCTTGTGTGTATTTTTACAATTCATATTGACGATGATTGTCAAATGTATAAGAATGAATTACCCTTTACTACCATTCTTTGTGATCGTCAACACGACAATACCTTAAAGTAATGGTGATTGCAAAAATGACATTGCAATATCAATTATAAGAAGATGCTCTACAAAAAAGCTCCGATGTATTTTTTTCGTGAAAATGAAAACAACACAGCTATAGAATCTCAAAGATTTTGCGATCACACATTTCCCCCTTTTCCGCCTGCTAACCTATTTATTAGTAGTTTTACGTGAACAAATTGTTAACAATTCTCTAGGAAAAATCAAAAATTCTTGCATGACTAATGGTTGCCGAGATGTCGTAAAATACCATTCGCATCATTATTTGAAAGATGGCAGACAAATGGTTAGGGACATAATTCCAAAAACTGAAATTTGTGCTCACCACCGACCCCACAATAGATTAAAATAATTGATACCTAGTCAAAATCATCGTTTCACTGGAACATTGTTTTTTATTCTTAAATCGAATGCTGTTCCAAAAATATATGTGTTCAAAATATAGAATTGTATATATTATAGTATCTTTTGCGATTCATTTTCAAATTAAAATATATCTATAGCTAGACCGGATTTGATCAGATGCGTTCAGTAAGTAGTTAGTCCATATTTTCTTAAAAAGCTTGAATACAGTTATAGTATATTGTGCAACAAGTGCTGTAAGTAGCCAATTGCGCACGCTGGCAGCAATAAATGCACTAGCGAAGCGAGTGCGTTTAGCTGCAGCGTAATCAATCGGCTACGCACCGCCCGAGTTGCACATTCTATTTTTCCGCACTAGTGAGGCATGCGACCGTCGGAAGAGGGGGGTCGAGGAAAGGGCGCGAAAAGGGAAAGGGGGGTGTGGGAAATAAGCAACTTAGCACAAATAAGCACTGCTTGCTTTCGACGGTCAAAAAAACACGCTGCAGAAAATAAAACACGCACCTCGGTACCCAAGACAAGAGATACGGAGATCCCTGTGTGCCACACAAGTAATTTTTCACGTCAGGAGTATGCATTTCTCACTTGCACTTGCAGGAGCAATGAGGAGATGCAGAAATATTTCTCGCTTGCACTTGCAGTAGCGTAAAGGTTTCGTTACGACAAAATCTTTATTGCCAATGGTCCTTTTTATAAGTGTTTAGGATTGAAATTTTTGTCCTCAACAATTTCCAGGTAATCAGCAACATTCTTGAAATATGCACGCAGAACCTTACTCATTACTTTGCTGCAATATTTCTTTATTTTCACTAAGCAAAACTCGTTACAAGCGATAGCTTTGTTGTAATTATTTCTTAAATTATTATTATCTCTCTCTAGCATCTCAGAGTCCATAAATTACATCACAAATCTAAAAATAAAAACTATTTTTATTAAACATGGCTGTTTGTATCGGACGGAAAACGGAAGCAGAAATTCAATTTTATTAAATGAGTGTGAAGGAACTTGTTAGTTTTTATGTTGTTAGCAACAATAAACAAAAAACCAAAGCAAGATATATAAAAATATTACAAACATAATTCATATTTCTCAAGATTAGCAAAAATTTTCATTAATTAGAGTAGAATAAGTTCTAATGAGCTCTCAAATAAAATTACTACGTTATAAATAACACAAGGGCTTTAAAGGTGACATTCCATTTACCTTAACTTTTAATTTTAATGTAGGTATATATAATCGAGTAAGGATTATTGCATAGAAAACGTCTGAGATTTCTCCTTAGGAAACTCAAACTTACCTAGGACACAGCAGAGCGCCCCGATGATAAATTGAATCTTACATGATTTAGGACAATGGCAGCAAATCTATATAATGAACCCAGAAAGGCTAATGGTGTTTTAAAGGATTATACAGGCCTAAGACGGCGCAGAAAGGCCTTGTTGATCCTGCTATTTTATTCATGTGGACATAAAATTGCTCTATTTCCAATTAAGAGGGTCCAAACACCTTTTCGGCTCAGTGCGCCAGAGGACAGATGACATGTGTTTTGCTCGCAGACAGGCCCCCCATCAACGAAATTTATTAATAAAATATGGCGCCTAACGACCTTGATGGATAGCACTAGTGATATACACGGATTACGTTTTATTTGTGCTCAAGAGGTGTTAATTTGTTGTAATAAATTACATTGTCAACTCGCGCAACCCTAAAGCCCCTATTAAAGCCATATTTTCAGCTAGTGTCCCGCGTCAGAGTGATAGCCCAGCTCTGGAGGACCGGCTCGACGCCGGGAACTACCATGTGAGCTCCTTCACGTGTATTTGGCTGAGGAATAGATCCCATGTATCGGAGCACAGCTCCACTAGGTCATCAATCATTGCCTCCCCTGTGTTTGAGTTGCGTGTAATACTTTTTTGCCGTGCCTTCAACTACTTTCGATTTGTTATTTATGGCCTGAAATCTTTAATCTAATTTAGAGGAGTAGTTTTTCTCCCGTGGAAAGGTCGTCTCCGGGGCTATTTGTTACCTGTCATCGTCACGTGGAAGGTGATAAAATACTCTTATCCAATTTGACTTAATTAGGATCAAGCTCAGCCTTGAATTCTAACAAATTGCTTCTTGCGGCCAAGACGAGAATAAGAATAATTAGCCGCTCGAACTTGGCCTCCGGGAGCAGATTGTAAGAAGACCTTCTGTGTAGTTTGATGTAAAAAATACAACACGGAACATTAATTCGGCGCCTTTCAGGAGAGAAAGGAGTAAAATGAGAAAATGTGAACTTTGCTTCTTACGAATTTAAAATAAATAAGAAGTTAAGGAAGCATTTTCAAGAATTTTAAAATGTTAAAATATTTAAAAAACCCGAGAGATAAAAGCTGATAAATTTGGGAAATAATAAAATCTTTTCAATTTGGGTAAGAACTGAAGATACATATGTATATCCGAAATGTAAAATAAATAAAATACAGTATGTAGGTACTATTAGGACAAGTAGGTATTCATTCTTGATGGCGGTTGTAAAAATATATATATATCCTTTTTTCCTAAGACTTGATTCAATAGTTGACACTCAGCGAAAACAAAACAATTAGTATCCAATTGACATCCTGATATAGGGAGAAAAACCAATTAATGAATTAGGCTTGGCAATCTGTGAATACAGAAATGTGTTGAATGATTAAAAAATACTATTCTTAGGTTAAAAAAAATTTTATTTCTTTCACAATTAAAATACGAAGAATTAAATATGCTGCTGCGAATGATTTCTGTGAAGAAGATTAAAAATGAAGAGATTAGCATTTCCGGAATTGTGAAGTCTACAAACTTGAAATTTTGGATGTAAGAATTTTACATGACGTAGAGGGGATTTTTGGAAATCAAACTCCTAAAGGGAAGAACTAAGGGAATAAAATTTGAATGAGAGTTCCTCTGTTAGACTCATAACTGGAGCACCAATAATTCGGGCTATTAGCGGGTTATCAAACGTGCTCTATAACATGGTGCAATAAAAAAATCCATATCATGTGTCAAGTCACGTGTCACATTACATGTCATTTCACATGTCACCTAACATAACGTGACCATGTTGTGGAGTATGTATTCCCGAAAATCATTTTCTGATGTCTATTTTAAAGACCAACATTATTTTACGATTATTATTTTTGATTTTTTAAATACAAATCAAGCAATGGAAAATGAAGTATTTCAGAAAATTATTCTATTTCCCAGTAACTTAATCTCGAAAATGTTTTTAAAATATAATTATTGCCGACCTCTGAATTATAAATTCATATATGGCTCAAAATTACCAAGGTTACGAATTTCAAGACTGGTTTTATGCCAACAAAAATTTCAAGCTATAGTGATGACTCTTGGTTTATACTGTTGCAAAATTTGTATATTAATAAACTTTGACAGGGCAGAGCACAGAATTCAAAATTTTTTTTCACTGAATATCTTACTGAAAACCATCAATTTGGGAACGTTTTTCTAAGTTTGATAAAATGTACAAAAACAAAACAAAGCACATAACTTAAGGATTGTTAAAATAACATGGGTATATTATGTATCCATAATATATAAACAATATTGAAAACATTAAATACAAAATCTTTTACAAGTAAAACACGTCAAAAACGAGAACGCAACAGTCATTTCGGGAACGTACCATCATGTCCGGGAACGTTCCCGCAATGACGATTTCACATAAGCGCGCGCTTTGATTATTCAGCGGCCATCTTAAATGCGACCTGACCTTGTAAATAGTAATATATTTGAGGTTACTTTGTTATTTCGGGTCGTGATTCACATGAATAATTAAATGTAAAAAAACACGTTCCCAAAATGACGGACTATTGATGTACGCTCTACGAAAAATGTGTTGAAAGGTACTTACCACTTAGATATTAATTTATTTGCCGATAAATGTACTGCCAGCCGGCTTTGTCATTGTTTGCTTCCTCTACTAACGTTTGACACAGAATGGCTGCGTTCACTTAAAATTATTTTTGTTCGGTTATCGATGCGTTCACTGAAATGACTTATGCGCTATCGGACAAACTATTTTTGCATTTTTTAATTAAAAAAAAAAATTATATATAAGTATCCTTTCCAAAACTAGATTTTGTATAAAAAATACGATATATTAAGTAATGACAGGAGTTACATACCTTAAATTTTTCATCAATATTTTGGACTTGTTGTTGAAGTTCCTGCAGTAGGACGCGTTCCCGAAATGACGTTCTCTGCATTTATATTGATTTAATTTAAAATGTACTTCTTTAATAAATTGTATTATTTGATGTACACACAAAACATGTTAGTTGTAGTATTTTATTAATTTTCTTTTCTCAATAAAGTCAAGATTTAAGACATTAAATTGCTAGCAAAGCCAATTCTTCACCTTGCTGATTTTGAGCCATATGCTTTAAACGACTCACAGCGGAAGAATTTAATCATTAATAACAGTTAACATTTGAAAAAATTAATTGCAATTGACGATTGAATTCTTAGATTTTATTAAATAAATTGCAAGCGGAAATCAAGTGCAATTAAAATTAATTGCAAACTACAATTAAATTTATTTCAATGGATTTAATTGCGATTAATTTTTCAATTAACTGATTAGTTGATTGAAAATGTAGTGACTAATGCCAAACACTGAGCACAGCACATTCTCTATAGCCGCTTTTATAGCCTCTTTTGTATAATTTCTAAAGGTACTTTCGAAGGAGGTATCTTAAAATTGACATAGAGGAATAAAGTCAGTAGTTTACACTTAATAATTTATTAGTTGACACCCCATGTCAACTACTAAATAATAGACAGTTACAAGTTTCAATAGTTGGTACGAGGTGGCGAGGGGACAGTTTAGATTCTTTGTTACCAATTTTAATAAATATACCCTTTTTCGCTTTCAATAAACGAATATCTTCGCAGTTCGCAATTCAGGCGCTGTAGAGCGACACTATACAGACTAATAAAGTTCGACGTATTCCAGCTTGTGATTTACTTATTTATTCACTTTTTTTTGAAAAAGTGTCAAGCGCTGGTACAATGTCAACTAGTGGTGTTTTCACCTATATAATTAAAACTAAAATTTTCTGAATCAAAACATAAAATTTGTTTATATTTTTACGAGAACATTTGACATGCCGAACATACAAATATCCTTTACCATAACCAAACAAACTTTGAAAATCCATTCTGATCGATGGAAAACTGATTGCACCTATTGATAGTTCGTTGAAGGAAATCACATTCATGAAATAGAATGGTTTTTTTTACAATAAAATAATACAATACAAAATCCGTAAATCCGTAGCTTTTATTTATTTTAATTATTGCAAAAAAATATGATTACGCATGAGTAGTATGTACTCTTATTGTGTATACTACTCTAAAAAGTGGAAAAATAAGCTTATTTATAATAGTTTGCACGGCTTTTAAAAGTAGGGTAAGACGGCGTTGAGCAAAGTTGGGCAATTGAAATGTCTCATAAACTAAGTGTCGCACGACAACACTTTAAAGTGAGGGGAACAAAGGAAACCGTTAATAGTCGCACGGTGATCAAGCACCGTTGTTTATTTATTTGCAGTTGCTTTTATGTCGTATTCTATAAAAGATAACACATGATTCACTCCTAATTTGTAAGCCGAAACCTAGACCTAAACTTTTCATCGTAAGATTCTATGAAATGGTATGTACGATTTCTAATAACACGACGTTTGCGTTGACGTGTTATACATCATATCATAAAAGTTGTCTTCCAAAAAATCAAATAAGTCCATTTCTTCAATGAAATCTTCTTTCTTCCTTCAAATCACTATTACCTCGAAGTTACTTTACAAAATTCATTTACGCTCGGAAAACGTTTTGTTATCTGATAGATCAAAAAATAACAGCCACTTAAACTGGCTGTTAATTGATCAGAAGGTTTATCTACAAGATAAACTTAACAGACATTTGCAAAATAGAAATTTACACACTAACCGTCAGATAAGTTCTAGATAGGCTATTAGGAAATTTATCAATAAGTTGTGAAACAGACCCTTAATATATTAAAAATAACAGACAAAGATAACTTTGAAAGACTCGGACGACAGACGACAGGCGACAGACTATTGTGAAACATTAATAATTTTTGACTCGAAAGCATCTTTATAAATTTGAACTTCAGTAGTTATGTATATCGTACTGAAAATTTCTCGGATAGCACATGTGCGCCATTAAGTAGTTAATCTAAGCAATCGTAAGTATGTCAACAATATCTTGTTGCTGACCTTCAATAGTTAGCCACAACATCCATAAAAATACATATAGCTATAGTATACTGTGCCTATAGATCGCTTCTGCCCAGTACCTAATAAATCTCGCAGAAACGTGCCAATACATAAATCCATACCGCTCTGAGAAACAATCCCCACCTTCTTGAGATATTGGAATTGGGTGAGAAATACATAGAACATCAGGACGCCTTAGTAGTCCGAGTTCCCAAAAATTATAATTGGATAAAATGTACACAGATAAGGAAGCTCATTTTCCTAACATTGTTTTACTTGAGAAGCACTCCACTCCGCTGAGTTAATCTTCATCCATCTTAGGAAGAAAAAATGCGGAATCTGTTCTCTTTGCAGAACAGTTGCTGGTTGACGATTTACATAAAATCCTCATCCATACACTGGCTGACATGGCCGCCTCATTAAGATGCTACCTCCAAACAAGGTGGCTGAAAACTGCTGCTGAAAATTTTGTCACTTGTAATAAGTCACGAAGGCTCACCCATGCGGGGGACAGGTAAGTGACAGGTTAATTTTCAGAAAGTCTTGAAGAATTTTTACACTTGATAAATTGAATTTCGCACTCAATGATTACTTTTTATCTCCTGTGTCGCAGCAGCATTTTTGTAGTGTACCCAAACAATTTTTGGGGATGATGCTGGGAAAATACCTTGTGCGTAGCCGGTAGCGGAGGCGGGAATGTGACGAATTCTTCCCTTTGCATAATGTGGCAAGAGCCAGCACAGCCCTTACCGGGCAAAGTGAATATTGAAAATGTATACAGTTTCGGCACAAGTTCTCTCGATTTAATTGAAAGGACCTTGAGGGAAATTGCTCCTCCGACGAATTCGCTGGAATTCACAAATTCCCCATCCAGCGATGTCTGGTCGGTCCTGAGTTCATTCGCAAGATATATTCGCTCTTCACTTTAAATAACATTTAAATTAGATTTACCTTGATATATTGAGCAGTTGTCGAACAGCATTATTGTCCACAATGCCGGAGCACTCCAGCGGTACTTGTGCCCTTGCTCGAGTGATGGATGAGAGCCGCTGCTTAAAAGATAGCTTATGAAAATCTTGATTGGCTGTGATTACGTCAATAATCCCTAAGCTCTTAGAGCGCTTCTATTCACTTTAAGCAAAAGGCAGACTTACTTATCATAGATAGCGTCTCGTAATACAAGGCGACTTTATTCCGTTTTCGTCTTAGCAGCAAGCCATGTCGAGGCTATGAATATTAAAAAAAGAGCTCCAAAGAATTTCCCAACTCTAATGCCATTAGGGGGTTTGGGTAAATGACGCAGATTTTTAAGGAATCAGTTTCTCAATTATTTTATAAGCGGAATAAGACAAGAAGTTATTATTCATCATTGTAAATACTCGTATACGATCGTAAAGATAATTCGTATATACGAAGTGATATATGTAGGTCTATTTTGGGAAGAGGTAATTTTAACACCTTCTACTGTTAAATCTTAACATGTAGATTCTTTCATGAAGTGGACTTATACCGTTGGCATCCATTCATCCATATTTATTAAAATAAAGATGAGTGGCGTGCTTGGAGTGAGTGGGCGTGTTTCGGTCTCGCTCACGAGATGTGACATGTGCGCAAATGGTGTAGCGATGTGTCCTAAGGCCTGTAAATAAGGGGGGTTTGCATGATAGGCTAAAGAACCGTTTTCACTGCAGATTTTGACTTAAATCGGTAAGTCATCTTCTGCAATCTTTGGAACATTTCTGGCGAAATGTATAAGACGTTTCAGTTTTATTCGGGCCCAACAGAGGGCACCACTTGGGGTGGACTGCTGACGACATGCTGCGATTCTACTGGGGTATAAATTATATCCGTAGAACTCATCCACTTTCATGTAACTGACAATAGGTAGCCACAGACTAAGAAGAAAGCGCGTGAGCCAATGCTATGGCTCCACCACACAGGCGCGATTACAGCTCGTTAAGTGACGATTTATGTCCATTTGATTCCAATGTTAAATATCGCGATGCGTCCACTAATAATAATCGCGCCTGTGTGGTGGAGCCTTTAAAAATTACGGGAAGGTAATTCAGATTGCGCGTCTCGCTGTACAACGTTTTTCGCAAACACTACACCCTACATACTGTTTTTTGCGGGACTGCGCAAGTGATTTCGAGCTTTCTAATGAAAAAGAGAATTGGAATTGTTGTTGCTTTGACACCAGAAGTGTGGCTTGCGGACATTGTGAAGTTATGAACGTTCTAAGTGCCTTTCCGAATTCTTTTGCAGGTGATGTATGTATGTCAATAGTTAATCATAACATCCGTAGAAACACACCGTAAATCCGACATATTTTAATCTAAATAGCGACTAGAACACTTCAAGTTAACAACCCAGCGGGAAATAAGTCAGGCGCTTCCAACTCATAGCTGTTGGAAGCACATTCGTACTCTCGTATGTTGTGTAGTTTGAATCGCGCAAAAGGGACTATCTGATGACTCAGATGTTGGGGACACAGAGCATTTCTTGCATTTTCTGGATAGTCATTTGCTTGCGATTGAAACGTGAGGTGCTTGGAGTGAAAAGTGCAATTTGTTATATTTTATTTATCCAGGGTATTTAAGCAGGGTATTGTGGTAATTGCGTGGGATAGAAGTATGAAGCGCTCATCTATACACATCATTTAAGTGGCATTTATTGCGCTTCTGAAATGGCAGAGGTGAAGTGCACCTAAAATAGCACTGCTGAAGCGCTTCCAACATAACAGAGTTGAAGCGCTTCTTTCCAATGACATGTCTCTGTAAAAAGGAAATGAATGAGGATACACTTAAGAAGCGCTCTGTGCTTCCGATGATGCGCTCTAGAAGCCTATTAAAAGCGCTTCCACTTCCCGCTGGGAACTCCACAACAACACACAACAAAATTGTGTGTGCTTGAAGAGGAAAGGAAATCTGTCGGTGTCATGCACATGATTTTGGGCAATAATGCCTACGTATACACGACAGTCCCAAATCAGGACATAGAAACCGGTTGTAAGCCAAAATCTGGGCTGCTCGTGTGAACGACACAAAGTGGGCTAGAGAATATCAGGCCTAATAGGCCCGATTCAATCGGGGCTGTCCCAAAGTCGGGACTTATGTGGGTACATGTTTAAGGCATCCGATAAAGCAAATCGTGACTTTGGGCTACGTTAGGCCAAAGTCGCGAGTTTGGATATCGTGTAAACGTAGTCATCATGTGAAAACTAGGAGTGCAAAGGGGCACACAATCTTCTTCGTGTTTGGCTATACCCAGCGGGAAATTTGGTCAGGCCTTCCTAGGGAAGCGGATTTGGAATCAGTAAATTTTATGAGTGAAAAATATGATGCTCCCTGTGTGTCCGGGAAAGGCAGGTATGCATCACCGAATTGAGCTTGTTGTGAGCGAAACTTCTTGCTTTGTTTTTAAGTCATAAAAGAAATCAAAACGAAATCTTGCTCATTCCTGTTTGATCTTTTTGTGCAGTAAGGTGCGTTTTTGGTTTTGCGTTGTATTGAGTGTTTTTTTGGCGTCTTTTGACCTGTCCTTTACCTTGATCTTTGACTTAAAACGAAAATAATTCGGTGAAAGATTCCACATGCATAAACATGTCATGCTAGATTATACTTCCATAGAAGCAAGCTGGTAGCAGTATGAACGAGATTCCATGTGCATTCCGGAGAAGCTGGGTGGAAGCAAAAGAAAAGCTTTTTTACTGCTTCCTCCTGCGGACATGCAATTTTAAAAAGAAATGGAATGTCCAACTGAAGGGAATGCATCCATGGCTTCCCAGGAGTTGCTTCCGTTTGCATCTTCGACTGCTTTTTTTCCCGCTGGGTAATTTCTTTGTTCTGCCATAAGCGGACGGACTACTTGCGCAAACAAGTGGAGGGCCCGTTCGGCTTACCGTTACGGAGCGTTTTGACTGTATGCCTCGCCGTGGGCTCTTAGCTATTTCTTGATTTGTGGTTGCATCTATGGGTAGGACGTGGCGGAAAGCCTCCCCCCAACGGGACAGTTTTTTCGAGGAGAAACTTCGAAATTGTCGCGCGAAATAGCCGTAGACGGCAGATCAATAATTATCAGAAGGGTTGGTGTTTTCGTATTTGGTATTAGGACATACATATGTATATTGAGGAGAAGAGAGCGGTATTTATAAAAATCGGCATCGGAAATGGGATCGGAAATTGTAAATAAACACAAGAGCTTGAAAAAAGGCAGATATTTTGGAATCAAATACCCTAAGAACCTGATTTCATAAAAATTAATTCAAATTGGTGATTTTTGGACACCATCTTGAAGTTCGGCTCTGCTCAGGACATCGACTTAAAGGTCTGCACAAAACTCCAGTTTCTTCGGACTTTTATCGTGGCGAAAGTCTAATTTCACTTTGGTAATATAGTTGGAGAGATGATTGGAATGATGTGTAAAGTGTTGTCCATCGAATATTTGCTTTGTGTAGATTATGGCCTCCTTTAAAAATTATTCTTATAAATGCAGGGTAAAAGTCAATCTTGGCGGCGGTTAATAAACGCGTTTTTGAATAATAGTTACTTTTACTGAATTAATCGAAAAAGGCACTATTTATGAAGACTATGTTAAATGATATTGTTCTTAGTCTTGTCTTAATTTTGGAGCTGCCATTTTGTTTCTTTTTCGAAAATCAAGCTCAAAGTCGTTATCAGACGCCAGAAAAACTCCATGTTGTACTCGTTTCATATACAAAAGTCCGCCATATTGAAGCAGCAGCATTTAATAAAATCAATGGTTTGAATATGATTTCCTGGCTTTTAGGTTCGAATCACTCGTTAGTATAAAGTTGAAATAATTGAAGTACTTCGAATAATTTGAATGATTTCATGTTAACATTCGAATAAATATTTATATGTTCACTTATTTTCTGTCTTTAATTTTCACAGGTGTATGCTCTTATTAAGCAATATTCGATAACTTCAATTCAACATTTGAACGGAGGTAAAGACAGGCCATGGATGGACAATTGGAATTGTCATTTGTCGGTTTTAAATAAATAAATAATAAACTATTGTAAATTGCGAAATAGGCTTGTATGTATAAATTTAAATAACCTAATTTAATAATGATAACATCAGTAAATTACAATAGCTTCACTTTAGTTTTAGAATATATGTAAGCATCTATCAAGAAACATCACATTCTACAAATTCCAATAGGTATGTGGCGCCAGATTTAGGTACATACATACATATACTCGCACGCGAAGCTCAAATGTTTACGACGGCCTAAAAAATGACCTCATACAGTAAAAATTAAATTATTTTGAAGCACCCGATCGCTATTTCAAATAATCGTTCAGTTCAGATAAAATATGAAAACCAAAATTATCATTCCCGCTGTTGTAATAATTAATTAAGTATCGATCTAATAAATAAACCAATTCCTGTATAGTTTACATACTGCCTATCTGCAATTATTATTACTCAAAGTTTTTATGAGCAGCGGCAAGGGCATGTAGCAGGAAAATTCGAAAAGTCCGCAAAAATCATGTCAGAGTAATAAATTAGGATTTAATGTATGGCGAAGCCCAGGCTATAAAGATATATGTATGTGCGGGGAATTTAATTTAAGTTAAAACCCACATGAACAACCTACTGCGCTGGTCACAAATCTGTCACCGTGGCGGTACCATAACCACGGCATTTAATTAACAGCGGTGCAATATTGTACTTATTGTGGGTACTGATTCTAATTGCAATATGCAATTTGGAATCACACTTTAACCTCTTTGAATGCCTTATCCTTGGCTGTAGCGCAAAAATTGCACTATGTGACGAAATTGGTAGCAAATTTAAATCATGAAATGGCATTTCAGTGGGTGTGTGCAAAAGACAATTGTTGCCCCAAAATTCTCAACAAACAGTCAACTACAAAAAGAATTAAAAAATATCAGATACCCGACGAACAGCTTTCAGCAGGTATGCGATCTAGAGGTGAAATCTAACAAGGTGAAAAATAAAATGTAATTCGTATTCCTCCCCAGGTTTAGGTGTGTTCTCCTTAAATGGAACCCTTCAAACGTGACCATCCATAATTTAGCTAATTTGAGGATTCCTTTCCGTAGTTGAAAACGCCTGGCTTTCGCCATCGCAGGCCAGACGTTGCACATAAAATTTATATCCTGTCTGCCAAGCTATTCCATAGGCTCTGCTGAATTACTTTTACGGAAGAAAAATTGCAGAAATCAATCAAATAATCCTCGCACTAACCGGGAATTGTTGATGGATATCTTTACGGTTTGACTTTGCTTTATTTGGGGCTGGCAAACTGAGGCAGTAATCAGGATAGGAAGATTTACTGGGATTTTTATGAAATAATACAAAACGTGATGAGCCTCGGTTATGGTTTGCGGAAAGTATACAAGTCGGCGATTTTGCAATTCTAGTGAGCTGTAAAGAGCGTTTCATTTGGGGTGAGCATTTTAAGGTAAAAACGATTTAGTTTCAACTTTGTAGAGGAGGGGAAAACGTGTTATACGATACGCAATGGAGGCGAATTTTATGGAGTTTTATTACACAGGGTTCGGCATCAGGTGCTACTTCATTTGAAAATCGATAAAAGACACCAAAACTCACAGCTAAATTTTATGGCAAAGAGTTCGATATCCAAGGGTTTTCAAGTTAACGGGACTATACGATTTTTAGGTAATATTTTGTGGGATGTATTGTAAATTCCTAATTTTGTAGCACGTGTTCTTAATTTTAAGATTAAGCCCAGTGGCAGATTACAGTAGGCCACTGAAAGTTGAAGTAATTAAAGCGAGTAGGCCATAATTTCAAGAAAAGAAGAATAATTATCATCAGAGTAAGCTGAATCGAATCCACGAACGCACGTCACTATTTTCTTTTAGCCTTTTCAGTTTAGTTGCTGTATCGCGACAAAACTTTTACAAATACTCGTATTAAGTAAATACTAAACCTTCAAATCTATAAATTTAATATTTCTTGTTATAAAATCTAACAATAAATATAATAATAAAAAGATGTGATAGCAGTAGCGGAGCACTACTGTATCCCGAACTGAGTTTAATAACTCTTAAAGCATAGAGTCCAATAGCAAATCAACTTCGGAATCAAAACAAAACGGAAGTACGAGTACATATGAATAATCCAACCTAGCAAACGTCAGCCAACTTTATAACATTTCAGCTTAGTTCACAATTCGACGTGGAGTGAACGTAGAGTACAGAGTACCCTTTTGTTTCAACTTCCATGCTCACTCCCAAATAAATATGGCTCTGTCTGCATCAGATGAGAACAATGAGAACTCTGAACGCTACGCCGAGTTGTGAACTCAGGGTTAAAATATTGCAAAAATTGCTTTATATATGCACTTCTATACAACTCCGTATAGTGATCACTTTAATTTTTCTCCGGGTATAATGCGACGGGTTTTTTTATAATATACATACTAGCTTGCCCAGACTCGGCGTTTCCCGGGATACTATTATATTAAATTTGTATTCCTTAATTTTACAACACCTCCCTACTGCACCACCGCCTCTCCTATGTGACCCAGCGTTTTCCTATTTGGTTTTTGCACATGTTTTAGATATTTTCCAACAGTATTATTAAATTTAGTTTTCTTCATTATACACCACCTCCTTATTGCACCCCCTCTCCTATATCTCCGAGCGGGATGGGAGTGGTGTCATATTTGGAAATTTGAATAGCAGATCCGAAATCAGTGATCCCGAAAATTCCCTAGTGCGGATTTTCAGGGAAATACCTTGTAGTTTAACTTTTCGGTCACCATATTGGATCCTACATCTTGAATTCCAAAATTTTGATGGCAGATTCAAAATCAGTGACCCCAAAAACCCAAACCAAAAACAAAAGTTCAAATTTTCAGGGAAATCCCTCGAAGTTTAACTTTTTCGGTCACCATATTGGATCCTACTTCTTGAATTCCAAAATTTTGAATGCAAGCTCGAGATCTGCGACCCCGTTCAATGTGAGCCGGACATGAATTTCACAATTTACATAAATTCTCATGTCACCCACAACTCGAAACGTTTCCCGGGATACTATTAAATTTGTATTCCCTAATTTTACAACGCCTTCCTACTGCACAACCGCTTCTCCTATGTGACCCAGCGGGGTGGGGGTGGTCTCATTAAATCAACCATAAATTCGTACACAGTACACCCCACACATCACTTTCACCTATTCCTAACACTTTTTGAACTGTAAACTGTAAGGTATTATTAAATTTAGTTTTCCTCATTTTACACCACCTCCTTATTGGACCCCCTCTCCTATATCTCCCAGCGGGGTGGGGGTTGGTCTCATATTTGGAAATTTGAATAACAGATTCGAAATCAGTGATCCCGAAAATCCCCAATCGCGGATTTTCAGGGAAATCCCTTGAAGTTTAACTTTTCGGTCGCCATCTTGATCCAGCATCTTGAATTCCAAAATTTTGAATGCAAGCTTCCTTAGCTATAGATTGGTGAAAAAATTATTCCAATTCATGCATACACTTTTCTTCCACAGCCGTTTCAATTTTGTCGGCACCCACCGAAAAAACCAAGTTTTCACTATTTTCACCAACTTTCACCAACCCGGCCAATTTCTTAATATGCTCTTCTTCCTACCCCTGAGACACACTTCTGGGGGGTGTCACCCTCCACCCCTCCGCCACAATAAAAAGACTTTTTAACCAATAATTCCCACATTTCACACTTTTCACCAATCTTTCTTTCACAAACACATTCTACACTATCTCCCCTTTCCAACGATATCCATAACAGCATGAACTGTCACGACAATATATGAAATTTATTGGAATGACAGTGGCGCCATCTGTCGAAAATTGGCCGTACCAACTCAGAAACCTTTGCGGGCTAATGTACCACAACTTTGCTTAAGATCATCACATGATCAAATACGTAGTTTACGATTCTATAAAGGACATAATATATAGGACATACAGACAAACATTCAATTTTATATATATAGAAGATATGTATGTATATTAAAGCGACCTGGGGTAGTTATATTGGCATTAGTGTATTAATTCTGCTATAGGAAAACAGCGAATTAAGGATGTGGAAAGACTTAGGTAGCACATGCAGAGGGTAAATACGGATGAGATTTTTTATCCTTTGCATTGTGCTTTTTAAAAGGGGTAATCGTCGTCGAACATTTTTGTGTGCGTAACGCGAGTTCCGTTGGTTATTTGCGTGTTGTCTGGCATTTTGAAACTCGTAACAGCTTGTCCATGCACGTGGGCAAATCTCCTTGTGTCTTTTGTATCATATAGGGCTGTCACGGTGGTACGCCAGCCATTGTAGTGGTTATTTCAGAAAAACATTTCATTTTTTGTTATGCTGCACTGAGTCAAAAGTTTTGAACATGAATAATATTATAATCGCTTTATCAACTTATTAAATAAAATGGTTGCAAATCAGTGAAAGGAATAATTGATATTTCCAACCTTTTAATTTCGGTGTTTTTCACCAAAACCCTTAAATTTCTCGAATACAAAAATTTGCATACCCTTTGATGTTGCCATGTATGCACAAATGCAGGTAGCTACTTACCCATGAAAGTTTGATTCAAATGTTGTAGTCCCCAATTTAATACCAATTCTAATGGAAGAACATCTTCCTCGAGGTTATTTATGCGGTTATTTAGCACAATCAAAGTGCTCCATTTCACACATTTTAGAGACACTTTCAAAATAACTCTTAATACTTCTCTTGTGTTCACTCGAATAATAACGTTTCATAAGTAGCGTTTCACGAAATTCAATTAAAATGATCCTAAAACTATAACGCTTACGTAGAAACATATGAGATAACATTTTCCGGGTCAATTTAATAAGTTTGGCATTAAGTTGATACTATAGCTGTATTATAAAATTAATAATATTTCGCATAAATACTATATTTTCCGCATTGGCACCCAAAAGTATATATATTTTTCATATTGAAAGGGTGTCAAACAAAACTTATAGAAGTTAACGCAATCTAAACTTAAAACTTTGCTGCTGATACAGCGACACGAGCCACTGCTGCCCGCATCGACCTGGGATCGACGACCCTGCCGCTGACAGACAAGCTGACGTTAGCTTTAAGTCGACGAGCAAAGTCAATAAAATAATTGCAATTTTCTGTAAGTAGTTTTAAGTCTGTTTTGGCTTTCAAATAAAGTAGATCAGTCCGATCTGACGGCAAGAAAATAAAATGTGTTTTTATATAGTAAAAATATTTATGAAAATTTAACTTATATGTTAAGTGATATTTTCTGTCGACTTCTTTAAATAGTTTATTGATTAGTTTCATATGTTTAGTGTCATCAGAAAAGTATGGGATTGATTGTGATTCATATAATTTAACGGGGTATTGCGCTTTGAACGTAATTTTTGGAGCAAAATTTTTTTTCTAAGAAACTACAAAAGATATTTTCATTTTTGTTTTTTTTTTATTTATTAATACAAGTCTCTGGTACCAAAATATATTTTTTTCGTTGACAATACAAAAAAATTTCAGCTGTCAGAGCTGGTCAAAGTAGAGATGTTTTTCGCGAAGGGGTTAACGGTCACCATGATTGCAGCCCTCACAGACGTCTGAAAAAAAAAAATTCCAAATTGTTGTTAATTTGTATTCTATTGGTTATCGCCTGAACTAGGGAAAAGTAGAAATATAGAAATTTGCAAAAGTTATACAAATTTAAAAAAAATTCGATTTTTTGGGTTTTTTTCAAAGTAAATGTTGGATTAAAAAAAACTATTTATCGCATAAATAAAATCTTAGTTCCGGCGATAGCGGCTAGTATAAGGATGATTCTGTATAAATTTGAAGAAAATCGGTCAAGTAGAACTTGAGATATCGTGGTGACCGTTTTGAAAAATGCTGTTTCGAGAAAAACGCGATTAAAGATTTGGATTAAGATAACAACGCGAACGCCGCTCCATCTTTGAGGCATCATAACCACGTCAAATTTATGAATTTTTGAAAAATTCGTTTTGGAATACAATCTTAAATACATTAACAATAGAAATATTAAAAAAAAAAATTTCGATTTTTTCAAAATTTCAAAGCGCAATACCGCCTTAAATGTTTTTCGTATAAAATTGGGAGAAAATTGATTTTTTTCATACGGATTTGCTTTTTTCGGTGAAGCTACTAGGGTAGGGGTACACCTAAGTGCTTTTGTTTAATTCAAACATTAGGTAAGCTACATATGATGCAAAAGACAAAATAACTTGAGAGTACAGTTCTACCTTGATGATCGTGCAATTGATTATTTCTGGACGTAAGCATTTCACATAAAGATAAAAGGGCTATATTTGATTTAATAACATTTAGGTTAATCGGGGGTCGTGCTCATTTTATAATCATAATAGCCGCGATAATAAAGGAAGGGAAAGGTCAAACGGCTCATTTATTATGATAAAAGCTTTGTCATTTAAATGCAAGGGGAGCAATTCTAGTATAGTTCCCAATTAGTAAGTGAAACCCTTTTCATACTTAGATAAATAAATTCGGCGGACGGTGGATGGGAAGGTCCTGCTACTGGGGAAGCATCTCAGCTGTCTACCTTGAATCTCAAATCAAAGTCGACCACAAATTTTTGAGTGGAGGTCGCTGAAGTAATTAAAAGTTTAATTAAAACGCTTTGGTATTGCCCTCTGTTGGGAAGGGCCCGCCGAGTTGTCGTCAATATTGTTCCCGACGTCTGACAGCAGTGTTTAATTGACTTCCGAAAGAAATTTAATTATATCAGGGAGAGTGACTTGGTGCAATTCAATTTTGAGCCGAGGCATAGCAATTAGCTGCACGAAGTTCTTGATTAAGCGGGCGTGCTGGAGTGCGTGTCTCGCACGCCTCCGGTACGCGGCCCCTCAAATTACGCCGAACTGTAAAAGTTTATTTATGAAGGATGCAATAAAATTGAGAGGCAATTCCTAAGGCGCGTTAAACTCGCTTTGATTACACCCCCTGCCAGTTGTTTTAATCCCGTAACTCTTTCTGCGGCAGCGCCTTACGTAACCGCTCTTCCGCGGGGCGCCGTTTACCCTTCAATAAACCCATTTATAAAAGCATTTAACGCAATAAAGCTTTCTGCTGTTAACGTTCTTTCGGGGTATTTGATGGGATTTCGCATCTGAATGAAATCCTTTTCATGGTAATCTCCTCGAAGATCCAAGAAAGTGAAACAATGGGAAAAACTGTACATGCTTGCACGGGGCTTCCCACCCGGACGGGTTCCTTCAGTATAACTTTATAAGCCACTGCTTTGCCGACTTACGCTTACCCCTTTCGTCCCGTTACGTAACCGATGAGCGCCCCACTTGAGCCCCGCTGTGCGGCAGAGACTCTTAAGTGGATTTCAAACAGACATAGAAAATCATTGCTTTACGCCAGGTGTAATATGATTATCTTGAATTCAAAAATATCGAAAATTTAATTTGAAACTTTTCTAACTCAATCGGAGGCAGCGAGCTGGGGACCCACCAGATGGGGTAGTTAGGAGCCGTCGATGTATTTCTAAGCAGGATTCAGATTTCATTACGTCTCCGATTGTAGGTCTCCTGGATGAAACCAGGGCAATTAAAGGGGAATTACATTAAGGATAAAATCAGAGAAATTGTTTGGAGAATTGGCGGAGATGTACCATCTGAGCAGACGTCTGTTTCTATCCTTTACTGCTTTTGATATGAAATTAATTTGACTTAAGTGCCGAACGTTTGAATTGAGTTGCAGAAGATCTGCACAGCGACATTATTTGTGAGTTTGAGTGCTGAGGACCACTCTTTACTCGTGAGGCCTTAATTCGTACTGCGATCTTCACTGAAACCTTTTAGGACCGTTTATTTGCCCAGTTGTCATAAATTTCATTTAATACATCTGAAGATTGCTCCGATCAAATTTACAGCGTTCCTGTAATTTGAGCAATTGAATGAGGACCATAAAAAGGAATTTTATGATAATATGCAAAGAACACACTTTTCTGGGGTATGAATCAAATAAAACCTGTAAAGTGCTTGTTATTTGCATATTTGATTTATCGTTTTATTACTCGATTATGGTATTTTTCTGAACCAATTTCCATGGTGTATGATAGGTAAAAATAAATTCTACACATAGACATATTTCATTAGATTATTATATCTCGCACTAATGACTGAATTTGATCAGATTACACAATCTTCAAGTTATTCTAATTTTTACTATAAAATTCCTTCTATTTAGTACCTAGTTCTCGATACTAAATAACTAATGAGGTCACGGGGCATTGGACATTCAACACGAGGTCCGGTCCAACAGTAGTAGGTATATATTAAGCTTGTGGCGGAAATCACAGTGTTAATTATGCAATCGCATGTGAAAATATAACTTTTTTAGTCATTGCTAACCATCACACTTGCACAAATCAAGTAAAAGTCTTAAATGTCTGAAAAGAAATAAATAAAATTGAATTATTAGGTGTACTCATTTGGAACCGGCAGCAATGCCAGTACTCCTGTAAATAAATTTATACAAATAGGATAAACTACGGATAGATTTCCCAAGTATCGTAAGTAACACTTCCAAAAGCAAAATCGAATTTTTTTTTGTTATAATGATACATATCTTTCACCGACAAACAATCAGTGGCGCACGAAGCAGCACGCACGTACCTCTCATTACTACAGTTTAAATATGTTTATGACGCAAACATGTCTGTACTGTTTTTTTTTGCCGACACATAAATCTAAAGAATTTCTTTCTATGTTCCGTAAGTAATCACATTTTTCTTTTTCTTTTTCTATCAGATTTGAGTAGTGAATGCTATAAATCATTTTAGACGAAAATATTGCTCTTTTTTGTGATCAAACAGGACAACTATCCTTGCTCTGTTTTTGTTTTTTTCTTTATTAACGGCTTCATCAAAATACTGATTACTAATCATTTTAAATATACAAAAAAAAATAAGGGTAATAACAACTAATAATGAACCAAAAATTACAATAAAAACAAACTTATATCTTACTAAAGAAAAGATTAATATAACCCTAGATAAGACGACCCTTCAATTGGCTGCGAGTGATATGGAAATCAATAGCAGAGAAATTCGAGTTGAAAGAACGCGACATCGCAGAGAGTGCCATATTAAAGCCATAGTTATTAGTTAGTTAGAAGTTGAGAAAGGTGAAGAAAACCATGTTGCCTCAGGAAGCAAGCGGGAACTGATATTTTGAAAGAGTCCAGCAATTCAGGTGAATTAACAACACCTTGCAAGCAATCAAAAGTGAAAACAGTTGCGGAGATATACCGTCGATGTTCCAACTGTAAGAGAAATCAAGTAAGTTGATTTTGTTCTCATTATATTGTGTGAACATGAGAAGCTTGAACAAATAAAATATAAATATTGGATCTGCTTTCGTGAAATTAAATCCAACGGCTGTGCACACATATGAGTTTGCTCAGCTCATTAAAAGGGATGCAATTCGAAATAACAGAACTCCTAGGTAAAACCACCAAGCATACTGTATGCTTGGTGGTAAAACGATACAAAAGAAAAGATTTTACCGCAGGAGACGGGTTAAGGGGTTATATCCACTTGTAAGTCCGAAAAAACGTGTTTATTTGTGAATTTTTTATGAAGAGGCTTTTCATTAAATAAATACATAGAATAAATGTACATATAGCGAATTTAATGTATTTTAAGAATTCGCTATGTAATTACAAAAATATTCGGTTCCGTTGTTGTTGTAGTAGATCTCCTAGAGGACCTCCACAAAAAGGTGTCTGGCGGTGAGCAAGATATCTCTGATCCAAATTTTTTAAAATAAAAAAAACCAAAAGATTTAATTTTAGGATAGATGAATACAGGTAATGATCGAAGGAATAGTCACCATTTTGATTTTTGACAAAATGGCGGTTTCCCAAAGAAAAAAATCGTTTTTTTCAAGAAAATTTACAGTTTAAAGGGGCTTAAAAAATCGAAATTATTGTCAAAAACCTTATTCCTTCGATCATTACCTGGTACAAGTATCTAAGAAGATTGTGTGAAAATTTCAAGCCAATCGCTCGAGCCGTTTTGGAGAAATTTTGCTCACCGACTTTGAAAACACCGTTTCGAGAAAAACGCGTTTAAAGTTTTGCGAACCATTTAAACTACTTTCAAACGCTCGGAGGCGTCTTTACAAATACGCTAATTTCTCCGAAACTATTTGCCGGATCGATGTGAAATTTTCGGACGATATTCTCAACTATATGTACATTCAAAATATGCAACAAAAAAAAATTTGATTTTTTCAAAATTACAAGTGGATATAACCCCTTAAAGTAGGTATTTATTGGCTCCCAGGCCCATGAATAGTTTTGGATTTTTTCGCTACCTGAACGAAGCAGGGTAGATAATTCCAAGTGCTGCACGCATCTTGTCTGTACCCAAGGCGCCCACAGCTATCCCTAAGCATTTTGCGCAGGGGCTGATGTAAAAATGAGTCACAGCCTTTGTTTTAACATAAACGTGCCCAGGCAAGTTTATGGCAAGTTCCCTGGATGGGGGTGCATTTTAATGCCCTTTTGAGGCATTCTTAGTTGAATTCTTGTGAGAGGCGGTTGATTTTTTTAAAAACGAGTAGTGCATTCATAGAGAAAATTACAGACAGTGATTGGATTAAATATTTGAAGAATTGAGGAATATTGTGGTGAGTAATTCACTGAGTGTCTTTTGCAAGTTGAGTGTTAGAGTTAGAATAAAGAATCAGGAAATAGATCGGGAAAATTAGGAAAAATAGATAAGGAAGTGTTAGGAGACCTAATGGTTTGCTAAAAAGTTAGTTTACAAAATATGAGAGCTCTGGGTGTGCGTGCGTGCTGGAATATGTTATAATACGTTGAATTGTTATGTGTCGCAATCGCTTGGCGTAGTAACTGCTTTATATTGTTTGATTAGTTAATTGTGAATATGAAGGAAAAAATCCCCGCGGGGGTGCGGCAGGAGTAACACCCGAACTTATTACAAAAGGGATTGCGTAGCAACTCGGCGTTGTGTGTGTTGTGGCTTGCTTGGGTTTAAAGTAGGCGCAACGGGTCCCTTCGCCGTAGGTTTGTCGGTCCATCCCGTTTTGTATTTCATGAGGTTGTGTGGCGACTTGCTCTGTGAAGTGCGTAATTCACCTCGCTCAGAAAGTGAGAGTGATCGTTCCCTTCGTTCAGAGTATTGCCGCGGGTTCCCCTCAGTTTTTATCGGTGTTACCTGCCGAACCTACCTTTTTCCCGGAAACCGGGGGCCGTAGGTTTGTCGGTCCATCCCGTATGCTCTTTCATGAGGTTGTGTGGCGGCTTGCTCTGTGAAGTGCGTAATTCACCTCGCTCAGAAAGTGAGAGTGATCGTTCCCTTCGTTCAGAGTATTGCTGCGGGTTCCCCTCAGTTTTTATCGGTGTTACCTGTCGAACCTACCTTGTTCCCGGAAACCGGAGGTCCTTAGCTTAAAAACGAAATTGACCGGTAGTCGCGTCACGATTGCGTCACATTTGTCTGTGTGTATTGCAGAGCATTCACAGTTTATGTTTTCTCTTTATTTTCAGGTCAAGGATGGTGACAGCCGATGAATTCGAATGAATTGAATTTTCTTTTGTTTTGTTATTTTTAAAATTAAAATTGAACCGTGTTTTTTTTACATAAAAGAAAAATAAGTGTTTTTTTCTGCCCGGGCCCCGACAAGAGATCTAACGTCTCTTTGTTTTCATATTTTTTTTTTGGGTCTATTATACAATGATTGGAGGGAAATAAGTTTGAGCCTATCAGAATATGAAGGTAAAAAGATATTATTTTGCCAGGGAAGGCCACGGAGCGCGGTCCTAAGAAATCTCCGTTGAGCGGCTTCAATGCGATTGATCTGAAGCTCATAGAAGGAATACCAAACCGGACTAGCATATTCAAAGATAGGTCTAACAAATGTACAATGGAGGAGTCGACAGGTCGAGGGATCATCGTACTCATGGGCCCATCTTTTTATGAAACCCAACGTAGCGTTGCTTCTCTCCACAACAGAATCTATGTATGTGATCCTCAAATGAAAATCGCGAATTAAATGTAAAACCAAAATCTTTGGCTTTGGACTGTCCGTCAATAGTGTGAGAAAGTCATGACGGTGCATTTAGAAATATTCAAAGGAAGGTGATTAATTATGCACTACCTCTGGAAGGTTTTCAAATCGGAGTTAAGAAGAAAGCAGTCATAGTCACTAGAAATCGTGCGAAAAAGTTATTATACATAGTGGTCGGAGAAGTGACCTCCAAAGGTAAAATTTAGGTGCCTCATATTGAGGGGTATCCGAATCTCCCCATATATGTTCCGCGATTTTGCGCAGTTTTCTAGTTACAGGGTGATTCATAAATTCGAGATTCACATTATTATTTTATTTTTATCTGTTGATATACTCAACTCAGCGACATCTAATTGAACCCAAACAACTACTATCTCAATGTGCTTTCCAAAATGCCATCAATGTTGATGTACCTCTAACACTGCAGGTACAGTCACTTGAAAAAGTGAAAAAAGCTCTAAAAGTTCTTAAATTTAACCTTTTTTTCCAATTTTCCTCCGGAATGTAAATATATAATTAATTCACCCTTTTTTCAATTTTTAATGCATTACCCATCTTGTTGTCTTTCTAAAGAAAGGCAGGTGAAAAATTGGTATGCAAAATTGAAGTATTGAAGTAAATAGTTTTTGGTGCAAAAGAAATAGCTCGGCCTTATGGCATTCCATCCAGGACTCAGCGTGAGATCAATTTGAAACTGAAATCCCACGTGGACCAAACACACATGTGTACAATAGATGACCCTCTCAGGCTCCGTAATAATCAACGATATTCATTTCGAACATATGAAGCTTCCAACATTTGATTGAATTTTTGGATGGCACTTGTTGTAATTTGCTTATTTGGAATATATTAAGCACTTGTGACTTCTCATTATTTCTTTACTAAGAATATACTTGTGTCTACTTCTACATAATATGATTTTCAGTTCGGGCTATAGCCTGAATGTGCTCTCCGTAGAATGTAAGCTTAGTAGACAATTAGAAGTAATTCTATATCTTTATAAGCAGCATGACATATCGTTGTTTCATGTACCTACAGTTTGAAGACTCTTATTTATTTAATGATTAATATTAATAAAACAGATAACTACTATCATTAACAAATACCTCCCAATACAAAACATAACACTTTTAAAGGATCTACGTGATTTTCAAATACTTAACATATAAAAAAAACGTGCAATATTAGAATCGTGAGTTTATGAAGGCTGCATCTAGCGGTCGCTTGAAAAACTGATACTCCATAAGCTCTAGCAAAGATTTTATAATTATAAGGATGTAGAACGTCGAACAAATTCCGAGGCCACGAACAATTTGAATATCACTTACCGCTACGTCCTGCAACGTACGCGATGCTGCATATTGCATTGCAGTTCCTTCTGCCCGCCAAATAATTACTGCAGCGGCACTGTCCCTAGCTGGGGTGAACTTGTTGGCATCGCTGCTGTGCTGCACAAGCGGCTTATCGGACTGCAACTACAAGGTGAAACGTGATGTGTGGTAGGGTAAGGTGGCTTTTAGGGTGTACAAAGGTAACAATTACATACATAAAATGAAACTGGGATGTTAGTTATTAACAATAATTAGGTAATATTACATAATATTCTTAAAAATCAAGCAAGACATTTTTTTAAAAATAAAGTGATGAAAATTTGAAAAGTGCTGCTGAACAAATGAACAATTTTTTTTAATATATTTTTTTAAATCTTCACAATACTTTTATCTATTGCGTGTGGAGCTATTTTTCAGAATTTCATTTCAAACATGTTTTATAAAAAATTAAGGCCTACAATTTTGTACGAAAGAGAGTACTGAACAAATTCAAATTTACCATCAATTATTATTTATTATTACAAGTGTATGGTTCTCAAGATATATAATTTTATTTAGAATTTTTGGTGGGAGATAAAATATATTGTACCTACTATCTAAACTAAACTAAATAGAGAAAACAAAAAACAAAGAAGAAAAATAATGGAAAAGGAAGAACAGAAAAGAGTAAACTGAATGTAATAATTCAGTGAATGAAATAATATACCTAAAAATATATAATGGCGAATAATATTAAAGATTAGGGGAGTAGTCATGCAATACCAATATGAAAAGCAATTTATACATAAATTCCATAGTCCAGACGGGATCTGTTTTAAAAAGGGGTATGTTGAATGTTTAATATAAGAGGGTGTTTTCTTTAAGTCGCCGGAAGGGTTTAAGGAATGATGCCTTTTATAAACGCAAGTTGAAAAAGTTGTGGAAAAGTTATTAAAAATTAATCAAAATGTGAAAAAAATACCAAACAAATGTATATTTGCACTTTATTTTCAAGGTAACTATTGGGGAAATACTTGATTCCTTGGCCCCGCTTTTTGGGAACGGGGTCCCAATTTTTGGGAACGGAGTTCGAAACATTATGGTGTGCTTATTAACGGAAAAATAATGAAAAATTTCTATCTCGACCCGTTTTCGAGATATAGGGCAAAATAGTTAATATTTGACGAGCCATCTTAATTGGGAAAAATTTATCTTTTAGGAAAATTCTATTATATTATTTTAATTTCCCTTTTACAAACTGCCGGTGGAGTTAATTTTCCTTTTACAAAGGAATGCAAAGCACAGCAAAATGTTTCGAACCCCGTTCCCAAAAAGCGGGGCCAAGGATACAAGAATCGTGCCGAACTATTGATTGTCGATAAAAAGTTGAAGATGGAATAAAAGTTTCGTAATAACATTTCGGGAAAGGTAGGATAATTTAGAAATTCCAGTAGGTATGCATTATTGTTGTTGCAGAATAGGTATAATTGACTATGAATAAGTGATACCAAGAGCATCTTAATATAGAGGTAATAAACTTTGTCGACTCGTTCTACATTTTCGGAACAAATATTCGTGCGCGTACAAAATAGTACCCTGTATTTGGAAAATTGAAGAAAAGACTCAAAGCACTCTTTGATATCATAACAAGTAAAAATGATCTCTACTGTCCCTTAGGGATTTGGATAAATATTCCGCTTGCATACATGATGAGAAAAACGCACTTAAGATATAGTTATGAGTTCATCCACATAGTGAAAATCCTATAACTGGTACAAAGTACGATAAACGCAACTGCACATTGAATCCAATAGCTTCAAAGCAATTTCGCGAAACCTTAAACCACAATGAGATCTTTGGAACGACATTCAATTTCGATGGGGCCCTTATGAAGGTGATTTCCAACCTCTTGAAGGTGGCTGCCCCCAAATGATGCGCGATGTTGAGTCATCAGCGCTTTGTTTCCCAGTATTCTATTCCCGCATCACCTAAAAAATAAATAAAGGCAGGGACTGGCAGGAAATCAGGAATTGTGATGATAATGATACCATCAGGCCGCATACAAATGGACAAGTTTTCCTCGTCCGACGGGGGGGCGTGAGGGCATCTCTCACGCCGCCTCACAGCAGCCTCAGCAGAAAGAAAGGCGAAATCTTTTTGAAAAGACGACAATATGAAAGAACTACTTCCTCCTGCTTCCAACACATCACAACCAGATGACTCGTTTATGACAGTTTATTTTCCCGGGTAGCCAGGGACAGGAAAGGGTCCTTATTTCCTTTATAAGCACACAATTGCCATTAAGTGAAATTCCTAGAAGAATGGTGTGTTTCTGTTTAGGAAATTAAATTAGTTATTTGCACTGTCCGCACGGTTCGTAGCCAGTCAGCAGTCCTGTGGCAAATTTTGCGGTTTGCGTTATTTACCTTGAGCCGCAGGGCACGATTGAGTCGCCCCTTAGCGCCGGGCAGATCAACGGCTCGGTGAAGCACAAAATACTCGCAGAGCTTTTAATAAGGCGTCAGCCCCGCTCCTTAAGTTATTCCCGGCCATTTAACATTCGAAGCATTCCTAGCCAAATTAAACGACTTCATGTAAACATCGTTAATGCATTATGGCCTGGCATATCCCCTTCATGGAGCGTTTTGGCTTAATTGCGGCCTGGATAAGAGGAGCGGTATTCTTGCGCTCAGCAGAGCGGACAAGGCACTGCAGAGTTAATGATTAAGGTAGTGCCTTAGTCAGCCCCTCCCTCAGTTCCATAGAAGACAACCGTGAAAATAGTCACTTTAAATTTTTATTTTGAAAGTAAGTACTGTGCCTTCAAGCTGAGTACTCAGAAGTAGGAATTACTTTAATAGGAAGAAAGTAGTTGGCTACTATACCAATTTGAGTTACTTCAAATCGATTCTACTCCACAACTTTTTCAGCTGTGACTTACTTCGCTCGTTTTTTGATTGTCCCTAGCATCAGCATCTAACTGTGTATTAAATGTGACAGCAGTCGCCCGAGATATTTAATTAAATTTTAATTAAGCATTCCGTTCGAATTTAATAATTTCATGAAAATATTTCCCAGCAAAAGTAAACCCCCTTGAGCAGAGCCTATGCTTGAACCCATTAAAACTGACAAAATTATCTCTGAGATAGAAAAAAAAAGGGATCATCGTTTTTATGAAAAAATATTTCACAACTAGGGCAAGCCAAAAAATGCTCACCAAGGTCTACCTCAGAGTATTTTTACACTGGGACAAATTTAGGAAAAAAGGCAAATAAATGATTTCCCTCACGTCTGAATAGCACAATAGTGTTGCACGAAGCTTTTCGGTACTTAAGCCGTAACGTGACAGGACTAGCAAAAAATTAATTCCTTCGACTGAAGCAGGAAAAAATATATAAATAAAGTTCCTTGAAGCCTTCCACAGCCACAGCATAAAAGTAAGACATGGGATTTTGTGAAATATTAACGCAACAAGTGTGTGGGAACATCCTGCCGTGACTCGTTTTGCAAAAAGTGTGAAACTGCGAAAGTGTGGCTCTATTACAAATCAGTTTTATAGGAAGCTTTAAGTCTTAACCTGGTTACGATTTGTTGTATCCTAATGCCCGTTCTCCAATGGGCATGCCAAAACCAAACCATCCAACCAAAATGCTGCAGCCTTTTCCTTCTCATTATAAAATGAGTCTCCCATCTTACTCGTGTTTTGGTCGACATGCTCTAACTTTTCCTTTGTGTTAGTTAAACCATTTGAGTTGCCGCATTTAATTCAGCACTTTTTAGCAGTGGTTCGGGCCCTAGATACGTATTTAGTACAGGAAATTTGTCAAAGTTCAAGCAAAAGTGAGCTTAAGCTCAAGTAAATATTGTGTAAAAGTGTGTAGAAACGAAGAAATGAAATTTATTAAGCAGCTAGTTCTGCTAAATTAATAGCTAATTCTTAAAAATAAATAAAATAAAACTTAGTTCGTTTCTTTGCATTTCACCGATCACAACAAACAGAGCTTTCTGACGGTTCACATCTACATTGATAGAATTATGTACGAACGCATTTTGTCAGCTTTTCCGCCAACTGGCCACTCGTTGGTTTATGGTAATGGCATACCCATTGGAGAGTGGGCATAACGGTCCAGGGAACAGAGAAACGCTTGGTTACCTTCACATGTCTTCACGACGAATGAATTTATTACTATGAATACGAAGAGTCAATTTCATAATGTACTAGACTACAAATTCATAAAGTATTCTGACAATCATAATAGTCTCCCCTTCAGCCTAGACCCTTTGCTGATAAGTGACCGCTTGCCGACGTACCCTAGATGATTGTCTCAGCTCGGTTTCTTGATTTTCCTTGGTTCCTTGGCAGACCACCAATGATCGAAGAGGACGGGTTGGGGCCAGTAGGCGTCTCGACTTCCTCATTCTCTTCATTATTCGCAGCCCCATGTATCGCGACATCTACCATATATCGGTCCTTGCGGTCGTCTTCCCCAATTGTATAAAGAAAATCTCTATTATGAGGAATGCTGCCCTCGATAAGAGTAGGTCTTATCTGGTTGTGTAACATAAGTGGCCATCTCGCTTTATGACCTTCCCGAATTTCCATTTGCAGCCCTGACTTTGATAAAAACGAACCTGAACTAAATCTCCAACTTCGAAATTCCATCTGCATTCCGGAGTGTTCATGATTTAAGATTTAGCATAAGTAAATCAAGTCTTGTTCGGAGCTTGAATCTTAACATATATTTCGCTGGACTCTTTTCCGTAGACCTGGATTGAGTCTTCTTATACTGGAGGAATAACCGATGTTGTTTTACATAAAGATCTCCTACATCATTTACTGATTGAACGTGCACATTATTAACGATTTTAGCAGCCTATATCTCGCGAACTATTCAAGTCTCTTAAGGGGGTATTCTCATGTGGCCACTTCGAAAAATTTATTTTTTTTTCATATTTCGATAGTGAAACCTATCGAAAATATGCTGTGAAAAAATCAGACCGAAATTTTTAGTATTAAATAAGTTACAACTCATAGTCGCCGCCGCGCCAGGTCTGCAGCTGCTACATTTCTATTGTTTTCACCGGTTATACCTGCGTATGGAGTTTCTGACGGTCACCTTTAGTATGTTCCTAACTGTGTATATGGGACGTTCTTTTACAAATCGTACAGATTTTGACAAAAATTGACCAACACATTTTTGATTTAGCTGAAACTTTTTTTACGGGTTCTATATTGAAAAAAAAGAGACACGTATTTTTTTATTTTTTTTTTTTCACAATATTTTGGACGCTAAAAGTATTGAAATTCCGCGATTTCGGTGATTTTGTGCTTAAAGAGGAATTTTCAAAAATTCATAACTCCGGTTCTATTTAAGCTACAGACTGTATTTTTTTGCATTGTGAAGGTAAAAGAACAAGCTTTAAGAAAAAAATACCTTTGAGAAAAATTATTAACAATTTAAGATTGTTATTAACAATTTAAATGTTTAAATTGATTTTTAACAATTGCCCCCCCCTCGTAGCGAGTTATTAGTATTACCATCGTATTCTACGTCAAATTTTCTATTAGAAACCACTTTTTTTTTCCTGGGGTATTAATTATTACTATTGGAAATAAATTAATTTATGTAGTGCGGCACGTCTTATCGGTGCGCGGATTCTATCGCCTGTCATATTTTCTTGCATAATTTCGTTTATCTCTATAATACATATAGTTCTTTATATTAATCAGTTCAAAATAGATGTTACTGAATAGACAATCTTATTAAAAATTATTACTAGACATTTTGTACTACTTGAGTTCTTTGTTATGTTATTAATAGCTGAAGCTTAACTACTTCCTTCCGTAGTCGTACCGAACTTTCACGTATGTTGCCCATTTAAATACAATTATTGACAATGACACTTACCTTTCCAGTGCAATTATAATCACGTATAACTAAACAGTTAGCCGAATACAGCCTAGTATCTGGCTAAGCATTCTTTACCGCGCCCGCGAGTGTTCATATCAAATTTATCCGCTCGTAAGTTTGGCCCTGTGTGTCTAAGCTAGTGAGCCTATTGGTAAAGTGCTGACGAAAATCATAACGATGAATTACAATGCACAAACATTGGTACTGACTCGTGTTTTAATCCCTTTAAGTTAATTAGTCATTCGAGAAGAAGAAAAGTAACATTGAGAAAAGTGAATGAAAATTTTCTGCGCGCATTAAATATGTCCATTTCTGAATGTTTACGTCACGATACTATTGCTGTTCATCTCTTTCAGAGACAACTCGTAGAATTTATCAAAACGAATTTGAAAGACATAGATAAGATAATATACATATTTTTTGGATGGTGCAAGCGGACAATATAAAAACAAAAAAAATTTTATAAATCTTCATCATATAAATGATTTTAAAATAGCAGCTGAGTGGCACTTTTTCCCAACCTCACATGGTAAAGGACCATGTGACGGAATAGGTGGAACATTAAAACGACTTGCTGCTAGAGCTATTCTTCAAAGGGTAAATAAACCGATCCGCCCTCCGGAAGAGTTGTTCAATTGGGCGTCTAAAGCTCTACCAAATATAACGTGTCGCTATTCAACTATGATTATGAAGAGGAAGAAAAAAGATTATTAACGCGTTTCCAAAAAGCTACATCGATAAAAGGCACGTTAAAGTATCATTGTATAGTTCCAAACTCTCTTCAAGAATTGGAAGCAAAGCAATTCTCATTGTATGAAAAGAAAACTATTGTGAAAATTTTTAAATAAAATAATACTATACACGTATAGTATAAGAGTAAATGTAAATATTGTACAATGTCACTTAGAACGAGGTACTTATTCACTAATAATGATGTATTGAAATCTTAATAAATAACAGTATTCATTTGCTACAATAATGTTTTGTATTTACTACTTTTTTTTATTTAATTATGCATGATGTTAATTGTTCTTACAAATATTGTTTAACTGAAGATGTCAAATAATTATTTATATAACGGAAAGAGAAGATGTGGAGAAGAAAATAAGCCGTGCGGTAGAATCCGCGCACCGATAAGACGTACCGCACTACATAAATTAATTTATTTCCAATAGTAATAATTAATACCCCAGGAAAAAAAAAGTGGTTTCTAATAGAAAATTTGACGTAGAATACGATGGTAATACTAATAACTCGCTACGAGGGGGGGGCAATTGTTAAAAATCAATTTAAACATTTAAATTGTTAATAACAATCTTAAATTGTTAATAATTTTTCTCAAAGGTATTTTTTTCTTAAAGCTTGTTCTTTTACCTTCACAATGCAAAAAAATACAGTCTGTAGCTTAAATAGAACCGGAGTTATGAATTTTTGAAAATTCCTCTTTAAGCAGAAAATCACCGAAATCGCGGAATTTCAATACTTTTAGCGTCCAAAATATTGTGAAAAAAAAAAATAAAAAAATACGTGTCTCTTTTTTTTCAATATAGAACCCGTAAAAAAAGTTTCAGCAAAATCAAAAATGTGTCGGTCAGAAAGGTGTTCGGTTTGTTAAAGAACGTCCCATATGTGGAATAGTGTATATAAATTTTTGTGGTGAATTTTGAAATTGTATGGTCAAGGCATAGCAGATTAGTGTAAGTATAAATTTTCAACGAAAATTCTGCTCTTGAAACTTTAAACGCATTTTTCTCGAAACAACATTTTCTAAAGCTGCGGGGGGCCTAAAATAAAAACTATTCAACCGATTGCTTTGAAATTTATATATGTTCTTCTACTCATTAATTGTTATAGTCCGTACCAGAATTGCTTATTTTCGAAAATATTCACTTATTTTGTTTAAACGATTTTTAAGAAAAAAAAAACAAGATTTTCGTAACTTATTTTTCTACAGTCCGCCATATTTTTTTTCAATGAAATTGATTAATTCTGGTAGGGACGATAGCGACAGACCTACTTAACAATAATCTATTCGATTTTTTCATTTCAGACAACATGAACAGCCACTATTACCTATCTCCGCCAGTGACCTGCTTTTTTTTTGGTGTCTGCTTTAATTAAAAAAATGTAACAAATGTGAAATAAGCAAGAAAAACAATTTCATTATGCAGTTTAAGATACAAATAAAAACATATATAAAAAAATTAAAATGATTGAATGTTATTGTCTTATAAAAATAGAATCCCTAAAAAGAGGAAAAATTTATGCGTTCACATGAGAATACCCCTTAAGAATTTTTATTTAATTTTTAGAGACTCCAATAATATCCCATACAATGGGGTGCGCAAAAATTGTGATTTCATTACACATATAAGTGGAGGCTCACACAAGACACCTTGCATGTAAAATTTCATCAGAATCGATGGAAAAATGGCGGACAGTAGTAAGGGTTCCGTATTTTCCATTTGGCTACAAAACCCTAAAGCTGGTGACACAACCAAATTTTGAACGCGTCGCGAGCGGTGCGTGCGATGACAGGCTTTAAAGCGCTTATGCAGTCCTGTACTTCGTGGTTACAACGAATTCGCATCCGACGCGCCGCTATGCGACGCGTCGCGTCCTTTGCGCAAATTTCTAAATTTTAACGCGGCGCGTTCAACTTAACCTTATTTTTAATGAGCGACTCATAGAAGAAGTGCGCAAACGCAAGTTTATTTACAACAAGCGCATGAAGTTATATAGGAATATAATTGTGAGGGACAAAGCATGGGCAGAAATAGCTGCAGCTCTAGGAGCCAAAGGTTTTTTTTAGTTTAGGTTTGCTTGTCAGTTGCCGCGTTCAATATTCTGTTGTAACTTACCTAGCGTCGTACGCGTCGCTTCATAAATGTCAACGCACGCAATGCCGCGACGCGCGCGTTGGTTGTGTCACTACCTTAAGAATGGAATAGCAATAGAATTAAAAGGTGATCATGAACTGATGTTTCGCTACGGAACCTTATATGTATGTAGATTCAAACGCAGTGGAGTTTTGACATATTTTTCATTCTGCGGCTTTAGGAGGTAATTCTCTGGTCTTGACTTAGGACTTTGAACTCTTGACGGTAAATACTTTGAAATGCAAAATGTTCTTTTCGAAAACAATACAAAAATAGAATTTCGCTATTATATACGAAGTTACTTTGGAATAAAGGCTGAAATATGAAGACAGTTCTAAATGTGTCGCTTTGTCAATTTCTGAATTTCTCTGTAAATTGAATTACTCAAAACCGGCTTTGTAACACTAATTTGGTTAAATTCAGAAGCCACTAAAGCGCCGTTTCGTTTCGGTGCAAAAGCAGCTCGATTTAGACTCGACGACAATTATTCAAAACAGTTTCTACTGCCAACGAACGTTCTTCTGCCATGTCTTATATATTTAATAAGTAGAAATGAACTTTCGTCACTTGCTCCCCTAAATTTATGTTTCCCCCAGAGCATCTCCTACGTAAAGGAAGAGCACACCCGAGATAGGTAAATATGTTGAAAGCATTACATATTTTACGAAAGCTTTTTTGGCTATTAGGAAGACATATGGTGCATACAAAAGGATATAATGTCATGAAATTTAGTGCTCAATAAAATCCGGTGCCACAAAATCACATATAAATTTTGGGTTCGGTGTCTGCTGAAGGACTTTAATAATGTTCCAGTAAACTTAGTTAATTTATTTTTATTTTTCTGCTCGACAAGGCAAATAAACTTCTTGCGATGCATTGTCCTTTTGATTAAATCGAAAGTTTTCCTCCCATTCGTTCGACCCTTGTAATAGAAATGAATAGCTCTTTTTAAGAAAAACCTCCTTTTCCCAACTGAAAGCTTGCGGAGCTGTGTAAGCAGACGAAGCTACATACTTGTGAAAACTCCGCAAAATACGCCTCATACTACACATTCTTTTATAAAAGTTTATTGCTCTACCCAAGTAGTGAATATTATAAAGAACAGCACATAAATATAAATGAACGGCTTTACTAGATTCAAGAGCTACATGGCTTGGTATAAAAATTCATTCATTCAACGAGAAAAACAAAATCTTGATTGTGCATTAATTGGCTTTAGACATTTCCAAACGACATAAAGCTACTTAAGTGCAAAGAAGACCAACATTTTTTATTTTTAATAAGTCTTAGTGCAGCTTAGCTTTTGAGCAGGGTTTTGTGTCAAAAGGTCCATTCGCCTTCTCTCTCCATTGCTATTTCATAATTGAATATGTAAAATGACAACACAATTCCAGTAATTATATTTTGAAAAAAAAAAACTGTTTATTGTTTGAAAGAAGAAGTTCGAAAATGTACTAAACATTTTTTGATATTTTAATTTAGCTTGTGGTTGCCCAAAATATATTTAAATTTGTGTTGTCCCTCTCAATCTTCTAGAGTACTTGGAGCAAAATTCTAAAATAAATCCTCACAAATAAACAATACCAACCTAACCAATAAGCTTCATTTTGCATCTCATATATTTTAGGAGAAATGTTCTTTTTCTGTTGATTGTTTAATAAACAAATGTACTGTTTGATATTTAAAAATGTTATAAGGGGAGACTTATACTCTTTAATACGACGGCATATTTCTCCCAGTGTTGTGAAATTTACGACTTCTTATTAATAAATAATTCAAAATTATAATAAATTACTTAAATGCTCATATTGCCGCTGTTGTTTTCCTCAAAATTCGTCAACGAATGTAAAGCTTGACATTCAGCCAAACAAATGTTGTCATGTTATCATGACCTATGCCTGTTTTAAATCGATTAAACGCTGTTTCTCTACTCTGATCACCGACAACTTCTGGCCCACGGATACTTTCATTCAGTAATTTGTAAATAAGTCACCTATGGGTACGGTGACCATATTTTCTTATATCAAATAAAGGACAAGAACATCCAAAGGGGTGAAAATTGTATATATATATAATATATATACTAAATCACCTTTGTTAAAAAAAGCGACAAAAGTCCTAATTTGTGGTTTTAACGTTTGCTCAAGCGAATTTCACTTGTTTTCAAAATGATGAGAGAAGTTTGTGTGTAGGTACCTAGTGCATAGGAAGAAAAGCCCCATATAAAAATAATGTTTTCGTAACGTTGATCTCTAAAAAAGGTTAATTTATAAAAATAAAAATATTAACAAATTGAACAAAAACTGTTCAACAGATTTTTGAAATATCTTAATGAAAGTATTTTTGTTGGTTAAAGATTATCTTATTAAATTGATTTTCATATCAAAAAATACTACCGTATTAAAAATGATAGTGGAATTTAAATTGAAATGTTCAGCTTTTTATCCACATGAAATATTATCAAATTGCCAACATCAATTATAATTATTTTTGATGATTCTGTAATACGTAAAACGCAATATATTTTTGAATTCTAATATATAAATAAATAATAACATGAACATATATATTATATTATTGTCTCCTCTTTAAACAATTTTTCATAACTTTTCCACAACTTTTTCAACTGGCGTATATAAAAATCATTATTCCTGAAGTCCTTCCGCAGACTCTAAAATAGCTAGAGGTCGTATATGAAACATCAAACATACCCCTTTTTAAAACAGATCCCGGGCTGGACTATAACTAATTGAATACAAATAAGTTTTGTTCTCTTTATTTAAGAGTTAAAATAATATATTTATAGTTTTGGTTTACCTACTTATTTTCTACTAGAATATTTAATTTTTAATTGGAATATTTTTTTTCATTTGGCTTACTCTTTTGAGAGAACCTCGGGTGAAAAGGTGTGGGGAAGTGTGTGTTGGATATGGTATACCTGATTATAAAGTTTCTAAAAAAACGACCAAAATGCTAAATTTTTCAGATTTCCCTAGGAGGGTGCATATAAATTCGATGAGTGAATGCTGGCAGGAGGCAGACAAATCCTTATATCTGCCATAATCTATTTTTAGATAAATCTATTTGAAGGAAAAGGCTATCACCTGCTATGAGGCGATAGGCTTCACCTCCCGGCTTACGAAAACAGGTTGAAACTTTTAAATATGACCCCTTTATACAAGTGTGGAGAAATGTTTGGATGATCTACTTCCAATATCTCGTATCTGGCAATATTGACTCACCTTTTCTCTTAGGCTCTGTTAATTCGAACACCACAGGACGAGTTACGGATTTTATGAACCTCTTTCTAGAGCTGCTAGAAGATAAAATGATTATTTTTAGTGTATAGATTTTAACTTAGGTCGAAAGTCCATCAAGAGTCATCGGAACTGCTTGCCGGATTTATGATTTCTTTACAGGAACACGTTTCGCAGCATTATTTAAAATTAAATTTAATGCGTGTGTCGCACAATAAACATAATCGGCATTTGGCGCATGGTCTTTTATAAGGGCATGTAATCCTCCATATGCACCCGACATAACATTTCCTACATTCTAACCCCGCCGCCTTCATTTGGACAAATCACATCCATATTCTTGTATGGTATTTAAAATTTCAGATTTTTATTACTTTAGGTACACGATTATCATTTTCTGTTATTGAGATGTATCAAAAACCACAGAAAGTTAGTCAATTTTTGACAGATCTTGTGTTGTGTTCAAAATAATCGCCAGAAATGGAGCTTCTTTAATTTCTAAAACAATATTTTCATAACTCATAGTGTAAAATCTCTCACACATTCTGTTCTTACTACATTTATTTAATTAAATTATTGTGTGCACTCATTATGGCCATATTTATAAACAAATGATTATATATGTTCATATGTGATCATGACTGCACAAACAAGGCCAAAAGTCATGTGCGTGAATCCATATATGATTTTGTATGAGCAGAATTGATTTTTTCTCGGGATGTTTAGCGTACGGCCTAAAAGTTTGAGTGAGATTGTGGATAACAGTTTACGAATTTACACACGTTGGGGTCCCTGCAGCCCGGAGGCCTTGTATAATTGATACGGCTGATATGGCTGATACGGCGATAGCTACGCCCATGGAAGCTGTGATAAATAAATAAATAAGAATATATTAATTAATACTCAGATATCGTGGTTCATATATTGTTTTATGTTCACTATTCTTCTCAATAGTTGCGTAAATATCAGTTGGTCTTGTACCTATTTTATTGTATTGAATGAAAGATACTATTACCATCGAACTCAATGACGACAACAACACTATGCAACACCAATTTGATGATATTCACAATAAGGCCAAATTATTCGATTTTTGAATATTGAATTTGTCCATTTTCTTAAACGTAAAACTGCCCTACAATTGCAGTATTCTGCAAATTACAATGTGAAGCTAAATATTGCAATCGCAGGGTAGTCTAGCATTAATGAAAACGGCCTTTATTATAAAATTGGGTACGGAAGTTTTTACATATGTGAGAGCACGACCCCCCCACTTTTTGAATTGAATTTCAGTTTACCATGTAACCTTTTCCATGAATTTGCGAGGTTTCAGTGCTTTAATTGGAAAGGACATTTTGTGGATTTATATATGGTATCAGGTATTTTATTAAAACATAATATTCAAAATTGTATTGACCATGATTTAATTTAATTTAGTATTTTAATCATAAAAAAGTCACAGTAAAATATTTTTTTATTTTAACATGGAGACAATTTAACTTTAACTCGGTTGATATTATTTCTGGGAACTTGTAAAATGAATTTCGTGAAAAGCGCACTTAACCGCAGACAAGCAATCACCCACAAACCCGAACCCTTTTTTTCAGGTGTGCTCTGGAACCTATACCCTTTACACCAATTTTTTGTATGTACTACAAATTTCTTTTAGGCGGCTGATTTTAACAGTAAGTAGCCCACACTCTTCGGAAACTTCTAAGCCACATTAAAAAAATGTATATATATACATCAATTTACGCCGGGTTAATTAAAAATTAAAACACCTACCCAAAAATACATGTTGCCTGTAGAGGAGGGTAACCATGTTTGCCTGCCATCCCGATGCTACACATTCAACCAGTCGTGGAATTGATCGATGACTTATATAAAAACTCTGTAAATACAACTTAAAATTTTAACCACATACTTACGTATTTTCAAGCCTCCAAGCATTCAGAAAAATTCGAATTTTTTGTCCCAAGAAAATATAAACCCTCCTTAAAAGGATTAATTTAAAGAATTCATTCAATATTGTATATGGTCAGCAGGCTAATAAATTAACCTGAAGAGGGAAACCTTGAGCGAAGCAAAAATTGGAATTCTGTGAATTATAAAAGGCTTAAGTATCTTATCTTCCAGTCACAGGTTTCCTGCTAAAAGTTGTATACATATCTATTAAGGTGCTTATAGTTACGAGACCTTTTCTGCTTTATCGAAAAAATCTATAGACTTACTCGTAACGTAAGAAAATGCAAACAAATTTCAAGCCGAGGGGTTTAATAATCAACTTGTTTTTAATGCACAGTCCGTCGTATCCCTTCGCGGAAAATAAATTTATTGATGTTTACTAGAAATGACCTACTGCTTTTCCCTAATGAATCAATTTAAAATTCAAATTCGTTTCTCCCCACGCGTACAATTTTGTGGTGTGAGTTATTAGAGATAAGGGATCGGTAATTTGACACTTTCCTCGGTAGAATTAAACAATTAAAATTTATTTGCTTATCGGTTGGAACATAAAATTATGTAAATTGCGAGATGGCTTTATTAATTTAGTCCTCCGGTGGTACTTGGAAATCAGCTTCAGTCACTTTGCTTTGTTACACTGTTTTAAAAGTTATTTGAATTAAGTCAAATCTTTTTTCTTTATAATGCAAATAGCACCTCATTTGATTTCATTAATAAAAATATTCTCCAGATTGGATTCTCTAAACATCTTTAAAAGAATATTCTCGAATTAAATTTATTGTGGTATATATGTACATGCACATAACTCTCGAACCGTTTGACATAGAAAACGGAACTTTAAAATGACTAGCTGACCGGTGCGAATGTTTTGCACAGTATCGGTCAGCTAGTGTGTTTAATTGTAAAACTTTTAAAGGTATATATTTTTTTTAAATTATACTCATTGGTTTTGCCAGATGTGATTTTTTTTCAAGCTGCTTTACTGATGTGAAGCATATTTCGAAGGCTGCCTATACAACTTGATGGAAGAGTAACAGGAATTCCCCAAAATTAATGATTGAGATATCAATTTGAAGATTACGTCCGGGTAATGAAGAAAAGTAAACTTTAGTTTGAAAATATTAATGTTTTCGTTAAAATATTTTGTTTTAAAAAGTTGAAAATGTAGAAGGCACCAAATGACAATAGGCTGAGCTGTTAATTTAATTTAACATCTGTTGACAATCGGTTTAATTCACATATACGACAGCTGTCGGTTGGAGTTGTTTACTCTACTGATACTTCAGCTGCTTGCGTATAGCATGTAAATTACTCCGACTAACAGCTGTCATGCATGTTAGTTATACAGTCAATATATGGCACATTCTACAATCTTTAAAGAATGGAAACAACTCCAATCGACAGCTGTCGTAAATGTTAGTTAAACCGATTGTTAATGGCTACTTCTGCATTTTCTATGCAAATACGGTTTCTATATGAAATTTTCAGCATTCATGAAAGGAGACTTTTCGAATTGTTCAATACAATGTTCATTTTATTATATTCGGGTGTTTTCGTTGTGTCCACAATTTTTTTCCAACAGGTTATGGACTCAGAGCTTTATGACAATAAATGAAAAGCCTTTTGCTTGTATTGAAGAAAGTCACCAGTCATTCTGGGGCTTTGCGTCTAGGCTAAAAAGCGAACTTTATAATCTTCCGCCTTCATTTACAGGTCATAAACTTTCTTTTAGCTTCTACAGATCGCGCCACAGAACCTTTTTCATTTAAATACGGTGTTCTAATTGTGCACATGTTATTAATAAAATGTTTATGTACACATGGTGGCCTTTTTATGATATGTCTAATATTTGCCCTCCTTAAACACAAAAATATTTAGGTCGAAATCATTTACCCACTGCAAAAAAATGCACGTGGTTATAATGAGCTTGCCACAATATATATGTATGTCCAAAAAGCGGATAAATTAAATAAGGCTATGCTCAGTTAATACGCAGAGTATCCCCGAAAATGTGGCCTCAAAGTTATTTGTACCTTAATTATAATTCGAAATGATTCCCCGAAATGTTTTTAAACGGCATCTCTTTTTGCCTCAAGATTACCAACAAAGGCTTATACCTACTCACACATATATGCTTGCAAGAAAATTAGTAAAATATATTGGGATAGTTGAAAAAAACTTTAAGTGATCCATTATCATGATATAAGAGGCTCCGGAATTATGTGTGCTTGTCGAGAGTTATTATGCCGTTTTAACATATGTTGGACTTCGGTCATATGCATGTAACATAGCCACATAATATGCTTTCATTCACATAGCGTAAAAAATCGATATCTCCAAGACCGTTTTCCGCCATGAGAGTACTGATACGCCTAAGTGCGATTGTCTCTTACGAACATTTTTAAGAAACTTAAGTTGATCTCCCTAGAGCCAAATCATGTCCCCGCTTTAAAAAGGTCCCGTCTCCCAAAGTTTAAAGGTGATGGTAACGAAATTATTTAAAAGGAATTGGCGGGGCAGTTTACCGTTAAGAGAATAAAAAGAGTTATGCAGAGTGGGGGATTAGCCTATTTGTGATCCTTTTTATATGCAAATTGAAGCTTAGCGACTTCGCTCTCAGTATTCAATCCGGAAAGGCTTCCCCAAAGGTGTCTTCAGCTTATCTTGCACCCTCATATTAAAATCCCTTCCGCTGAGGCAACGCCGTCGCCGCCATTTAGATACTTTTGCATTCCAGCGGCATAAAACTAGAATGCTTCCTTCCTCCTGCTCTCTTTCGATTTCTCGTTCCCGCGCTTATACAACTTTTTCTGCCACATCTGAAAGTTTTCTTTTAAAGGACATTGGCGTGTTTTTTCCTTCATGCAGAAGAAATTGATGAATCCATAGAGAAAAGTTTTCCGTCCAAACAACAATAGCAGATGTGTCTACCCTACCCTGCCGCTCCACGTATACCTGCAGGCTGTGCCTATGAGTATGTATATGCCGCAATTTGGAGAACACCATGTGCTGCTAAGATCGGGTCTAAGTTGTTTCCCTCGGTAGGCTTTCAAATATATTTGAAATATTAATAAATCAGACAACCTTGGGTTTCCGACGCGGAGCGATCCTGATTATTAAGCAAACCCGCCTATTCGCCCATTCACCCGAGAATTTTAATTGAAGTGTTTTAGTCGCTTTGGCTTTTGTTAACAATACTTGCAGCTAAATCATATAGTTCAGTCCGCTGATTTGTCTTCTACGCCACTATCAAATCAGCTCCTGCTCGGATTAGCACGTAATTGTGGGTTTTCAGACGATTTATTTCCACTCATCGTCTGGCATGTGAAATGCTCGTTTGCAAGCCGAGCAGGAAGTCGGATTATATCTAATTATAGGATAATTTGCATTTTAATGCCTCAAGAGCTTCCAACTATAGTCAGTTCCTATTCTGCTGGACCTCAGCAAAAGGCAAATAGTCGTACCACCACCCACTGGTAAAGAGACATTTATTTAAACTCCTGTCAGTAAATTGTGGTACCTTTGGTTATTCAGTAAATTATAATGTTAAATAACTTGCCTTACGTAGATGAGTGGTGGGTACGATGGAGAAAGGTGGCTACTGAAAAAATAGCTAAACTAGCTCTATATAAGAAGGGGGTAATTTACAGTTTCCCGACACGGTTCAGGTATCGTTCAATAATTTATTGTAGTACACCACGACTGCCGGAAACATGACTCTAGAGATGAGCTTTCATTTTTCTATTTTTACACTTTGAAAAATGTGTCAAAAATTCTCTTTCAGGAAGAAACGACGCAGTGATGCGGAATGCAATGGATGTGCACATCACTGGCAATTGGACTTTTTCCAGCGATATCTATCAATTTTCAGTTCAAAATACAAAGTTGGAGTAAAGTGCAGTTTTCTCTGTTCTTAAAGGCAGGAACTGAATTACGAATATTTCTCTTAAAATAAGACAGGATATGCACAGCGTGATTCAGAAGGGGATGTTTCAGCATTTCGCAATTCTATGAAGTGTCCTGATCAACGTTTGTTAAAATTACTTATTTTATCTTTTTTTAAATAGACACATTTTTTTTGTCTTTTACGAAAAGTACATTTACTTACCGTCATATGTGCTTACATCGGTTTAAAAGAAAATGAAATGTTGGTTGTTACACGTTCTTTAATAATTGTAAATTATAACTGTTGCAGAATGAACGGAACTGTTTCAATTTTTATCTGAGTTATTGCGCGGTAAAACTGTTGCAGAATTTTTCCCGCGGGGGCCGAAAATATTTCCGGTTCAACAAGTTTCAACAAATTTTCGCTGAAATTAGGAATGATCGATGTTACGAAATGTCAGCATAAATGTTAACATCTGTATCTAAGTATCGTTGTCCTATTATATCGTTCTTTTAACATCGATGTTGGACTGCAAAAGTACTAAATACTTTATTAAATATCTCGCAAATGGACGAGCGCGAATTATTTCAGTAATTTTCCGTCGATGCGCTATTCAATTAAGCGGCACCGCTTATGGGTGAGTACCCGAATAAACCTGCATGCAGAGATAAGTGAAAGAATCGCAAAGCCAAGTTTAATGTCATAAGTCGCTTCGATTATTTGCTCGTAGCATCGAAGTCCCGATGTTTGACATCGACATCGCTCAACGTTGATGTTTCGTGTCGCAACGGACCGGCCGGCGGCGGCTTAAGGGCTCCTCCGCGAGTATGTTCGCGTATATCGGCTCCTAGTAGGCCCACTAGGTGCGCAGACGCAAAAAACCCGCCACTGCTGGCTTATATTTCGAGATTTTGCTATAGGCCTCACTCCAGTACCACTCCAGTACCGAGCTGCCCAAATAAATATTTAAAAAATTATCTTCTCAATTAAGGGCTCTGTTCGTAAAAGGCTACGAATTATAGGTTTAGGTGATCGCACAGACGATATTTGCTTTAGTTTTAGAATGTTAACACACACAGGGCAATATTAATTCCAATGTTCAGAACACAGTAAAGAAAACTCAGCGGATTAGGGTAACGAAAATGAACTTTATTCCTCGACGGCTAGTTACAGAAGAAAGTTACAAAAAACAAGCGGTAAAGCTACTGGTTAGGCCAGAATACATAAGCGAGTTTAGCAGTTATAACAATAGGAGAGTATATAATTCAATACTAGAAAATATAGGCAAGGAAGCAAACAGTGTTACCATTATATAATAATAAAATGCTAAGTCAGATAAACTAAGAAGCAATTATTTATATTGTCATGTGTTATCGATAATGAAATTTCGAACATTCCGCCCGCCTCGTGTGATAGCACGACGAGAGAAGTAGTTAGAGGTTCCGCCCGCCATGAACGACTATGTTGAATGGCCGTGAGTACGATGCAGGATCTGTATAAAGGAGGATACTAATTTGGGTATTAGTTTTAAGTTACCTCAGGCATCTGTTAGAGCCTGAACTGGAAGAACACACAGCTTGGTGATGGGACGCTTGAAGAAACCGTCTTTGTGCCGAACAGTAACAACACGGGTGTGTCCGTCTTTTCCAGGATGTATTTGTGTTACGTGGCCCAGCAGCCACTTAGATGGAGGAAGTCGGTCATCTTTGATTAGCACCAGACAGCCAACTGGAACAGGCTTCGTGCTTTGATGCCATTTGCCACGGATTTGAAGATGGTGAAGATAGTCTTTGTACCATCTCTGCCACAGGCTCTCGTACATATGCTGGACGTATTGCCATCGATTAAGGTGTGACATAGGAGTGTTAAGGATGCTAGGAGCAGGAACTGTGGATAGGGTTTCACCAACCAGGAAATGACCGGGTGTAATGACAAAAAGGTCATTTGGATCGTCAGTCAGAGCATGTATAGGTCGGGAATTTAGACATGCCTCTGCTTGTGTTAACAGTGTCAGCATTTCCTCTACTGACAAGACATGATCGCCGACTACGCGCCGGAAGTGGTGTTTAAACGATCGTACCCCAGCTTCCCAGATGCCTCCAAAGTGAGGAGCGGAAGGTGGCATGAAGTGCCAATCAGTTCCCATTTCCAATAGCGAACTCAACACGGTGTTGTCCTTCGCCAATTGTTTTATGTTTGATGATAAGTGCTTATCAGCAGCAACAAAATACGTCGCATTGTCGCTGTAGAGCCGAGAGCATCTTCCACGTCGGCTGACGAACCGTCTATATGCTGCTACAAAGGCGTCTGCTGTGAGATCCATGACCAACTCAATATGTATCGCTCTGGTCACAAAGCATATAAAGATAGCGACATATGTTTTGGTGCTCTTACAGCCTCTTCGTCTGACAGGTGTGATGTTGAAGGGACCAGCATAATCTACTCCAGCGTTGGAAAAGGGTTTGCTGGGTCGTATTCGATCCGCAGGTAGATCTGCCATATTTTGTGTAGCAGTTCGGGCTCTGTATCGGCAACAAACAACGCAATCTCTCACGACTTGTCGAACTTTGCTTCTTCCATTGAGGATCCAATACTTAGAGCGCACATTATGTAACGTAAGTTGAACACCGCCGTGAAGAGTTGAAAGATGAGCATGCAGAATTATCAATTTAGTAAGATAGTTGTATTTAGGCAAAATCACAGGATATTTTTCGTCGTAGTTGAGAAATGAATCCTTTAATCTTCCACCTACACGAAGGACTTGTTGATCATCCAGGAATGACTGTAGCTTGCGAAGTTTGCTAGTAGACGGCAAGCTTTGCTTAGTATGTATTATGCTGATTTCGGGAAAGCTATGTCGTTGGATTATCCTTATCCAGGTGGTTAAGGCAATGGTCGTCTCGTTCAGCTTTAAAGGTCCTAAGACACGTTCGCTTTTCGGCGTTCGTAGATTTTCAATAAATCTCAGGCAAAGAGCTGTGATTCGAATTAATTTTTGTAAAGATGAATAGCGATGAAGTAATTCGAATTGGAATTCGTTGGATCGCTGCTGCGATACGAGAACTGCTTGTGGGCGTATCTCAGCACAGAGCAACTCGTTTGAAGGTCTGTCATGTGATGACGGCCAAGCTGAAGAGTGTTGCTTTAACCAGGTGGGGCCTGACCACCACAAGTTGAGGTCTTTTAATTGCTCTGTTGGAATACCACGACTAATACAGTCCGCAGGATTGTCAGTGGACCGTACGTGACGCCATTTAGCATCAGGAGTAAGACGGTGAATGTGAGCCACACGATTCGCCACGTAAACTGTCCATTTAGATGGATGTTCCTTAAGCCAGGCGAGGACAACAGTAGAATCGGTCCACAGATACGTTGGCACATGTTCTAGCATCAATTCTTGCTGGATATATTGTAGTAATACGGACAGGAGATGAGCTCCGCATAACTCCAGGCGTGGCAATGATACGGTTTTCAGAGGACTAACTCTCGTTTTAGCAGCGAGCAACGAGACTTGCACGTTGTCAAAGTCATGTATCACTCGCATATACAGTACAGCCCCATACGCCTGCAACGATGCGTCGCAGAATCCGTGTAGTTCCAAGACGATGGAAGAACTGTTTGTTGTACCGATCCAGCGATCGATAGAAATTTCTTTAAGCAAGGTGGGATTTTGTTTGAAACTAGTCCAGTAATCGTGCAGTTTCTCAGGGAGAGTTTCATCCCATTCGAGTTTAGAAATCCACAATTTTTGCAGAAAGATTTTGGCATTAATGATGACTGGAGAGAGCCACCCCAGTGGATCGTACAGACGACCTATATCCGAGAGCACGGATCGTTCAGATATGTGAGACGAGTGTGGTAAATCAATTAGGAAACTGAATTTGTCAGTTTTAGGGCTCCAGTTGATCCCTAAAGCCTTGATCTGAGGGTCGTTGACGATTTGAACGGAGTCTTTAAGTTCTCGATCTTCTTCGGGAATGTCCACGAGTAAATCAGGGGAGTTAGATATCCATTTGCGTAATTTAAGGCCTCCTCGTTGCAACATATAGCGCAAGTCGTCTCGGTACCTTATAGCAGTTTCTTTATCAAAAGCTCCAAATAAAGCGTCATCAACGTAGAAATTGGATTGTAAAATGCGTGCAGCTTCAGGAAGTTGCTCAGAGTAATCCACAGCTAGTTGCTGTAAGACCTTGCACGCTAGATATGGTGCACAAGCTGTTCCGTATGTGACCGTGCACAGACGAAAGATGTTGATTGGCTGCGAGGGAGATTCTCGCCACAGGATGCGCTGCAGATCCCGATCCTTTTCATCAACAAGAATCTGCCTGAACATTTTCTCGATATCTGCCGCATAGATAAACGGGAAAAAACGCCGTCTTAGGATGGTAGTAATAACTTCATTTTGAAGCTTGGGCCCGGTATGCAGGATGTCGTTGAGCGATAGACCAGTGGAAGTCTTCCTCGACGCGTTGAAGACCACCCTCAGCTTCGTAGTTGAGCTGCTTGGATTAACAACAGCATGGTGTGGTAGATAATATATTTTCTCATCACTGTTGTTATGCTCCACGAAAGTCATATGTCCTAGATTCAGGTAGTCTTGCATGAAGGTAGAGTACGATTCATAGAGATCTTGATCCACAGAGAACTTGTGTTCGACTCGCTTCAAGGCGGAGAGTGCGAAGCTTTTAGATTGTCCGAGAGTTGTAGCACATTGTTTCAAAGGAAGTCGTACTACATATCTACCGTCAGCGTTTCTGTGATGCGTGTCCATAAAGAACTTCTCACATTCTTGTTCTTCTGGGCTTAATGTGGATGCTTTAGGCGGCTCTTCAACCTCCCAGAATTTTTTAAGGACTGCATCACGATCAGCTGTACTTGTGTGTAGACTATTAACTTGATGACTATCCTCAATAGGACGATCTGCATTACCAGAAAGAATCCATCCCAACGATGTTAGCTGAGCCATAGGCGAGTCTGGATCTCCACGCCGTAGTTCGCCGCGAAGAATTTGAGTACAGATACTAACTCCTAGGATTATGTCGATGCGTGAAGACTTGTTGAATTCAGGGTCCGCTAGTACGAGGCCTGATATGTGAGGCCAGTTGGTCTCACTGATAGATTTCGAAGGCATTCGCTGTGTAAGTGTAGGCATGACTAAGGACCGTACTGTATAACAGCAAGTAGAATCCCCCGTAGAAATTATCTCATGCCATACATAAGATTTTACGACTTTAGACTCAATACCACCAATCCCCTTGACAGCAATATTGAGTGCATGCTTTGGTAGGCGTAGCAGATTTGCCAAAGCGGTTGTTATAAAATTACACTCGGAACCTTGATCGATCAGGGCACGGGCTTTAACAAGACGTCCATCAGCTGATCGAACATAAACTATGGCAGTGGCCAATAAAACTGTTGGAATTGATCTCTGGTTGTGCACTAAGTGTGAGCTGACCGTACTAGTGCACAGTGGGGCCAAATCTCAAAAAGCTGGCCAAAACCCAAAAAAAAAAGTTTTCAAGTTGGGATTTTTCTATTTCAAATTGGCTAAAGTACTTCCTAGTGCTATAGAATCAAGCGATAATAGGACCCCAACTTGACGCTCATCCGTAGAATACCAACATGAAAGTGGCATCCAAGGGTAGCAGTTATTGTGTGTTTTGAAGAGAGAAAAAGTTCTCGTTTTCAAGAAGGCACAAAATATTTAAAATTTGACCGATTTTAATAAAACCAAATGGAATCGTCAGTTAAAGATTAGTAGAATATTATAAAATTAATTTAGTTACTGTATTATTAAACAGTAATTCTAGAGAGAGAAGGAGTTTTTTACATTTTACAACTCAAAAACTATGTAAGATGCCATGTTACAATGGAAATATATAAAAAGTTCCGCAAGGTACCGCTCTGAAACGATTGGAGGTGATAAATTAGATAAATAAGAAATAAAATTAAGGCATATCACTGCCTTTCGATTTAATCGATTTTTTTCGAAAAATGTAAGCATAACCTTGACGACGCACGTGCTTCACAGCTGTATAGTGTAGAGAATATGCAAACAATGAAATGCCTAAAATATCCTTCGAGCACACAGATGCTAATTACCCTTTGTCCCACGATCCTCGCAAGATGATTGTTTTATAACTCTTTGTCCGTTGAGTGCATTAGAAAAGAGGTTCGCTCGGCAATGTTTTATGGCTCTTTGTCTGCTCGGGCGGACTACTGATGCATAAACGGCTTCGGCTATCCTTTTCCCAAAAAATATTATCCCTGCTCCTGGATTGCTATGAATGCCATATATAAAACGCAGCACTTTGATTTGGAAAATCAATGCACCAACGGGCATTGTCACGGATCGGCGTCTCGAGCGAGAAACAATTTTATCGATATATTAGCAGTGAGTGTCGTGTTACAGTAGTTTCCCAATTTCTTTGCTTACGTTTTCTGTTTTGGTGGACTCATGGAGAAAATAATACAAGGTGTGCTTAGTTAGTGGACTACATTATATATAGTTATAATAATCGTTTCCAACCTACTGTTCGATACCTACTGTCTATTTTCAACTTTTTAACTATCATAAATTAGGTGGCCAAAAATGTACGGTGCTTAATTTGATTTAATTATAAAGCAGTGTGCAATATCGCATAAACAAAATTTTCTTTTAGAATTAAATGAAAATAATATGAAAACTGACACTTATACATGAAATGTGTTTTCAGATTCCAATTCGTCTCTTGAAAACGGGCTTACGAGGCTAGAAATATTTCAAATTATGAATGGAAATTATGAAGCTTCTGCAAGTTATACAAAAATTGAAGAAATTATGTCTGAAAAACTTTTTCCAGAGGAATATCATTTATTAGATGAATTTAAAAATACTCTTAAAATATTAGTCAGTAAAATTAAACAAAAACTGTTGGAATGTGCTAACAAGAAGGATCGTTTTTTAAAAAAAAATGAAGACTGGTTGAAGGTATTGTTTAAAAAATTTATAATAAATGATTTTGTATGTTATACAACAGGTATTTGTCCCACTGAAGCAAACGTCCACAGATGTGAGTGACACAAGAAAAAGTTCTTCTGCAGGTGGTAGACCATCTACTAGTTTTCTAGAAAGTTCAGAAAGAAGTAAAAGAAGAAAAACTGAAACTTTGCGTAAAAGTGCAGAAAGTGTAGAGCTCTCGTATGCAGCACAAATGAAATTACGAGAAGAGGGAAAAGCCGATGCTGCATATGTAATAAAGGATGTGGCTCTTGGAACCCCAACTAAAGGAAGTAAATATAGAAAATCAATAAAAACTACCAATGTTCAGCAACAATTTTCTGCTGAAGAAGCATTATCAGTATATATAGAGCTTGAATTTTCAAGAAACAAATATCAGCTTCTGCGTAATGCTTGTTTGACTAAATCATCAAAACTATTTCCATCTGTAAAAATTCTAAACAAAGCTAGAAAAGAATGCTATCCTATAGAGAAAATGCAAGTGACCGAAGATAGTGCAGAAATTAAATTACAGCCTTTGCTTCATCATACGACCGAACGACTTATAAAAGTGCAGAGTGATGTTTTCCAACATTTGACTGAAGAACAGTTACAAAACTTAATTTTAATTTGCAAGTGGGGTTGCGATGGCAGTTCCGGTCACAGTATTTACAAGCAGCAACTGGATGAAAATAAATCAGATGAAAACCTCTTTTTGACTGCTATTGTGCCTTTGCAATTAATTTATGAAAATCCATCATCTTTTCAAAAAATAGTTGTTTGGAAAAACAGGAGACCATCTTCACCACGCTTTTGCAGGCCGATAAAAATGCAATTTGCCAAAGAAAGTAATGAACTAATTAACGAAACAAGAAACTCTATTCAAATGCCAATAGATAACTTGCAGCCTTATGAAGCAGTCTATGAAAGGAGAAAAATTTCTATTAATTTTAAATTATGTTTGTCCATGATTGATGGCAAAGTGTGCAATGCACTTTCAGAATGCACATCTTCGCAACGTTGTTTTGTGTGCTTAGAAACTTCTTCAAATTTCAATAAAATTGATTATTTATTAGGGTTGCCTATTCAAGAAGATACTTTGGGGTTTGGATTATCAACCCTTCATGCATGGATTAGATGTTTTGAATGCCTGTTACACATATCATATAAATTAGACATCAAAAAGTGGCAAGCTCGAAAAGCTGAAGACAAAGAGAAAGTAGAAAAGGCCAAAAGAATGATACAATCTGGTTTCAAAAATCAGTTACATTTAAGCGTGGATATGCCAAGAGCAGGAGGAGCTGGTAGTTCCAACGACGGAAATACTGCCAGAGCTTTTTTCCGAAATTCTGATGTATCTGCAAAAATTACAGGCTTGGATGAGGATCTCATTAATCGTTTTCATGTTATACTGCAGGCTGTATCGTGCGGTTTTGATATTAATCTCGAAGCTTATAATAAGTACGCCTTAGAAACAGCACGTATCTATGTTGAAAAATATGGGTGGTATTATATGCCCACTGCAGTACACAAACTTTTAATACATGGAGAAGCCATAATTTCTAATGCAATTTTGCCGATTGGTCATATTCGTAATCAGCACACCCGAAAACTATATTAGACCGAGTTTCAGAGTGTTAACTCAATTATTTCGTAAAACATTACTTCACTTCCGGTCCGCCATTTTGAATTTTATGAATCTGATATCATATTCGTAATCAGCGCCCCAGAAAACTATATTATACCGAGTTTCAGAGCGCTAACTCAAGTTTTTCGTAAAACATTACGTCACTTCCGGTCCGCCATTTTGATTTTTACAAATCCGATATCAGATTCGTAATCAGCGCCCCCAAAAACCCAGATTGATAACTTGAATTCTTTAGTTTTGGCCAGCTTTTTGAGATTTGGCCCCACTGTGTAGTGCCTTGATTTTCCGTATTGGATCTAGTTATTGGCGCATTTGTGCCCGAAGAAGAAGGCCTATGTGTATTGCTAGATGTCAAGATATCTTGAGAATTAATGGAATTTCCTGGTGAACGCGTTAGACTCGTCTTATGCAGCATAGTGTGATGGTTGTTCTGACAAATCTTGCATCGTTTATCTGAACTACAGTTTGATGTATTGTGGTGTGACCTCAAACAATTGTAGCACAACTTTTTCTCCTGTACAATAGCAGTTCTGTCGTCCACTGATTTCGCTCGAAATTGGGGACAGAATAATATGAAATGTTTCTGCTGGCATAATATACAGCGATGATTGGACGTTGATGAATAAAAACTTTTAGTGGTAGGCTTTGAAGAGGTAGAAGCAGGAGTAGCTTTGTTCGTAATACGGTTTGTTGTAGTTCCCTTAATAGCATTGAGTGTATGAATTCGTCTCTCTAGGAATGTTTTTAATTCCTCGAACGAAGGAAGATCTGCCGAAGAAGTGAGAGAAGCTTCCCAATCCTTCCGCGTAGAGATTTCCAATTTTGACGATAAAAAATATACCAGCCAATCATTCCAGTTATCAACTGGTCGTGCAAGATTGTCAAGAGCTCTCACATGCTGGGTGAAGCTATCTACGACACGTCCAAGTTCCACAGCTGTCTTAGATGACATTGATGGAAGGTTAACCAGAGCCGTTAAATAAGAGCTAACCAAAATCCTCGTATTATTGTAGCGATCAGAAAGGATCTGCCATGCGGCTGAATAATTTGCTTCCGTCAAAACTAAATGCTGCAGAAGCCTAGATGCATCTCCTGATAAGGAGGATTTCAGGTAGTGCATTTTCTGGACTTTAGATAGCGAAGCATTGTCATGGATAAGTGACATGTATGTGTCCCTAAAAGCCGGCCACTCCAGGTACGATCCGCTAAAGGACGGCAGGCTAATTTTTGGCAATTTGACTGCCTGTGCCAGTGGATTTCCCCGAATAGTGGAGTTTAGCGAAGTGTCCTCAGAAGAAGATGAATTAGGATGCGACGATTGCAATTGTTCACTAATCCAGGAGGAAGTGTCAATGTAAGACGCTTCAACTTTGGTATAATTTTCTGAATTAAAAAATTCATCTGATTTCAGCTGTTCACTAGTAGCATGCTCCCATACATCATCATAAGTTTTTAAATATTGAGCCCAGTAATTGTGAAGCAGTTGAAGACGTGCATTTAGAAAGGCATTTGTGCGCTTATCTCTACCCGTTTTTAATAAATTTGTCATAAATTTCTCAACGCGATCGCCGTAAGTTGTTAACTTGACCTTTAATTGCTCCATTTTGTAAGAATATACAGCACTGGTCACACAAAGCTCTAAGTTCAAGTCCGAAAGTCAAAGTTATTCAAGTTTAAAGAGCAAGCAAAGTTCACTAAGCGGCTCTAGTTAAGCATGCGCGCATCACTACTAGTCCGAAAGTTCTATTTCAGCTCCGATTCAATCAAACGCTTTCACAGTTTGCGCCTAGAAATATGTGCAAGCTAAATTGTTCGAGTGCTAACATTCAAGCGCAAAGCCCTTTAAGCAGATTTGAGTCTATGCTGAGAAGCACGTTCAAGTGCACACTGAAAAGCTATTTAATTTTAAAGTTCAAGTATAAAAAAGTTTGTGTAATTGCACTTTTGTCGAAAGCTCGATGAATAGGTAAATCGGCACTGATTGTTTTATATTAAAATATATCAATATATGTTTATATAGTAAAATGTCAATCCCGCTGGAGAATCAAGAAGTTTACCGCATTAAATCAAAGGGAGCTGAAGAGCACTCATTCACTCGCAATGTAGGAAGATAACGAGACTCCTTTTAATTGAAGCTTGCGCTTTAAGCTTAGCGGAGTTCTTGGCGGGTTATAATTTATGTTGCGATCACTTTATGCGGCTTAATTCTCAACTAGGTATTTGATAACCGATATAATGAATTTTATACTCCTACCTCGGTACCTATTCCGTCAAATTGGAGATAATGTGGAGTACTTGATGATCGTCCAGGTAGAGTGTTCACAAAATTTATCACCATAAGCACACCGATCACTTTGTTAGCGCGGTAGCTGGACTTGGTCCGTTATACCGTTAGAGCACTCACTGGCCACATGGATCGATCGATCAAATGAACTCGCGTTATGAACTTTTATTATGCGGCACTTATTTGTTCAGATTAACAAGTTATTAACATTGATCACGATTTTAGCGATTTGGAGACTTTAGCTGTCCTGATTGAAATGACTTCTATAACTAGCCGCACCGTTCCCGATCCGGCTCGAAGGACCAGAATTATGTTCGTAAAAGGCTACGAATTATAGGTTTAGGTGATCGCACAGACGTTAGTTAGTTGTTGTTAACACGCACAGGGCAATATTAATTCCAATGTTCAGAACACAGTAAAGAAAACTCAGCGGATTAGGGTAACGAAAATGAACTTTATTCCTCGACGGCTAGTTACAGAAGAAAGTTACAAAAAACAAGCGGTAAAGCTACTGGTTAGGCCAGAATACATAAGCAAGTTTAGCAGTTATAACAATAGGAGAGTATATAATTCAATACTAGAAAATATAGGCAAGGAAGCAAACAGTGTTACCATTATATAATAATAAAATGCTAAGTCAGATAAACTAAGAAGCAATTATTTATATTGTCATGTGATATCGATAATGAAATTTCGAACAGGCTCCTCCGCGGGTATGTTCACGTATATCGGCTCCTAGTAGGCCCACTAGGTGCGCAGACGCAAAAAACCCGCCCCTGCTGGCTTATATTTCGAGATTTTGCTATAGGGGTCACTCCAGTACCACTCCAGTACCGAGCTGCCCAAATAAATATTTAAAAAATTATCTTCTCCATTAAGGGCTCCTCCGCGAGTGTGTTCACGTATATCGGCTCTTAGTAGGCCCACTAGGTGCGCAGACGCAAAAAACCCGCCCCTGCTGGCTTATATTTCGAGATTTTGCTATAGGGCTCACTGCAGTACCGAGCTGCCCAAATAAATATTTAAAAAATTATCTTCTCAATTAAGGGCTCCTCCGCGAGTATGTTCACGTATATCGGCTCCTAGTAGGCCCACGAGGTGCGTAGACGCAAAAAACCCGCCCCTGCTGGCTTATATTTCGAGATTTTGCTATAGGGCTCACTACAGTACCACTCCAGTACCGAGCTGCCCAAATAAATATTTAAAAAATTATCTTCTCAATTAAGGGCTCCTCCGCGTGTTTGTTCACGTATATCGGCTCTTGGTAGGCCCACTAGGTGTGCAGACGCAAAAACCCCGCCCCTGCTGGCTTATATTTCATGATTTTGCGATAGGGCTCACTCCAGTACCACTTCAGTACCGAGCTGCCCAAATAAATATTTAAAAAATTATCTTATCAATTAAGGGCTCCTCCGCGGGTATGTTCACGTATATCGGCTCTTAGTAGGCCCCCTAGGTGCGCAGACGCAAAAAACCCGCCCCTACTGGCTTATATTTAGAGATTTTGCTATAGGGCTCACTCCAGTACCACTCCAGTACCGAGCTGCCCAAATAAATATTTAATAAATTATCTTCTCAATTAAGGGCTCCTCCGCGAGTATGTTCACGTATATCGGCTCCTAGTAGGCCCACTAGGTGCGCAGACGCAAAAAACCCGCCCTGCTGTCTTATATTTCGAGATTTTGCTATAGGGCTCACTCCAGTACCACGCTGCCCAAATAAATTTTTAAAAAATTATCTTCTCAATTAAGGGCTCCTCCGCGAGTATGTTCACGTATATCGGCTCTTAGTAGGCCCACTAGGTGTGCAGACGCAAAAACCCCGCCCCTGCTGGCCTATATTTCGAAATTTTGCGATAGGGCTCACTCCAGTACCACTCCAGAACCGAGCTGCCCAAATAAATATTTAAAAAAACAACGGGTGCACTCTGGGAGTGCCGGCAGAAGTGAAAACTCATCACACGTCGGAGTAAATAGTACTTTACCGCATGGAAACCCGTCGTGAACTAACCACGGGGCGATAAGTAGCCGATTGCCCACGATAGCTATTAACGTACTCGCTTCGCTCGTGTGTCTAACACCGCCATCGTGGGCAATCGGTATATACACGAATTTTACAATTCGTACAATGTAGTACAAACACACACGCACACTCGCGCAAGCGCCCTGCACCGCTTAAACGAGGGGGATATTACTTCCTCTCCTACGCCGCGCTGGCCTTCACACTCTTCCTCTGTCTTACGAATTTTCGATCAGGACACGTGACACCTGCGCGAGTTTAACATTTTGTACCCATCCCAAAAAAGTGCAAGGCCCCGCTAAAGAAGTTTTCACTTCAAAAATTATCTTCTCAATTAAGGGCTCCTCCGCAAGTATGTTCACGTATATCGGCTCTTAGTAGGCCCACTAGGTGCGCAGATGCAAAAAACCCGCCCCTGCTGGCTTATATTTCGAAATTTTGCGATAGGGCTCACTCCAGTACCACTCCAGAACCGAGCTGCCCAAATAAATATTTAAAAAATTATCTTCTCAATTAAGGGCTCCTCCGCGAGTATGTTCATGTATATCGGCTCTTAGTAGGCCCACTAGGTGTGCAGACGCAAAAACCCCGCCCCTGCTGGCTTATATTTCGAAATTTTGCGATAGGGCTCACTCCAGTACCACTCCAGAACCGAGCTGCCCAAATAAATATTTAAAAAATTATCTTCTCAATTAAGGGCTCCTCCGCAAGTATGTTCACGTATATCGGCTCTTAGTAGGCCCACTAGGTGCGCAGATGCAAAAAACCCGCCCCTGCTGGCTTATATTTCGAAATTTTGCGATAGGGCTCACTCCAGTACCACTCCAGAACCGAGCTGCCCAAATAAATATTTAAAAAATTATCTTCTCAATTAAGGGCTCCTCCGCGAGTATGTTCATGTATATCGGCTCTTAGTAGGCCCACTAGGTGTGCAGACGCAAAAACCCCGCCCCTGCTGGCTTATATTTCGAAATTTTGCGATAGGGCTCACTCCAGTACCACTCCAGAACCGAGCTGCCCAAATAAATATTTAAAAAATTATCTTCTCAATTAAGGGCTCCTCCGCGAGTATGTTCATGTATATCGGCTCTTAGTAGGCCCACTAGGTGTGCAGACGCAAAAACCCCGCCCCTGCTGGCTTATATTTCGAAATTTTGCGATAGGGCTCACTCCAGTACCACTCCAGAACCGAGCTGCCCAAATAAATATTTAAAAAATTATCTTCTCAATTAAGGGCTCCTCCGCGAGTATGTTCATGTATATCGGCTCTTAGTAGGCCCACTAGGTGTGCAGACGCAAAAACCCCGCCCCTGCTGGCTTATATTTCGAAATTTTGCAATAGGGCTCACTCCAGTACCACTCCAGAACCGAGCTGCCCAAATAAATATTTAAAAAATTATCTTCTCAATTAAGGGCTCCTCCGCGAGTATGTTCATGTATATCGGCTCTTAGTAGGCCCACTAGGTGTGCAGACGCAAAAACCCCGCCCCTGCTGGCTTATATTTCGAAATTTTGCGATAGGGCTCACTCCAGTACCACTCCAGAACCGAGCTGCCCAAATAAATATTTAAAAAATTATCTTCTCAATTAAGGGCTCCTCCGCGAGCATGTTCATGTATATCGGCTCCTAGTAGGCCCACTAGGTGTGCAGACGCAAAAACCCCGCCCCTGCTGGCTTATATTTCGAAATTTTGCAATAGGGCTCACTCCAGTACCACTCCAGAACCGAGCTGCCCAAATAAATATTTAAAAAATTATCTTCTCAATTAAGGGCTCCTCCGCGAGTGTGTTCATGTATATCGGCTCTTAGTAGGCCCACTAGGTGTGCAGACGCAAAAACCCCGCCCCTGCTGGCTTATATTTCGAAATTTTGCAATAGGGCTCACTCCAGTACCACTCCAGAACCGAGCTGCCCAAATAAATATTTAAAAAATTATCTTCTCAATTAAGGGCTCCTCCGCGAGTATGTTCATGTATATCGGCTCTTAGTAGGCCCACTAGGTGTGCAGACGCAAAAACCCCGCCCCTGCTGGCTTATATTTCGAAATTTTGCGATAGGGCTCACTCCAGTACCACTCCAGAACCGAGCTGCCCAAATAAATATTTAAAAAATTATCTTCTCAATTAAGGCCTCCTCCGCAAGTATGTTCACGTATATTGGCTCTTAGTAGGCCCACTAGGTGCGCAGATGCAAAAAACCCGCCCCTGCTGGCTTATATTTCGAAATTTTGCGATAGGGCTCACTCCAGTACCACTCCAGAACCGAGCTGCCCAAATAAATATTTAAAAAATTATCTTCTCAATTAAGGGCTCCTCTGCGAGTATGTTCATGTATATCGGCTCTTAGTAGGCCCACTAGGTGTGCAGACGCAAAAACCCCGCCCCTGCTGGCTTATATTTCGAAATTTTGCGATAGGGCTCACTCCAGTACCACTCCAGAACCGAGCTGCCCAAATAAATATTTAAAAAATTATCTTCTCAATTAAGGGCTCCTCCGCAAGTATGTTCACGTATATCGGCTCTTAGTAGGCCCACTAGGTGCGCAGACGCAAAAAAACCCGCCCCTGCTGGCTTATATTTCGAGATTTTGCTATAGGGCTCACTCCAGTACCACTCCAGAACCGAGCTGCCCAAATAAATATTTAAAAAATTATCTTCTCAATTAAGGGCTCCTCCGCGAGTATGTTCACGTATATCGGCTCTTGGGAGGCCCACTAGGTGCGCAGACGCAAAAAACCCGCCCCTGCTGGCTTATATTTCATGATTTTGCGATAGGGCTCACTCCAGTACCACTTCAGTACCGAGCTGCCCAAATAAATATTTAAAAAATTATCTTATCAATTAAGGGCTCCTCCGCGGGTATGTTCACGTATATCGGCTCTTAGTAGGCCCCCTAGGTGCGCAGACGCAAAAAACCCGCCCCTACTGGCTTATATTTAGAGATTTTGCTATAGGGCTCACTCCAGTACCACTCCAGTACCGAGCTGCCCAAATAAATATTTAATAAATTATCTTCTCAATTAAGGGCTCCTCCGCGAGTTTGTTCACGTATATCGGCTCTTAGTAGGCCCACTAGGTGTGCAGACGCAAAAACCCCGCCACTGCTGGCTTATATTTCGAGATTGTGCGATAGGGCTCACTCCAGTACCACTCCAGTACCGAGCTGCCCAAATAAATATTTAATAAATTATCTTCTCAATTAAGGGCTCCTCCGCGAGTATGTTCACGTATATCGGCTCCTAGTAGGCCCACTAGGTGCGCAGACGCAAAAAACCCGCCCTGCTGTCTTATATTTCGAGATTTTGCTATAGGGCTCACTGCAGTACCGAGCTGCCCAAATAAATATTTAAAAAATTATCTTCTCAATTAAGGGCTCCTCCGCGAGTATGTTCACGTACATCGGCTTCTAGTAGGCCCACGAGGTGCGTAGACGCAAAAAACCCGCCCCTGCTGGCTTATATTTCGAGATTTTGCTATAGGGCTCACTACAGTACCACTCCAGTACCGAGCTGCCCAAATAAATATTTAAAAAATTATCTTCTCAATTAAGGGCTCCTCCGCGTGTTTGTTCACGTATATCGGCTCTTGGTAGGCTCACTAGGTGTGGAGACGCAAAAACCCCGCCCCTGCTGGCTTATATTTCATGATTTTGCGATAGGGCTCACTCCAGTACCACTTCAGTACCGAGCTGCCCAAATAAATATTTAAAAAATTATCTTATCAATTAAGGGCTCCTCCGCGGGTATGTTCACGTATATCGGCTCTTAGTAGGCCCCCTAGGTGCGCAGACGCAAAAAACCCGCCCCTACTGGCTTATATTTAGAGATTTTGCTATAGGGCTCACTCCAGTACCACTCCAGTACCGAGCTGCCCAAATAAATATTTAATAAATTATCTTCTCAATTAAGGGCTCCTCCGCGAGTATGTTCACGTATATCGGCTCCTAGTAGGCCCACTAGGTGCGCAGACGCAAAAAACCCGCCCTGCTGTCTTATATTTCGAGATTTTGCTATAGGGCCCACTCCAGTACCACGCTGCCCAAATAAATTTTTAAAAAATTATCTTCTCAATTAAGGGCTCCTCCGCGAGTATGTGCACGTATATCGGCTCTTAGTAGGCCCACTAGGTGTGCAGACGCAAAAACCCCGCCCCTGCTGGCCTATATTTCGAAATTTTGCGATAGGGCTCACTCCAGTACCACTCCAGAACCGAGCTGCCCAAATAAATATTTAAAAAATTATCTTCTCAATTAAGGGCTCCTCCGCAAGTATGTTCACGTATATCGGCTCTTAGTAGGCCCACTAGGTGCGCAGATGCAAAAAACCCGCCCCTGCTGGCTTATATTTCGAAATTTTGCGATAGGGCTCACTCCAGTACCACTCCAGAACCGAGCTGCCCAAATAAATATTTAAAAAATTATCTTCTCAATTAAGGGCTCCTCCGCGAGTATGTTCATGTATATCGGCTCTTAGTAGGCCCACTAGGTGTGCAGACGCAAAAACCCCGCCCCTGCTGGCTTATATTTCGAAATTTTGCGATAGGGCTCACTCCAGTACCACTCCAGAACCGAGCTGCCCAAATAAATATTTAAAAAATTATCTTCTCAATTAAGGGCTCCTCCGCAAGTATGTTCAGGTATATCGGCTCTTAGTAGGCCCACTAGGTGCGCAGACGCAAAAAAACCCGCCCCTGCTGGCTTATATCTCGAGATTTTGCTATAGGGCTCACTCCAGTACCACTCCAGTACCGAGCTGCCCAAATAAATATTTAAAAAATTATCTTATCAATTAAGGGCTCCTCCGCATGTTTGTTCACGTATATCGGCTCTTGGTAGGCCCACTAGGTGTGCAGACGCAAAAACCCCGCCACTGCTGGCTTATATTTCGAGATTGTGCGATAGGGCTCACTCCAGTACCACTCCAGTACCGAGCTGCCCAAATAAATATTTAAAAAATTATCTTATCAATTAAGGGCTCCTCCGCGGGTATGTTCACGTATATCGGCTCTTAGTAGGCCCCCTAGGTGCGCAGACGCAAAAAACCCGCCCCTACTGGCTTATATTTCGAGATTTTGCTATAGGGCTCACTCCAGTACCACTCCAGTACCGAGCTGCCCAAATAAATATTTAAAAAATTATCTTCTCAATTAAGGGCTCCCCCGCGAGTATGTTCACGTATATCGGCTCTTGGTAGGCCCACTAGGTGCGCAGACACAAAAAACCCGCCCCTGCTGGCTTATATTTCGAGATTTTGCTATAGGGCTCACTCCAGTACCACTCCAGTACCGAGCTGCCCAAATAAATATTTAAAAAATTATCTTCTCAATTAAGGGCTCCTCCGCGGGTATGTTCACGTATATTGGCTCTTAGGAGGCCCACTAGGTGCGCAGACGAAAAAACCCGCCCCTGCTGGCTTATATTTTGAGATTTTGCTATAGGGCTCACTCCAGTACCACTCCAGTACAGAGCTGCCCAAATGAATATTTAAAAAATTATCTTCTGAATTAAGGGCTCCTCCGCGAGTATGTTCACGTATATCGGCTCTTAGTGGGCCCACTAGGTGCGGAGACGCAAAAAACCCGCCCCTGCTGGCTTATATTTCGAGATTTTGCTATAGGGCTCACTCCAGTACCACTCCAGTACCGAGCTGCCCAAATGAATATTTAAAAAATTATCTTCTCAATTAAGGGCTCCTCCGCGAGTATGTTCACGTAAATCGGCTCTTAGTAGGCCCACTAGGTGCGCAGACGAAAAAACCCGCCCCTGCTGGCTTATATTTTGAGATTTTGCTATAGGGCTCACTCCAGTACCACTCCAGTACCGAGCTGCCCAAATGAATATTTAAAAAATTATCTTCTCAATTAAGGGCTCCTCCGCGAGTATGTTCACGTATATCGGCTCTTAGTAGGCCCACTAGGTGCGCAGACGAAAAAACCCGCCCCTGCTGGCTTATATTTTGAGATTTTGCTATAGGGCTCACTCCAGTACCACTCCAGTACAGAGCTGCCCAAATGAATATTTAAAAAATTATCTTCTGAATTAAGGGCTCCTCCGCGAGTATGTTCACGTATATCGGCTCTTAGTGGGCCCACTAGGTGCGGAGACGCAAAAAACCCGCCCCTGCTGGCTTATATTTCGAGATTTTGCTATAGGGCTCACTCCAGTACCACTCCAGTACCGAGCTGCCCAAATAAATATTTAAAATATTATGTTCTCAATTAAGGGCTCCTCCGCGAGTATGTTCACGTATATCGGCTCTTAGTAGGCCCACTAGGTGCGCAGACGCAAAAAACCCGCCCCTACTGGCTTATATTTCGAGATTTTGCTATAGGGCTCACTCCAGCACCACTCCAGTACCGAGCTGCCCAAATAAATATTTAAAAAATTATCTTCTGAATTAAGGGCTCCTCCGCGAGTATGTTCACGTATATCGGCTCTTAGTGGGCCCACTAGGTGCGGAGACGCAAAAAACCCGCCCCTGCTGGCTTATATTTCGAGATTTTGCTATAGGGCTCACTCCAGCACCACTCCAGTACCGAGCTGCCCAAATAAATATTTAAAAAATTATCTTCTCAATTAAGGGCTCCTCCGCGAGTATGTTCACGTATACCGGCTCCTAGTAGGCCCACTAGGTGCGCAGACGCAAAAAACCCGCCCCTGCTGGCTTATATTTCGAGATTTTGCTATAGGGCTCACTCCAGCACCACTCCAGAACCACTCCAGTACCGAGCTGCCCAAATAAATATTTAAAAAATTATCTTCTCAATTAAGAGCTCCTCCGCGAGTATGTTCACGTATATCGGCTCCTGGTAGTCCCACTAGGTGCGCAGACGCAAAAAACCCGCCCCTACTGGCTTATATTTCGAGATTTTGCTATAGGGCTCACTCCAGTACCACTCCTGTACCGAGCTGCCCAAATAAATATTTAAAAAATTATCTTCTCAATTAAGGGCTCCTCCGCGAGTATGTTCACATATATCGGCTCTTGGTAGGCCCACTAGGTGCGCAGACGCAAAAAACCCGCCCCTGCTGGCTTATATTTCGAGATTTTGCTATAGGGCTCACTCCAGTACCACTCCAGTACCGAGCTGCCCAAATAAATATTTAAAAAATTATCTTCTCAATTAAGGGCTCCTCCGCGGGTATGTTCACGTATATCGACTCTTAGGAGGCCCACTAGGTGCGCAGACGAAAAAACCCGCCCCTGCTGGCTTATATTTCGAGATTTTGCTATAGGGCTCACTCCAGTACCGAGCTGCCCAAATAAATATTTAAAAAATTATCTTCTCAATTAAGGGCTCCTCCGCGAGTATGTTCACGTATATCGGCTCTTAGTAGGCCCACTAGGTGCGCAGATGCAAAAAACCCGCCCCTGCTGGCTTATATTTCGAGATTTTGCTATAGGCCTCATTCCAGTACCACTCCAGTACCGAGCTGCCCAAATAAATATTTAAAAAAATATCTTCTCAATTAACGGCTCCTCCGCGAGTATGTTCACGCATATCGGCTCTTAGTAGGCCCACTAGGTGCGCAGACGCAAAAAACCCGCCCCTGCTGGCTTATATTTCGAGATTTTGCTATAGGGCTCACTCTAGTACCACTCCAGTACTGAGCTGCCCAAATAAATATTTAAAATATTATCTTCTCAATTAAGGGCTCCTCCGCGAGTATGTTCACGTATATCGTCTCTTAGTAGGCCCACTAGGTGCGCAGGCGCAAAAAACCCGCCCCTGCTGGCTTATATTTCGAGATTTTGCTATAGGGCTCACTCCAGTACCACTCCAGTACCGAGCTGCCCAAATAAATATTTAAAAAATTATCTTCTCAATTAAGGGCTCCTCCGCGAGTATGTTCACGTATATCGGCTCTTAGTAGGCCCACTAGGTGCGCAGATGCAAAAAACCCGGCCCTGCTGGCTTATATTTTGAGATTTTGCTATAGGGCTCACTCCAGTACCACTCCAGTACCGAGCTGCCCAAATAAATATTTAAAAAATTATCTTCTCAATTAAGGGCTCCTCCGCGAGTATGTTCACGTATATCGGCTCTTGGTAGGCCCACTAGGTGCGCAGACGCAAAAAACCCGCCCTACTGGCTTATATTTCGAGATTTTGCTATAGGGCTCACTCCAGTACCACTCCAGTACCGAGCTGCCCAAATAAATATTTAAAAAATTATCTTCTCAATTAAGGGCTCCTCCGCGAGTATGTTCACGTATATCGGCTCTTAGTAGGCCCACTAGGTGCGCAGATGCAAAAAACCCGGCCCTGCTGGCTTATATTTTGAGATTTTGCTATAGGGCTCACTCCAGTACCACTCCAGTACCGAGCTGCCCAAATAAATATTTAAAAAATTATCTTCTCAATTAAGGGCTCCTCCGCGAGTATGTTCACGTATATCGGCTCTTGGTAGGCCCACTAGGTGCGCAGACGCAAAAAACCCGCCCCTACTGGCTTATATTTCGAGATTTTGCTATAGGGCTCACTCCAGTACCACTCCAGTACCGAGCTGCCCAAATAAATATTTAAAACATTATCTTCTCAATTAAGGGCTCCTCCGCGAGTATGTTCACGTATATCGGCTCTTGGTAGGCCCACTAGGTGCGCAGACGCAAAAAACCCGCCCCTGCTGGCTTATATTTCGAGATTTTGCTATAGGGCTCACTCCAGTACCACTCCAGTACCGAGCTGCCCAAATAAATATTTAAAAAATTATCTTCTCAATTAAGTGCCCCTCCGCGAGTATGTTCACGTATATCGGCTCTTAGTAGGCCCACTAGGTGCGCAGATGCAAAAAACCCGGCCCTGCTGGCTTATATTTTGAGATTTTGCTATAGGGCTCACTCCAGTACCACTCCAGTACCGAGCTGCCCAAATAAATATTTAAAAAATTATCTTCTCAATTAAGGGCTCCTCCGCGAGTATGTTCACGTATATCGGCTCTTAGTAGGCCCACTAGGTGCGCAGATGCAAAAAACCCGGCCCTGCTGGCTTATATTTCGAGATTTTGCTATAGAGCTCACTCCAGTACCACTCCAGTACCGAGCTGCCCAAATAAATATTTAAAAAATTATCTTCTCAATTAAGGGCTCCTCCGCGAGTATGTTCACGTATATCGGCTCTTAGTAGGCCCACTAGGTGCGCAGACGCAAAAAACCCGCCCCTGCTGGCTTATATTTCGAGATTTTGCTATAGGGCTCACTCCAGTACCACTCCAGTACCGAGCTGCCGAAATAAATATTTAAAAAATTATCTTCTCAATTAAGGGCTCCTCCGCGAGTATGTTCACGTATATCGGCTCTTGGTAGGCCCACTAGGTGCGCAGACGCAAAAAACCCGCCCCTGCTGGCTTATATTTCGAGATTTTGCTATAGGGCTCACTCCAGTACCACTCCAGTACCGAGCTGCCCAAATAAATATTTAAAAAATTATCTTCTCAATTAAGGGCTCCTCCGCGAGTATGTTCACGTATATCGGCTCTTAGTAGGCCCACTAGGTGCGCAGGCGCAAAAAACCCGCCCCTGCTGGCTTATATTTCGAGATTTTGCTATAGACCTCACTCCAGTACCACTCCAGTACCGAGCTGCCCAAATAAATATTTAAAAAATTATCTTCTCAATTAAGGGCTCCTCCGCGAGTATGTTCACGTATATCGGCTCTTGGTAGGCCAACTAGGTGCGCAGACGCAAAAAACCCGCTCCTGCTGGCTTATATTTCGAGATTTTGCTATAGGGCGCACTCCAGTACCACTCCAGTACCGAGCTGCCCAAATAAATATTTAAAAAATTATCTTCTCAATTAAGGGCTCCTCCGCGAGTATGTTCACGTATATCGGCTCTTGGTAGGCCCACTAGGTGCGCAGACGCAAAAAACCCGCCCCTGCTGGCTTATATTTCGAGATTTTGCTATAGGGCTCACTCCAGTACCACTCCAGTACCGAGCTGCCCAAATAAATATTTAAAAAATTATCTTCTCAATTAAGGGCTCCTCCGCGAGTATGTTCACGTATATCGGCTCTTAGTAGGCCCACTAGGTGCGCAGATGCAAAAAACCCGGCCCTGCTGGCTTATATTTTGAGATTTTGCTATAGGGCTCACTCCAGTACCACTCCAGTACCGAGCTGCCCAAATAAATATTTAAAAAATTATCTTCTCAATTAAGGGCTCCTCCGCGAGTATGTTCACGTATATCGCCTCTTGGTAGGCCCACTAGGTGCGCAGACGCAAAAAACCCGCCCCTACTGGCTTATATTTCGAGATTTTGCTATAGGGCTCACTCCAGAACCACTCCAGTACCGAGCTGCCCAAATAAATATTTAAAAAATTATCTTCTCAATTAAGGGCTCCTCCGCGGGTATGTTCACGTATATCGACTCTTAGGAGACCCACTAGGTGCGCAGACGAAAAAACTCGCCCCTGCTGGCTTATATTTTGAGATTTTGCTATAGGGCTCACTCCAGTACCACTCCAGTACCGAGCTGCCCAAATAAATATTTAAAAAATTATCTTCTCAATTAAGGGCTCCTCCGCGAGTATGTTCACGTATATCGGCTCTTGGTAGGCCCACTAGGTGCGCAGACGCAAAAAACCCGCCCCTGCTGGCTTATATTTCGAGATTTTGCTATAGGGCTCACTCCAGTACCACTCCAGTACCGAGCTGCCCAAATAAATATTTAAAAAATTATCTTCTCAATTAAGGGCTCCTCCGCGGGTATGTTCACGTATATCGACTCTTAGGAGGCCCACTAGGTGCGCAGACGAAAAAACCCGCCCCTGCTGGCTTATATTTCGAGATTTTGCTATAGGGCTCACTCCAGTACCGAGCTGCCCAAATAAATATTTAAAAAATTATCTTCTCAATTAAGGGCTCCTCCGCGAGTATGTTCACGTATATCGGCTCTTAGTAGGCCCACTAGGTGCGCAGATGCAAAAAACCCGCCCCTGCTGGCTTATATTTCGAGATTTTGCTATAGGCCTCATTCCAGTACCACTCCAGTACCGAGCTGCCCAAATAAATATTTAAAAAAATATCTTCTCAATTAACGGCTCCTCCGCGAGTATGTTCACGCATATCGGCTCTTAGTAGGCCCACTAGGTGCGCAGACGCAAAAAACCCGCCCCTGCTGGCTTATATTTCGAGATTTTGCTATAGGGCTCACTCTAGTACCACTCCAGTACTGAGCTGCCCAAATAAATATTTAAAATATTATCTTCTCAATTAAGGGCTCCTCCGCGAGTATGTTCACGTATATCGTCTCTTAGTAGGCCCACTAGGTGCGCAGGCGCAAAAAACCCGCCCCTGCTGGCTTATAATTCGAGATTTTGCTATAGGGCTCACTCCAGTACCACTCCAGTACCGAGCTGCCCAAATAAATATTTAAAAAATTATCTTCTCAATTAAGGGCTCCTCCGCGAGTATGTTCACGTATATCGGCTCTTAGTAGGCCCACTAGGTGCGCAGATGCAAAAAACCCGGCCCTGCTGGCTTATATTTCGAGATTTTGCTATAGGCCTCACTCCAGTACCGAGCTGCCCAAATAAATATTTAAAAAAATATCTTCTCAATTAACGGCTCCTCCGCGAGTATGTTCACGCATATCGGCTCTTAGTAGGCCCACTAGGTGCGCAGACGCAAAAAACCCGCCCCTGCTGGCTTATATTTCGAGATTTTGCTATAGGACTCACTCTAGTACCACTCCAGTACTGAGCTGCCCAAATAAATATTTAAAATATTATCTTCTCAATTAAGGGCTCCTCCGCGAGTATGTTCACGTATATCGGCTCTTAGTAGGCCCACTAGGTGCGCAGGCGCAAAAAACCCGCCCCTGCTGGCTTATATTTCGAGATTTTGCTATTGGGCTCACTCCAGCACCACTCCAGTACCGAGCTGCCCAAATAAATATTTAAAAAAATATCTTCTCAATTAACGGCTCCTCCGCGAGTATGTTCACGCATATTGGCTCTTAGTAGGCCCACTAGGTGCGCAGACGCAAAAAACCCGCCCCTGCTGGCTTATATTTCGAGATTTTGCTATAGGGCTCACTCTAGTACCACTCCAGTACTGAGCTGCCCAAATAAATATTTAAAATATTATCTTCTCAATTAAGGGCTCCTCCGCGAGTATGTTCACGTATATCGGCTCTTAGTAGGCCCACTAGGTGCGCAGGCGCAAAAAACCCGCCCCTGCTGGCTTATATTTCGAGATTTTGCTATTGGGCTCACTCCAGCACCACTCCAGTACCGAGCTGCCCAAATAAATATTTAAAAAATTATCTTCTCAATTAAGGGCTCCTCCGCGAGTATGTTCACGTATATCGGCTCTTAGCAGGCCCACTAGGTGCGCAGGCGCAAAAAACCCGCCCCTGCTGGCTTATATTTCGAGATTTTGCTATAGAGCTCACTCCAGTACCACTCCAGTACCGAGCTGCCCAAATAAATATTTAAAAAATTATCTTCTCAATTAAGGGCTCCTCCGCGAGTATGTTCACGTATATCGGCTCTTAGTAGGCCCACTAGGTGCGCAGGCGCAAAAAACCCGCCCCTGCTGGCTTATATTTCGAGATTTTGCTATTGGGCTCACTCCAGCACCACTCCAGTACCGAGCTGCCCAAATAAATATTTAAAAAATTATCTTCTCAATTAAGGGCTTCTCCGCGAGCATGTTCACGTATATTGGCTCTTAGTAGGCCCACTAGGTGCGCAGACGCAAAAAACCCGCCCCTGCTGGCTTATATTTCGAGATTTTGCTATAGACCTCACTCCAGTACCACTCCAGTACCGAGCTGCCCAAATAAATATTTAAAAAATTATCTTCTCAATTAAGGGCTCCTCCGCGAGTATGTTCACGTATATCGGCTCTTGGTAGGCCCACTAGGTACGCAGACGCAAAAAACCCGCCCCTGCTGGCTTATATTTCGAGATTTTGCTATAGGGCTCACTCCAGCACCACTCCAGTACCGAGCTGCCCAAATAAATATTTAAAAAATTATCTTCTCAACTAAGGGCTCCTCCGCGAGTATGTTCACGTATACCGGCTCCTAGTTGGCCCACTAGGTGCGCAGACGCAAAAAACCCGCCCCTACTGGCTTATATTTCGAGATTTTGCTATAGGGCTCACTCCAGTACCACTCCAGTACTGAGCTGCCCAAATAAATATTTAAAATATTACCTTCTCAATTAAGGGCTCCTCCGCGAGTATGTTCACGTATATCGGCTCTTAGTAGGCCCACTAGGTGCGCAGACGCAAAAAACCCGCCCCTACTGGCTTATATTTCGAGATTTTGCTATAGGGCTCACTCCAGTACCACTCCAGTACCGAGCTGCCCAAATAAATATTTAAAAAATTATCTTCTCAATTAAGGGCTCCTCCGCGAGTATGTTCACGTATATCGGCTCTTAGTAGGCCCACTAGGTGCGCAGACGCAAAAAACCCGCCTCTGCTGGCTTATATTTCGAGATTGTGCTATAGGGCTCACTCCAGTACCGAGCTGCCCAAATAAATATTTAAAAAATTATCTTCTCAATTAAGGGCTCCTCCGCGAGTATGTTCACGTATATCGGCTCCTAGTAGGCCTACCAAGAGCCGATATACGCGAACATACTCGCGGAGGAGCCCTTAATTGAGAAGATAATTTTTTAAATATTAATTTGGGCAGCTCGGTACTGGAGTAAGCCCTATAGAAAAATCTCGAAATATAAGCCAGCAGAGGCGGGTTTTTTGCGTCTGCGCACCTAGTGGGCCCACTAAGGGCCGATATACGTGAACATATTCTCGGAGGAGCCCTTAATTGAGGAGATAATTTTTTAAATATTTATTTGGGCAGCTCGGTACTGGAGTGAGCCCTATATCAAAATCTCGAAATATAAGCCAGCAGAGGCGGGTTTTTTGCGTCTGCGCACCTAGTGGGCCCATTAAGGGTGATATACGTGAACATATTCGCGGAGGAGCCCTTAATTGAGGAGATAATTTTTTAAATATTTATTTGGGCAGCTCGGTACTGGAGTGAGCCCTATAGCAAAAGCTCGAAATATAAGCCAGCAGAGGCAGGTTTTATGCGTCTGCGCACCTAGTGGGCCCACTAAGGGCCGATATACGAGAACATATTCGCGGAGGAGCCCTTAATTGAGAAGATAATTTTTTAAATATTTATTTGGGCAGCTCGGTACTGGAGTGAGCTCTATAGCAAAATCTCGAAATATAAGCCAGCAGAGGCGGGTTTTATGCGTCTGCGCACCTAGTGGGCCCACTAAGGGCCGATATACGTGAACATATTCGCGGAGGAGCCCTTAATTGAGGAGATAATTTTTTAAATATTTATTTGGGCAGCTCGGTACTGGAGTGAGCCCTATATCAAAATCTCGAAATATAAGCCAGCAGAGGCGGGTTTTTTGCGTCTGCGCACCTAGTGGGCCCATTAAGGGTGATATACGTGAACATATTCGCGGAGGAGCCCTTAATTGAGGAGATAATTTTTTAAATATTTATTTGGGCAGCTCGGTACTGAGTGAGCTCTATAGCAAAATCTCGAAATAAAAGCCAGCAGAGGCGGGTTTTATGCGTCTGCGCACCTAGTGGGCCCACTAAGGGCCGATATGCGGGAACATATTCGCGGAGGAGCCCTTAATTGAGAAGATAATTTTATAAATATTTATTTGGGCAGCTCGGTACTGAGTGAGCTCTATAGCAAAATCTCGAAATAAAAGCCAGCAGAGGCGGGTTTTATGCGTCTGCGCACCTAGTGGGCCCACTAAGGGCCGATATGCGGGAACATATTCGCGGAGGAGCCCTTAATTGAGAAGATAATTTTTTAAATATTTATTTCGGCAGCTCGGTACTGGAGTGAGCCCTATAGCAAAATCTCGATATATAAGCCAGCAGAGGCGGGATTTTTGCATCTGCGCACCTAGTGGACACACTGAGGGCCGATATACGTGAATATATTCGCGGAGGAGCCCTTAATTGAGAAGACAATTTTTTAAATATTTATTTGGGCAGCTCGGTACTGGAGTGAGCCCTATAGCAAAATCTCGAATATAAGCCAGTAGGGGCGGGTTTTTTGCGTCTGCGCACCTAGTGGGCCTACTAAGAGCCGATATACGTGAACATACTCGCGGAGGAGCCCTTAATTGACAAGATAATTTTTAAATATTTATTTCGGCAGCTCGGTACTGGAGTGAGCCCTACAGCAAAATCTCGAAATATAAGCCAGCAGAGGCGGGTTTTTTGCGTCTGCGCACCTAGTGGGCCCACTAAGGGCCGATATACGTGAACATATTCGCGGTGGAGCCCTTAATTGAGAAGATAATTTTTTAAATATTTATTTCGGCAGCTCGGTACTGGAGTAAGCGCTATAGCAAAATCTCTTAATATAAGCCAGCAGGGTCGGGTTTTTTGCATCTGCGCACCTAGTGGGCCCAATAAGGGCCGATATACGTGAACATATTCGCGGAGGAGCCCTTAATTGAGAAGATAATTTTTTAAATATTTATTTCGGCAGCTCGGTACTGGAGTAAGCGCTATAGCAAAATCTCTTAATATAAGCCAGCAGGGTCGGGTTTTTTGCATCTGCGCACCTAGTGGGCCCAATAAGGGCCGATATACGTGAACATATTCGCGGAGGAGCCCTTAATTGAGAAGATAATTTTTTAAATATTTATTTCGGCAGCTCTGTACTGGAGTGAGCCCTACAGCAAAATCTCGAAATATGTTATAAGCCAGCAGAGGCGGGTTTTTTGCGTCTGCGCACCTAGTGGGCCCACTAAGGGCCGATATACGTGAACATATTCGCGGAGGAGCCCTTAATTGAGAAGATAATTTTTTAAATATTTATTTGGGCAGCTCGGTACTGGAGGAGGCCTATAACAAATTCTCGAAATATAAGCGTAAATAATCGAAGCGACTTATGACATTAAACTTGGCTTTGCGATTCTTTCACTTATCTCTGCATGCAGGTTTATTCGGGTACTCACCCATAAGCAGTGCCCCTTAATTGGATAGCGCATCGACGGAAAATTACTGAAAAAATTCGCGCTCGTCCCATTTGCGAGATATTTAATAAAGTATCTAGTACTTTTGCAGTCCAACATCGATGTTAAAAGTACGATGTAATCGGACAACGATACTTAGCTACAGATGTTAACATTTCGTAACATCGATCAGATCATTCCTAATTTCAGCGAAAATTTAAGCAATTTCATTGCGCCATAACGGACCACATTTTCTTCATTTATTTGAGAAACTCGGACATGGACAGGCGATCCCGAAGTTTGCCGAGAAACCCGTGTACCCGTGTACCCGTGTATTTACACGGGAAAATCGGGTGCGAATAGACACTGCCTTAATTTAGTTAAGTACTTTTTTTATATGTTGTATAATAGTATATGTCATGTCACCAGAAGGAGTCAGCTGGTTAGGTCAAGCGTGGATTCAGGGGGGGGGGGGGGGGGGGGGTCACGGGGGTCATGACCCCCTCCCAAAACAGCCCGCATTTCAAAAAATAGAGCTGAACTAATATTTTGCAAACCAAAAAACAAAAAAAAACAAGCGAACAAATTGCAAACTTAAAAACCGGAAACTAACCAAACGACCAAAATTAACTTATTTTTTTACAAAGCATCATTTATATCACAAAATCCAATCTTCTATTTTGTTTCGTGAATCTCTTAATGATCACATCGATGTCCAATTCGATGTCGCGATGGATGTGCAACAATGCAAGCCCCGTGAGTCGGTCTTCCGCCATAGTTGATCTCAACCAAGTTTTGAGGCGACGGAGAGTTGAAAAACTCCTTTCTGCAGTGGCTCCAGTAACAGGAAGCGTCTCCAAAATGCACAGCAGTGTATTTATAGCCGGATAAACTACTTTATCACACGCATCAACAAGGACGAGAGGAACCGAATCTGGGAGTTCACCGCCGTTTGCAACAATTCGCTTCCATTTAGCTACCCACAACTCGAATTCTGCAATAACGCTTGAAGGGGGACTGTTCAGAAGCTTCTGGTATGTTTCTGCAACAAGCTGAACTTCTTCAATGTCCTCCGCTGTATAGGAAGTCCGAGGCAGAAACACTCTCAACCCAAAAAGCTTCATCACGTCTGGAGAGAGCCTTTCATTGAGGTCCGTCACAACGTTGTCCAACAGAGGAACGTAAATTCCTCTCCTGAAATATTCCTCCGGGGTTTGCTTTTGTTGGTAATTTTCTCGATGTTTTTGACGAGAAACCACGCGTGGTACTTTCAACTCCACATCCAACTGTGTTGCGAGATTTTCAGTTTCAGCAAATAGCCGTTGAAAAACAGAATCAGCATCGCTTCTTTTCTTCTCAAGCACAGTCAAAGTATCTTGTATCAAACCGGTTGCTTTCTTCAGATCTAATGACGGTGTTTGCAGTATTCGACTCAAGGGTAAAGTTACTCCTAGAACATCATTCAAGCAAGAAGTTGAAACCAGAAACGTTGGGTTAAGAAGAGCGAGATGAAGGTTCGCGGCAGCAGATGCAGTTTTCTCATCCTTCCAATCAGAAATCTCATCAAGTGCATCACAAATTTTCATCAGCTTTTCACCTTGAAACTGCATGTGTCCTTCGTGATTTTCGACCCATCGTGTCTCGCAAAGTCTTCGTAGAGATTTTCCACCAAGTTTTTCATTGAAGACGCTGTGCCTTTTTGCCGAAGCTTTTGCAAAAGCTACGATCGTTTTCATTGTTCCTGTAGCATTTCGGCAGCTGGTGACATTGGATGATTTCAGCAAAGAGTTGTTTAAAACATGATTGTTGCAAGGACAACGTCGAGCGTGAATTGCCACTTTCATCAACTCGTGACATGCCCCTTTCATATCAGACGCCATAACCGAGCAACTGTCTGTACCAATCCCAATCAAGTATTGCAAGTCCAAATCAAATTTGTTACACAAATCTATGACAATATGTGCCACTGCCACTCCAGTTAAACGCCGCTCGTTTCCTTCTACATCTTCAGGCCGAATGTCAGAGTACGCATCGCAAAATGTGATGAAATCTTCTCTGACAACTCTGTTCCAGCGGTAGCGAAGTGACAAGCTGAGTTGTTCCTTGTGTGAAATGTCGGTCGTCTCGTCGAATATAACAGAAAAAAATTTAGCCGCTCTTACTCTGTTCAGAATGACTTGCTGAATTTCTTCTTTGCAGGCTTCTATCAGTTGATTTTGGATGGTCTTGCTGATGTACGTCGCCTTTGCACCTGCAGTTTCTAAATGACGCTGAAGAGTTGAGTCACCTGAATCAATTCTAAAGCGAAGGAGTGCCCTAAAGTTTCCATCGTTGGCCACCGGACTATCTCTGTTGTCGGTCGTATTCAAAAGCGGTCCATCATCCCTATGACCACGTAACGAAATATTCTGCTGACCGCAAAAAATATTCGTTTTGATGATAGGTCTCAACCGCTCTCGATTTTCTTTGACCTGTGCACCACGTTGCACATGAACCTGGTTGATCACTTCAGATGCTGGATTGTGGAAAGTCTTAAGAAAAGTGCTCCCAGCCTCTACCGCCCTCTGGTGATATTGGTTGCGTTGGTGAACTAAAAGCGCTCCTTTTTCACCTAACAAATCATCAAACGCTTTGAGTGGTTTTCGAACTAGTCGCTTCAGAGAAGTATTTGTTTGGTAACCTCCTCCTGAGCTCGGAGCAAATAGTACGCAGTACACACAATAAAGACCTTGATCTTTATGGGACAACACTAGCCAAGGAAACTTTTCTAGATGGGATCTTTGAGCGTACTTCTTTGTTTCCTTTCCTTTCTTCATCACGACATTATGAGGAAAAGTATAGTCGGGCTCGAGAGGAGGTTTCCAATGATGCTCCAGTAGTTCCGCTTTAGTGAAATCATCGATATTGTTTTGACCCACGTAAGACCCTACATCGGATGCAAAACGAGGTTGAAAGGATGGTTCGTTTATATCCGCAGTATTCGCAGACAGGGAAGGGGATGGAACATTTTCAACCCTACGAGCGACGATTGAAGTACTAGCTGACGGTGTAGGTTCTTTCGATGACGATGATGCATCAGAACTAGATTGAGATTCCAATCTCTGACTTTTAGAAAAGAAAGAGTCAATCGTCCTTGTAGAAGCTGGTCGTTTTGCCTTTTTTAGAAACAAAAACAAAATTCAAAATGCTTAATGAGATATGATAGTGTCTGATGCAAATCTGTTCAGGTGATTGGTACAGTTTTTTTAGATCTTACACTTAAACGTAATTGTTAAATTAACGAACATATTAACTTTTAAAATGAATCATTTGACTTTTCATCATTTAACACTTCAGTTCTACAACAGTAGAGACCAGCTTGGGTGTAAGCATATAAATTACTACTAAAATCTACTACTTAAAATATTTTACTTTTAAATATTTATTCATAAAAAGACCCGTATTTTTGTCAAAGTATTTATTTTCGACGTAAGTTGTGAGCTTACATTGTTAATCTAAGCTATAATTAGGTGACGCAACTGGCGAATGCTTTTCTTCAGTCAACTTGTGATTTAAAATCTCTAAAAAAATCAAAACCTATATTGTAGTCGTAAAGGCAAGTAATTAAAAATTATTGATATTCAATCTATGCCGACATGCCATAACTCATTGCCATTTAAAAAAATAAAAAAATTATTATTATTTGACACTGAAAGAACTTACTATAAAACTTACTATAAAACCGTTTGAAATACTATAAAACTGTGTTCAAAAAACTGTAAACAATTCAAAGTCATAAAAATGTTCAGTGATTTGATGCAAGCCGTTAATGTAATTCAAAATTTGAAATTGTACAAATTTGATCATGTGGTTTTCTCAGTTTTGCAATCATTGTGTGAATATTTACGATATTTACCATGATGCAATAAATCTGTCAAAATGGAACTCCTATTTTTTCTCGTTTTTATATGAACCACAAACTCTGAACGGGACCAATAAGAATCTACAAAAAAATACAAGTGATAATCAAATTAAAGCCATGTTATGTTTAAAAAGATTCTGTGAAAAACATCACTTCAATTTAAATTTCAAAATTAGACAAATATGGTCATACATCATACATTTGGTCCTCCCAATGTTACTTCATATATTATGTAAATACATTTACCTTGAAACGTCCGTCCTCTTTATCTTCTTACTTTTGTTGTTTATTTTCGGGTTTTTGTTTTGTTACCTTCTTTTTTATTGCAAAATTCAATAAAAACTATCCTGATTTCAACGCCACTGACTGTTGTGCTTTCAATGTTTTGATTGCAAACTGTGAAGTTAGCCACGCTGCCATAAAAGGCGCCAAGTCATTTGAAAACACACGAGGAGGCGTTTCAGAAGAAAATTCAAAATAAAAACATTCAGCTAAGACATTTCTTAGTTTTGAGAGTATATTTTTTATATAAACAGTTTATAATTTTATATAAACAGTAAATTTATGTATGAATGTAGTGTACGAAGCTGCTTTGCTTCTGCTAAATGAGAGATTTGGAAAAAGGTGCTTGTACCTTAACCAATTGCTGGGTGCGTTACTGGTGCTTGTACCAGAGCGCAAGTGCAAGACGATTCTGGAAAGGAAAGGGTTAATAGATACAACCAACTTGCTGTACTTCTCCTGACTGAATGCCGGGAATAATTTATTATCTAACCTATATACAAAATAATACATATGAGCTTAAACTAGCAATTACACTAATCTTACATAGACACAGAGTTTTGCCGGGCTTGCACATTTCCTCGGCCAGTGGAAACAAAAAAGCTCCTCATCGCGACAGCGGATGGTTTCCGATGTCGCGTGGCGACAGTCAGGTGCATGCCTGATGAAATGTGATTCATATGTCGCGGCACGAATTCTTTCGCTGCTGCTTATTACGGTGGCGAGCGAGGAAAAGTGCAATCTCAGGAAAGTTTACGAATTTGCTTAATCCTAAACATCCTCCCCCGCGTTGAATTGTAAATTCAACCATTTAACTCGGCAAGAATAATCCGCGTAAAATTGACATAGGTATATGTTTAAAAGATAAGGGCTGTCTGAACCTTCTCAAATGGAAAACACATAAAAATCAATGCCTTTAAGCTCCTGCGTCAATTGTACGCATGATTATCTTCAATGTACCTATATGACTATGCTTCTAGGCTTAAATTTCTAGGTTGACTGTGAAGTCGTCGTCTCTCTTCCTTCGGGGATGAGGAGTTGGCTTCTGAATCGTTGGTCTGCATATGTTTGGAGCAAACTTCCAGATTAGCCAGGCTCCAATACATAATGCCAAGGCCGCTGCGATGTATCCAACTGATAATTGATGAACATCATGGACTCTGAGGTTAGATGGCAGCTCAGCATTCGTCCTTAGTTGGACTATCTTGCTCCTCAGTTCCTCGAACTCGTCCTTGTTGGCATGGAAGGGCTGGATGGGGTTGACTGCGATGTTTAACTGCTCTGGTTTGACTATGGCATCAACTGAGCCAATAGCGGTGTAGGAGACCCTTAATATGGTGGGTCGGATGTTGTGGCCTTGAATGGTAACATGTTGTTGTTTTATGATGCAGTCCTCCTTCAATTTTAATATGCCTGATCCCTCTATTGTTGTTGTTGTGACATTGTTGCCACAGACAATCTTTAAGGCCGTGTCTTCTTTTACAGCAAAGATCCACTGATTTTGGTTGTTCAACTGGATCCATTGCGACTCGTTTCCCAAATTGATAAGTTGACATGTTGGTGGTAGAGGGGCGTCATTCATCAATCCGATTTCGCAGGCACTTACACTAGATCCACGTTTGTACAGTGGATGTGTCTGCTTGCATATGTGGTGGTCGTCTTGGACTGACATACAAGATTGTAATCCAGCTTCTGTGAGGGGATAGTATGTGTCACGGTGTAAATCGACGATTATAAATGGAGATGAGGGCTGGATTCCGACAAATGTATCGTTGATCAACGCGGGAACTGGTAGAATGCGAAGAAGCTCGAATTTTTCAAAGGCCAGTAGTGGTATACTGATTTTGAATATGATGTGTCCATTCGTTGCTCGTGCTGCTACCTTCATCAGACCGTACAACTTCAAGACATCGTTTGGTTCTACTGGTAGATTTAAGGACGTAACTAGATTACCCTTAATTTGGAATAATTGGTTCTTCAGCTGGCTGGGTGTTATTAATTGTGGGCTCACGTGGCCGTGGTGCGTGTCTGCCAGAACATCCATTATTAGCATCTGTGCTCGCTGTACGCTAGATGCCATCAACATGGTTTGAATCGAAAGAGAAGTGAATAAAAGCGTTAGCTTTTCCTGATGGATTTCCATGGAAATTATGTGGTTGAACTTAACAAGGGCATTTACTTGTCGTTCTATGTCGTGAAATTGTCTGCTTATTTGTTCTTGATTTTTGTTCATCAAGTTTATTGTGGCATCCATTATTGATGTTTGGTTTCTCAACAGATCTCGAAGTTGGTCCTCATTACCTTTAACAGCATCAATCGTCTGAGACATTTTCTCTGCATACTCCGAGTCCAGTACCCCGAAGAGAGCGTTTGCGAGGTTGCCAACGAAGTTCAGGGCTCCTCGCTTAACTCGATTAGAGTTTGGCATCATCATGTAGTTGTTGTTTTCTATTTCGATTCTGAGATGTTCCACTTGGGCTGTAATTATTTCGCATGATCTTTCTCTGGTGATGGTAGCACAAAGATCATGCAACATTCGGGTGCCGTTAATGAGACCTTGAACTTCCTTCCAATAGTTTGCCAAGTCATAATAAACAACGAGGTGCCATTCATTTGAAATTAAGCTGGCGGTACCTAGGTTTTCAAAGTGAAGTCCGATGTGACCCTTAAATGGTGTTACTTCTATTGGAGATGCGGCAACTGTTGGCAAACATAGGCAGACGAGAAGCAGTGTTGTGATTGCATGACCTAGCGAGAGCCTTGCTCGCTTTTTTGCAGTTCCTGATGCGTTGTCCTTATAATCTCTGGGTGTTTCAGCTGACAAGCTACTTGTTGACTGGATCTGGTCTTTGGTAGGGCCTTCATCTTTCAGTGGCATAGTTTCTTCATCTTCTGTTGGAAGAGGAGCTAGCCTGTGAATTGCCCTTCGTATTGTGTTATTGCGAATTTTTAAGTCTGCTACTCTGGGAAGGCCGTCGTGACTATTTATGATTTTGACAATTCTTCCCAGCGGCCATTTTAGAGCTGGTAGGTTCTCATCCTGGATGAGAACTAGATCTCCTGGTTGTATCGTTTTAGTGGGTTGCTTCCACTTGTGACGCTGCTGCAGTTCGTTCAGATATTCCCTTACCCATCTACTCCAAAAGTTGTTTTTTAGATGAGTGACTAACTTCCACCTAGTCGGGAGGCTGGTCCCCATTTGCTCTGCGTGTGGGTCGATCGAGCTCGTAAGTGGTTCTCCTATGAGAAAGTGGCCCGGAGTTAGTGCTGATAGGTCATTGGTATTTGATGAGAGTGGTGTGAGGGGCCTAGAGTTCATGATGGCCTCTATTTGAACGACAACCGTTTCCAGTTCCTCATAAGTCAATGAAGCGCTGGCCAAAGTTCGCACAAGTAGATGTTTGGCGGATTTAACGGCAGCTTCCCACAGGCCTCCGAAATGGGGAGCGCGTGGAGGGATAAAATGGAAATCTGTTCCCTTAGCTTGACACGCGATATCGATTTCCGTTTGCGCACTGCTTGAATGAACAAGTTCTTTAAGTTCCTTTAATTCATTCCGTGCTCCGACGAAGTTTGTGGCATTGTCACAATATAAATTTCTACAATGCCCACGCCTTCCCATGAAACGTTTTAAGGCTCCAATGAATGCTTGAGTTGTTAGGTCCGTGACTAACTCGAGGTGAACGGCTTTTGTGGCGAAATAGCAGAACACCGCAATATAGGACTTCTGAGGGCGTTTTCCTCTTATCTTGAAGTGGGTCCAGATGGGCCCGCAGAAGTCAACACCAGCGTTTACGAATGGCCTCGCTGGTTGAACCCTGTGTGCTGGCAGGCTGCCCATCATTTGTGTCAACATGGTTGGCTTAGCTCTGGTGCATCTTACGCATTGCTGGACAATGGATCTGGCGATCGTTTTTCCCTTGATGGGCCAGAATTTCTGCCGTGTGATTGATAGCAGCGTCTGAGGGCCAACATGAAGATTCTGGTGGTGGATATCAGTCATCAACAGTTTGGTGAATTGGTGCGAATATGGCAGTACAATGGGATGTTTACTGTCGTATGAAATGGCTGCTTCTTGAAGCCGCCCGCCAACTCGCATGATCCCAACTTCGTCTAAGAAGGGAGCGAGGTTATTCAAGGAGCTATTTTTAGCTAATTCTCCTTGGTTTAGCTGTTTTAATTCATCCTTGAAGTGCTCATCTTGCATGACCTTGACTATCAAATACAAGGCATCTTGCAGTTCCTTGGCGCTGAGTGGTTGAATGGGCACCTTCTCTGCTGTGTTGGGTTTGTTTTTCAACCTGGTTGCGTACTGCATTATGCGGGCAGTGATTCTTTGCAAAGTTGCGAATGAGTTTCTGTGGTTTATATCAAAGATAAAGTGTGAATTATGAACTTCAGCTGCTGTCACAGCGACCGTTAACTGTTTTTTCTCGAGAGTGCATTCGGTAGCCTTCTGGTACGGCTGAGGCCATGAGTCTTCAGACCCATGCAAAAACAGTGGACCATAGAACCAAAGCGTGCAGTCCTTTAACTTCCGTGGAGACATTCCTCGCGTTATCATGTCGGCCGGGTTGTTGGAGGAGCTAACATGGCGCCATTGATTAGTTGCAGATAAATTCTGAATTGCCGCCACTCGATTCGCCACAAATGTGTGGAAGGAACTGGACGTGGAATTCAGCCACCCGAGAACGATCTCTGAATCTGTCCAAAGATACGTTGGTGTATCCTTCATACTCAAATCGTTCTTGATGCGTTCGGTAAGTTCCACCGCCATCTTTGCAGCGCACAATTCCATTCGAGGAATGGTGATTTCCTTCATGGGTTTTACTCTTGATTTGGCGCAAAGGAGTCTGACTATTACTTGTTTTTCAGCGGTAATTGATCTCAAATAGACCGCGGCTCCATACGCCCTTTGAGAGGCATCAGCGAAAGCGTGAATTTGGGTCTGCCTCGGTACGTGTTGAGCGAAGACATGTCTGGAGAATGTTACTTCGTTTAATTCCTGAAGTCTCTGACGAAAGTTGAGCCATTTTGTGTGTAATTCCATGGGTAGTGATGAATCCCAGTCCAATTTTAATTTCCACAAATCTTGGAGGAAGAGTTTGGCTGAGATGACTACTGGGGCCATGAATCCAAGTGGATCAAAAATTCGTGCAATGTCCGAACAAACAGTTCGTTTTGATACCTTCTCGGTTTCAGCCCATGATGTTTTGATGCAAAATTGATCTGTGGCTGGCAGCCAAGTTAGGCCCAACATTTTGATTTTTTCTTCAGTGAAATCATTAAATGTTAATTGAAGAGCTCTGTCTTCTGGAGAGATTCTCTTTAAAAGCTGTGCGTGGTTTGCACACCATTTTCGGAGTCGAAATCCTCCTTCCCCCAGAAGGGATATCAGTTGTGTTTGGCTATCTATTGCAGATGCTAGACTATCAGATCCCGACATCACATCGTCTACATAGAAGTCCTTGGAGAGGACTTCCGCGCCCACTGGATATCTGTTGGATCCATCTTGCGCTAGTTTCTGTAGGCATTTAGTAGCCAAATATGGGGCTGATGTCGTTCCGTATGCTACGGTATTTAACTGATAACATTTTAAACTGTGGCTGGGATCATTCCTCCAGTATATGAGCTGGAATTTTCTTTCCGATTTATCGACTAATATTTGTCGGTACATCTTTTCGATGTCTGCTGTGAACACGAATCGAGGCAACCTGAACCGCAGTAAGATAGTGAAAAGTTCGTCTTGAACGGTCGGGCCCGTAGCTAGTAAATCATTCAGTGATATATTGGATGAGGTCTTGCACGAGGCGTCGAAAACTACTCGAAGTTTGGTAGTCGTACTGTCTGGCTTGCTAACCCCGTGGTGAGGTATAAAATAATGTGGTTCTTGCATTTCTTTACTGGAAATTTCTTCCATGTGCCCGAGTTCCTGGTATTGCTTCATGAATTGGATGTATTGCCTACGAACTTCCTCATTCCTTGATAGTTTTCGTTCTATCGCCATGAATCTCCGAAGCGCAATATCCTTCGATTGACCAAGTTCTCTGGCATCTCCTGTAAATGGAAACTTAACCACGAAGCGTCCGGACTCAGTCCTTCGGACTGTTTTATTGAAATGGTCCTCACAGCGTCTTTCTGAGACAGTAAGAGGTTTTCTTTCTTCTGTGGCTTCCTCCAAAAGCCAAAATTTTTCTAGTTGCTTGTCTAAGTTTTCATCTCTATTGATACGCAACACAGAGCCTTTCTTAAAGGGCATCGATCGATTCTTCCGGTGAGTATCGAGCCTAATACTGTCTTCTGCAGTAATGGTAAACCATCGCCTAATTTGATTTGTCCTACTGACAATAGCTCGCAGTAGTGCTCTGCACCGATCAACAAGTCTATGCGATTGGGTTGATTAAAACTGGTATCCGCTAACTGAATGTTGTTAGGGATTTGCCATGATGAAATATCAATTGGTTGGCTTGGCTGCGGAGGCAATATCTGTTTCAAGACAAATGCTTCCAACCTGGTTGAAAATCCATTCATCCTAGAGTGTAGTTTTAGATTGACTCTTGTCTGGGATTGGTGTTTTGATTGACCAATGCCTTGTACTAGTATTGTTTCTGGAACACCCTTGAACCCTAATCTTTTTACCATTCTTTCAGTAATTAGGTTCAACTGGGAGCCTGAATCTAAAATTGCCTTGCATTCAACACTCTCTCCATCAGCTGAGATAAGTTGCACTGTGGCTGTGCTCAATAAGACATAGGTTCCACTTGAATTGGCCTTTCGTGCTGTCAAGGTTATCGAATTCTCGGCTGGTGCCTGGGTGGAACCTGGTTGAGAATTTTCATCTTTTTATTGGATGATGGTCGGAGGTGTACTAAAGTATTATGTTTCTTGCAACACATAGTACATCCTCGTATTGTGCAATTGGCTGCGATGTGTCCTTCCTTCATGCAATTGATACAGAGGTTTGCCTTTCTCAGGAATTTCAATCGGTCCGGAGGCATGAGCAGCAGGAAACTCTGGCATGCGAATAATTGGTGTGGCTTTGTGCACTTGGGACATTTAACTGGATTGGTGGATATGACGGCGCTGGCTTTCCTTGATATTGGGTCTGACCTTCTGGCAGGCTCATCTACCGGTTTACCCTTGCTTCCTAGCGCCTCTAGTGATTGGAATCTATTTTCCAAAAATTCGAGAAAGTGCTTGATTGTTTGCAAGTTTCTCGGATGGTCGAGGGATTGCTCGTACAGGGAATGTGTTTGCCTGTCTAATTTACCCAACAAGATGTGGAGAAGTAATGGATCCCAATTCTCTGTGGGCACATTAAGATTTTCAAGACCCATTAGTGCTTCCTTCGTCGTGTCATGTAGGGATTTTATGGCTGGTGCACTCTCATGTTGCAATTTAGGCTGCGCTAAAAGTTTGCTGAGAAATGCTGTCACTAATAGCCTAATATTTTCATACCGAGACTTCAGCATGGTCCAAGCAGAGATGTAATTCTCATTTGATAGGCTGAGATGCCTGATCAGCTTCTCTGCTTCGCCCTTCAAGTTAGTTGTGAGATACCACATCTTCTGGCATCCGCTCATTGGTTGGTTGTGCACCATTTGGGTGAACAGATCGGAGAAATGACGCCATCTCGAATAGTCGCCATCAAATACGGGCATCACGATTTTTGGCAATCGCATACTAGATTGCATGGCCCCGTTAATTGATGTGGGTTCTTCTGCTAATCTTTCAGTCAACTTAATTAATAGGGACTGAGACCTCCCTTCGAGGTCAGCATATTCTTCCGCATCATAGCCTTCGTCTTCGGGGTCGTCCAACGACTCCCATATTTCGCTGTTGCATGTTTCTAACTGCAACCATTGTCGCTCAATAGTCTTGATGTTGCAGTTGCAGTACTGCTTAGACTGTTGGCTTAGATCAGCTCGTTCGATTGGATCGAGGAATCGGCGAAGTTTAGTTGGTATTACTTTGCTGTCTTTAACTTGTCCTTCAGAGCCGGGCTCCCTGTGTGAGGTATCATCACCGCTAGTGGCCGATGTAGAACCCTCGGATATGCCTGCTGCGACTTGGGAAGTTGTTCCCTGCTTTGTTGACTCAATCAAAGATGCTAACTTGTCTTGATAGCGCTCATAGAGTGTTCTAATGGAGCCGTAGTAATCTTTGATAAAGTATGAATGCCCCTTTTGGTTGTGGTGCCGTTCTCTGATGGTACTGTCGGTTGTATCGAACTGGGACCAAAGAGTCTCTAGGCGATTAAGCCTTTCCTCTAGATACGAAAGTGTCTTCCTGGCCTGGGAGTCTTTTTTGAAGTTACTTATTAACTTCTCAACTTCATCTCCTATGTGCTTCTGCCCTTATGCTAGTTCCTCCATGGTCAAGATGCTGATTAGCACTCTAAAGGCAGCGACGATGAAGAATGAGGTGCTTAAACTCTGATGTGCACAGTGTGATCTATGGCGATCACGTCGGGGTCACCAAATGTACGAAGCTGCTTTGCTTCTGCTAAATGAGAGATTTGGAAAAAGGTGCTTGTACCTTAACCAATTGCTGGGTGCGTTACTGGTGCTTGTACCAGAGCGCAAGTGCAAGACGATTCTGGAAAGGAAAGGGTTAATAGATACAACCAACTTGCTGTACTTCTCCTGACTGAATGCCGGGAATAATTTATTATCTAACCTATATACAAAATAATACATATGAGCTTAAACTAGCAATTACACTAATCTTACATAGACACAGAGTTTTGCCGGGCTTGCACATTTCCTCGGCCAGTGGAAACAAAAAAGCTCCTCATCGCGACAGCGGATGGTTTCCGATGTCGCGTGGCGACAGTCAGGTGCATGCCTGATGAAATGTGATTCATATGTCGCGGCACGAATTCTTTCGCTGCTGCTTATTACGGTGGCGAGCGAGGAAAAGTGCAATCTCAGGAAAGTTTAGGAATTTGCTTAATCCTAAACATGTAGTGAATTTTCAAGTAAAAACAAATTGGACGAGTTTTTGCATATAAGATTATTCTGACTTTGTTTTTTAACCATTAAAGAAATTCGGTTTGCTTTGATTATTTGGTTATTTTTGTTATTTTTCGTTATTTTTGATTTTTTCTATCCTGTGACTCCCCCCGGAAAAAAATTCTAGATCCGCGCCTGGGTTAGGTAGTGAAACATCTGGTCGTGGTACGCTTTAAGGTTGTGCACAAAAGGGAGGCGTAAAAATAGTGATATGAAAGCTGAAAATTGTTTAAAATGAAGTATACGCATTTTCTTTAATATTGTTTTAAACTCTAATTTTTACACTGTTAAAAAGATTTTGAACTAAATTCGCATCAGTAGCGCTCCATTCTTCCACTATTGCTATTCTTAATAGAGTCGAAATGGTGACTTGCCTTGTAGACTCTTCGAATTAAAGTCTCCCAGAGGTTCTCGATGGTATTGATGTGTGTAGAGACCTCTAGCCACTCTGAAACCTTATTTGTATTGGACGAAAACTAACATTTTGCTACTGTTACAATTTTACAGATTCTAACAACAATTTATAAATATGAAACGCACTTTATATCATTAATAATGCTTTTATAAATTTGCGACTGATTTTAAATCCTATGGTTCATAACATGCGCGGAAAACACAAATATTTTATTTAGAAAATTCTGCATAAATGCATCTATGTACATATTTAACATTTAGACCCGTAGCAGACAACCGTTTTTTGCCAGTGCGGCGACGATGCGTCGAGAGTATTTTACATGGAGACTGACAGTACGGAAACGTACTTTGGTTTGCGTGCACTGCCTCATTTAAAATAATATGCTGCCGTAAGGTACTGCAGCAACCGGACCGCAATCGCACAAGTCGTCTGCTACGGGCCTTAGACTGGAAAACCCTTATTAATCAAATCCAAATTGTCAAACCACAGAAACACACACTCTTAAAGGAGATTGTCAATAGGAGGTTAAGGGCACATACAACAACGATACTATTTCATTTGATAGAGAGAATTAACACATACAAAAGCGGGTAGACCGCTGTATGGATGTAAGGAAATAAGGGTTTTCTTAGCACAAGTTAGTGTGATTACTTCGTAAATAACATTATTAATATCTACGAAATGCCGTACATTAGTATAATTACTTTTAGTATCAAAAATACAAGCACAGCCCAAAACTTCTACTTTAATATATAATGAATGTTCGCTAATTAGACAGTAAAATGCGTCTTTAATGTGCTTTCCTATCTATAACACATTAGCAATGTGTACTGTGCATGCAATGTTTATAGTTATTTCAATCCCTTTACCCAAGTTTACATCTTGTTCTCACTTTGGCATAAAACCACCACCAGAAAACAACTGCTGACTAAATTTCTGTTTTCTAAAATCAACAGAAAAAGGATAATCTAAGAGAAAATTGAAGTGCGTGTATTAGCGTTTTACTGAAGAGTAGATTAAATATTTTACAGGGCGAATAAATCACTACAGTGACAGTAATGAGTTCTGTGCGAAATTTTCCCTTAAGCCATGGCATTTTTATTATCATCTTGAACACATAGCTCACATAGCTGGCTCCCTGGAGGATTGATCTTCTCGTCATTCTCGTAAGACGAGAAAACCTTTTATTATCCAGCGGTCAACTTATGGCTGCAATTGTTCATACTTTGATGGCACTTATTACAACATTTTCATCATCCTTTGAGAAATGGGGCCATATTTTGCCCAGGATATTTTCCATTATTGTCGAACTTTTCTGAGCTTAACACAATTGTGCAAGTGCTGCGGTAACAAAACAGCAGCTCTCCTGCGAAGTGAAATACATTATTGCGGCGAAGCGTGTTAAATTTGAAATTGCATTTTTTCGCCGCGAAGTCCTATTTAAGTTTAATGAATGACTTCAGGGTTTTTTAACAAAACAATGCAACGTTCAAAAATCTGCAAATTGGATAACTTGTTTGTGGAAAATGAAAGGAACTGCTTCGGAAAAACCAAGAGTTGTTTGCTGGATTAAGATTTCACGGTGACTTCCGTAAATACACTTTCTTTATTTTCAATTTTGCAACGAAAAGACAAGTGCTATGCTGTTCGTGTTTTTGCGAACGTTTTCGTTCGTTTCAAATTTTTTTATCATGGTTTTACTTAAGGGGAAGGTTTAAATCCCGGATGTGTACATTTTTAAGAATTTGCGATATAAAAAACTGTTAAGTGAGTTTCTGGTCTAGCACGCTTGAAAGAAGCAAAGCTTCCGATTTTTTTTGCAACACTTTGAAGTTGATAATTTTTGGTCACCATTTGTAATTTCCATTTCACTACTAGATTCGTGATCTGCGACCGTGAAAACATAAAGGCTCCCATTTCCGTAGCGATTCTCTGAAGTTTTGATTTTTTGGTTGCCACTTCGGATCCTCCATCCATTTAATTTTCGATAGCAAATTCGCGATCGGTGACCCCGAATACATTATATTATTTAATTTCATGGTTATCCCTTGAACTTGGTGATTTTCCACCGCGATTTTGGATTTCCCATATTGAACCTTTAAATTCCTTTTCGATAGCAGATCGAAAACATAAAAGGCCCAGTTTGCATAGGAAGCCGATAAAGTTGAGGAATTTCGGTCGCCATATTACATAATGCGACAGTAAAAAAATCTCAAATTCCTATCGTCTAGTTTAGTTTTAACTTAGTCTTACTTAGTGTTTAAAGCATCTGAAAATGTCTTTTTCTTCCCTTTCTAGAATATCTCAAGTATTACAATACTTGTGATATTTTCATTAATTTATTTTTTCTCACCGCTCGTATCATAAAAAAAGGGTTTAAAATTGATGACATTTTGATTAGCTATTGACCTTTTCATGTTTAAACTCTATGATGAATCATATCACGTAATATACGCAATTCAAAACTCTGGTTTACGGTACCGCTGTGCGGTTAAATTGGGTGGAGTATACAGCAGTGGCTGATGGTTAAGTCAGATTGTGCGTGCAAAAGATCAATAGACTCAATCTATACGGTAAACTCCCGTACAATGTTTCCAAACACTTCACCTATCAGTGCAAGTTCATTGTGCTGTCAGAATGTATGCAAATTCAAATTAAAGCACTTAACATGCACCGGAGATTTTCGAGCCTTAAAATTATTAGAACCGACGAGTAAATTTGTCGGGCGCAATTGAGTTTAGCTTGCTGTTTAAAAATGATGGACTGCCAGGCATCTGTTTGGCCTGGATGTAATAAATCATACCGAGAGCCTTATGCATCGTCAACATAACCCTAGAAAATTAGGTTGCCCACCGGACTAAATATGAGTCCCTGATTTATTGCACTAACCCCCGGGAGCTTTCAGTCATGTCAAAAACTTTGCTCCTTTCCGGCAAGTGTTCTCGATGTTAGTGAGAGCTGAAATTGCAAGTTTTATTGCTGTAAATCTTATTTTATGGCCGTGTTAAAATTAACGACTTGTGGAAAAGATTGCATAAGTAAACCTATACGACATAATAAAACTTTAACACTGTTGGTTGACCTTCCTCAATTTTCCTTATTTGAAAATGTGGCTTACATCGAATAAACAATTCACCCGGCATGCACCCCCGAAAATATATTTTATTATTAAAGTAAGAGCTAAAAACGTAGCTTACAGAAATGTATTAGGTCCGCAACTAAGTTCCCGCTGTTTTTCAATAGATGGCTCCAGTAGTAAGAGTTGGTCGATTATAGCATTACTAAAACGTCATGAACCAAGCTTAGACATATGGTAAGCAAGCCGCTTTGATACATTTGTGATTTTGTTTTTGGAACATATACTTTTGGTTGTGTGAAAATGTCTGATTATGTGCCAAATAATCGTCATTTGCGGGGAAGTGTTGCTTTTCGTTTTTCATTCGAAGAAAACGGCGGCTCAAGCGCATCGAGAACTCCAAAAAGTTTACGGAGATGCTGCTCTAAGTGAAACAACGTGCCGTGATTGGTTCCGTCGCTTCAAAGACGGTGATTTTGATGTTGACGACCGTTCGCGTGAAGGAAGGCCGAAAATCTTCGAAAACGCTGAAAAGACGTTGAAACCGAACGAAACGATCACTGGGGAACGGTATCGAACTCAATTGATGCGATTGAGCCGAGCACTGCGCGAAAAGCGGCCACAATACGATCAGGGCACGAAAAAGTGATTTTACAGCACGACAACGATCGGCCTCACGTTGCCAAACCCGTCAAAACCTACTTAGAAACACTCAAATGGGAAGTCCTACCCCACCCGCTATATTCCCCAGATATTGCGCCGTCCGATTATCACTTATTCCGTTCGATGGCACATGCTCTGACTAATCAGGAGTTCCGTTCATATGACGACATCGTAAATTGGCTTGATTCATGGATAACCTCAAAAGACGAACACTTCTACCGTGACGGTATTCGAGCTCTGCCAGAAAGATGGGAAAAGGTTGTCGCTAGCGATGGGCAGTACTTTGAATAACTCATTTGTAACCATTTTTTCATAATAAAGTTTTATATTCATAAAAAAAACCAGCGAGAACTTAGTTGCGGACCTAATAAATTTTTAGAGGAACTTCACTGAAAACAGGGATTAAGTGGATACCTTCACAATTGTAAGATTAGCAGATTTATTTAGAGTAACGTCGGGGCGAATGCGGCTAAAAAATGAATACGTTTCTTTGTTTGCATATTTTAAAAAGGTCTACATGAAAAAGCACGTCAGCATAAACGAGGCAAGTTAGGGCAGGGCACTGTTGCTATTGTTGCGTTTTTGCCAGTTTTGATCTCTTTTTGCTAGCCCGACCTTATGCTACACCATCTGATTTTAATCTTTATTTATTTACTCATATTCTGTTTGGATTTCATTGGCGGTGCAGTAACTCAAAAATAAAAGAATGTGAAAGATTATGGAATTTAAATAGAAATATATACAGGGTATTTTTTTATAACGCATGCATAAATAAGTGGGGTAACAGATCTCACCTAGGCAAACAAAAAAGCACTATATGGGAAGGGTAACAGTTTGCGATATTTTTATGGTGTGCACATGGTTATTTTAATTTTATCATTTTTTTAATTAACGCAGGGACATCAAGCTTACGCTAAACAAGTACTATTTCAATACCCATTTCACAAATTTATTTATTTATTTATTTATTATTATTAGGTTAGGTTTGTGCATGGGTGCGATTTCGCATGGATCAGTAATGAAGAAGGGAAGGGGGACGAGAATTTCGCTCACGGGTCCTCTAGTATAAATAATTTTGTGTACTAGTTCTTCATTCTCTTTTCAGCCAACTTACCTGATTAGAGTGAACCATGGATGTCAGTAATAATGTCATGTACCTTATGCATACATGAAGTAGGTTACCAAGAATTTCGGTATAAGGAAAAATACAGCTATCTGAATATTTCCATCCAAAGGATTTCCAGACTTTTGTCCGCTACTGTTCCTACGATGCTCCCGGCCGATCAAGCCGAATGGAAGGAATTTCAAAAGACTCACTCTGCCCTAGACCTTTAACCCGATTGGCTTAATATAAAAGTTTGGGAAAATATTCTATTAAAACCCATGTAACCCCTTAAAACTAGTTATGAAATGTCCTACACCCTACATGTGAAGATTTATAACAAAAGAAAAAATTACATTTGTGTTAGACATTTCGCCGAAATACCTGTACACCAAATTTAAAGTTCATGGCTGAAATGGTTTGGAGTTAAAAATAGATTAAAGGAGTTAAAATTAGCTTCCAATTACTGCATAATTCCTTTTCAATTCGTACTTAATTCTTCTCCCATTCCTGGTGGAATATATGATGAATTGCATGTCATTCATCATTCCTTGGAATATTAATTACCTTTGCTAAATCCCATTACTAATTTAAAGGAATGGAATTAAACAATTTTAATTCCAGGGAATGTTATTTTAGAGTGAGTGATTATTTTACAGGTCTGGTTACATCTCTGAGATTAATTCATCATTCAATTCGAAGATCATTAATCTTAAATTTAATAAATCTCAGAACTAAGACTGGGTATCATTTTTGATGTTTTTTATCTGTGCAAGTAAAATGTGTTTAATATAGGATTTTATCTGCTGTATACGAATCCGAAGACAATACTGCAGCATAATTTACCGGTTTTAGGAAAATATGTAAAGATGTAAAAAACTTGCATTTTGAGTAAAACAACAAATAGGGTCGTTCGGGGTAAAAGGACGAAGTGCTGTTTCCTTAGAGGATGGTAAGTGGCCGAGGAAGAGTGTTCGACGGGAGTGAGTACGCTTGAGCCGCCTGTTAAGTGATATGCTTTGTGAATTACGAGTCAAAATTCCACGCCCAAGTATTGTCTAGTACCTACTGCCATATTGCGGAGACATTTCAGCAATTTTTTAGCATCTTAAGCATTCATTAGAAGAGTTAAGTACTGTCTAGTTTTATCGAGTAGGTACTGTATATTGTCGACTCAAATGAAAATGTCATTGAAACACTAATGGTGTACCAGTTCGAGGCCTACACACTAAATTTAGGTATAGCCAAGGTGGGCCAACAATTTAACTCGAAGCCAGCAGGCCGCCTATATTAGAACTTAAACTGTGTCCATTTTATTTTCAGATGCTTATATTGGGCGGGGACCAACAAATTTTAAGAATTGCTTCTAACCCAACACACATCTACGTATTATGTATGCATTTACAAAAAATAGTTTTCAAAATTATTACTTTTGACATTTTTCCTAGCTATATACCATTTGCCTAACAAGGATCATAACGAAGTTGGTCAAATTAAAATTTGCTTCGTTATACTTCACACTTGGAATCTTTACTAAGTTGGTAACTGGGACTGTCTTTCGATCCCTCATTCGATGGTTCATAAATTTAGTATGCACATTATTATTATTTTTATTTTTTATTATTATATATATTTTGATTTACTCAACCACGCAGCGATATCAAACGCACGTCATTCAACACGCAAACTATCTCAATGTCTTTTCCAAAAATGCCGCCAGTGTTGTCTCTCTACACCTCTACCACTGCAGGTAAGTGACTGTACAAACGCAATAGAAAAAAATATTTTGATTCAATAATTATTTTCCCATCAAGAAAGCTGTCAGCTGCTTGTTGCTGTTTACTCGCTAGACTAAATACGCCACTTTTAGACGTCACCTATTGAATACGTAGGACCAGATGTTATAGCAGTACGACTAAGGCTGTTGTACGACTTAAGCAACCTTACCCTAATTGTGGATCAAGTGTTTCATGAACATGCACCAGCTGTGATCTGAATTCATTTACTGGCACATTTTAGATATGTTTTTGTTTCACTGAGCAAGTAATAGTTTACAATAACTTTTTGCTTGCAGATCACAATCGACTTATTTAAAGCGAGGTAGGTGTTATGATCTGTGTATGAAGTGTGTCTTCCGATTAAGATGGACTTATATACAATTTTCAGTCTGACATTAGACTCTGTGTAGACAAAAACATTTTTCCGTCTCATTTCGGTCCTAATCCTGATTGGACTTTTTTGATACAATATATTTTCAGTTCACTTTCAGTGAGTTTTTAGTGCAAATAAATATTTCCGCCTTATATCAGATTAGATTAAGTGTAAAATTATACATATTTTCAGCATCTTTTCAGTTGTCTTTCAGTCTTTTATTTTCACCCGGGAATGCACAGAAATCCAATGTGAAAAATATGGTTTTGTTACAGACTATCTTGGTATAAAAAAGAGTTTTACAAGCTTAAAACCTCATCAAAAAATACGGTTATGAATTTAAAGAATAAAAAATGGAGCACGCTTCTTCAGGGATTAGAAAACTGCTTAAAGCCTTTTTGGAAAGTGACGAAAATAGCGTAGAACAAGCGTAAACCCTGCAAGGTACTGAAACAGCAAGGTATTACTAGTAACAAAAAAGCGGAGCTTTCATACCAATAGTTTGCAAAAAAATTATACTGTTTCTGCAAACCTTAGCTACACGCTGAGACAATTGACCAAGTTGCAGCTCCGTTTTAATACCGTGATTCTTCTGCCCCACGATTGATAAATTCAATACAACAATATGGACTTACAATAATCAAAAGTATAAAGGTATTCCGGTATTGAAACCTGGTAAACAGCCTGAGGACCCTCCTAGTTACCGTCCCATTATTCTCTTAAGTAACTATTATACGTATGTAACCAAAATATTCGAAAAAATTATAAAATTAATATTTCCAAATCAACAGTTTAGGTTTAGACCAAAACACAAAAACATATCATCCCATACTAAAATCATCTGGTCATATAAAAACTCAACATGACACTTAATGCGTTTCATTGGGCTGTTTAAAGTACTTCCTAGTACTTCTATTATATCTACCCGCAATTACTCAAGCTCTTGCTGGCAAGTAGATGTCCTGAGTAATTTCACCAAATTTTCCGCTAGACAGGTTTTTATACAAAGTGGTTTTAACCATTTTTTTTTTTGAAAAAACAGCTGCCGTTTTTATATAAGTATTTATTAATTCATAAAATTAAGAGCTTCACATTTCCTGTTGAATTAACAATAACTTCCTATTTGAACAATCCTTCAGAGCACAACACGGAACTGGACCGTCCAATCAATTCCCCATCGCTGCACGAATCCCCAAGGTTCGGTACTCAGACCAGTACTTTATAATATCTACACAATGTGCCCTATTATGGAAGTCGAATCTCGTATCACAAATAGGAAATTGTTCCTCTTTCATTTTTGCAGACGACACTGCCATTTTTTGTCCACATTAACCTGGAAAATAAACAAATAATTTATCAAGTAATCTTCCAAGCCCTTATGCTCTATGCTGCTCCCATTTGGTCCCTGTCCATTGGACAGATTTAAATAAATTACAAGTATTACAAGAAAAGATACTTAAAATGATATTAAATTTACCATGGCATTTTTCTATCACAGAACTACACGATAGGGCTAACGTGGAGTTGATAGTGCAATACGTAGGTATTGTTGAAAATGTCTATGAGAAATGTTCATGGCCTGAAAATCTCTTAATCACTTGGTCATTGGATAATATAAACTTTAATTAGTATGCAAGAATAGTTTTTAACTTCCTCTCACTGGGTTTCTTCTAAATAGTTTTCTCCAAAAGTCAAATGTCGTCACCTAATAATGGTCAGAACATATTACATAATTATTATATCTTAATAGATTAAAAATTATAACACTGAATTAATAAATTGTATTGTATACATTGATTTATGAAACTTACAATAAATAAATATTAATAATCATAAATTATAGTATGACCAAAATATGGTTTTTTTTACATTGTAAACCTATATTTTTCGAAAACATATAATAATGGAGTATATTCACTTTCAGATTCTCAATCTGCATAGATAACCTCACGAAATTCATCTAGCACATGTAATGCCCGAATAATCCTGTGATACATAGAAGTTAAAAGAAAGTTGAGACATTGGAGTACTCATACCAGGTGATTGAAGAAAATAATTAATGTAAAGACTCCACAAAACTGAAGATTTGAAATAAAGTAAAATTGAACGCCAATAATGCCATAATCCATCTTAAATTTAATAACGCAAAAAGCAAAGCAAATATGGTCGCACACTAGTGATGACCACTTCGGCTCAGTGAAGGAGCTATTGACGTAATTAAGTGGAACTTGGGATGAAAGCTGCACATGTGCCATTTCCGACTCGAGAGGTGTACAGAGTGGCAAGATTTAATACAACTTAGGGTAGAATTCCGAATAAACCGAAGGCCGTGCTATAAACAAGCAGAAATTGAAAAAAAGGCTCACTACCTTAATCCAGGGCTCTCCGACATCAGAGGAATGGATAATAGGATTACATGTAGTGCCATATTTACACTCTGTATGCAATACTTTTCCACTCCTGTGCGTACACCATCTTCATATAGGTCGACATAGTGGACAGATTAGAAATCAAATCCCTCAGCAACGACAGGACCCAAGGAGACTTGTATATTAATTCTTTCTATGGAAAGGTCAAAGATAGATATCTCTGTTTCTTAGGTCTACACCCAGTTTGTCCCCCTATTTGGTGAGGATATCTGCGCCTACAATATTTGAAAGCGGAAGTCGCAAAGAGGTGGAAGTAAGGCGCACGGCTAGACCCTTACTGAGGAATTTCACTTCCCCAGATGGTCTCTTCAAATATAAATGCTTACGGACGTGGAAAAATTCCGAAAATCCTTCGCGGTTAATGATATGGAAACATTTTTAGGCCCAATTATGGGGAAATGTTACTTTTCCTGGGCATTAAATTGAAACCTTCTCGCAAATTGAATCGTTACCGTGCATAAGAAATGCCAATCAAAAGACCTAGACAGTTGACGGCGGCGGCGGTTTAAGTTTTTTACTCTTGTGAACAAAAAATTAAACGTAAATTTGTGCTAAATTCGCCCACTAATTAAGCGCAACTGATTTCCCTAAGTTCCTTCTTAGGGGTGGGACAGTATCCTTGAATTCATCCAGATATTTTTTGTTCACAAATTAGATGGTTTTTAAAATAGATTGTAGAAGGGATATTAGAATCAACACCTAATAGTTTTAAATGGTAGTTTTAATGGTCGGTTATGTCAGTTAATTAAATCAGGAACATTTTCAGTAACAGATGAACTGATGTGATAAATTTAATGAAATATGCTCAAATATTCCATCAAAAGTGAATATAATCAACCGGAAAGCGAAACAAACTGCCATGGATTTCGGTTAATAACATCTATTGTATAAATTGCTTTGTTCAAAGTTCATACTTGTTAAATTCAATTGCTGTAGGTACTGTAATCGGGAATGCTTGTATATTCGTGCTTGGAATCCGTAAAAAAGGATTGAATGACCACACCCAAGGAATTACATCGGGAAGTCCTAGATAACACCATAACGTTCCAGTTACATGCTGGGCGTTTAGCCCATGAAAATACGATTCAAAGGGCATCGTCGTCGTCGCAGCACATAATTTCCAGCGATCAGGACTTAAGCCCTGCACTTCGCACCGAACGTGTTTCTCGTTAAATCCTCTTTATAGGTTGAGCTTTATTTATGATCCCTTTCCTATTCGTTGTGTAGTTTTGATACCAATTTAGCTTGGAGGTCCCGATGAGATAGAATAAATATCCTTGTTGGTATGCAGTTATTCTAAAGAATGGTCAATTAAAGAAACGAAAATTAAAATCAAATCAATAATTTGTGATAAAAGTGTGTGTATCGTTTTCCGTTCCATTTACCGTTTCGTTAAAATCTTTTTGAATCAAAAAGAAAAGTTGAGAATTAGTAAATCGATTATTGTTATCAGTGATAACCATTTAGTGTTAAATAATTCAAAGTTAATTAATTTAAATTTAATAGAACTATGAAAACATGTCTTTTAAGTTTCGTGAACTATTTGTTTCATCTTGGTACATTTTGTCTTTGTGCATAAGACACATATATTTCACATTTCACTCCAGTTCCAGTTAGGGCTTCCACAAAGCCTCTCGACTTCGAGACTCTGCTTCACTTTCTTTTAGTCCTTCATGCTGAGTGATTAGCCCGCAGCAGCTATCCTGCTGGGACTATCATCTAACGCTATCAGGAAAAGCGCACCTCAATTATGATCCGAGCCGAATGAATGTGCATAAGATACATGTGAGCATAATAGGCTAGCAGGTGTGCGGGGGCGAACTTCTTCCCTTCCCGAACATTTTTAAAATATATGATAATTTTCATTAATATGTGCTTCTACAAAGCTATAACTTCATAATGTTTCAATGTACATATTTTTACACAGAGAAAAATACACCATGTCGTTCTGTAAGGTACATAGTACAAATACTTGCCAAAAGTGGAGGTTCAAGGTTTACGTTAAGGCGCATATGATTCTTCACACGTCAACATGATAACATGATAAGGTCGGATTGAAGAGCTATAGAATCATATCTATTAGAAATCGATTTGAAAATGTTTACATCATCAGCATATGCAAGGATATTTAAACTAGGGTTGCTGAAAAAATTCGAAGCAGCGCAATCGAAGCTTCGAATACGAACACTTCGAAGCAGCGAACAAATTCGAATTATTCGAAGCTTTGAATTAGCGAATATTAAAGTGCCGCAAAGGTTTTTATTTTTCAGTATATCTGAAGTATCTTATACAGTACTCACAGCCATACGGCGTCTCATACACAAAGAAACGCACCCTTGTGTTTTGAACAATATGAGATACAATAAACATAAGGTGAGATGAGGGAGTAAACGTGAACACAAATCCATAGTAAGCACGAGCAGAAAATATGTGGGGCGGACCTAGTGTTATGAGCAATATCAGGCAAAATCCCGTCCTGTGCTCGAAATAATATTTGAATAAGGCTTGGTGTCTTTCCACGGTCCTGAGCAGTGTTGTTAAGTCCATTTGGAGCTTTTTCCCATCACAGATGGTAGATTTTCCCTTTTTTCCCTATTTGGTGGTCTAAATTTCCCACAATTTTTCCCATCAGTTAAATTGAATTATAGTCTTCATTTTACTTTGTTATAATATGTAGTTTAGTTCAACAAATCTCATACAATTGTAATAAACTACTAAATAAGGAACTCTTCATAATATTAAAATAACAGGGTTATAGGATACCCAGGTTGTCTCTGGTGCTACGCTTCGGGGGAACGCCACTGTAACGGTTCAAACAATTTGTTTTTTGTTTGCATTTTTTGGTAGTATACATATTCATAAATATTTAAAAAACATGACGACTAGGTTCGTGAGTTAAGCCCTTTCACACACATATAGTTTCGGTCTAAACGGTGTGTTTTAAATGCAAAAAAAGAAAATCTTGGAACGACTTTTTTCGACCTTGTCCCAGTGAAAAATTTTTTTTCTTGAAATTTCGGTAATCGGTGGCTATCGTTGTGCGTAGCCGATTTTTACAATGTTGATAAGGTCTGAAAAACCGATAATTTTAAACCGTCGCCTTTTTGTAAGAAAAAGACGGCTTCGTACAACGATAGCTACATTCATATTAATAAATAAATTTTCTTTTATATTGATGACTCAATGAATAGAGGTATTTTTTTTACCGGTAACTAAGGCCCATAACATTGTACATTTTAAACATTTTTCAATCAAAATTGGTATTGAACAAGTTAAATATATACTTAATAAAATATTCTTTATCAGATATTTAAATATTTAGTTATAGCAGCAACAAAAATTACCAAACATTGACCATTTTTTTGACCCGCCACAGTGAAGTTCCCCCTTAATAACATAGCCCTAGAACATTATTCGGAACTTCTTATGTGAGAAAGCATCAAAAAGTTTAATTCAGTGGCAGTATTTGATTTCAAGAGCTCGTGCATATGCATACTTTAAGGCCGAAACAGAATGTTTCCGATCATTTCGGTTCCAATGCACTCTGTAAGTAAAAGTTGAAATGAATTTAACTTATTTTCAATCCGATTCGTTGCGTACATTCTGAGAAATTATGTATATGTCTACCAGATAAGCTAAATTTTCAGTCTTCGAGGACTCTTCATGACGGAACGAATCGACAGCATGCTGTCCCTGACTTTAAAACTAGATAAATTTTTCTATAGATTTTTTCCCACGAGTTGTTCTACAGCACGAAATTATTCCCTTTTTCCCATATTCGACTTTTTAGATGTAAAAATTCCCACGAAATGGGAAATTTCCCACGATTTAACATCACTGGTCCTGAGTGAACGTATTCTCATGAAAAATGCTGGGGAAAACATCCCGTATTATCCCTGCATTCTCTGACTAATATACAAATTTATGATTTGGTTATGAGTTATTTGCCCTACACACCACAAAGAACATAACTTCCATGAATTTTAGCGCCGTAGAACCATCAAAGATTTTTGAAGCTAGAATAATGCTAAGTTTCGTATTATTCGAAGCTTCGAACATTTCTGTGGAGCGGCTTCGAATGCGAAGCTTCGAAAATCAACAGCTCTAATTTAAAATAGTGATTAGAGCTAGAAGCTTATTAGTAAAGAAGGTAAAGAGCAAGGGACCAAATTAGCTCCCTTGGGGCACACCTGAACATACTTTTACAACACTATAGAGTTCTGAGGAAAATGTTACCCTAAAATATTGTAATGAACCCCGGCGACGACACCAGAAAATGGGTCTGCTACGTATCCCAACACCCCATTCCGTTGTTATTGCATCTCCCCATGTCTGCAACGGGCATGCTCATGTGCGCCACAACCGCCAGATCAGAAAGTCCTAAAAGCCTACAAGCTGCGTACTGCGTCCTCCCTTTGTTATTGCGTTGTTCCATGGCTGGAAGGGCATGCATATGTGCGCGCCACGGCACTATAAAAGGCCGAGCGAAATGCAGACCGGGATCCAGTATTCCCCTAGCAGTCATGATGGTCTGTTAGTTCCTATTCCCTTACCGATATCTGAATACCACTACCCGAGATAAGGATTCAGATATACTCGTACTTAAATAATCGCTATTTCATTGCCTTTTGTCTTCTATACCGCCCTTTTACCAAACGATGGTGGTGACTCGCTTGGCTTGAAGGCTGGCCCCCATAGAATCCGTCGCCATCAAACGTCGCGTTCGCCGTCGCCGCACAACTATTGAATACATGCATTCATATAGGAGCTAACCCATAGCCGACGCAACGGCAGCGCGTTGCGAGAGAGAAATTTAGAGGAACATTCAATATTTCGTTGCAACAGTCCGGCGTGAGAGAGCTTTGACAAGTTGGGATTGGCCAGTTGGGATTTGTTGAATCAGCTGTTTATTTGACAAGTAAAGGTTTGAATTTGATATCTGTGAATTGAAATCTCAAGCTCTGTGGCAAAGGCGACGCGCCGACGGGTTCTATGGGGGCCTGCCTCAAGACATCTCTCCCGCCACCAACTCTTTGGAAATTCACATCCTATTTTTTTTGCAGATTGTTATATACATACATATAACGCCTTGAAACTTCTTCCTTTTGGGACTATATTAAATCACAGGTCTATGCGAATAAACCGCAAACAATTGATGCCGGGTTAAGGTATGATGATTTTTATATATGTAGGTACGCCAGTTGAAAAAGTTGTGGAAAAGTCATGAAAAATCTTAATGTGAAAAAATCCAAAAAAAAGAATCGTTTTTTGTACACTCTTTACAACTTGAGACCTATTGATTTTAGTGAAAAGTTGAAGATGGAATAAAAGTTTCACATTAAAGTTTCACAAAAGGTTAGATTTATTATTGCAAAATAGGAATAATAAATGGAAATAATGAAGAAAATGATTTTTTTGAATTTTTTCGATTATTTGATTATACATATGATCTTGGAATTGAAGTACCGAGTTCCTCTTACCATTATGAAACAACATACCAAATTTCATCCAAATCGGTTTGGTGTTCGTATGTTAATTTGTTAATGATTTATTGTTGCTAATTTTATAAGTGTTGTAACGATCGAACTTATCTATAGCTTTTGCAGCTATTTTTTTTAAGGCACTCTCGGAGATGCTACCTACCGATCCCTATCGAAAATTTTCCATATTTTCAATTTAAACAAATAATACTTATATTTTGTAAAAATATGTACATACATCGTAATTGAGAAAATTTGTCACGCTATTGTCTCCATATTTAGATAGTAGTTATATCTATTTTTGCTGTATCGATTTAAAGAAAATATCATTTATTTATCTGTTTTAGAAGAGAAAAAATCTGCGTTCATTTTGAACCTGGTGCGACCGAATTTTCGACACTTCTAGGCTCTTTATCTTTGAGTTTCGATTTCTCGGAATCCAGTTGTCGGATTTTGAAAAAGCTAAGCTTAAAAACTGTTGTTAATTTCCAGTTATGTTAAAATCGGGTGGCAATTTTATGCAATCTGATTAGTCGAAAAAAATTCAAGAAAAAACTTTTTTTTACTTAGTTATTTCCCCCGAGCCACCAGACTTACTTTTTTTGTTAAAATCTCATCAATTAATCAGTTAATAAATGCTGTCTTGTTTTTCACCATGAGCACAAGCGTATATCAATAAAGAAGTTAAAATGTGTTCTTGATTAGAAAGAATCAACTTTATTCAGTTCCGAGTTAACAAATCACGCCTGTCTCCTTCAAAGTGCTGTACTGCTTTAGGTAGATTCGTAAATCAAAGACGACTCTATCAAAACTCTTGGCCTTGTTCACTTTATTTTCATTACCTCTGTAAAAGTTAAAATTGAAGTGATCACTCAAACAGCAGAAATACAGCGTTAAACTCGACTGAACTTCAAATTATTTCGCCTGAAATACAAGGAGAGTTTTCACCTGTTTCTACGCACTTCAATTTAAGGGGTCGGAAGTAATGAGATTTGAATGTGTAAGTAAAAATTTTCAGTTTTATCGGAGGAACTTTTGAATGAATTTGGCAAGGTGTACGTAGGAAGTTTCGTTGAATTGCAAGTAAATGCTAAATAATGATGGCGCCAATGCCAAGGCAATTCGCTGCTCTGGCCTGAGTATCTTTAAACGTGTCGCAAAGGTTTCTAAATTATTCACAAAGGCTGATAAAAACTTTCCTTTTAGGCGCGACATTTGACACATTATATTATCACACAGAAGATTTATCAACATCTAGGAAAAAATGCGCGGCACGAAAGCATGCAAAGTTTCGTCTGCCAAGTCAAATCTCCTCCGCTGCTATAATATTTCATAATAAAATACATCAGGCAGAGCAGAGCGCACACAAAATCGGGCAAATTTGTATTCGAAGTGGCTGAGAATGGGCGGAAGAGGGTTCACGCCAGGGATATCAATCATAGCTACACACTCCATTACAAATCGACTACAGGTTATATATGAACTCATGTGATCGATTCCTCGCTTTCGAACGATATTTTGCCTTAAGTAATTGATTGAGTTCCGTGTTCTATAAATTGATTGATACGTTTTAAGTTCGACCCAACTCGGTTTTCTGCCCTGCTCCTCTTGGAATGCTCACAACGTTTAACTTAATCCAGCTAAAAAGTAACATTCATGTAATCATTCGTTCGAAATAATTTTTAGCTTTGAGGGCATTCGTCAATGTCACGACAAATTTATTTTGAAATCGAATTAACTTAACCTTCTCTCCGTGCGCAAATAATTTAACATTACCATACGTTTTCTGTGCAAAATATCACATTGAGAATTGCGAATTGTGGGAATTTTTTGAAAGTTGGAATAAGTGATAGAGTTAAGGATGGAGCTACTTGCGTCTATATAACACAAAATCAAATTGCATGCTGTGATAATAGCTGTGTTTTACATATCCTACCCCAAATCTGGAATTTTGTATTGAACTTATTTTTTTCAACTGAAACTTCCGCATAACTTTTTTGCATTAATTACTTGGTAAAAACTACGTCGCGTCACTACATTACAACACGGTAGTGTACAAGGTAAGGATTCAGTGGGAAATCCCTACTGTGGGGAACACGGTAATCCGTTATTCATTAAAATAAAATTACACAGCAGGGTAATGTATAAAGCCATTACATAGCTTTAATCTCGGCCAGATCTCTCTGTCTCAAACAGAAGTGTTTCATAAAATAGCAAAACTGAATCCGAAAAAGGGCGCTGGACCTGACGGTATTCCGCCCTACTTTCTGATAAATTGTAATTCTAACATAACACCAATGCTTCATATCTTATTCAATAAGTCGCTGAGCGAAGGAACTTTTCCTGAGATCTGGAAAAGTAGCTTTATAACACCGATTCAGAAATCAGGCTCGCGTTCTGACGTCGTAAATTACAGACCTATTTCTATTATGAGTACTATTCCAAAATTATTCGAAAGTATTGTATTGTAGTATTGTGACACCAATAATTTACAACTTTGTTAATCCTAATCTAATCGTAGAACAATATGGTATTCGTCAACACCGTTCAACAGTGTCTAACTTATTACTGTTTCAGCATTTCACATTAGAAAATTTAGTCAAGGTTTGCAAGTCGACACTGTTTATACTGATTTATCAAAAGCCTTTGACTCTGTAAATCACGCAATTTTGTTAGAGAAATTAAAATCCTTCGGAATTCATGGTAATCTGTTGCGTTGGCTGCAAAGCTACCTATCTCATAGAATTCACAATGTTAAGTTCAAATCTTTTATATGACGAGACATTGTTGTTACGTCAGGTGTACCTCAGGGCTCTCATCTCGGCCCTTTATTGTTCCTTATCTTTATAAATGATATAAAGCTTTCATTAACAGGATGCAAATTTTTGTTATGCGCTGATGATCCAACATTTTTCATCCTATTAAGAGCACTCTAGACTGTGAAGTGTTACGTCACGACCTCTTAGCTTTATCGAACTGGTGTCACATGAATCACTTAAGGGGGTAGTCTCATGTCCGAGCTTAAATTTTAAGGATTTGTTTTTTGTGAAAAATGAAATACAATCTTCTTATGATAATTATATGTTATTATTAAACTATTGAACAATACAAAAACATTTTTTTTAAATAAAAAAAGAAATATTTTAAGGTCATTTTGGTGAGGCGAAGTAAGTCTCTTCAAAAAAAAGTAGGTGGCTCGCCCGCCTGATTGTCCCTTTTGTAATCATCCGAAATCAAAATTCCAACGTGATTGTTATTCAGTAGGATTGTCATTCTGGCCCGTAGCAGATTTAAAAGACTTGAGTGAAAAATAGTAAAATGGCGGCCTTGTAAAAAAAAATTTCAAAAATCGACGGTTTTTTTCGGTTTAAAATCGACATAAAACAGAAAGAAATAGATAAAAACATCTAATTTTGGTACCCTAAGAACCATTCATGTGTGGAATATTGTGTTAAAATTTGAACCGAATCGGTCTAATAGTTTTTTTGTAATCATCCGTGCCGACGGAAAAAAAGTAGTTTCGAGAAAAACGCGTTTAAAGTTTGGAGAAGAAAATTTTCATTGAGGTATGAGCACCGCAGCTGCAAGGTACGCTCTCCCCTATTATTGGCTGTAACTTTAATATGACTTAGTGTATCAGTCTAAAATTTTCACAGTATATTCTCAACTTATTATACTTTGAAAATATGCAAAAAAATCGATTTTTTGAAGATCGAACATGAGACTACCCCCTTAATGCCAAATATATCGAAATGTGAAATCATGAGATTCTCGAACTCCAAAAATCAAATGTCTGAACCTTAGCACATTGACAATGTATTACCTACTTGAAACTGTAACGGAATTCAAAGATCCAGGAGTCACATTTGACAACAAACTTAAATTTGATAAACATGTTGATCGCATTACTAATAAGTCGCTACAATTACTGGGTTTTATAAGACGTATGACTATTGATTTTTCTGATCCTTATATTCTACGCACTCTCTATTTAACTCTAATCAGATCGCTCTTGCTCTATGCATCTCCGGTTTGGTCTCCGCATTATAATTGTCTTGATAGACGCCTTGAAACGGTCCAACACAAATTTTTTAACTTGATCGCTTGGAAACTTTATTGGCCTCTGCCTAGCTATTTTCATGATTATTATCAGATCGCCTGCTTTTTAAATATAAGCTCACTACATTCTGTCAGAAATCTTAACGATCTGCAATATTTTTATAATTTGATAAATAACATAAATAGCTGTCCAGAGTTACTGTCATATGTAAACTGGAGAGTCCCACCTCGTAGAATGCGCCAACGTGGTGAATCATTTCATGTACCGGTAGCCAGAACCAACTACTGGTACCACGCTCCATTATGGAGAATGAGTAGATTAGCAAACAAACTACAATTTGATATGTTATTTTCACTGCCGACAGAATTTACACGCGAATGTAAAAACATCACTCTTGTTGATTTCTCATAGTCTTGCTTTCCTGCTGTAATTATTTTATTTTACTTTATTTCATCTATGTAAATATTTTTTTTTTTTGTAACCCTATGTAAATTTATTGCTATGTAACAACTCACTATATATACTTTGTTAACTAATTGTAATTGGGCGATTGCCTGTAAATAAATAAATAAATACATGTGATGGGAAGCCGAGGCAAACGAGCGCACGAGGCACGAGGTTTCGATTCTGGTGGGAACGGGCGCGCACACTTCTAACGCACATCTCGGACACACATATAGATACCCCTGAATGTTCGGTTTGTCTCGCCTCAGATGGCTACCCGGCTTTAGTTGTATAAGATGAGGAAATGGGATTATTCATGAATTATTGAAAGCATCTAGTATTTTGTAATCTAAAAGGTATACATATATTACTTTTCAATGACATCTATGCATCACAAAATTCATCGATGTAGTAATCAACAAAACATTATTACAGCATTGATGTGGTCCCAGCAGAACACGATTAATGAGAGAATAAATGCTCTCATCAATGAAAATAATTACAACAGCTCCATTTTAACTGAGATCATCGCTTACATTTACATTGGGATGTCATAGAGTACTAGGAATAATGTCTACTTTCTGCATTACCTACATGAAAACCAATGAATTCATTGATTACAAAATATTCAGTCTTCATCAGTGAAATGAGCAGTTTTTTCATTGATCTTCTCATTTATGTCCTATGTAGTATGCAGTTGAACTATTCGAATAGGTCGAATTAAGATGACGGAGGTGATCCATATTCGAAATATTCGTATTTTTTCAGCTCTAGTATAAACCAAGAGGAATTTGGTTAAGAAAAGTATTTCTCCACTGATAAACTCTTAACTCACGCTAAAACACAACCGACGTTTTAGTGACTCCTCTTGTGGTTTTTGTTTTCTTTTTGCGCCGTAAAACGCATCGCTTCAAAGTAGACATTTGCCAAACTACCTTTTCCCTTCCTACGTGGATGACAAGTTGTAAGGTTCATCAATGCAGTCAAATATGAAATATTCATGAATTCAAATATTTTCTGCTGGGGTGATAAGCAAATGTACCTATACGTGTATTGTCTGCTATACAAAACGAGTTTACTGATACATATTTTCATATTAAATTCATGGGACGTCTTTGCTGGTAGTTTACTTACGTCAGTTCAACGTGAACTAGATCGTTTAATTTCTGTGAAAACACTTGTGAAAACAAACCTATTCATCACGTCTATGATTTTACGCACAAGTACCAAGGTCAGGAATTTATTTGAATGTGCGTTCAGAAAATTTGCTTTCATTTTACTATGTAAACATATTGTTGTTGAGGATAGAGCACTCAGCGCAAAGTTAGGAGTTACTTAGGTCTCAATGCATTTTGTTTAATTTTGTGAAAAAGTATTAATACATATTTTTAAGTTACAATGTCCTAACTTAATTAAAAGTATAGACAAAAATTTGAGAACCTGTCTTAAAATTTCTCTGCTTTACTAAATCATCTCTATCTATCTATCATTCAGCTAATCACATGAATTCAAATCAATAATTATTATGCCCATTTTGAACCTATTTGAAAATTTTTTTCGAGTGTTTATTGATAAAATTCGGTACAGTCATTAAATACCTTATATCAAGAAATAGCATAATCAGATGCTGATAATTAATATTTCTAATTGTTTATGGAGCTCTACAATTCAAGTCGATCGTAATAAGTTAGATGTCACAGGTTTTACAGCAGAAAAGATTCGCGAGCCTTCGTCGTTGCCTCCATAGACCGCAGACACTCGGTACCATCGATAACAACGCAATTATCGGAACAGCCGAGCGTCTTTCGGCAGGCATTCGCGAGCGTCAAGTAGTCGCAGCTCACAATGCGCTCCTCCCCCACACACGAACACACACGCACCCACACACACAAACAGATGCGTTTAACATTAACGTGTTGTATAGGTTTTCTGCTTTACGAGTTACGCGCTTCTTACTTGAGCAGGCTGAGTTACGGGGATATTTTTTATTGGAAAATTATTTTTCTGGAATGCTCTTAAGTAAAATGATCGATTTGAACCATACCAGTGGCTGGATAGTGACGGAAACGAAAATCATCTTGGTACATCGTAACTGTGAACACACTATACTTTGAAAGCGACTATACAAAAACCCAATACAAGGATTTCGGGAGACTTCGGATCATAGAAATACTAACTAAGCACGGAACGGCTGTATCGTGTATGAACCCTATACGTGAGCGACCACCTAAGGGATGCTTCCTAGAGGAGAACAGCAACAGCGTTTATGAGGGAGAGCTAAATAAGAATCGTCGCAAGCGGGGCGCAAGCGGTGAATGGCAGCGTGTAAATAGATGTTAAAGGGGGCATAGACATTATGGAAAGAACTTAAGAAAAATTTGAATAGTAAGCCCCCTTCTGATTATGTCTACATATTTACGCCTGCACTGAGCGACCATACGAACACAGCCAATTCTAACACATCAGGGAATGTGGTACGCTAAATCTGGCTTACAGCCGTTCCGTGCTTAGTTCATATTTCCATGCTTCGGATATGCCTTAAAGGGTGACATTCTGCATCGATACCAATATTCAGATTTTAGGAATTCATTTTTCTAAGGTATTGCAATATTTTCACTATCACGAGCTATTATGTTAATATTACATTTATTATAATATATTTTACATGTTACAGAACCCTAAGATGACGCGTACACGACACGGTATTGGCCGGTCTCTTTTTGATTTAAAGTTTGCATATGAGGCGTGCTCTCCTTACATAAAATATTGCGAGGCAGTTTTTTGTCCATCTCCTTTCAAATTGATATGATAAACCGTTTTGAACCTGAAAGAAGTATACAGAAGCATAAACCAAATCAGTACGTTCCGGGATACTGACGTAGCGTTATTGTGAGTATTTGATAATAATATGAGTCTGTCCTTACTAGTTCAAGATAAAGATAGACATAATTAAAAACTTGATTATTATAGTACTTATTCAAACAAGTAAACCTAGTTAATTACCCACAGTTTTTATTATTCCATAAACTTTTATGATATTCCTGTTACTCATCTTTGCGTTAAAACTAAAACAAGTTAAGTCAAGTCTATAACATAAATTACGAGTTTGTTGATTTCAGTTTCTAACAATTACTTATATATAGTGCGGAATAAATAAATAGTATAAATTGTAGAATAAACGAAATATATTTTATCTAAGTCTACAAGATGGCCCGATAGCTCAGACGGTAGAGCGCTCGACTAAAAATCCATGGGTCGTGGGTTCGATTCCCACCCACCCAAGTTACCTCCAACTTGGTAAAAAGCTGTGGGAGGCGCTGTTCCCAGCAAGCGATAGATGGCAGCCCCATCAGCCGCTGCGAGCTAATCACTCGGCATGGCGAAAAAGAAACGATTAGATATACTGAAGCAGAGCCTCGGATAGGAAACGAAAACTCGCCAACGACTAGTCCGAGATAGAGACAAATGGCGAGACTTTGTGGAAGCCCTATGCTCCCGAAGGGGGTAGTAAGGAAAAAAAAAAGTCTACAAGTTTGAAAATTGTCGCACTTTCCGAAAGGAAAAGTAAGCTGTTAGCCGTTGTTCAACAACGTTCTGCTCCTGGTGCCTTAAATTGCCTTAACACAAAGGATATTTTATTTTGTATATGTAGTTTCCATGTAGAACAGAATATGGTAACATTTTTCAAACACTGCTTAATTTTCCACAAGAACGCATATAAGACATAGAAAAATTTTTTGTGGCCGAACATCCTGAAAATTGTCCAGAAGTAATGTAAAGGGTGAAATAATTTTCTACAGGTGAAAATGTCTCGGCAGTGTAGCAAAAGGTACAATAATTTTAGAGCTTTGTTGGAACATTTGAGTGCAGAAGATTTGAGGAATTGATTGAATGTCTCATCGTAAAACGTGGCTTCCTTTGGGTTTTAGTGGTATTGTAATAAGAAAACAAGAAATTCGGTTTATAATACTCCATTTAAATTATTTAGTATTACTCTTAATAGTATCTGTGGAATTAGCCACACAAGTAGGTCCGTCATAAATTCCATAAATTTCAAATTTGAACGACATACTTTTAAACCAAGCATAGATGACAAAATAAACACCTTTGTCGTACATCTCGGAATGTACGGTTGCATAATTTTCATCATCGAGCACAACTCGTGTTACTTTGTAGTACTCAATTTCGCCCTTCAAACAAGTTTTGTTTTAGTACATGATATTGTCTAATTTAACTTGCTTACTAACCTTTCTAGGGAACTGAATTTCAAAACTGTTGTAAGCGTTCCAATGACTGTCCTCTTTGCTAGAATATATGAGTTCTTCGCCAGGCTGTGATTTACCCCAATCCGTGAGTTTTGCACAAACTGCACAAAAGATAAGTGACAATACAAACAAGATTTTCATCTAAAAATTGAAAGGGAAAATGAATATAGAGTTATTGATCCATTAGTACTATTTTATTTAATTATAAATTGGTTAAGTCTTTACTTACTTTGTTGTCTTCTGAGTAGTACCCAAGTCGATTTTAAAAGACTGTCGAAAAATCAGCCGTAATCAGCTATATATATATATACACATATTCGTCTATTGTCACCTATACCTACAAAACGCGTTTGCTAATATTCTTACACGTATAAAATTCATGGCACGGTTTGCTGTTGGTATGTATATTTACGTCAATTGAACGCATATTCGATCGCTTGATTTCTGTGAAAACACTTGTGAAAACGAACCTACTTAATTTGTTCACGGGTTTACGCGCAAGTATCGACGTCAGTAATTTATTTAAATATTTGCTTTTAGTAAAAATTGTACTAAATTTTGTTGTTTAGCACTAGTTTATGTTTTATTATTTTTATTTAATTTCATGAACGCATTTTTTAAATTACAATCTTCTAACTTAAATAAAAGTTGAGACACATTTTTTAGAACCCATGTTGAAATTTCTCTGATTTACTAAATCAACTCTGCGAGTTTCATTCAGCTAATCCCATGAATTCAAATCGAAAATGAGTTTGCACATTCTGTAGCTCAAAAATTAATTCGAGTGTTTATTGATAAAATTCGGATCACTCATTAATTAGCTATTTCTAAGAAATTGCTTAACTAGATGCTCTAAAACTTGGGAGTTCGTTGTTATGATAATTAATATTTCTAATTATTTCTGACAATTCAAGTCGATTTTAATAAGTTAGGTGTCACATGTTTCACAACAAGAAAGAGTCGTTACATTTTTTATTAAATAAAGGTGGACGTATAATTATAACTATAATTTTAATTGAAATGTTTCACGAGGGATAAAAAATTAATAGGTTTTTCAAAATATTTTCCAATAAAAGTTAGCTACTACTAAGTTGCAAGTAATTCGGATAAAAAAATATTTTTTCATGGCCCTCACATGATTGTCCATGAATAAGCATGACTGCCCTCCCTTTGTGATCCTGCAAAACCCTTAAGGGATCGTTTCAGTGTGACCCTCCGAAAAATCATTGATTTTCGCGACTTTTTTTTTAATGTTGAAATAACCTAATCGGTCAGGTTTTTTTTTATAAATAAATACATTCATGACGAATACAAAATGATTTTTTTATGTTTATTTATTGGGTGTAAAATAGTTCAATAAATTGTTGAAATGACACGTAAAAAAAAAAAGGTCCTGTATGGTTTCCACGATTGCGGCCGCAATTATGATCGGAAAAAAAATTTCAAAAAGATTATTAATCTGTAGGGAAGTCGCTACGGCGCTATGGAAGGTTTTTTTTTTTTTAAATTGACAAAATGGCGGCGTTTTGAACAAAAAGTATCGAATTTGGCCCTTTTTTACGATAGTTTTTCGTAAAAAAAAGTAGGAAGATTTCAGAAAAAAAAAAAAAGCTTCCATAGCGCCATAAAGAATGCCGTTAAAAATGTTCTCTCCAAATTGGAACTAGATATCTTCAAAACTCTTCCTTTGAGAGTGGAAACCGTTTTGAGAAACATCATTCTGATAAAAACGCGTTCAAAGATTGAAGCGCCCGTACATCTCTCTAACAAATCGTCGGTGGTCAAATCTTCGTAGATTGGCTTCAAAACCTTATATTTTTCCTGAAATCTATTGGCCTCAGCTTTGCGTCATTCGCACCACGAATCTCCTCCCGAAGGACAATACTTATGCTGGGGATGCTCATCAGTTCCCTCCGTTCCCTTTCTACAAGAAACGCTGTAGCGACCGTAATAATTTGAATTTCGATTTGAAAATTTGAGAGAATGTTTATTACAGTGTATACTATCCGATATTGCAACAAAAAAAAAATCGATTTTCCGAAAATTTCACACTGTGACGACCCCTTAAAAGTAATGATGATTGGAAAAATTGACGGGTAAAAGTATTTAATTACAAGATGGTCTAGAAGATTCTCTAATACGTTAAGTAAAACCAAAGATGCTTAACTTTTGGGCACCACAGTACTATATGGAGATAGTAACAATTACTTTTATATTTTTATTTACATATGTCAGCGGAAAATATTAGCAAAAATAAGACGATTTAAACAAAAAAAATTAATTTCGATAGGTTCACGTATAATATGAAGTACAAAATATAAATTAGATGAAATAATTCCTTCAAAGCGTGTTCTGGAATTTCAACCTGAATCTGCAAATCAACAAACGCCAAATAAGACCTTGCGTTGTGTCGTTGTATTGTTATAAAAAATGTCTGTATCAAGATGAACACACGGTAACACCAGATAAGTTTTCGTGCGTGGTTCTTGGTTTACATTTCAAATATGTGAACAAATACATGGAAACCTTTACTAATACGTCTCCATTTCTTGATTGGCTAGACTTGTATAAAACTGGGGAGCGTGAAACTTTATTGGATCATCGGCTCATACGCTGTAGTGTAGACAACAGTCATCTCAACAGAAAGAATACTTACGTATAAGGTTTGCAACAATTACGTAAGATTAAAAGCTTAAAAATTATTTTACTGATATTACAGATGAAGATTGTTTTCCTCTTTTCTTTCATCTTGTGCAGTCTCTCAATAGAGCAAATTACAGCTTGGTCAGCAGGTGCCCGTGAATCAGGTGATTTCCTCTTGTTATCACAACATTCGGGAGAAGGACATAGATCAATAAGAGGCCCGGGTGGCACATATTTCACCTACCCCTATTATGTGCGTATTTGACAAATATTATAAAAATGTTTACTAATTGTCATAATGTCTTTACAGGGCGAAATACCAAAGTTTCAGATCACCTACATGGAGTTTGTTGATAACTCAAGTACTCAGAGCAGAGTAGTATACGAGGGCGGGCCAGGATCAAACAAAGCCGAAATAACTATTTATGCTGGAAGCGGTTGGGCTACCGTAAATGGAATGCTGAGAATATATGGGAAGCATGCAAGCTGTTCAGAGATTGAAGCATAAATATTTTTTCGCATCTACCTTTCCAATATCCTTTCTATCTATTCTTCTTGACAATGTTTTCATCGTACAGGTGGACTCAAAAAAATACCTATTATTACAATAAAGAAAATATATCATTAATTAGGTTTCTCTATTTGTTATATATATTTTGCTTTCCAAAGAGTCACATTATATGTGTAGCTAAGGTGAAGTGTCAGTGGAGAAATACGTACACTCGAAGCCAGGCGTCCCTAGTTCGAATCCCATCGGAAATCGCACAAAAACCCTGCAGACAATTTAAACGTAAATTTATACATTTATCTTTGTTGCATCTGACATTTATGTACATGTACAATACACACCTCGCATACTACATATAAATCGAAAGTGGATTGCCTTAAATCAATGAATTCATTTTCTTGTTCGTCTGTCTTTTATTTATAAGAACTATGTTATTAAAATTATAAAATACCCGTTTATTTTAAAGACACTGTTTCTTAAGTGTAAGAAAGATAGCGTTAATAAAATCATAGAAAATATGTTTGATTTATATATATTTCTTTCCTCTAACGATTTTATATTTTTTTTATATATACTTTTAGTTTTTCCTAACTTTCAAGAAATTTTTTTTGAGTGCGCAGGGTGAAATTTACTTTCAAATTTAATTGCCCTATTGATTGCAACAATTCCCGCGAGATGGTTTCAAATTAATTTTCTTCCAAAAACTATGTCTTCGAGATACATATGGAAATAGTATATGGTCATAATGTCACTATGCAGCATTTCTCTATGCTAAGCTATCAAGATATATAGATAATCTTGCTTTTGTTATATTATATATTTTATTTATTTTTTTATTCCTACTCGTCTCCGTTTTGATATTTTTGCATGTTTCCATCGCGTATTGGCTTTGCTGATCAGCATCTTGTTATTTTTAGTTTATCTGGGTTGACTTGTGCCGTACCGTGCGAGAAAAATGGAAGCCTTGTAAGCAAAGTAACTTGTTCTCATTTTCTTCCAAGTAAGTCACAAGAAAGGCAGGAAAAAGAGAGAATAAGCTGCTGTTTCTCGCCTTTTCAAAGTTCTGATGATTGTTATAGTCCAAGAGCTGACTGCAAAAATTCTGGCCTATGGGGAAACGGGATGAAATGTGTTTTAAATGTTTGAACTCACAGCAATAGTAAAAAAAAACTTGGTGTGCTGGGCAGATCGAGGGGCCAAGCTTGGTGGGTTAATGATAGTAGGAAAATGGTTTTTCGTAAATATCAGATCTTGTGGACATGCTAGAGGAAAAATTTACAAGAGATTTTGTGAGACCCCAAAAATCTCTACAAATTTGGTCATATATACTTTTTTCGTAGTGTAAAGACTTTTTAAGATATAGTGCGAAAAGTTAAAAAAAATTGGATCACAATTGGTTTTTCGCATTTATCTCGATTTGGGTAATTCGTAGCAAAATAACAGTAACAGAGATCGACGTGTTGGGTTGGTTTTTCACCCGACTTCAGAGCTCGTCACCGAGACTACGCTGGCCCGTGATCTGCGGCCTGGGAGCTGTTGTGACTCATCTGTATTTGAATGGGACTACCTCAGGACTATGCCCGTCGTTCTCTGTTGCCCTTCATGCCTCGCACGCCCGAAATTGCATTCATCAATTAAGAACGAGCTCAATGGGCACAAACACCTGCTTCCTCAGATGTAAATATTCCAACGCATACAGATGAGTCACAACAGCAGCCAGGCCGCAGGTTACGGCCCAGCGTAGCCTCGGTGCCGAGCTCTGAAGTCGGGTGAATTCTTGGATTCATTTCTGGTGAAATGAACGCGATGGCCCCAATCGAGGACAAAATGTTCATAAGCACAGCGAACAAATTTTTGTTAGAGATGAGTTCTCTATATACTGTGTGCTTGGTGGTACGACGTTGCTCAAGAGTCTGCAATGAGAGCAGTTCGAGTCTGTCCCGATAAGGGGGCGGAAGAAACGGATTGGTCCAAGCAAGACCCCTAAGAGAGAACCTGAGGAATATTTTCTGGACCGCCTCGAGACGGCGCACATGAGTACTATTAGGCATAGCTCGTTTGGAAGGAAAGTAGGGGTGGTCTGAGGGAACTTTGCATCACAAATAATGGGGCGGGTTAGTGTTATGCCTGTCGTGTTGATCATCGTCTCACAGTGAGCGTGACAAAAGATGGGGTTCGAACCGTCAGTATCTCAATTTATGTTATGTATTTGCAGACCAGGCGCGCAGTCGCACTAACTTACAAAGGTTTAGATAAAATCAACGCATTTCCAATGGCGAGCAGAGTAAGTTTAAACTTTGGTTTGAAGACTTCGGTATTTGGTATAAAAATTTTTAAAAAGGTAAGTAAGTCAAACGATTGTTCAGTTCGCGGCAAATCGTCAACAAGTACTTTCAAAACATTCACAGTGTGGTGCTGACTTTTTCTACTCAGCTGTTTGTTAATACGATATTTAGTGATACCACTTCTCGCTTGTATTTCTGCTTATACTCTATTTGGAAGGCCTTCTATGTCCTGCCCTGAAATCCTTGATTGTTTGCTTCATTCCCTGGTCGCTTTCCATACATTTTCAATGTTTCTTCTAAGTTCGATCTTAAATAGGCCCAGCAGTTCTTACTTGGATCTAAATCCGGTGAATTTCCAGGCGTAGATAAATCTTCCAAATCAATAGAATTCAGAAAGTCAAAAAGTCATATTTGTTCTCGATGTATGTCATGGGACTCCATCCTGCACGAAGACATATTTCTTCGTGGAAGAATAATAACAAGGTATCCAACAACACCGCTAGAGGCGACTAATTCGGAAATTATAATGTGGACCAGGGCTGTTACTACTCGAGTACTGCTGAACTCAATTACTCGAGTATTTGAGCACTCGAGTTCAAAGATCCGAGTTTGAGTAAATGAGTATTAAATATTTAGTGTTCTGTAATTAACTGAAAATTATAAGGAATTATAAAGTCTACAATTTATTAACTTGTATTTCTTACTTCTAAATGTATTAAACCTACAGGACTCAAATACTCAAATACTTGAATACTCCCAAACTCTAATACTCGAATAGTCCTGAAATGAGTACTCAAATACTTCCTCACTCGAGTTCTCGGATCTTTTTGCTCCCAAGTACTCGAGTACTCAAAACTCCTTTACTCAAACTCGGATCTTTGAACTCGAGTACTCAAATACTCCTACTTGGAGTACTCAAATACTCAATTATCCGAGTCATTCTTAGAGCCCTAATGTGGACCCTAAGGATTTGAATAAACTCACGCTGCCCACTATCATGAGCTTTGTCAGACGGACTGGTTGTTTAACAGCTCGTACTGGGCATCGAGATTAACTCAGATAGTAGATTCTAGAGAGAAACTGAATTAGTTTAAAATAAGTTGAGTGTATCACGGCAAGTTGAACCAGCTCTCAGATGTCAAACGGGACGCCATGAACTAGTGCAATTGCTGTATAGTCTGTCTAGGGCATTGAGCTTCTTCTCTACTAGATTGCGTGATACACGGTGTTATGAATATGAATCATATTCAATTAATTAATTAATTAATTTCACCTAGCAGGGCGACATTGAATCTTCGTTACATACATATATGGTATGTACCTTTATATATATACACTTGACATAGGTATACCTTTATGCAGATTTGATCGCATAAATTGCATCAAACACTTTAGTTAAGCCGTCTCTGCAATTTAAGTTTTTGGAAAATGAATATGTCAAACGTGTTTCTGTAGGGTTTAACTTTTAGGTTTACTTTACACATAAAAAGTGGACTGTTGTTGTGTTATCAGGCGTCTCATAGTTTATGGAAACACGAGCTTGGGCAGTTTTTTTCACCATATTTTCATTAATTTTCCATAAAGGAACCAAAAGTTTGAAAACCGAACTATTGTGAACGAATATTTACATAGTTAGAAATTATGAAATTGATCAGTTTCCGCAGATAAAAATGGCGAGACAGTATTACAAAAAGTACATTAGTGTTGGATTAGGAATACTTAGCAATTCGAAATTGAGGGAATGTGAAGACGGGAAACATGGCTTTGAGCTGTGGAGGTATTGTAATAAGAAAATATGAGATTCAGCTCTTACTATAACTTTTTTATTCAGTATTTCTATTTATATTATTAGCTGGAATTAGGCGCACAAGGAGGTCCGTCATAAATTCCATAAATTTCAAATTTGAACGACATACTTTTAAACCAAGCATAGATATAAAAATAAGCTGCTTTGTGATACATTTCAGCATGGACGGACGCTGCTTTTTCATCGTCAAGCACAACTTGTGTTACATTAAATAGGAAGGTTTCGAATGTTTATTTCAGTATAATTAAATTTAAGCTAGAAAACAGAACTGCTTACAAACCTTTTTGGGGTATTGAACTTCAAAATCGTCGTAAACGTTCCAACTATTGTGAATATCTCTAGAATATGAATATAGGAGTTCTTCGCCGGGCTGTGATTTCCCCCATATCCTAGTTTCTGCGCAAACGGCACAAAAGATGAGCGGCAATATAAACAAGATTTTCATCTTAAAATTTAAAGGTTAAAAGTATATTAGAGTTACCGATTTATTAGTACTATTAAAAATGAATTAAAGAGCTGTGAAATATTTACTCACTTTGTAAAAACGTTTGTGCACTTCTGCGTATTACCCCCGTCGATTTGAGACTGTTGGCTAATTAGTTGTTTTCAGTTAAATACATATGTATATATCTCTACGTTTATTGTCTGCTATACAAAAAGCGTTTACTGATATTCTAAAAAGCATAAAATTCTTGGCACGTATGTGCTGTTGGTTTTGTATATTTATTCAGGTTCAATTCAACTTGAATTCGATTGTTTGATTTTCGTGAAAACACTTGTGACATACAATCTGCGCAGTTAGCAGTTCTGTGAATTTAACATAATCGATGGTTTATTGCAAAATATGTTGTCCACGCAATTAGAAAAAAATATGAGTATTCGATTTTTAGGCAACAACATTTTAAAGGGGTTAAGAATAGGGAACTAAAAGTTATCCGCCGTCAGTTATGCGAAAGGCTATCATCTGACTAAAAATATTTGCTTGGTACAAAAACCAAATTCTAAAATTCCACACATTCCATTTTAACTTAAATTGGACGTCTTTTTTATAAACAAAAAGTAAAGTTTTAACACATTGCTTTTCGTCGATATTTCAAACTTGTGAACAAGTGCATGAAAGCACCATAACCAATACGTCCTAATTTCTTGATTGAGTGAACTTATATAAAAGTTTGGAGTGGAGCGTGGAGCTTTATTAGATATCAATCATCGGTTTAGACAATAAGCAACTCTGCAAAAAAAATTCTTACAAGGTTCGCAACAAGGAGTTCGGTTTAGACGCTGAATTAATATTTTAGTGATACTTAAATTTCAGATGAAGGCTCCATTGCTCTTTTCATTCATATTGTGCAGTTTCTTAGTAGCAAAAATTACAGCTTGGACAAGTGGTGCGCGGGAACCAGGCGACTTCGTCTTATTATCTCAAAATTCGAAAGAAAGATATCAAACAACAAAAGAAGACGGTGATCATTCATATTTCCGCTTCCCTTATCATGTGCGTACGAAGTTAGTAAATAAAAATGGTCACTAATTTTCATAATGTGTTTACAGAACGAAAACCAAAAGTTTCAGATCACATTCATTGAGTACGTTGATAACCATAGCACAAAGAGCAGAGTACTATTAGCGGAAGGCGGCCCGGGATTTAATATAGCCATCGTAAAAATTTTTCCTGGAAGCACTGCGACTACAGTAGATGGAAACCTGAAAATATATGGAAAGCGTGCAAGCTGTTACAAAATAAAAGCATAAAATCATATTTGTAAAGAAATATACATTTATATGTATGTACATACACTGAGAGAAAAAATTATTTTTATTTCATAAGTCTTAAACGTTTGACTGCATGTTTACAGAAAATACTGCTTTATTCAACAGTTCTTCATTCAAGTCAACCAATAAAGGTTCAAATGAAATGATTTTGAAAAAAATCGCACTTTGGAAATTTACTTCTGAATCAAATGCCTGATTGTTTAGTTAGGTATGGTGTAGTCTTTTAACATCCAAATCAAATATGAGTGCGTTTTAAACACTTAAGTAAAGGTATAACTATTTTCTGACAAACGACAATCGTATTCAAAGCAAACATCATATAAATGTCCAAATATTCAATATTTAAATTTAGTATTTTAAACCAAGTTTACAATCGGCATCGGCTAATAGCGCACCGCAGAGGTATAGTTAAAACTTGAAATCTCTGCCGCGCATTTGCGAGGTCATTCGCCAAATATTTAGCAGTGAAGTAGCCGAGTGGTGATAAAGTTGAGATATGACCACGTAGACAGGGCGATGTGGAGGGAGGGGCTTTTTCTATTTTCTAATTTTCTAAATTCTAGACAATTTGTGCTATAGGTACCTTTAATGTAATGAGACAAAAAATCAAAAAAAAAATTCAAAAAGTCAAAATAGTCACTAATTCGTAAATTAGCTGCTTAAAACTTGAATATAATTGCGGCCCATATGACAAAGTCAACAAGTTTGCGGCCAGAGAACAAAGATATGAGATAGCGTGACTCTACACTATATGTAGGTATGTAAGTACATATGTATATAAAGAGCGCGATATTTAGATCTCGCTCCATCCTAAAACTAGTGTGTATGGGAACATGGATATTCTTCTGCTTTATGCAAACCCCTCCCAAACATTTATTCTGCTACAAATGCACTTAAACTGTGTCTCATGTCTTTGAAAAAAAAAACCCAAAACCTCGCGCTGGCTTCGTTCGCGCTAATATTGCTTACTATAATTGAGTCGATACTGGCAAAATGAGTTGGAGAATACGGATGTTCATTGGTTTTTATGAAAACCCCTTCCAAACACTTTTAATGTTTGGTTTATCTCTTAACAATTTTTTCTGAGTGTGTATATTGTAAGAGGATATCATTCTAATATGAGCTATATATCTTTAATTTGAAATAGGACGAAAACTCAGCCATCCTGGTGCATATTCGCCCCGAGTACACTAAGGTTTCGTTTAGGTATCTCTTTCGATGTCACATTAAATAGGAAGTTTTCGCCCTAAAAGAAATGTTTATTTCAGTAAAAATACATTTAAGTCAGAAAAAAAAACTGCTTACTGACTTTTTTGGGGTATTGGGCTTTAAAATCGCGGTAAATGTTCCAACTATTATGAATATCTCTAGAATATGAATATAAGAGTTCTTCGCCGGGCTGTGATTTTCCCCATATCCTAGTTTCTGCGCAAACCGCATAAAAGTTGAGCGGCAATATAAACAAGATTTCATCTTAAAATTTAAAGGGAAAAGGAATATTCGAGTTACTAGTTGATCACATTAACGATCAGCTGGTATGTTTAATTGTAAATCATGTAAAAAGCAGATATTTAAAAAAATTACAAATATTGGCTTTGTCAGATCTGATTTTTTTTAAGCTTCTTTACTGTTTTGAAACATATTTCGAGGGCTGCCAATATAAGTTGAAGAAAGAATAACAGGAATTCCCCAAATTAATGATTGAGATAACATTTTGAAGATTACGTGGCCTCCTAAACACAAAAAATAAACAAATAGTTTAAAATTAATGGTTTGCTTAAAAAACTTTTTATAAAACCCATATTTACATAGAAAATGTAAGAGGCACCATCTACTGATAATTAATTGGTTTAACTAACATGTACGACAGCTGTCGGTTGAAGTTGTTTACTCTACTGATGCATCAGCTACACCTAGATTAGACTTGCGTATAGGATATAAACAACTCCGACTAATAGCTGTCATGCATGATATGAAGTTGTTTAACGAAAACATTAATTCTAAACTATTTGTTTTTTTATTAGCGGGGAACGTGATCTTCAAAATGATATCGCAATCATTAATTTTGATGTAGTAATAAGGGAGATATTGCGTACAACGAAAAAACACCTTTGAGAAATAATATACATATATGATGAATTCATTTATTTTATAAAATTAAAACTATTTAAATTAATTGAAGAGCTGCCAAATCTTTACTCACTTTGTAAAAGCGTTTGTAGACTTCTGCGTATTACTCATTACGTAATATTTTATAAGACTGTCGGCTAATCAGTTGTTTTCAGTTAAATACATCTGTATATATCTCTACGTTTATTGTCTGCTATACAAAAAGCGTTTACTAATATTCTTACATGCATAAAATTCTGGGCACGTGTGTACCGTTGGTTTTGTATATTTATTTAGGTTCAATTCAACTTCAATTCGATTGTTTGATTTTCGTGAAAACACTTGTGAGATACAATCTACGCATCTGCCATGTTTTTCTCCACCTGATAATTACACAACAGAGCAAACATTTATCTTGTCTCCGTCAAAATATGTGAGTTAATCAGCAACTTTACCTATGCTACTACTGTGTCCTTAAATTTTAAATCTCTTTACAGAAAATAGCTTACATCTAAGTAAAATGCAATAGTACTTAGTATAATGAAATTATTTTAATACTCAGTAAGGGTTTTTTGTGAACATAATTAACTTTTCTCTTCACATATATGAAGACTACATTCAGACAGTGTTTTTTTGTGATTTTTTTTAGAAGGGAAAGAAAGAAAGGAAATTACTGAACTTTGAGATGTGATTTTATATATATGGTATTTAAGGATTAAAAAACAATTTTTTTTCAAGTAAAAAAAATATTTTAATGGATTTTTAATCGGTGGGAAAGATATATCTCGTAGTTCCTGACTAAATAATTCTTGAACTAAAAAAAATGCAGAAAAATATATGAAATCAAAAATTTTAGCGGGTTTAAAAAAATGTGTTATTTAAAAAAACAGAAAACTTTGAAGTAGGTATAGTACCTACATTTATTTAAATAAACTTTTTAACAATTTTTTTTTAGTTCACTTATAAGAGCATTTATACTGAAAAAAAAACTTTGGTTCAATTAAATAAGTCGTTTAGTCTTTTAGTTATCACACCCGCCAATTTATAAAAATCGTGAAAATGAAAACTAGAGAAAACGCGTTTCAAAGATTTCAATAGGAAAATACATATATCAATTTTTAGATTATGCTGAATTTCTGCTAATCAGCTATTCCAGCTCCATATAACAGTCCTTCTGTTTCTATTTACCTGAAAACAATAATGGATTATAACTATTGTATTAAATGCCTTTCAACCAGGTATTGAATTCTGAATAGAAAGTCGGAGTGGTGAACGCTTGCACAGCTGCTCGACGCTCGTCTGCTTCCGGCTTTATATTCTTGGAAATATTAAGAATTGGCTTTTGTCACTTTGTAAACATATTGTTAAATAATCTATGTATCGACTTAAACAATAAAAAACAAAATCGATTGTATTGAAATTTTAATTCAGGATACCTCCTTAATACATCTAAATACTGTAAAGAACTAGGGTTCTCACCACTGTACACACGCTATTAATTTAATTTTGCATATTATATGTATATACACGAGCTTAATAAAAATTTAATGATATTAATAAAAATTGCGGCATGATACCACAAAGAACTTTAAATCACAGAAGTTTCAAATGAGGGTTAAAAAGGGTGAAGTGTGTATTCTTCATGGTTGAGCATCAGTTTAAAAGAAAAATGTGCTGCATTTATTCAGTAATCACTTAGCTCCGAAGTCGGCCGAGAAAGCATTTTCTTTTATAGCCAACAATTCAATGATTCAATTTGTCTTCATCTCCAAAATCTCTCCAATATCATTTCATGGATTTTTTCGTGTCATTTCTTTCTGCTCAAAGCCAGATACCCTTTTTCAGTAAAGGACACATTTTTGTACGGCCGACGTTCCTTTGAAATCCTACCAGACACTAAAATTCACCTAGGGCGTTTGTTCCTTAATTTTCACAAAAGGTCCGCTTTCCCACATGAATTTGATACTGTCAATGAAGTGAAAACCAACTTGAGCTAAATTGACATGTGTATTTAACCTGACGTTTTCCTTCAGAAAGGCTTAGGGGCTTGTCTTCATTCAAGTTTGGTTAAGGTGGTTCGGAGTTAACGACGTCAATTACTTTAATAATCTCGATATCAAAAAACCTTAAAGCGAAATACACAAAATCTGTACACGACTCTCCACGTATAGGGCCGACTACATATGGCGCAATATCAATATACGAGTATCATTCGTCTTGCAGTGTGCCTTATTTCGCCATCTCCAACTTAACAACAATAAATCAATCAATGACATCGCCTGATTCGCTTTCAATTATTGTTAACCTCAATCGACCTGAACTCTGAACTGAACTTCGCTGTACACGATTGACATCCTCCCCTCTTTCAAAGAACTTGCATTCAGTTCAAATGCAATATGTCATGAGCTGTTGAATAGATCAGATGATGTGTGAATCTCCCGACAGCAGAATTTGCACACTTGCTTCTTATTCACCCTGAGTTCGCACTGATAACTTGCTGACAAAAATATATGAAACTTTTGCCATATCACTGAAGAATACGATATTTGAAAAATGAAGTTAGTTACATATAGAAACTGTGAACTCCAGTGGAGTAAAGTTTACCGAAATAAGTTCATGAAGTGTTTTTGGGATAAATAAGAACAGCACCGAAAACTTAGGGCAACTTCTTGGGTATCGGTTTCCTTAAAATAATTTTTTTTTAATTGAAGAATATCTTTAGAGATAAATAATTTTTAGGATATTTGCTAACAAAGCCAAATTAAATAATTGTTGTCTGTCCCTCCGGTATACTTAAGCTCCTGTTCATCGAATTAGGAACACTCGTAATTTTGTTGAAATGCTCTATTTATAGATTAAAAAAGACATGAAGGAAAAATAATATAAAAATAAGAGTTCACTTTTTACATAGTATATTTAGTGGGTTGAAAATAACGGGTACAATTTGTTATAAAACATACTAGTATTTTGTAGAATCACCCTTCGCATGTATAACTGCCTTAATTCAATGTGGCATGCTTTCAAAGCACCTTTAAATCATTTCTTTTATATCGAGGCTCTTTCCCCACACATTGTTTATATGTTCCTTCAGGACTGCTATAGTAGGATTGGGGACTGAATAAACTTTAGAATCAAGGAGATTCCAAACGTTCTTAATGGGATTAAGGTCAGGAGAATTGCCTGGCCAAGGAAGAATAGGGATAGCAGCGCTGGTCAATAAATTTCTGATTGACCAAGCTATATGACAGGGTGCACCATCGTGCATAAAGGTGTAGGACATGTCACAGGATCTTAAATAAATATAATGCGGTATAAAAATGTCCTGGAGAAATTCCTCGTACACGTTTTTGTTCATAATTCCATCGACAAAAAACAGTGGTCCAGGTCCATCGGCAGAGATACAAGCCTATATCATCGTGGCTAGTGGGTGTTTCATGGTACTTGCAACGCTACCTTCATTGTACCTCTCTCCTAGCCTCCTCCGGACGAATTCGGGGTTCTCCGTAACAGCTTCCAGACTGCACTCGTCGCTAAATACTATCTGAAAAAAAAAAAAAATGTTTATCAGATATGTGGGTTCTTAGCGCTAACTATTTTCCAAAAATATATTTATTAAATAATAATATGATGATTACCTTCTTAAAACCTGCTACTGTATAATGACTATAAGTTTTAGCCCACTGAAGCCTCAGTCGTCGCATCCTCGCCGTGAGTTTTGGCTTTTTTACAGGCCGTCTTGATGTTTGGTTCGCTTCGTATAATCGTCTCCTTGAGGTCATTGCTGATATTTGAATTCCGTCGCTTTGCATGAAACCATTTCCGCAGGCCTTTTGAATGATTCTACGGTCTGTTCGAGGTGTCGTTTTTCTTTTTGCGCGGCAATTTTGACGCCTACTGTTGATGTCCTATGGATTTTCCTGTAGTCCTTTTGATATTCTTATAACAGTTTGAGGAGATTCTTGCTCTTTTCTTGCTATTTGTCGAAAGGAAAATGCCCTTGGCTTTAGCAAGGCAATGATAGCTACTTTTTTTGCACTGCTGATGTCTTTAGTCTTTCCATTTTTGCACTTTTGCAAGAATTCCTTGCAAAATATACAACTTCGCAAATGTCCGCAAAAGTTTGGAAAAAAACACATCTCCCGATTCCTTTAAACTGATACACGCAATCGCCTTTTAACGCACAGATAATAACTTGCCAAACACTTTGCAAAAAGTGCTGAAATTCGTATTTTTCACTTAGTTTTTATAGTGACACAAACTTTTCGAAAACAGCCATAAAAATGGTCTGGTACAAAAATCGTCCTTAAAAACGATTAAGGGACAATAGTGTGTATTAATTACTTTATGTTCTGTTTAAAACATTAATGGGATCAAGAAAAAACGACTATCCTCGGAAAAACCTGCAATTTAAATGTGTTACAGGTAGATATTTCCAAAAAAATACGAAAAAGTGTTAGTGTTCCTAATTCGATGAACAGGGGCTGTACAACCAAAATAATCTTCTGACATGAATGAAAATAATTTAATTCAGCAAATACACAACAGATTATAATATTCAAATTATTTTTTGAAGGAAGTGCCTATTTGCACTTGTGATGCTGCCATGTATCCGTGTATCCATATACGTACTATACGAAAACGTCAAATTTTAGTCTGCATAAAATGTTAATGCGTAGGTACTTGCCTATATATGCAAAATATGTATTAAGTATGCCATAATCGTTTTTCTAACTGTTATTCACCTTTTAGAAAATATTTACTGGCTGGAAATGTGATTAAAATTTGTTACATGTACCCCTTGTACCTACTCCATGCAAATAGGCGCTACCTTTTATTAAATGAATCTTCAAGCTCAAATTAAATTAAAAATAGTATCTAAAACTAAGACACTTTTAATTTTCAGGTTGAATGCGCATTACTAATAGTGTTTAAACATCGTTGATCATTACCTTAATTGCATAAGGTAAGACACAACTTTCAAATCAGTATATAATACGTTGTTTTCTTAAAATACATATGTAGGTGTATTACGTACGTTGCGCATGTGGTATAACCAACATGGATTACGAGGCAGCAAAAAATAAAATTATATTAAGATTTTCATAAAAATTGTTGCCTGGAAGTTATTGAGATAGGGAAATTTTGCATATTACAGATTACGGCTCCAATATGGCGGACTCATAATACTATAGGAGATTAGTACGTCTTGACGGTTAGTTTGACCCAGTTCTGTTCTTAATAATACTGAACGCCTGAAAGAAGCTGTTTTCGCGAAGCGTTTTTGGAAGGGTAAAAACAACTGACTAAGAAAACCCAGAATAAAAGTAAAAAATTCGAATTTCTTGAAGGTTTGAAAAAAAAAGTGTTTTTTGAAAGAAAAAATATCACTTAAACCCGCTATAAACGTCGTTTAGAAATGCTTTCTCCAAAATCTTTATAGTTCACATAGAAGAAAATACAATACTAAATAAAAAAAAACTTTGAATGGACTCAATAGTACCTTTAGGTTTTTTGCAATTACGCCCGCCAATTCCGTAAAATCGCTAAAATTATAACTAAAGAAAATGCGTTTCAAAGTTTCCGATAGGAAAAAGTATCAATTTTCGACTACTTACTCTAATTATCTGCTAATCAGCTATTACTGATTCATATATGTAATAGAACTTCAGCTTCTTCACAAAACTCATCCGTTGAATTGTTTATTCACAATATATTCCCAAAAAAACCTTTTTTCCCCAACGAAAAAACGGGACACTGACGCCTCACTGCTTTCGGCTACACATCATTGGACATATTTTTAATTGGCATTTGTAACTTTGTGTACATATTCTTCAATATCCTAGGTATTGATTTAAGCATAAAAAATCGATTTTTCGTACCTTATGAAGCCCTCCTTAAGTATATACAGGGTGATTGGGAGATGGATGCAAGCTTTAAGGCGCAGCTAGTAGAGACAATTTAGAACCATTTAAGCCATGGTTGTCTTAGACGAAGTCTGACTATTTTTTTTTACTAATATTTATGTTATTTTTACAAAAAATAGCCATTATTTTACAGTTTTCGGCTAATTACAGCCAAATTAAATGACAATTAAATTGTTATTCATTCTATTTAATTAAAGTAATGTGTGAGCCATCCAGCAAAATATGATCGAAGTGTCTGTGTCATGAGGTTTTTTTTTTACAAACTTTTGAAGTTTATGAAAAAAATTTAAAAAATCATAAATACCGCTTTCTGACCTCATTTAAAAAAAAACGGGTGTAGGTTGCTTCGTTCAAACCTTTTTGAAAACATGCTTACTTATCGCTCTTTATTTTGAGGTATCATTTACGCAGTTAACTTAAGACCTACAACCAATTTAAGGGAGAAAATACGAATTTTTGGGCAGAGTAATTAAAATAACATTTTCAATTGAATTATTTATTTGTTTGCAATGATGCTTAATTTTTTCTAACGTTCTATATTGTCGTTAATTCTTTCTTTTTAGTTAATTTATGGTGTACTGTAGTATGGTAAAAAATAAATACTTTCAATAAGATTAAGAAGTTTTGGTCTTTACGTACGTACGCACCGTATCAGAAACTGGGTATAATTACAACGATGTAGATTCAGTGGAGAATTTTGTGATTTCAAGATCTGAAGAATTGTGAATAAATTTTTTATCTAGCATGTGTGAAAGGTGAGATAGTTACGAAAAAACAATTTTTCTCCTGTGATCAACATAGCAGAGAAAGATCAAGGTCTGCGACTAAAACAACTCAAACTGATGTTTTTCTAATACGCTGCCACATATTGCCATCGCAAACTCTATTGTGGACGGTTTGCAGGCAGAAAATATAATTTTGGTGGACTATCATATAGACTTAAGACATTGGACAAAAAACCATAAACGTGACGCAACGAACTCTTTTGCGAGGATCAGAAATAACTAAATATCGGTGCCTGCTGGTTCTTTCATGGGAATGTTTAAATGCATTCACATTTGTAGCTTCTAACGGATGACCTAAAATTCTAATGAGTTCACTCATGGTCACGGGAAGACTACAATCAACTTAGGATGATACACATAATTGGGACAGGATAGGCTTTTCCCTATTAACACTCGAAATCTTGTTTGCAGGAAGTGCAACATGCCTTCTCATTAGGCTGGTGATAATGTGACTGCGTCATTCTTGAAAGAACTATACATAAGACACAATAAAAAATCTAAAAAAGATTTCAAGAGTCATTTGAAAAAGATGCAACATCAACTGTCAATCTAAACTATCAATACATAAATTCTGACACGAATTTACAAACGTTTTCAGTTTTGTATTGTAGAATTATCGAACTTTAATCAATTTTAGTAATTATATTATAGTATTATAGCTATATGGAAACTTTAATGTATGTGACGCATTTTAATTATTATTTACTGGTATAATACTCTAATATTTCTTTAGATTTTTTACGTACCATGCTTTGTTTAATTACCGTACTTCAAAAGGTTTGTTAATGACGAAACATAACATCTGTTAGGCCTCTGAGTATTAATATGACATCACTTCGTAAGATTTTACATGTACATACGTCCTTTGAATTTCTTTTGCTTCAGGTTAAGTACGCTGCGTAGCTCTCTAAGAAAATGATGCTCTTTGATGAGGGAACTCCCTCCGCGATATGTTTCTGAGACCACTAATTAATTATTTGTAACTAAGCTCAGACGAAGAAGGACATGCCGAAGTGAATAAAGCGTGTTGATGTTCTTGCAATATTATAACCTTTTATTTACCGAACACGTTAACCCCCTAAAATTAAATATGTGCTGAAAATGTTACATTTCCATAAAAAGTACACCTTTTTGAATAATTTATAAGAAATGCGAATAAACAGGAAATATGTTACGGTCAAGATTACCGCGAGGAATGGAATCTCTTATTATGAAATATTTACAAAGCAATAGCTGGCTGTCTCATGCCGTACACATCATCAGCTATATAACTTTCCAATAAAGTATGTATGTATGTACTACCATGTGTAACTTTGAAAACGATATGTGTGGCAGCGATATACCAGATACATATGAATGTTTTTATTCGCATGCATAAAAGGCGTAGGGCTTCACCCTGACAAGGCTGCGGTGTTACGTATATTCAAATTCAGTAATTTTTTTATACCGAGAAAATGCGGTTTGTGACGTAACAAAGTGCATTCAGCTCCACACGACGTTGTCGTGAGATTTGTTTAGACAGCGCTAGGAAAATATAGTCAAGCAAGAATTTTATCAATTCCCATCTCTAAAATTTCCAATACTTTGGGATTTTTGTGAAAATATTTTTGTGAAGTATGTGCACGAATTTTAATAAAAGTTCTTACTATGGTTCCATCACAATTTTTCCGGAGGGGAATATAATGATAGCATTTTCTCTAAGGAAAAGGATGAGAAGGTGGCGTACATATAAAATATCTTCCTAAAATATTGGAACACGTATTTTATCTTTTTGGATCAAATTAATTCTACTGACGACCTAAAAATTTGTCTGTGTGTCTTAGAAACAAGTTGGCATAGTTTTCCCATATCCTGGGGCGAGGATGTGGATTTCGCTTTTACGATTGAGAACGGTCTCCTCCCAAATCAACTTGTGTATACATAAATCTACACTCGGATGAATTTGTTGGACTGTTCATCAAATTTGTGGGAGCAGAAATCCAATATTAGGCGAATTTCACCGAAATTATATTTAAGCTTTAAATCAACTAAATACTCCCTAAACCTGTATTTAGATGTGATAGATTTCTACTTTGAAGCCAGTTTGTTTGCGCTAAAATGGAAATTAAATTGTCTGTCACTTGCGAGCAAAAATCGGCCCAACTCACAATGTTCACATTTCTGAGGCATGACTCAAACAGAAAAGGTTCTACTTAAAAACAATTAACTGTAATAAGAAGACAAAACCCTTGACTTATTAAAAAGAGATGAACTCTAATTACTTAGTGTTTTCCAAAAAATGTTTATCTAAGACAATAAAAGGCATTAAATAAAATTTTCTGATATCACAACTCGGTGGGCTATACAAGTTTTTGAACCCGTTACTACGTTGCAGATCAGCCCTTGACCTGTTATCATACATACATTCCTACTACACTAGAAAAAAATCCAGTCAAGCAGTTGCGCTCCTTCAAAGTGGGCTAAGTAAGCGTATTGTGGCAGTACTCCTAAAATTGAGCAGACCAGCGGTTAGACGCTATTACCAAAGTTACCAGGAGACCAGTGGCTTTGTCGCACGACCAGGATCAAGAAGATCTCGGGCTACTTTGGATTGAGACGATCGATTTTTGGTGCCAACATCCTTGCGGAACATCTCACTAGGGTTTAAGTGCAGCAGCGACTGCATGATATCCTGGGAGATACCCTAATGGAATGGATAATTAGGCAAAGGCTGCGAGAAGAAGGCCTGATACCTTATAGGTCTGCCCGTGGCCCGTGGGCCAAAGTGAACAGCAGCTCATCGGCAAGCACGACTTCATTTTTAACCAACTTCAAAAAAGGAGTGTGTTCTCAATTCGACGGGTATTTTTTATATGTGTATGTTCGCGATGTTTTCGGTGATTCTGAAGCGATTTAAATGATTTTTTTTATCGAATAGGGTATATCTCAAGGATGGTCCCATTTGAAGAATATACGTTTGGAAAATAGGGGATTTATCATATTTATTGATTTTTTTCTAATTTAAAAGTATAAAAAGCCCTTCACTTCAAAAATATAAACTAAACTAAGAAGGTTGGAATCGACGCAGAATGGCACCTTTTAAGACATATCCAAAGTCCCACAAAACCACACATTGGCTTTTTGACAGTCGCTCGCTTTCAAAGTATAGTGAATTCACAGTAACGTTGGGTAATTGTTAAGATAAACTGCGTTACTGCGTTGAAATACGTATGTCATAAAGGTGGTCATTCTGAGAAAACTTTACTTTAAACATATTCCGCGGAAACCTACAAGAAAAAAATACGCGCATATAGGTAAATTTCAGTCAGTAGACAGTTTCCTTCGGAAACCGCGTAATTTTACCCCCTAGGTTTCCGAGGCATATGTCCAAAGGTAAAGTTTCTTTGAATGTCCTCCCTTATTCATCGAAATCAAACGAGGGGGGGAATCCCCTTTCCGAATTACCTCCGAAGTTTACATACACATACAATGGAACACGGCCGAATGTCAAAATAATAATTAAGTTTGCTATAGGGCTTCCAATAGAGGTGAAAATTGGTACAGGTATTAAATACACTATCGCAAATGAAATATGGAATGTTTCTGATTTGTGCTAATAATTTTATTCAAGTTCAAAGGTCAAAATATCTGTTTTTCACACATTTCCCTTAAACGGTAAGTGTTATCGTAAAAATAGTTCCTACGAAAGCTGTAGATCATACAATTGTCTACAAAAATTGTACACATACTTTTTTTTCGTACGAATCACCTTTTATGAGATATTGCGATTTCAAACGTAGAACATATAATAATTTCGTATAGATTTTCCCAGTGACATTGTTGAACATTACAAATAATAGAATAATTCATAGAAATTCGGTGAATCAGGTTGTAGGAAGTTTTTAGTTACTATTCGTGCTTACTTTAAAAGAACTCATTGACAAATAAATCGATTTTCAGAAATTCGTACCATAGTTAGAAAAAAACAGGGCACTTTTGTGATCTCCACCGTGTTCGTGTCTGTCCATATACCTCTTAGTAACGTCACAGATAAAATCTGTACGACGTAGAGATATGTAATTTCACACAAAGTAAGTTTGTATGTAATAGCTCACATCTACGTGAGACACATCTTTTGTATACACTTGTTTTATTTATTTATTTATTTATCAACAGCTACACAGACCATCTTTTTCCAACGCTACTCGACTACAATTGAAGTCTATTAAAAAAAAGGAAGAATTATAATTTCTCGACATGGTAGATACTGGTTCAAAAGAGCCATAATTGGTCCTGTGATAATTAAAGTATAGAAAATGTTGTCCTCTAGTCATGCGAGGACGCGAGTTTATATTAATAAGGTTCAAAATATTAGGTGAATTTATAGCGCCAGTACCGATATCATGCATACATATAACACTTGCTATCTCTCTGCGTTTAGAGAGAGACGACAAATCTGAGAGCTTTAGTCTGTCCTTGTAAGGAGGAAGATTACAGGGATCATTCCACGCTAGATCTCGCAGGGCAAAGCGTAGTAACCGCTTTTGTACTGCCTCAATGCGGTCGATGTTGACCTGATAATGAGGCATCCACACTATTGACGCATAGTATCTCTTGAGGAGATAAGGGTCAGCTAGATCCTTAGACCAGCGCTTAATAAAACCGAGCATTGAATTAGCCCGATTTATAATGTTATTAATATGAACTCCAAAATTAAATTTTTTGTCAGTAGTGACGCCAAGGTCAATAACGCGTAATTGTCGAGACAAAGGAAGATCATCAATCTTGTAGGGATGATCCAGAGGGGAACTCTTCCTACTAAATGAAATCAGATTACATTTTCCAATGTTTAGCTTCATATGATTTTTGGAGCACCATTCAGAGAACTTAATAAGGTCCTCTTGCAGACTATACGCATTTTGTAAGGATTCGATTGCACTAAAAATCTTCAGGTCATCAGCGTAAGCTAAGATATGTGCATTTTGAATAAGAGGGAACAAATCATTAATGAAAATTGTAAATAACAAGGGCCCAAGATGACTACCCTGTGGAACCCCAGACAACACGATAACACTGTCAGACAAGGTGGAAGAAAATTTAACCTTTAAAATATCGATTTGTGAGATATGACTTAATCCATTGAACCATATTGATGGAGAAGCCAAGTCGCAGTAATTTAAATATTAGCACTCTGGGAGAGTTTGTCGAATGCCTTGCTAAAATCAGTGTATATGCAATTAACTTGTTGTCCCTTTTCTAAATTCGTAATACAAAAATTAGAAAATTCAACTAAGTGCACTAACTATGCAAATGTCTAATTACGTCAACATTGAATAAAGTTTAATATAAAATCTAACCCAAAACAGTGTTTGGATTTTATTAAAACTAAAAATTGCATTGCGTTCATGTGTTTTTCCTAATATCTGAAAGTTATGAGTTTAATTGAAAATTGCAGGCATTTTTATGATATTAACTCTAGCGGACAGTTTTGACAGCCGTTGTAACGGATTACTTTTTCTTATTTCATAGCTTTGTTGAAGGTAGATCGACAGTTATAAATTTAGTAGAATTCTCTATTTTTTGTATATAACGAATAACAAGTTTGGAAAAATGGCAACTTTATTACATATGCATATGCCGATCATCAATATTGCTGCTTACTACTAGTCGGTCTTTTAAGCTTACTTCTGGTGTTCCCCAACAGTTCCAAGTTCCCCAGACGAGAAGATAATATTTTCTATACTTTAAGTATTACAGGATTAATTATGGCTCTCTTAAACCAGTATGGAATAATACGAGATCTTTAAATTATTCGATTTTATTTCTGGGTTTCAGTTGTGATATATTAACATTGAATTTTCATTTATTTCTAAATTGGTAAAATGATTTAAAATTTTTCTATTAGTTATATTTGCTGCATCTAATTACCTATGTATATTTTTAAATGTCAGATATCCCATCTTAGTACCTATTGATGAAGAAATAAGTAAATAATTAAACATTTGGAGAAATAACAGGCGTTCCTACTGTTAGCGGCATTTTCTTTATTGAACATTTTTCTTAAATACAGAATTGACCATCTCTGCAATTTTTAAGGGGGAAGTTTTTTTAAATGAATAAAATATGTATAAATAAACTCAAAGAAGTACATTAGATGGGTATAGCCCGACAACCAACAGTTAGAACGGTATTCATATACATATACGTACACATAAGGTCCACCTCACACTTGGTCACTTTTTTTATGTTGTGTGAGTTCTCACTTTTATTTATTAAAAATAAATATTATTTAAAACAAAATCCCGACAACGGAAAAAACGAACTGGGAAGTATGAAACATGAAAATATTCTCCCTTCATTACTAATACAAATCGACACATGAAGCCACGACATGTTGAGGGTCAGAGTATAGCTCGTCGGGTCGCATGCCGCTTCCTTCTTACATTATTTTTAGCTTGTCATATTATGTTTGTCAAAGCACTTCATTTGATTCCTCCTATGTCAAGACATTATGAAGACAAATGTAATCATCTTGGAACGTCCGCCAAAGTGGGTTTAAAATTACATAATTTATCGTATTTGACTTATCAAACCATTTGCTTTAATATTCATACTATTAATAATTCGTGATATTTTTCTTATTGGCGGTCATTATGACTTCTAGTGGCAGTCATTCATATTATTTTTGTGACGTCATATACAACACCTCAATTATCAAAAGTAGAGATCTAGGACATAAAATCCGGACAAACACATATGTACCTATATACATAGCCTAGTGTACACACATCCCTTCCTTGAATTCCGCAGCCAACTAAAAGGAATAAAATGGACCGAAAAGTGTAAAACTTAAATGCCTTTGTCTGATATGCAACTGACAAACAAGTTCAATTTACAAATTTTCCATTTTCTAAATCAATAACTAACTAACAAATTAAACAATTAATTATTAAAGGTGCTCGGTATTGCTAAATGAATTAATAAGTATCGTTACAATTAAATGGGAAGTAAGTACTAACTCCGCTTCAGTGAGTGGCTTATTATAACACATGCACCCGATCACTGAGTATTTAAGCACTTTGCTAAATGCATTTAGAGATTTAAGTCATAACTTCGAATTTACGTTCACTGTTTCCGCTAGAGAGGGCCGTCCTCGTTCGTCGAATTTTATTTGGGTGTCGTTAGCTGTGTAAAGAAATTTGTTTTTCTTTCTTGTGTGCTCTAAAACTTTTCAGCGAAAGTTTAAATTCTGGGAATATTAAGAAAAATTATTCCCGTCATTTTTACCTTCGATGTGATCCAAAAGGAGCAGGTAAAATTTACACGGCTCGATCATTCCAAAAGTAAGTATAACTTTGGACGAGCTAAAGGGCTGCCTCCTTAAAGTTCCGCGTTTAGTATCTTTTTATTTCGGTCTCCACCCTTTTCCTTGGGATAAATTATGGGCCTACAAAGCTTAATTAGGCCACTCTAGGAAGGAAAAATACTTTTGTCAACGAGAATCGTTCCCCTAATGAAGAGTTAATGGCGCCCTAATTGCTGAATTTATTCTGAATTTCAGCCGCGAATGCCGGAATAGTCACGTCTGAAATTAAATTGCGCAGCTCCTCTGGCATTGCGCGTATTTCGTCCGTAAATGTATCGCTGATGGCTATCAAAAGGAAAATATGTTACTGAACGTTTACGAGAAAAAAGTTTCAATTGAAATTGGTACACTGAGGTAAATCACCTTCTAGAGCTCGAAATGACTCCCTCTATTCCGGAAGTTCGGAATGGTATTTCGGTTAAATTTTGGGTTCCTGCAACAACGTGCATGTAAAGTGCTGTATTATTTGAATTCACAATGCTTTCGGCGCGCTCTGTGAAACCACATGACCTGAGAGCTTTTCAAAGCTAATAGAAAACGCAGTGGGGGACAGGAGTCTGCATGCATATGTTAAATATTTTACTTTGTAAACAGCTACTTCACGATACGGCATTTTCGTTTACCTGCGAGCTCAATAAAAAAATTCAAATTGCGCCTGCAATTTCAGACTACTGTTGTACAAAGTCCGCACTTAAAGGCACTTAATTGTATTTTATTGGCAAATTTACAATTGATTTTGCATAATATTTTCAAGCGAGTAATTTGCCTTATGCAAAATTGCCTGTCTGCTCGGATATCAATGGATATGTATATTTCGCCTACATCATTTGGATCAACGTTGTCGAAAAGGCAAAGAGATGCTACGGAATTTGGTTTCTCCTCGGCGCAAAAGACTTAAACATGTTAACAAATTTTGCCAATTTTTAAATAAATACGAATTGTAAACTGAATTACTGAAGTACTGCCTTCCACTGCCTCACTGTGCAATAAAGACGCCATTTGTGCCTGCCTTGCAGCGAAATCAATATGCAAATTTTCCTTTCAAAATTTAAATCAATTACTCTTCATTTGGCTTCATCTGCACATTGTGTGCGTCCAATTTTAATAATTTATTCCGTTTCCTATTTTTGACGTTCCCCACAGTAATCGATTGTCGTGAATTTGCCGCATTTTAAGATTCCTTTTCCATTTAAGAACTGGAGGCGGACAGATACGGATGGTGGGATGTCATTTCTACAATTGTTTATGATGACTGCTTTACTTTTTAAGATGTGCAAATTAATCGACAGAGAAATAGAAGCGATCTAATAGTGCATACATAATATGGAGTGGGTAATCTAACTGCTTGGTTTGAATAAGCCGTCATTTCTATGAAACTATGTACATATATGAAACGTTGCTGTCCGATGCTATTTGTGGACAAATCTGGGCCTGTTCAGCGTCATCTGATTAATTTTTCCCCGCGCCAAACAATTAAATTAATTATTATATATCAAGTCTCGCCCTTCGAGATTACTAACGTAGTTTAGCTACTTTAGCCTACAAGTCACAATTTTTTAGAGCAATCAAATTTAAAATATCGCGCCGTCATTAGTTATTTGTGTGCCAAGTAAGTTACAGGTGATAAGCAGTTTGCTGTGTCATTTAATAAGATAATATTGTCCTTCCTTTAGGAAATTTCAGCATGGGAAAGCACAATAAACGATCTCGTAGTCCGGATAAAGAGAATGAATCGATTAGGAAAAGGTTGAAGTATTTAGAAGAGCTGATCATACAACGATTGCCGCCATTAAGCGAGAGAACAGTCAATGAAGAAAGAGAGCCTGAATTGAAGTGAGTCTGAATTTTTTTTAAATAATTAAATAATCAGGGTTGAGCTCATACGAGAAATGAGACATGGCCTATGAAGTCACAGGTCGATTTTATACGAGAGATAAGGCATGAAGCGAGATATCAAAATGGCTTAGCTTGCAGATGTAAGAGAGGGTCAAATAAATCTCAAAACTGAATTAAAAAAAAGGAAACCATAATGCGATGGTTACAGAAATTCAATTCTATTAACTCGATGGTTGGTCTGCTTTTTAGATATCGTTGAGATTGCTACGGTGGAGATATTGTAGGAAGCTGTTCAGGGATGGACCAACAGTCAAGCGGGGGAGTCAGTAGGGGAGATTGCCTCAGAACCTCTGATTTGGATGAAGATATGTATTAGGTTAATTATTGGTGAGGAGCCATCGAGTGATTTTGGCCAGCTCCACGTACACTTGAGTAATGTGAAAAGATGGAAGGTTTGGCTAACAGTGGATTTTGATGTGGATTGAAGATATATCCACGTTCGGTTGCATGTTCATTGGAAGCGCCAATTCTCAACCCAGAAATTGCGATCACGTTAATGTTATATATTAGTAACTGGTACCTAAAATTGCCATATTCTATAAGGAACGATGTAATCTAAGTAATCTAGTACTTCACTACCTCCTTACATATTAGGTTAGAATTAATCACTTGTACACGAGCTGCCATCGGAATAAGATCAAATATAAAATTACCTAGTGAGTTTTATTTAATTGTGAATACACAATAGTTAAGTGAGGAGCAAAATAAAAAGGAGAAATATTCTGCAGCCACGCAAAACTTAGCACGTACTGCACTATCAGCTTTGGCTCCAGCGATTTCTGAGTTGTTGATTAAGAGAAAATAGAATAAAATTAATTTTGAGTAACATATGGAATGCTGCGAGAATTTTAGCGGAAATTAATTGCTCCCAGACAATGCCTCGGAGAGCGTGCATACTTCCAGGCCTGCCAAAATATATAACCACAGCTCTAAAGAAAAGAGAACCTGATGACTTTCTATTTGGTGAGAAGGTAAATGAAAGAATAAGAGAAATATAAATAATGGACAAGTTAAGCCAAGAGCTAAAGGTCCAACCGATGAAAAACAGTCAACGCAGTCCAACCAGTGAAGGGGTTATTCTCATGTGAATGCATGAATTTTACCTCTTTTTTGGGAATTTTTTTTTATAAGACAATAAAATTCAATCATTTTAATTTTTTTATATGTTTTTATTTGTATCTTAAACTGTATAAAGAAATTGTTATTTTTGCTTATTTTACATTGTTTATATTTATTTTTTTTAATTAAAGTAGACACCAAAAAAAAAGTAGGTCACTGGTCATAGTAATAGCGGCTGGTCATGTTATCCGAAATGAAAAAATCTAATGTATTATTGTTCAGTGGATCTGTCGCTATCGTCCGTACTAGAATTAATCAATTTCATTAAAAAGAAAAAAAATGGCGGACTGTAGAAAAAAAAGTTACGAAAATCTTGGTTTTTTTTGGTAAAAATCGTTAAAAAAAAAAAGAACGTATTTTCGAAAATAAACAATTCTAGTACGGACGATAACTATTAATGGGTAGAAGAACATATATAAATTTCAAAGCAATCGGTTGATTTTTTTTTTGTTAGGACTATGACCGTTCTAGAAAATGATGTTTCGACAAAATTGCGTTTAAAGTTTCAAGAGCAGAATTTTCGTGGAAAATTTATACTTACACTAATCTGCTATGCCTGGACCATACAATTTCACAATTCACGACACAACTTTATATACACTATTCCACATATACACAGGTAGGTAGTATACTAAAGTTGACCGTTAGAAACTCCGTACGCAGGTAAAACAGACCGATGAAAACAATAGAAATGTAGCAGCTGCAGAGCTAGTCCGGCGGCGATAATGAGTTGTAACTTATTTAATACTAGGAATTTCGGTCTGAATTTTTCACACCATATATTCAATAGGTTTTACTATCGAAATATGAAATAAAAAAAAATCGATTTCTCGAAGTGGTCACATGAGAATAACTCCTTAAACTAGAAGGGCCCGTCGAGTCAACGCAAACCGACGACACAGACGGGCTTTGGTCGATCTCAATCACAGAAGTCGGCAGTGGTGAAGAGTTTATCATCCCAGAAGTCAACAAAATATCCCAGATCTAAGCAACACAACCAACAGTCGTTTCGATCTCGAACTCGATAGAGTTCGATAGAGTTAGTAGATCAACAAGTAAGCAAGCAGGCCGAACTGACTGAAGGCCTAAACCCATAGAATCCGTCTCGCGTCGCTTTTCTCTTAAGTAGCTCTCTTACGACGCGCTGCCGCGCGAAATATAGAAGATTCCTCTAAAATTCTCTCTCGCGACGCGCTGCTGCGCGCTTCGGCTATGGGTTAGCGCCCATATGCATGCATGTATTCAATAGTTGTGCGGCGCCGCACAAAGCGACGCCTGATGCCGACGGACTCTATGGGTTTAGGCCTTGACTGAACTTTTTTGTCAAAACCTGGGAATATATAACAACTGATCAGTTTGTTATCCAATGTATCAAATGTTGCGTAAAAAAATTTGAATCTCTTCCTTATCAAGAAAGATTACCATCCACTCAACAATGGTCAGTACCAGAATTTCAGTTCATTAGAAGTGTGATTGACCGGCTGTTAGAAATTGGAGGACCATTTTAAAATGGAAGATTTAAGATCCCTTGATACCATTGATATCCAAGGTTGTTATTTTGGAGTTCCTGTTCATTAGCCTTGGACGTTTAAACCATTTTAAGAAAATGCTTGTTTTTTGGCCTTTCTTTTGAGGTATCACTCATGATTCCGCGCAAAGGCTGAAAGTGGCTTTAAATTTAGGGTAGCGTTAAGCCCACTGCTCGTGTGTCCATATGTATGTGTACACGGAGTAGACGGCATTCCGTAGATACGAGGGCGGTTTGATAATTCAGTGACTTTTTGAATAAACTATATTTTTTTCGGCAAAAAACCGTTTTTTTTCTCAACATAATCTCCTTTTAACTTTATACACTTAGTCCAGCGTTTTTCCAATTTCTTTATTCCTTACAAATAATAGCTTTTCTCAAGACTCTCAAAATAGGCGTTTATTTCTGTGATGACCTCTTCCTTTGACCCAAACCTCTTACTACCCAGCCATTTCTTCAGGTTTGGAAATAGGAAATAGTCACTTGGGGCTAAATATGGAGAATATGCTGGATGGGGTAGCAGTTCGTAGCCCAATTCTTGAATTTTTGCCATGGTGCCAACAAACGTGTGCACCCGTGCATTGTTTTGAAGGAACAACACTTTTTTCTTCGCCAAATGCGGTCGTTTTTGCTTCAAATCAATATCAAATCTGTCCAAAAGCTCTGCATAATATACAGGAGATCGTTTGCCCTTTTCGAGGTAATCGATATGAATGATACCGCGTGCATCCCAAAAAACTGTAGCCATGACTTTGTTGGCTGACAAACACAATTTCGCCTTCTTTGGTGCACGTTCACTTCGAGAAACCCACTGTTTTGATTGATGCTTGGTCTCTGGTGTATTGTGAAGTATCCATGTTTCGTCAACGGTTATGAAACGGCGCAAAAACTCGTTCGGATTGCGGCTGAATATCGCCAAACAATCCTTTAAAGTGGTCACACGGTTGCGGTTATGGTCGAGTGTGAACAATCGCGGCACCCATCGCGCGGATAGCATTGTCAAGATTAAACTAAATGACTCGGCTTGCTCAAAATTTGACAGTAGTCGGATGACTACACGGCAGTTAAGAGCAGCAGTGATGAATTTAAAGTATTTGCGCGGGAAATTCAAAAAGCCACTGAGTTATCAAACCGCCCTAGTATTTTGTAAAAGGCATATATTCAGTCAGTAGGCGATTCATTTCGCGGATTTCGATCGTACGGATACAAGCACACATGGACACAGTTCGGTGGAAATAAACACTTCTTTAATTTTAATTATATTAATAACTAGTAGTCCATTGTTTGTCCGGCTGAAGCCGGACTGCGGATACTGTAGTGGGGCAAATAGTCTCTAGTATCAAAGGTTCTAAAAAAAAACCACCTAGTAGTAGAAAAAAGAAAGAAAGAAAGAAAGATTCGCCACTTGAAAACACAATCATTACATTATAGAATGAATGAATGTATGAATGTATGAATGAATGAATGAATGAATGTAATAATAAAATGTAATTATTATATAATAAAAAAAAGAAAAGAAAAGAGAAAAAAAGAAAAAGAAAACAACGAAGAAGGAAAAGTAAGAAGTAAAAAATAAATATGAAATGAAATGATATGATTATAATATGATGATTATTAATAGTAGTAATAATAATAATAATAATAATAATAATAATAATAATGATAACAAAGTTAGTACATGTACATATACATATGTATAGAATAAATATTAAAACATACATATCCATACATACATACATACCAAAAAAACATGCATAATAGATATATTTCTGATGTTTCCAAGTGACCAAGGAGGTAATCAGACCCACTCGCTTTTTTTAAGGAGGTTTCGCCAAAGTAGCCCTAATCCTCGACATTTATTTATAGGTACATATGTACAACAAATTCAAAATCTACAAATAAATATGTATAATATGTATATTATTTACAATTTAGTTAATAAAAATAATTTATTTACAATTTAAAAATATATTTATTATATATATACAATTGGATAATTATAAAAAATAACAAATTGCCCGCGCAGATCAGAAAAAGATGAACCTAACAAACCTAATAACATACGCTTCCTGAGCCAGTCTAAACCCACCACCTAATATGAATACCCGAAATACGAATACCTAATTCAATCATAACAAACGCGAATGGACAGCCATGAGATATGACATGAGAAATGTAATTATAAATATTATTGAGAAAAAAAAGGAAAAATATAAAAAAAATTGTTCAAAATCCTTTCGATTTAAAAGTCATAATATGTGTGTGTGTGTGTGTGTGTGTGTGTGTGTGTGTGTGTGTGTGTGGAAATAAATAAATAAGAACATCTAATACTTTCCAGTACTGTATTCTATATACCACCCAAAAATTATGTAAATCCTAACATTTTCCTTAATATTTATTGTACAAATAATAATAATAAACACCATTGGAGGAGCTAACAATATTTTTCTGTTCTATAATGTAGTTCTCTAATTATTAATTAAAAATAGTAGCTAAAACCTAATATACAACAACAACAAAAAAAGAAGATAAATTATAAAAGTTCCCTATAAACTACATTTTTAGTATGCGCTACACCTGAAATAACAGTATTAGTAATGTCTGAAACTAAAACCCTTAAATTGTCTGATGATCTAACCCTACCTAATGCAACATAAAGTTGCCCATGAGCAAAAACATTATTTCTCAAATCTAAACCTACACAATCTAAAGTCTGACCCTGACTTTTATTAATGGTTAAAGCGTAAGCTAATTTAACTGGAAATTGTCGTCGCTGCATCTGGATCCCCGATCGCCCCGTCGAGAATTTGAAGGTTATTCTCGGTATCGAGACGATCTCCGAACTACCGGGAACAGATGCCTCCAAGAGAAACTGGGAAATTGATCTAATTATCAATTTAGTTCCATTAACTAACCGGTGCTCAAAGCTCAGATTCCGAATTAATATACATACGGAACCGACTTTTAAACACAAATCATGATCGGGGACACCCTTATCGGAAATTCCGTAAAGAATTTCCGGTCCCAAAACGGAACTATTATCGGTGACGCCATCCACAGAAAGAAATGAATCGGCGCTAAGCAAATGCTTAATGTCCCCGGGCAGCCTATTCAAAATAATTTTATTAACAATATTAATTGCTGCATTTGTAGGTGATAATATTGCCCTTGATACACAATCTTCAGGTCTTAAAAGCACATCATCTGGATACACATAGTTAATTAATTCTTCAATAGAGTTGACGTTATTAATTCCAGTTAAAGAAACTAATCTAACATTATCTATTGTTGTTTCATTAATTGTTCCCTCCCCAATTGATAATAAAAATCGTTGAAATTCCCTATCTCTAGTCCTTTGTGGTTCAATAAGTCTATAAGTTCTTATTCCTTCCCATAAAGGTGAAAATTTTAATGAAACCCTAATTATATCATCTTTACTACCATATTCTATAATTGGTGCTATTTGCCGAAAGTCACCAGCAAAAATAATAATTTTTCCTCCAAATGGTTTCTGATTTTGGCAAAGATCCCGCAATGAATTATTAAATATATTAACTATTCCCTTATTTGCCATTGTGCATTCATCCCATATAATACAATTAGCTTCTCTTAATAATTGGGCCCTCTGACTATTCCAACTAATATTGCCAGATCCTAACGTATTTGGATCAAGTGGCAACCTAAACATGCTATGCGCGGTAGTCCCTCCCTCATAATTTAAACTTGCAAGCCCCGTTGATGCTGTACATAATACAATATGACCATTTGATCGCAAATGGTTTGTAATACAATTTAAAACTAATGTTTTTCCAGTACCTGCTGGACCATCTAAAAAAAAATGTGTTTTTTGATTATTATTTACTCCCGACGACGACCTGACCGTTACAGGTTGTTCAACTAAACGAATTATAGTTTGAACAAAATTTAATTGTTCCGAATTAAGCAAAGGCATCCAATGGTCAGAAAATTGTCTACAATTTTCTCTATCCCATTGAATGCGCTCTCTATCTACTTCAGTATTATGTGTAGCATCAACCTCGGGTAATCCCATATCTTGCAAAGTTTTTCCATGTCGGCGCAGCATCCTATCAATAACGACTAATGCTTTATTATAAGCCCATATAATGCTTTCAGGATTACGTTCCGGTCTTAATCTAAGGAAATCCTCACTTAGATTATCCTTGAACTCGTCCCAAAGTAGTGCAGCTGGTGCACCAAATATAATAATTGATATAAATAATTGTCTAAGCCCACTACCCATTTTAAATATACTTGCTTCTCTCATAGCTATAAAGTATTCGTCTTCTGTATCTAATAAGCCTCTAAATTTAGCTGCTTCCTGGAAAGTTCCTAACACTCGACCGTTTATTGTGCGTAATGATTGATAATCATTTCCCGGATAATGTGTTAATAGTAGTCTTAAAAAAAAAATTTCTCCTAACGATGGAGACATCCAAAATAAACGGGCAACACAACTACCCCTTTGCCGCGGAACAATAAATAAGTTTTCCCTATTCTGATACCGATAAACTTGTATGTTAATATTATGTGGTCGTGTCGATAATACCTGGAAACGTTCGTAAAAGTCAATATATGTCAAATTAATCAATTCCTCAACTTGGGGCCTTTCAAAATAAAGCAAAAGCTTTGAAGAGCTACGTTCAGCAGCAGCAGCAGAAAGTTCCTCCCCAGGTCGAAAAATTATCGTTTGCCTATTAGGTAGGTGCACAGGAAGTGCAATAACGGTTGGCCTTCGACCACCAAGATCATATCCTAATAGCCGCCATACCGCTTCTGTAGCAGAAATGTATCGAGAATTAACATATGCTTCGATTTCATCATTTACTGCTCTGTTCCTAATATCAGTATTAGTCGTAGTAGTCGTAGAAGTAGCAGTCGTAGAAGTAGTAGTCGTAGTAGTAGTAGTAGTAGTTGTCGTAGAAATAGAAGGATTTTCAACAACTGCTATTCGAGCATAATCTGGCCCCTTATGAATATATTTCATCATATATTTAATAACTTTTGTCGATGTGGAAATTTCTAAATTGCAATGGCTGTCCATAATGAGGAGAATGGCAGGATTGTACGGCACTACCCATCCATCATTTACCTGACGGAAATTTCTACTTCTCGGTATACGCACATTAATTGAATTATGGCATGGCCTTTTATATAAAATGTAACCGTTATTGTCAATATATGTAATTTCATTCGAATTTTTGGGGAAAAATTTTGAACATTGTTTTGTATTATTATTCATGCAAGGCGCATGTGGATATGAATTTCCGCAAGGACCATGCAACATATGCTGTAATACAGCTTTTCGGAGTCTCCCTCCAGCTTCCTCTTCTGAGGGAATTGTTGCACGAACAAATTTATCAATTTGTTCTGGAAAAATTGGTCCTCCGCCTTGGACACGAATTGCCATATGGGCATGTGGAAGACCTCGTTTTTGAAATTCAATAACATGTATAATATACTCAACATGTCCAAAAAGCTTCCCCGAATAGAGCAAATGTAATAAATGGCGATATTTTAATTCAAAAACCCGATTACAAAGATCTGGACGATCCATAAATGATTCACCGATATGTAAAGAATTTGTAATCTCTGGCCAGCGAGGATTACATGTAATTGTTAAAAAATATGAAGGTTGTCCTAATCGACTTACTATCGCCATTGCATCATAATAATTTTTTTGCATATACCGAGGGCCATGGGTAAATGATGATGGCAAATATACTTTTCCTGCCATAATCTCACCCTCCCCGGCAATGGTTTCATCAATTTCCTGACGGGTAGCTATACGTAATACACTTTTCTGATTATTTCTATAATACTGTAATCTTTCCTCTTCTGTTCTACACCACATATCTACTAAATACTCTTGCGCTAAACGTCTAAACTGTGTAAATCTAGGCTCAGAAAGTAAATTTAATCTATAATACTGTAATTGTGAAATTTTACCACCATTCCTATTTCTAAGATATATATGCCATCCTACCGTACCATGTGGAAATAATACGGGATATTGTAAAGCTTCGTACGCCTGATCTAAATAATTAATTGCATGAGGCCTAGCATTCCCTAACTTCCAAACTACCACCTTTCTTGGATCATAATCTACTCCTGTCCTAATGATAGCAGCTATTTCGTTATACCCTGGATCATTATCACTACCACTATCACCGCCAGAAGATCTACGTCTAACACCATCAAAAACTAAATGTGCCGTCTCATCTGTATGCGAGTTTAATTGCCTAAAATATCCTATAAATGGATTTACTGAATTCAAATACAATTCAATGTCATTCATAATATTTATATTTAATCTTTCATTTCGCGCCAATCTTTCCCGTTCGGTATGGTCTTGAAAATATAAAGTTATATTGTTATTGCCCGTATAGCTTAAGTCAAAAATTCTGTGATAAACTTTACCTAATATTTTAACAAAGGAAGTTCTATTATCACGACCACGACCACCATGACCATATTGTTGTGATGATGATGATATATTGGAAGCGGAAAATGCGAATAAATTATTATATTGTCGCGCGTGTTTTAAAAACGTATTATTTTTATAAAAATTAGCATTTAATTGTGGTAGCTTTTGAATGAAATTAATCCCGTCACGTCCGCAACACCACGTTTTTTTTGTTTTCTCTTCTTGAAAATACGGAGCTTGACAAATATTACATTTATAGGTATTAACAGAAATTAGAGAACCGGGAGATTTTAAACAATAAGGGCGAATTGTATCTAAATCCACACCATACCTATCACCTAAGCAAGTAAATCTAGGTACTCTAAATACTATATTTTCGATAATCTGAGGACGAACAGGGGGGGGTGAGCTAACAATTGCAGAAGAGGTAGAAGAAGAAGGGTCAGCAACGGCGGGTAGTGGAGGTGCAGGTGCAGGTGCAGGTGCAGGCTGCACTGGAATAGAAAAAGAAGGGCCAGCAACAGGTAGTGGAGGAGGAGGAAGAGGTCCAGGCTGCACTGAAACAGGATTTATTCTTCTACGTTTTTTTGGCCTTCCTACAGGCCGTTTACCTTTTGGTGGATTAACTACTGAAGCAGTAGAAGATGAAGAAGAGGAAGTGGAACAGCTGTCTGCTATAGAGTCTGCATGGTCATCATTATCATCATAACGACCACCAGCAGTAGCAACAGCAGCAGTATCAGCAACAGCAGCAGCACTTGCAGAAAAAGCAGGAGCAGGACCAGGAGCAACAGATGCAGAAACACCAGCAGCAGCAGTAGAAGCAGAAAAAGTGGTATTAGCAACAGACACAGAATTAGAAAAAATTGGATGAATTTGAATTAATTCATAATATGAATTATCACGGGGATGGTCAATTAATAGTAAAATTGCTAAATCTCTAACACTATCACATTTAAAATATCTAGCTACTCCGTTAATGGAATCTAACTTTTTGTCAATTGTGACCGGATGTGAGTCGAAAACATAATATATGTCATTTTCGACCCAAAATGCTACCGTCTTTAGATGAGCGGTAAATAAATATCCATCATTTTGTCGAGTGGTTAAAAATAATTGCGAAAGCTTATCCTGAAGTTTATTTACAGCAATGTCTAATCTTTTCCTTTTTCTTGAAACATAACACCCCCCCATCCCATCAGTGAAAATTGGTTGAGTTTTTACTATACGAATTTCTTCTCCTGACAATAAATGAAGATTTTCTTTCAAATCTTCAGAAGTTAAATATTCATTCCTTCCCTCTGGCCTACAACATGCATAATATGCATCCCCATTTCTCAAAATCTCGTCAATTTTTTCCGTATTAATATTCTCCCTACCATTAAGTAAAGCCGAATAAACAATGGCCGTAACAGCAATAGCCATACATTGCTTATTACGCCAATCCTCACAAAAAATTTCCGATTCCTGACTAATTGTGCCTGATGCTACACACGAAATAGTTGAAATATTTCGAACGAACCGCATTTTTTGTTTTTTTTTGTATAATTATTATTATTACGTATGTATATAATAATATAAAATAGAAATTGCTAATAAATTAAGTCAGTTAAATTTTTAGTTAATATTATTATATATAAGATGTGTGTATATATTAAATATATATTTTTAGTTTTTTTCCTTTTTGCGTGTATATCCGAATGTGTGGTGGTGTTATCAACTGAAATCAAAATTTTATTTGTATTAGGAAAATTGTTTTTCAAAATAGGTATAGGTAATAAAATAAATTAGAATAACTTAAACATAGATTGCGAAAAAAAATAAATAATAATATTATATAATAAACTTAATAATCTATAAGTTGATGGTCGGACAAAGTAATAATAATAAAATTTATTTAATAAATCAATAAAATTATTAGTTTACTTTAATAACTTTAAGGGATAGTTCTAATAGAATAGGATTTCTAAATATTTCAAAATCCTCTACAGAACGGTAATATAATTTTCCAGAGACGGCTATTTCAACTGTTTGTAATTATTATGTATTTATATATATATGTACATATATATGTATATTAAGATGCGGAAATATATACAGTAAAAGCTCCTTATTCGCACTTCCTTCATTCGCGTTTTCACTATTCGCGGATTCAAAAAAATTCGACCCAATTCCTATATTCGCGGCTAAAGATTTCTTTATTCGCAGATCTAATTGGTACATCGGTACATACATATGTATGTATTAATAAAAAGGATTCCAATAGGTATCCAACCCAATATTCTTTGTAAAAGCGTCGTCAAATGGACTAATAAAAAAATAAAATCGACCTTATTACAACTATGCCTAAAGTTTTGAAAAATCTTGGTGAAGGTTTAAGAATGGCAAATGAGCTTTGTGATTTCTTTATGAAAATTGATCCGTCAATTGGAACGAAGTCATATTTTTAAGAGACAAATTGCTAATGCCACTGCTGTATATGAGTCTCTGAATTAAAGGAGCTTTTACAAACTGCCAAGCAAGAAAAAAATACAAAATTCTTTAAACCATTTCCTAAGCCTGAAGATAATATAATTAATCAATATGGTCAAAAACTTTAATTAAATTGATTTTTTTATTTTGTCACCTAGGAACGTATCCCCTATAATCCCATATAAATTACCATTCCATATTCTCGGTCTGTCTGCGAATAAAGAGCTTTTACTGTACTCTATATTCCATAAGTTTATGGTCCGAAAAAGTAACAATAATATTATATTTATTTAATAAAATGATTTTACTTATTTTAAGGGATAGTTCTAATAGAATAGAATTTTTAAATATTTCAAAATCCTCTACAGAACGGTAATATATAAGTTTCTAGAGACGGCTGTTTCAACTGTTTGTACTTATAAATTAAAATGCGGAAATATATATTTTATATTCCATAAGTTGATGATGGTCGGAAAAAGTAACAATAATAACATGATTAGTTTTTTAATTATTATACTTTAAGGGATAGTTCGAATAGAATAGGATTTCTAAATATTACAAAATCCTCTACAGAACGGTAAAATAAATTCCATGTGTTTGCTCTTATTATGTATACATGCCAAATATTTTACATACCTTATTAAATTGCTTCCAGAAGATGATGATTATGATGATAATAATAATGATGATGATCTTGATTATGATGATAATAATGATGACGATGATGATGATGATGATGATGATGACGATGATGATAATGTTGATACACACACAAACACACACAAAAGGCAAAAAAGAATAAAACCAAAAACACAAACACTATACACCAAAAACACAAATTCAATTAAGTTAAACAGAATTTAAAATGGCAGAAAAATAATTTCATTTAATATAAATGAAGAAACTCACAATATATCAAAAGTCAAATTATTCTTTATGATAAAAATTATTTTTGTGGAAAGTCAAAAATGATTTTTACAGTTTCACGGTTGAACGTGCAATGAGAATTCAGAAGATGTAAATTTAAAAATGTAAAATTATGTACATATATGAAGTATACACATACATAATGTGTAAAATCTCCCCTCTAGTCAGAATTATTGGGAATAAGTAAAAGAGTACAGAGATAGAGAAAAATAAAGCACATGTAATATGTAATAACAGGTAGATAAAAAAAACATGACATTAAAAAGTCAAAGGTAATAAGTAAAATACAAAGAATAAGAAAAGGATTGGCCTTTCTCAAATACCAATTTAATGAGTGTAGAAAAGGGACAACATGATGAGACATGTTCCAGGTAGTTCGGCATGCATCGGAGGTAAGCAGAAAATGTTTCGGTCCCAATTCAAGCAGACGCTTGGGTGGTTTTCCCATGATCATGACGCCGTTATTTGTTTTGTACACAAAGTAATTACTTTGAAATGGTATAAATATGCAATATAAATAAACAGACGGCGTAAGGCAAGGCGAGGCGAAAAAACATTCAGAGGTGCATGCACTGTGTGTGGCTGTGTGTGTGTGTGTGTGTTTGTCCGAAAAATGCGACCGAGGTGTATTGGAATGTCACCACCCCCAGCTCCTCCCACGTGTTCCAATTATTTAGCTTGATTTCGCCTAACATGTGTACCTGTCTATAGGTAGATAGGTAGATATATTTTTTGACATTACGTTATACGTAAGTTTTAGGTTATCCATTTAAAAGTTGCGGCGGGGATAAATTTTGTTTAACAGAAAATTATTTCATGAGTGAAATATATTCAAAAGAAGGTCAAATTATATAGAATCTTTTGGGAGGGAAAAAATATTGAAAATTACCTAAGAAGAAAATGAAGGAAAACACGTGGTTCGAGGATACAAAAATATAATAAATTCGATGAAAACAAAAGTCCAACAATTGATTTATTTATAGTAATAAAAAAGGATATTAGGAATAAATGAAAGAATGATACATTAGAAAGTTGTGTGAGACTATTTGAATTTTTGTAAGATATACATATAAGAGAGAGGGGGTGCAGTGTGGAGAGGTTATAAAAAGATACGTACAATAGCATAAACAAAAAGCCATTGAAATTAGAAAAAAGAATGTGGGAAAATAAATTCGAAGAAAAAAGGGTAAATAATTAAAAAGGTGACATTGTTGCCCGGACCTGGTTTCGAACCTCCGATCCATGACACGGAAAATAAAGAAATAATTTATTTATTGTGGAAAAAGTGTTGGGAATTGGTGAAAGATATTTTGGGCTTTATTTTATAAGTAGATGCCTGATAATATGAGACTACCCGCACCCCGCTGGGGAATATTGGGGAGGGGATTTATAGGAGAGGGGGTGTGAAATAATTTTTTTTTTTTTTTCTCAAATACACAGAAAAATATTGTTAAAGATGATGAAAACAAAAATAGGAAAATATTTGCGAAAATTGAAAAAAAAATTTTTCCTCGAAAAATATCCATGGGGGGTAGCCTTGATTTCGCCGTGATTGAAGATAAAAAGTAAAATATCTCGGTAATTATAGAACGTAGCGTAATGTAGGTGGGCTTAAAAGAAGCGCCTTTGAGAATACTTAAATTAGGTGTTAAAGTGAACATTTAGTGAATAACAGTTTTTGAGTAAAATGAGAAATTGTTAAAAAAGTTTGAGTTTTAGTAATAATTTTTGTGCGAAAAAATGGACAAAGGTGGAGAAAAAAGAAGAGCAAATATTATTAGCCAACATGTTAGTGAAGAAGTGTGCGAAATTTGAAATGAAAATATTGATAAATGTAGAAACTGTGGGTGTTCAAAGTGAGAAAATGTTGGGTGGTTGCGAAAATTACCGCAGGTTAGTGGGATTTAATTGAAAAAATTGAATTATTTTTAATGGGGAAAGTGTACGGAAAAAATTTGAAAGAGATTTATGCTTGATTAAATGATATCATTCGTAGCCGAGTAGGATGTGTGGGAGAGGGGGTGCCATGGTGAGGGGGGGTGAAATGAGGGAACCAAAAATTAATAATAACATAGAAAAATAGCCCTATCTATAACAATAATGAAAGTGAAAAAAGTTTTTGCAAGAAATTAATTTTAAGGGGTGAAAAATATGTTGAAAAAGGAAAAAAGTAAATTTCTCCGTGGGTGGGTGGGATTGAACCTCCGTTCCCATTGTTCTTTATCCCATCCGCTTAGTCTACTGCACTACACAGGTCATTCGATTTGGTTGCTTTGAAATTTGATGTGTATCTGCTAGGAATGTGGTATTTTCATGGGTATGAATGCACTGTACAGGCCGAGTGTGCCGAGTGTGGCTCGGGGAAAGGGGTTAATTTGAAGGAAAGGTGAAAATATATTGGCATAAATTAATTGATTTATAATGGGGGAAATTATTGGGAATATGTGAAAGTAATATATGGAGGAATTGTTTAGAATGGGAGTAAATGCAGCGCGCTGAGGCATATGGAGGTGGTAGATTGGAGAAATTGATTGATTTATTGTGGAAAAACTATTAAGAATTGGTGAATGATATTTTGGGGTTGGATTTGTAAATGGATGCCTGATTACATGAGACCATCCGCACCCCGCTGGGGAATATGGGGGAGGGGATTTATAGGAGGGGGGGGGTGTGAAATTTTTTTTTTTTTTTCCAAATACACAGAAAATTATTGTTAGAAATGATGAAAACGAAAATGCAAAAAAAATTAAGAAAATCGAAAAAAAATTTGTACATCGAAAAAAATCCATGGGGGGTAGCCTTGATTTCGCCGTGATTGAAGATAAAAAGTGAAATATCTCGGTAATTGTAGATCGTAGCGTAATGTGGGTGGGCTTAAAAGAAGCGCCTTAGAGAGTACTTAAATTAGGTGTTAAAAAGAAAATTTAGTGAATAATAGTTTTTGAGTAAAATGAGAAAATGTTAAAAAAGTTTGAGTTTTAGTAATAATTTTTTTGCAAAAAACTGGAGAGGGTTAGTGAAAAAAGAAGAGCAAATATGAATAGCGAATATGGCGAATATGTTAGAGAAGATGTGTGCGAAATTTGAAATGAAAATATTGATAAATGTAGAAACTGTGGGTGTTCAAAGTGAGAAAATGTTGGATGGTTGCGAAAATTGCCGCAGGTTGGTGGGATTTAATCGAAAAAATTGAATTATTTTTAATGGGAAAAGTGTAGGGAATAGAAGAAAGTAATGTATGTAGAATTTGATAATAATGTTTGCTCGATTAAATGATATCATTCGTAGCCGAGTAGGATGTGCAGGGGAGGGGGCGCAAGGGTGAGGGGGGGTGAAATGAAGGAATAAAAATTTAATAATAACATAGAAAAATAGCCCAAGCTATAGCAATAATGAATATGGAAAAAATTTTTGCCAAAAAATTCTTCAGAAATGAGAAAATGTGAATTTCTGCATGGGTGGGTGGCTGGGTGGGTGGGTGGGTGGGTGGTAAATGGAATTTTGTTAAAAATGCTAATATCTCGGAAACCGTTGGTCGTAGATGATTTTAATGAAAATTTAACATATATATTCATATATATATGTTATCCGAACTAAGTATGGATATAGCATCGATTGGCATTTTCAAAAATGTAATATTACTAACTTTAAATAATGGGTGGAAAAATGAATTTTGTTAAAAATGCTAATATCTCGGAAACCGTTGGTCGTAGACGATTTTAATGAAAATTTAATATATATATTTATATATATATGTTAGCCTTACTAAGTATGGATATAGCATCGATTGGCATTTTGAAAAATGTACTATTACTAACTTTAATAATTTTCGAACAAAAAAAAAGCGAAATTGCTAAGTTTGGATGTAGTGATGGTAGTAGCATGTTATGGGTATCGTTGGAAAGGGGATGGAGTGTAGAGTGCGCTGGTGAACGCACGGTTGGTGAGAAGTGTGAAATGTGGGAGTTGTTGGTGAAAACGTGTTTTTTTAGTGGGGGAGGGGAGGGGGGTGGCACCCCTCAGAGGTGTGTCTCTGTAGCAGGAACAATAATCACTATCGTAAAAAGTTGCCTGTTGGTGAACGTTGGTGAAATCGTGAAAAGATCGTTTTTTGGGTGGGTTCCGAAAAAATTGAAACGGCTGTGGCGGAGAAGTTTATGCATGAATTGGAATAATTTTTTCACCAATCGATAGCTAAGAAAAAAGAGCAAATTTAGGCAGAAAGAATCATTCGAAAAAGTTCGAACAGTTCAAAGATACACACATTTGAATTGAGAAAATTGGTAATTGACGATGAAAATTTTTTGATGAAAATATTTTTAAAAAAAAACGACCCGTCAGACCTTTTTCGAAATAACTTAAATGTTTAGAGGGTTGATAGGTGTAATTGAGAAAAATATGCAAGTTCCTCTGGTCTGTCGGTTGGGGTGATTTATGTGTAAAAAAATGTGAAAAAATGAAAAAACTTGAATTAGTTAAATTGAAATAAATATAGTATAATAAAAGAATGAATGAAAGTTTAAAATGGTAAAGTACATAGAACATATGAGGGTATATGGGAAAAATATGAAAAAAATCGTAAGTACATAAGAAGTATATAATATGAAGTAAGGTGATTGGTAAATTTAGTGTGAAAATTGTGCGATTTTTTGAGAAGAAAGTAAAAGAAATGTGAAAGTGTCTATGATTTTCCTTAAAAATAGTAGTGAATAGCTATCGTTTGAGATATGAATGAAGATTGTAAGTGTTACGAAAGTGCCAGAAATAGGGTTTGAAAATTTGAGAAAATGCCCTAACTGGCCGGACAAAAAGTGAAAAAAAAAAATATTTTTGTATGAAAATGGAAAGAGAATAATAAGGGGCAAATATTTAAAGAACATAATTGTGCATCTAAGAAAAATAATTATAAAGTGCTAACAATACTCGAAAAAGAAGAAAATGATGATGAAAGTTGAAAGTTTGGGAGTAAATTTTTGTGGTGGAAAAAGGAAAAAAATTCGATAAAAAAAAACTGAGAAGAAGAAGAGCCAAAAAATGAAGAGTAGGAATAGTGCTCCCCCCAACGAAGGGGGGAAAAAAAAAATTAAGAAAATTAATTCAGTAGTGTAGGGAGAAAGTACGATTTAGGGAAAAATGCTGTTTAGCTTTATATATACGCTTTTTTTAGACTAGTATTCCGTTGTCTGTCCGGCTAAAGCCGGACTGGGGATACTGTAGTGGGGCAAAAATTCTCTTGTTTCCAAAGTACTCAAAATTATCAAGTAGAAAAAGATGCGCTACTTGAAAACACGACCATTATAATTGAATGAATAATTGATTGAATAAAAATACAATGTAATTTAATTTGATTAGTTTATCACGCATGCGGCGAATTTAGCACCCACTGAACAGGCAAGGAAGAATTACTTTTGTATATGAATCTTATAGGAAGGTGGTTTTTTGGATATGAATCTAATTACATTCTCACCAACGCCATCTACACTAAATTTATGTAGTAGAGAAAATTTTCTCAAGCTTCCAAAGTACTAAATAGACCAATTAGAAAAAGATCCGCCACTTGAAGAATAGTTTTTGTATATGAATCTAATTACATTCTCGCCAGCGCCGTCTATACTAAATTTATAAAAACTTAAAATCTGCAATATTCTGTCGTTGGAATAATATGACCACAAAAAAAATGGCGGAGTGAGGTCCGTATAGTGATAAGAAGAAAACGAAAATTTGATTTGATTACCTTTTCACGCATGCGGCGAGTGGGTGGTAACCACTGAAGAGGCAAGGAAGAATAGCTATTTTGCGCAATTAACAGGAAAGGTATTATTTCGCAAAGGCTGAAAAATTTCGATTTGTATATATTAATAGGCTTAAATTTGGATATGAATCTCATATAAAAGTGGTTACACTTAATTGAACTTGCCCGCTAACCTGTCAAAGCATGGGTTAGTTTCTTTTGTTCTAAATTTTAACGTGATGATTTAAACAAATGAGAGAGTAGGCGGAGCCTATTCCATTAAAACAAATTTCCAATTGAGCTAATCTTTCAAATAAGGATTGTTACATTCTCACCAACACCATCTGCGCTAAATTAATAAAAACGTAAAATCTGCAATATTCTATTATTCCAAGAATATGACAACACAAACAGATTAACGAATATCTAAAATACGGCAGGTGGAAAAATGCACTACCTATACAGTTTAGGTACATTGTACATTCTGCAAAATAAAATAAATGCGATTGTACAATTAATTGAACTTGCCCGCTAACCTGTCATAGCATGGGTTAGTTTTTTTTGTTCTAAATTTTAACGTGATGATTTAAACAAATGAGAGAGTAGGCGGAGCCTATTCCATTAAAACAATTTTCCAATTGAGCTAATCTTTCAAATAAGGATAGTTACATTCTCACCAACACCATCTACGCTAAATTAATAAAAACGTAAAATCTGCAATATTCTATCATTCCAAGAATATGAACAACACAAACAGATTACCGAATATCTAAAATACGGCAGGTGGAAAAATGCACTACCTATACAGTTTAGGTACATTGTACATTCTGCAAAATAAAATAAATGCGATTGTACAATTAATTGAACTTGCCAGCTAACCTGTCATAGCATGGGTTAGTTTTTTTTGTTCTAGATTTTAAGGTGATGATTTAAACAAATGAGAGAGTAGGCTGAGCCTATTCCATTAAAACAATTTTCCAATTGAGCTAATCTTTCAAATAAGGATTGTTACATTCTCACCAACACCATCTACGCTAAATTTATAAAAACGTAAAATCTGCAATATTCTATCATTCCAAGAATATGAACAGCACAAACAGAATACCGAATCTCTAAAATACGGCAGGTGGAAAAATTCACTACTTATTCAGTTTAGGTACATTGTACATTCTGCAAAATAAAATAAATGTGAAATGTGAGTACCCGAAAAAACCTACATCCAGAGATAAATAAAAGAATCGCAAAGCCAAGTTTAATGTCATAAGTCGCTTCGATTATTTGCTCGTAGCATCGAAGTCACGATGTTTGACATCGCCATCGCTCAACATTGATGTTTCGATGACCGGCAGCTTAATTACCAACATTATTTTCTTTAAATTCCTTGCGCTATGAATAATATTGAGGTATTTTTGATTTGAATCCCTTAATATAAAGATTCTCTTTGGGATATTGCAATCTCTAGAAAAGGTCACCCATTTCGGTAGTGTTTTGCGCAATATGTTTGCCGTTACGCAATGGCACAGAATACAGGCAGATATAGTGCGATTTTCTTAGTATTTTTGATGGATCGCTGCAGCTGAATTTTTGGCCGCTTCTGAGAATTTTCGATGTTGGGTTTAATTGCTTACGCTCTAGCCCAGAATGCACGTGCACGCACCTCACAAATTCCGCCCCTGCAATTCGCTAACAGTATATTGGGTCGTCTGTTTGGAGTCGTCCTAAACCATTTGCACACTTTCCTGTAGCCGTTATAGATTCCTAGTAAAACAACATTTTTTCTATGAATTTCGTGCCTCCTCCTTCATCTTTCCGAACACTTAACCAAAAAATAAGAGGACAGTTCACGCGCTCGACGATATGAAACGTGTGTCAGTGACGTCTTTATTTTCATACAAAACGACGCTAATTCCGCTAATTCCGGGCTAGACCGTACGAAATTGAACCCAACATCGAAAATTCTCAGAAGCGGCCAACATTTCTGATGCGGTGATCCACCAAAAATTCGTAGAAAATCGCGCTATATTATTTGCCTGTATTCTGTGCCATTGCGTAACGGTAAACATATTGCGCAAAACACTACCGAAATGGGTGACCGTTTCTAGAGATTGCAATATCCCAAAGAGATTCTTTGTATTAAGGGATTCAAATCAAAAATACCTCAATATTATTCTTAGCGCAAGGAATTTAAAGAAAACAATATTGGTAATTAAGCTGCCGGTCATCGAAACATCAATGTTGAGCGATGGCAAATAATCGAAGCGACTTATGACATTAAACTTGGCTTTGCGATTCTTTTACTTATCTCTGTATGCAGGTTTATTCGGGTACTCACCCATAAGCGGTGCCCTTAATTGGATAGCGCATCGACAGAAAATTACTCAAAAAATTCGCGCTCGTCCCATTTGCGAGATATTTAATTAAGTATTTAGTGCTTTTGCAGTACAACATCGATGTTAAAAGTACGATGATCGGACATCGATACTTAGCTACAGATGTTAACATTATGCTGACATTTCGTAACATCGATCATTCCTAATTTCAGCGAAAATTTAACCAATTTCATTGCGCCAAAACGGACCACATTTTCTTTATTTATTCGAGAAACTCGGACATGGACAGGCGAGAAACCCGTAAACACGGAAAAATCGGGTGCGAATAGACACTGCCTAATAATAATGGACTACCCAGGCTGTTGGATTTGGTTGCTTTAAATTTGGATATGAATCTGATAGGAAAGTGGTTTTTGATTAATTTGAAGTACTGTTAGTAAGAAATGTGATATTTTATTGGTATTTCGTTACACATGGGGAGGGTAGTATTTAATAAAAGAGTAATAATTGAGAAAAGTAACTAATTACAGAAGTTATTAAGAGAAATGTGGAATGTACGAACGAATGGTATGATGACAGTGGGAAGGAGGTTTTTAATGAAAATATCATGCTGTTCGTAAGAAAAGTGATATGATATGGGTATGTAAAAGACGGGGGAAGTAAGCTAGCATGTTGAAATAAAATAATATTTGTATATATTTGGATAAAAATGACTAATTTTTGTGAAAAGATGGTAAAAAGTGGGTTTTTGATGTTTTTTTAGAAAAGTACTATTAGTAACAAAAAAAAAATTAGATAAATGGATTCCGAAGAATTTATGTGAATTTTGAAGACCTTAGCGAGGTGTGTAGAGTTGATAGTTTAGAAGTTAGTATAATATATAGTATTAGCAACAATAATGAGTTGAGATTAGCATAGAAAGATTGGGAAAGGGTGACAGATTGCGAATATGCAAAAAAAAATGAAAAAATCGAAAAAAAATTTTTTCATCCGAATTCATAGCCGATAGATAGCCTTGATATCGCCGTGATTATGGAGAAAAAGTGAAATATCTCGGTAATTGTTGAACGTAGCGTAATGTGGGTGGACTCAGAAGAAGCGCCTTGGAGAGTACTTAAATGAGGTTTTAAAATAAAAATGTAGTGAATAATAGTTTTTGAGTAAAATGGAAAATTGTTAAAAAAGTTAGAGTTTTAGTAATAATTGTTTTGCAAAAAAACGGATAGGGATAGAATAAAAAAAAGAGTGTTAGCAAATAGAACACATGTGGGGCCTAGTTTGTGGGAAATTTGGAATGAAAATATTGATAAACGCAGAAACTGTGGCTGTGCAAAGTGAAAAAAGTTTTTTCGGTTCCGAAAATCACCGCAGATGGTGAAAAGTGGGTTTTTGATTTTTTTTTCGAAAAGTACTATTAGTAACAAAAAAAAAATTAGATAAATGGATTTCTAAGAACTGATGTGAATTTTGAAGACCATAGCGAGGTGTGTAGGGTTGATATTTTAGAAGTTAGTACAATACATCATAGTATTAGTAACAAAAATGAGTTGAGATTAGAATTAAAAGATTGGGAAAGGGTCACAGATTACGAATATGAAAAAAAAATGTGCAAAAAGAAAGTATTTGTATGGGAAAAGAGGAAGGAAAGTTTTGGTTAAAGAGATGTGTAGGCATGATATTTTAAAGTTGCAAAAATTCATAGTATTAGTAACAATAATGAGTTGAGATTAGCATGAAAAGATTGGGAAAGGGTGACAGATTGCGAATATGCAAAAAAAATGGGGAAAAAGAAAGTATTTGTATGGGAAAGCGATCGGAAAGTTTTCGTAAATTGGCTTCTGTATGGCTTTTGTTTACAAAAAGAGAGCAAAGCACCGCATCTTGTGGTCTTTTGCCGTCGAACGATGGGAATTGGGAGAAAATTGGTTTTTGAGTGAAAAAAGGTGAAAGTTTGAGAGGTGGTGGAAAAAAAAAAATATATTCAATTTTCTTCGAATCTGAACTAATAGATTGGGAAAAATGTGTAGATTTGCAGAAAAATAGTGAGTATACGGAAAGCCTCCATATAAGAAGCGGAAATAAGTGTAGAGTTGAAAAAGGGGTGAAAAAAGGTGAAATCGGGGGCGCACATACAGTTGAATAGATGTAGTATTATTAACAAAAAGTATATAGAGTGAGCGAAGAAAAGTTGGAGAAGGGTTTAGCGCGTCGAATGGTTGTAGAGCGGAGGGAATAGGAGAAAGGGAAGTAGTTGAAAAGAATAAGTTTAGTTGGGAAAAAAGGGGTGGAAAAAGTTTGTATGGGAAAAAAAAAAATCGTAGTATTAGTACTAAAAATATGGGGATAGTTTTTGATTTTTTTTTGATTTTTTTCACGAATTTAGAGCTATTTTGGGAGTTTGTGGGATGAGCAGTTTAGCCAGGGTTCACTCTAGAAGTGAAAAGGCTGTTTAGCTTTATATATATTAATAATTATTATTATTAATAATGTCTAAATGTCTAATGTAACTATTGTTAAATCAATTTTTATTCATGTTCAAAATGCGAACACCATCCGATTGCGCCATACATCGTCAAAAAATGTATTCCTTAATTTCTGACATTAATTTTCCGTCCAGTTTCGAGTTTCGATACTTTCGAGCTATCGGCTGGTCGAGTCAATGAGGTTTCAGCTTTAATGTGCGGCCGAAATAAACCTGAATTTAAATTTTGTACTGAAATGCTGGTGCCACCAAACTGGTTTTATTTTTATTTAAAATCCAATAATTTTTGTAATGAGCTATCCCAGTTTGCAAGCACAATGATGATCATATGAGGGGACAAAAGCTCAAATTCCCATAAAATGAGGTCATGTTTTCACAAAAAAGTCAAAATAATAACTAATATTTCTTACTAATTGTATAAAATTAACAAAAAATGTCAGAATAATTATGTATTTACAAACTTGCCATGTTAGCATGTTTGGGTCAAGTCAAGAATTCGATTAGCTCTAATAAACCAGAACTTTTAAATTTCGCACGCGTGTATAAGTCCGGTTGCAATGCAATATAGATATCGTATCTAATATTGTTCTAAATCCAGCATGGAGGACGTCCCAAGATGATGGATAACCTTTTTTCTCACATCCCTTTAATATGGGCAGCAAATAAAAGGGTACGACGAGTACCAATACGGCGGACATAAATTTTAACTTCAGCACAGAGATAGAGTGTGATGGCCCAATTAGAGACGTGAAGTATAATTAATTAAGTATAAGTTTAATTTTAATTCTAGGAGTTAATTTGAGGGGGTGAGTTGGGAAACGAAACCCAAAATCATTTTCAAGGTCAACCACGAATTCAAAAATATACTTATGTATATGACATACCCGGCGTTGAAGTACGGGTGATAATATACAACGAATATTTTCCTGAAGTGGAGAATTTCGCTTTCCAATTGAGTGTAATTTCGTACTTCCACTTGAAACGGTTTTTCATTTAAATATGAAAAACAAACCATGTTTTGGGTCACTCCAAAATAATGGTGTTGATTACAAAAATCATCACTCCGCCTCTGCATCTATTATGTAGCTGATGATGACACTACAATACAAATTTTAATTTCATTTTCCCAACATCAAATTTATTTTCAAAAGTTCGAATAGGAATCCGTGCCAATGTCTCAAACCCAAAATCTCTAACCCAGTAATTGGATCGTTTATTTTTGATACTCATGCAGAGCGAATGAAAAAACCACAGCTAAATTTCACAAATTTCAATTCAAATTTTCCGGCCGCCATCGTTATTCCTCAATTTAAAAATAATGATTTCGAGACTACGTAGGTCGACCCTCCCTAAAAAATTGTGGGCTTAAAATCTAATCTTTTAGGCAGAATATATATTAACTGGCATACAGTAATAAATTGTTGACAATAACGTTTTATAATTTTTGGGATGGGCCGTACTAACTCGGGCCTCCCTTGGCTACGCTTATGATTATTATTGATACCTATACTATAGTGAAAGAAGATATGGTTGAAATATAGCATCATGGAATGAAGTTGTATCTGCGGAGTTTATTTTTTGGTGTGTCTTATATGTAACCCTTTAAGTCAACTGCTTAAAGTTAACCAATAATTTTGCATTTATTTATAGCTTCCCCAAGGAACACCATCCACCCAAGCGAAACCACTCATGATTCATGTATTTGTAAGATTTGAAAGCGGCAAACGCCTTCACCCAAGATGAGCACCTCCACAAAGTGGATTCGACACGTATTACTCACTGATAGGGAAGGTATTCCCAGCGATATAAAGCCTAGTGAAATCGGCTATGGACATGACATGATTTTAAAATATTCCGCCTAACGTGCCAATAAAACGCACAGTTCACATAATTAGGTTTCCGCCTGGCAGACGTCACTCTTTCGGCAGGAGTTCCTAGAATAAATTAAATTTTCGCCGGAGAAAGTCAAATTCCTCGGAATACCTACCCGGAGTTAGAATGAAACTAAAAAAGGAGTCTGTAGTTTGATTTGAACCCGTCCGGGTTGACTAGAAAATTTGATGAAGACATCCATCAAATTTTGCAAGCCATTTCTCCAAGTTCGGATGGGTGGTCCATCAATCTCGAACGGATCTCATAATATCGTATGCCGGAGGCAGCGAGAAATATGCCCACATTAATTTCGGGTCGGTCGCTGTGCCTCGCCGGATTGACTCGGACACATCTGGCCACTTCCAACAAAAATTTGTTATCCCAATCACATTTAAATAAAATTTAACAGGATATTTATTTCTGCATAAAATATTCGCTCCAGACAACGGCCGAGCGCACGATGCGATCAAGGGCGAGAATTTTTCCAACCCTTTTAAATAGCAAACAGATGGGTTTGAATAATTTATGAGGCCGGCTAGGCATTAAGGGTTTGAAGATGTTGGAGCTGCGGAGCGTTAAGAACTCTTAGACGAGGGCGCTATCAGCCCGTAATGGAGAACCTCGTTTTAATGCGTGAAAATCTCTAAAAAGTTTCATTCATGATATTAAAATCAAATCTGTAAACGGTTCCCTAGCCCTCATCCGGCCCGGCCCACTCAAAGCTTTCCTGATTTATTCGAAGTCAAACGTATCTATGAATTACCATATAAACCGACAGAGTTCCTGTTTTAAGTGGGTTTGTAATTCACCTTTATACTACTGAATGAACTACTGCAATTTCGAGTCGTTTTTTCCATTTAAAAGAGCTCTTGCTGAACTTAACTTTGCTAAAACACAGAGCCGTCATCAGTCTATAAACAGATTTTTCGATGGGACGCAGCCGGTGCTATGTCCTCTTAAAAATAAATCTTGTGATTTGAATAATTAATCAAATCCCACGACTCTGCTGCCCATGAGCGAAAACCGCAATCAAATGCATTGAATTCATCAACTGTGTTTATTAGTGCTATTGACAGCTCTTTTGGGTGGAAACTGTGCATGCGGAAATTTCCACTCGACGATTTGCAAATTATTACATTACCGTTAGTTATGCCAAGCTAATTGAGCTCCTGACGTAATTGGCTGGTTAAAAATGGGCCTGCGTTTATTTGCGAATGAATGCTCATCCAAATTGGATTTCAGAATAGAATCAAAAATTAACAACGATAATATAGGAAATTATTCTGTCAAGTAAAATGTTTGTGATTTTGAATTTCGAAATTTTTTTGTGGTTCTACATAGTGTACACACAATAATTGCTGAGTAGAATTAATTCACTGCAATTAAATCACATCACACATATACATACATATCTATATATAAATATATATATATGTTATATATGTGGCATTCTATGCCAAATCACCGACCGTCTTCGATTTTGTTCATTTTTTTATATGTTTTAGTACGTATTAAAAGCAGCTTGCACACCAATTTTCAGCCTTTTATTCCAAACTGTTATTTATTTATTTATTTAATAGTTATGGGTATATTACAAGAATATATATAAGCATGTGTATCATATGATACTTGTCCGCTTCCCATAGTATTACAATTATAAAATACAAAATAGAATTTATAAAAGACTTCAAAGAAAATATAAAATTTAAAAAGAAAAATTATATAGAACAGAAATATTCATCTTACATAATAAGGGCATTTTTCTAAGTTTGAGTACTAAATTAGTGACATGCAAATCCCACTTCAAGTGACAATCAAAGATTGTTCCTAGATATTTAGCTTTATTTGTTCTTTGTATATATTTTGAGTCATTATTTATTTTACATTTTATCTCCTTGAAATCAGGGATGCTTTCACGATAGCAGCCAAAAGGCATTATTTGCGTCTTTTCTAAATTTAAAGTTAATTTGTTTGAATTAAACCATTTTACCATTACTTGGATTTGGATGTCATCTACTATCTCTTTTTGAAGCAATTCCCAGGTTTTGCCTGTGTACAATATTGCTGTGTCATCCGCATATGATATAACTTTACCTCTAGCTGTACAGTTGTTTATATCATTTATATATATTATAAATAATAGTGGTCCAAGGATGGATCCCTGGGGTACACCTACATTAATTTTCTTTTCTACACTTATGTGTTCACTTGCTTTTGTTTTTTATAATCCTTTGAGATAAATAACTTTTTATTAAATTATTAACTAAACCTCTTAATCCTAATTTTTCTGATTTTTCTAATAGTATTGTGTGGTTGACAGTGTCAAAAGCTTTACTTAAATCTATAAACATTGCCATACAAGGAGTTGTGGTTTCTAACCATAACCATATGAGCTCAGTTAGCTCTATCAAAGCTTTATTAGTTATTGAGTAATAGATTTTTTTAAATTTTTAGGGAAAATTTTTTCAAGTAACGATAGACTAGTAATAAATATCGATAACAAATTAAAGTGGGGTAACACTTTTTTCGTCTTTGAATATAGTTTCAGAAAAAATAAAAGAAAATTATTCGAATTAATTATCAGTTAGTCATTAACGTTTAAATATTAAAATCGACATTTTCAAAAAGTCCGACCTCTTCGATATTTTTTTTTTAATTTTCCAAAATTCTACTCTATATCGCGCAACTTTTAGGTCGCAGTTCGAGATGTGATCATAATTTTTTCTATTTTTTTTTAATATGCAAATTTTAATTTTTTTTCAATAAATTGCCGTGCGTTAGTCTCGCAGAAACTCGAGAACACCTCGACCGATTTGGATGATACTTTTTTTGTTTTGTTCGCCTCAATAGTGGGGTGGTTGTGTGAAAGAAAATTCGAAAAAAAACCCAGAAGAAACGCCGGAATCGAAAAAATCGTAATTTGCGTTTTCTATAGGACCCGAATTTTCCAACCTCAAGGAATCTTGATGAAAAAGGGCAATTGGAGGTTTTGGGGTCACTGATTTATTAATTTATTTATTCATGTGACAACAGGTATACATCAACCATCTGACATTACAAGTAATCAATAGTAAAACAGTAAATAAGTATGTATATAAATGTATAAACCAAGCTAAAAGATAATCAAAATTAAGCAATTATTTACTATTTATTGCACGTCTAATAGATTCTTTTGATAAGTTAAAATTAATAAGACAGAAAACATCGTTGTAATTCCTGGCATTTATGGGATTTATAATCTACCATCAAAAGTTTGGAATTCAAGATGGTGGATCAATATGGCGACCAAATAAATCAAACTTCAAGAGATTGCCCTGTTAATCCGCACTAGGGAGTTATCGGGGTCACTGAATTCGAATAAGCTATCAAAATTTCCAAATATGAGATCACTCCCACCCCTCTGGGTGGGGATTTATTTATAGTAAGAAAAGTATTAGGAATTAGTGAAAGTAATGTATTTTGTGTATTTTGTACGAGTTTTTAGGAGAGGCAGTGCAGCATGGAGGGGTTGTGAAATTAAAGAACACCAATTTAATATTATCCCGGGCAACGCTGCGTTCGGGAAAGCTATTTTTATAAACATATATCAGAAATGAACATCACAATGACTCGCCTCGTGGTTTGATTCTCTTATGACAAATTTCATGAAAATAGTCATGATGTGCCTAACTTTGATATATGTACATATCCACATATACATATAATACATTTATCGTCGACATTAGCATTACCCAATGTGTACCACGTAGAGGTTCTCGAGTCGGATTTCGCACATCATGTTTGGCCAGAAGGACGCTGCGACTCGTCACTTTCGCAGTATTTAAAGACTCCAAACCGTCTTGGCTTGGTATGTCTATCCTTCGAACACTCGGGGATAGTTAGGATAAAGGTACTTGTGGGAGACGTTGAGTGAGTTCAAGACTCATAAGTACTTTTCAGGTGATCAATTCGATGACTTTGAAGATTTGTACTGTGAGCTGAGTAGTCTCATGATTGAGCAGTTAAAAACAGTGCATCTTGCACCGATCGAAGTAAATTTCTTGTGAATACTTGAGCCACAAAATAATACCGATGGTTGTGAGCACTCTCATTACCACATATCAAAATTAACCCATTCTCTGGAAATTATGAATCATGGACATCTTTCTTTGATCTTTTGAAGCAATTGTGCATAACAACTTGCAGATCAGTAACGTGTAAAAATTGCACTACTTAAAGACTAGTTTAAGTGGAGAAGCAGTACAACTTGATGCTAATTATAAAACTGCCAGGCACCTGCTAAACTATCGGTACCAAAATCATGTTTTAGTAAGCACGCAATTACAATTGTTAACGCCGCCACCTTCTCACACTCTGGAAACATCCACCCTCATATTCTCATAACGAAATAATGCAAGGAGATAATATGTAGTTCAATAGGAAGCAAAACCAAGTTCTCGATTCACTCCTACCGACCTATCAATAATAAAATTATGTACTGTATTTTTAGAAACCACTTTAGTTCTTTAGTATTAAGTGAATTTGATCGAAGTACAATACTAAAGGCTGCCTTCAACAATTTGGATGCAGGAAATGTGATAATCGCCAAAATACGTTACCACATGTTGGAAATGACCAGACATCAATCCCAGCTCCAGCCACTTCAAATGAGAACCAAATTCCACGTGTATTTTATGTAGGGAACCAAATTGATAAGTAACTTACATACCCAACCATCAACAGCACAAATTGTCTTGCTAGCAACCGCTCTCATTAATGAATATTCACCTTCACCAGGGCCACAATAAATGATGGAGAAGGGTGATGAAAAATAAAAAAATCAATTTAAAAATCTATCGTTGCAATATTGACATGCCGCGTGCCGCGCTGATCCACACCATACATACATATGTATGTAGTTACTGATGTCGATGGCTGGTCGGACGGTTGACGAACTCTCTGATTACAGCGTATTAACATAATCAGAAACTTATTCTTAAAGATAATTACATAATAATAAGTTGAGCTTTCCAGTTTTAGTTTTCATTGCCATTCCCCATCACAGCTGTATATATCCTTATTTCAGTTATCATAACCCCAAAATTTCAAGTGCAAAAGTAAGTGAAATATTTGGAATACAATAAATTAATGGCAGTACCTATTTGCACCCTTTGTGTACCCATGTGTGTACACATACGGACACACGTTGAGTGCAAATAAGCATTTCCTAAATTAATTCAAACCAGAGCCTGACAACAAACTTGAGAACCTGAATTGAAATGAGCCAAATGATTACACATCAATTCTCGTGAATACCCCACCCCGCCCACACCTTTTATTTTTTGTTAACTTTAGTTAAATTTCCGAGCTGAGTGTCAAGATCACATCATTAGTTATGCATCGCAAAATCAAACAACCACAGATTTCATTCGAGCCAGATTTGAGACTTTCTTATTTGATCACCTGTCGACACACCACGTTCTAACGTCCGTCTACATAATATGTTTAATTTCCACTTTAGGATTTTCAAATAAAAAATTAAACACTGAAATTATTATAGTTGATCAGAATCTAGTCAATACTTATTTAACAAGACTTTCTTAATTTTTTGTTCTAGCAGAATCTTATTTGCTGTCTGATGCACACTGACTTTGCCTTCATTTGCAATTCATATTTTATATTATTAAGATGACTACGTGGGCGTCTCATATCGGAAGATGCTTGGGGAAGGGCACTCGAATTTGATATTCAAAACACTTCACAGAAAATGCGACTACACAAACCGTTTAATTGATATTATTTGATATATTTTATAAAGGATGCATGCGAATCTAGCTGCACAAAATTTAGGTTATGATCATGTTTTAATTTTCGGTCAATCATTCTCACTACGACAGTTAGATACTTTCGAACATGTCCTGGGATAAATTAGCTTATCATAACATCATAATTTCTACAGAAACATATGTGGTAACGTGCGTAGAGCCCTAAGCCTTTATATAAAATTAACATTAATTTTATTAACAAAGAAATAAATTTGCGTGCCCATTAAAAGTGACAGGTGCTAACAAATGGTACGGTAGAAACTCCTGGCTCACTGACCAAAGTTTTTGGTTTTAGAATAATTTAAAGCGGATTATAGACCGGCCAAACAACGTTGATTAACTTTTAAAAGATTTAGCTTAATAGCATCTTAGTAATACAAAATTTACAACGGATACACCTTAGAGCGACGTAATCTAGTGCTATAAATACCTTCCCAAACCTAATCATTATGCGTAATATTAGTGAAGGCTACCCTTGTATTAATTGGATTCTGAATTAAACCGAAACAATGCTTGCGGAAACATATATCAATCCGTACAAAGCCTTATGGATTCAACCGGGTTCTTCTGATCACCATTTCCTATCGCAATGCCTTCATCCTAAAATTCAGGTAACAAAAGCTCAATGAAATACATAGTTCCCATTTTCTAATTTTCTCTAATCCGTACATTAACCAAACCGGCTTGGCTGAGCGTAGCCTCAACTTGTGGTTCGAAGGGCTATAGTGCGGCTCAAAGAAATTCGCTATTGTGATGGTTGATTTAGGTCTGATGTCATTAGTGGCTTATGTTAAATTGATTTCCCTCCTTTTAATCTGCCCGCCGCACTCCGCCCCCGGCTCGGAAAAACCAACAAGGCCTGAGTCAAAGAGTGATTGGATTATGCCGAGTGTGTGCAGTTTCTCTTCAGTTTTCCACTTTTTGCTTTTCAAGATGATTGCGTATGCAATAGTTGTTTGGTCCATAATTGAATTCATGTTCTAGGGAAATATATACATACATATACCTTTATGTTGTGCCTGTGCACAAGTTTTAATTAAGTTGCTTTATATCACAAGCTCTTCAAGTGCTCTATTCGGTTACGATTGGCTCCTGTTCTTACTGCGAGTAAAAAAACTTCGACATGATCGCCCTCACGTTCTTCTCAGCCCAAAAAATATGTAAAGTTCCCCCCATGTATATGATAATCCTTGCTTCCCGTCAACAGCTCATAAATTAATTCCGTCCTGTCGTTTCATCAGTTTCCTATTGAAGCCCTAACATGTAATTAAAGCCAACACTTCAGAAATATCAACACGGCGAACAACTGCAAGCACGAAAAGTTGCTTTTCTGGCATGGAGCCGAATTACCATAAATGATAGCATTGCTAACGATGCTCACCGTCGGATGCGGAGCGCACTCAGAATTTGAATTTGCAAGAAACAATTTGCATTTGTTCAGCAGAGTATGATGCCACCTCAGTTTTGCATCCCGCAACTGCGAACCGCCGCCGGTGAAATGTTGACTTCAAGTCGGAGCTCTTAAGCCAAAGTTAACAAAAGATTAGAAGCGAAAATGGCAGTCTTGCAGTAAAATTCAAACGTTCATCGGAGCGCATTGTCTTGAATTTATTACAGTTGCGATGAAAGCTGCATGTTATAACTTCTCGATGGAATCGCACTAAATGAAAAGCTTTGTTAGTGTTCCAATTTCCCGAATGGAAGAGGCCACTAATAAATTAAGTGCCCACTTTTAAATGTAACAGATCTAATCGCAGCTAAGCTTGCATTGGATGTGTTCCACTAAAAAAAAAATTAATTTTGGATAAATATATACGGGAACTCCGGCAGATTCTATTATTATAATTTTCTAAGTTCGAACTTATTTACACATTGTTAGTGAGTTAGGAACATTTGGTTTTTATTTTCTAAGCCTGCTGCAATTTTGTTTCATTTACATATTTTAAAAATTCATTAATTTTGTTGTTTGTTGATGTATTCTAATTGAAGAATTTATTTATGTGCGATTAGTCCGTTCAAACTAATTGAAATTTTATTTTATTTTATAAACATAATCGAATATAAAACATAAATAAATAAATAAATAAGTAATTTATAATTCTTCAATTACTACACTGAGAGACATAAGAATCGTCAAATGAAAAAATATGCATTGTTGACATGAAATTTATGAAAATCGAACATAAAATTATTAACCTAATTTACTTAAATAAAAGATGTTTGGATTATTTTGTTGAAATCCTGCATAATCGAGTAATCATTGAATTTATTTCCTTCAATGCCACATTAAATAAGAGCGTCTACGGAATAACTAGGAGTTGATGAATGTATCGCTCTAGATTTCCGTAAGTGGATAGAGGGATCCTTTTTCTTTGATGCATTGGCATGAAGGATTCGTAGTCCAGTCAAATTGTTCTCTCTGCCTCTAAACCGTCCACAATAGAGCTGTCAAAGGCCAATGGGGGATTGTGGTGGGGTTAGAAAAGCTTAAATTTGAGTTTGTGTAGTCACAGACCTTGAGCTTTCTCCACAATGGTTATTAAGTACAGAAAATCGTTTTTTATAAATATCTCATCTTTTAGATATGCAAGATCAAAAATGTAAAGAGTTTTTTAGATCTCGAAATTCTCTACAAATTTAGATATATCACCTTTTTTCGTAAATTTAAGACTTTTAAAGATATAGCGGGAAAAAAGGTTAAAAAATTATGAACAAAAATTGGTTTTTCGCATATATCTCATTTTGGGTGACTTATCATCCCTCAAAAAAAAAAATTGAAATTTTTCTAAGAAGAAGTGTTGATAGGAAAAAACGGGTCTGAGAAACATTTCTTGTACAAAAGACCTTAAATATAATCTTGAAACCCAGCAACAAAAAGAACTGATATATGTGAATATTACAAGAAAATAAGATTTTCACTGATAAGTGAGTTGGAGGAGGAGGATGCATTACACGTCAACACGAGAGAGACAGCAAAAGAAACCAACGATTCTCTTCAAGCCTATCAACAGCCTGCTTTTGCGTACACATACATACTTGTTACAAAATAAATTATGAAATTAAAATTAAAATGTTTAATTTGATCACTTTTGTCACATCCCTTAATACTAACACCTTCAATTCTGACATCATGAAAGTCCTGCCTACTTGCCTGCTGACAGTAGTGGCATAACTGCGGAGTCGCATGTTTTTTTTATCTAATTTTCCTTTTCTTTGCTATTATTTTATCAATTATTTCAATATAATTCTTCAGTTTATCGCGTCAAAATATAAAGTCCACAGCAAATAAAATGTTGTTCTCTTATTTTGAACTTTTATTGTTATTTAATCAATTAATTTAATAAAATTCTTTATTTTATTGTGTCAATTAAAAGTTTTCTGGAAGTACTGCCAGTGCTATTGCAGTTTATCTGTTAAATGGTCACTGAAATACTTTGAATATGAAATTGAAATACTTTAAAATATATGCTTGTCTCTCTCGGTATCATTCTATACCTTTGTGGGCTCCTTCCTGAGCGAACTTATTCTACGTACTATCTAAATTTTTAGGTTTCGCTAAAATTCAGAAGATTGAGAAGCGCAGGCGTGGCCTATTGCATTAAAACAAATTTTGTGAAAAAACGTCGATGCGGTGGGCTCAGTACAATTCAACCCAATAGAGCCCCCGAAATAGTGATAAGAAGAAGATGAAAATTTAATTTGATTACTTTTTCACGCATGCGGCGAATTTACCACCCACCGACCAGGCAAGGAAGAATGGCAATTTTCCGCAACAAACAGCAAAAGTATTATTATTTCGCGAGTGTGATGTAAGGAAAAGAGAACAAAGGGTTCTTGCTTGATCTACTGCGATGCTTTGCACCGTGAAATACTCACAGCGTAAAAAATTAAAAATATTGTCCGGATAGACCGTTGGATCGAATATAAAAATGGGCCCTGTGAAATCCTCTCACTGCAATTCTATTATATTCTGCACGTTCTAAACTTGTCCATTAAATTGCATAGCAGGCGATGCAATTAGGAGGTACAAGAGCACGGGATTACCACTACCACCACATCTTTCTTAGCTTTAAAATAGCAATTGCTACATTCTCACATACATTTATAAAAATTAATACTGCAATATTCTGTCATTGTAATAATATGAACACAAACAGAATACCGAATCTCTAAAATACGGCAGGTAGAAAAATTCACTTCCTATTCAGTTTAGGTACATTGTACATTCTGCAAAATAAAATAAATGCGATTATACCATTAATTAAACTTGCCCGTTAACCTGTGATAATATTGGCCCTACTCCATGGGTTAGTTTTTATTGTTCTATATTTAAACGCATTTATAAAGATTCAGATGATGTGATGATTTCAACAAATGAGAGAGTAGGCGTGGCCTATTACATGCAAAAGAGTCGATGCGATTTCTGAACAATCGGAAGTAGCGGATGTCTGAACAATTCAGGAAGTCTGAACAATTATTCAATCTTTTTAAAATCGAATAACACGAATAACTTCTGAACCCCGCGACGGACGTGATTGATTGAATTTTTTTTGTTAAGATTATTTTTTGTCGTCTGCCCAATATCGTTATCGATTTGTTTCAACAAGTAGATAATCAAATCTATGAGAACTTAAACACGAAAAATAACGATCTTTTCTCTCAACTTCGCGTAATAAGTCTTTACTTAGGCGCAGAAAAAAAAATCTCTAGTGCTCAAAGTTGCACAATCGGTGCAAAAAGTGGTTATAAAAGCTTCCAATTTCAGCCGATTGCAGCCCATAAAGACGGAGAAGTTAAAGATGTAGTGTACCGAGATGGTATACAATATTTTCAGGAAAGATTCAGTTTGCTGAATCCCCCTCCTGAATCCCTCCCTTCGTGATACGTGCCCCCCTCCCACACTTCTGGTGTTCTGAGTGTTGCGAAAGTTAACCTATTTGTTTCTGAAAGTAGAGGACTTCATCTTTCAGTTGAGCCCTATTTCATGCTTCTACTCAAAGTGGTTTTTTTTAGATCTAAAAACAAGTCATAATTTTTCAGGATCCCCACATTCTTGGTTGGCCATTACGTAGCATGAAAGTTATTAAATTCTATGCGATCTTAAGTAACCTTAATTCCACAATAGACATACTCCTTATAGATAATTATATAGATAATTAGTCACAAACTTCAATAATAAACGTAAACATTAAAATGCAAACGTATCGTGCTACGTAATGGCCAAATCACGATTATTTTTAAACTAATATGTAGAGACTTGGAGTGAACTGCGAAATAGTGTTGCAGTTCGTAGGATGAATGGATTTGGCTCTACAAGAGATTTCACAACTTTTTTAGAGTGAAAGAGTTGCGAGACTTGGCTACATTTTACACATGAAATGTTTTTAATGGGATCCCACTTCTTACTGAAGATAGTTTTACTTTTTCCCCACTTTCTCTCATCCATTCTCCCCTTAAATCACTCTAATCAATCGCATTCGTGAGTTTTTAAGACAACTTCAAAGTGTTTCAAAATCGTGACATATTCTCTCCACTGCCTGATTGTTAGTAAGTAGAAGACAATTTATTTGTTTAGTTGGTAATACGGAATAGTTGATTTACTACCTACAAATAAATTTTTTTGTGATAATTAAGCAGTGAAAAGAATATTTTACCATCTTTAAAATTGTACTTTCTCTATAAACTAAAGACTAGCTGAACACCAAATTTAAAGTTTGTAAATCTTGTAGAAGTATCTTAAGCTATTTTCACCTATAGAATCTGCAGCACCCTTCAACTGCGAGGAGTTGGAGGGGGAAATCACAGATTTCTTTACTTTCTCGTTTCTTGCACAATAAACTCAGCCTGCATACCAAATTTCAAGTTTGGAGATCTGCTGCTGATGATCGGCCAGTGAGTTTGTGAATCAGCCAGTCTTTGAGTCAATGACGAAATAACAAAAATTTGATGGTGGATATTTTGTGAACTATAACGGTTAGAAACCTGTAGTTCGTGGATTTCGTTACGTACATTAAGTACTGTCAGTAACGATAATTACAGGCTTTTATTCTGATCTATAACAAAGATACAAGGGGCTTTAAAGTGCCCCGAGTTGCTTCGGAAAAAGGCTCTACGGCCGTGCTTGGTCGACTGTGCGGGTCACGGTAGTGCCCCCAGATAAAGGGAACACATTTTAAAAATAACTTAACTTAAGTTAATTAACTTAACGTTATGAAATGTAGGATCCGATAGATCACAATAGAATACCTAAATCTCTCGAAATTCGAATTCAACCTTTTGGGCAATAATTTTACAATTAAATCTAAAAGTAGCATGAAGTTCGTAAATTACGTCGAATTTAACACCGCACGCAGTAGGACGTCAAAATTAGAATAAACTGATTTCATGTTTCAAAATAAAATCGTATTCAGCTCAAAAATTTACTATCCTCTGTCTAACAAAATTCTCCATATTTTATACGTGTCGTGGCAATGAAATGTTTTTCTGATGTAACAGTGAAAATCACAGTGGGTTCATACGTAGGTGGATATTTCAGTGGCCCAAAATCCTATAGATCCGGAAGAGGAGGTTTCCATTTTAGATTTAATTTCTGCCGGATTCGGAATCACAACTCTAAAGGCCTTTTATATTGCAAGTAGTGATTGGGGTCGTTAACTAAATTTTATGGATAGTGTTAATATCTGCAAAAGTTGCGAAGAGATTCTCTTTTGCCACTTTTTCTGAAGTTTTATAAATTTTTATTAAAGGCGGAATATTCGTTAAATATAAATTTCTTTTCCTGCTGGGAACCTGGTGGCTGCTAGAGTCCTTTTTTCGCAAGAGGAAACCGGCCGTCCTATAAATTAAAGTGAGTAATATTATGAGGTTTAGTAGTTTCTGCCTTATTAAAGACCTGTGTTCCTAGGCAGTTTGGGCCATCATACGCACAACGTTCGTTTTCAGCTCCTCGTTAAGGAACAATAGGCAAGTGTGCGGTTCTTTTCGGTCGGTAATGGATTTCAAAGCAGCTCTGGTATCCCGAATAAATGAAATGCGGACAACGAAATTGATGAAGCCTCCTGAGTACAACGAAACGCTATCAAATTCTTTGGAGTTTCTGCCAAGACACCCGTCGGGTGCCTACTTCATTCTGCCCAAATGTAGGATTTTTTCCCTAATTAAATGGTTTTGTTTTCCTTTAATGGGACTTGCCGAATCCGCCATCCTCCTTTATCTGAAATGGCGGGCTGGTAGTTGTTCTAGAATTCCCAGGCCGGGCTCGGTGAGAATTAAAAGGGTTGCCCCGGCGGCTCTTGTAATGGCTAAACAATGTCCCTTCAGCAAGATTTACGATTACAAGTGATTGCTAATGAGAATTGATTTATGTTCCCTTTAAGTATGTTCCGATTAAGGAGCTTGCAACCGGGCGGCGGATGACAGGGGTCGCGTTTTGCTAATTCGGCCTTTTGCCCTGATCCCATGTCGTAAAAAGTTGTTTGCAAAACTCTTGTTGCCGTTGTTGCCGCTAAAGTTACTTCGAATGGCGGCGGTCCTACAATATTTTATTGCCACCTCAGGATGAAGCAATTTTCTGAAAACTACGTTTGGAGTTTCTCAAACCGGAGGGGACTCCGCAATTCACCAAATCAAGCGAACAATCGATACACGCCAGATTCTTCCGGAGTTCTCTTTTTCTAGCCATTTTTACTCTGCTATAATATGGAAGCCATTACAGAGACAATAAATTTTCCGATCCCTTTTCCTCTTATTTTACTTGTTTATAGCTCCTCTGTAATAAACCTTTTTCTTGCGTGTGGCTCAAGATAGAGTGTAAGGGAGGAATACCATTATACAGGATCCGTGTTTAGTGTATAGGTTCATTTTATTTTTCTTCGAAATTAAACTTGATTTGTGGCCAGAACTCTGAAGAGTATGCTTGAGAAGAAGGTGTATCCTCGGTGCATTTCAATTTGTTCGGAATAATTGGGTTCTACGTAAGGAATTCTCAAAAAGTTCGAAAAATTGCCGTGCTACCCGAACAGTACAAAAAAGTACACTACATAGCGCCAGGACGCTCTTCTCTAGCCGCCATAACTACCTTCCTTGGGGGCACCATTGTACTTCTTGACATGCTACTCCAGGCGATTGCCGAGGAGCCTCCGTGCTTTTTCGTGAATCTTAAAAACTTACTTGACTTAATATATTCCAGGGAAAGGCGCACTATCGTTTGGGTGCACGGTCACGCCACTTGTATAATTCCACAGATATTTTAATTTTTGTTGATCTAACGGAAATGCGGTTGCTGAAAAGGAAGAACATAAATACTCCTCCAGATATGATCTGCCTCGATAATTTACTGCCCGAATAGGAGAAATGCTGTAACGTGTGCCAGCGTTGAATTAAAGACTCGAACGTTCTATCAGAGTGCAACAGTAGCGAACTATGGATTCATAATGGTCGCCCATTATCATTTTCAAGGAAATAACTGCGAGGAAGTTTGTTACTCTGCAATTGGACGGAAACTCCATAAGGCAAACGGACACTGTTCATCACGCTGCGAATTGATTCGAAACTGAAATATCGAGATAAATGTTAAAATGAGCATAATATTTCATAAATTACGCTAGGGCTAACAGCTCCTCTTCTCATCGGACGGGACCAAACAAAGCATAAACAACTTGCAGCGTAACCAAGGGTAGGTAGCCATGAATAAAGCAGAATTTCATTTCCAACTGAAAGCGTGACGTTATTAATTCATTAAATATTCAACGAGAAATTATTTAAATATGAGCGACGTTATAAACCTGCGAAATAAATGAAGTGGATATATTTCCGCCAAGGACTAATTATTTCAGTTGCACAGCCAGCATCCGCACTCTAGAGAATGAAAGCGGCCCGGCTATCCCACGGCCAAACACTAATTGGAGTCACTAAATGGAAAAATTGTGTCCCTGAAAGATTAAGCATTTTCGCTTCAAGCTGGCTGTGCTGTGCGCGTACGTAGTTAGTGATTTAGACAGAAAAAATACCATTTAGCTCCTTGCCTAATGGGTGTCCGCGAAGCAAAAGGGAGCCCAATCGGCAGTTCATTCTGTGTTCAGCTGGATTTAATTTTACAACATTGCACTCTGTAGATTATAATACGTTTGCACAATGGAATCTAATTTTGGTCCAATGCTAAATGTCTTCTTTTCTTTCTTAAAATATCATGCTATAACTTTTATTGCTGAAGTTAAATAGAAGGGCAATAGGCGGTAATGGAAGTTACTCAAGGTACTTACATACACGTAAAAAATATAACTGCTATCGCACCTAAGGTTTACATTATTATTTAATTAAAAAGTAAATTCTTTCTTTCTTTTCTAAAAAATGTTCCAAAAATAATATAACAAAAATTGGTTTCCAAATCCTCCTCTTTCTTCTCTTCTCCCCTATTTTTCCAAATTTGAAAATGTGTAGGTATTATTATTATTATTAAGTAAGCGGGGCATATAGGCCCTCTGGTTCCTTTCGAAGGCAACATTTATGACCCTTGAAATAGGCTATACTGTCTTGGGGAGCCACGTTTGACATATCCATCGGTGCTATGAGGGATGCTTCGAAGTGTGTCAGCGATTAGCCTTACCTAAAATAGCTTTACGGCACCTTAAGGGAGCATAAGAATTTATGCGATTATATGAAGTGTCATAATTAATATATACTATATACTATAATTACCTTATCTCATCTTTCGTTAACTTTCGAAATCTTTCGGTCAGCGTACAAATCTTAAGGAAACTTAACAAAAGTTGGGTTACTGTAAACAATTGGTGCTATTAAGGTGTGGACGTATAAATATAAGTAAGTGGTTGGTAGCTTTATTTGATTAGTTGAGAGAAATGGATCTATTAAATTACTAAATTTTGCAACTTGTCAAAAATTCATTAAGGCGATTATAGTTGAGCCTAAGGTCACACACTTAACCAACCTTAAGTAAATATCTTAGGAGCCTTAAGACCCCATAATAATTAAGACTATTGGTGACCTACGGCTGGGCATTGGCATAGTATTGCGTTGTTTCTTCATCTTGAAGGCAGAAGCGACATGTATCATCGACCGCAACACCTATCTTTTAAAGGTGGTGTTTTAGAGAACAGTTCAGGTAGAAGTATCATTTCGCTAGTCTTGACTGTTTGACTGTTCCAAAATGTAACCAGGTCACAGTAAAGGTCCAGTCCAATGAATAATTATTTTGCTCCCCTTCTGGCGAATTCATCCGCCTTTTCATTGCCTATTATTGCGTCGTGGCCTGCTACCCAGCCTATAGTAAACCTTTTGAGTGCATAAGTGTTTTAACGTTGACAGACAGCCCCACACTAAGTTTAACTCAATAGTGTGGCTAGAGAACAATCTTATCGCCGCCTGGCAGTCTGTTATGCCCGTTCTCCAATGGGCATGCCAAAACCAAACCATCCAACCAAAATGCTGCAGCCATTTCCTTCTCATTATAAAATGAGTCTCCCATCTTACTCGTGTTTTGGTCGACATGCTCTAACTTTTCCTTTGTGTTAGTTAAACCATTTGAGTTGCCGCATTTAATTCAGCACTTTTTAGCAGTGGTTCGGGCCCTAGATACGTATAGGCTAGACGGCGAGGAGGTAAAAAGATTAAAAAGTGTATTATTCAGGCACAGACGAGATTATTGTTGGAATCGCTTCGTTTTAGGGTGTAGTTCAACCCCCTAAGTTTGCTTACAAATTGTTGGTGTGCTTGATTTTATAATTAACTATTAGTGACAAAAATAGTGTTTTTTTCTCTATTTCCTTTAATATCTCCGTTCCTATTGACTTTTAGTATAGCATATGCATTGAGAAAGTTGTTCCTTATGAAATTTCCTAAAATATGAGCCCTGACAGAGGTCGCTAAGTGCAATTGTTAACTTGCAAATAGCCCCGAAAGTTAAAAAAACACATTTTTTTCACTATTTTTTTACTAAAAAATGACCGCACACAGATGGCTGAAAATTCTCAAAAATGATGTGTATATGGACCGAAATATCCATGAATAATTTTAGCGTCATCGGTCAATTACTTCTCGAGTAATTAACGATCACTTTTTTTTTTTTTCCTTAATTGCAACTTGCGCCATTTTTTTCACAAACGGGTTTCGCTGGTCGGACCGAGCCAGAAAAATCACAAATCCATTCAACTTTAGTATCCCGTTGGAATTTTTGGTAAAAATTAATTCTAACCGATTTTTTTTTTAAGGAAAGCTCGGAGCACTCCAAGTGCTCCCAAATACATTGCATGTATATCTATATATACAGAATCGGTATAAAATCGGTTAGAATTAATTTTTTCCAAAAATTCCAACGGGATACTAAAGTTGAATGGATTTGTGATTTTTCTGGCTTGGTCCGACCAGCGAAACCCGTTTGTGAAAAAAATGGCGCAAGCTGCATTTAAGGAAAAAAAAAAAAAGTGATCGTTAATTACTCGAGAAGTAATTGACCTATGACGCTAAAATTATTCATGGATGTTTCGGTCCATATACACATCATTTTTGAGAATTTTCAGCCATCTGTGTGCGGTCATTTTTTAGTAAAAAAATAGTGAAAAAAATGTGTTTTTTTAACTTTCGGGGCTATTTGCAAGTTAACAATTGCACTTAGCGACCTCTGTCAGGGCTCATATTTTAGGAAATTTCATAAGGAACAACTTTCTCAATGCATATGCTATACTAAAAGTCAATAGGAACGGAGATATTAAAGGAAATAGAGAAAAAAACACTATTTTTGTCACTAATAGTTAATTATAAAATCAAGCACACCAACAATTTGTAAGCAAACTTAGGGGGTTGAACTACACCCTAAAACGAAGCGATTCCAACAATAATCTCGTCTGTGCCTGAAAAATACACCCAAAATTCCTCGCCGTCTAGCCTAGTATTTAGTACATGAGATGTGTGAAAGTTCAAGCAAAAGTTAGCTTAAGCTCAAGCAAATATTGTGTAAAAGTGTGTAGAAACGAAGAAATGAAATGTATTAAGCAGCTAGTTCTGCTAAATTAGCTAATTCTTAAAAATAAATAAAATAAAACTTAGTTCGTTTCGTTGCATTTCACCGATCACAACAAACAGAGCTTTCTGACGGTTCACATCTACATTGATAGAATTATGTACGAACGCATTTTGTCAGCTATTCCGCCAACTGGTCACTCGTTGGTTAATGGTAATGGCATACCCATTGGAGAGTGGGCATTAGAACCCATTTAGCTCCGCGCTCCCTTGTCTGTAATGATTCTGGCTCAGGCTTATATCGCTTTTATCTCACCCTAGAAGATGGTGGCAGTTTTTAAGCGAAACTTCTATTGTTTCGTTATGGATTTGCTTGGGGTCTGAAATGACTAAAACCGACACCGTAACGTACTCTTACCGACAGCCGTGACGTAACCATTACGACACCAAAATAGCAGAACTCCTGCTCACCTCACCTTCCAATCAAGCAGCCTCTATCTTTCCACTTCTGAGTAGGCTTAACCAAACCAAAGAATATCTATGAACAAGTCTATCCCTGTAAGAAATTAAGAGAGAGAGAGAGAGCCATAGTCGACAAAAATTTCTCACGAACAGCATGTGCAGTGTGACTTGTGAGATTCAAAATGCCGCATTTTTTGCAATGCAGTTTTAAAGGCGGCACATTGAGCAAAGTGTGCGGTGCTCGCTCGGCTGAGAGCCAATGCATGGTGGTGTTATTTTATTGAGTGACTTGACTTGACTTGAAAAGTTCTTGAAATTGCAATTAAGTAAATAACTGTTCTTTCGTTTTAAAAATGATGGGTAAACATCAAATAAGATGTTTGGTATTTAGCTTACTGGAAAATAGAAAATGTTTAAACTAAAATCATGCACCCTGTAGAAGTGTTCCAATTTTCATAGCATCTCCCACCAAAATGTTGTCTTGCTCTCCCTAATTACTTCTCTATAACTATCTATTATTGGCAAAATGAAACGTGAGGTCCGATTAACGGTTACCAAAGTCGTTGAAAGATGAGAAAAAACGTCACGAGTGTCCTTTCTTGTTGGATGGATATTCTTTGCCCAAGATTAGACCGTCATCGTCAGTTCACTACGGAGCACGCTACACACGAATTCGCGAAATTAGCTTCTTTTGGATGAAAATAATGAAGTCACAGAACACGTTTCGCATTTTCGGGCGCGTGAACTGGGCTGCTATTTGTGTGCGTAAGTGGTCTGAAAATGAAAAATATACACATCGCCTCTTGGAATGAAATTCGTAGAAATTGCTTTACTAGGAATATATAACGGCTACAGGAAAGTGCTTTCACATAGTGCAACCCTAAAGGCTTTAGCTTCTTATAAGCAAAAAATATCCATACGTTCCCAGGAAATTTGCAGGAATTTTGCGATTGGTTCCGATTTGTTCAGCCGTATGTCGTCAGTGGGCAAACTCAGAAATTTTATTTATTTCGTTAGAAAATGTTGTGTCTTAAGCCGGTCCCAGGCAATGCGTGCATTTGTCCAATATTTGGCAATGCGTCTCATTTTACGAGGTATGTGGGAGTTTCAAAGAGTAATAATTCTTATGCGTAGGTACTCTTTAGGCAAAGCTTGTAATGCGTCCTTTTTCTTCGTCATTTGTGCGTTCTTTCACCAAATATTTGCTGTGTCTCTCTTTTGGTGCGGTATGTGGGAGACAAACTCAGGAAATATTTGTTATGCGTGCGCTTCCCACTAAAAATGGGAAGCAGACGATTATTCGTGTAATAACCTCCGGTTTAGCGGACAGAAGCAAGCGTAAAAGAAGTTTTATCTGAACAAATTGAAAATGGAATGGTGTAATGAATTCACCCTTGAGTTTATAGATCTCTATGAAGTTGAGCCTGTGATAAGGGATCCAAAAAATCCGTTACACAAAAATATAAATTCCATGGCTGATGTTTTCGTTTCGGCTTTTATTCAAAGATAGCATCCGTCATCTTCTCTTTCGTCTTTTTAGTTTTTTGTAAAAACCCACACATCATATTATAATAAGAGCAGCATCACTAGCTATTACTTGATTTGTACTCTCCATTGTGCAATTGGGACAGACATGCAAAACTGTGCAAAGCATTACCGCGCAGAACTGCGTGTATAAGTTTGACGAATGAACGAATGGTGTGGGAACACAAATTTAACGCCAAAAATATTCGGTACATGCATTCTTCAAATAGAACGAAAGTGTGGGAGCACAAGCAAGGCGAGGGAAATATTTGATAAATTGGGAGACGCAGATATTTGTACAAATGCACGCATTGTCTGGGAATGGCTTTCGGAAGAGATTCTCTCAGGCTGACATTCAGCAGAAGATTACTTTTCGATTTAAGCTATGTAAGTTAGTATAAGTATCAAGTAAAAGATTTAAGTGTAATCTTTAGAAAAGCGACCGTACTTTAGACTTTTTGAAACAAGGTATTGCAACTTTATAATCCCGATTTGAAGCCATGCGGTATTTTAAATTTTGTCTCGAAAAATAAAAAAAAGCCAAGGTGGCTTTTTATTTCAGCCAGAAAAAAATATTAAACTGCTGAGGTGGGTTTTCTTTGCTTCAAATTATAATCGGATATGAATAACATGGTTAAACATACCATTTTTTAAAAAAAGGTGAATTTTGAGGAGCTTAGTAGGACCATAACGATCATATTGATATGTCAAACTGTCAATATGTCGCATTAGTACGTTCTGTTCTTGGATATGCCTCTATACATAATGCAAATTATTGGTTGATTACATACCAGGTTATCATGCTAGGTGCTTATTTCTTGGATTATCAAATTTAGCATTTAGAAGGGAGATTACTTCCCTGCATTGTTTCTAAAAGAAATTTCTTCATATAGGATTAATTGTCCTGGACTTTTGTCTCTTATTAATTTGTGTGCACCGGGAAGATCAATTCGTTCGAGAATTCTACTTTACTTTCCCTTACATAGGACTAATCATGGCTGTCATAAACCTATTGCAAATTGTACAGTTCATATTAATTGTTTAACTGACTCAATAGACGATGCTTTGCCCTGAAATGAAATTAAAATAGCTCTTTTAGAATCTGAACGTATAATGAAATACCTAAATTTTGTATAGTTTAGGTAAGGTATGCTAGTCTTTAAGACACACAATCGGTAGACAATAAATAAATAAATAAAATTTGATGACTGCGGTGAATCTTTTTTGAAGTTTGCTTCTTCCGCAGTAAGATGCTTCCCAGCAAACTGAATGATCCGTTAAAGATTCAAAAACTCGAAAATACTTTTTACATTATAGATATGTTCTGTGGCCAAGTTTTAGGTTATAGATAATTGTAATGTTTCAAAATACAATATGGCGACCAAAAATTATCAACATTTAATGGAAGTGAAAATGGTCCACTTATGTTTTTGGAGTTGCTGATTTCGAATCTATTGAAATTTTGAAATTAAAGATGGCGACCGAACGTTCCCAATTCCAAAGGATCATCTGATATATTTTGGGCGTCGCTGGCCTCGAATCTTCTATCGAAAAGTAATTTTAAGATGACGGATCCAATATGGCGACTGATATTTGAAGAAACTTCGCTTCTGCCGAGTGTCCTTTGACGCACACATCTTTTTTCCTAAGGCTATGGAAATCTGTCAGTAGGGTCCACAGATTGCGGCGCCGGACGATATATCTAGAACTATCAGTATAACATTCAAGGACTTACGGTCGGATACAAGTGTTGCTTTTCTTCCACCATTTTCGGTGGTTCATCTTTTTTGTATGAGGTCCTACGATCCCTCGATTAAGGGATCCTGTGAGAACATCTCCAAAAGCATCGTGTGCCTCTTGTAATCCTGGACTTTATTATGACCTGATAATTTGCATCTTTCGCTGCTGTGGGCCGCTTTTTTCTTCTTCTTCACAAATTGAGCGATAGGAGGTCCAGCAGCACTCGTACAGGTTCTCATGGCTCCCTTGATTGCAATATAGGCGAGTCTTTACACTTTGTTAACTGTGTCTGTTGACGTAGACTGTTCTGTTTTACTCCACATTATAGCTGTTGTATAAGTGACAGTGGGTCTGATAATCGCCTCGTATGACCATAATATCATTTAAGACCCCATTTTGCCCAAACAATTGAAGGCACTACCATATAGTTAGCTCTTTTATAGCTTTTCACGCCGTTTTGTTTAGTTGGGTATTCCAAGGGAAGCGTTGACACAGCGTAACACATAGAAATTTCGCCAGACTGAACTTTCTTCTCCTGGTGAATAGAATTGTTACTGCTTTGCCGGGGATCACCTTTATTTCCGTTTAGGTGGCACTACCTGAAATATTTCACGATTATGTATCACTTTGAAGTTGTATAAAAAACGATTGCGATTGAATTGAGTGATGATGGTGAGATTGGAGGAGAGGAAGCGGTTCCCAACCTTTTTTATTAGAGTGAAAAAGTCGTGAGACTTTGTCTGTTGTTTCTTTCATTCTCTAAAAATAGTTTAAACGGTATACTGTATTTTTTTTACGATTTCATTGAAGAATTGCGTTTACATTTTTTTAAATTTAAAGGAGAAACCTGAAGTAGGAGATATTAATTTACATTTTCCTAATATTAAGCGATATCACTTTAGAAATTTCAGAGCATATCCTCATAACGTTATAAAGTGAATATTGAAATAGTTTAAACGTTACTTACACCTTGGAGAACAACAACGTTCGAACAATTGACAATTAAGGGAGCTCTACTACACTGTTAAAACTTTACAGCAAAAGAATCACGGTTTCTTCGAAAACTCCTTATCTTTTAATCCAAACTTAAAACAACTGGCGCGTCATGTAAATTTGGAAGCTGAGGCTAATTTGATAGCTAACTAGCTGCCCTATCACCGGTTTCCAGATTATCCGCTATTTGAAAGACACCCTGTATGTACATATTGCATACGAGTATTACTTGAAAACTTGAAGCCCCGATCTGGAATATCAAAACATTTCAATGAAAACAAACACACAAAAAGTCAGATAAAGTATAATAGTAATTTTAGATAGAGCAGAAATTTTAAAAAGAATTTATTTTCAACTCTTTAATGCAGGTCACGATAATATGTCCCAAGTATTATTAAAATTGATTAACGGGAAGTGGGTGAAATTCAATAAACGGGGTTCATCTCTTAAATCGTCACCCCTAGAGGTGGAATATTTTCTTCAATTTTAAATGACACCACCTTCGAGATAGGCTATATCATTGAAATCGATTCCCAATAGGCGAAGACATCGTGTGACATACACACACAAAAATCGTACGGTCGAATTGTGAACCTTCCCCTTTTTCTGAAGTCGTTAAAAGTTGGATCTCCTTAAGAATAGTCCGTTATTAGATCCGAGAAATTATGTACCTACAAATAACTAATGTATGTATGTAGGTGCAGGTGTCTAGAGCGAAACGTGTCGATGTTAATTATAAATAATAAAACAAATTTCTTTAAAGAACAAATGCGTTTAAATATGTATGTTTATAATTATTTACACTGCTCAGAGTAATTCGATTAAGTTCAAAACGGCAAAACGCCTACAGAGTGATGAATGCTACAGCAAGATATTAAGTTTTCGAAGTCGTATTGGCTTAGCAAATATATGTGTTTCCAATAAGACGGAGGCACGTTCCCCACACGCAAGGTATAATGAGAACTTAAAAGAACATCAACGAAAATCAAATTAATTTTCTCCACAGACATTATTTATCGAAGATACTCGTATATTAAAACAAAACAAAAAACAATTTCCTTTTGTTCCCATTGAGTATTTTCTTGTACTTAATTAGAATATTGTAGGACAGGCTTTAATGTAACAAACCCAATAAATAATTGACGAGCAAATGTTGCATGCTTAGTTGTTGAAAATAATAATTTTTAGCAGAATAAAAATGCAGAGCACCATTTATTAGGACTGGAAAGAGCCGCTGCCGCTTTCCCTTTAAACTGCTTGCTCGGGTAACTTTCTTACCTTTAACCTCAGAAATGCCTCGATTACTGGAATATCACGTCATGATTATAGACCCTGCTATATCGCTGGGGCCTGTATACAGACAAAAAGCATTTCACCGTGAGCATCAGATAAAGAGAAAGTTAACCCTTTGCAGACAACGGAAAGGCATTTGCAGTTTCTTGTGTCTTTAAGCCATCAAAACAGGGAGACAGGGAGCAGCAGGAACCTTGTAACGGTCTTCAGTGATTTTTAATTACGTTTGATAAACTTTTCTAGGAAGCCATTGCCCTTGAGTTGTCACGACAATGGACTTAACTAGAGCTAGTCAAACCCTTTTAGGGGAGATGGAGTACAAAAGGCAAAAACAAGTACCTGGTATCGAAGGATATTGTCTTTATGCTGAGCTCCGGACGGCATTTTATGTAAAGCAATAAAAGTTCTTTGAAAAGTTTTAATTATCTCCTTCCAACATTAAGAAAAATTATGTGTTTCGACCCTAAGCATCTTTAAAGTCCCTAGGGCTAAATTACCTGCAAAGCATTGCTGACTGGAGTCAACTTGCATTTCGTAATTTATCCAAACCTGTGTTGACACAAAAAAAAATTTGAATATCCACAGTAATTTGCAAAAATTCGGAGAAAGCACTAGCACACCCGGGTCGAATTCACATTGTTGACATGCATTTAAGATGAAGGTTGGAGAGGAAAATGTTTTTCCACTGCAGAGTGTTTGCTTTCACCATTCTGCTTCACCACCTTGCACATATGTATGCCTGCAAAGGGACATCATCTATCGCACCATAAATCATTTTAGTTTTGAGTGATACACTAAAAGCTCCCCTCTAAGCTTCGTATTATTTTAAGTTAAATTTATTGCAAGATAAGAGGACCTGTCTGCTCCACGAATAGCACCACTACTACTCCGAGGGCTTTTCTGGGTTAAGCCAGGAATTTCCGTAAGCAGACATTGAGGTAAATTTTTTGCTCTCTAAAGCATTTTATTTTCAAAAGGGAGTTTAATTAAATTTAATTAGTGAAGAATTGCTTCCCTTATTTTGCGATATAATTACAGGCCATCAAGGAATCCACATTTAAATAAATATTTCAGCACAGTTGTCTTTTATACTCATTTCCACATAATAAATGTAAAACCGGCATGCCGAAATTTTTCCCCTACAGCCCCCTTGACTTTCGTACTTCCATTCAGACGTCTGCCCGAGTACGTGTAGGTACTTTTTTTTCACTTTTACAGAGACTCAAATTGTTCTCTTTTTGCTACAACTCCGACAGTCAGCAAGCGCATTTTTAAAGCATTATTAGGCGATATGCCGATATTGAATTCAGTTGTTCTTTTACAGACTTCCACAGTTGAAACAAAACGAGGAATTTAAAAAAGCACAGGTGCGCACAGCCAGCGCAAAAATTCTGGATTTTGAACAAATTGGTGCAAATATTGAAAAGAATTTGCAAATTTTTTGTGAGTTTTACTGTACTAATGTCACTAGTCTTCGATAAAAAAGTTGTCACCATAATATATTAGTTTTAAGAGGAGAAATTAGGATGTCGCAAATTCACCTAATTATGGTCCAAAAAATCGGTGACATCTGTAAGTAATTGTGCACAATTTTAATACATTTTATTATTTATTTATTATCCGACTATGACAATTAAACTCAACACTTAGAGTTATAATATTAAAAGTAATGTATAATAATTTCATTTTTTGAACTTATTTTTGGAACATTGTAGCAAGAAAAGTTTTCAACTATGGTCCACTGAGAGAAAAATCAATGTATTATAAATTCAATAAAAATGTTAATTAATCAAACTTTTTCAAATATGATTTGGCGCCATGTTGGTGGCTGTTTTTTGTTGATTCATTAAAGAAAACTATTAAAAATCAATGAAAAGATTCAAATTTTGAAATCATAACGAAATCACATTCAAAAACAGGATTTTTGATCTTTAATATGAATTATTAATGATTCAAAGCGTATTCATATTGAATTTAAAATAGAATCATTTTTATTCAAGCACTAGGTTTTTGATTTAAAATGAAAATTGTTAATGATTCATTGCTCATAAGTATTAGTTTTAAAATTAAATCATAATGATTCAAAACGCAATAATTTTGATTCAAAATGAAAATTGTTATAGGTTCAAAGCGCATACGTATTTGATTTAAAAATTAAATCATATTGATTCGAGAATTAGCACTTTTGATAATTGAAAAATTGCAAGAAAATCGGCCAGCTGCTAAAAGATGCAATAAGACTTGTCGGAATGATGCTTAAAGCAATTATCAGTTATAATATTTCTTAACAAAAAATGTGTGGATACCAGTTGATCATCTGAAATAGAAATCTAGAAAAATAAATAATAAGACTATCTTTTTCTTTAAAGTTCTTTATTTCTCAAATATATTTTGCCATTATTTCCAGGATATAAATGCAGTGGAGGACTGTTAAAAAAATCCATTTCTTTTATATACAGTAATTCACTCTTTTGTCCAACTTCATAGGACTGGAAATGATTATCAAACTTTTCTAAATGTATTTTATAGCATAGTACAAAAATTTTATTGGCATATAGAATGAACAAATTTATTTTAAAAAGCTTAAGGTATCTGGCAACAAAGGCTGATGAGTAATAATTTTGCTTATGTGTTATTCCTTTAAAGACGATTACATATGAAACCTGAACTTCATTATAGTTATTCCGTTGATTTTGACAATATTTTCAAAAAATGCTTCTTTTGTTAAATCTTTTACCTGATTACTATCAAAACTGAAGAGGGGTTCAATGCCTTTTTCATAAACAAATAAAAATTTTGAAAATTGGAGTCCTGACTTAGCACATAAGGTTGCTGGAATATTTAATATAGAGGTTATATTGTTACAGTAAGTTTTAAAAGCTTTATGATTTGCTTCAAAACGCATACACCAAACATACTTTAATGGTCCACATTTCTTAATAGCGGTGGGATAGTGCACTAAAAAATGATGTTTCGGTTTGAGAGTTGGTCCGTACAATGAAATGTATAATTTATGGTGCTTATCTATTAATAAAGAAAGTTTGTTGAGATCTTCTTGAAAAAAATTCACAGATAAAACCATTTCTATTATTTGTCTTAGTATAGTTAAGAGTTTCCAGTGCTTGTTATTGATTGGAACTAGATGGCCCAAAATAAGTGGCAAAAAGTGCAAAAAAGTCCACATTTCTCGTGCTGACATTATTAAATTAAATGATTTTAATCTTTGAATGTCAAGATTTGGAGATATGTTACCAATCTCTGTCTCTCCGTAATGAAAAAGTGATTTTCTATTATTTATAACTTCTAAAGAAATAACATTATCCTCTACTAAATGTAGTAAAATATTACAAACGTCGTAGACACACACGCCTTCAAAGAGGTCGTGCATAATGTCGAATATAACATTGTCAAATAAATGAAAACTTGGGAGAGAGTTGAAACACATTTTTCTTTGAAACCTGTTTCTTTATAATCGTTTTTACGTAAATCAGCTTCATAGTTTTCTTTATTTCATAAACGTAACATTTTGAATAATTAACGTTCTAGTTTGAAATATACCAACAATGTTGAGTTAAATATTTTCTTTTTGTGTTAATAAGAAAACATATTGAAATTAAATCATTCAAAGGTTTCATTAAACATTTTCAAAAATTAAAATTCAATATTGTTTCTATTAAATATTACTACGCACTTTTACTCTCAGTGTCCAAAAAACATTTACCCACAGATTTCTTTCCGATTCATACTTGGACTAGATTAGAGTGCATGTATTACAATAATAAAAATACAATTGTTCAAATAACTGTAAGAGAGCACTCATGTTTATTTAGACAAATTTTGATTTATAGGGGTTGCATAACCAATACTCAATTTCGCTTATGCTGCATACATGTTGCTCAACTGCATACAATTTAAAGCCGTGCAGACCAGCGTTTAATTACAAATTTGCATTTATTACCGCCACTGAAATTTTACGGGAAACATAAAAACATGATTCCAATTTACAAAAATACACATTATTCACGATCTATGACATATTCGCTCGGTAGCACAACACAAACTGAACATAAATAATCAAGTAATCTCCTGGACAAAATACATTTTACTTACCCCAAAATTCGCGAAAATATGTCAGCCATTTCACCGCACAACACTCGCGTTAGATTTATGGGATTTGACTTTATGAAACGTCAAAGCGATGAAGTTGATGACGGCGATCGTGATAGTACAGGAAAATAAACTGAAAAAAGGAGTCTGCACCAAATAATTAAAAACAGCAATTTAATTGTTGATTCGTGGGTTTTTGGCGGCGGGGATCATGAACTTCTGGTTTTTCGGGGTCGGAGATAAAATCAGACCGATCCGGGTTAAATTTTCAAAAAAAAAACAAGAAATTTCACACGATAATGACCAAGGGATTTTCGGGGTCGCTGATTTCGAATTTGCCATAAAAATCACCAAATTCAAAATGGTGACCGAAATTCCTCGATGTCAAGCAAATTTTGTGAAATTTAACATGAAGACTTCTTTGGACTAATAGAACTAAAATCCACCAAAATCCAAGATGGCGGACCCAAACTGGCTACCGAAAAAGTTAAATTTCAAGAGATCGCCCTGAAAATCAGCACTAGGGGTGCTGATTTCAAATCTACAATCAAAATATTCAATTTAAAAAAAATAATTCTTCCTTAGAGTATGAAATAATGGAAATTGATGAATAAAAGAAATATTTCATTTAATTAAGGGAGATTTTCTTCAATTAAATTAATTAAATTCACAACCATTTCCTAATCCTGAAATAATGAAATCGTCATCAAATGCAAAGAGAGCAATGCATAAAATCAACTGTTTCTAGAACCTAAGAAGTTTCACTCTAACGCGTGAGAGTCAAACGAGGATTTTTATTTTCGAAAATTGGACCCTTTAACTTTCGATACCTCGCCAAAGCCAACTCGGATGGTCAAATTTTGTGAAATTCACCGGATAAAGTTTGAAATAAGGTACCTACTCTATAAAATGTATTTGACATCGGAATTATGCCATTTCAAAGAAATTTGTGAAAAATGTTAAATCTCTTTTAACCCACCTCGGTCTCCCCATAGTTACTAGTTAACGGTTTTGCCCATGTGCATAGCCTGCCTATATTTTCTGCTTCTACTGAACCTGTAAAGAACTAACGATTTATGGACTATCAATCTGGTTGCCGATTACAACATCGACTTACGAATTGTGGGCTATCATATTGCAATTAGATTATTACATTGGCTTTAGGGCTTAACATTTTTTGAGGGCTGTGTCATATTTTTAAAGTTTTATATGGATCCATTTACGATTTTAGGTGTAAAGAGAATTCCCGCAAGTAAATTGGAATTCAATGAAGAATTTTTTTGTTTGATTTAATTAGTGATGAATTGCTTCTCTAATTTTTATATATAATAACAATCCGTCAAGGAACCTATGTATACATAAATAAATACTTCACACAGTCCGATCAGAGAAAATGTAGTCGAGAGAGGGGTGATGGAGCAGGTGTGGGAAGGGGGATTATCCTATACAAAAATTGAATAATAATTATGTGCAAATCCATAATACTAACTTTGAAGCGGCACAAAATGACTTTTAGGAACATTTTGTTTAATGGTTTCCCACAGCCACCTCATAGGGGATGCGACGACTGACTTTAATTTCAGTTATTCTTCAAACCTAAAGTGTTGTTAAAAGTAAAAATCAATCGGAATTAAACCACTACCGAAAATGTTCCACTACCTCTGGGAGTATATGTGCATGTGGCTGGATTTCAAATCAGTAAATTCCCAGGTGAAAATAAAAGACTGAAAGAAAACCGAAAAGAGACTGAAAATAGAATTTTCCATGGAATCTTATCTGAAATAAGACGGAAATAATTATTTGCAATAAAAACTCACTGAAAGTAAACTGAAAATATATTACATCAAAAAAGTCCATTCGAGGTTAGGACTGAAATGGGACGGACATTTTTTTTTTGCCGAAACAAAGTCTCATGTCAGACTAAAATTGTATATTAGACTAGTTCAATCGGAAGACAGACTGATTCAGGAATAAATATTTGTTACTTCTAATGTGAAACTGAAAGCGGGCCGAAATTTCTTGATTTTAGGGATTAGGGATGATTAAGGGATCTTTGCCTAATATCACACAGGTTCCTAATATCGCAAACCCCTCTAACTTCTCTTGTAAGTACTGCAATCTAGCAGAGCAGCAGTAGTAGTTGTAGTAGCTCACTAACCATGTGTAGTGAGCCGCTGAGAGCCATTGAGCTTGGTTGCTCTAGATACTAATAAAAGTTCGAATTTTGTTTTACTTACTAAACTAAATATTTGAAACGTTGAATCCATCAATGACTGTAACGTAGAAAAGTAAGCTATATTCATTTCTAATTAATTTTACAATAGTGATATTGGTGTAGTTGAGGTGTACGTTACTTTAAAGTAGATAACAGACACAGTTCTCCTTACATAATCCGCCATATTTGTTTCTTTCTTTGTACCTAATGCACCTCACCACTGACACGGGACACCGTACATTTGTGTCATAGACAATTTTTTTATTTAAATATATATAGATAGATATGTTTATAATTTTCAGTACATTTTTTCCGTCATAGTTGGGTTATAGTTTTGTCTATTGAGTGATGATTTTTCTTCTTCCCGGTCATTTTACATACAATGACCGTAACATACAAACATGAAAAAATTAACCTCAACAATTTTGTAATGTGTAACAACAGATCAAAATTAATAAGTATAAAAAATGATTGTAGTAAAACACTTTTTGTGATTAGCCATTTAACTTTATAAGAATGTAAGGTACCACCGAGAGCAAGTTCTTCATCTTTCTCATCAATTTTGCGCTACGTGTGTAATTAAATATAAATTACTTGAATTTTCGTACGATACTTTTCTCCACCGAAATTTTTTATTTTATGCCCCAAGTTCCACCATAACAGTGAAACCCTTTTTCCCCTCGCTCTAAGGTAATTTTTCATGAAAATATTTTTACGACAGCATTCTCCCCGAACGTGTTCCGCTTTATATCCTTTACGGAACTTCCCCCCGAAATAACCATTACAATGTCATTCTTAAAAGAGTTAAATTTGATGATATATTGCTGCCGCGGTGACATATCCACAAAAGTCATTACTGTCAAATGGCAAGCATCACATTTCCCTCTCGACTGGCGTGCAAAACACCCTCAGATATCCTAAAAATCGTAGATCAAGCTCTTATCGGGGAGCGGAACAATTCAGCCAGAGCCCCGGTTTAATGAGGCATAATGTCGGGGGATATTTCAATAAGGGCCGTGCACCTAGCCCCATCCCGCCCGTACAAACGGACGGACCTGTTGCTGGCAGAGTGGCCGGTACACGTTTTCGATTGGCCTAATTGCCCTGACAATTTGTCATCATAAATAAAATATTGCGCTACGAGTGTGCTTGAAAGGGTTCGTTGTCGCATTTCTGCCACTTGCCGACGATAAGCAGACCGTCATTTTGAAGCAACTAGACTTACACGACTAAGAGACCAACTGACAAATTGGAAAAGTTCCACCATTCCGTGTGAGAAAACGTAGGCCCTCAAAAAACACCAAGGAAGAGTTTTTCTTTCATAAATTCGAATTATCACCGATCCCGAACAATTCATGGTTATGCGAAAGCTATTCGGCTTTTTATGCGAACAAAAATAAGTTCAGGTAAACTTTGGTTCGTTCGATTTCACTTCGCTCTCAAGTGCAATAAATTTCCGTCGAACTTCGTCGCATCCATTATTGATAAATACTTGGATATCTGGGAACGATGCTCCACGAAAAAGCAGGAGAACTTTTAACGACGCTAGCAAAAGCAATGGGAAGAGTGGTCGTTGGGCCACAAATGCGGAAACTTTCGAATATTTCCTATGAATTTTTAAAAGTTTTCTCGCCATTCCTGGTTTACTTCTTCACTGCGAAGATAAGCGGTTGGAACTTCGTTTTAGAACGGAGTTTAATTCTAGAATGCGCCGTTTGAAACTCTTACACATAGTACATATTAAGGCTTACGTCGCATATGTGCAAAATTTATACCAACTACTTGCAATTCGCTGCAAAAGTACCAATAGTTATTTTTGTCAATAAAATGCGACTGAAGTTTTCAGACTAGCTAACAGTTCTTTATGGCAATATTCAGAAACGGGAGGCATGTCAAGATAAGGTGGAATTTGTGGGACGAGATTTGGATGAAAGTAAAAGTACTGTAGGTATAGGAATATTACACAATGAAACTTCGATACAATGCCCTTGAGCGGACCAAACCTCAACGGGTTATAAGTGGGGCAGACTAATAGGAGTACATGCTGGGACCATCGAAAATGAGAGTAATACGTAGGAACAGAGCTACAAGCGGCAGCGTTATATCGAAGGATCACTGTATCTTGTGTAGCGTGGTAGTTAAAAAATTGCATGGGTAATCTTAATTTCTTTAGTTCAGTAGTATGTAATTGACTACGTATGCACGATATCCAAAATCGCGACTTTGGCCTAGCTTAGCCCAAAGTCGCGATTATCTTTGCCGTGTATACGGGCAAGTCCCAACTTTGGCCTAGCCTCGATTGAATTGGGCCTAGGCCTGATATATCTGTATGTGTGTGCTGGATCCCTCAAACGACACACTATCTTATTCGCACACAGATTGCACACAAGGGCAAATTTCCTAGCCCGCTTTGTGTCGTTTACACAAGCAGCCGTGATTTTGGCCTACGACCGGTTTCTAGTCCTGATTTGAGACTGTCGTGTATACGTACTCATAGTAGTCGATGGGACGAAAGCCCTGCCCAGTCAGCAACTAACAAAGGAATCCGCGGGAAAAGTTGGCTTTACACTTGCATCTAGTTCAGTAATATGTGGACTTACCATAAACAAATATTTATTCGTAATGTATTTAATTGTGGGAATTCATTGCTCTGTATGAATTAAGTTAATTGACATAGATATGATGGACATTGTTGTCGGAACAAATAGGCACGGCGCGCGGTTGTTTTAGTGTTCAAATAAATAACTTTCATTATAATTCCGTATCTCATTTATAACGACTGCACTTTACTTTACTTTACATCCGAGATTGCAGCAATGTACAACTCAGCAATGCGCCCGATGGTGCCCGAGTAGCGAGGAAAACTCTTTCAGAATGACCCATTCCAAATTCTGCCTACCCTTTTATCCTTACTACCTACGCATAAACTAATCTCCTTGGCCCCTAAACTATGACTCATGCTAGTACATGCCCCTTTAAGAAGTCGCCAGTTCGTTGCACATGTGCGAAGGATTTTATAATCAAGAACAGGGAACCCATGTCTTCCTTCATATGGTTGCGCAGAGCGTGACTCATGCTAGCTAGCATGCGTTTATGCATTTCCCTTTTAGCACCTAACTGCGAACTGAAAATCCTTTATGCCGATCAGTCTGAGTCATTTACAACTGCACACATTCGGCGTTATTTCTTAATTATTTCCATATTGCTCCTCGCCCTCACAGACACCCGCGCTGCTGAGAATATACACCACGATCTTTAACTTAATTATTTAAAACCAAGCGGGATTTCCTTGGTTTTTCCTGTGACCCTTACACATTATTGATAAGCGGCGAACTATGTCACACTTTTTTAATATTTTTGATTAGAATTTCTTTTCATAAAGTTTGGATTTAAGACCATTCCAAACTTTTTCCATTAAGAGTTGGTGATTTAAGTGGACTCGTAGAGATATTTTTAGTAGAATGAATATTTCTTACGGATTTTGCAGATATATGACACGTTATCCGTCACAAAAGTTGTATCAACCCCCTTATTTTTAAATGATGCCTTCTGTGGTAGAACAACGTCATAACTTTTATATACTGGTGTTGGGTCACTTTTCGAGCAATGCCAACCGTAGGTCACTATTGGTGGTTTATCAATATTAGTGATTTATCAGCATACACCAGTAATATCTGGTAACCCTATCGGAAATACTCGAGAAGTCACAGATCACACGACCTTGGAAGCCAGTTTACAGGACTACTTCTAGAAGCGTATAGTTTAGTTTGTGCCGCTGTATGGCACGTATGGCATCACGCCACGATCAATAGTTACGCTTTTTTATATCCTGCTCTGAATGAGGGTTTTTGCATTGAACTGAATTTTTTAAACTGATTGGTTATCAAATTGCAATGAATTTTACCCATCCAAAGTTCACAAATTGAGCTGAATAAATAAATGGATTAATGTGTTCGTACAAAGTTGGCAAGAAGTCAATGCAATTTGGAGTTATTTTCTCAAAATGAAAAAGTTTTGTTTCAATTTAAATTTTAATAAATTTCAATTTAATCCAAAATTTGCCGCGAAATCTAATCCAAATTCAACAAAAATTTCTGCTTTTCTGTATTTTGCTTTCCTTAATTCATTGAAAAAGTCCGATAAATACTGACGACGAAAAATGCCACACACTCCGAAATAAAAACATGTAGGTATACCAGGATAAAATGTCGATGAAATAAAAAGTTGATGAAGCCATTCAAGACAACCCAACTTTATCTGATGCCAATGGCTCATAAAATGTTTTAATTAAATAGCTCTGGAGCTATTTTTGCAACAAAACAAAGAGTATGTTAAGTTCAACGTAATTATATAATACCTTAAAAAAACAAGATTAAAAATAAGAAGCAAAAATTTCTGCAAGAAATTAATTTATTTTCTCCATAATGTATTAGGCCTTAGTTTAAACCTGTATGGTAGGTATGTTCTATATTTTAGGAAAAGTTGCGCAGTTAAATTTATTAAAAACGTTTCAGGCATTTATATTTTATGACTTCATGCTTCTCTCTCAACAAATCCATTACTTAGAAACGAAACGATTGTTAAACGCAAAGCTGCAATTTTTTTTGTATTCTCAACCAACTTGCATTAAAAGAAGAAAATTCTCAAATTCTTATATATAATATGTATATGTATCTCTTGTTTATTTTTAAAAACATGGCTTACTTCTGCGTATAAATTCCAGTTGTTTGGTTAAATATCCATCACGCACACGGCAGTTTTACAAAGAAAATGTCGGAACTTTCCTTTTATAATTATTTTGCAGAAACAATTTAAGTAACAATAACGCTAGCAATTTCACAGAAAGACAAATTTCCCAAAATGAACCAAACGACGGACGGTTTTAAAGTTTCATTGTTTTATCAAAAAAAGACACTCTATACTCGAACGTAATGATAAATTTGTCCTGAATCCCGAATGTGGCCTCCTGGATATTTTGCTTTATAACGTTTTGATATTCCACCCTCTGACGAAGTGACAAGTTTTGAGGAAATGCTCTGCGGAGCCCTTCAGATTTTACGTACCTATATCAACTATTGCTTAAAATTCGTAAGAGGGCAACAATTTAAACATATTTCCGCTAGGTTCGTGGCTCAGAATAATAATACATATTACGTCGTATTGTAAAATATACGGTGGAGAATTCATCTGTCGTAGTATAAGTATAATAGAATAAATATGTGTTAAACTGATTTGTCGGATTTACAAGGGGCACTTGAAAAGAAACGACATCGCACTGACTGGACAATCAGTTTTAATCTTCTATAACATAACATATATATAAAAATGAATGTTTGTCTGTATGTCCTCTATAAACTCAAGAAGGGCTGAACCGATTTGGCTGAAAATTGGTGGGGAGGTAGCTTAGAACCAGGAGACGGACATAGGACTTTTTATCCCATTCGACCGCGTTCCCGTCGCGTCCATGAAGAAGAAGAGCAAATTTGTTGTAAAATGCGTGTGCCATGTTATGGCTATCGATGGAAAGGGGAGGTATTGTAGAATGTGTTGGTGAAATAAAAGTTGGTGAAATGTGGGAATTATTGGTGAAAACGTATTTTTGTTGCGGGGGAGGGGTGGGCGGTGACACCCCCAGAAGTGTATCTCAGGGGTAGGAAGAAGAGGCACTATAGGAAATTGGGCGGGTTTGTGAAAGCTGATGAAAATAGTGAAAACTTGGTTTTTTCGGTGGGTGCCGACAAAATTGAAACGGCTGTGGAAGAAAAGTGTATGCGTGAATTGGAATAATTTTTTCAACAATCGATAGCTAAGGAAGCATAGTAATCTATATATATAAAAATGAATCCCTATTTCCCTTGGTCACGCCATCACGCGTGAACGGCTGGATCGATTTCGCTAATTCAAGGGATTTCCCTGAAAATCCGCACTAGGAAATTTTCGGGATCATTGATTTCGAATCTGCTATTTAAATTTCCAAATATGAGACCACCCCCAACCCGCTGGGTCACATAGGAGAGGCATTTGTGCAGTAGGAGGCGTTGTAAAATTAAGGAATACAAATTTAATAGTGTCCCGGGAAACGCCGGGTCCGGGCAAGCTAGTATAACATAAAAAGCACTAACTCACACAAGGCGACAAATTCATTAATTTTCTTTTCAATATGTATTGACTACTCGTTTGCTTTATAATAATTTAATTATCGTCGATTGATTTTGCCGTAATTGTATTTATTGACTTTTATTTTATTTGGATCTTGCTTTCCCAAATCGGTGTAAATTCCTATGTATGTAAATATATCCCCGGTAAGCTAAAAAAACTACTACTATAACCACGTGACACACGTGGCATATCTTTATATATATTGCTTCATCTTGTATAAAACAGAGCATATTCAAGAACCCGCCCTCAAAAACGCCGGTGGAATGTACATAGATCTAAAAAACTTGAAAATATGAAAAATAAGTCTTTTGGTTCAATACGTTAAAGTTGTTTGTACACTTATAAAAACAAACACAAAAAAGATAAGTAATACAACCTAATTCAATTGAAAACGTACATTCTTTCTGAACTAAGTTTATAATCATCTTTCATTTTGAAGTGGGTTAAAAAAATTAAACTTTCGTTAGTTTCTTAGTTTTCTTCATAAAGTTTGTGTTAGAGAATTCTAATTCCAACCGGAACAATTGAAGATTTAGCTCACTCAATTCAAAAACTAGACCTCAGTACCAAGATAGCGATCTACAAGTCTATTATCAAGCCAATATGGACCTACAGACTCCAGCTCTGGGGAGCCACAAAAAAATCAAACTTGCAAAAAATCGAATATGCCCAGTCGAAAATAATCAGGTCAATGATCGGAGCACCCCGCTACGTCAGAAACGAAATCTTGCTGAGGGATATGAAACTCAGCACAGTTTCGCAAGAATTAATAAAACTAAGCAAAAAATACAAAACCAGACTGGAAAATCACCCGAACCCGACGGCAAGGAAATTACTCAAGGCTGCTCGTTACAAGAGGCTCAAAAGAAAAGACCCTCTCGAAAATGCTGAGCAGAACTAAATAATCGACCATGATTCAAATAAATTCCAAGCACGGGCAGCAAAACCCCCAATCCATGGAACGACAGCATATCGATAGCACCTACTCCAACTTACCATGGGAAACTATCGGTCTTAAAAAGTCGACAACACCGGAGAGGTCATCAACTCCATTGTCGTCAACCCCGTTACTGTGCAGTCGGAGAAACTGGAGATCATCCTAATTATCCTCACCGCACTAGTGGCAACATCCCTGGCCTATCAGCTATTTAAGGACTTTAGGAGGTCCATCAAGAAGAAATACATTGTCCAACATGTTTAGAAACAAACGTCAAAACATCCCGGACGCACACTGGTGCCAAGGCGATTACCCTACCCTAGTTTTAAGAGTCGTAATAATGTATGTCAGGGGCCCCCGGGCCCGATCCATACAAATGTATAACCAAATAAGCTGAATAAAAAAAAAAAAAAAAAAATAGCTCACTCAATTCAAAATTTGAGGCGCTCAAATGATTATTTGAGTTGGCTCAGCATTTAGTTAAGTGAGTTTTTACGGGTAAAAGTTACTTCCTTCTGTTATTTGAAATAAATTATTATTTCAATTGATTTTTATTCTACTTTGAAATAACTGATTTTTTTAAATAATTGAGTTAATTTATTTTGAAATGAAATGGTTATAGTATGAAATAAGAAATTATTAATGCATTTGCTCAGTAAAATATAAAAACGGTGTAACATTATAAAGTCATTTTAACTATTTGTGGAACCCATAATACAGAAAATTGTAAGTAGGCAGTTGCGTACCTACAGTAACACATAAGTTGTCTGTTTTACCGCTCAGCGACAAAATCGTCTATAAAGAAAATACATAGTTAAAAAATCCCACCCGACGTTTTCGAAAGTTGTCAGTACTATAAATACCATTTGTAAGTGTCACTTAAAATTGGAGTTGTTTGTCCCGTTTTTACGTTTATGGTGATGAATTGAATTATTTTGTCCGTTCAAATTTTGCTTACATAAACATCACCACTGAAACTACACTTTCTAATATGTGTGGATGTGTAGGTGTATACTAGAAGATTTAGTTTTGTGCTTTTTTAATTATGGGAAAATACTGATGGCGGGAAGAAATCGATAAAACTCCATTTCATCAGGTTTTTGTCGAATTTCCGGAAAGATTGTAGAAACTTCATTCAAACACCTCGAAGTTTCCCATTGTTCTGCAAAAAGACTGCAATTTGGGGAAATTGATGGTACTTCATTGTAGGAAAAATAACCGAATTCCCTCAATCGCCAGATATTTTAATTAAATCCTCCTTGAAATTGGAAAGACAAAGTTGGCGTCCAGAGGATACCCGGCGGAGAAGTTTTATTAGTGTGGTCTTAAGCCATTCGCTCCGAGGAAGCGATAAAACTTTCTCCTATAATTCAGTTCTCTCAAATTTATTTTCAATCTTTTGACACCGATGCTGGAAGCTCATGCCCATCTCCCCAAGATCGTTTAGGGCCGCTAGTACACTCAATGGGCGGAGAAACTAATTACGTAATTGCATAATTTGATGGGCTTGTTCGTTACTGCTTACACTCGCATACATAGGTACCTATTCTATTTTAGCCAAGGCGTCTATTTTATGACTGCCATAATTAGTGAATGGCTTATCCAAATGCACAAATACTCGCACGCTTAATTGTTTCCTGCAAATCCGGATTTTACCCGGAAAGCGTACGTGTGTAGTGCAAACCAGCGGGAATAGTTAAATGCTGTGTACCCATATTTTATTTTTTAATAAAAATTCTTTGTTCTGCGAACGGAAGAACAGAGATGTTTAAATTTAGTGCATAATTCGCCTCCAACTTTAATCTGGATGAAATTGCTGTTCAAGTGGCAAATTAAAACTGTAATTTGTGGGCGAACGTGAAATGAGCTTTTTTGTCTGGCGCTTTTTAAAGATAGTGTGCTTTGTGTGGAACAATTGGGGTAGCGCTTCGGACGTGACATGAGCAGTTTTACTTTTTAAAGATAACCACACCGCACAAGGGAATCAGGCTCCTTAGAGATAAAAAGAAGAAGAAAAACTGCCTAATTGCTTTTGAGTATTTTGTAGGCTGTTATGGCATTAAAGATAAGAACAGGAACGACATATAATTAAAGCGGCCAAGGGAGACTCCTCTTAAAGAGAATTTCACGAGAAATCGATTTTGAATTTAAGGAAAAGAATTTTTTTCCAAACTCATTTTGAATTGTTGAAAAAGTGTAATTGGGAAAATTTTAGTAAAAACACGTCCGTCGTGGTCTGCTATTTTGTTGGTCTTTGGACTCCCTGTCTATTTATTTGACAACTCGGTTTGGAAGTAAGTTATATAGTTAGTTATATACCCGCTTCGTTTTGAATTTTGAGGGATGTTGCAAATATGAAAAAAAAGTGAGATATATATTAGAATAAGTAACAAACAAAGGCGACCAAATAGAATGTTCAAAATATGGAATTCGCCAATTAGCGAATGAAAAGGCAATTGCGATACAAAAATTAAAGCCACTTGATCTTAACGTATTACCATTATAAATACAAAAAAAGCTAAAAATTAAGGCAATCGATGAACTTCCTCCGAAAGCGAGCATGACGAAGAATGCCTGTATTGTGGAGCTGACATTCCCAATTCACACAATGGTGGGTCTCGTGTATGTAAATCATGTGGCAAGTGGGAACACTGTTCTTGCACTGGATAATTCGATAATCACGAGGAATCCACGCACGTGACTCACGTGGTTTTATTCTTCACCTGACCTTTTAACTTTCCATTATGCATTACGCGATGGTACACAAAGATTTTTTTTATGTTTTCGGAATTTTTATTGTTTTGTATTATATGTCTATGCAGTGGCGTAGCGTAGTAGGGGCGGGGGAGGGGGGGGGGAGGGGGGGGGCACTTTAGGGGGCGGCAAAATTTCACAATAAATAATAATAAAATCTGGTAAATATTTGAACCATCTCATATTTTTGTTTCGGACCGATCGAAATGAGCATTCATTACTTATACTGTGCCGAAATCGGGGAATCCCTTTCTTTAACCCCTTAAAGTGACCTTCTCCTAACTGAATTAAAAAAAAAAAGCAAAAGTTTGGGATTTTTTTACAAGAAAACAAACCAACATATGACCTTGCATCTTTTTTTATTTTTTCATTTTTCGATCACCCGTCGCCGCCACAGGGCGCCAAAAAATAATCGGCCTTTTTCCGTAATTTCGTGATTGCGGCTCGCCAAATCATTTGAAAAAGAAAAATCAAAAAACCACTTAAATTAGACATAAAAATCTATAGATCCAACTAGGATCTAACCAATCGGTCGATTAAAAAAAAAATGGCAGCCATTTGAAGTCAAATAACCAGAATTTTTCGAAAAATTTTTACATAAAGTGCTGTAAAAAAAAAACTACTTGGTTTTTGTCTTATATCCTAGTTAGATTTGTGCACAATTGAATTCTGAACAAAATGAACCAAGGTTTATGGAAATCGGTGGAGCGGTTCAAGAGATATCGTGGAATTACGATTGAAAAAATGAAGTCGAGAAAAATGCGTTTGATTTTAGATCGACTTCACCGGCTAAAAGTGCCGTGTGCCGGTTTCCACGGAATTTTCTGTTTGGAGTTTTTGATGTAAAATTCTTTTGAGTTTTTGGCATTTTCTCGAAATTTCTACAGAAAAACTATCGATACGTTCAAGTGGCCACGTAAAATATAACTGAATTGATTTTCTTCCGGCGGCGGCGTCCCAAACAGCGTGCTCGGGCGTCAGCTGCGCCACCGTTTTTTCTCTCAAAATATATAGCACTATAACTCGAAAACCATATTTTCTTTTTTCGTAAAATTTTAGGACATGATTCTAGACATATTAAGGAACATTTTGCCGTAAAAAAAAATCGATTCAACCATGAGTAGACAACAAAGCGGACCCAACTTGGGCGCCCTATGATATGCAAAGCCATGTGTAACATACAAATAGTTTATAAGTAGACACAGGATTATATGCAAATGAATATTCTGCATTTACCTTTCGGGTCGAATCCGAATCTAAGTCTGACCTGTTGGTGTTTTAAATATTTTTAAGACATTTTTAAGGGTTTTCACAAAATTATTTATAGGACTAATGACAATACATAAATGAGAAAAAACCATTTTGCCCTTCTGCCCCACAAGCACCACACGCCTAAATCTATGTTATAATTTTCGCCCTCAACGACTCACCTCGAGTGAGGCTCGATGTCATCGTTTTTGGCCCAATCGAGCGACCACTAGTGAGACTCGATGTTGTAGGTTAAGGGGTCTTAAATGAATGTATAATAGTGACATCTTGCTCATTGTAGCGACTGGCAACACCGTCTGTACTGACTTGCAAGGATTCCCCGTGGATGTTTGTTTGACTATCTGAATTTATTAAAATAAAAAATTCAGAACAAGTAAATTTCAGTAAAGTAAGTTAAATTTTTTTTAAATTTTTTAGTAGTTATTTTGAAATGTTCTACGTTAGTTTCGTTTACGACTCCAACTTATATATATAAGAGTCAATAATTTTTTTGTTTTAGCATCAAAAATGAAAGGAGTTAAAGAAAGTGGGGCATCTTACCGTTACAAAAGAAGAGCTAAGTTAGAAGACATTATAAAAAATTAAGGGGCTTTACTTAAATACGTGAAAACTCCTCAAATCCACAGGCAACGAAAATAAATTAATTAAAGCGGACTCACTTGAATTATTAAAATTTATTGTGAAATCTAAGCTTGAGCTCTGCCCAATGTTATAATAATGCTCCGAATATTCTTCACAACTGTCATAAGCAATGCCAGCTGTGAGGGAAGTTTTTCAAAATTGCAACTGATCAATAATTATTTAAGATCAACAATGAGTACGTTATGGCTAACCAATCTGGCTATCTTGTCTATTGAGCAAGAGGTATGTGATGCTATAGACTTAAAAAAAGTAGACGAATAAAGTTTTAGCTTAAGACAGAAGTTTTGTTTTTAATTCTAACAAGTATATAAATTTTCAGTAAAAATATAAATATTAACAGTATCGTCGTAGTTCTAATTGGAAGTCGATTTGCGTTTCTAATTCGCTAATAACTTAATCTTGATGATCGTCAAGGTATAATCATAAGTGTTCTATAATATATAGTATATATATATATATATGAATTTTTTATTTGTACCCTATACAATACATAATAATGATGCCTGTTCTTGCCGAAAAGTTCTTTAGAATTACTGTATATTATAGTCTTTTAAATTGAAATACCTAAATAAGAGGGCGGCAAAATTTTCTTCCGCCACGGGCGGTTGACACCCACGCTACGCCACTGTGTCTATGCCTACCGCAATAGAAATGTGAAATAATTAAGTAACAATTATTCTCATGAATAAAGGTATTTGGACCTGTGAAATCTTTAATTTTATTAATAATAATTTTTGTATGCCTCTTTATACTCCACCCGGCTTCCACTACTTGATGTAAATTAGCAATTATTAAACATTTTTAAAGAATATGAAGACCCATTATTGTTTGCGAAAAATATTTTTTTGTAATTTCATTCTTGAATTTGGATAGAACTGGCAGTTGGAGCAATGTATATATATATATGGAGTTTTCGATTAGGTACATAAGATAAAATTAAAAAATCCATAAAATTTATTTCTTCTAACAAATAATTTTTCAAACAAAAGCTGGTCGTAATAGTTTCCATTTAAAGCACCAACTAAAGGATACACTCAGGATTTCTTTCAGGTGTTTTCCATTTTAGAAATTTAATTTAATTAGAAAGCTTTGAAAAAGAATTTGTAAGAAAATATTTCGTGCGAGAACTGTTAAAATCATAAAGTTATAAAACATTTTGTGTTGCATTTTAAATGACCTATTTATGGGGGTAAATGAAAAAACAATTTTTTTAGTGCACTGTTTACTCTATGGCTTTAACAATTTTTTTCCCACAAATACCACTATTTTTGATTTGGGGTCACCAATTTACATCCGCATAAAAAATTTCATCTTAATAGACATATAAATGAGACGAGATAAAAACTGTGATATACGGACAGACAGGGACGGACAGGGCGAAACGGAACCTAAAAATGAGCTCTTTTACCAGTTTAAAAAAAACTTTAATGTAATAAGAAGCGCCACCCGATGTGGAACGCAACGAAATTTCTTAAATGGGTGTCTCGAAATTTGATAAGAAGCTTTCCAGCGAAGTTAGTCTGATAACCAGATAACCGAGGCCACTATACTAGTCCAGTCAAATTGTACTTCCATGTACCGTCCACAATAGAGCTGACGATAAGATATGTGGGGAAAGTTAGAAGAGCTTAAGTTTGAGTGTCTGTAGTCACAGACCTTGTGCTTTCGCCGCAATGTTAATTATAGTAGGAAAATTTCACCTTCTAGATATACTAGATGAAATTTTTAAAAACAATCTTTTAAATTTCGGAATTCTCTACAAATTTAGTTACATCTATAAAGTTTTTTTCGTTAAGTTAATACTTTTAGAGTTATAGCGCGAAAAAGATTAAAAAATTAAGACAATAATTGGTTTTTCGCAGTTATCTCATTTTGATTAATAAAAATAAATATTAAATATATTTATACAAAAATTGTAGAGCACAACATTTGCCATAGTTTTGAATGTAACATTTTTTCCTGCGATAAAATGTCAAGCCTCTAGAGAAATGTAAAGTTGGCGCCAATAGTGGTCATTAATACTTTCGATTACAGCCGATATTCAAACGGGGAAAGGTGACCGCAAAAGATGTAGTGTACCGATTTGGTGGACGATATTTTCAGGAAAGGTTCATTATGTTCTGACAAACCTAAATAGCATGGGTTGCAGTTTCGTCGCGGCGTTACTTCCGGCGTTCTGATGAGGGTTGTAAAAGTTAATATACTTATTTCTGAAAGTAGAGGATTTCAGTTTTCCTTTGAGTTCAATTTCAAGCAACCACTCAAAGCAATTTTTTTGAATCTAAAAATAAAGCAAAGAATTTGTGGGTCCCGCTTTGAATATACATAAATATAATATATTAAGCTTTACAACTCTCATCAGAACATCGGCAGATTGTGAAGGCGCAACGACTGTGAAAGGGAGGAGGCGACCCATGCTATTTTAGCCAAAGGGGTCTGAGAAATAAGAATCAATTATAATAAATGCTGCGAACAAATAGTTGGACTCGACTAATTTCAATTTGAATGAAATTTAGTGGCATTGCTTATTATACCATTAAATAAAATTCCATTTAAGGGTTTTGAGAAATTTTTTTTTAAGAAGAATAGAAGTTTATTTAATATTATACTATTTTACTATTTTTTATTTTTTGCGTTTTTCAAGTTTTTTTTAAGCATATCGAAAACGGTTGAACATATAATTCTGATTCCGGATGAATCTTAACAAGGACACATGCAGCTATCATATCATACATGACTTTTAAATTTCACGCAAAAATGTCAGATACCTACAATGAAAAATTCCGTTAAATATTTATGTCTAAATATTTCCCATAATGTAGGATTAATCAATCTGAAAATATTTGGAAGTTTGAAGAGGAATGGTACATATTTCATAAATATGTATTCTGCTGTCTTGTTTTTGTATATTAATAGAAACAGCACAATTTCGCTTTTGACCTAAGCAACTTGTGGCGTCATAAATTTGGAAGCTATTTCTCAACTTTATTTATCCTCACACTTCTCTTTTCCTTTTTCAGGAATTCTGTACCTTTTATCAATGTTTGGAAAATGAATCCCGACAAACCGCAACAAAACAAAGAGAAGAAGTGAATCTCTCGTTGCATAGTCGAGATGGGCTCAACACTTTTTTGCCGGATAAAATGTGTGTGATTATTGGAACACTTCAGATCAGAATTTATATCGGAATAATAAATTAGAAAAGGTTGAATTGATTTTTTGCATATACTTATACTATTATACTTTCGGTTATTGATTTATGACATTTGATTATTACAGTCGGCTCGAACTCAGTCCTGTGGGAATGAGGGTGTAAAACATGTTTGGAATTACTGATGAGCCTTTGCATACAATACAATGACTTACCACTTATACGCTGCCGCTAAATAAACCCGCTTTTAGAAGTATCGCAATAAAGAGTCTTATTTTCAAAAGGATATTCCTTTAAATGTTTGTAATTATAATTAGTTCTCTTTTGAGAGTTTCTTCTATGCATTAATATATAAAACAAAGAAGTAAAAGAGAACCCTCGATAATGATACTCAGAAAGTAAACAAATTAAGGTAAAGAGTCTTATAAAATATATTTCCAGGCAAACAGCTTGGAGCAATAAAAATTGCCATATTGTGTTCTTATAACAATAACAACATATTTATGGTAAAAGATATGAAGACGGGCTTGATAATAATGACAAAATATATGATATAATATACAAATAATGATTTTAGGACTTTTTAAATTCATTATGCACTTCATTTATTATAAGAAAAAAGAAGTATGATAAATGTTGAAAATCTAAATTCAATTTCAAGTCGATGAAGCACGGCCGTACTACCCTTTCTCGAAGCAACTTAGGGCGCTTTGAAGCAGCCTGAAATATCTGTCACCAAGAGTATTTATTTACCTGATGACGTTAAGGTTTGTTGTTTATTCTATATTCCGCAGAAGTTTTATATGGTCACAACATTTATCACAACTTTCATGTTCTGGTAATGTCCCAGGTATACCTGTTATTAATTATAGTTATTTAAACTACATAGTTTAAAAAGCATTCAGAAAAATTAATGGAGGTGAGTTAAACTGTATGTATACTAAAGTAGATATGAATTAAAGAATGTAGTTGGTAATTATCTCCCAACAGATCCCATAGGAATGCATACACATCCATACGCATGAATACACAGGCACATATACAAACGCGCCATACCAAAATTAAAGGTTTTACCAAAAAACGTTTTTATTTTACATCCTGTCAGAACAGAAAAGTTGTGACATAGCAGGTAGCACCATGATTAAAAAACGTCTACAGAACTTAGAACAAACAACAAACCCCAAACGTGAAGGACAGCATCAGAGATATAGCATTTTCGTTCTTTAGTAAACTACCCTTATTTGGAACGGAAAAAATAAGAAACATTTCTAGATATTGGACTTAAATGTGATCAGCTTGGACTGGGGGTGTACAATGTAAATGGTAGCTACAATTTAATAATGTTGATTGTTTTCTTTTCACTTTTATTTCATACTTCGGATTTTTCTTTAATAACGCTTTTTCATTTCATTCTGTTTCGCTGTTTATTGTGCTCTTTTCTGTTCATCCTTTCTGTTAATTTCTATAAAAATCGTGTTTTACATTAACTGACACAAGCATACACACATGACTTTTTTAGCTAAACCTATATTTTTGGTGAATGTTCGAAATTTCGAAATATGTGCATAGGTCAAAATCAAGAAGACATGCTTTTCGGCGATTTTAAAACATATTTTCTTCAGACCTGCACTCAAAAAAATTTCTTGACCGAATAACGAATTTCGTAGTTCAGTTAACTATTATTCCTTATGATTATCACCTAAAAACCAACTACAGAGCTATTTAAAAATAGAATAGGGGCAATGATAAAACGACATGATCTCTTATCATATTAACTTACAAGCTAGCGAATTAACCAACTCAGAAAAAAAAACCTTGTACCGATGGGATTCGAACCCGAGATGATTCAGTTCTAGCTTGTTACACTAGCAATACGCTATGTGATACTTCGTAATTAAGTTGTAACAGATACATACATATAATCTGATTTTTAGAGAGTAAAACAGTCTCATTCATGCGCGGGATTCGAACCCGAGACCTCTAAACCACTGGTACCCACTTCATAACAAATGTGTAGTTGTACAGTTGATTTGACAGAAACACAGTCAAACTTCGAGTATGTAACATAATAAGGTCACATTTGTCATTTGAACGGTATATGGCAATTTAATGAACCAGAAATGCGTTAAAAAATCCAGAAATATATTGGCTTGACTACTGATCAATAGATAAAATAAATCTCACCAGACCAATCAACAATCAAATTGTAACCAGATATATTATTTTTAGCGTACGGCCGTTCGAATGCATCTACATAAAAAAGAAGTCTGTCAAATGCATGTCCGGCTCGCGCGTTCTGAGTTCCGAATATTGGCCGCAAATTGAATGACTGTAATTTAAAAAAATATTTTTTCATGTGATGTAACTGCAAATTTACGATTTTCTGACTTTTTCTTTTACTTGTGCTAAACCTTGCTTCTCGCCATATTTCATGATTCTAGGGTAACGGGGAGTACTCTATAAATTTTGATTTATTTGCGAATATTAAAATATGCGACATAAATGCGGCATTAATAGCTGTATGCTGTATGTTTTGATTGCGTTGACGTAGAAGCTTATTTTGTTAATAGCACCAAGGGACCGTAGATGTAAGTGTTTGATCTTAATTTAAACTTTATATCTTCACGCGTCCTTTAGAAAAAGGGCCTTGACAGACGGATAACGAAGTGATCCTATAAAGGTTCCTTTTTTTGAAGTCCGGAACCCTAAAAAGTACAAAATAAAAGAAAAAATCAGAGTTAAAATATAAGTTATTAAACTATAATGTATTGATAGCTTCGTATGTGGTTTCAAACGAGAAAGAATATGTTCGAAATGACCTATTTTTAGCCGGATCAATTCTAATGGAGGTAACATATGTTACATAATTGAAATATGTAGCTCAATTGTAGAAAATATTTGCGTTAATTTATTTTTTTATGAATGCACCTGGGAAATATTTTTAAAAGATGCATACTTGACGGACTCAATACTTTCAATTCTTTCTATAAACATAATTCATGCTCAATCCCCACTTTCTTGAGTAAGGTAATGAAAGATCCGACATGAAACAATTTGTTTGAACAATTTCAAAATGCCCAAATTTCCTTCCCATCATATTAGTGGTGTTATTTTCTGTGGGTTCCGTACCCGCATTAGAGTGTTACAGACGGAAATGTGTTTGGCTCAAGTTTTCACTAAAAAGTGGGGAAAACCGTTGCATGTCGTCGTTGGTATAGGAAAACCGCGGAAATAGCTTATGCCAAAACCGCTAGGCTTTTGAGGTAGCAAAATTGAGATTACCCGTCACCCATCATGGGTTGTCTATGATGTTTGACATTTAAATGACACAGTACGAGTTCTGCGCTTTCATTTATCGCATGAACCTCTGAACCTCTGTTACTCCAGTACGCATAAAATTGAAAGTACTCTTACTTTGAGACCTCACCACATAAAAGCGTGCATAAAGAGTACCAAATTGATATTTTATAGCCCACAATAATGCCAAATGCAGGGTGTTGATGAAGTGATTCCATTGAATACAAAATATTCAATACCAGCAAAAAGGTTCGGTGCCAATTTATAATGCAAAGCAAGTTCTGACTGTTGCACACTGCTGCCGAGAGGATATAGGCTGTAATTTTGATCCTTGTCCCACCCGTGGGTATTGATTTATTCCCACTACTTTATCCATATTTACGAGCGCGGTGGACCCAAAAGGCAAATTTAGCATACACAAGGATGCCCAGGGCCCACCTAAGCAATCAACAAAGGAGACTTTACTTTGAGGCTTTGAAAATTAAGACAATCTCAGGAAAACTTCCGAGGAAAATTCGTGGAAAGCAAAGCTCGGATTTCCAGCAGCTTTCCTGGAAGGGCAGAAATCCAGGGTAGCTTGATAGCAACAAGCAGGAAGCCTCTCTTGGGAACCGAACCCCTCTTTTCTGGCCGCACATCCAGTAGTAGGGTATTTATAGTACCACTGTGGAAGTAAAAATGCTGGAGCAACCCCAAAGCGCTCGCATAGTCGGCGTACATTGGGCATAGATGACGAGAAAGCTCTAGTAGTCCATGAAACAACAGCTAGAGCAACATAAAGGCCGTGGTGATGCCCTGACGGGTATCTTCCTAAACTCTGATCCTGAAACGCGCTGCTCTCAATAATCTCGGGTTGTCGGGAATATCCGTCAGTTTGGGTATTGCATCAAAGGCGGCAGGACCAGGACTGCTTCGTGCAAAAGGCTACGTGATAGCAGCAAATCGCCTCGTTCATCCGTAGAGCAATGCTGTAGAAGTTCTAGGAATTTTTCAAATCTATCCCAGTGAATCGCATTCAATTTCATCTGAGCTCGCTGCAGGTCGTTTGTTTGTTTGTTGTCTGATTATCGCGATTGTGCGGCGCAGGTGGTTAATGCAATTTATAGGTGGATTCCTCCCGTTTTGATTTGAAGGCTCCTCCCATGAGGAGGAGGATTTTCGTGTGATTCGACCGATTTTTTCCTACGCTCTCTATGAATTATATTTCGCGGATGTGAAATAGTGAATTGTTCCAGTGCTAGTCAACTAGTGACCACACTGCCGTGGGTGTTGGTCCAGGCACTTGTTTCGCTTCTCTTATCAAACGCATTTTATAAAAGTTGATTTTCTGGTGGTGAAATGTGATATTTACGGAGCTGTGAAGTTTTTGTTGCCTGACTCGCAGTCGTAAATCGGCCTGGACCTGTCTTGGCTACCTTTAGTGAATCCGGTCCGCTTGGTAGTAAATACAGTGCAAAGCAAACGTTTGTTCCTGTGATTTTGAGTTCTATAACATTTCGTCCGAGGCAGAGGAGCCACCGTTTGATTCATGGTTGATTAAAAGTACCCAGCTAAGATTTCCGTCTGCTCGTGAGGACAGCAGCATGGTCATCGCTTTCTTTTGAGAAGGTACTAGACACATAAGAATATCGTTGTGCAGTTAAGAGCAAACATTTTTTTAAATCTTTCTCTCGGCTGTGCGGGCACAGCCTACAAAGAGCTATTCAAGATCCACTATTAGGTCAGCTAATGGAACTCAGTCACACGCCCATGCTGCTTCAGAGTGGGGGCTAACGCTTGCTTAAGCCTGAAGCGATTCGGTCTAAATATAAATTCTTGGAATGTCGCAAAAGTACACTAAATGGCTACACACATGGTGCCCCGCGATGTGCCTTCGTAACTCCTTCGTCAGAGCAATTTATATCCCGGTGCTCCATCAGCGAGCTCGACTCCATAAATGTTTTACTGGAATTTGCGGCGGAAGAGAAAATTTCACTATCGGCCGTGGAAATTGAATTAAATCGACGATTTCACACGCAAAGGGAATCGGCCCGTAATTAATCCCGGCTTTTGGGGGATTGGGTGGAGAGTTCGATTTTTTCCTCTTGCCAGTGTCGGACGTCTTGTGCGACGTAAGTACGAATTGATCCAGTGCTTCCACCTGTTGCCTGGATTTTCATGTTTAATGGCCTCCTCGCCCCAATATAAGCGCTAGCCTCTTCGGGGATTTAACCAAAGAAATAATTAATCTAATTACTTCTTGTAGGATGGTCACTGTGTTCTTAATGGAATAAATATTGAGCGGCCCTTCCTCTTCTGTTTATCGTCGGAATTGCTCCGTATCACCCATGCCAACGGGGCGATAAATAGCTTTAAAGGAATCCAGAATAAGTAAACTACATAAGATCAGAAAAATGTGAATTTAGAAAAGGGCAAAAAAATCAAGAAATATGAAAAAAGGTTATCGTGGATTTTTCGACAAAGAAAAGCACTCACCGTGCTCATCTCGTGTGGGGACAAGGAGGCAAAGTTAATATCTGCGACGACGTGCACAAGATAGGGCCAATACCAGCCCCTTCGCCTGAAGGTTCCTGAATGGCTTCTCCGTATAATTTATGTGAATTTTTGATTCACCCTTGTGAATGTATTCTTACATTCAATCATTCCTTTCGACTTTTGCTGCTCCAACAACATACTGATTTCAGTATTTTTTTAATTTTTCCCGGAAATTCCGGACACAATAAGGGCTTCTCCTAAACTTTCTAAGGAAGAAAATCTGTGATTCTACCAAACTTCGTTTATTACGGTTCAACTAAAAAACATTAATTAAGGGAAACTATGGTCAGCAAAGTTTCCACTCAAGAAAATATTTAATTAAATCATTCGTCGCTTCAGTGGCTGGGTAGGATCGCAAATAAAATAAGCAGACCTTTCTGCTCCCAGGTTCTCCGCACAACAAACTTGTAAAATGTATGGTTCATTCAATATGACCTTACATCACATCACTTTTAAACGCTTTCTAGAAACAAATATATAACAGGGTGGGGTTTCTCTTTATGGCCGGGTTTTTGCAGTGTAAAGAAGCTTTAAAACGACTTAAGACTCTGCTGACCTTTGGTATATGGCTGTTGGCCTCAATAGCAAGCTGCTATCCAAAAATTGCCAAGGAATGATTAGTGTGATATCAAATTTGGCGTAGGCACCTTTTTTACCGTTAATCGTTAAAAGGTTTCATACCGACAACATTTTCATAATCATGATTATCATGTAATTTAATCTAATAAAATTATAGTAAAACAGTCTAATAGAGCACCTTTAAAAGACCAATTATACTGCATGCGTGAGGCATAGTCGTTCTAAAAGGTTTCCTTAAGAACGAAATAATAAAAACAAATAATAAAGAATCACATAAAAATAAAACTATTATAAAAACCGACGGCTGAGTTCAAAGCTACAGGTGGTCCAGGACTTTATAATCAGCACGAAAACCTGACCTAAATTATTATGCCACATTTATACAAAACTGCATTAAAATTCGCCAAACTTTTTTTCGGGATTTCATACTCAAATTCAATGTTTTCGACAAGCTCAAAAACACCCTCACCCCAAACATATGTACATACATATATTCTACATTTCGTCGTAGATAAAATTTTAAGAAGTTTGTAAGAAAATCTCCAAATTGTTGCACGTATATTATTTGAAAGGCCGTATTATGTTAAATTTATTTGTTATGACAGATATTGCCAAAAGAAATAAGGATAAAGTTGAATATGATCGCAAAAGAGGGCAAAATTGTGTCTGTTCCCTCATATATTTGGCTAACCAATCAAAAATATTGAAATATGAAATACTTTGCATAAAAAATGCGGAATTGTTAAAGCGCCATATATGTACCTACAGTTAAATTCAAAACTATTCAATTACAAATTTAGTTGGCAATTATTAGTCCGGACAAATCAAAAATATATTTGATAAACAACCGATGGACGTTTGGCGAAGTCTACGTATTTCAATAAGAAATTATTAGCTCCTATTCAAATGAAAATTGAATAATAGCTATATCAGTAGAACGAAAATCGACATAAATTTACTTTCTTAGTGATTAATACTGTGCATCGTTAGCAAAATTATTTATTATTATTTTCATTTTAAGCGGGTCGCGTGGGCTCTCTGGTGGAACTCATCATTTACGTCAAGACCATGTTCACTTAGAAAAATATCACGTTGTAATTTCAAAATTATGAGTTATTAACTATGACGTATTTGAAATTTGTTGCACTCCATTGTAAAATCAATAAAATATTATTTGATCCAACTCTAAAACACATTGTTGGTATATTTCAATCTAGAAAGTTGTTCATTCAAAACGTGTCGCTTTTGATTCAAAAGTCTATATAGTAAATGGAACATATCATTGATAAATCAATTGTTAACTTAATTGTTTTTTAGTGTAATGGCTAGAGCACTGGCTTACTGTTCCAGTGGTCCCAAGTTCGAATCCCACATGAATGAGATTGTTTTAGTTTCTAAAAGATCAGATTATATGTATCTCTTACAACTTAACTGCGAAGTATCACATGGCATATTGCTAGTGTACTAAGTTAGAAATTAAACATCTCGGGTTCGAATCCCATCGGGGGAACCATAAGAAAAATGCATACATAAGCAGGTTTCTACATTTCCTTGTGTACAAATACATTTACGATATTAGTATACATATAACAATTTGAATTTGAATCAAAAATCCAGCTTTTTGAAACAATATGTTTTCATATTGAATTCAACAGTGCAAACGATTGATAAATTTTTCAATAGTTTTTCACTGTTAAATTAATTAATTCCGGCAATGATGCCAAATCTTAGTTGAAAGTACATAATTGAATTAACGCATCTCCTAATGGATTTACAACTTTTTTTTGCTGAGTGTTGAAATAGGCTATAGTGTCCTGGGAGTCGCATTTTTCACATCCATCGGAGCTATGATGGGTGCTCCGAAGTGTGTCAGTCTTTGGCAATCTAAAACTGGGCACTGGCATAGTACGCGCTTAACTGTTTCTTCTTCTTCGAGGTAGAAGCGACATGTATCATCGACTACAACACCTATCTTTATAAGGTGGTACTTTATGGAACAGTAGTAGAGTAGATCGATCGGTCATGATCTTTAGTCCCAGCGATTTCCATCGTTCTTAGGGGAACAGATGAATTTTTTCGCTTGTCTTATCCCAGTTTGACTATTGCAACTATTTAATTTTGTGAAAAGAACATCAAATTGCATTGACTTATGCCCGCTTAGCGTCAAAATATTAATCCAATAAATTGTACAATACAATTTTTGCAGTTTGGATGCGTAAATGGAAATTGGAAATGCACTTTTAACAAAATTCGAAATTTTAATATAGGTCCAAATTATGCAATTGTATTCCGCACATGAAAAGAATACATCTAATGATTTCGCAATTGATCTACACATGGTTGATTTTTCATATTTCTTAAATCCGGAAAAGGGGTTTCTTATCATATGTACCTACCTAACTAGGTTAAAAAGTTAACTCAATTGTTGAATAGTTAACTCAAAATTAAGAACTAGCCCATACATAATGGTGCTTGTGGACAGACCTAAAAATAAATATCATTCAATAGTAAAATTAAAAGCAAGGGACTGCTGCATACACCCAGAAGGTTTAAAACTCACTTTAGTGAATTCACTATTTAGTTACATTTACTTAAGTTCCGAAGTTTTCCATTTGATTGTAAAAATAGAGCATAGAAAAAAAAACAGTACGAATTAAAAAAAAATCCAATGATGAACTAGATTTTTTTATTCTCTGTTAGTACAATAATTTCAAGTGAATCGGTTCAGTCATTTCGAGAAATATCAGGTACGCACCACCCAAAACGGCTGTAATTAAATAATATTATGGCGCCACAGAAAAAAGTTGTTGGCATGGATATGCTTATCATAGACATTGGACTATCATACAAATATAAAAATTCAATTGGAAAAGCATTGGTACAAAACATGTTTTTTGAAAACATGTGAATTTTTATACACTACTATTATTTAGCCCTTATATTTTTGTGAAATTGCACAAAAAAAATCCAACTTCGGAAAAATTAGTAGAAAGCTAAATTTTGATGTGGACCTTGATAATGTGGTTCTAAACAAAATGTTAAAAGTCGCCATCAATCCGAGAACCGCTAATGATTTTACGCGGTGTAAAAGGCCACGGACAACGATTCATCGTGAATATCTCATTAATGGTCACTTTTACCGAAATTTTACAAATATAAAAAGACTTTTATTCATATGTAGGTGTAACCGTTTTTGAGATAATAAGATCCACAAAAAATTTACCTTTATATGTATTTCTTACGAAGTGCACTCCCTTCACACCACGTGCGATCTGTGAGGTAGATTATCGTTTTAACATGGATCCCCAGTATGCCTAATTTATTTCATTAGACTTTGAATACGACTTAAAAGATACATATATTTAATCGTACTGCGTACGTCGAAATGTTCCCCTTCCTTGTCATAACATCTTCGGGGGCATTTTCCGCTTCGGTTCTAAACTCTTAACTCTTACATAGTCTTTCATAAAAAAAGATCACGTCTCGGAGTAAACATTTTGTTATTGTACATACATATATAATTAGTTATAGTAGGTACATATATGAATATTTGGTAATAGTTTTAACCTTTGTTTCTTGAAACCCGGCAGCCAATACCTACTCTTTTGTATGGTTTTCCGTTGCTACGTAAGTTTTTTGCTTGTATTTCCTGTTTTGGTCAATGTCCACCTCCTCGACCAATTTTTACCCAGCTAACTTTTTGAAATATTTATATATTAAACCAACTTTACACTCAAGCATTGTCAGGTATTATTAAAATGTAGCCAATGTAACAGCTGAATTCAAGTGAGCCGCCTCACAGTGGCAAGTCAAACGCAGCTACTATGAAAGAATTTTGAAAAATTTCTTTCTATTGTTCGTATTAAATAACAATTTAGAAGTGTGGGTATTTCAACATAACCTACATGACCTATAATCATAATAATATTAAATAATTTTGTTGCTACCACTTATACATAAAATGTTCCTATTAGGTCTATGCTTGCTTTTTAAATCAGTTTAATAATAATTGAGAAAACACTGTTTGTAGAAAACCTATTTTATATTGTATTAATATTATAATATATAGTATAATGTTATTAATACTAATAATAAATAGGCACATAAATTAAATTGGCGTACTTAATTATCTTGGAATATAAATAATAATAATGGAAGATAGAGTGGGAAATTAAACGATATTACCGGAAAAATTCGGCTATTGGATTTTCAACACATTAACAAACACGGACAGACTTTAAAGTAGGGCACTCTCCATAGGTGGCAATATGTACAGGGGTACCTTTTATGCCAGGCAACAAACCTAATTTTTATTTAACGAAGACTCCACGTATTCCATTTTCCCGACAAATAAAAAAAACTAATCAGCTCAAGCATGATTACCATAAACTTTTGTGAATGCTAGAGAATATTTCCACTTACTCAAACCCAAGGTTTAAAGGAGGTTATCTAATAAAAATTTCAACATTTCCGTGAAAGGTACTATTGACTATTTATAGGAAAATCAATATGAAATTACTTCCAAACTTTCACGCCCTTAAAATCATTTGAAAATGCTGTCTTGCCTTACATACGTCTTATATAGGTTGTTGTAAGATTTTATTATTTAGCCTAAATAGCCCTTTACGACAAAAAACTTTTAAAATCAGCTTACTCTCTAACTGGCTGCCTTTTGAGCGGTTAGGTAAATTTTTGTTGTAATGCTTTTCAGTCGAGGTTAGGCAATATTGCAAAAAAGCAAGCATTGCATTTAAAGTGGTGTTACGCTACCAGCTATTCTACGCCCTAAGTAAACATACGAAAATTACTTTTTTGCTTAGAAACAGACATCTTTTATTGAGTAAATTAATTAGAGCAACTGCTGAAGAAAAAGTGTTGAACATTAAGGACTTCTGAAAAACCAACTGTATTAGACGCTGTATAAAAAATGAATTTAACATGGGAGCATAACAAAGGCAAATTTAAAAGTTGTTTGGAGAAAGAGATCGAAAGAAAGAAGAAAGAGCGAAATTTTGAACCTATAAACATATCGATGATGATGTTGAAATAGGGCATTTATTTCACCTTGGTAGACAAATTGGTGGATAAGGGTCTATTAATCTCAATCAAGAGGCATTCATGAAAAGGAATTTAATATGTGTTATATTGTAAGACCTTAACCCTGTAGCGGATGATGTGTCTTCGCTGCGCCCTGTATGACCTGGTTGGGGCCTAAGCAATCCCCGCGACTAACGTGCCGCCGGGGAAGTTGTACCCTGGGCCAGTTGAGCCTGGCTGCGACTGTATCCTTGCGACTGTATCCAAAGTTTCTCAAGCTACCCAAGATGCAAAGAACTCCACGGCCGCCACATCACCCCGTGCATTTAAGGGGGTCCTCTAGTTTCTCGGATCGAAAAAATATATTTTTATTTTTTTTCATAAATCACATTTACAACATGTGTAGAAAATGTGTGCCAAAGGATTTTTCGATATTCGAAGTGGTTCACAAGTTACGGCCCTGGAACGGAGCAGGTATACGTAAATAACAATAGTGTAAATCACATGCGCGAACTTTCAAACGCGTTTTTCTCGAAACACAATTTTTCGAAACGGTTAGCACGATATTTCAGAAACTACTGCACCGATTTTGTTTAAATTTATACAGCATCTTTAATATGTTATAAGCCAGCGATTGAACTAGGATTATCATGATTGCTTTTATAGTTTTTTTTCTACGAGCGAAAAACTTAAGCAAAAATGAGTAAAAAATGGAATGTAATTTTCAAACATGTATAAAAAAGTCAATTTTTGTAATTTAGAATTCATTCTAGTTCAATCGCTAGTCTTAAATATGAAGATTGTAATGCCGTTTGGTTTTTTGATTTCTGATAAGCAGAACAGCCGCAATCTTGCTAACCGTTAAGCATCTTTTTTACTTGATGTCTTCCTGTCGGCCACTATAACTTTTATTCTATTACATATTTTGACTTCAAAAAATTTATATAGCTTATTTAAATGTTAATAAAGATTATGCAAAAACAATGAGATTGATTATTTCGATGGTTTGCTCGTAAAAAATTATTGAAAAAGCCATAAAAAAACAGCCGAGAAACTAGAGGACCCCCTTAAGTCCGCTTCCAACACCTTCCGCAAAACTCTGAGCTTCCGAAAGGTCGGATGGATTCCCGGGAATCACGGAGACTCGCTAGAAGTCACCACTTGAATTATTCATAATTAAAATTTTCTTTTGAAAACGAAAGAGAACGCGGAGTACGGAAGAAAATTCACAATTTAAATATATATTAATTAACCAACTCTGTTTGTGTTGAAATATGTGCTTAAATTTAATTTAAAAAGGTACTCCCTTATAGGTATCTTCCTTTGCTTGCTGTCTTATCTTTTTTTTCTTTCTTCGATCTTCCTTTTTTTTTTTTTTTCGATCTTCCTCTTTTTCTTTTTTCGATCTACCTGTTTTTTCTTTTTTCGATCTTCTTTTTTTTCTTTTTTTTTTTCTTTTCTTTGTCGGGGTCACCACTGTAGCGGATGATGGTGTCTTCGCTGCGCCCTGTATGACCTGGTTGGGGCCTAAGCAATCCCCGCGACTAACGTGCCGCCGGGGAAGTTGTACCCTGGGCCAGTTGAGCCTGGCTGCGACTGTATCCTTGCGTTGGTTCCAGCTCAGCGTTACCCTCGCTGAATGGAGCTGGTAGGTGGCTGAAGAAAATTAGCCGTTGATCAGCAACCAGAGGGTCCTGGGACAAGTGGTAGCACTGAAAAGAGGTGGAAATGCCCTTGGTGCGTCTCTGAACGAGGGCTCTGTAACACTACTCAAATGAGGAAAACTCCGATTTTCCACTTAAAACATTTTATTTTTATCTGGAAATCGTAGCTCCCTTACAATTGTACAGGCAAACTCTAATATACCCTAATGTACTGACTTTTCATTTTTTAGAAACAATTCTTACTTCTCTCCCCGATCCTACTGGGTTTTCCCCGCACCCCTGCACCGATTCCAAAGTGCGAAACTTACAAAGTACAAATGTGTTTTTCCTAAAGCTACTGCTAATTTTTTTACTCTTCCTTCGCACTCAGACATTATTAATCGGTACCAGAAAGGACAACTGCGATTTCACTAAACATTGTGGTGACTCCCACCAAAGCCGGGAAAACCATCCACCTAGACTCTCAAAGTTTCTCAAGCTACCCAAGATGCAAAGAACTCCACGGCCGCTACAACCCTTATGTCAATATTCGGGTACCCGGGTACCCTTTTGCGTGTTCTTACTTACATATCTTTTGTATTTAGCGACAAATTATCAAATCCTTTTAGATCCTCGTTATTTGAGCCTATTAACATCGATTCATATACTATACGTTGCATACACTATACGATAGATATTAAAATATGCAAAAAAATAAAGATATTAAGAGTTAAAGTTAAATACCCAGTTGTTCAATACCCGGGGTACCCGGGTACCCATATATGTATAAGAATTTAGTACGTCTACAAAATTACAAAGTAATAAATAAATAAACTTATCTGTAGGGATAAAATATATTACTTAATATATGAATAAACGAATTTATTTAACTTTTAATTAATTTTATTATAAAACTTATTATAAATTATACATGAAATATTTCTACATTGAATTTATTCTTGAACACATGATTCACATTTTGTAATTCCTTTGGAATGTTCAACGCAAACTGGTTTATTACATTCTTTACATGATTTTCGCCTTATCTTCTTTTATACGTACTTCACGTGTATTTGCTCATCAAACCGAATAAATCGTAGTATATTCCAAAATCTATTGATGCTCATAGCAGCTCGGTAAAATGGATAAGGAGTAGACTTCCACATATCTAATGAATGATCCGTATTCGCATTATTGGCACCTGACATTATGAGAACTCCCAAGAATGTGTAGAACTCTAGAAAAATTACATTTTCCACGACATTTGCTTTTTCGTAGTATTTTCCACGTTGTATTAATTACATACAGCAATTGCCTTCTTGTTGGTGTGACGCACAATTACATCGACCATTTCAACAGTGACAATTCTTTTGAATGTTTCGCTAATTGATAAAGGCTCTGTGCTTCCGTGTGGTTCACATCTTTGTCGAAGAATATTTCGAGTCGGAGTTTGATGTTGAATTGGTGGTGTTTTAGACCAAACAGTGTTATCTTCACGATTCGCCACTAGTTGGAAAGCTTTCAGTCGATCAATAGTCATCCTCGTCTGACTCAGCTTCACTCTCACAATTTTCCACTAAACACAGAAATATTATAATATATAAATTATAAAAATATTATAACATAATCGCAATTATTTTTGAATCTAGAGAAATTATAATAATGAGAAAAAGTAATATTACTTACCTGATTCTTCGCAGTGAGAGACTTCTGAACGCTCTCTGTTAGGCATGTAGTCCTCGTCATCACTATCTGAGATATAATGCTCAACAGCGGAATCTTCTCCCAATAATTCATTCAAATATTTATCTACTCTTCTCTTCAATCGTCAATCTGTTAAGTTATTAATTTTATAATTATAAAATAAGCGTTTATAAACGTATAAAGTAAATCGAGTACATACAACTGCTAGCATTTATATATTATATAAATTTTAGCGCACCTTGAAATCTCAGCTGGTGATAAATTTTCCATTATTTATAACAATTTTGTCACTATAACAAACGAATCTCAAGCAAAAAAATACACACAGTGTGCACAAAATATTCAAACGTCCACTCCAAGTCTAGTTTAAAACTGACCATTATAAGTGACGTCAACTAAGCAGCTGCAACGAAATTTCAGCCCTTCTTCTACCTCCCATCTCTCCCAAGGTTAACATTTCTATAGAAACAGGGTTTGTCAGATAGTCGACTACTCTCTGGGTAATATCTACTAGTGAGATGAGTTATAATGTGTAAGTCTCTAGGTATCAAAATTCTATATTTGAATAAAGAACCCGTGCGGGTACCCGGGTACCCCGGGTATGTAAGAACGTTGTAACGACTGGGCATTGACATAAGGGTTAAACGTTATTTATTATATATGAAAGTGTATGGTTATTTTAGGCGTGGAAGTTCATATATGCACCCCACGTGTGAGCGTGTGCCGAATACTGTGAAATGTATCGCACATCGTCACAAAACAATAGGTACTGAAGAGGAAAATTATCCTTTCACAAAATATCAATGGACGGAAATTTGCCTTTTGATACCTATGGTATGTGCGATGTATTTTGCGGTATTCCGCACACGGAAATACGCGCACACACAAAATTAAAAAAAATAGAAATTTCAGAAAGTTATTTATTGTGAAAAGATAAGACCATCACTAGGATTGGGCAAGCACCTTCGATAATCATTAAATTATTTTATTATATGTAGCATCCGGCTTTCTCCACTATAGCCACAACTACCTATACCATTATGCAAATTCTAAAATCAGTAAATATAAAATATGTTGGCTTAGTAAAACTTTCAGATGCTTAATTGATAGACTCAATAAATAAATAATAAATAAAAATAAATAAATAAATCAAATCCCGGCGGATTTGTTCTAAATCGGTATATATTTTGAATTAGCCCGGGAATACTTATCTTCCATTGCGTTTTATAATAAATTTTATCATATAATTTTAATTTTATGAATTTACATGTAGGTTTTTCATTTAATGCTATGTATCCGGCCAAATGGTTAGCTCTAGCATTGAAGCACATAATTCATTTCCTAGATCTGAGCACATTTCCAGTGTGATTTGTTCAATTTCTTCCAAATGATTTGTTTACACTCTTGAACTATTGCCGGGTTTCAGCTTAGACTATTTGCTTTAAATAGCTGCGAAGAAAACAAATTGGAGCGTTAAAATAAGATGAACACTGTATCTGTTGAAGGATTATGACGGAGAATATCAAACCAAATGGACTACGTAATTTTATTTGGAAATTTTACGATCCGTTTTCACAAAATATCTTACTCTCAAAAATACGCCGTTGAAGATTGACATTAGAGTGTATGTGACAAACTAAAATCACTATTAAGAAAAATGACGACAAAGCAAGATGGCGTGCTTAGAAAACCAACACCCTTTAGATTAAAGTGGCTCAAAGTACATCTAAAACTCGAAAATTAATGTGGTTTGATACTGTAATAATGTAATATGTTATATTGTCCCATCGCTCCCTTGTATGGGGGACGCAGTTCGATCCTTATATTTTCTCTAGTCTTCTTGAAATTCGCAACAAAACTGACAGCGATAGCTATCAGAGAACTCTGCCAGGTAACAAGCAGTCACTGTGGCTCATAGAAATATAAACTAAACACGGAATGGCTGTAAGCTATACTTAGCGTGCCACATTTCCTGTGTTAGAATTGGCTGTGTCCTTCCTACAAAGTAGACGATACCTACTATGCGGTACTAAGGTACTCACGAACATCTTGTTGCCACATACCAACACGGTAGTATTCATGAGATCTAGATTTGACAAGTTCCAGCAGGCTACTGCTCCGTGCCACACAGCTAAATCGGTGAAAACTTTATTTTTAAACAAAAATATTCCTATCCTTCCTTGGTCAGAAAATTAGCCATTACCTAACCAAGAAAAACGTTTGGCACATTTTGTAATCTATTTTCACAAAAGACACATTCCTTCCGTAGAAATCCTCATAGAAAATATTCTCGAAATACGGCACGGCGCAGAGGAAATAAATATTTTCATAGACAGGTGCATTAGGTGTTTACCCGAAGGAATTGCTGCCGTTTTAAAAAATCAAACTCACACACACGCTAAACAATTAATATAATCTTAATTTTCTTTCCAAAAATGCTACCAGTGTTGATCTGCCTCTGCCGTTATAGGTACAGTCACTAGAGAAAGTGAAAAAAGCTCTAAAATTCACTTTTATCCCACATTTTCTCCGAAATTTATGTAATTTCTTAATCCCTTTTGTATTTTAATTACATTACTGTTATATTTATATTACTTATATTAGGTGCGCAACTAAGTTCCCGCTGTTTTTCAAGAAATGGCTCCAGTAATAAGTCGATTGTGACATAACTAAAACGTCATGAACCAAGCTTAGACATATGGTACACAAACCGCTTTGACACATTAGTAATTTTGTTTTTGCATCATATACTTTTGGTTGTGTGAAGATGTCTGATTATGTGCCAAATAATCGTCATTTGCGGGGAAGTGTTACTTTTCTTTTTTCATTCGAAGAAAACGGCGGCTGAAGCGCATCGAGAAGTCCAAAAAGTTTACGGAGACTGCTCTAAGTGAAACAACGTGCCGTGATTGGTTCCGTCGCTTTAAAGACGGTGATTTTGATGTTGACGACCGTTCGCGTGTAGGAAGGCCGAAAATCTTCGAAGACGTTGAAAAGACGTTGAAACCGAACGAAACGATCACTGGGGAACGGTATCGAACTCAGTTGATGCGATTGAGCCGAGCACTGCGCGAAAAGCGGCCACAATACGATCAGGGCACGAAAAAGTGATTTTACAGCACGTCAACGCTCGGCCTCACATTGCCAAACCCGTTAAAACCTACTTAGAAACGCTCAAATGGGAAGTCCTACCTCACCCGCTATATTCTCCAGATATTGCGCCGATTATTACTTGTTTCGTTCGTGGGCACATGGTCTGGCTAATCAGCAGTTCCGCTCATATGAAGACATCTCAAAATGGCTTGATTCGTGGATAGCCTCAAAAGACGAACACTTCTACCGTGACGGTATTCGAGCTCTGCAAGAAATATGGGAAAAAGTTGTCGCTAGCGATGGGTAATAGTTTGAATGATTCATTTGTAAACATTTTTTCACAATAAAGTCGCATATTCATCAAGAAAAACAGCGAGCACTTAGTTGCGCACCTAATATATATTTCATATTATTAATTATATTGCCTTTCCAAAGACCTACAACACGAGAAACGATATACAAAATTATTCGTAGAAAACCGTTGCTGGAATATTAAAAAGTCTGAATATAAATTATTTTTTTTGAAAATAATCATTTTGTAAAGTACTAACGTTTACTGTAATAAGTTTTAAAATAGAGAAAAAGCATTTGGGGGTTCATTTCAGTTGAAGTTTTCGTAAAATGCAGATTTATTTGATAAAATACTGGAAAAGAGTTTCTACGTTTAATTTTGTACACCCATTCTTTACCTGGACATGTTACACCCCTTCGGAAAGGCAACAAGATGGGCAATTCAATAAAAATAAAAAAATGATGTATTAATTACATGAATTTCGGGGAAAAATTGGTAGAAACGTAGATTCGTAACTCGGAAAACGGTTGAAATCCCCCCCTGCCATACGATTTTTGTTTGTCTATATGAGATCTATCGCATCTATAATTTTGTCCTATGTTAACTGAAACACCCTGTATAATAATTGGCTCCAATGTCGGAAAGATTTAACATAAGGTACACACACACGTTACGGGTTACCCAATATTAACCGTTTTGTCCGAAATTTTTTTCCAAAAAAGTTTGCTAAATTTGTTTTACAAAATTGGTGATATTTTTTTATTACTTTTGTTGAAAAAAATTGTTTTGGGATTGTTAACACAAGACTTATGAAAAGAACTAATATTTTTAAAAAAACAGCACAATTATATTTAATTAAAGTACGCACTGATGGTTTAAAGTATTATAATTATTGAAAAGTGAGATTGGAGCATATAAGAACATTCGATAAAAACAACCTTTGGTTGAGTGTACTATACTATAATACGACCGAAGGAGGGTAGATTCTAAAAATATATACTATTTAAAACTACGTTTTTCTCGAGAACCAGAGTCGATCTAAACAAAGTAATTGAATTCCGTATATATATGTGTAATTTAGGTGTGATATAAGCCCATTGAAGAATTTTATGCCGCTGAAAAAGTTATTTTTATGTTGCCCAGTGTTATAAACCCTAAGTGCGGAAAGAGTATCGGAATAATAATTAAACTAATCCAAGGGAAAGATTTACAACTTGTGCCTACCATTAGTATGTTAATGAATAACTCAAGTTGCTCTGAGGGCGAAATGCCATTAACGTTTTTATTGTCATATCTATCCTCCTCCTTAGACCATGTTTTATATCCTGTTTCGTTTGATTAAGACAACAGATTAAGCAATTCCCTTCTTGCCTTATGGCTCAATGCTCCATTTTCGATGAAAGCGAATTGCACTTTGCCGGAGACTGCCAAACCATTAATGGCAGGGTCCTTCCATTAAAATTGTGATTTACTTTCCAGTACGTGGCCATTATAAGATATTAATGGAGTCCGCATCCGCAACAAAGCATTGAATTCATCATATTTTCCTGGTTAATGTAAAAATTAAGCATAATTGACAATAATAAGGTGCTATATTTTCTTATTCCTTTGGTAAGGGTATTGTGTCATCAAGGACGTGACCCAACAGTCCGCCATTTGCGTCCGGGGATACGAAAATATTGCCTGAGATTCTAACAATGTTTCATTTCCGGAAGTTATTGGACCCGAAATGAAAATAACAAATTCTGATATTGCGTAGTAAATTGGTAGTAAACGTGTCCTCTACAGGGTAATTCAGAAAGCTGTACAGGCAACGAAACATAAGGTTAAAGCTCAGTTTTAATTATGATAAAATTTGTTTGAGGCAGTTTTTACTGGCCAGTCTTTGTTAATAAATCATGAGGCGAAGAACATTTTAGTTTTGCTATTTATTTACGTTTAAAAGTCGAGCGTCCTTATTAAAAGACCCTTTATTTAAAATATTTCTTTGAAAAGACCAGAAAACCACATTTTTTTCAGAGTTTTTAATCCTGTATGAACTGTCCAAACGTAGCTACAGATTATAGATAGATAAAGTCTTTCTTTCAGTTTGGGCTGAAACGCCTCCACACGTCACTGTTAATAAAATCCATCAGAAATGATAAATACCCTTCGTGTATTGTACTTTCCGGTTTTTCCAATAATGTCGATTCATATTTTGGTTGATTAACGCCAAAAAGATTTTTTGCTCCGTGCACACGTGAGTTCCATATTATAGACAATTTTTGGCAATATATTCCACTGTGTATGGCTCGAGATGCTGAGCAACCGTCAGGCTAGGCCCTTGGAATGAAGGAATAGCACAATGCTACCGAATAGCGCGGCGAGCTGAATTTAACAGAAAAAGTTATAACATCCATGTAACGTGATAAGATTTTATCGACGTGTCTGTTGACACGTATGAAATTAATACTTTTCTCACCAGCGGCAGTGTCCAATAAATCATTCGATATTTCCATTAATAACACATTCGTCGCCTGCCGAATAATCCCTTCTCGCAGTTCACGAGCACCCACCGCTGCTGTAGCGAGCAATGATAAAAATGAATGTACGACTAGAAGGAAACCGCCAGAAGGCTGCTGGGGCAGAATTATTTATAATTTTCATTAATTGATAAATGGACTTCTTGATCACCTTGACTGGAAGGCTTTGAAATATTTTAACAAATCATAGTGCGGGTAATGACTAATTTAATAATTACAAGGGCGGGAATTCAATTTCCTCAGTGCACGGTAAGAACTTACAACTCTGCCGTCGATTTCACAAGGAATGAAAAGAGTAAAGTCATGATATTTGCGGAAGAAATTCCATCTGTGCAAAACGCGGTGAACGAACCAGAATGGATACAAAACCGTATCTGAAACCCATAATGGCTCTGCTCAGAACAATAAATGCAGACTGCTCATAAAGTTTGTACTTGAACGTATAACCATACAATTTCCAGCTCTGCTAGAGAGATGCCCGGCACTCGACCCAGCTAATAGTCTGAAAGAAAGCTGGTCGAATAGGTGGCTAGGGCAACAAGAAATTTTATGTAGCTCTCATTTTAAAGGATTCTGACGCCATATAATTTGAAGATAGCTCGCAGAGTGCCATAAAAGATGATTGTAGGCCCGAGATTTTCCCCCATGTTCAGCGGACTGGAATGTGAAAGTATAAAATATTCATCAAATGCATAAATTGGATATAAAATATTAACAGCCGTGTAATCATGGCATGCGGATTTTCTATTAGTAAATGGTGATGAAGATTTCACTTATTTTACGGTGAATCGTGTGTTTGTAGTTGACGGAAAGAACTATTTAATGGTACAGTGTCGTTTCTGAGATGGCACTCGTTTATTGATGTAGTGAAAACCATCTTAAGTATCAAGATATTATATTTATGATATGGCAGCGCCACATTTTAAAATGACAAGGATTTCTAAAACATTTTAAGACAATAGTTGTATAAAATGTTTCGCTCTAAGTTTTTTGAGCGTATTATTCAATGGCAAGTTTGTGACTTCATTGACAGCAACAACTTACTGCCGTTCAATCAACACGGCTTTAGAAGAGGACACATCAGAGCTTCCGCTCTACTGGGGATATCGAAAAGCAGATAGATTTTAATAATTTAACAGCATCATACAATTTTGTGATTTAGAACGACGGTTTGGTTTTTCTAGACTTGCGATTCGATTAATTTTCAATTATTTAAGTAATAGATATCAATGTGTTCAGGTAAATGAAGAACTCTCTGGGCTTGTTGATATATCACTTGGTGTTCCACAAGGTTCCATTCTCAGTCTACTGCTGTTTTCGCTCTACTTGGATGATATTAATTCTCTCAAATTTAAATCTGCCATTATAGAATATGCTGTATGTACAATTGTACCTGTCTGCCACTGTGTGGCATGTAATGACATGCAAGAAGAATATCATGGTATGCCCATTGCAAAAATTTAAAATTTAATCCGATCAAAATACAAGCCTTGATTATTTATAAGAGAATGCTCGTGTGTGTGTATGTGTGTTTTCCGTCGTGCTCAATGGTTTACCTGTGCTGTTTGTGAATACAATTAAGAATTTCCGTTTGTATTGTAATAATTTGTTGGCATGGAGGCATCACATTTCTATTTTGTCTTCGAAAATATACAACATATTGAGGCAATAGTGGATTTCTTGTAAGGGCTTGACGGTGAAAATTAGAAAACACTTGGTCTTACTTAAATGGGACCCTGGATGAAAAGATCTACATGAAGAAACCTCCAATCATTGAAGAGACTCTTGAAGAAATAATAAAAGGAGAACCGAGTGGTAGCCAACTGGCTATAAAATCTGAAAAAATGCTGAAAATTTTGAAGCACGGGAAGGTCTGTTTACTCAATAGTGCTTTATACGGTCTAAAACAGGCTGGACTTCAATGGAGTATTGAAGTAAATTCTGTATTAAGAAGAATGGGTCTGAATCAATCAAAATCAGATCCTTGAGAAAAAAGAAATGGAGAATTACTACTCGTATCTGTCTATGTAGATGACTTTCTGATCGTTTCTAAAAATACCAAGTGGATAGAATCTGTAAAAAGGGAAATGTCTACGTATTTTGAAGTTAAAGATCTCGGAAGAGCACGCTATTGTCTCGGAATCGAGATTATCCAAAGTCCAAGAGGAATTGCTATAAGGCAATCAAACTATATCAGAGAGCTAATCAGTCGATTCAATCTAGATGGGGCGAATTCAGTGACAACACCATTGCCTGTAGATGCAAAGGCTATAACAACGTTGAAATCATCAACTGATCTTGAGAAGTTACCGTACAGGCAATTGATAGGTGGTCTGATGTATATAGCTTTGGCGACAAGACCAGATATCGCTTATGCTGTGAGTTTTCTGTCTCAATTTAATGAATCTCACACTAAAGTCCATTGGGGGTTAGCTAAGCGAGTATTAAGATACCTCATTGGTACTCAAGATGTTGGAATTATGTACGAAAAATCACCCAACAAAATTGTAGGTTATGTCGACGCCGACTGGGGTAGTAACTTACTAGATCGAAAGTCCTACACTGGTTTTGCATTCCTGCTGAGTAACGGTGCAATAAGTTGGAAGGCACAAAAGCAAAGAACTGTCGCTTTATCTTCTACCGAAGCGAAGTATATAGGAGTCACGGAAGCTGTTAAAGAAGCTGTATATTGGTCTAATTTTATGAATGAAATTGGACTGGAAGAATTAAAACACCTGATGATCTACAACGATAATTAAGGGGCTAAACTGTTTGTTACATCTAAGTTGTCACGGTGTAAGGACTGACGTGCAATTGTTCAATAATAAAATCCATATTAATCTTCATAAGTGGGAGCTATATTACTATTGTCCTGTTTCACCTTCCATCCTCTGGTGATATATCAACACTATAAAATGATTTTTTCCACTTGAACGAAATGTTTCGGTAAACAATACAGTTTTTACAGTGCTTTTCTGTGATAAATCAATCAACATTTCTGAAAATAGAAAGCTAAATATGAATGTATAATAATGCCTACATGGGAAGTGAATTTTAGACAGGGAAATGAGGTCGGTATAGAAAAAATTCTGGAACAAATGCACTTTTTTTTGTTAAACTTAATCAAGTGAACTTAGAGTTCAAACTACTGTTTTACTTCTAAACCAGAACATCAATCTTTAACTTCATTCCATAGAGTGCTCTCACTTCCCTGTTTATGCAGATCCAGGGACTGATTTTGTCTCAAATCCACAAGAATGCTTTTCTTGTGTTGTTTTTTGTTTTGAATGTTCCGTGCAATTAAAACAAATACATACTGTTACAAAACTCGGTGATCCTCTAAAACCATTTTAAACTTTGGACTTTCGACTCGACAATTTTATTTGTTAATAAAAATTAACGCCTTCAATCTGAATTAAAAATTAGCCCAACCTTATAGTTTCGCATTGAGTTTTGTCTGTTTTTTTAGTAGAATCGTCAAAATCCTCGGTAGTGCGGATTTTCACGCCCGAGTTCGCGGTTCGCACACTCATAGTTCTGTTCCCGAGATTTGCCAGTTAGCTGCTCGGTTGGCCAATTTCATAACAATACAATTAATTCAAATTTAATAATATCTAATAATTGAAATAAGACCATAATTACTCTCCATATGAGTAATATTTGTCTATTTGTCTCTACCGAGTGAAACAAAACAGCCGTTCCGTTACTATGCTGAGTTCACCTCTTTCTTTTCATCGCCAGAGCGGCAACGTCGCATTATATTCAATTTCTATGTGATTTTATCAGGGAAGTGATACAAAATGCGTGTCGGCTCTGTTATATGAGGAAACCTTGTTAAAAATATGGAACTGGAATACAGCTTTTCTGGCACACAAACACTTATGATTATATTAATAATAATAATAATAATAAAATTTATTTATAACTTGTACAAAGAACAACATTCTTATAATTGTACATGGATACAGTGGGAAACCATATTGAGGAAAAAGATTTAACTAACACTATCTAAGTTATGTAGTATGAATAATCAAATGATTCTATATATATATAATATAAGATATTTACAAGGAATGAAAAAAAAAGAAAAGACAGTAGGTAATGTAAAACTATATAAACTGAAAGCAAGAAAAATCAGAAAAGAGAAAGAAAAAAAAAAGAAGAAAGAAAAGACAATGTGAAAAGTCATATTAACGCAACTCATTTATTAATCTAACAAAGACCCTGCTGGAACTCGCACGCTGGACACAATAAGGAAGCACATTCCATTTACGGACAGCTTGAACAAAGTAAGACCTTTCGCCGTAGTGAGATCTGAAAACAGGAAGAACGAGGCCGAGGTTTCTATTCGAGCGAGTAAACTGAAGTTTATCGAACAGGTAGCAGGGGGCTTTCTCATGAATCAATTTAAACAGAAATATGAGCTGACGCCTCGCAAGATATTCCCCAATCGTAACACCCAGAAGCGCAGTCTCATGTTGAGAAATATGCGCGTGACGGGGGACCAGATGTATGTACCGAATTACGTCATTAAAAGCAACTTTCAGCTTTCTTTGGCATTCGGAGTCAAGCTTAGGGAATATGATGCTACCAAACGTAAAGTGGGGTAGAAGTAGAGATTTAGCAAGACTATAACGCCATGATACTGGGAGTAACCCTGAGCTTACTCTTAGTTGACGTAACCCGCCATATATCTTAGAGAGCATGTTCTTAATATAGTCACAGCAAGTAAAACGTGAATTCAAGAGTATCCCTAAGTTTTTAACTATAGGTACATATGGCAGCTTTGTACGGTTCAGCAACACGGGTGGCAAGGAAGAGGAATCAATAGAGACTCGATAAACCGGAAGGCAATTTGATTTTCGCGGATTTAATACTAGACCGTTTACAGTAGACCATTCATGTATTCCGAGAAGATCTTCGTTGATGCGATCAACACAATCCTCAATCAAACCAATAGGTCTGCTTAAGTAGATTTGTACATCGTCCGCATACAGGTGCACCTTGCAATTTGTCAACACTGATGGAATGTCATTAATGAACAAGGAGAACAGGAGTGGCCCCAGTATTGACCCTTGGGGTACACCCTTAGTTACATTGATCATATCAGATAGAGTACTGCCCACTTTGACCAATTGGGAGCGTCGCGATAGAAAGCTACTAATAAACTTGAGTGCAGTCGAGGAAAAACAAAAACAAGTTCCTAGCTTGGAGAGAAGCTTTGCATGATTCACTGAATCGAAGGCCTTGCTAAAGTCAAGCATGACAAGGATAGTCAACTCGTCCCTATCTAACGCTTCATGTATATCGGTGGTGACTTTTAGCAGAGCTGTTTCGCAGCAACGACTGCGCCGGAAACCGGATTGCCAAACGGATAGTAGATTATTATTATTTATATACACCATCATCTGTTCATGCATAATTTTCTCAAGAACTTTGCCCAAAAAGCCCAGGAGACTGATCGGCCGTAGGTCACCAAAAACTGAAGGAGAGGATTTCTTCGGAATAGGCACCACTAGAGCTTTCTTCCACTCAGTCGGGAACTCAGATCGCATTAGACAGTGGTTATAGATGTGCACTAATGGAGTGGCCAAATAAGGCGCAAGCAGCCTGATAAATTTAGGAGGTAGTGTGTCGAGACCAACAGCATCCGATTTTACAGCGTGTAAACAGTTGAGAACTTCAGAGTGGTCAACACATCTGAAAGAAAACCCTTCATCAGGAAGATTGCTGGAATCGAAATTGTCGCTATCAGGGAAAGGTTCAGCTTGGACAAAATAATTGTTTAGTGCATTAGCGTCAACATTTATATTTAGATCAGACGACTTCCCATAGACCCCCAGGTTCCGTAAGTTCCTCCAGATTTTACTTGTGGGCTGGGATCGGTCAAGTTTCGACGCAAAATATTGGCACTTAGAGGTCCGAATCAAGGAGTTTACTTTATTACGAAGTTTTTTATACCTCTGCTCATTTTGGCGGTTTCGATTACGCTTGAACCGAGCATGAAGGAAGTCGCGCTCACTCATTGAAATGCGAATATTGTCATTGATCCACGGACAGCGCTGATTATGAACAGTAAAGCTTTTAACTTTCACATATTTGTTGTAAAGGTACGTAATATTGGTTCCTAGCACCTCAACCTTGTTATCAAGTGAATCACATGCAAAAACGTCCTCCCAAGACCAAGCAGTGAGCTCTCTTGCAAGCAAAGCCATGTCGGTATTTCTGTAATCACGATAACTATGGACAGTTGGTAAGTTAACAGAATGGATGTTCAGGTCATAAGTTACAAACAAAAAATCATGGTCAAAGTTACTAGGTGGGCTTATCTGGTTATGAAATAATATTTTACGAGAATCAGATGTCATGATGTAGTCTAGCTGCGAGGGACAAGCACGATCAAAATATGTCGGTAGTTCATTGACTATAGAAAGTGAAAGCGTCTGCATCAGGTAGAGGAAATGATCGCAGTTCGCATCATAGCTAAGTCTGTTAACATTAAAGTCGCCACATACAATGATATTCGAATCACGAGATGAAACAGAAGAAACTATGTCGGCAAACTCATCAGCGCTCCCTAAGCTGAAGCAGTTAGGGGGGCAGTACACACTGAATATGGTACATTTACCGCCTATAGCGCTAATTTCCACTCCCAGAAACTCAAAGCGTAGTCCCGGTGATGATTTCGCAATTATTTTCGCCTTAACAGTTTCATGTATGAGAATAGCTACCCCACCACCTGTTCTTCCTGTTCTATCATTTCTGTATATTTTGTAGTTAGGAAGTGTTACTAGATTAGAGTTTACTGCCTCGCTCAACCAGGTCTCACAAACTGCAATAACATGGACTTTACTGCTGACAAACATATCGTGAATTTGGTCGATCTTGTTCCGGAGACTTCTTGCATTTAAACTAACCACATTTAGACCATTAGATCGTGAACAAAAGATATTGCATAGACATCTTACTTTGTCCAATGGAGATACGCTATCCACAACCATCTGTTACCGCCTGCAGGCCCCAACAGAGTAAAATTTCAATTTTCAGGGAAATGAGTTTGAGTTGACTAACATAATATAACAATCCACAAAGAGCAATGAGAAACGTTAGTGATAAATAAAATTTCGTTAGATATCTATAAACACTAAGAAAGTAGCTAGAAATATGAATTATAAAAATAAAGCAAAAAAACCCTAAACTAAAATTTGCATTCATGATTAAGAGCTAATTGATTTGAAGTTGAAACTCCCAAGCATCTGCCTCCACCATGCTGATAACACCAAACCCAAACCACCAAACATACAGTGGCAGCGCCAGCTTCATCACATATCCGGAGCACCGGCTTCGTCCACATCTGCAACAGCTGCTTCTTCAATGACGGTTCGGAGAACATCCATGTGAGGCACGGCTATTACTGTGTCATCCTTCTTTACACGGACGAACACAATTCCATTACGAGTGAAGGCAGAGTGCAGCTTTTGTTTCCTCTTGAAACTCAAAGCCTCACCGAAAATACGTTGGTGGTTTCTAGTGAGGCTTTCATGCACTCCCACTCTGCTGTCGGAGCTGAAGGAATTGGAGATTTGCTTAAGAGTAATTACTCCATGATTTCTGACCTTCGTCAAAAAAGACTTCTGTTCGTTAGTACTACAGAACCTGGCGACGAGTATTGATGATTTGCGCTTACCAGCCGGTTTCGTACGAAATACGGATGAGTGATGAGATAAGGTATGTCCTATTACCGCGAACATTTTATTTAATACTACACGGGGATTTTCATTTTGAATATAGGGCACACCGGAGATAACAACGTCAGTTTGCCTTCTCATTCTACGTTCCTCCTCAAGTTCGCATTTCAGTTGGTCAATCTCCCCACGTAAACAATCCATCTCCTCGCGCATGTGCTTTATTTGACTGATCTCCCCTCGCAAAGAGTTGACCTCGTTTTGGACGATCTGCACTTGAGTTTGCAAGAGTTGTTCCATTTTCTCTTCGAATTGGGTGAAACGTTCGTTGAGGATTGAAGCAATGTGCATTTGCAGTCTCCTTTCCATTAATTCAGATGAGTCACCAGAAATCGAGCTGCTACGGCTTGGGGTATCTGGCAAAGGAGAGTTGGACCTACCAGTACCAGCTAATTGCTTATTTTTCCTAGTGTTCATAGAGTGAGCACTCCCAGTTGTAGTGGTAGATTTAGCGCAACTGTTCTTCGATCTCATGGTAGGCTCCATTAGGCTGACACAATTTATCTCGGCGAAGAGGCACAGAAACACCAGCACAGTGAGCACAGAAGACTTTGAATTATAATGACGCAGCGGCGGCCGTGCAAGGAAATTAGTTAAGCGGAAAGAAAACAGGCATACAGCACTCGAAAAAAGCAAGACAACTCGGGAGCTTGACGATACTGTGTCTATTCACCGAACATACTCTTCGAAGTAGTGTCTAGTAGTATATTGTCTTGAAATAAGAATCTTCTAGTGAAGTGCTCGTTAAACGTCAAATGTGGATTTCAATTTTTGATTCTGGAACGTGAAAGTGACAATTTTAACTATTTTGAGGTAGTACCTATTATCGTAAAAATATTTGCTTGGGATAGCTGATTTTTAATGCCCAATTAGAAACTGATGTAAATGTTTATGGGTGATTCTACAAAAGTTGGGTAACTTTTAGGGATATTTTGTTTACGATATTTTGAAATAAAATTCCTACAAATTCGGGTTTATAAGATAGTTAATCTAATAATAATATTGCTCGTGTTCGGGCCAGTCACTTTTTCAAGTAGATTCCGAGATATTTCGATTTTTCTGAATTTGACTGTCAGGGGACTGACATAGTACTGACAAAAAACACAATTTCATAAGATATATGTATGAAACTTATTAAGATTTAGAAGAAATCTCTTCGAACCTAATAATGGCACATATTTTGAGTCTTAATTCACTTAAGTAGCTATTAAAAAACTATTAATATGTAATACTGTAAGAAAAAACTATATCCACCTTTAAAACAGCTTCTGAACATTTTTAATAATAGTCCGGTCAATTTAGACATTCAAGGTTACATAAATTCCCAACAAGCTGAAAGTTGGTGAAATCGTTCAAAACATAATTATAAATAAAATTTGAAAGTTCCCCATAATTCCCGTGATTGGAAAAAATTTTACTCAAGGTCAAAGGTCACAAAAATGAGTTTTTCGCAATTTTAAGCAATTCGGTAAGTTCTATCATAAATTACCCCAGACAAAAATTGTAGACCATAAAATTATCTATAAAATATGTATCAATACTCTTTCTCCTAAGAGCCGTTATTAACATCCATTTTTTAATAAGGACAAATATGTTTTTTATATCAAAGTGCTTTCGGAACAGTACCTATAGACATAAAAACAATTAAAAATGTCCCCATTCCAAATAAATATTTATATTAAGTTCCGTTTACTTCCATTTGACATTTGGCATCCCACTGTTTTGGGGTTCCATTATTTGTCAAAAATAGTCGAACACGCATTTCCATTGTGTAATAAATTCTTCGCATAAAAGCCGTTCCTTACTGCTTCATCTGCTCGAGGAGGGTGTAGCATCATTAATCATGAAGCTAAAAGCGCTTCTCCGCCCCTCGCTTTAGAGTATTTTTTCACGTGTTCATTTCCAGGCTAACTTTGTTATATTTGAGTGTAGGGCCTAATGACCACTATGTAGGCAAGGAGTGCAAAACTTTGCTCGAAAAGGTTATCTAACAGCAGGATTATGTGATTGAGATGGGCACGCCCGCCGAAATATATATGTATGTATCATTAGCGAGTTTCATGTTGAATCAGATAAATCAATTAGTGGTTTGCTGGTTGATTAGAAGCAACGTTTTCACGCAAATTTCAATATCCTCTGATGGTCTTTGGTTCAGTTTGATATTGGAACAACAAAAGATGTCAAAGCTGCAGTTTATTGAGTAACGTTTGAACAACTTTGATTAATGAAGATGTCTGAAGTTAAAGAATATTTTAAATGTCTCATAATTTTAGTTTGGGAGTAACATCAGAAGCAGGAGAGAACACATTTTCAGGGCTCTTCCCTTGAATTTCAACTTCCTTCTGCTTACACCGGACAACTTATAACTCTGGAAGAAACGTACTAAGCTTTCTTGTATTCTTCGTAAGGATTTGAGCTAAAGCCACGAAGCCAAATAATATCGGTCGATTTAATGAAACATTTCTAAAGTATTTATGACGTTGCCTTGTGGGGACTACTCGATATATGGATGTATGTACTCGTATTTGCAGCACAATTTGCTGGAAGTATTGCGCAAACGTCCTAGCATGGCAGTCTAAGGAAGTGAACAATATATGGAGGTAGTGAGAAATTGAAGTTACACCCAATTTGAGGCAGCACGATTTACGTACAGAGAGCGGAGTGCTGCTATGCGTCTAATATTCCTCGCAGGATTGCCACAATTCACTTCTGAGTATGTTGAATAATTTTTCATTTCAAACTCAGCCCCACCCCGACCCGGCCCAATTCGTGCGAAGTTTTGAAAGAAGTCATTAGAACTTCATTTATTTTCCTGGGAGAGCACTCGTATGCCTATTAATGATGCCAGTGCGGATTTTCGTAATGAAAAATGGTTTTCCAGCGGGCCTGGTTCCGTTTCAAAGATTCATTAAAGGAAGCCCGGCGGAACAGGAGCATTAACAATGGACGTAAGTCGACAGCAAGTAGTTCGGCTGTAAGTGCCCTTTGGGAACAAATGCGTTTATCATGACGAACTTCTACTTGAACTAGCTTTGGTCTTCGCCTAAAACTGTGTCCTCATATATCGTTTCCTTTGGGACTTAACTGAGTGCTTATATGGATAACTTTGCCTTTGGGATCTAAACTTTCGGCAATGTGTGAAGTTGTAAAATGTCGCTAGCGCAGAAGTCAACTTCTGTTTTTGAGTTGCGAAAGAAACGCCTGCTTGAAATTAAAATTTCTCGAGACGTGAATGCGGGCAAGAGCGCTCCGTAACAACTTTCTGAATTTTTGCCGCAGCACTCTTTCCATCGTTGCCTCAGTTGCATCCATAATAGCACCATATTCTCTACGAATCTCCCTGTTGGAAATTTAATTTACCGCGGAACGGGGGGACATTTCAATCATCGCAGCGGAACTTTTATTGATTTAAAAACTTTTCAGCAAGTGCACGGCATGTTCGATGTCAACTGGAGAATCCCGCCATACCTCTAAGTCATGGTAAAAGTTGTTGCTAACTTTCTAACGTGAGTGTGCCGCTAATGGAAGAAAGACGCAGACTCACATCTGCTCCACACAAACAATTCCACGTCCTTTCGGCAAAAAGGTGTTTCACCCCAGCCGTGGAATTTAAGATTTTTAATGAGAAAAATTTTTCGAAGTTCAAGTCGATGTTCTAAGCTAGGTTCAACAAACACATGGTAAAGTGGCCAAAATAAGGTCTCATAAAATGTGAAGCAAAATCTATCTTTACTGTTTGGTAGAGCAACTTTGGTTTTCCAGAACTTTTTAATATTGCGAATATGCAATTTATTGTAATCCTGTACCATAATTTCAGTTGTTCTTATCCAGTCAGAACTTTATATATGTACATAAATAAAATAAAATTAATTACACAGGCCTGTCAAATTTAAGTCTTAAATATCTGTTTCAGTTTTAAAGACTGTTTTTTGGTGTTTTTTGGGGTACTGATTATGAAAATAATATTAAAAATTCCATCACTTAGAGTTTTTGCAACTGTAGCATTCCATATTGCGATTTTCCAGTTTCCAAAATCCCTCTTGTTATTGTTCATTTTTTTTAACCGAATTCAAAAAAAGGAGGAGGTTCTCAATTTTATTGTATTTTTTTTTGTGTGTTGTGCGATGTTTTCGCCAATTGCCAAACGATTTTAATGATTATTTCTTATTGAATAGGCTACCTCTTGAGAGTGGTCCCATTTAAATTTGGAGAAAATAATTCCACCTCTAAGGATGGGAAACTAGGGGATAAATTCCGTTATTTCACCCATTTCCCGTGAACCAGTTTTAATATAACTTGGCACATACATAGGATTAGTTCCAATGAAAATAAAATATTATAGTGACCTAGGGTTGATTGGTTGACGGAAATGGCAAGCAGTCGAAGGGAACTCGTCAACGGTGTACAGTAGCTACCTCGTATTTGGGCTCATATGATTCGTTTTGACGAGGACTTCCACCTGGGTTTTGGACTGTCATCGAGGAGGCCGCGGCCGCGAACACAGCGGAAGCGGGGCGAGAGCAGTAAAAAAGATTGTATGCATTTGTATGGAGCCGTCATTTGTTTCCGCTCCGCTGTATTCGTTCGTGGCCGCGGCCAAGCACCCAACACGCAAATAATCATATAAAAAACAAGTTGTTACAGAGATTACGCAACCTCGTCATCGTGTAAGAAAGTACAGTGCTACAACAGTTTAACAATTTACTAGTACGAAGAGAGACGGGGCTGCACTAAAATGTTGCAAATAACATTTTTTAAAAAAAATTAAAACAGACATCAAAAATATAAACTAAAGCACTAAAAAGTTCAAAATATTTGTTTTTGGAGTCGGTTCCAAAACATATGTTACGCGACTGCACTATGGTGGATAAATGACTATGAGTACGAACTGCCTGTTTGAATCATGTAACATTAACATTACAGTAACAGTAACATTAGTTACTTACTCTAGGTATTATCCGGACCTAAAAGGTTCTAAAAAAAATTATTAAAATATAACAAGAAACCTGACTACAAAAAACGAGGTCATTGTAAAATGTTAAGTAGGTACCATACCAACTAAGAATTTTATTTAAAATTTAATATAACAAGTAAAGTAAATGGGACCCATTCGACACCCCAGTTGAAATAGTTAATACAATGGCTCGCACCTGCTTTATCTCTAATACATATTACAGTTAAAATAAAATTCTTTATTTTTAGCTACCTACTTAAAATATTAAAATGAACTCGTTTTTATAGTCGGGTTTATGTTAATTTTTAATAATAATTTTTGAATTGAAAACTTCTATAGGCACGTTAGAGGGGTTTAGATGGGTAAAGTCTCTTGAGTTCGCGTCACCGTCATGCTATGAAGTGAAAACTTCTATAGGCACGTTTAGATTAGTCCTGATTAAGCTAGAGCTTTGAAATTTTGCACACGTGTATAAGTTCGGTGACAATGCAATATAGTAATCCAATATGACGGACGCCGCAAGATGGCAGATTACCTTTTTCTTGACAACCCCCTCGATATGGGTATCAAATGAGAGGCTACGACCAGTTGAATACGATTAGCTATATGACGTCATTACAATTAAAACCCAAATCACAACTAAAAAGTAAAAAAATAAAATAATAGTTTAAAAATTTAGATATATAATTATTGCTCGGAATGCCGATAGATGAGAAAACTAGACAAATGTTAATAATTTGAATTTACAAATTATGAAATTTTAATTTTGATACTACAATTAATTTAAATATCCAAAAAATTACTGTTATTTCATAGTTTCAATTTTCACTTCTGTTGGCGGTCCTCAATGACTGACTATTGTTTTTTTTATTAAATAAGTCGCTTATTTAAGGGGGTAGTCTCATGTCCGAGCTTAAATTTTGAAGGTTTTTTAAGATTTTTTTTTGTGTGGAAAATGAAATATAATCTTCTTGTGATAATTATATGTTATTATTAAACTATTGAACAATACAAAAACATTTCTTTTAAATAAAAAAAGAAATTTTTTAATGTCATTTTGGTGAGGCGAAGTAGGTCTCTTCAAAAAAAAGTAGGTAGCTCGCCCCCCTGATTGCTTCTTTCCCAATCATCTGAAATCAAAATTCCAAAAAGATTATTATTTAGTAGGGTTGTCATTCTGGCCCGTAGCAGATTTAAAAGATTTGAGTGAAAAATAGCAAAATGGCGGCCTTGTAAAAAAAATTTTACAAAATCGACGGTTTTTTTCGGTTTAAAATCGATATAAAACAGAAAGAAATCGATAAAAACATCTAATTCTGCTACCCGCCAGAACCATTCATGTTTATAATAATATGTGAAAATGTCAGCCCAATCGGTCCAATAGTTTTTCTTTAATCATCCGTGCCGATGAAAAAAAAGTAGTTTCGAGAAAAACGCGTTTAAAGTTTAGAGAAAAAATTTTCATATATGCAGATGCAGGGTGCGCTCTCCCCTTTATATGTTGTAACTTTAAAATGACGTGGTGTATCGGTCTAAAATTTTTACAGTATATTCTCAACTTATTTAACTTTGAGAAAATGCAAAAAAAAAAAAAAGGTTTTTTGAAGATCGAACATGAGACTACCCCCTTAAACAATGAAATACAAAGTGATTCTATTCAATATACAATATGCTCCATTGGAAGCCGGATTAGCCGCATATAATCGAATAAAATCAGAATTTAAATACCCCGCGCGCTCAAGCGGATACGCAAATATTCGCTCGGTGATCCGCTGCCCAATCACCACCTAAATGTATGAAAGAATTTAGACATTTTAAGTATGATGGACTTACTCATTGTTTATCATTGTTCTAAAATATAATTTTCACTGTAACGTGAGAATTCTTTATAAAATACTAATAATTGAACGTTGAAGTCATTTTATTTATTTACTAGCGATTTCCCGCGGCTTCGGCCGCTTGAAGTTTTGTCCCATGGGAACTCCCGATCGAGATATTATTCTATGTTTTATTCCTGATTACAAAATATTGCTGTACCAAATTACTTTCAAATCGGTTTAGCCGTTGCGACGTAATTGAGTAGCGAACATTAGCGGAGAATGTTATTTTTGGAAATTAAATTGTATGAGTTAAAGGAACACGATGGAACAAGATCTTCTAAATAACCTCACCTTAATGAACATTGAGTTTGATTTAATTAGTGAGATTGATTTGACTAATGTTATCTCTAAATTTTCCCACACTAAATAGAGAAAAGTTGGTTTGTAAAGTCATGGTGATTGTAGACGGATTCTTCGAAATAAAATATAATAATATATAATAGTAATTTTTTGATACCTTTGTGAGAAGTAAATCGGCCCGATTGTATACATAGATCGGCATAAATGGAAATCCGAGGGAATAATGTCTGGTTAATATGGCGGATAAGGCAAGTTCTCCCAATTCAATCCTTCAAAAAAAATCACTATCTTAAAATTACCGAAACCACTCCTTACATGATGTTGCTTTTGATGGACCACTGTGTATAAGTACTAACTAGCAAATGATGCATTTCAGCACCTCTTTTCATTCAAATATATGCAGTAATGAACTAGAACTTCTCGCAAATGCTGCTCTTTCGGGATAATTGCTGACATTTTCGATGTTGTTTACTCCTCGCAAGAATTCCAATTACTGCGTTTTGGGGCTCATACATACCCTTCCAAAGGCAAGTATAGTCGTTCCATTAAACACAAAATCAGTACCGCTAAGGAGAACACCTTTCTGAAAAGAACGGTAACTTATTCCCATTTCCAATGTTCGTGCTATTTAGAATATGTATTTTGAATTATTATTATAATTATTAGTATTATTACTTGCACTCTTTCTAATAATTCGGGTGATCGAATTTTCGATTCCATTTGAGTGCTGAAAAGATTGGAAATATAAGCGGTAACTACGCCTTTTATGTAGAACTCTACCTGTAATAACCTCCTCTATCCCTAATTGCAATTATTGTGAAACCCTCCAGGACACATCCTCGTACTATTATCCAAGTATATATGAATGCGAAGCCCCACATGTGACTGTCCACGGATTTATTTTGTTGGAAAACAGTGTTGTTTGGCTTTTCACGGGAGACTGGTGAATTGGATGGCTCAGCGCATTATCTGCATGAAACATTCAAACTTTAGAATGTTAGCTTAAGATTACAATATCCACTTTCCTTACTCAGTTACTACGAAAATCTCATCTCATCAGTGTCACCGAAAACCCCCATACACCACTTTTTATGATCATCAAATGAAGTTTACATTTAGTCCACCCGCCATTTATGAATCGATATTTTTAACAAAATATTAGAAAAAATTTTGCCGAGATTTTAGAAACCACCTATCCCCACTATGTTGACATGGTTTATTCCATGGTCCGGAGTTCCTGCGTATCATGCCTATAAAATGTCATCTAAATCGTAGGTACATACATATGTATAAGTATTTTTTCCAAGAAACCATAAACATCATTGCTCGACATTACCTACCCCTATACTCAGGAGGTCATGTGAAACAAGCCTGTAAAATTTCATTCCAATTTGACAAGTAATTACTTTTTGCGGGACAGCGCGACCAACAATCAAACACACTAACTTCTCCTTTTTATATGATAGTTTAGATTATCTCCTATACGGTTGCTTAATAGTCATTTTATATTTTTTGTAGGAAATTCCGGAAGCTGCGAAATTTGATGATTAACATTTTTACGTAAAAGTGACCGTTAAACTTTCATGACGACCCGATTTCGTGACCTTGGATTTCGCGTAAAATTTTACCGGCAATCGGATTAGTTTAGAACCATATTATCCATTATGTCCATACCAAAATCCGGCATTTCCCATAATTTTGTTGGTACTCTTTTCTTGTCTTATTTCACTGAACTAGAAGTGCTTTACTAAAAATGCCGAAAATGCACAATTAAACATCAAACTTATTTGACTTAAATTTTTTTTAATTACGCCTGTTTGTCCGCAAAAAATGTAAGAACTAATTTTGGATATATATGTATACAATTTGTCGCCCGTGAAATTGGAACCAACAAATTGGTGCAAGCCCGCAAACACAACCGATTTATCTATCAGATGCACGAACAAATGCTCACGTTTTATAATGCCTCCGATTTGCCAACACATTAATTTCCGATGATTTGAGTGATGTTCAAGACAGGGTTAGGCGTATAATAATGAAAATTTGCAATTGATACTGTGAGAAATCGATTTGCATAACTGGCGGAGAATTTGAAAAAAGGCATATTTTAAATCAGATAAAATAATTAAATCTTCTTGTGGGCAAAAGCGCTTTTACAATGACATTTTAGAATAAGTTCAAAATATGTTAAGGATCGCAGTGAACAACCTCTATTTTTGCAACCACAAGGGTGTAAAACAAAAGCCATCATCAGCGTCTTTTGCGATTCTAATTGAATATTGATTTCTCGCGGCGACAATGCTTCCATCCTACCGTTATGTGTGCACCGGAAAATAGAGAGCTCCATGGTGTGCTATACGTGGGCTCACTTTTATCTCGGCTTAGAAAAGCATTATTTGCCGACCTATAAATTTAATGGAGCAAAGCACGTTGAATTTGATGGTATGTGTCAGGACTACAAAGAGTGCAATCAGCGCGAAAAACATTGTTATTGTGTCCTGTACCTCCCGTCATGGAGGCAATGAACTGTGGGGCTCCAGGGAAGCTCTTGCCAATATTCAAATATAATCTTCTTGGCGTATGCAGATTTGAGTACTAAGCCCAGAAACATCTTGTGCCTCTGTACTGACACTGGAATTCCGTATCTCATTTCACCTTCATTGTATAACTGGTAAGAAAGAAAGCCGCGTTAAGAAATCCCGGATAATGTCCCAAGCCAGAATTCAATTTTCTGCCAAATGACATTCTATTTCCGTCCCCTATCTTTAAATTTGCTTAATCATTACACCAAAACCTTTTTGTGCACTTCAAAGTTAAGGGCATATAGGGGAATTTAATAGAAAATTTGGAAAACTATGCCAAGAGCCTTTTATTTCAGGCTGTTGTTTTTTATATGAAATTCAAGTCAAGTCGAGGGGAGAGTACTATATTGCTGACGCATAACTGTGCCCAAAAGGAAATTGGATTTTGAGAAAAGGAGGATTTAGAAGAATATGATTGTGAAGCTTAAAAAGTTTTTGGACAGAAATCGGCTTAGTGTTTTACAATTTCGGCATCCGGATTAACAATAACTTTTCAAACTTCAATCAGAAAGAGGTTTCTTTTTACTTTGATAAGGTTTCTTGCTCGTGCCTCAAAATCGTTTGAAGTATTAATTACGAATACGAAATATGATAACAGACATCTTACTAACAAAAAGACAGGCCACCAAGTCAAAAACTTACTATGGTACCTGTTAAAAATTAAAAATAAATACATTTGCCACTAGAACCTTTTCCAAAATGTTTTTATTATTATTATGTTATAACGGAAAATTTTTGCGTTTGTGAATTCAGATAATTAAAGCGAACTGTGCGTTCCGTAACTCATTTCCGAGTAGGAAATAGCTGCTCAGCTATGTATTAATATTTTTACATGAAACAATTATTTCAAATTGTTTAAATGCTAAATATAATATAAAAAAATAATATATAATAAATAATAACGTATGCTTACATACATTTGAAGAAATAAAATTTATTTTCTCTATTAAAAAAAAAAAATTGACAAATTAGACCGGATTGGAAATCCTACGCTCTTAATTGGAACACGCACGTCCTGTTCTAATCATCGTAATTTTTTCTAATGAAAGTTTTGAGTTCATTATTCTTTGTTTGTTTTTTAATTTGTTTTATTCCTGTTGCCTTTTTGTTTGTTGCTATTTCCGTATTTTGCAACATATGTTACACACGCTCAAATGTCCATTATTAATTATACATACAGGGACGAAAAAAACAATGCTTTAGATTGAACGTACAAAGTTCCGAAACACATCTACCTTCCTTGCGTTCGTAGTCGCATAAAAAGTAATCCCTGGTATTATATTGAATATTTGTTATAATATTAATTAACTAATTATATAATTATATGCGTAAATAATTAAATAGTTTGGCCTCACACCAAATTCCATCTGAACTTGGTTCAAACTGTTCACAAATTTTCAAGTTAAATGCCTAAAAAGTTGTAAAAATCATCAAATATCCCGTTTAAAATATACCGAAATGTTACGCCTGAATAATACATAATCCTGTAATATTTATTGACTCCCAAGGCTTCGCCAACCAATCGCAAAGCGAATCATATTTTATTTATGTAATGCCACCGTAAGAATTCTGTTTGCCTCGTTCGTGTATGGGACAGCTGTCTGCCAGCAGAAATAAGCCCCGCAAGAAATAACGAAAGTACGTTCAGATGTATTTCAAAATTTTCATCGATTTTTATCTTCTTGGCAAACAGAAATTTAATGGAATAATTGGCGCATCCAGCACAAGAACTTTTAAGAAAATATGTTTCTAACAATGTAGATACGCCTCTGGCCTTGGGCTCTCCGCAAAGCTCCTTTTTTCAGCTGTCTTTCAACATGATTTTGTAATGATCACGTGATTTCAATCTTCTCAAGAATCTTTATAAATCCGCACATTTTGCTTCTTACTTTGTGCGGAGCAGACAAGCTTTCATACTTTGTTTCGGGTAAATGGTAACCTTTGTAGCGTTTTTACCAACGTTTTGATTAGGTATCCCTTTCATTCACCACGAACACAAGCATATTTTAGGAGGCGTACATATTTCTATGCTTGGCTTATTTCCATTAAATGAGAATGCTTTGCTGCAAATTCCATGATTTTCAATTTAATACGAATGTTGTTGATTACATCTTCGCTCCAATTTAAGTATTTGCGTGTGAATGTGACATTAAAGAGAATGGAAATTTAATATTGGCGAAATACGAAAGTTGATTGGGACACATATTTAAATTTAGGTAGTTTATATGACCACAATTTAAAAATTCGGTATGAGCTCGACAGTGATCCAGTAAAATTTTTGAAGGATCATTTTAACGCCTCACAGTTAATTGGTAATCGGTTTTTAATCAATATATCTCAATTCGGAAATGTAAGTAATAGCTCTATGCTTCCTGCAAAATTTGTGCAGTTAGGGGATATTGTCGGTTCACGTCAGAATAAATATGTATGAATTAATTTCCGTTCATGAGATATGCGTCCCCGCAATACCACTTTTGTTCCCAAATTTCTACCCAGTAATGAAATCAGATGAAATATTCATAATGACTCTGCATTATGAAATTAAATAGCATTATGACTTACAAAGCAAAATTGCTGAACGTATAGTTGAGAGAAATTGACAAAATCATCAAACACATCTACCTTATGAAGTCCCAATAAAAGAAAGCACTTTTCTCGTTTCACTTAATATGCAAACATGTTCGTTATATTTTCATTTTTTGATATACCTACAAGTGAAATTTCCTTCCACAATTAATGAATTCGCCTTGGTTACCGTAGTGGAATTTCATGACTCTTTTTCCCCTAGTAAAATTAAGGACTGATTAATTGACATTTAATAAAAAGAACATTAGGTATTTCCTGTTTTATTAGCAAATTTTATACGCATATGATGCATATATAGGGTTTTCCAATAAGGACTTGACAATTTTTTTTCAAAATAAAATGCAAACCATTTGAGATATTTCAAAAACTTTATTATCGGGTTGAATTACAATCAAAACATTTATGAATGGAACTCGACTTCGTTCATATGGCCACCGCGGGCACGTTTGCAGCGGTCGATTCGTTTGACCCAATTTTCGATGACTCGGCCACACATTGCGGTCGAAACGGCTGCTATTTCGCGTTCAATGTTGGCTCTGAGCTCTTCCAACGTCGTCGGCTTGTTGGCATAGACCAATGACTTGACGTAGCCCCAAAGAAACAAGTCTAGAGGCGTTAAATCGCACGAACGAGGCGGCTAATTGACTGGTCCATTTCCTGAGATAACACGCTCATCAAACTAACTCTTCAATAAATCGATTGTGACGTGTGCCGGGTGGCTTGTGGCACTGTCCTGTTGAAACCACATGTTGTCCAAGTCCATATCTTCCAATTCGGGCCAAAAATAATCGGTAATCATGGCGCGATAACGATTACCATTCACAGTTACGTGACGATCATCATCGTCTACGAAAAAATATGGCCCTATGACGCCGCCGGCATGCAAACCGCACCAAACAGTTATTTTTTGTGGATGAAGTGGTGTTTCATGAAGCACATGTGGATTTTCACCCGACCAATGACGCATATTTTGCTTATTGACGAACCCATTGAGCCAAAAATGAGCTGCGTCACTGAAGATGATTTTGCGATGAAATTAATCATTTTGGCGCATCTTTTCCAGAGCCCAATCGGAGAACGTACGTCGCTTCAAATGGTCCATCGGCTTCAATTCTTGAGTCAGCTTGATCTTGTATGGGTGTAAACCAAGATCCTTACGCAAAATTCACCATAAAGTGGTCTGGGCGATGCTCAACTCTTGAGAACGCCGTGGAATTGACTGATTTGGATCATTTGCTACGGACGTTTCAACGGCAGTGATATTTTCACTGGAACGGCAACATCACACAACTAATATGTAGACTCAAATTTTTGCACTAAACTTGTTACTGCCTGTCTACTAGGGCGAGAATTACGACCGAAAATCGGAGTTAACGCTCTTAAAGTAGCGGTCACCGACTCCGAACTTCTGTAGTAAATTTTTATAATTTGCAGACGTTGTTCGTTCGTGTACTTTACCATGATGAAAGTTTTAAGTTTACTGAATAAATTCACAGTGACAGTTCGATGATTAGTGAAAGGGTGCGTTCACAAATTGAATTCAAAGTTGTAAAGTCCCTTTTGGAAAACCCTTTACATACATGTATTGGCAACAAAAGGTATGCTCGAAAATCTAACAAGCATTTATAGATATTTGATTAGTAATAGGAAATATTTCGAATAATTGCAAGAAATAAATAAAAACACTGTCATTGAGGTTTTATTCAAGAATACTGCTGATGGAAACAAATTCACTTTGTGAATTTTTGCGGTGTACAGTAACTGAATACCTTTTCTTCATTTTAATAGTCATTTCCTAAGCTGTAGAAAATAATTAAAGTTTCATCATTTCATTCATTATATCAATATCCAAAATATTTACGCTTACAATTCCGATTGTTATTTTTAAAAGATCGATTTTTTACTTCAGGATATTTTACTACAATAAATCGTTAGGATCAATAAATATTAAATTCCTATGCTAAAATTCCAAGAATTGGCTGCGCCATAGATCTTCGATTAAACGAAAATCATAAATGAGCGTAATGCGCCCAAACGTTCGTACGAAATTTTAATCGCCATTTCCTCGAACCTACTTTATCGAAGAGGCGCAGTGGGACCAAATCAAAAAATATGGACATACATATGTTAAATAACACATCTTGTCCGATCTTTATTAAATTCACAACATCTATGTTTTGGGGATCACTGATTACGAATGATATTGATAATCCCGAAAACAAAATAAACAATTAAAAATGTCGGGAAAGTTTTTAAAAAAAATTATATTTATTTATTAATTCACTCGCTTACTATAAGCTACAAACAAACAAAAAAAATATAAAAAGTAACTTAATTTAAGCGACAAACAAAGTAAAGGGATTTGGAATTAGGGATAACAGGAGGGACACAATATTAAGAGGTGAGGCGCAGGGAACTCCTAAGAGAAAATTTGCTCAGGTGAAAGTCAAAGGAAGGGAAGGAGTTGGCTTTCCGAAGCATGCGGGTGAGGGGTTCAGAAAGACCATAGGTAGTGTGGTGGTAAACGGGGCGGAAGAGAGGAGCCGATCTAAGGCTACGGGGATTGGTATAGTATAGAGAGAAACCCGCTGAAGCAGAGCAGGGCAGTCTATGTCGCCAGAAAGTAGCTGATGGATGAAGGTAATACCAGCAGAGTCGCGTCGCTTCCATAAGGGCTCCAAGTCGATCAGCATTAGGCGATTTTCATAGGGGGGAGGAATAAAACGGTCAGACCAGGGAAGCTCTCGTAAAGCAAAACGAAGGAACCTTCGCTGGACTGCTTCAATTCTGTTGATGTAGGAAGATTGGGAGGGAGACCAGACTTGGGAAGCGTATTCAAGGAGAGGCCTGACGAACGAGACGTAAAATGATTTAGCAACATAGGGGTTACGGAACTCTTTAGACCAACGCTTCACAAAGCCGAGCGCAGAGTTGGCTCTAGCTACCACGCAGTCGATGTGATCACGAAAGTTTAGTTCACTGTCACAGATGACACCGAGATCGCGAAGGGAGGACGCAGTAGGGATAGGTACATCATAAAGATGGTAAACCCTAAGGGGAGAAGAAGAGCGTTTGCGGGAGAAGGTAATGGATTGGCATTTGGAGACATTGAGTTCGAGGGAGTTTTTGTGGCACCATAAACTAAAATTGTCTAGATCGTTTTGAAGCAGTCGGGAGTCCGTGGAGGAGGAAATTAGTTTGGAGAATTTCATATCATCAGCGTAGATGGAAATGTCGGAGTGTTTAAGGGGTTATTCTCATGTGACCACTTCGAAAAATCGATTTTTTTTTGTTTTCATATTTCGATAGTAAAACCTATTGGGAATATGCTGTGAAAAATTCAGACCGAAATTCCTAGTATTAAATAAGTTACAACTCATTATCGCCGCCGCGCCAGGTCTGCTGCTGCTACATTTTTATTGTTTTCACCGGTCTTTTTTACCTGCGTACGGAGTTTCTAACGGTCAACTTTAGTATATTACCTACCTGTGTATATGTGGAATAGTGTATATAAAGTTTTGTCGTGAATTGTGAAATTGTATGGTCCAGGCTTAGCAGATTTGTGTAAGTATAAATTTTCCACGAGAATTCTGCTCTTGAAACTTTAGACGCGTTTTACTCGAAACGTCATTTTCTAGAACGGCCATGGTCCTAACAAAAAAACTAATCGACCGATTGCTTTGAAATTTATATATGTTCTTCTACCCATTAATGGTTATCGCAGGTACCAGAATTGTTTATTTTAGAAAATATGTTCTTACTTTTTTTACATAATTTTTACCAAAAAAAACCAAGATTTTCGTAACTTTCTTTTCTACCGTCCGCCATTTTTTTGTTTTTCAATGAAATTGATTAATTCTGGTACCTGCGATAGCGACAGATGTACTGAACAATAATCCATTCGATTTTTTCATTTCAGATAACACAACCAGCCGCTTTTACAATGGCCAGTGACCTGCTTTTTTTTTTTGGTGTCTAGTTTAATTAAAAAATAAAAATATAAACAATGTAAAATTAGCAAAAATAACAATTTATTTATATAGTTTAAGATACAAATAAAAACATATAAAAAAATTAAAATGATTGAATGTTATTGTCTTATAAAAAAAAAATACCAAAAAAGAGGTAAAATTCATGCGTTCACATGAGAATAACCCCTTAATAATATGTTCGACATCATTAATGGCAAGAATGAAAAGTAACGGACCTAAGTGGCTACCCTGATGGACACCCGAATTAGCCACGAAAGAGTAGGAGGAATCTTATGTTAAAATTCTCGACAAAAATGGCAGCTTCACACTTGTCTGGACCATTTTTCTAACATTTCATTCGAATTCCACGAAATTTATCATAGTCCACGTAAGCTTTTGAGGTAGACGACAATGGTATTAAAATTTCTGAAAGAGAAAATGTCGAACCATTTGTTAATAAATCTACCTAATTTAATATGCAAGGGTTTTGAGATCGCTGATAACAAATATGATGTTAAAATTTCCGAAACAAAATAGTAGAATTTTTTTTAATAAATTGAGCTGATTTCCATAAAAGTTAGTATAATAAGAATTTTTAAGTTCACTGATCACTAGTTTCAATTTCTCAATTTTCAGAGCAAAACAACAACAATTATGTAAAAAAAATTTATTTTTACACACACTTTTAATAATATTAACAAGTTTTCAACAATTGTTGATTAGTGCTAAGGTTGAATCCTAAATGCGATATAAAAAAGTGAATATACTCATTTTCATATAAATATTACCACGTAAAATATATTTTCTCACTAAATATTCTCGCTTTCATTTATCATCAATTATTTACACAGTAACCTCTACCTTGGGGGTCTAATAGCTCAGTGGTAAGTATGCTGGGCTCGCACCTAGGGGTCCCCGTTCGAGCCTAGCTCGGATAATGATTGAGGTGCGCTTTTCCTGATAGCGTCAGATGGTAGTCCCATCAGTCAGGATAACTACTGCGGGCTAATCAGCCAGCATAGTGAACAGAACATAGTGATTACAGAAACCGAAACAGAACCTCGGATAACCGACGAGAACACAGCAACGACACATGTACACGGACACGAATAGGACAATGGAGTGCACGTACACTAAGAGATTCCTCAAGACTGACCGAAAGTAGTGAACGAAATATCACCACACTGATATAATTCGGCAATGGTAACAATATAGGTGGAGTTGGACTAATTATAGCCCGAACTCTCAAAAGAATCCTAATGAGCTGGAGTCCAGTATCGGAAAAAATCACAACAGCCCGAAATAGTAGTTGGAGTTTAGCACACTGCGTGGAGTGCCAGTTGGATTAGAGCCTGGGACTTTTGGGGCGGCACTCTAGCACGCTTACCACTAGACTACTGGCGTCCGTCGTCGTCATGGTATGCACATTACTATTTTATTTTTATCTTTTAATCTACTCAACGCATCGACATTAAATTAACACCAAAAAAAATACTATACCAAAGATCTCGACAATGTTCATCTACTTTTACCGCTGCAGATACAGTCACTTTCGAAACAAATGTTCTGCAATTTCCTAAATTCAGGTTTTCTCAAATTTTCTCTGAAATTCATGTAACTCATACACTTCTTTTTTATTTCTTTAAAATTGCCCATCTTATTACTTTTCCATAACTCTAAAACAAATCCATGTATAAAAAAGATAACTAATGTACATAGAAGATACTCATAATATAGGTACATAATATGGAGCAAATAAAAGTATCTTGCGGTCGGTTTCTGCCCATAGCTACTGAATAATCAAAACAAAAATAGAATATTGCATAATGTTATACTCGTACTAAAATAGCTATGACATGTTGCGAAATTTCTAATTAATAATATTTAATCTAATTAATAAGGTCTAATTATTTTTTCGCCTACCGCTCCAGAAGAGAACCTTCCACTGACAAATATTATGCTAAAATATTACCTTCCTCTTCTGACAAATAATGTTGAAGGTCAGAGTTCCTCTAATAATTCTGCAATTTGCGAAATCAAACGGCTCTGGCGGTTAGGCTGAGCACGGCTCACCCATAGAGTATCTATCCCCAAAGTCATTTGTGCCCGTGACACACAATGGAGAATTTAGAAATTTATCTAGTGGGCCTGAGCGTAATATTCGCTCCTTCCAAAATTCACTCTGCGGTCTAGCGTTCGTTTTGTATTATCGAGTTTTTGCCACTGCTCGCGGATAGTGTAGTGGCCCTGTACTTATACCCATTTATAAAATGTCTTTTGGTGCTTACTAGCACTTTATGCAGGAATCCATTATTCTACTTAAATCCGGTCACACCACCGTGGCTTTAATTCAACGAAGAGAACCGGCATCCGGGGAGGGGCTCATATTTTGCAAAATTAATTATGGGAGACAATTTATAGCCACTTTCATTTTGAGCAATTAAATTGCCGCAAATTTACCTTTGCAGAGCCGCTTTTCGGTCCGTCTCTAATAAATTTATAACTCTGACTAATGGTGGCGGTCACAAGACGAATGCGCAGTTGAGTGATAGAAATATGATCCGTCCCAACAAGTGGTGGGTGCGATTAAATATTTGACGCTCTCCTGACCTCAAAAGCCTTTCAAGTCAAACTTTTCGTTATGCTGATATTGTACCCCTATAGGAGGCTCACGGCTATCTCCGAGTTTTGTTGGGCTATCGCAGCGACAGGAAATCTGCTGCTGACAAACTGTCACACAAGTGGATCCGCAGCCGTAGCACAATGGGCAGTTTTGGTTTAAAAGATACTACGAGATAGAGGAACTTTTTAATCAAAGGGCGCTTGCCCTGCCGTCATTTCTTCCTGCCGATGAATGTTCTATGTATACATTAAGTGGTCACTAGCGGCTTCCACAGGCACAGTCTTTTAAACCAAGGGAGAATGTGGAGGTTTAAGGATGCCGGAGACAAAGGTGAATGAAGTCCTCTGTCGGCTGTTCTAAGCATCAGTGAGCTTCATATCCGGGGCACCGATTTCGCCTTACCCGACATCGAGTTAGTATTCCCCGCGTTGAAGGTCACTACGCGCTTTGCTAAATTCCTTTTTATTTCAAAGGAAATTATTTGTGTTTCTTTTTCTATTGAGATGTACAAAGCATCCTCTGTCAATGGAACTCCGGTCGTCTACGCACTGAACCGTCCCACTCTGTAGATAATAGCAAAAGAAAGAAATTCATTTTGTATGCCCGCCCTCTATTTGTTTAGACAAAGGAAAGGAAGGGATCTTTGAACCTTTTTCGCACCGCCAGAAAAGAGCAATATCTGGTGCTTTTGTTCGAAATATTAACGACCGATTTCCACCGCTTCATCCCCTAAGAATTTTCAACTTTTTCCAGGTGACGGCGCTCAGATATTTCCAGATGATATTAGAAACATCCAGGGAATTTAAGGACTTTTGACTTTCGGTCCTTAACACTGCAATAATAAATACTTATTTCTTTTCAATCATTTCCTGAAACATCATTGGAAAAGTTTGGGGAACGCCTAGAGGCTTGGAGAAGTTATTTTGAGACTTCTTAAAGCCACGTAAATTGGAGTTGCACAAAGGTCTTTATGCTTTCATACGGAAGCAGACTTCCATAATTTTTGTTAAGCTTAAGCAGGTACCCTGGATACTTGAAAAACTTTTGATCGGATCTCTTTGACAAAGTTCAGAGATTATTGAAGTAAACTTACCTCTGATGCCATGAACTGGCAATTTGTTGGGCTTAGCTATACTTAGGATACTTAAGAGAAACTCGTCAAAAGATGTAGACATCTCCTTGCCCCATCATGCTCTAAGTTGAGCCGAATTTTTATTGGCTAAGATTGCCTTTTGCAGACGTAATTGACTTTGATAATTTCAATGATGCGGAGAGGAGTGTCTTAATTTTCAATGCTGTCTTTTGAAGATTAATTTCGTAATTCGTAATATTCGTAGGAATGCAGCTTTGATCCTTTATATAAATCTGTCATATATAATTAAGTTGTGGCCAATTCCCTTACAATCCGCATGGATTACTTAATTTTAGTTATATGATTAGTCTTTTATATACTTGAAAAGATAAATCCCTTGTGAATTGGGTTAAGCTACACAGAAATTCGTTGAACGGTTTTCCACTGCTGAAGGTCTTATTGTCATGATTTTCTTTGTAGTTTTTCTATAATAATATATTTTTGTTGTCCTCACAAAAATTTTAAATGAGACCAAACTTATTTATTTAATTCACACATGTTGAACATTTAATAATTGTTTTAATAAATTGTACATGTTTTGTTGGTTTTTTTTTATATGGTTCATTTATAATTTAAATGTCTGACCCCCACTTGACTTATTGAAAATTCCACGTAGAGAGAAAAATTGGTATTTGTATAGTCAGGGTGTCATGTATTGTCTTCTTATCCACGGCACCCAAAATAGGAAAACAATTTTCTGCAAATCATCGCTTTTTATGAAAACGTGGCTCATACACGTCGAAAATGCCTTTCAACATGCCTTAATAGCAATAAGTCCGAGCAATCAATACCACAATCGCCTCACCGGGAGAGTTCTTATTGAGAAGCAGTCATCATTGTCCCTGGCAAATTTTTTGGATAATGCCCCTCCATGAGAGCGAGATTTGCGGAGTTGCCGAAAAAAAATTACAACTGACTTAAAAACTAGAACGGAATTATTGCGGCTCATAACAATAGCCCAATCGAAATAGAAAAAATAGAACAGATCTGGGGGTGGGGTGATTGGCTGATTTTACGATGAGTATGTAACAGGGCACCAATTAGGATGGAATTATAAAATGACGAGATGAATGTTTTTCCGCTCGTAATGAGGTATTTTATAAGTAGAAAAATTGTTCCCCTCAATGGCTTTCAATAGGCTTAATGTGCTTTTCGAGTCGTAAACATGTTTTTGCAGCTGCAGGAACAACAAAGTTTTTGGATACGTACCTTGTTTAACAAAAATAACAATTGCCGTAATGCTCTGACATCCAATTTCGGAGAGGCAACGAATCAGGCAACTGCGAAGAGCAAGATTTTGAACTCGAAAAGCTTCTTGAAGTATGAGTGGTACCCAGCAGAACTCAAGTCTTTATTGAATCGAACAGCAATTTCGATGTGCATAGAACAAGGAGTTCTTATCAAAAGCACTTCGTTCCACGTCGCTTCATCGATATGTAAGTAATTACAAATTTTTCTTCGCTGCAGAAGTATTTTCAGGCAGCAGGTTGAGTGTCAAAATTTATATTCTCCGCTATATGTAGACACTTGAAAAAAAAACGTTTTCATTGTTAAGTTTGCCCAAGAACACAGAGACGACGGAGTTCGAAGAAAAATGCTCCTTTCTGAACCCTTTCGACAAAAGCATTATATCAAGTTCACATTAGATACGAATGCTCAGAGCTTGGTCCTTTCCGAAACTACTGCTGGAAGGAGGACAGTGTTTGGGAGCAAAAGCAAATGTTTATAGCAAAAATTTTCCAATTCGACGGAAATACGCTTATGCTGATATCGACTGCGAAACATGGAGAGCGTTTAATGCTTGGGTTGCCCTAAATTTTATAGTGGTTCAGTCAAGCACATTCGAGCCGAAAGTGATGTAAGCCGAAAAGTATCGTAATTATGGTCAAATAAGGCAATTGCGACTGTCTTAATTGTCTCTTATTTCTGTAAATGCGGGAAAATGCGACGTCGAAATATATTAATTGGAGCTTTCGACACTCTTTGAAGTGTGAACCCAGACAATTGTTCCCTTAGCAATAAATATTGAAGGCTTGTTTGACACTGGATAAAATACGACAAATCAATTCTAAGTGGTTTTCGTCACCGCCGGCAACGAGATTTGATTAGTTGAAAATGTTGTCAGAGCCGTAAATTAATTGAGCATGTAGACAGTTGATTACAGTAAGATTCATCTAAAACAAAAGCTGGCTCGGATAAAATCAATTCATTAAGAAAAGCCGAAATTAACTTAGCCTTTCAACTAAACAGATTTTTGGTAGATTTTCCTCAATTTTTGGCATTTTTTAGCTCTGCGTTGTCACAGATCCACCCTATGAAAATGCTTATTGTAGGCCGTTCCATCTATCGAGGACAAAAATTAATGGGGTGATAGATTTTTCGTAGGCAAACAAAAAATCGTACAGTAGGGAGAGAATGGGCCATCTCAACCGTTTTGAGCTACAGGGTAATCCGGGATGCACATTATTGTTTTATTTTTATCTTTTGATGTGACCAACGCAGCGACATCAAACTTACGCCAGACAACTAATATCTCAACGTTCTTTCCAAAAATGGTACTCTGTTGATCTGCCTCTACCACTGCAGGTAGAGTCACTTTCAAAAGTGAAAAAATGCTCTAAAATGTCCAAAATTTCACGTTTCTCTCACATTTTCTCTGAAAATCCCTCTACAATGAGTACAATTTTATTAATATACGTATAAAAAGAAAATGAAATGGCTACCACTCGGTCCCCAAACTCGGTGACCTGTCCTCTTCGAACCCTTTTGTCATCGCTAACCTTTTTGCAGATTTCTTCAGTCAATCTTTTAGCGACCACAACTCCGACCCCGATCTTACTTACTTTTCCTTTATGAAAAACTGCCCCCAAACCTCCCTTGTTTCCATTGTTATTGATCCGCCTGGCAAGGGCGACAAATAAAACTATCGTCCAATAGCTAAACTATCCTGCATCCCTAAACTCTTCGAAAGCCTTATCTATGACTCCGTGTCTTTCCACTGTAAGTCCATCTTGTCTTCATCTCAACATGGATTCCTCAAAGGTAGATCCACAACTACCAACTTGACAAGCTTTGTGTCTCGTACCTTACAAGCAATGGAAAACGGTGTAGAAGTTGATGTCATTGCCACCGATTTCATCAAGGCTTCCGACAAAATATCTCACCAAATCATTGTTCTCAAATTAAATTATCTTGGCGTCCCACCCCGCCTCATCTCGTGGATTAAATCATATCTTAGTAACCGCCGTTACAGGGTTCGTTTTGATTCCACGATTTCAATCCCATTCATATCCCATTCCGGCGTCCCGCAGGGCAGTCACTTTGGGCCTCTAATCTTCATACTAACTAAATCATGTTGAAAAGGTTATCAATCATTCCGAAATTTTAATTTATGCTGATGACATGAAAATCTTTAAACAACTTACCAACACATCTGACTCTATCCTACTTCAAAACGAACTGAACAGTTTCTCCACCTGGTGCATGAAAAGCTTCCTCGCTCTCAATGCATCCAAATGTCAATCGATTACTATCTCCCGTAAACATACCTCCATCTCTCCTAGATGCCTACGTTCTCTCAGGTGAACCAATTCCATCTGTTAGTTCCCTTCGCGGCCTGGGTGGTGTCTGCGACAGTGAGCTCAACTCTCGTTCCCACATTGACCATATTGTAAATAGAGCCAGCTCAACCATTGGCTTTGTAAAACGTTGGTCTAAGGAATTCTCTGACCCTTAGGTCACCAAATCACTCTACATCTTCTTCGTTAGGCCACTCCTAGAGTATGCCTGCCAGGTCTGGTGCCCCTTCCAATCCACCCTCATTAACAGGATCAAAGCAGTTCAGCGTAGATTTCTCCGCTTTGCACTGCGTGACCTTCCTTGGACAGATAACTTTAACCTTCCTTCGTATGAAAGCCGGCTAAAACAGATTAACCTCCAGCCGCTTGCCTTGCATCGTGATGTCGCTGATGTTATCTTCATCCATCAAGTCCTGTCCGGCTCCATTGACTGCCCCGACTTCCTACACAGTATCTCCTTTAACACTAACCCCCAAAACGTTAGATCATTTCCTACCTTTCGCCTCGATAATCATCTAATTACGGCCACTTCGAACCCTTCACCAGAATACTACGAAAAGTCAACAACACAGCAGCCTTCGACTTCCATGTTGAAACCTCCCTTAGGCATAATAAGCCTTCTAATTTTTAATCAGCTAAGGCTTTAATTCTGGTCATTTGCTTTAGTTCTTAGTTTAATGTAGATAAATCTGTAGCTTGTATTAAGCGAAATAAATAAATAAACATGTCACTATTTTAACTATATAGCAATTCATTGATCAATCTTCCTAGTAGGGTAGGGCGGGGCTAGTTGATCCTTTGGTTATAATTTATTTATTCATATCAACAAGCACCATAAACCATCTGGCATACCAAATAATTGCACAAAATAAATACATAAAAATTTAATACAAAGTCAAACATCTTATGAACAGCTGTTTAAAGTTTTTATATCACGGTTAGTCTTTAAAGAAGCATTATAAGTCCTAGGCATCGCCGAGGTCGGTTTAAAGGAGCCATAATTGATTCTGTGATTAGTAACATACAGAAAATGTTGTTTTCTAGTTACAGGAGGTCGGGAATTTATAATTAGTAGGCCTAGGAGTTAGAGTAGGGTTAGGGGCGTCTATAACTCCAGTAACGAAGTCATATAAAAATGTGACACTTGCCACATCCCTACGCTTGGAGAGGGAAGACAGACTTAAAAGCCCCAACCTGTCGTCATATGGAGGAAGCTTAAGTTGGGCAATTGAAATATTTCAAAAACTAAGCATCACACAACAACACTTTACATTTGGAAACAGGGAAGGATACATCACATGACTGCCAATTGTTTCACGGTGCACGTGCACGGACGCTTTGTTTATTTCGTGATGAAAAAGTAAAACATAAGCTCCTCGTTATTTCCCCATGGACTCCTACGAAAAAACGTGTAGCTACTTATTGTAAGGCTTCGATCATAAACGGCTGTGTAGGCCCAAGTCTTGCCATTTTTACATAACCTTACTTTTATTTCGAGTCGGGGCTAGTTGGGCAGGCGTTGCCCAATTTGACCCAACATGAGTAAAATTTTTGTTTTAGGACGCGAACATGCCAGAGAAAGATTTTTTTATTAGAACAGTAGAAAATTTGTTCCAATATGCAATTAGTATTGGGACTTTAAAGATATATTTGATATTATAAACTCCAGTTTTACTGGAGTTTTATATGATTTCCATAATACTATTTGGCCCATTCCTTCCATTGCGTGCCACATACCTTTGCTTAACTTACCCCGCCAATGGGGCAGGCTGACCAACTCAGAAGTGAAAAATTGCTCAACTAGCCCCGTCCTATCCTACTAGCTCTCATTAATGATTTCTTTATACTTTTTCCAACCCCTTTAGTACATAAGTATTGTTAGCTTAGGCAAAATAGGAAAAATAAAAGTCAATCATCCGAAAACTGATGAAGATGTCCTTTAAAACCAATAGTGTCCGAGATAATCGAAGAAAACGATTTGCACACATTTGCAACGCCGCGCCGCCGACATGATTTTTTAAGATTTTTGGGAGAATATTTTAACTTCCCAAACAAAATCGCGAAGAAAAATTTTTATTAGGGTTTTTCCGAATTTAAACTTAGCCTGGACGATTTTGTACACAGCCTATTTGGTGTAGTATTTCGTATTAGAGTTTTTCATAATAACTAAAATCAATATAAACCGATAGATGAAGAGCAAAACGTACTTTGACCGTGACAATTTTTCTGCATACACAATTTCGCATTGGACGATATATATAATACCAAAATAAAGGAGTTTTTGAAGAAATCTTCTCACTAGAAGGGTTTTGAAAACAAATTTCATAGTGACCCGATTAAATCCAAAACATGAAAGCTGAGAAAGCATAAAATGAAAACTTTTTAAAATGCTAACTAATTTATATATTGTTTACAATAGTTGCAATAAAGTGGGATGTCATCAGATATTCTCTAAATAATGTTTGTTTCCACACCAATAACAATTTAAAGTTACCTATGGCATATATTTTCCATAAAGGAAAATTGGAAATGAAAGCAACGTCAAGAGCTATACAAAGCTCAAGCAAACCTATCACATTCTATTCTTACTTCAGATTGATGCCAACACACAAAGCTTTTACGAAACAAACAAAATCTCAAGTTACGAAGATTCTTCGCGTTCTCCTTCGGTAGAAATATTTGCTCTAAGTACATTTCCTGGTATTTAGGTCTGTAGCTAGCCGGATTTGTCGGGAAGTACTTAAAACGATGGTCACAGTGCAACTAGAGTTCTCTGAAAATTTTAAATTAAAGGAATTGTTTACTTACAAAACATTTTATGAGATTTTCAGATATTGCAACTAAGCATATTCGCTACTGAAATATTCCGTACTTTTACTGTAAATTAGGAAATCTTTGTTAGATTTCAAAAGATATTATAAACGTAAGTTCAATGGCTTAAAGTTTGTCTTCCAAAATCATCTTTTACTGTATGCAAAACGATTTAGACGATTGTTCATTGGATTTAGTTTAAAAGCAATCTGTATAGTAATATTATATTTATTTGCATTTAGCAAAGGATGCCTTGTATATAAGTATTGATTCTAGTTTTATTAATTGTAAGCTGTAGATACATTTCACAAAAAAACCCACATAAAAAAATCACCGTACTTACCTAAGTAACTTATTTTGAAGCGACTATTTGTACTTTGGTGTGTCCACGTGTGTGTGTGTACACGGAGTACACGGAACAAATTTTAGTGCGTAGATATTTTGTGAAAGGCAAAAATTCACATCCATTGGTCACGTCACGTCAAAGTACGTACTCTTCAACCGCACCAACTACCCTCGCCAGCCCTTAACACCCAACCAATCTAATCAGCCCTAAAAAGGCATTGAAAAATACGTTAAATACATTTTACGCAGTTTTACCTCTTAGGTGTTGAATTTAGCAAAATCTCTTTATCGTGGGTGTATATGTCATAAGGATAAGACAGCTCTAAAATTTCAGGTTTTTATAGGTCGAGCGATTTGCGTTGAGCAGTTTTTCGACTAACCCTTGGGAAATCATTTACTATTAAATTTTTATTTAGATAGTTTATACACACCCTGCCTTCAGCGGCCTCATTAAATCAAGCGTAAATAGATACCAAATACCCCCCTACATCACTTTCACCTATTCTTAATACTTTTTTTACTATAAATAAATCAATTTTTAGAGTTCCGTGCCCGAAGGGTGCCGATCGGGATCCTGTTACTAAAGCTCCGATGTCCGTCTGTCTGTCAGCCGGCTGTATCTCATGAACCGTAATAGGTAGAGAGTTGAAATTTTCAAAGAGTGTGTATTTCTATTGCCGCTATAAGAACAATAACGAAAAACCAAGATGGCGAATTTCACAAAAATTTCGATCATGTTATAGCGCCTCTTTTATTTCTTTCACAAAAGTATTTAAAAAGTACAAATCTTGATATCTTGTACGATGGTACGGAACGCTTGGTGTGCGAGGCCGACATGACCGTTTTTTTTCATTTATTTGCAATCGACATTAGTGACCCCGAAAAGCCCCGAATACTCTTTTTCATAAAGATTGAAGATAGAAAATTCACCGCCATATTGGATCCGCCATCTTGAATTTCAGAAAAATAATTTTGTGTCTAAAACCTTCCCGTACGAGCGCAGAACAGGTCACTAAAGTTTTATCACAATCGGTAAAGAACTTTCGGAGATTACCGATTAGGAATGAATCATATTTTTATTTATATAGATAACGTCCACCGTGATTATCATTTTAATATACATTGTACAGATTCGTCACATTTAAACATTTAAAGAATATTAAGAGTAAGGCTTGGAAGACGTTCTTTTCCTTTCGGAGTGATCCGGATTTTCACGCATACTCCGACATTCGCAATAAATTTCTCGCAGCTGTTTATAACTCTTATTTAGCCTACATTGGTAATGTAAAAAGTTTTCTTCGTGATGATCCGAAGCGGTTTTGGAGATTTGTTAATACCAAACGTAGCTCTGACGGTTTCCCTTTTTCACTTTTCTATGGCCCTACGAGTAGCAGTGATCCTCGAGCAATTTCTAATGTTTTTGCAGATTTTTTTAAAACTGCCTCCTGTGATATTAATCCTAATGATTTTACCAACTTGACGAAGCTTGCGCAGAATTTCATTCTACCTGACGACCTCGTTTTTAATGACAACATTGTTCTAAAACACATTGCTAATTTAGATGACAATTACTCAGTTGGCCCTGATGGCATTCCGTCTTGTTTCTTGCATAGGTGCGACTCTGTTTTGTCCGCTGTTCTCTGTTATTTATTTAATCTATCTCTTTGTATTGGTGTCTTTCCTAAGCCTTGGAAGATCTCTGTGATTTCCCCGTGCACAAGAAGGGTAACAAAAGAGACATCTGCAATTATAGACCTATAGCCAATTTATCTTCTATTGCAAAACTCATTGAAGCCTTGGTCTGCGAAGTATTGTATTTTCATTGCAAATCTTTTCTGATGTCATCTCAGCATGGCTTTATTAAAGGCAAATCGCCTACTGCCAATCTGTTAGAATTTTCCAGTCACTATATTTCAGCTATTGAATCTGGTAAACAAGTCGATTGTATTTTTACCGATTTTAGTAAGGTTTTTGATAAGATTGATCACCGGGTAATTATATATAAATTGACTGCTTTGGGTTTCCCTTATTGTTTTGTTGGTTGGATTTCGTCATATCTGTTTGAGCGGTGCCCAAGGGGTCTGCTTCCGTGGCGTTCTTTCTGAAATGTTGAGGAACACATCTGGTGTTCCGCAGGGTAGCCATCTTGGTCCTCTTTTATTTACCATCTACATCAATGAAGTCTCCCTCATACCTACTTATTCAAAAATTCTTTGCTATGCTGATGATGCAAAACTATTTTGTACAGTCTCTGATGTTCGTGACTGTCAACTGCTGAATTCTGACTTACAGGCTTCTCATTCGTGGTGCTTAATCAAACGCCTGCAATTGAATATTTCAAAATGCACCTATATGACTTTTTCACGTAGGAAGAGTCCACTGCTTTATAACTTTACGATTAATGGACGTTCTCTCACTCGAGTTGTCAAAGTGAAGGATCTTGGTGTTGTGCTCAACTCTCGTTTCTCCTTTGAGGATCACATCGATGCCGTTGTGAATCGTGCTAACGCCACTTTAGGTTTTATCAAAAGATGGTCTAAGGAGTTCGATGATCCTTACATTTCTCGACTCCTGTACTGTACATTTGTTAGACCAATTCTTGAATATGGTGGCCCAGTCTGGTCACCCTTTTATGAAAGCCACATTAACAGGATCGAAGCGGTTCAACGCAGATTCTTAAGGTTCGCTCTTCGTGTACTACCCTGGGAGGATAACCTTCATTTGCCACCATATGTTGATAGGCTTGTACTCCTCTCCCTTGAATCATTGGAGCAACGGCGGAACAACTCCAGAACCGTTTTGACATTTGACTGCCTGCAAGGCACGGTTAACTCTCCTGAATTGCTTGCCCTTTTTAATATCTCTGCCCCAGCTCGCTCTTTGAGGCATCATGACATCCTGCATGTTAATCATCACCGCACTAACTATGGCCTACATGAGCCTATTTCATCAATGTCACGTTCCTTCAATTCTCGCTACAATATTATAGATTTTCATATTAATCGTAGCCAGTTGAAAGGTCGTGTTCGTTAATTTTTTATTTAATTTTGCTGTATTGACTTGAAACTCTGTTATAGTAATCAGTAATTTGATGAAGTTGTGACAAATAAATAAATGACAGGGCTTCCTTATGAATAATATTAGCGTTAACTATAAAGAAATATCAATATAAAGATGCATTGAGCTGTTGAAACTTTATAAATTCCTTGCTTATTTTTCCCTTGTATCACTTCAGCGGTCGAGTTTAGTACACATCAAAACAAAAGCAAGAGAATTAGCAAAAAAAAATGATTAACGTTTCTCTTAATTTTATGAGAAAAGCAGACAACTTTAAAATCATACTAAAACAATGCCGTGCTTGTACTTAATCATGATGGCATTGTTTGTTGGCGAAAGTTGTGTTATGAATAACATCATTGTTTATGAGATCCTAGGCTCTGTCCAGGGCCTTAGTAAAACTGGACATAAATCAAACAAGGAGCACGCACTAAAAGGGGTCAATCGGAAAGGACATAAAATATGGTCCCGTCGTTAGACAGGGAGTTAAATTTATCGATAACGTATCTCCCACAGCCCATCATTTATCATATCAGGCGGTGTCTTGTACCTAAACAGGGCGAAATATATAGTCACAATATTTTTAAGAAGAATATTGATTATAAGTTAAAAAATAGGAGAAATCTCTGTTGATCCAACAAAAACAAAGATAATTTTGGAAAGTGGCATAAGTAAACGAGAGCTGTACAGTGTACATACAATCCCAAGCAAGTTTTAAAATCTTTGAAATCTGTGGAGTAAAACCATCGCTTTGGAGCGAGCAAGAGTTGAATAATAAACACAAAATACGCTGATGAACCAGCAGCCGCATTAATATTCAAGTAACTGACTAGAAACTCTTCCGTTTGAAAATTCTCTCCTTTGGAGATGAGATAAAGGTATAATTCACAATTCCATTAAAAACGTAAAATACGTAAAACTTGTTGCAATCGGGCGAAGTGAGTTCAAAGGGCATTCCATCTGGGAGGAAATGAACATTATTTGAATTCCTTATCGTTTTCTGGCTCTAGCTATCCCTTTGTTTTAAAAGATCTAATTTTCAAAATTCATTGCTGGGGCTCTGGGAAATTCTTTGTCCCATCAAATATTTAGCTAAGGAGTGGAACAAAATTCCCCGAGGGAAAAATGTTCTGTTTTGAGATTGTTTGATTTCTTACTCATGTTGAAGCCGGTACCCTTGCCTTTCTTGCAAGAATTTGAAAGACTAACCGACCCTTTGCGTTAATCTGTTTTATAATTCACAGAAGGCTGCAAAAGAGTCAAACGTCCTGAAATTGGATTACTAATGAGTCTCCAGTTCAATTATAATTTAATCGATTAAACCCTCATCACGTTGTTTCACTTCCAGTCCTCTCGGGCAAAATATTGTAAGCATCCTTGCTCCTCCTCCTAATAGGATGGCTGAAATTTTTTCCTCTTGCAATCTTGACTGCTACTGCCCAGGAGATGCCCGAAAATGCCAAGTATTTTAAATGGAATAGAACACCTAAGGACGAGTTATCGGATAAGCAAAATTGGCTTTAGGAGAACAGTGACGATTTTGTTATAGAGTGGATGTATATTTGCATTGCCCTCTATGCTTGGGCGAATAAACCGACATGGGTGTATGGGCGACGGGCATTATCTAAATATTATGGAAAATACCTGACATTTATGCTGAGCTTGTTCAAATCTCCTTCTAGTTCAGCGATTTCGGCTCTACGGCTTTCAGTTGAGTGAACTAACAGCGTACACCTCTGGTGTGGCACTTCTAGATCATAATCTTGAAATAAAAGCCTGCAGCATAACTCGGTTGTGTAATTTGCCTATGAATGGCGTTACGCCGAGAGGAAGCAAATTTGACTTTCCGATTCACAATAGCTTAAATAATTTGAATTTTGTTTGTTGAGTGCGAGTGGAGAGCCCATAAAATTGAAAATCCATGTTTGATGGAAGTACATACATATGTATGTATATCTCAGCTCAGGTCGCGCATGTAGACCTGCGATGCGAACAGCTTGAAGTAGACTCTTGTTCGGTTAATAGAATAAAATAAACATAAAAGCGTAAAAATGTGCTTCTGTTTTTTAGATATGGAGTTATTTTAAAGGGGAGCGTGGTTGTAATAGATTGTTACGGAATTGCGAGACAAATGTATTTGAGTTTGATTCAATTTTTTCCTACTTGCTTATTTCTTTGTTTGTTTATAATAATCAAAACGAATGTGCCAATTTTGATCCGTTTCCTATCTTCGGTTAGCTCCTCTTTAAAAAAGGAACACAATTTGAATAATTCTTCTGAACAGATTTTTAAGTAGGATACTAGGATTCCACATTGTGCAAAACCATTGATGTTCATCATGGATGTTAACATCGAATGTTCAGGAAAGCCGCCGTTAAACGAAGGTCTGGTGCCATCGATGTTCACTATCGAAGTGTAGTCTTAGACTAAAATTGAAATAATGTGGGCAGCGATCGAATATATCCAGTTACCAAAAGCTGAAGACTTAGTTTTTGTGGTAACTTATTAGAATCATATTTGTGATTTGACAAAATTAAAAATATCAAAAAAAAAATTATAATAAATATTTACAATTTACATCACATCAAAGATACCTATTCCTATCTTACTTATTCATTGAAAATTAAATGAAGTTTATTTCAATAAGGTATTATGTGTACCTACCTACCCATTAGTAATCTATTGTTTTAAGGGGAGGGTAAGGTTAATTCGTACAAAAAACGGCACATTTTTGTGAATTTTTTTCAACGACACAGTAAAATGAATTTATTAAAACCAATTGTACATCAAAGTATAACATTTGAAGAATATTTTGTAAAATTTTCATGAAGAAATATTGAAAAATACGGCAATGGCAGCAGTTATTTGGAAGCGTCTCAAAAAAAAGTAGTATTTCGGTGCCCCTCATAACTCGGTGCTGGATCGTCTGATATCAAAAAGGATTTTTGTTGTTAGATAATCGCTTTCCCCAGGTAACGCCGAAAGGGCTTTTCGAAATTTCAATTTTTCAATTTTTGGGAACACTTTGAAGTGAAGTGAAATTATAAAATACAAAATATTGACAAATTTGAAAAAAACTCTCCCGTTTTCCTTCGTAAATTATGTACAGAAAAAGTGTTCAAAATTTCAAAAGAATCGGTGCAGCAGTTTTGAACTTATGGGGAGCATCGACTTTGAAAACATGAGTTGTGTGAAAAACGCTTTAACGTTTTAAACAATAAAAAATGTAGAATAAAACGTTCATAAACGAGTTTTATCGGTTCAACTCACACTGAATCATCGATGCCAGGTCCATAAAGGATGATGCTATCATTCATAATGTCATCATAATAAGGAAGTTAGTGGTCACATAGAGAGCGAAACACCTGCCAGGTAACAATAGCGCGCTCGGACCGGGCAGGTGATTTCTGGTGCGCTGAGTCATGTTTGAGGCACGGTTGCTTAAACTGCTGTATCTTCGTTAGTTTTGCTCCGATCCGTCTCAAATTTTCACACAATATTTTTGAAAGGTTCTTCATTCAGAAAATCGAATAAAACAGGAAAACAAAAAATTTTAATACCTTACCCTCCCCTTAAGACAAAGGACAAATATATATAGTGAAATCTATTTTTTATAGTGTATATAATTCTTATCATTGTTAATTATATTTTGTCATCCTTCCTGTTAATTTTCAATCTTCTCCTTATAAAAGAAGCCTGCATGAAGGCCTTGAAAAATCGGTCTGAATGATCTGAAAACATCATAGTTAGACAGAGCAATGTCTGCTGAGTATGGCGAGCGCAGTAGAACTGTCCATGCCAACTCTCTCTGCTATTTTATAAGCATTGTAGTGCAAACTGAACATCAATAAACCGCATTAGCCTCCGATGATTAATGTAGAATCTGATTTTTTTTTCATTTTATTTGTTTCATTCTGAAATTTCCATTCCATGGGAGATTTTTCATTGTTGTTTTCACACTGAAGTTCCGATTACATGGTATGAAAATTTTTCAAATTTTTGTAGATGTCGTACAAGGTAAATATTCAGTCAGTCAACATAAACATAAACACAAATATCCAGTGATGGCAAAAAGAGTTGATGAAAAAAATTTCCATGGGGAAAAGGATTGATGGACAAAATTTACTATTGGAAAAAGTGACCCCTTTCCGTAGAGTCCATTTGCCTTGCCTACATACGATGCCCATTTCACGAAGGGTATATACTTCTTGCATAGTTGGCCAAGTATAGTATGTAGATCTAATATTTATTGGTACTTACTATGTACATATGTAGGTGCAGCTACTCAATCTCGGATCAGATTAGGTATAAACGCCACCAGCAAATCTTTCGAAGCAAAGTTGACACATGTTGACCTTCAACACAGCTCCACAAATAATAAAGTTTTGTTATTGCCGTGGTTCCTTTGAATTGCGCAGAAAAATTAACCAGGTTCAAAATATGCATATGATCTTCGGAAAGTAATAGGCCCACCGTTTTACTGTGAGGCTATATGCTGCGAGGAGATATATTTTACAATTTAAGAAATATTTATTCCAAATTCGTTCTGTCATATTATTATGATCCTTGTCCCATAATTTTGCCACGTCTAGAAATTATGTAACAACACAAACAGATTTTTTCTCCGAATGCATATCCTATATTCATTGCATATATAGTTATATAATAAACACGTTGGTGATATCATTGAAAAGTGCATTGAGATAACATTTCTTTGGAGCGAGTTTGATATCGGTGCGTGGAGTAGATCAAAAGATAAATATAAAATAAATTTGCGCGCTGAATCACCCTGTAACTCGAAAAGGGTTGAGATTTACTCCCCCTCTGCCATACATTTTTTTGTTTTTCAAAGTGAGATCTATTACTGCATTTTTGGCAGACGGTATTAGAAACACGCTGTATAGAATTCGTATCAAAGAGAGCAGCTTACGTTACGCATCGCCAATAAGCGGGACGCAACTGTTGATGGTTGTAAGCAGTTGGCTGTTGAACAGTTTTAAGTTATAGCATAGTTATAGCTCATCATCATTCATCACTGTTAATAACTGTCTAACTTTTCTTTTATAATAAACTTTTCTTTTATTCTTAATTCTCCATTATTATTTTATATTATGTGCAAACTATTTGAGGTTTTTTTCCAAATATAAAGTATTTTGCGCAATAGGAGTACCTTCCACTCATGTGTAATATATATTTTCTTGAAATAAATAAATGAAAAGTATTTTATCTTAATTAAAAAATATTATACCTCCAACGCTGTAAAACCACGCAACTATAGATTATACAAGGTGTTTTTCTGAAAACGCTCACAATTTGTATTTAACAACTTTGGTGGATGATTTCAATAGGTGATTAATGGAAAGCATAGAGGAATAAGTCATTTGAGTAAGTTTAAACGACATTGATTTTATGAAGGTAACTCTCAATAAAGTTGCTTTTCTTCATTAACAGGAAATACTATACATTTTGGTAAACAATCCATAGTATAGATTATTTATATTTATATTATATAAAAGAAAAATACTAAATATTCTGAATTAAGGGCACCCGGTGGTGTAGAATTTTCAAAACATCGATTTTTTGTTTTTTTAATATTTCGAAAGTGTGGTCTTTCGAGAATACACTGTTAAATGTTTGTAATGATATTGACAGTATTTTAGGTTCTACAGCCTTTTTAGCAGGTAGCGAACGGTTGATCGGCCTATGAATAGAAACATACTAAAAATTTTAAACTCATTTATTTCGAAACCACCCTTTTCTGCACGGCGGGATGCAAAACAAACAAACTATACATCAGAATCATCCCAAATTTTAATATGTTATTCAGTACACTAGTAGTTATGGCCGGGACCACGAAATTTTTGTTTCAATAACTTCTTATTTTCACGCAAAAAACCTAATTAAAAATAGTCTGTTTTGGATATTCCAATTTCAAAACGCGCTATTTTTGTCAAAATAATTTTTTTTCAATTTTTTGTTGGTTCCGGCGATAGCTACAGTCATATAGATTAATAATTTCCTTATATTTTATTTTTCAAATAAGTGACAGAGCTAAAACTTCACCCGCCGCCCAGGCTCATTTTTTTGAGAGGCTCATCTTCAGCGCCATTATTTATATAATCACAATTTTTTTTTAATTATAAAAATATTTTTGTGTGTCTGTTGAGTATTATAATATACCTACAAAGTTTAAATATCGTTGTTCATTCTTTTCACCTTAAAAAAAAATATTAAAATCCCTTAAATTCAAGGGTGCTAGACCACCGGGTGCCCGTAAACATATTTTCGGGATTTTATTCCAAGGGGCGTCAAAATGGTACAAAATCTGTGAATTTTTTCCATATAAAATTCGACGGTAACCATCGTAGCTCTGTCAATTATCATCCGAAAAAAAAATGTTTTAAAAGTTCATAAAAGGAGGCAGTGCTTGACGAGCCCGAATTTTGAAATTTTTTTTGTCGAAAAATTAAAAATTAAAACTGTGATTTTTCATTCAATTATAATATTTATTTATAAAACAAAGCTACGTAGTTTAAAAAGTAAAGCTCATTAATAATTACGTAAATCATATAAAGAAGCTCCGCTCAAAATTTAAACTTAACCAGTTCATTAGTTCTCGATATATCGTGGTTACCGATTTGCCAAAGTTGTTTCCAGGAAAACTTCGTCAACTCTGCGAATTTTTCAATGAAATGTTCAGAATATTATAATTATTATTATTTGATGAAATGTTTATATTATTATTATTTAATTATAGCCTTTCAGAGTGTAAAATACCTATTTTGTTTTAGCCACCAAGGTGCATGTAACCCAATTGCATGAGCTTACATTTTGGTGCTTGTCCATAATTCGATTAAAATTTTGCAACAAAGTGTTACGTAACTCGTTTTCTATTTTGAAAGCAAATCATTTCATTAGTTTCGGATATTAGTATCAGTGTAAATAAATAACTTCAACTGTCAGTTTCCATGGTAAAGATTACTTTGCAGCATTGCAAGATCTATTTGCAATAGTTCTAGTTAAGGGTTGCTATTTCATTATCACGAAAGTATTGCAACTTCCTCTCATGTAGAATTGATTTTGTGCAACTTTTCAAGAGTTTCAAGGACACGATACCTATTTACGTCGAATTAGGAAACCCTATATTATTTTTCATTTTACTTTTATAATATTTCGTATTACTTACCGTTATTTTTTTCGCTGAGCTCATGACGTTGGCATGCCTTTGATTGTTGTCATGGTTACATGTACAGGAACATATGGGAGAGGTTACTTAAACTTAATTTTTCCTCTTGAGATCCTGTTGAACCTACCTAACTCCGAGATGACACCCACACCACACCGGTTCTTATGTTACATACCCTTTGATTTTGGCTAATACGGCTAGTTCAGCAGATGGTGGCAGCCTTTCTTTTAATTTTCTTGGTAATTATCCAGGTAGTTTGAAGGTGGGGCATTTTAATGCTCAGAGCTTGAGGCCCTCAGCAAGGTCATCGAAGTTTGAGGAGGTTAAATCTCTTGTAGCGGATAGTGGACTGGACGTGGTTGGGGTTTCTGAGACGTGGCTAAAGTCACATATTTCTAATAGGGGGATGGAGATACTGGGCTATAAAATTTTCCGAAATGACCGAGTACGTTTTCCGAGGGGTGGCTCTCCATGTGGCGTCACACATTAGGGCGAGGGTTATCTCAAGGTCGGCTGAATCCGAGATGGAATATCTGTTTTGGGAGGTTCGTGTGGATCGTGGCAGAGCACTGGTTGGAGTTATTTACCGACCTATGGGTGAACTTGCTTCGCTTGATGATGTGTTTTGTAACATTTTCCCCATGTTCCAGAATATTATTCTGATGGGTGATTTCATTGTTAACATCTCAGACCCTGGAACCCTAAGCGAGTGTTTCTCCTTTTTTGCCAGCTTCCAATTAGACATAATCCATAATAATGAGGTAACCCATCTGGATGTTGCCACGGGTAGCTCCTTGCTGATCGATTTTTTCATTGTCTATTGAGGCTCCCCCGTTGTACATCGAGGGCAGTTCTGGGTTCCAGGGATCTCTAGACTAGGCATGCCTTCATCTTTTTGGTTCTCGACCTTTACTAACCCTCTTTACCGCAGGAGTTTTACTTTTAGGTATTACTCCCAAGTCAACCTTGATCGTCACCTTGAGGATGATGGTGGTATTGATTTCTCATATTTAAAATAAATACATAAATAAATATAATTTTTGCCGCAGTTTTGAAAAATTGGCTTTGTTCTTGAAATATTATTAATATTTAAATGTTTGGACATTCACTGGATGCTCAATTTATGTGTATTTTTGCTTTCGCGGTTTAGTTAATGGTAAAAAGACAGAAAGATTAATAATATACGATAATTACAAGTAGATGGGCACGTTTTAATTTACAAAACCAAAAAACCCAGTATAATTTACCGTTTTACGTTTTAAAAAGGATTGGAATTAGCAGGTAAATATATATGTTTGCGTTTGTGTGAACTATGTTATGAGCAAGCACAGCATTATAATGATGATACAGAAATTCATGGCTATCAATTTTTGCCCCTTCAAAGATTTTGCATATTTTTTTGAAGCGAAACAGCGATGTGCATATGCTAAACTGCAAAATGCTAATAAATGTTTTTTCAACCATGCCACATCGGTCAGATACAAACTAAAAAGTGCTGATTACACCAGATAACAATATTGATTTATTAGTAGTGCTATGGCACCTCCTTTGCTGGTTGCATTGCTTACAATGAAAAAACTTTTCAATGCCCTCAAATCAAAGGAAATTTACAATAACAATACAATAAACAAATACAGCAGAAAGAAAATTCATTTCATATACTAAGCCTTAGAAATCATGTTGAAAAGAAGACTAGGGTGCCTTTGATATGTCTTTTTCTGGGTCCACGGACTTCAAACATCTGGGCTTCTGCAGAGGACGGGAAACGAGATTAATTAGGAAGGATTTTTCCTTGCTCAGAATTACGGGGAATACTCAGTTGCAAGTTAAGAACTTCACAATTTAATAACATAAACCTAACCTTCCGCCGAGGACCTGGCGTTTCTTTTTCCACAAAAAAGCTTGTCAAGAGCATTTAATTTGTATTTAAAGTTAACCGACGAGTCGTATGCAATTAAGTGAATAAAACCGGAGTAAGCAAGCAATTTGCTTCAGCTACAATATGCACATTTTTCACATAAAACTGCATTCGTGAAGAGATTTTATCTGGGTTTCCGTCGTATATCATATAGTTGCGACCTCCCGGCCCTTGTGCGTACCACCCCGCCATTAAAATCAGATTTAATCACACTGCCGTCCAAGTTCGAAAAAGCACCTCTGCATCTTTCATTGCATTAAATGAAAATCGAATCCTGAGGGAAACTTGTGACTTTTCACCTGTGTCAAGGTTACCGACATGTTCGCCGTGAAAACGCCTGCAGATGAACAGAAACTGGCTCATTGAAAAGGTGTGAAAGTGCTCCAGCGATCGGATGAGGGAACCCACTCCGATGAAATAAATAAACTCGGTTAACATATTGAATTATTTATTAGGGCTTTCAAGCAGATGAGAATTGAACTATTTCCATCCTAGGACACCGACAAGTTGGCATGTCTCTTGCCGTCTCGATCTCTTGCTGTCGAGCTATTCCTTCTGCAGACACGCTTCGCTGCACACCTGAAAAGGTGGCATGGACAAATAGTGGCAGGTGAACTTTCTCTGATGAAAGCACATATACCAAACATAAGACGTTGACGAGCGTAAGGCGAAGAACTACAACACACTAAAATTCATTAATTACAGAAAACCTGAAATAAATACAGTTCGCAGGAGTTTATTACTCGTCGGTTATGTGCATGCAGAAGGTGTTGTAATAAAGACGCCGCTCGCAGAGTATGCCGCACAAAAATAGAAGTTATCACCATAGCACTGAAGCACTCAGCTAATATGCGCTTTTATCCCAATTTTGTAAATAAAACGCGTAATAAAATGCAAATACCCCTGAAGAAGTATAAGTTTTCAATTTCATGCAGGTGTGGTGGGCTAAGCAACACTATCCGCAATAGTGCAATTGAATAAGCGGCTTCTGGATTTATTCTTTACTCCGCCGAAAAGGATTCTCGGCATCTAGTCAGGGTCTAATTTCATTTTCAGCAAAATTTATTTACATTTCAACGGTCGTGCCATTCCCTCCTCTCTTTATTGGATTTAGGTTTATCACATTTGGCGCAGCATTTCACAATGCATAGTCTAAGCGGATTCGTTTCTGCATAGTACCCGCTAACAATAAAGCCTGTACTAAAAGACCATGCGGCAATTTGTTCGAATAGGTGTGAAGTAAATTGCAGTTACGAGTAGTTGCTCGGCGTACATTTACCTAGCAGCAAAATTTTTTGTTTGATTCCAATAAATTGGAGTACTGCCAAATGGATATGAAATGTAGGTATTTCCAGAGCATACAATTTTATACAATATTTAGGGAAGCTTATTTGTTATGTAATCAAATTGACATTTTCACTGAACTAAATCACAGTTCATTCTGCCTTTGTTGAAAGTAAATCAAGCGTTATTGCATGCTTCATAATTACGGACATTCTGCTACTGCAGGCTTAACAAATAATATATTTTGGGGATTGTTTTCGGGAGGAATAACTATCATACAACATACAGGCTTGTGCTCTGCTATAGATGAATTTAGTATAAATGATTTCTGTGTCGTTGCTTAATACAAAATGCATCAATAAAATGACTAACTGACACGCGAAGCACACCGAGGTACGCAATTTCAATCAGAACACAGAAATCTCGCAAAATTATCTTAAAAAAATAATGAAAAGGTGAATTTGCTCAGTATTTAAGATAAATAATCAGTTTTGAATTGGAGCAAACTTCAGCTAATACCATGCACGGATCTCGCACACCGCGTTATTATTGTAACATTGTCCTACACAAAAATAAGTCATTCTAATAGGTTAATTATATTTTATGCTCATACTTTAGGCTCACAGCTTTTATTTGAGCTCAGCTATGACTTCCTACTTGTCCTTACTTTAGATATTGTAGGATTTCCGTTATCGGATTCCGGTAATCCTTGTTTGACCTGTGTATTAATAAGTACAAAAGATCAATCGTTTATTTTTTTTGAGTTTTCCGCCCCATTATATTTCGAAAAACGCGATTAAATAAAGAAGTAGGTGTTAAAGTAGAACATTTAGTTCCCCGATGGAACCATCAAAATTCCGAAGTGGACCACTAATTCCCCAAATGGAATCAACAAAAATGGTGAGTAATCCTGGTTCTAGAATGGAGGCACCAAACCTTCTAAACAAACTTAACAAGTTGGAAAATTCGCAAGAGTTTGTGAATTGTTCATCTGAATATGGTGAAGATAAAATGTGTTATCGATAAATAAAGATTAACCATTAGTTCTCATTCAACTCAGTTTTATTAAATACTAGCTTGCCCGGACTCGGCGTTTCCCGGGACACTATTAAATTTGTATTCCTTAATTTTACAACGCCTCCCTACTGCACAACCGCCTCTCCTATGTGACCCAGCGGAGTGGGGGTGGTCTCATTAAATCAACCATAAATTCCTACACAATTCACCCCATACATCACTTTCACCTATTCCTAATACTTTTTTAACTGTAAACTATTATTAAATTTAGTTTGCCTCATTTTACACCACCTCCTTATTGCACACCCTCTCCTAAATCTCCCAGCGGGGTAGGGGGTGGTCTCATATTTGGAAATTTGAATAACAGATTCGAAATCAGTGATCCCGAAATTTCCCTAGTGCGGATTTTCAGGGAAATCCCTTGAATTAGCGAAATCGGTCCAGCCGTTCACGCGTGATGGCGTGACGAAGGGAAATTGGGATTCATTTTTATATATATAGATTACTCTGCTTCCTTAGCTATCGATTGATGAAAAAATTATTCCAATTCATGCATACACTTTTCTTCCGCAGCCATTTCAATTTTGTCGGTACCCACCGAAAATCCAAGTTTTCACTATTTTCACCAACTTTCACCAACCCGGCCCAATTTCTTGTGGTGCCTCTTCTTCCTACCCATGAGATACACTTCTGGGGGTGTCACCCCCCACCCATCCCCCACAAGAAAAAAAACGTTTTCACCAATAATTCCGATATTTCACACTTTTAACCAACTTTTCTTTCACCAACACATTCTACACTACCTCCCCTTTCCAACGATACCCATAACATGGCACACGCATTACAACAAATTTCCTCTTCTTCTTCCTGACAGTTGCGCCATCTGTCGTACCAACTCAGAAGCCTTCGTGGTCGTACCAACTCAGAAGCCTTCGTGGGCTCATGCAAAACAACTTTGCTAAAGACCATCACATGATCAAATGCATAGTTTACGATTCTATAAAGGACATAATATAAAGGACATACAGACAAACATTAATTTTTTATAATATATGTATATAGATTGGTTCACATAATTGCAAAATTTAGCAGCATCACAATTTTCATTTAATTTATGGAAAACTGATAAGTTGCATAATCAATCATATATATTTTTTCTCAAAGGTGTTTTTTTTTGTCGTATACCATAGCTCCCTTAATACTTCATCAAAATTAATGACTGAGATATCATTTTAAAAATCAAGTTCCCCAATAGTTTAAAATTAATGTTTTCGTTAAAAAATGTTGTTTTAAAAACTTCATAGCATGCATTACAGCTGTTAGTCGAAATTGTTTACATTTTATACGCCAGCCAGTGTAATCTAGCTGTAGCTGATGTATCAGTAGCGAGAAACAATTCCAACCGACAGCTGTTGTACATGTTAGTTAAACGGATTGAAAACATTCATATTAAACTATTTGTATATTTTTCATCATTAGCGGGGAACATGATCGTCAAAATAATATCTCAATGTTTAATTTGGGAAAATTCCTGTTATTCTTCCTTCAACTTATATTGGCAGCCCACGAAATATCGAAATATGCTTCAAAACAGTAAAGAAGCTTGACAAAAAAAATCACATCTGACAAAGCCAATATCAATAGTTTTTTAAATATCTACTTTTAAAATGTTTTACAACTACACATACTAACTAGCTGATAATGTGCGAAATATTCGTACGGGTCAGCTAATTTTTATTTAAAATACAAATATTGTATCGCAGTGCAGTACTTTCTTATCATAATGCTCTAAAGAGGAATGCAACTTAATATAGACATTATCGTTTGATTGCTTACTTTAAACATACTCTAACAAACTCCATTAGTTTCATTAGTGGCCGCGAAAGAAAAACAAATGGCACCGCACTTTTAAATGCATTTATTGCACTTCGCGCCCACAAAATGTGCAATTAGTCACCGAGAAATTTCTAATAGCATTTTCTGATGGTCACTGAAAGTCTATTGTCAATTTCGTTAGCTGTAAAATTGATTATCCCAAGAAAGGTTTATATTTCGATAAAGTTTTGTCATTTTATCTAGAACATCACAATTTTGCTTTGGGATGGCAACATGTAATTTTTGGAACTGTATCTAGAACAGAACAAATATGTATAGCTTTACAATTCCAATTCGTTACTACAATCATCGAATACTGAAATAATTACTGACTTTTGTTTGTAATTCACTAGTCTTTTGTAATTCACCATCTTGCTAATATAAATCAGAATAGGACAATGAACTACATACCTTGCGGTCATAAAAACCGCACCACTTGAAATTCACATGATAAAATTGAATAAAAGGGTATGTACTTTTCCGAATGAAATGATTCTTTGCCACAATATTCAACAGAAACTCATTAACAGTTGGGCAGGATTTCATCTTCCTTCTCCTTTTTTTGGGAAGAAATGAAGAAAAACAATTAAATTATCGAATTTTCATACTTTGCTACCATTTACTTATTAATTACATCTACTTTCTTTTGCTCTCTGGTTTATGCCCTGCTACTTTCCGTTTCTTCACATGCCATAGATCCTCAATTGGATTCAAATCGGGCGAATTCGCTGGCCAGTCTAGTCTCTGAATTCCGAGATCAGAAAATGTTTTCTGGAGCTGGAAAAAATTAATGAGGATTAATTCGTGTTTTATTTATTGTTTATGAAATAGACATTTGGCACGTCATATGCCATACTGTACTTACTGATTTGGCACGATGACAAGGTGCCGAATCATCTTGATATATTACTTCATAAGTGAACGAAAGGTGCTCTTCAATGGCTGGTATCAAAAATTCCTTTATGACGTGCCCATACTTTTGGGCATTCATTGTTCCATCAACAAAGTGCAAAGGACCTAGGGTGTAAAAAGAGAAACATCCCCAGACCATTTGGCTTTGAGGAAACTTCACTGCCTTGATCGTGCACTCTTCCTTAAATCGTTCTCCTGCTGAACGTCGCACGTACGGCAAATTGTCTGTACACAACAAGTTGAATTTGCTTTCGTCAGACCAAATTACACATCGCTAGTCTTCCTTCGTCCAATTTTCATGCCCATGCTAAGCGAGTCGCCTTCATTTTATTTGTTAACATGGGCTTTTTCGCTGGTCTTCTTCCAAATAGTCCTACTTCTCGTAACCTCCTACGGATTGTTTCGACGCTAAGGTCGACTTGATGATAATCCCTCAACTCTGTCCTTAAACGGACAGCGCTTTTAAAGCGATCTTTCAAGCTCATCCGTCGTAATGCTGTGTCCGTCCGTGAGTTTGTCTTCCGTTTCCTTCCAGATCCTTTTATCCTCTCCAGTGGGTCCAAATTCTCCTTTTTCTTGATCAAACGAGCGATGGTTGAATGGCTGCACCCTATTTGAGTCGCTTTCTGACGATACGACAGACCTTGATCTGCCAAAGTCAAAATTTCGACTTTTTCGTCCCTGGTCAATTGCTTATATTTTCCGGCCATTTCACTTTTTTGACTTTATCGTTATCACCACTTAACTTCAACTGAATATTTTTTCACCAAAAGGGTTGCTTTTATACCCTAACAAAGCAGGTCAAATTATTTCATCCCTCCCCCTAATCTACCTGCTTCAATTATGCGCATTATCGGAACTAACTGAGTGGTGCGGTTTTTATGACCGCAAGGGTATACTACATATGTTGTTCTATTTGATTCCCCGGTAGCATTTTGAGTTCAGCAGCAGACTTGCGGCACCTTTTGATTATTTCAATAGGATAACAAAATATCTGTCGATTAACAGAATTAAATTTCTAGGGAAATTATAGAAAATCTTTTGCAAAAGCTACTGGCATAGAAAATATCGACCAATTTAGCATCAATGATGCCTTGTATCTGTCTATAATTGCATAACCTAATGTTCTAACTTCCTATGTGCATATTATGCCTTGTAATCAGAAAGTAAAACCTGGGAGGGAATCATGTAACACGATAGCAACAGTCATTTGTCGCCAATCACGACTGAATTTGAAGATTCAGATATTATATTGATGACAATGGCGACTGTCGGCGATCGCCTTACACAATTCCATTCTTGATTGATTAATGTCCTAAGCAGACTGCAGCAATTGAACTAGTCCATGACGTCACGTTTAACATCTGAGAACTGGCTCAACTCGCCGTGACACACTTAACTTATTTTAAATCAATTTATTTTCTCGTTTGTCATTTTTCTGGCTTTTTATAAAAATCCTTGAAGTTACCGTTGACTTCTCCTTGAGTATTGGGATAATCGAATTAAATCTTTAAATTATAATTATCTTTCATATTACGTACTTTACTTTGTAAAACACGATTGGAAAACAAGTTTTATTTCAGCATTGACAACAATTTAGTGACATATTTTTGCACCACTGGCGCTAACAACAGCAAAAGTACACCAAATCAGTTCGAACCGGTTCAATTGTGCGGATCTTTGAACTGTTCAGCAATGGGTATTTTACATTGGTCTCGTCATTTTGACGTCAGCAACTAGGTCGAGAGTTCTAGTCTGTCCAGGGCATAATATTTCAGCACCTACGACAATGTGCCTAATTATTTGTACATAGACGGTAATAATAATCCTTGATGGTGCCATATAGAGGACGATAAAGTTCCTTTATGACTCCTTGTTAGCGTTATATATATGTATAGAATGTTTTTAGACAACAAAGGGTGAACTGAGAAAAGTGAAATATGCTGGATGGTTCTTCTCTAAATTTTGTAGGATGGCGAAACGGTATTTATTTTTTTAATATTATGAAGTACGATGAGGAGATAGATAGCTTTCGTAATAAAGAACAAATGAAATTCGCTCAGACGCCGATATTTCTTATTCTTATATGTCCCTCAATTGCTGAAAGGAGTCCATTAGTTGCAGATAATATGACTCTCTTTGATTCGACAGTGTCCCAAAAGTTGACACCAATTGCAATTAACAGAAAACAATTAGATCTGCTTTTATTTAAAATTGGCAGAATTTAAATTCAATATGTGTGTGTATGACAAAACTACAATTCGGTGTGCAGTGCAATTAAATAGAATGTTTCCGAAGTACTCTGTTTAAAAGCGTCCAAAAAAATATCGTTTATAGTATCATACGATTAAGCTTAACGAGAATTGTATTTGCGAATGCTTTCAGGCGCTCAATTTGTAGAAACAATTAAAACGATATAGTTGACATTTGCTATATTGCGATATTTTTAACTTTTGATGCGAGAACGGCAATAAATACGAATGTTTAGATTTTTAAAAGAGTCAGCAAATTTTTCCTTTTATAATAGTTTTCGGAAATACACACCTGCGTGAATGTTTTGAAGCAAATTTCATTTTACTTTTTCTTGCACGATAATTTTTTCTTGTATCAAACAGCCGCGCATGTATCTAAAGGCCAGATGAGTTATTAAAATGCGTTTTTGTAGTAATTCGATTTTTATGTTGAAAAGATCATTATTGTGATATCGATGAATGTTGATTGAAATTTTTAATCTATAATAATTACGGCACTTTTGAACCGCTTTCGGCCATGTCCAATGGTGATGGTGTAATCAACCGCTTGATGATGATTAATAAATAAATAGATCGCGGTTATGATTAGACCTGGAAACTATCTACTACCTAGAAAGCATCTACTACGAAGGGAAAAATAAGCCGGGTACTGTTACAAATTTTCGCCCCGTAAACCTTCATGCGTTGTTATCCAAGATTTAAGAAAAATAAATTAGTCTACCACTGACATTGTTTTTGGTTTCCGAAGTCAGCACAGTACACTAAACACATCTTTACTAAAGATCACTGAAGATATCCGTGAAGGGAAGCTAACAATGGTGACACTTTTGGAATCACGAAAACGTTCGATTCTGTTAATCACTATTTACTACTCTTCAATGCGCGGCGATTCGGTGGCTTCACAGTTGAAATCAAAAATAATTATTTTGTATATAACTAACTAACTAATTAGTTGGCCATCAAAAAGTTTATATTGATGGATATAATTCTTCGCTGCTGCCGATCCGAAGAGGTGTTCCTCAGGGCTCGATTTTCGGTCCAATTCAATTTGTTCTATTTATAAATGAAATTGTTAAAGTTATCAAATCTTGATAACTGAAATCAAATGATGTCCAGCTTTATATACAGAGACCTCTAGGTTTAATTGATGATACTGTCGATCACGTGAATGAGAACTTGAATAGTGTTCTTAGTTGGGCTACAACAAATTGCTAAACACGTAACGCTGCAAAGTGTAATCGTATTATAACATTTATGGAAGCTATTGACTCCTAAAATTTTTCAGCTTTCTGTACAGTACAGGACAATGTGCACTTCCATACGTAAACAGAGTTAGGAATTTGGGGTTTATAAATGAATAACGTTTTTGACCGGTCAGATCATGTAAATACTTTTGTTGGAATAATTATGGTGGGTTGCGGAATCTTTGGATCACTGCCTATTACGGGCTAATGGTAACGATATTAAAACTACATATTAAGTCGTTATTGGTGCCTTCACTAACTTACTGCGATGTTATATGCACGGAACTAAATTCGGCAAATATGCGAAGTCTGCAAGATGATTTCAACACCTGTATTCGATATGTCTACCTCCGGATAATCGGAGCATGTTTCCATGCTTTCAAAAAAATTTGTTGGTATGTCTATGGAATGCTTTTCTAAGTATAGATTGCGTCCTTTATGATCCGGAATTGCACCCGGTGTAGGTACTTAAAGCAGAGGTTGCTAGCCTGTCTGTCCGAAAGATCAAGAAATTTTATTAACTTTATTGTTCCAAGGCACACATATGTGATTAGAGGACGGATCTTCTTCGTTTGCAGTGTAACATTTCTTTAATGATTTGCTGTTTCATGTTAAGCGTGTGTTATGCGAGTTGTTTTAAACAAATTCTATATGCGTGCATTGCGGAGATATGAGTAAGCCGTTCTTTGTGTTTGTCTTAAAATATTTTTCGACCCAATTTTTGTTTTTTTTGTATCATTGTTTTCTTTTGCAACCCTTTTCCATTTTGTTCTCTTTCATTATTCATTTCATTTTCTTTTGTTAATCTTTAATTTTCATAGCTTTCCTATAGATTTAACGATTATAAATTTTTTATTTATTTAAATTTCAACAAAATGTATTGTACTTGTGCCAATAAAAGGCTTGTATTGTAGTCTCTTGCACATTATAGTAAACAGATAAATTAATAAATAAATAAATTTTTCAAAATTCGACCTCTAAACTAACTGTTGTCACGCATGCTCAGAAAAATGAAACGAAAATAGTGCCTACTAATATACTAAATAAAATTCTGCTTCTTCGTAATTCAACGGTTACGTTGAACTTTCAACACTTTTAAGTTACAAGTATGGAAAACCCGCAAAAGGGCTAGGCGGATCAGCTACTAGTAGATAAAAGTATAACCGCGTGGAATTTATATAGGAAATTAGATATTGTACGTAAAAGCTTATTTTTGTAATATGTATGTATCTACCATTCTCACTACGTAAGTTGTGAAAGATAGAAAACTTAGTTTTTAACGTTTTTAACTGACTTCAAAAAATGGAGAAGGCTCTCCATTCGACTGTACTTTGCATATACCTATGTTTCGCAATTTCTTCGCCGATGGTGAACCGATTAAAATCGAGGGTCCTATTTAAATTTGAAGAACATATTCCAATGGGTGGAAAATTAGGTAATGAATCCCGTTTATTGAATTTCACCAACTTCCCGTTAACAGATTTTTATGTCACTTGGAACCTAGGTGTAGTTCCAATGAGAATAAAATATAATGGTGGCCAACCTGCACTAAAAGGTTTAAAATAATTGTATCTGAAGTCGGTGGCAAACCGTATAATACGAGTCTGCGCTGTGGTGGAAAAGCAGTGAATAACGCTTGCCCGTTCGGGTTGCCCACTCCACCACTCGGGTCGCCCAAGCTACTCAACACAGCACCGCGCAGACGTGTATTGTACGGTTTGGCACCGACTCCAAAAAACAATTATTTTCAACTTTTTAGTGCTTTAGTTAATATTTTTGGAGTCGGTTCTTATTTTTTTTTAAAGATTGTATTTTTATGATATTCCAATTGGATTCAAACTCCACACAGAAGAATTTTGCGAACGTAATTCAAGTTTAAATTAATATCCAACATCAAATATGGCTTGAATATCACTCATTAAATTCCATAACAATTGTTAAAACTTTTGTTTATCTTAAAGTTTCCCGAAACACAATTAATATGCCCAACAAAATTTATCTGTGCGGACGGCATACTTAAGGCAGCGTGCCCACAGCGTAGGTTGTACCTGATAAAAGCCCAGGATTTATTATCGTTTCCGTTTTTCTGAACTTGGGTACACTACACTACGGCTGCTGGCGACAGTTCCATTTGATTGGTTTTTAGTTTACTTTCTTTAATTAATTTTGCACAGAGTTATTTCCTTTTAATGTGGCCAATTCGAGAGAAATGTGTAAAGTTGCTGGGGGAATTGTGAAGTTCCCTCCATTCCGAATTGTTTGGTTTTGATTGAATTCGTTGTTTGAATAATTGATGAGAATGCCGTTTAATTTTACCGCTTCATTTTGTAAATTTTAATGATTTTTAAATGCGATGTATTTGCTTTCTGCTTTCGTTTTTGCAAGTTTTTATTTGGAAAGATAAGAATGCCAGATTGGCAATAAATTTACATCTGCTCCTGGGAATTAACTTTTATTAGTATGGAGGAAAGGGATATATATACAGGATGTTCTTTATAACGGGGCCAAAATGTTTGGAGAATTTAGCTCACCCAAATAAACAAAAAAGTAGTACTACATGAGGTGGGCGTAAATCTCAACCGTTTTCGAGTTAAAGGGATATTCATAAATTCGTTATGCACATTATTATTTTATTTCAACGTTTTGATCAACTCAACGCAGCGACAACAAATAACTACTAGTTTAATGTCATTTGAAAAAAATGCCACTAATGTTGATCTACCTCTATCACTGCAGGTACAGACAGATGAAAAAGTGCTCCAAAATTTCCTGAAATTCACGTTTTTCCCACATTTTCTCCGAAATTCATGTAATAATACGCTTTTCCTCTTATTAATTTTCCAACCTTATTACCTTTCCATAAAGGTACAACATGTACAGGTAAAGAAAGTATACACAAATTTATACGTGGAACACTTTGCTACCTCAACTGTATCGAGCATGCATTGGGCAATTCTAGGGTTGTAATTTAATTTTCGTCTTCTCTGTCTATCATTGCTTGAACTACTTTTCGCCACCCTTAATGTATTTTATTATTTGAATTTGTAAATTGTTGACTACTGGTGCTGTTTAAAGACTTTAGTCTTATTGTACCTATTGAAAGAATGATTTACCTTACCAGAAAAAAAAATTAAGTAAGAAATTGGAAAAAATTGAATGCGCGGTAGGAAAAGTCCGCAGAACAATTATGCCAAGTAAGGGTTTTTCTAGATTAACACTAACAAATAAATATTTTAGTACCTCCTAAAGTACACCTTCAACTCGTTTCTATCCACCAGGATGCCCTATGAGAGAAGAAGATCATGGCAAACCAATGCGAAAATTGCTGAAAGTTATTTATTTGAAATTCCTTTGAAAGTTAACATAAATTCATAAATTACTTTAGCGCTTCTAGTAGCCATCAACGAACTTACTCAACAGATTTTCCTACTTCATCCAGCTGTAAATAGGTATGAAAGGAAATTTAACAAACTGCGGTTAAAAGTTTTCGCTCAGTTTATATTCTTTGTCCCCTAATTATTTCCTAGTGTACCTACTAGCGTAGAATTGCGACACGTTGATATGCGGTTTAAATATTCGCTCCACAGTCTAGTTTCCAAGTAAAGTTAAAACTTTTTGTGTAAAAATACATTTCTGATGAGATGCACATGTAGAAAATGTTCTTTGGCGACGATCTTGAGTTTCAGTTGCTGGTCGAGAAAGCACTCTGGATAGTCATCGTGTGTTTGCTTAAATTTTCACAAGCGCCTGGGAAACTTTTCCTAACATATAGCTTTTCAGGAATTTTACTCTAAGGATTGTGCAATACATAAATGAGATGTAAATATTTACTGCACCAAAAGGATGATGGAGGCGGAGACACTTCCTTGTACTTAAGTTATATTACGGCGTGATTTTTTCAAAGTATTATTAAATTTACTAAATGAACATACCTCGCCAAATAATTTTTTTATAAATTTTACACTTGAATTCAAAGAACTCTTTTCATATTTTTTCCAAGCCATAAGAAACTGATTTTACACTTTCGCTGTCCTGCTTTTGCGCCGTATCACTGCAGACTTCTTTTATAGGTGAAAAGGGCGGTGTAAAAGCCACTTTGAAGTATAATTTTCCAGAACTCCAGTTCGACGGAATAAATTTAATTAAAAAAACTGTCAGAGTTTTCACAGATTTTTCTCTTCACCGTCTTTCAGCCTGATAAAATGTAGTCACGTTGAGTCATTCTATCCAGGACTGCATTCAACCAAATGCACAAGGGAGCTTCCTGATATGAAAGTGACGTGGGAGAACAGTCGAAGAGGTATAGTTATGAAGGTCTCTTTGTGCAACTTTATATAATCCATGGTAAATTGGACATATTTAATAGGTTCTATCTATTCTGGGCGCCCATAAGCACAAAGGCCGAAGGCAACCTGCAAGCTTAAAGGCATTGCAGAACATTGTTGCACTTTGGAAGGACATTATCACCAACAATAAGAGGCTTTTAGGAAATTTGCTAAATTTATTATTTTAATTCTCAGTTTCATGTGCAACAGAGCAAACATTCTAAAATAGACTGCAGTAAATCACAGTCGTTTGAATGGGAAATAAAATTCCTAGTATAATAGCAGTACAACTACTTCGAAGTGAAAGCGACATATTTTCCCAATTCAAATACACAAAATTACTACACAAATGTTTTAATTTTACACTAAAATCATCGTAAAAAGTGTAAAATTACTTCCATGCTTTAGCGGTTTCACGCTGTAGGGGGATTATCATTACGGGAAAGGATATTTACATTTAACTAGCTTGCCCGGACCCGGCGTTTCCCGGGATACTATTAAATTTGTATTCCTTAATTTTTCAAAGCCTCCCTTCTGCACATCCGCCTCTCCTATGTGACCCAGCGGGGTGGGGGTAGTCTCATTAAATCAACCATAAATTCGTACACAATAAACCCCATACATCACTTTCACCTATTCCTACTGGAACCATACTGTTTTAACTATAAACTGTAAAGTAATATTAAATTTAGTTTTCCTCATTTTACACCACCTCCTTATTGCACCCCCTCTCCTATATCTCCCAGCGGGGTTGGGGGTGGTCCCATATTTGGAAATTTGAATAACAGATTCGAAATCAGTGATCCCGAAACTCCCCAAGCGCGGATTTTCAGGGAAATCCCTTGAAGTTAAACTTTTCGGTCGCCATATTGATCCAGCATCTTGATTTCCAAAATGTTGATGGCAGGTTCAAAATCAGTGACCCCAAAAACCCAAACCAAAAACATAATTTTCTAATTTTCCGTGCAATATTCTTGATTTGCTCTTTCATAAGAACCTTCTCCTGACAATAACAAACACAACAAAAAAAGAATTAGCGGAATCGGTCCAGCCGTTCACGCGTGATGACGTGATCTAGAGAAATAGGGATACATTTCGATATATATAAATTACTCTGCTTCCTTAGCTATCGATTGGTGAAAAAGTTATTCCAATTCATGCATACACTCTTCTTCCACAGCCGTTTCAATTTTGTCGGCACCCACCGCAAGAACCAAGTTTTCACTATTTTCACCAACTTTCACCAACCCGGCCCAGTTTCCTGTAGTGCCTCTTCTTCCTACCCCTGAGATACACTTCTGGGGGTGTCACCCCCACCCCTCCCCCAGAACATAAACACGTTTTCACCAACAATTCCCACATTTCACACTTTTCACAAACCTTTATTTCACCAACACATTATACACTACCTCCCCTTTCCAACGATACCCATAACATGGCACATGCATTATTAATAGTATAATTATGAATTTTTACAATAAATTTCCTCTTCTTCTTCCTGGACGCGACGGGAACGCGGTCGAACGGGATAAAAAGTTCTGTGTCCGTCTCCTGGTTCTAAGCTACCACCCCACCAATTTTCAGCCGAATCGGTTCACTTGTTCTTGCAAGTCGATCCAGCCGTTTAGTTGCAGTATGGATAAATAATAACCTAGATACCGACTGCAGCGCCATCTGCCGGGCTGCTTTGTGAATCTAAACCATCCAGGGCGCTACCCAAACGCATACAAAAAAAATCATTCAAATCGGTCCGGCCGTTTAGGAGGAGTTCAGCGACATACTCACGTACAGTAAAATTATATATATATGTATATAATGATAATGATGTAATGGAAAAATTCCCTCGTTTCAAGTAAGTGGTATATTTGCTTCGTCTAGTGTATTACTAAATACGAAGTCTAATCTTATTTCATTTTCGAAGACACTTAAAGACGGTCACGCTCCTAGCATTTCAGCACCCTCTTCAGTCTTACTTTCTGGCCCCGATTACGCGTGCGCCAGAGGGTGTCAGGTTGCAAGAGTTGTGACCACTTCTTAACTCAATTAACATACATTGCGCAAAAAGAATGCGCCTAGCGCTTTGTGTATGGCGTTTGTGCGGCAGTTGCTTCACGTGCTATTTGTTTACCTGGCATTTGGGCGGATAGTCCGGTCAAATTAGACATTTCAATTTGCATTAATTCGCATAGAGCTGAAAATTGGTACATACCTTGGAGAAATTTTTACAAATAAAATACTAAAAGTCCCCATCGATCCGACATCTGCAAAAAAAGTTATTCAAGGTCAAAAGGTCAGAAAAATGTTTTTTTCAATTTTTCCGGTAAACGGTAAGTTTTATCAAAGAAATAGACTATACAAAAGTTGTAGACCATGAAATTATCTATAAAAATTGTCCTTATATATTTGTTTCTAAGAATCACCATTCCTGAGATATTGCGATTCTGAATGTTGAAGGTGTCATAGTTTACATAATATGCACACATTTCCGCACCACCTGTGAGGTAGTGTACTCGGCGCATATTTTTTAACATGGTGTCCCCGGTAGGCATAGTCCACGATCTATTGTGACTAAGTTTTATTAAAAAATATTGTATGAACTGGAAAATGGTACTATTGAAAATGATTTAAATCGCACGAATTACTGTTGGTTTCGGGAAGATGTTATTCTGACTGATAATCTTCAAATGCCACTTCAATAGTTATATCTTCTTCGTTTTCTTGTTCTTCTAGCTGGATATGTGGAGAAGACACATCAGTTGTCTCCTCATTGATATCATAAAAATCTTTATCTGTTGAAGTTGATTCAACATTGGAGCAAGACTGGCCTTGGAAATTAGTACATACTGATGAACAAAATAACCCGACTTTTTTACAGCTACATTTTGCACTACAACCCTTTTTGCAATTGCAAAGATGGTGTTGAGAAGTCTTTTCGGAGCAGGTGGGAGTAAAGTTTGAATTGGCTCCAAAGTATTATCTACTAATTTCCAACCCCAGTCTTCTGGCTCCAGTTGATTGCCTAGCCATACTTGACCTAGATAGTATACTCGACATAAGTGTTGACTAGCAGATGTTGGAGGAAGACAAGATAATTGCACTCTTTTATTGTTTCTTGTATTTTTTACAAAACTTAAATACCTATACTTGTCTAAACAATCAATTTTTTTGGAGCTCCATATAGAGTAAGAAGGAAACGAATCCCGTTTGTGATGATGTCTTGTGGAGAAGAGTGGATCTTTTGCAATACTTCTGCGCAATTGATTAAATCATCTTTTTCAAATAATTTAAATACTGTTGTTTTACCCCTTCTGAAAAATGATGATGTAGTATCGCAGCCAGTTATTGCATGTAAAAATAACTTATGAGTTTGACATTTTGGATAAGCAGATAAACTTTTCGATGAATATATTTCGGTTGGTTGTTGAGTTTTCCCGGGTTACAAAAAGTAAATAATCTTATCAATTGGAGTTCGTGCAGTCAGTAGTACTATACTATATATACTATACTAGTATACTATCAAGTTCAAGTATGGCTAGGCAATCAACTGGAGCCAGAAGACTGGGGTTGGAAATAAGTAGATAATACTTTGGAGCCAATTCAAACTTTACTCCCACCTGCTCCGAAAAGACTTCTCAACACCATCTTTTGCAATTGCAAAAAGGGTTGTAGTGCAAAATGTAGCTGTAAAAAAGTCGGGTTATTTTGTTCATCAGTATGTACTAATTTCCAAGGCCAGTCTTGCTCCAATGTTGAATCAACTTCAACAGATGAAGATTTTTATGATATCAATGAGGAGACAACTGATGTGTCTTCGCCACATATCCAGCTAGAAGAACAAGAAAACGAAGAAGATATAACTATTGAAGTGGCATTTGAAGATTATCAGTCAGAATAACATCTTCCCGAAACCAACAGTAATTCGTGCGATTTAAATCATTTTCAATAGTACCATTTTCCAGTTCATACAATATTTTTTAATAAAACTTAGTCACAATAGATCGTTGACTATGCCTACCGGGGACACCATGTTAAAAAATATGCGCCGAGTACACTACCACACAGGTGGTGCGGAAATGTGTTCATATTATGTAAACTACGACTTCTTCAACATTTAGAATCGCAATATCTCAGGAATGGTGATTCTTAGAAGCAAATATATAAGGACAATTTTTATAGATAATTTCATGGTCTACAACTTTTGTATAGTCTATTTTTATGATAAAACTTACCGTTTACCGGAAAAATTGAAAAAAAACATTTTTTTGACCTTTTGACCTTGAATAACTTTTTTTGCAGATGTCGGATCGATGGGGACTTTTAGTATTTTATTTGTAATAATGTCCCCAAGGTATGTGCCAATTTTCAGCTCTATGCGAATTAATGCAAACCCACCTCAATTTTTTGGTCTATTTTGACCGGACTAGGAGTGAGTAATCACCGAACGTAGGACATGGTGATAATCATTTCACTCCGTGTTCAGCCAATGCCCTTTCGGCGGAGTCAAATTCATGTTGGGTGCGCAGAGGTTACAGTAAATGGTCACTACAAAAACTGCGCAAAATATACAAATACTATTATTATTCTGAAAATATGAACTGCTTTAACAAAACGATATCAACTATAAACTACAACAAAACAATCTATTACAGGTTAACCTTTCTAGCTTTAGCTTTAGCAAATTCGTTAATCAAATCTCCAAAATTGTATATATGTATATATTTCAGATCAAAAAACCCCACTTCCGGCTTCGAGTAGAAAAATAAAATTAAAGCTGAAATCCTCTACTTTCAGAAAAACCTCCCCCCCTTATCAGAAAACCGAAAATGGAAGAGGAGGAGAAACTGTTCAGAATTGGGTGATGCAACCCATGCCACCAGAGAGAAGTGGAACATATAGAGGGCCAACGCCATATAGCCACGAACGGACCTCAGGCTTCATACATTTGATTTCAAGCGGCGGTCTTTTCAAAGCTTGGCGGTCTGATGAAAGCTGCGAGAGAAAGTTCTCTATGCAACTTCAAGTTCTTTGACTTAGCTTTCAGCAGCAGGATAACATATGTATGTATGTGTATGCGGATGAGGACACTCTAAAATTATTTACAATTTTTTCTGATTGCCTCGCTCTGATACCATTTTTCAGAAGGAGATAGGCGGAGAAATATTGTCAATAATTTTACAGTGTGCTCCTATCCTATATCGTGCCCTTGTAAAATGGGAGTCCGTTTGTAATAATTATGAATGAATATTTGCCGCTCCTGAGGTAAACAATGAATTTACACTAGCCACTGCATAGTGTGGCGCCAAATGAAAAAAAGAGTGGTGCCGCATTAAACTATGCAATGTAAAATTATGATTTGAGCAAGCGCAAAATGCTTAATTATAGGATATGGCAATATGAATTGTTTATTCAAATGTCTATTTGCATGAACTAATGCTGGCGATTGCGAGTTTAGCGTAGATATAAATTCCAGAAATTGAACACATACCCATGGAAATTTTAGATCCCGAAGATTTAGAAGTAGAAATTATTAACCAGCCCATTCATTTAGCTTCTAGGAGATATTTTGCAGGTTTTGTACTTTTTAAATTTTTCGGTAAAGTAAATTGTCTAAGCTGCAAAACAAAATTTTCTAAAGAATTGTATTCTTTGTTAGAACCCTCGGAAAGTTTATTAGTTTTTAAAACTTATCATAATTCGTCCAATAACCAGTTATTAGTAAATCCTTCTGATTATTTTATGAGGTTTTTTGATGTTGTTTTGGAAGTCTTTGGCAGAATATTTAAAACGACTCCACATATTAGAGAATTAAAAAAGTTTATGGTAAATCAATGTCTGAAAAAAGCAATGCCCTTATTTCCTGATATTCTAAATCCCGAATCATCCTATTACAAGCATGTTCTTGATTTCGTAGATTATACAATTTTAGTACCTACTGATCCGAAAACATTGCTCCTGGAGAACAAAACTGGAGAATCCTTCAAAAAGATCATTTACGGAAAAAAATAGGGTGAAATCTAAAAGTAAGAAGTATAATTCTTTTGGTTAGTCTCTTAACATATCTCTCTACCATTTTGCTCCACGTTTTGTTACGTTTTTGGTTTTTATCTATCGTTTCCTTCTATCTGTTTGCTTCTTAATATGTCTGTTGATTTACCTAGTCTACTTTCTATCATATTTGCATATTTGCTAGACTTTTGTCTGAATGTTTTGCTTTCAAGTTTTATCTGCCCGTCTCTCTATTTGATCTTTGTCGATCCATTTTTTTAAAATATTAAATATATTTTTCTGCCCACTGTTTGTTTCCACGTTGGTCTGTTCATCTGTTTTACAATTATCAGCCCGTCTTTTATGTGTTATTAGTCTTGTTTGCAGTTTATTAGCCTGGTCATATGTTTATATGTCGTTATGTCAATTCGTTCATCAATTTTTTTCTATATCCCTTAGTCTTTATATTATCAGCCTCTCTAGATGCTAGTCTGTTTCATTTTTTATTGTTATCAATTTTTCAATTAGTTTATCCATATTTGGCATTTGTCCATCTCTTTATCTGTGTAAAATTTTCATGCTGTCTATTAGTCTGTTGATCTTTCTGTTCTCTATTTGCTTACTTGCCTGCATATCATTTTGCTTGATATCTTGCATGTCTATTTGGCTACATATTTTACAATTTGTATTAATTTCCATAAGTTTTTTTATAGTTGATGAACGAGTAACTTAAGTGACCGTTCTTTTTATCTATACCTCCCAGTTCGATTATTTGTTTGCTTGCCTGTTTGCCTATTTAATTGCTTATATGCTTTGAATGCTATTTGTTATGTCGGGGGACTAGGGCTACTGGCGATACCCCTAGAATTGTATTAGAATAAAATGTGTTTACATATACATATATAATTTAAAAAGGGGACCGGTTTACTAAGATTGCAAAGATAGTTGATAACTCAGGAATTTTTCTTGCTTTATTATTATTAAGAAGTATGAGTATAAGTGTTAAAATACTTGGAAATTTGAAGAAAATTTGTACTAAAAATTCTAAAAGGTACAAAGTTTCAAGAAAAAGAGATACATTGTCTTTATTAAACATTGCACCGTGGAATACCCATTCATTTCAATTGTTTGAGAAATATCCAAAGAAGCCAATTTAACAAAATTGTAGATATGGACAATAAATATGAAAATATTATAATATTCAAAAAAGTGTTCCTCCCCTACACCTAAAAATATTTATCCTCCATTCCGAATTTATTCAACATTTAATTCCTCGCAGTCGCAGAATTAATCGCACAAATCAATTCTCCTGAGAACAACCCCCAGTCAACACATCAGTGTGTCATTCCAAGAAGCAGCCTATTTACGTGTTGCTCGAGTTTGGCGCCGATTCGGCCGATTTGCGGCCGCTGAGCTGAGAGAGCAAGCGCTCGTGAGTATACCACGCAAAGCTCCTTGCACGTTACGTGCGTCTTACACTTTCCCCTATGCTTAGGCGAGCTCCACAAACTCTGGCACGGATTTTGTTCGAGGTTTGTACCTCTATGTGTTCCTCTGCTCTCTGGTTTCTCCGATTATAAGGAGACTTTTCTGTAAAGTTGCGTCTCTCGATGAACTCCACTTTTTGCGGTCGCCTCCCCGGCTAATGTTTCTGCCTACACAAGTTTAACCGACAAAATATAGTTTTTTAATGGACTCTTCCCTTTTATTTAATTTAATCGAAATAAATAATCTTACATTTTCATGTGAGGATACACATGAAAAGAACTGTTTCCCCTCCTCCCTCTCTATGTTTTTAATCACCCTTCGAAAATCCAAAATACTCCTCGTTAGATTTATTAAGGATATAACATTACTTTATTTTTTATTAATCCCGTTTGCACGACAGCAGTCTCTGCAGTTGCCTTGCTTACTTTGAAAAGAGGACAAGTTTTAGAACACTCAAAGACACGAAGTAATTTCCATCAAAATTTTATTGGATTTCTGACTCTTACGGACATCAAGTTTAGATCCATTAAGTTTAAATCCCACTTTTGCATGAAAAATTTACCACTTCCAACTTGAGGCCATAAATCTTCTTCAGTAATACCCAAATAACTACACCTATCCACCAAACCGTAATCAAAAATTCCAAGTTTCTCTTCGAGGGGGCAAATCTTCGAGGAAACGTTTTCTTAAAGGTGTATCTAAAGGGGCGTCTTAATGTTATCGGATTTTCGCGAATCACTGCAGAGATGAAATGTCAGGTCCGGAACTTTGAATGTTATCCCAAGGCAACATATTGAAGTAGCAAAAGTTTTCGCCCAAGCAGTTTCAGAGTCGTATTCGCGTCAGTTTCATTAAGATAACCGTCTGTCGCCCTTCCTTTCGCCCTTTCGACATATAGTTGAATATTTCAAATAAAGTTCCTTTTGAAGTTTACGGAGGACCTCACTCATTCTCATTTATGCTAATTCGCTTTAATTTTGAAAGCAGTTGAAACATTTTGTAGTGGGGCTGTTGCTGTGTTCATAAGTTCTTATTTATCGATTTCAAATTAAGCTCGCTCATTGTAAAAGTCGAATCGAATGAATTATTGGGCTACTGTGGGAAATGCTTCGAAATATATGGGCGGTCAATTCCGTAAAATTCAAGAGATATTCAAGAGGTGGTCTGGTCCTTAACTGATATGTCAGTAAATCACCAAAAATTTCGGTGAATTTATGGCCGTTAGGTAAAGACTCCCATAAGACTACTTTTGTCTGAATTTCAAATATCGGTTATTTTATAGACGAAGGCGTTCCGCTAATAAAAAATTATTGCCTTCACTAGAAAGCAGTAAAAAATCAGGTCATGGTGACTGTTGCACATTATTTCACATATTACAGCGCATAAATCATATAAAGGCAATTTAAAAATTTCCCGAAATTGTTGCCTGCATTGAGATCCTCAGGAGTCATATTTCCATTCTTCGATTCCTGCCCGGCTTTATTGTTCCAAATATCAGACGCACAACCCGGAGAGAACTAAGGAAATTCGTGCATGTGTGATAAGACGGAGCCCATAAATTCACGATGTGGGATTGATTCAACATTCTCTGTTTACAACTGGATACACAAGCCCGGCCACGAAAATAACTGGAGCTCTAGTCCGCCCTCTAATTTTGCGTAGCCATAAATTTGTTTGTTTCTGTTGTGTGTTGTGGCTGCGTGAACAGGATCACTCTTGGAACCGCCTTTCTTTAAAGCCGTGTGGAATTGCCATAATTTATTTATCATTTTAATTAAAAAACCTTCTGAATTGCTCTTATCAGAAGATCCACACGGAGATGGGGACATATCTCACGTTCTCGACCCCTCTGCTTTGTATTTTGAAAATGAGATTTACCGCCAACATTTAGGCAGGTTTTGTTTGTACTCGGAGTGGAATTACGTTATGATGTTTACTTTAGTTCTTGAATTGTTTTTCCCAGAAAATAAAAACTCAGAGAAACAACATTGATTTTCTTAAAGACTGCCCCCATAAAAATAAATATACTTTAACATATAACTTTTTAATAATTAGGTTTTTTCCTTGTTTCAGGTAAGATGGTAATTATATGACAACATCGCGCCCAGGTAAAAACTTAGAATTTGAGCTAAGTGACCTATACATATTAAAAATTCCATATATAAACCGTAAAGAACATCCACAGAGAATATATGAATATGTATATGTACATAAATTTGAATTTGAGATTAAGGGATTGTTTTGATCATCTTTCCAATATAAACATTTGAAAAACTTTTTCGGGCTCTACTGTTGCGTGTTATAATTTATTTATATACTAGCTTTTACCCGCGACTTCATCCACGCAGATTTCGGATATAAACTTTGTTAGATTTAAACCGGAGAAGGTTAAATTGGCCTGTTTATCTATTACTTTGCTGATGCTTTCTTAATGAACTCTTTTTACGGAAGTATATATGAAAAAAAAAAGTTCCTTAAAAAAGAGAGAGAACGTTAATATTATTTGGCAAAATTAGAAAATTAATAAATTGTACAAATTTTCAAGTTAATTGGATCAAAAAAATATTTCGCCCCATACAAAAATGGATAACCCTTTTAACCCCTTGGGGTTTAAATTTTGAGGAATGCTGAAAAACGTATTCTACTATTAATGTTGTAGAGTATTTGTGCAAAGTTTAAAGTAAATCGGATTTCCCCCATGCAAACATTTGAATCCTTTTTTAACCCTTTGGAGGTTGATTTTCGGAAAATCCTTTTTTAGTGCACCTCTACACCCTCCAAGGAACATATCTTCCAAATTTCATGTTTCCATCTTCAGTGGTTTTGGCTGTGTGTTGATAGTCAGTCAGGACAAACGATTTTATATGTATATATACGTACGTTGATTAGACATATTCAAAATGCATCTTATTATCTAAAGTAACAAAATTTGACTTCATCGTTTATTTTGTTATTGTTTTGTTTTTTATGAACTATTTTTGCAACGCAATGGCATAACAACTTGGGGATTGTTAAAGTAATTGGCTAGAATACTTTTAAGTAGGTTTCCCATAACATTATGTTGATAAGTTTCTTGACTCATCATTGACGGCAGCAACCGGGCCACAACCGCATCGGTCGTCTGCTACGGGCCTCCCTATTGTAACTAGTAATCGCCTGAAGCTTTGGGTGTCACTATACCAGGCGGGACCATATGTGGTGCATATTGGAACAGCCTGAGGTTTAGGGCCGCAGCAGACCACCGTTTTTCTGCCGAACTGGTTCCAGACCCTCGACGGTGCCTCGCCAAAGGCGAGCAAATGTACAGGTACTTACGGTTACACTGCGGTTTGAACTTCATGGGGTGTTCTCGATTTTATCGCTACCTACCGATCGCAGAACGACAGGGTTCTTTATAAGAATTGGGATAAAATGCAAAATATGCAGGAAACTGCTTTCATTTTTAATACAAATGCTTGTGAAGAATTGCGACAAGTGCCCTCTTTACGTGAATGGATGACTTCCTCCATTCTGTAAATAAAAGCCCAAAGGTCACACAGCACATCTCGTATCTTCTAACAAAATATTTGTCCAACCCAAACTAATGTTCGATTTTATTACTCTGAGTACAGGTGCCTTATTTTCCTACCTACCTTTGATCTGAATAGAGGATTAGTGATGAGCACGGAACACCTTGTATAGTTGTGTCACTCCATGGATGGAAAAGAGAACAGTTTGAATTTTATGATCGTACCCAACTTTTCCCTGCATTCGTACATGTACAAGCAGCTCCTATTTATGAGGGACACTTTTGCGGCAACGCACCGGCCGTGTGCATTGAAACATTTGTACACATGTTCTGCCCCAACGGTGCAAGACGGCATCCTAACCCAGGCCCCTCGAATCTCCGGTTCGACAGGTACCGATGAGTGCCTCCGTCGACGGAGGCTCGTGTGCATTGTCCCATTTAAAATGATGTTCTGGCGAAACGCGATGCAGCCAACGCTGTGTTGCCGCAAGAAACGGTCGTATGCTATGGCCCTTAAAGTCGTAGCAGACGACCATTTTCCGCCGGTCGGTGTGGCGACGCTGACGGTGCGTCGAGGGTATTTTACATGGGGACTGACGGTGCGGCAGCGGAGACTCGCATGCACTGCCTCAAGTAAAGTTCTGTCGCAACATGCGGCAGCAACCGGTCCGCAACCGAACCGGTCATCTGTTACGGGCCTTAAGCGTCCCATACATAATCGCACCAAGTACTAAAACCTGCTGCGGTGCGATGTCAGGTTTCACCATGTATAGCGTTGTTTTAAGATATATGAGCGGTGCTCGATCCTGGAGCGAGTTTGATTTTTTTTTTGGCATGGCCACAAGTAGTAGAACCTGGTGCGCTCGAGTATAGCGCGTATGGTGCACGTGCAATCAATCCATCGCATATCGTTTTTGAGTGGAATGAGCACCGATAACATCTAGCTGAAAACCGTTATTTTTGTCTTAAGATAAAGGATTTAGTTTTGTGGGTTCTGATAAATCACTTCAATATGGCTGCGTAACATAAAAACTTTTTGAATGAGTTTATTGATCTACAGATGACGTTTTTAACCTGAAACTTTCAAATAGATCGCATAATATGGGGGGGGGGGGTCATGACGGGGACGTTAACGTTGGAAGGACATTAAAACGCTCAATTTAAGTTATTTTGAATGATTATTTATTTAGAATAACTCTTACATTATTAATCTTTGGGAATTAGAAACTTAAGGCACTTTACTTATACCAGAAAAAGAAAAAAAAATAATTTTGTAAAAGACATCCAACACCCGATTTTGATATAAGGTAGGGTAAGACGGGGCACCCTATGGGGCAAGATGGGGTATGGGCATTTTTCTTACTTTCTTCATTCCAACTCCCTCCCTCCGTTTTTCTTTTATAATTCTTCACCATCCTAAAAAAGATAAAAATCAAATAAGTTAATAAAAGTTAATCAAAAACATACCTATGTCATTATAAAGTCATATTTTATTTCGGTACCTGGGGTAAGGTACCCCATCTTGTCCTTACATGCTTTTTTGAATAAAATAACGCACCATAAAAAAACAAATCAAAATATTGAAACAAACATATTCTTACCTGCTAGTATAATTATTTATAAACAAAAATAACTTCCAGAGAGTTCTTGATAGTTTATATTGAGGTGAAAAACACATGCCATGTACAACGCGAAAATAACAAGCAATTTGACAAAAACAGAGTTTTTGGCGCTAGATCACAAACGCGTAAACTCAAAAACCGGTGACAGTGCTAACTGAGAAACAATACAACGTCGCGTCATTACGAGCCAGAGCGGCTGTGATTGGACTTTCGTACGACACGTGAGACCCTTTGCCCCGTCTTGTCCGCTACCCCGTCTTGCCCTCCCTTCCCCTACTCGACCAAAAAAATTACCATTATCAAAGTTAAATCATTCTGCGGGGCAAATACATTAGTGCTAAAATTAGTGTCCCCCTAACTTTGAATTTGGACGAATTTGTCCGCAACACTTTCTTCGATTCATGATAGATGGCTCTGTAATCGCCGTAATTATTCGATTTCTCCTACTGAGAACCTATGCATACGATTCTGCAATACGTTTGCTGCAAAAATTGGCACGTTTAATAATGCTGTCAATCTTTACGTTCATCGATTTCCGGATAGATAGATCTATTAACTTAGAAAAATAACGGAGAAATGACGAAAAACCGTTTAATTCAAAAAAATTTAATTTCACACTCTTATAGTAGGAATTTGGGGAAATGTTTTTTCACAGTTATTAGATATTACGAAAAGGAGGCTGCATACGAAATTTGAAGGAAATAGCTCTAATTGTGTGGACGAATTCCTTAAAATAAATAATTTCAGCCGTTGCCAGTTAATCATAAAATTGAGGCTACCTTGTAATTGGTCCAGCCCTGAGTAAGCACCCGTTGACATTTCGATAGAGGGATTAGTAAGCTTTTATTTGGTATCACCTTCAGCCGGTATGCTTATCGGAACTTTTCCTTCCAGTCCCAACTATAAGCAACGATCGTATTTGGTTATTGATATGGCAAGGGCCTATCTTTATGCGAAAAAAAAAATGAAAAAATACTGGTTCCGACACACCAAAAATCATAAAATCGCTATGATTGATTGATTCGGAAAGAGATAATAATGACAAGTCATGTGGGCGTTGGCTGAATTTATTGGCAAAAGAATAACCTTCATTCTTAATTAAGGCCGGAAAGGACTGATTGGCATTCAATCCAGGATTCGCCTGTCATTCAGGGAAAAAGGCTAGCATTCGAAGCGTATTTTATTTTCCCTCCATTACGGTTGGCTTTGTGACCAGCCTCCAGGGACGAAGCTGCACTCCAAAGGATGAAATTGACTGAATATCTATATATCGAAACAAGCAAAAGTAAAACAAAAGCCCACTTATGATTTCCATGGGAAAGTCTGATTTATTTTTAAGAAGAAATCCATTGTGATAAGAAGTCCGATGTTGACGACATCCTGTGACGATAAGGCGCGAAAAACGTTTGACTAAAAGCACTTAACCCAAATAATCCATAAGTAGTTAATATCGGACAGTATGATAAGCTGTACCCACGCTGGACCCAAATCGTTTGCACACAAGGAATTTACTCATAAGAATGAATCATAGGACGAAATTTCCCGCCAAGCCTATGTATACCTATAATAAATCAAAATTATGAAATTGGGCTATGAGAGCTTCTGTAATTTTATGCCTTGATGAACTTAAAATTAAGCACTTTATGAAGTTTCCCTGAAGCAGAAAATGGAAACCTGACTTGGGAGGCATACTTCGCACACCGGGCGGCTAATTGGAGTTGATTCCATTGGTGGGATTTGCTTTTGCGGAATTTGTTGTTTTTAGACGAAAAAAATATTAATGAGGAACGAGACGCTCGTAAGTGCGAATAAGGGCTGTCGTCAAAGCTAATTTTCATTCTGAAGTTAATAAATTTCTACCAAAATAGGCCATGAAAAAAGGTAGGTGTATGTGCTGGTTTTTTGGAGACGACAAAGATTTTTTTAAATTGTCGTCAGAGTAAACGCAATTAGTTTTTATTAATTATTTGAATTACTTACGAATTACAAAAAAAATTGGGAAAAGTATTTGGAAGATATGTAAGAATTTGTGTTCGTAAGTTTCTAATGCATATGGCCTTGATGATCTTCATCCTAAATTCATTAAAATGCTTTTGCCAATACATAATTTTAATTTTCTAACCCATCTTTTTAGTACTGCTTCCTCCACTTTCCCGTTTTCTTGGAAATAGACAAAGGTCATTCCGATTCCTAAAAAGGCTTCTAACCCCTTGAGTTTCACCCCATATCTATTCTTCAGCTATTCATTTTCGTTAACATTCATAGCTTGATATTTTTACCTTAATCAGATTTTCATCCAAAGCATAGCTCCACTACTGCATTGCTTAAAATATCCGAAGGCGTTCGAAATACTCTAGAGCAACGATAATCCCACCACACTCGTTTTTTACTATATAGCTTCCCTTAACAAACTGTGTAATAATATAATTTAAGTATCTGTCCCTGCTTGTAAACTTGTTTGGTCATATCTTCGCAATTGAAAGCAGAAAGTCTCATCTGACTTCCTCCTTGTTCCCAGTGGTCTACCTCAGGGATCTATCTTTGGACCCGTTCTTTTTTCTTCATCAACGACCTCTCATCAGTGATCCATGATCAGCTCATTTCATATGTACGCTGACTATGTTCAGCTTTTGGTTGGTCCTTTTGGACTACTGGGAGATATTGTGGACCGAATCAAGGAAGAGTTGGACAGAGTCTCAGAATGGGCCATAGAAAAACACCTATCCCTAAACGCATCAAAATCTAATGCAATATGTGTTTATTCTAGGCAGCTTGATTAATGGACCCTTTCACCCGTTCTTCTCAACAAGATTGTCATACGATATTGTAGGTCAGTTAAAAATTTAGGCATCATATTCAATTGCACTCTTAACTGGATTGATCACCTTAACAGTGTAATTGCTAAAGTTTATGGGATGATTCGGCGGTTATGTGTTTCCGCAGCTTTTACTCCGCAAAACACCAAAATAATTCTCCTTTGTTCACTCATTATTCCACTACTGACTTTTGGATTTTTTGCGGGCTTGACTCAGCCTACTTACATAAACTCAATGTTGCTCTTAACTCAGCCGTGAGGTTTGCTTTTTGCTTATGATGCTTTGATCATATTTCTACCCATGTCAAAACAATTTTGGTATTTGGGTTGTCCTCTTACCTGAACTTGTGAAGTACCCTTTTTCTACGAAATCTTCTGGTCGCCAAACAGCCTAGTTTTATTTTTGAAAAACTGAGTTTATCTGGAGACTCTGCTCCGTCTACTTCTTTTTAATTTATTTTAGAATACCAATACTCTTAAGTCTGTATATTGATGTTTGCCAACTCGTCTTTTTCTTTAGAAGTTTCCTGCACATGATCATAAAAAATATTCTTAATTGTGTAGAGTTCATATTTAAATAATTAAAAATAATAAAATAACTCCCGGAATTGCTTATCGCATTTAAAATTACTGTACCAACCCATTCCTTGAAGAACTATGGCTTTCTTTACTTACCTTACCATCGCCCAAACCATCGGCAATAAGCCGATATCATCGATGTCCCGATCTTTTAATGTTTCTTTCCCCATCATTGATTATCATATTTCTAGAAGCCAGTTGAAAAATCGTGTGATAAATAAATAAATGTAAGGTCTTCGTAGAATATCAACATCGAGACTGATATTTTTGACGTTGGTATGAAGCATAGTTAAAAACTGCTCATCTGTTTGGTCAGCCCATCATCAAAATAAAATTGATTGGGCGGAAGACATACAGAGGAAATTTGTGCGTGGTCTCCTTAGAAGATATAACAATCCTTATGCTCCTTATCCTGAGAGCCCTTCCATAGTTAACTTGACCCCACTTGTCGACAGAAGAGTGCATTCTGTATGAACAGAATAATCAAAACATCTTTTGTAGATCATCTAATTGCCTGCATACTGTAGTAGAAATAATAACATTTTCGATCCACCCAGAGCCCTATAATAATATCCCAGAGAAACTATAATAATTGGCATATTGTCCCTCTGAATTGCCAATTTAGTAGATTCAAGCTAGCTATCTGTAACAGGTTGAGTTTTCCTTCCCCATAATTTTGTCTCGAAAAGTTATTTTTAATTAGATTTTCTGTCCAATTTTTTTTTAAATTTTGTATTTTGTTATTTCATACAGCTTACGTGTAATTGGAAAATGGTTTTATGTGCGAAACTCTTTAAGTAAATAAATAAATAAATTATATTGTAACAAAATTGGCCTGCTGAGCGGCTAGCCGGAAAATTTCGGGAGGGAAAATTTCCACAACTAATTGTCCCTGCCCGGGTTTGAAGGGAGATCCCGACACAGATCCCTTTTTAAGAAAACACTCGAGTCTACTCTTCATTCTACTTCAAAATTTAATTCCCGACACTCAGTTTACATTTTTTCATTCAAGATCAAAACAAAATAAAAATGAAAATCAAAAGCAGCGATCGCACTGCACTTCGACCGACGACTCACTCTCCTATCGGTTCGTCAACGGCTCTTCCAACTCAACCTCAGCGGAACTTTTTCAAACAGGCAGGCAGCCTCGGTTTGCATTCGCACGAAACTACCACCACTGCTTAGGTTGCAAAAGCAGACTACCATTTGATATGTTATTTTCACTGCCGACAGAATTTGCACGCGAATGTAAAAAAATCACTCTTGTTGATTTCTCATGGTCTTGCTTTCCTGCTGTAATTATTTTATTTTACTTTATGTTAAAGATTAAAATGATATCATATGTAAGAAAACCGTGAGCACTCAGCGCACAGCCTAAAATAAAAAACCGCATACAAAACCGAGAATGTTTCTATTTATAAAGTAGGCAAGCCGGTGATAAAGTGAGTCCCGCACGAATGGCAGCAGTTTGTTGAGGCGCCAATTACCTGAGCAAACTCCTCAGATTTTATTGCTTAGATCCTTCTCAATCCTAGCGCTGCCAGCGATTTCACGGCGCCCTGCCAAATGTTTGAAACCAGTTGAATATGATGCGCACACATGACAACCACTGGGTTTTTCCCAAACCTTTCTTATTTGCTCGTCTCTTTTTATATGTCTCGTCCGCTACCACAATTCTGGCAACAGGTCGGAATGGTTGTTGGAAACTAGCTACTTTTCTTAACCATCATCCTAGTGTCCTGTCAGTGAGTCTTTTTCGACATCTATTAGAGTCAATATCTAAATACAATTCAGTGAACATCTAAATTCAATACGGGAGTGAGCTCCTTTGATCTGTTCTTCACTTCAATCTGCTCAATCTTCACCTTGACTGTGGCCTAAATCAAAGGTTATCTTCTTGGCTTGCTGGGACCAACCAGAGTGAGTCTCATCTATCTAGACCAGCAAGTTATCATATTAAATCAAGGAAGTTTGATCACTCTCTCACTCACTCACTCAATCATTAATAAAACCCCGTATCGATCCACGTCCTAAACTCTTAACACTTTATTTCATCTATGTAAAAATTATTTTTTTTGTGACCCTATGTAAATTTATTGTTATGTAACAACTCACTATATATACTTTGTTAACTAATTGTAATTGGGCGATTGCCTGTAAATAAATAAATAAATAAAAACAAGCCCGTTTTGTAACAATATTATCTCCCGCTGGGTTGAAAGCACTATTACAGTATAGGGTAATGTACATATAAGTGGTTTAAGATAAGAAAATTAAATGAATCGCTGAAAACATCTATTATTTTGTAATCGAAAAAGCATGCATATAGTGCTTTTCAATGACATCGCCAAACAAACATTCATAGATGTAGTAATCAACAAGACATCGATGTGTTCATTACACAGTAAATTTTTTGTAGCAATCGTTGTTGGCAATTTGTTGCAATTCAATTAAATGATCGATGTAAAATTACAATCCTTGTGGTATTCTTTCAGCCCGTATTAATGTAACTTTACAACGGTGTGTTAGGGTTCCCTTGAGATCAATGTGATTTCACATTTTCAAATGCTGCTGGTTTTTGTATGGTTTCCGATGAGACTCCTGGCTTCTAGTGTGGACACGTTAGGTTTACGCCACTTTAGCACTTCATATCTATCTGCTACACTTATAATCTGATTCTTTAGAAAGCAAAACAGTTTCATTAATGTGGGATTCGAACCCGGGACCTCTGGAATACAAGGTCACTATTCTCCCAATTCTTTAAGAAATTTTACATACTTTGTAAGGTAAAAATACAATTTCCCGATGTAAAATTCCACGTTTTTATGTGAAAGTATATTATATAATATTGAACCGAACAGACACAGCTTACCTTAGTTGAGTGGTAATTTTAAATTGATTGAAGTGGTTAGCCCCAATTATGTAAATTTTACGCCGATTGAGTTGTAAAATTGCCTCGGAAAATTTGAATTTAAAAAAATAAAAATGTTGGCAAATTTAATCGTGCAATATATTTTTTTACTGTGCAGCAATTGTATTCAAATTGTAGAGTAGTCGGTACAGTAAACCAAAATGCTATTAGACATAAGAACACTATCGATCGAAAAGTGTTGCCTAATATAATAACTACTTATAAATATTGCTGTGTGCTTTAATGAGCGCATACGAGTAATTGATACGTGCTGTTTCGTTGCACAAAAATTGGAATCGGAACCATGATACGGAACCAGCAATTTTCTAATAATTCGATGATTCAAATGTTCGAGTTCATTTGGTATATTTATTGAATTCGATTCGATTCGAAACCACTTTGCACACCCAATACTATTAAAAGCATTTCTTGTATTAAAATATAATTGTTTGATCTCTTATGTGTGATCACACTTCTCATGGTAGCAAACATGATACCTACATCAAAATATAATACATGACAGCAAGTACGAATAGGCTTTTCCACGAGACACATAGAAGAACATGAAGGCCTACTAAAATTGAGGAAAAAAATAAGTCGTCGGTCGTTGTTGGGGGAGAAAATCAACTTTTCTCATTTGAAACCTGAAAAAGCTTAGAGTAGCTCTGTTCGGTGACTGTTCCGCACCAACCTAATATCCTTCAAGTTTAATCAAAACAATTAAGCCACCCAAATCCTCTTATCCTCGTAATGAACTTAAGTCGCGCAGGAAAAAGGGCAAAGCATATTTGACACGCCATAAATGTTGCTAACGCCTCTGGAAGCGGGAACAATAAGGAAAGTGTCTCATATTTAGGGGATTTAACTTTCGCTCAGCTAGCACTTTGGCACGAAGCGAGGAGCACAGCGACGCGGTAGGAAAAAGCAGAAGTCGGCCCGAAGGACACTTTTTGCAAATAAAATCAATTGAGATGTCCTACCCCATTAAATACTTGCCCACACAACTCTGAAGAGTCCGTCTCAAGGTACGGCGAATGTGTCCCGCAACTCGTACGTCTTTCTGGTGGCCTTTCCCAATATAATACTTTTTTATGGTCAATGATGTAGAAGTGGATACGGCAAGAAATGCCTCTTCGGCCGAAGAATGTCCCCGTGAGGATGGCAGGACGAATACGTCCTGACAAGGCACGGAAATTCATGTTGGTATAACTGATTACATTTGGGTCGGCAACGTCTTCGACTGAGAGGGATAATTTTTTATGATACACGACGGGTTGGGACTACTTGAAGGCAATGGATATCTCGAATGACTCCTCTGAAGCCTCTGAAACTACACAATGATAGCGGCCTCGAGTGCCTCCTGAAATTTGATATCGAAAATCGCTCCCTCGGAAAGACCTAAATATATTTTCGTTAAAGTGGGCTTTCACATACGTGAAGAAAGTTTGATTGTGCGGATATTGTTATTCGTTAGACCAAATCTTCAGAACGTGACGCTCAAGGTGGAGCTCTGATAGCGCTTAATCCTGGAGCCTAAAATTCGTGTGATTATGCGATAAACTCCAGAACGTGCACCTTAATTCATGTGTTTAGCGGTAATTGTGCACATATATCGGGATTAGCGCTAACATGGACTTTTCCCGGTCTCAATAGGCTTCGACTCAAGCACGGAGCAATGAATCTTGGCATTATCTCCTTTTTACTGCAGAGCATCTTTCAATATTCGCGAAGTAACGTTGTAACTTTCGGGCTCAACCATGCGCTAGCAAGAACCCTTGGAATCATTTATTCATGCAACAAGAAAGAAAGGGGCCGAATCCTTGGGACTACGCGTAGTTAAATTTTTGATGCAGTTCGTTAGAAGGCCCCAGTAACTCCATTTGGCCGTTAATGGATTCCATTCTTTCATCAAGCACCAGAAGTACCTGCAGTTTGTTTTGCGTAATAAATTGCGTAATTTCGTCAGCCATTAGGTACGACGCCTTCAATTAGTATCTACTTTTACGGGCAACCCTATCAGTCAGTGGCAGTCGATATAAATCAATTAAGCGAAAATGCATAATTAATCTCAGGATCTCCAGGATATTGTGGCCTGGAGTCTATGTCAAAGGGACCGGATTACAACTAAAATCCGACTTCCTACAACAGTTATCTGCCGCAGAGGATGACATACGAAATTGAAACGTCAGCCGGTGTCAAGACTCGTGTAATGTATATCTATGTGTGCCCAGGGCTCTTGCCGGAGGCACTGTGGTCGTAATTACGCTTCGCCTGAGCTAATTATACCATGTCTAAAGTTGAAAAGTTCTAAGGAATTAATTAGCCTCATGTCGTCTTGTCTTCCATTCGCACCTTTGACTTACTTCTACGACTTGACACGGGTTCTGTATTTAGGAACTTCAGACGTCTACGTCGTACACGCGTTCTCTATCATCATTCTATCTTATAACACCTATTTGGCGTACCACTGAGTGCAGCACTCAAGAATTACCACATGCAGTCGTAAGGCTCTGACACGGCTCAGGTGAAATGGGTTCTTCCGGAAGGAAGACGGACCATCAAATTGTTGAGTGGTGAGGTCCTGAGAACACCAGGAGCCAGGACGAGCAAATAAATACCGCAATAAATAAATGGGAATTCTGCTGTTATGTATGTAAATAAATTGCACCGACAACCCGCCGAATAATGCAAGTCTGAGAAATCCATTCGTTTTATGACGTGAAAAATGTTGCAGCATAATTTCCATAAGACCAAGCGGCTGCAACATTTATTTACCCCTTGCACCCTTATACTATTTTTCGCAAACATCGTACGAAAAGAGTTGATATTTTGCTTGATTATTAATGTTCGCCAAGTCGTTTGATTTATCTCTCTCAGTTAAGAAGGGGGAAGAAAGCTGGCAAGACAGCCAGGTTTTACCATTGAACATAAAGTTTATGGCTATTTTACATTCAGCCGACGATTTATGTCGCACCATAAATATTTTATTCTTTGTGCATCAATTGACGCACCTATAAATTTGTTGTTTTATTTGGGCGGAACGTTGCAAGACCGAAAAATTTGCATTTTTAAAAAAGCTATTTTGATAAAATGTGGAAAATATATTTACATTATTCTCCACGCGTCCTTTCGGAAGACTTTTATATTTTCGTGAGCGGTCGCTCTGCAATTTTATAGTCCTTTGATTTTATTTGTTGTTTTGTATCACACAGGACAAATAGAAGAACTTTGGATGTACATTGGATGTATAAAAGCAAGTGCTATGTACTCAACCCGAATAATGATAATTTTTTTTAATTTATTAGGTATAATGAACGTTTCAGATGTGTAAATATTATTCTTGAAATAATTGTGTTAAACATAAATCTCTACGTGAGTCAATCAATTTAAAGCTTATATTTTTATCTTTCGGCGGAAAATATACCAAATTAGTTTGATTAAGCTGTGATAAATAAATAAGTTAATGTTTTTAGTTTCAAGTGATCACAATATTTTATCCAATGTTTTCGGCGCATTTTCATGTTTCATAATTTTTATAACAGTGTGTGTGCATGTCAGCTTATAAGCTAACGAGAACCTAAAAAATCGTTGATAAAACCAAAAGTGCACACCCCACGTGGGATAGGGATAGTAGTGATATTTAGTACTAGTAGGTCGCCCGTCTGTCAGCCTACGGCTGAAGATTTCATCATTTTCAGGCCGTGAGCGATGATGTTTAAACATTGATTATATACCTATACTAAAAATTGAATGTGGTAAAACGTGAAGGTAGTGCAAAGTTGAATTACTAAAAATAAGGATAAAAGTATAAATGTGCGAGAGTATACAAGTCTGATATAAAAGTAGAAGAGTATAAATATACGTATAGGTTTACGTTAAAATATAAATGTAACTATAATAAAGTATAAGACTAAGTATTATAAAGATCAAGTACAAAAAGATCAGAAACTTAAGCACGGAAGAACCAAAAACAAACACGGACACACACGTCCAAATGTATATTAGAAAGATCCAATGGTAGATTTTACGGAATTCCCATCTAACCCTTTAGGGATGTATCACAAGGCTAATATAAAGCACCTTTGAGAATCAACTTCTCAGAAAGATGTATATCATTAAATCTGATCTGATAATTGACTGGAGATTCCATAATCTTGTCAACAGGAAAATAACAAACAATTGTAGAAGCATGATCTTGAAAATTTGCCTGCAGTTTCACTAGTCTGTCTCCAAAAAATGTTTGCAAATTTACACATTTCTATTGAAGCAAATCTTGAATTGTTCATAGATGTCGCCTAACAATTTAAGGGGGTAGAACACTACTTTAGCCCGTTTTTTTAGGAGTTTTTTTTTGTACACATTTTTATTTAAAAATGAAAGTTTTCTTACATATTATAAGGCATATTATCAACTGTAAAAAAAAATTTTTTTCAAAACATTTTGATGCTATATATACCATATATCCTAGAAATGGATGGCTGAATGACGTCCCTTTTTTTTTATGGTGGACATGGTTTCTCACGTATGGATCATTTGAAACAAAAAAATTAAATTGATTCTTAAAGAGTACATGAGTGGTTATCGTCCCTACCTCAATCATGAAAATATGTTGATAAATAAACATGTAATACATTTTTTTTTTCAATTTTTTCCCATGTCTTTGGACATAAATCTTGTTTTTATGTTGTTAATAATAAATTCAAAATTATGTTCGAGGTAGGGACGATAGAAAGGCGTTTTTTGAACATTCATGCAAAATTTGGTGCAAATCGGTCAAGTAACTCGGCCGGAATCATGTCCACCAGTTTGAAAAACACTGTTTCGAGAAAAAAGCGTTTAAAGTTTGAGGTAAGGAAAAAGAAAAATGCATACAGAGATTGACATGAATGTATAATCAATACGACAGTTTATTGGAATACGTTTTTTCGACACACGGATGCAGGATTACTGTCGCGATACCGGTTTAGAAAGGATACGTGGATGACAGCGTGAAAACAAACGATTTGACTCCGAGCGCCAGGTGTACGTTTCGAGCGTCCCGAACGTCGTGCGGTATTGTAGTTTTTGGGCCCCTTCCGAGAACTTTTGCGGTAAAAGTAGGTTTCTAAATAAATTTTGAGGGTGTAAGGAAACGGAAAATGCAACAAACAAAAATTCGATTTTCAAAAAAAAGAGTAGTGTAGGAACTACCCCCTTTAACGTAAATATGGTGATTTAGTAATTTAAAAGGACCTCCGCAAAAATATTATATTTTCGTAAAAATCTCTGAGGAACCGTTCAACTTACACTAGACTAAATTTTACTTTTGCATAAGTTCGCGTTGCAATAAAAAAAATAAAACGTCTTAATTTTCTCTCCCAACTGTCGGAACGTCAAAAATTTTACTCCGTGTAATTTCCCAAGAGATTAGCAAATTCCTACACTTTCTGGATTTCGTTTATAATGAAAATACTTCCGCTTGGAATTGTACCTATGTACAAAGTATCCGTTCGCCATACCAGAGAAGCCCGACATTCTCGTGGAATTGCCGAGCGTCTGATTTCCTCCCAAATAGGTTAATTTTTTGTTACCGACTCAAATTAAATTTGTCAACAAGTTTGCCGTTTCAACTTCTAACTTTTCCGATTCAATGAGCAAGCCGATACAGCCGAAGTTAGTTAAAGTGTCGTCGGCCAACGGCGGCGGCAGGTCCGCAGCCCGGACGCCCCCAGTGCTGTTTGCCGTTTACGTAACTTTATTTAGATACATTGCTCCAAGGATCGCCGCCTAATTATTTATTCATTTATTCCTTTTGTAAGGCCCGGTGCGGGCTGGATTACAAACAGGCAAAAACGAACAGACTGACAATTTTGCAACTTTAAATACGAGATTCAAATTATTCGAAAAGTAACGATGAAAAGTTCAAGTTCGGGGGTGGATTTACATTGCATGTAGAATGACTATAGTCCCACGGTTACTTTGTGTACTCAAGTGTATTTCTGCCTCTGCTTCTGGCAGGTTGCCCTTTTGTAGAAGAGCTTTTGAAGTTATTCGAGCGCTGCGTTTTCCGAAAGTTTTGAAATTTTTTTTTTATGTTATCTTAACTAAGGTCAACAAGAGCCTGGCCAGAAGTTATCTGTCAATAGCCCTAGGAAAAATTTCAACCAATAGCTACGAAAATATTTAGATATCCATTCAAATGAGCCACTGTGTGCATTTCGGTTTGTTTATTCTTACTTGTGTTTTGGATCATTACTAGAGACATTTTGCGTGAAATACAAAACCGTCTGCTGCATGTGGTACGCATACATCTTAGATATTAGAATTATTATTCCAACTACTTTTAGAATCATACACAATTTGTTGCTTAACAACTCACATTTGTTCAGCAATTTGTATTAATGTCAGAAAATTTAAAACGTTACTTTAACATTTCCTAACAAGGGCCAAATATCACAATTTTGCTCACAGCTTTTAATTAGCATTTTCAAAACAAAAGTACTACCTCTGAGAGCCTCACGTGGTGCTGCATTAGGCAACTAGTGTTGCACCGTGCGCACTCATTCTCAGTCATTACCAGCTGAAAATGAGCGTCCCATTGTCGCGTACAAAATCCAACGTGTACCATGCATGTGGCGTTGAGAGCACTTCCATATGTATATAAGTACTTCCACCAGTAGGTGTTCAAGGAGCATGCACTTATGCAACCTAGTGACGAGATGTCTCTTGAAGGCAGCACCGTGATTCGTGATGTTAGTAATGAATTTACTTTTTCCTCGGCATAGATAACATTTTACATTTCACCTTATTCCAATATTGCAAATAACGTAAACATTTATAGTACAACCATCTTTTTGTGTGTGGGGTATCTCATAGAGAAATTTTCCTTGCAAAATTGGTGAGTTAGAACTTTAACTATTGAGCTAACATTTTTGTGATTTTCAAAGAAATATTTGGCAGAACAGACAAACAGATGGCATGGCAGTATCCGTAGGGTTCGTGGTTATAGACTTATGGAATTTCAAAAGTTTGTTAATCAAATCTAGGAGGACATAAAGGACCTTTTATCTTATCAAACTGTTTGGAAAGAATTCCTGATTTAAGGTACGCTTGTTTCCCATACACCTTCATAACATAATGTCAATGAAAAATGGGATATTTTATTATGTATGTAAGTTGTCTCGTCTAAAGCCTAAATATATAAAAGAAAAAGGTGAAATTAATTTGGCTGTCAAGCTTTTAACAAACAAACTTAAGTAAAAGGTTTCACCCTTCTTTCTGTTTGGTGTGATCCTCTATCAGAATGTCACCAGCTTTGCAAATTCTCGACAAAAAGTTGGACCGTTTTTCATCCGTCCGAGGCTTCATTAAGTATTGTATTCCCAGGAGTAGGGATTTGTCTTTTTTATGAGACATTAAGAAAGGAGTGACGGCAAGGCTCTTTTGTGCACACAATTTTTAACAAAGGGCGACCTCAATTCAGCGTTCTCGGGGATAGTAATAACGACAAGTGTCTGCTGCTTTGAGTAACACTCCTGATCGCGTAATTAGGTATCAATTATGGAAGGCTTGTTACAAGTGTCTTCCATCCACCATCCTACAGATGACTATGCCTCGCCACTCTTGCTAGGGCTCGCAAAACATCATCCTGCAACAAATACTTCCAAGGTAGGTGCAGATTCTCTGACCCAGGCCAATTTGTCATCCCGTAACAAGCATCATTTAGGGACAGCAAGGGTTCCGAAATGCCTTGCATTTGTTATATTTTTTCCCAGGGTTTGTTGTCCGGGTTATAATATATCCCATGAAGAAATATGCCGCGGATATTAATCCGTTTCGTGACCGCATTTTTATTTAAAGTTGACGTGGATGCTCTGCAGGCAGTTGAGGTAACAGACCCTCAGCTGGAACCCGTCACGTTGAGTATATGACTAACCAGGTTGCCTATTTATTAGAGTGGGTATTATGGATATTATTTTGCTCTTATGGCAGCAAAGTATTGAGTTCTGATATGATTTTTATTGAGGCTTTTAGACACAAATTCAGATTCCTTCTGTAATGAGTTTTGTTGTAAGCCTCTTTTTAACCTATACATGTATGTATATATGTATATAGATATATAGGGAATCGGCAAAGGTTTACTTCAGACCATGTTTCCAAATACGAGCTCTGCATAAAAGGATAAAAGGGGGGTACGTCAACCGTTTTCGAGTTACAGAGTGATTAATAAATTAGGGATGCACATTATTATTTTATTTTAATATTTTGATCTAATTAACGCAGCCACATCAAACTCACGTCAAACAACTTACCCTGTTTTCCAAAAATGCCAAAAATGTAGATGTATCTCTACCATAGCAGGTACCGTCACTTGTGAAAGTGATAAAATGCTCTGAAATCTCCTCCAATTCACGTTTCACCCACAATTTCTCAGAAATTCATGTAATTAATACACCTCTTTTTGTATTTTTATCAAATTGCCCTTTTTACTGCCTTTTCAGAGGTACACGCCTTTTGCAACAACAGGGGTGACGCAAATCGGACTGTTGGGGAGGGGCTCCAATTTCCGTTTGTAAATAAAGCAAATTCTTGGCGCCACGTTGTTTTTTTTCCAAAGCAAACGGCCAAAACCACGAAAACTTCCAAAAAAATGTTAAATATTATATAAGTAACGACAGGAAAGGCAGAAGGGTGCCGAAGAGGTGAGAAAAAGGGGGGAAATGAAAGAGTTCCTTTTCGTCAAAAACTTATGTTTCCTGACCTTACAATAAGATTTTTGATTTAAGATTTGGCAAATTAAAAAAATAACAAAAACCAAATCGTACAGGAAGAAACGTTAACAATACTCCAACATTTACATTTACATTTTTAATTTCAGAATTTATTTTGTAACAAGTATGTGTACCTACGCAAAAGCAGGCTGTTGATAGTCTTGAAGAGAATCGTTGGTTTCTTTTGCTGTGTTGACGTGTAATGCGTCCTCCCTCTCCACTCCACTTACCAGACTTACCACTTATTCTCATTCTTTGTGTTGCTGAATTTCAAAATTATATTTAAGGTCTCTTTTACGTGAAATGTTTGCCTAAACCGTTTTTCCTATCGACACTTTTTTTTACAAAAAATTAATTTTTTTTTTTTATATAACATATACACAATATCTTAAACCTAAATTTCATTTAGCCTCTGCACGGAGAATTTGACTAAATTAAAATTTCATTTTCTTTTCCAGATGGACATATGAAATATCTCATGAGGGGCAAAATGCCCCATTGTGCAGCTGAAATGCTTGCATCGTTGGGTAAAGTCAATCCTGCAAAATGGGATGGATTTGGGAAATACGAAACCAGCGCTATATTTCAATCATAGTATCGCTTTCTCTGAATTACGTAGATACATTGCGGCTTTTGAAATATCCGCAATCATCAAACTTCATCGATACAACAATAGTGAAAACCTCAACAATACCAGCCCTAACCAAAACACTTCTGCAATAAAATAAGAAACCCGGCAGGATAGCGAGAATCTGAGATATTTCCATCAATACTATCATCAACTCAGCTACTATTTGCAACCCGCAGGGGGAAATTCTCGTAAATATGGCAGCTAAAACACTTAAGGGTAAGTAGACATAAAATATAGCCTCCACAGCATTATGTAGTGCCAAAGTAGGACCACATCAAAAGATAGCTCTGGAGGGACATATGAAAAATAAATCACTAAAATGGCCACCTTACGCCTTCGTTTAATAGATCTGGCTTTTCTGGGCGTCGGTCCGTCGGTCAGAACACTTTACGCCCCTGAATGCCAATCAAAAGGCCTACGAAGCGGAAGTAATCCCACCAGCCGATTTAGATGGTCCCTATCAGAGCTGTCGTGGAAAGAAATTGAATTAAGGGGAAGACAACTGTGACGCGTTGAATTAATCGATTTCATTTTTGAATACTCCCAAAGTGTTGGTTTAATTTCAAGGAAAATTCAGTTAAAGTGAAAAATATATTCGAAAGATTGATAGCAATGTCTCCTCGAATTAGATTAATAAAAAATCATCTCAGCATTACATAGTAAAACTCTACTGGCATTTTCCTGATTTATTCATTTACTTCTAATTAATTCATTAATTCGAAATTATTATTTGAAGTTTAAAGTGACATATCGAGAGACTGAAAATTTGTTGTATTTTCTAAAATAATTATATTATACAACTGATCTTTTTTTAAACTTTTAGAATATTAATTAATTAACTTAAAAGATTTTTAGGTAATCAGAATTATAATAATATTCCCTGGCCGTTTCACTGTGGAAATCTAAAATTGACGTATACTCTATTCGAGAAAGAGCTGGCAACATGGATTTCACGTCAATTTATATTCATTTGGAACTCGTTTCTGGTGAGACTTTGGATCTACTGGATTAGTAAAGCAATATATCAAAAATTTTGGGATATTTACGGCGTGGGGTGCTTTTTCGTTGACTTCGACAAGTTCAAATAAATCTAGCACAATCGTAACAAGAAGTAATTAGTCTGCCATCACTTGTAAATTATGTTTATTTCGAAAGTTCACAACAAATAAAAAAACCCATCATGGGATCACGTAATTTTGCTTCATTTTCCCTAGATTTGAACTCCCTCCCCTCCCAAACTTAACGGCGCTCACTTGCCACACAATAATGTCGATAGTCCAGAAATGCGCAAAAATACGGCTAAAGTAAAATTTTTGATACAAAATTGCGTGAGCTTTATGTTGCTAGCTCTAAGTCCATATGGCTCGATCTGATTATATGTACATACATATATGAAACAAAAAAAAAACCGTCTGCGTGAAAAATTGTGAATAATCTTTTTTTAGCATTTCTCATTCCAAATCACATTTAAACATATAATTTGTGTATATTTTTGTACGCCCTTTAAAAAACCCGTCATGTTGGTAACCCACTCGATAGGTTTCGAGGGAAAAAAATTTTTGAATACATATAATATGGCGCAAAAAATCAGCCGTTATAATTTTTATAATTCTGATGTGTGTCACTCTCACAATTAAGACGAATCGAAGGACACCTCTCAAGTTAAATTCCATCAAGCCGTTTAGGCTACAAAGCGTGACAAAGAAACCTACATACATACATACATTCGAAAAACATAATCCTCCATCTGGCGCAGTCGGGTGAAAACAATAAAATGTTTGAACTCTTGCGTACTGTGGGCGAACTTCTAAAATAAAAACACGAAATTAAAACCGTTTAATCTTTTAAGCAAATAACGCTCATATTAATTTTTTGAAAAGTTAATTGTTCGTTTCATTAGAAGTCAATTAAATAATTCAATGTTTTACAATTAATATAGAGGGGATTCATGAGCGGTTTGTTCCATTAAATGATCCTTTCCTAGTTTTCTTTTTGTTAACCAAAGTCCATGTGGTGGCTCGTCATCCCATATGATGACTTGACTTGCCACCAGTTCATAAAAATATTTTCATATGCACGCCAGGGAGCTTTTACTTTTCACTCTAGGATTCAGATAAATAAATATAAACGATATATTGTGATCGTGAAAAAATTCAAACTTGAGTTTTTCTTGCTTACTTTTATTCGCATTTTTTTATTATTCACATTATTTCAAATCCATGCAACAAGACATTTAAGCACTATGTTTTTGCCGTTTCTCTGTTATCGTCAGTCCTCAGATATTTTTTCAATGTTTGCTGTCCCTTGTATATCGTCTCTCGTTTCTCGTCTATCTTCTATCAACTATCTTTTATCGTGTATCACTTATCAACTATCATTTATCGTCTATCGTACATTATCTACCGTCTATTGTCTATCGTTTGTCTTTCTCCCATCGTCTATTATTTATATTATATCTTTCGTTGAACTCGCTTGTCATTCGGTTCGTCATTTGACTCGAGAAATGGTCTTGAATAAAATCCATCGATTTTTCAAGACTTGCCGGGATGTTTCTCCAGTTTTCGTTTGAATATACATGTCAATCTTATTACAAAGAAAACTAACTTAAAAATTTCAATGTAGAGTATGACTATAAAGCACCTTTTCAGACACGTATGACTACATTCTCATCGGCAATGGCAGCCCCGACTCTTACCTCATCTCCTCTGAAGTTTCGGACTCAGTTTTCCTCAACGATTCCACATCATTTCCGGCAAATGGAATGTTGATTAATGCAACTTTCTTCGATGGAACTAACAATACTTTATTGCTATTGAATAATGGAACTGGGACTGCGGATGGTAATGGGACCAGAGGCGCGGACGACATCGGGGAGCTTATTATAATGGGAGTTACATCTATCGTCCTCGGCTTAATGATCCTAATAACTGTTATCGGTAAGTATTTGAAAGCAACTGGCTAGTACGCCTCACTTTTGTTGCGACTCCTCTGAATTAGAACAGCTCCACGCCTACCCAGATTCCTGCCCGGCTGTTTATCTCCTCCCCGGGGGTTGGGCACTCTTCTTTCCTGAGGATAGTCTCAGGTGAATTACCGCACAGACAGACCTGACCGCCCAGGATACTCAAGAGTAATGACACATAATAAGACCCAGGGCTACATATCACCTCGGACTTCCTAGTTCATTTCCTTAATATAATTTATGTGGTCCGAGATAAATCGCCCGAATCGGCCATTTGGGCTGCTTTTATTATCCGCACCAGCGAAATCAATTAGATGCCTTGTTCTGTCGGATCCGATTACCACTTCGTGAAACTTAAATTTGCCTTAGATTGGGGCCTTCCATATCTTAGGCTGAATATTTTTGATTTAAGCTCTGTGGTCTTGTAGGAGGCATTACATTCAATAAAAGGCATTTAATGGCAGTAACGTAGAGAATTCCTTTAATCTTGATGGATTTCGATTTACATCGAGCGACCATGACCGATTTTATGCTAAGCACTGCCAAACCAAGGGTGAATGGTGCTGTGACAGCTGGCATGGAACATTGACTGCATAATTACCACGAATTAGGTACGCTGTCTTATTTTGGTTTTAAGAAGATTTTATAGCCCGGAAAATTGGGGATGCTAGTTAATTTTTAGCTCCACAGTTTTTCCTGTTGTATGTTATAGACAGTTCGATATAATCAGGCTTATTATTTAATACAATTTACTCAAAAATGTTTCTAAATTACAAGAGGCGGTTTTTCCCGTATAATCGAAAATATTTAATATACAATGCATAGTAAATTTTCATTAATTTTATAAGAAACTTGAATTGAGAATTACAAGAAAGAGACTAAATACTCTTACAATTTTTCTCTTTTTGAATTTACTAGGCAAGAATAAGGCACAGACGTGTTTAGGGGAAGGTTGTATTTCAATTGCAGGGAAAACCGGTTAAGTTGAATGTTTCAGTCGCCATATTGAAATCCCAAATTTCGATGGTTATGCGAAATCATCGATCCCGGACAACCCTTTGTATTCGTTTACACTGAAATCCATTTAAGTTGAGAATTTTTCACTGTGCAATTACCCCTTCAAAATACCGTCTAAAGCTTTGCTTTTAATGCGTCCAGAGTCACTACTTAAATAAATAAATCAATCTCCTATAATTACAACTTTCTGCTTATTAATAGAAAAGCTTGATTATCCCAAAAGTGTCTCAAATAAACTATTTCAAAGTTAACTCTGAGCTGATTTGGTGCGGTTAGTTAATGTATTCATTTGTATGTTGTTTACAATTGCGTTCCAAATGGCAGTCGGTCGAGTTTATTAGACAGGGGGAAAAAACGAATTGTTATGAAATATGACGTATGAAAATAATAAAAATTTGTGATAAGATAACATATATCAAAATCTGTCAAATCTGCCTACGTTCATAGTAATGTACAGCGTTATCGTAGTTGTCTTGAAACTCAACGGAAAAAATTCCCAGATTCAACCCCGTTAATGGAAACGTAGTACATATCTGGAAATCATTACTTAACGAATTACGAAAATATCGAAATATTGTTTAAAGACAAAGTCCAATTTTTGTATAAGGCACAACTTGATGCCCAGGAAAATATTATTAACATAACATACAATTAAGAAGGCTCTCCTGATACGTTATTTGCACTAAAATTACCGATCTTAGCCATTATTCAACAATTCGTACCCTGGTTGATTCATTCATAGTTGACAAGTAGGTACACAAGATACTTACAAATCTGCAAAATAAATAAAAGGAAAATATCCTTTAACATTAAGTAATTTGCTTTTACTTTTGTGCCGAAATGATTGCCCCACTCTGTATATGATGTATTAAAGTTTGTGAAGAAAGAAAACTCGAAATACTCAGGGTCCCGGAAATTCTTACTATGAAATGCCGTGTTGTGTTAAATCGTGTTTGTGGTTAGTTTTAGTGGCAACTCGTTCATACTGGTCCGATCCAAATAGTACTTAAATACACGCGTCGTTTTAATACCACATGACATGACCTGGTTATTTATTTACAAATTTCATCAATGGCTGATTACTTTACAATAGAATAAAAGTAAATGAGCTAAGGATAGAAGGGGCAATGTAAATTGAATTAAGCAAGATTTGACTTAGCACGTTGTCTCGAATAATTAAAATCTAAGCAATTGAGCTTATCATTGAAGCAACGGGACATGGTTGAGATAGGTTCATTGTGACCATAATTTGTACGGTGTTGTTTTATGTTCAAAATGTTCTTAAAGGGGTGAATTGGAATGGAAATACTAAAAGAAGAAAGCAACACCGAAGAATTTATGCTGCCTTATAAACAATACAAAGCGAAAACAGTTTTGGAGATATTGTATCGGTTATCCAATGTATCAAGATTAATAAGTATAAGTCGATATATATAGGTAGGTATCGTTATAGGGTTACTCCAAGGATGAACGCATAGTTCATAGTAGATAGACCTAACAAAAGTGCAATACAAGCGCCGCGTTATAAAAGGTTCATCAAACTCCTTAACTCTCCGAAAATCAGCAATTCAAGTTCTACCATACGACCAAGTCTTTGTTTATGCCAAGCCTATTTAATACGCAACTATTTTTGTGTAGTCAGAGTTTTTAAAAGGTTTTACGTGAAAGAGACAACGTTATACATATGTTAATGTTAAGTGGAAGGTAATTTATAGAGCACCATTTGAAAAAAGAATCTAAGCTAAAAATTCGCAATCACGTTCAGAAGACACCACACGAAGCATTTTGGCACCGTCAGCGTAACAGGAAATTTCAGAATATTTGAAACAGTCAGGCAAATCATCAATAAAAATAACAAATAGGAATGGACCCAGGTGGCTTCTCTGCGGCACACTAGAAGGATTATGCATCTCCCTAGACGGACAACCGCAAAATGATACTGAGTGCGACCCTCAAGTAAGATTGAACCCATTTAACAAACAGGGTTGGAGATCCAATCAATCAATCAATTTGGGAATTAAATTTCGTAATTTATTCCGTGGAATACATTACTGAAGTCAGTAAAAATGCAATTGACTTGATTGCCAGATTCAAAAGAAGAAAAGCAAAAAGGGTAAAACCGTATCTGGGTCTTTTTATACGCGGTTCTCCGTAATTTTTTATCGTTTTAGAGTGAGATCGTATTGTGGTATTAAAACAAACCTGAAAATTCGTCTAATTTCTGACAGGCATTTAAAATAAAATATTAAAATAAAAAATCAACATTTACCATAAAGCAGAAATATATAAGTATGTAAACTCAAATAATTAATATCATAATAATTTTTATCACAAAGATGAAGTTCAACAAATCTTTTGGAAAATTATGAAATATTACGTAAATGTTTAAAGGATTTTATTGTTGTGACAAATACAATTTTATTTACTTTTCAAAAGTAAAGACCTTCAAGGGTTCTCAGATAAATTTTCTACTAACTCAAATTCATAATACATAATTCAACATGTATAAAATTTGGAAAAAGAGCGTCAAATGAATCTATTTAACAGAGCGAAGTGGGGCATTGAACGTTGTTATCGTCGGTTCTCATTGGAATGGACATTTTCAGGGTGTTTCATTCTTCAGGTTTTTTATCTGCCACAAAACTTCTAAACTATTTAGCTAATAAACGATTTTTCACAGTAATCCAGTCAAATTTAATTGAAATTTTCCGAATGGGTGCATAAATTATGGTAAAGCTGATTTTTTATTATGTCGTACGGGTTGGTACGGGCTTCACTAAATTTTACAAATTCACCAACAAAATTTTGTTGTCGGTGCTGCCACCTTCAAAAAACTGCGAATTTTTCGGGCTCTTTATTTTTCGCCAAATATCTGCCAATCTAAGCGTCTACAAAAATGCAACACATTATTTTTTTTAAAGGAAGGACCGGGCTAGTTGGCACAGATTTGAACTTATCGATTTTTTTCAATTTTTCCCATTAATCGTATTTCGATTTCTCAATATTTATTTTGACACAATAACTCTTAAGATATAATTTCCATAAACAATCAATTTTTAAAGCCTTATACATGGCCCATTAATAGTATATTACGATACAAGGGCGGTAAGTAGCCGATTGCCCACGATGGCGGTGTTGACGCACGAGCGAAGCGAGTGCGTTAACAGCCATCATGGGCACTCGGCTACTTACCGCCCGAGTTACGTATGCTATTTTTCAGCACGAGTGCGGGGTAAGCAGTAGGTACGTTACCGCACATGTTTCCATTCGGTGACTCATAAATTAACCACGGTGCGCTAAGGAGCCGATTGCCCACGATGGCGGTGTTAGACGCACGAGCGAAGCGAGTTCGTTTATAGCCATCGTGGGCAATCGGCTCCTTAGCGCACCGTGGTTAATTGATGACTTACCGCATGGAAACCCGTGCGGTAAGGTACCACTTACCCCGCACGTGTGCTGAAAAAGTGTTTAAAGTCGCTTAGTTCAACAATGCAAACTTGCACCACAAGCAGGGTAAGTTGGCGCACCTGCGGGGGGTAAGTTGGCATATAGGTTGTAAAGTTCATATTCACATCATGTTTGGAATCAAATTAATGGGAACTTTATTAAATCAATTTAAGGAATTATAATTCCTTGAAGAAATTTAGGGAAATACCAATTTTTCAGTTCAAATATTCACAAGCTGGGGTATCAATAATATGAGCATTCACACTTTTAACGGTGTCCCAAATTTATCAACCACATGTGCGTTGAAATCATCTCCGACAATAATAGGACAAGACAAGACCAAATTTTTACCTGATTTAAACATACGCCGTCATACCCCAATTTTAGAGTGCCAACTAGCCCCAACAAGGCTTTTAGAAAAAAAAGGCTATTGTGAGTAGTTTACTACAAATAAGAAAAGAATATCAATTTTGAATGCTATAATTTAAGCATATACATAGTATAGAACTCAACACAGTTAACAAGTATTTAAAAACAAAATTCAGAAAACTATTAGGTGTACAAATAAGTTTCCGCGGTTTTTTATAAAAAATTAGGAATTTATTGTGAAGGAACAGTACATTACGTTTTATTCAAAGTATTTTCCATCATTTGCCACTACTTTTCCCCATCTTTCTGGCAACATTCGGATACCCCGTCGAAAAAACTCTTCATCTTTTGACGCTATCCACAAATCTGAAGCGCTGCTCAGACAGACCATGTGCCATCGACCGGAACAGGTGATAATCGGAAGGGGCTAAGTCTGGTGAATACGGCGGGTGGGGTAAAACTTCCCAGTTGAGTGTTTCCAAGTATGTTTTTACCGGCGCCGCAACATGTGGACGAGCATTATCGTGTAAAAGAATAAATTTGTCGTGTCTGGAGTAGTAATGGGCGCGTTTTTCCTTAAGTGCCCGACTCAATCTCATCAATTGTGTTCGGTAGAGAGCTCCAGTAATGGTTTCGCCTGGTTTCAGCAATTCATAATACACGACACCAAGCTGATCCCACCAAATACACAGCATGAGTTTTTTCCATGAATATTCGGCTTAGCTGTCGATGTTGATGGTTCGCCGGGCTTAACCCATGACTTTCTCTTCTTTGGATTATCGTAGTGAATCCATTTTTCGTCACCAGTGACTATACGATGCAAAAAACTCTTTTTTTTAATCCTGGCAAGCAGCATTTCACTCATGCATAATCGGCGTTCAACGTCTCTCTTTAGTTCATATGGAACCCAATTTCCTTGTTTTTGAATCATTCCTAACGATTTTAAACGATGTGAAATTGCTTGTTGAGTCACTTGTAATATAAGTGCAAGTTCTTTTTGCGTTTGGGACGAATCTTCCTCCAATAGTACTTCTAATTCCATGTCTTCGTACACTTTCGGCCTTCCACTGCGTTCTTTGTCCTTCACGTCAAACTCACCGTTCTTAAACTTTTGAAACCATTCCTGACAACTTCTCTCACTTAAAGCAGCTTCACCATATGCTTCTAGAAGCAATCGATGCGCCTCAGCTGCAGATTTTTTCAAATTAAAAAAGTAAATCAAAAGTTCCCGCAAATGATGCTTATTCGGCACAAAACTTAACCTTCTGGTGGGGCCATCTTTTGACAAACCGCGGAAACTTATTTGTACACCTAATATAAAAGTTACTCAACTAATAAAAAACTGGTTTTGTCCCCTCCTCACTTCACATTTGCTCACATCATACTGAAACATTTATGCAATGTGCCGCTGTACTATATGATCACGTGACGTCATCACCGGCATATATCGAGTGATGCGCTTTCCTCTTTGGGTATTTAGAGTAGGGGTACCTCTCCGCCCTTTTTGTGATTATGACATCGGCTTCCATTGTCTCGTATGCTTTCCCTTGGCAATGGTTTATGTGGCTCACAGTGAATGAAATTAATGAATTATATAAAGTTATACGTATAGAAAACAATCACTGAGTTCATCATCAAGTTTTAATTGCTTATTTACTTAATATCCTGAGCAATTGGCCAAACTCATGTGTTGTTTTTTATATTTATTCTACAGATCTGGCAGCCTAATGCATTTGTGTCCCCTGCTCTGAACACATGGCCTCAGAAGGTGTACATATTTGTTTTGAATATTCAACGATTGAACAAAAAAAAAACATGTTTTGTGTTTTTTTATTCAACTCCGTGCTATAAAATTGTTCAAGTGAAGGCACCAACAATGCTCATATTTTATTTTGGTAGAGGATGTCAAGTTTCAAGATTATTCTTGAATTCAAAGATTTTTAGAAGTCACTAGCTTGCCTGGACCCGGCGTTTCCTGGGATACTATTAAATTTGTATTCCTTAATTTTACAACGCCTCCCTACTGCACAACCGCCTCTCCTATGTGACCCAGCGGGGTGGGGGTGGTCTCATTAAATCAACCATAAATTCGTACACAATACACCCCAAACATCACTTTCACCTATTCCTAATACTTTTTTAACTGTGAACTGTAAAGTATTATTTAATTTAGTTTTCCTCATTTTACACCACCTCCTTATTTCACCCCCTCTCCTATATCTCCCAGTGGGGTGGGGTGGTCTCATATTTGGAAAATTGAAAAACAGATTCGAAATCAGTGATCCCGAAAATCCCCAAGCGCGAACTTTCAGGGAAACCCCTTGAAGTTTAACTTTTCGGTCGCCATATTGATCCAGCATTTTGATTTCCAAAATTTTGATGGCAGATTAAAAATCAGTAACCCCAAAAACCCAAACCAAAAATATAATTTTCTTATTTTCCGCGCAATATTCTTAATTTTTTCTTTCATAGGAACCTTCTCCAACAACCACTTGACAATAACAAACACAACAAAAAAAGAATTAGCGAAATCGGTCCAGCCGTTCACGCGTGATGCGTGACCAAGGGAAATAGGGATTCATTTCTATATATAGATTACTCTGCTTCCTTAGCTTGGTGAAAAAATTATTCCAATTCATACATACACTTTTCTTCCACAGCCGTTTCAATTTTGTGGGTGCCGACCACCGAAAAAACCAAGTTTTCACTATTTTCACCAACCCGCCCCAATTTCCTATAGTGCCTCGTCTTCCTACCCCTGAGATACACTTCTTGGGGTTTCACCCCCTACCCCTCCACACAACAAGAACACGTTTTCACTAATAATTCCCAAATTTCACACTTTTGACCAACCTTTCTTTCACCAGCATATTATACACTACCACCCCTTTCCAACAATATCCATTACATGGCAGACGCATTACTAATACATAGTATAATTATGAATTTTTACAACAAATTTCCTCTTCTTCTTCCTGGACGCGACGGGAACGCGGTCGAACGGGATAAAAAGTCCTATGTCCGTCTCCTGGTTCTAAGCTACCTCCCCACCAATTTTCAGCCAAATCGGTTCAGCCGTTCTTGCAAGTCGATCCAGCCGTTTAGTTGCAGTATAGATAAATAACCTAGATACCGACTGCAGCGCCATCTGCCGGGCTGATTTGTGAATCTAAATCATCCAAGGCGCCACCCAAACGCATACAAAAAAATTCCTTGAAATCGGTCCAGCCGTTTAGGAGGAGTTCAGTGACATACACACGTACAGTAGAATTATAATGTATATATTATATGTATAATAAAGAATAAGATTTCTAGATTCTTTTGTAGAATTCAATAATTTTAACGGCTTGATGAATAACAATTTAAAAAGCGAATTACTGTTAATACATATGCATATGTATGCACATATAGTATATTGTTTTTCGTTCACATACATACACTTGGGACCTATTTTACAATTTTAAAGATAAAGACGCATGTAATTTTTATATTCTCAATTTTATTAAAAACTAAATTGTCCCTCCTCTGTTCACCGTCAGATGGTGTTATTATTTGAATGGTGTGGCAGCACTGATTGGGCAACAATACTTCCAGCAAGAAGAAGCCCAACCGCGCCTTTATGGCAGCACTGATCGACAACATTAATGCTTCTATCAAGCAGAAGACCAACTCCTCCTTGGCAGCAGCAGCGCCTCGAGTGACAGAAGCTGGTACATAGAAAAGCCAGTAAATAATGAAGAACAAAATTCTTCCTGTTTCGTTTGACACTACTACGGTGAACTACGTTTTTGGCCTGCTCCCTGAAATTGTACTGCTAATTTGTTAAATCAGCCTAATAAATATTTGATAAACTCTTAATAGTTCTTTATGAATATATGTGGTGGTAGTCTTGAGCAGATTAAGAGCCGCTACAATGGGGTGCCTTGCCGAAAATAAAATCCAGGTCACAATTAAAATTCCTGAATTCTTGTTTTGTCAGGCTTAGAGGAAGTACATATCTCAGTAGTATTTATTGCTTCAAATCTCTTTTACATCAGTTAGACATTTAGACAAAAACAACACGTCAAACATTAAGCCTATTTGAAAATCCAAGTTGGGTTATTACGATTTTCAATAATATTTCCTACAAACCTACTATATACTACCATCAAAGGAGCACATTTTCCACCGTCGACCAGCAACTAGGTGCTCTACTACACAACATACTATATTCATTAGAGAGGAAAAATATCTAAACATAAAGCGCAGAGTGCTAAGCTACGGCAGGCACTAATCAAATTGTGCACGTGTTCTGAAAGATAACTAATTCAAACCCGGCGGAACGTGCCCTGTTAGAAGGATAGCTGCACTCGCTCGTGGATGGTCAGTCACAGGAGAAAGGTTAATGCAATTCCACGGGGCCTCCGCAACACAAATATGTAGTTAAGGCCCGTAGCAGACGGCCGGTGCATTTGCGGCCCGGCTGCTGCCGCACGTTGCGGCAGAACATTATTTCAAACGAGGCAGTACACACGAGCTTCCGTTGCTGCACCGTCCGTCAGTCCCCAAGTAAAATACCCTCGGCGCACCGTTCGCCGCACCCGCAGAAAACGGTCGTCTGCTACGGCTCTAAAAGTCTAAATGGCCCATTGCAATGCAAAATAACTACCGGCAGCCTACCCTAGCAGTCCCTGTATGTAGTTGCGTATTTCGGCCTGCATGCGGGGTTTTTAAATTGCTTGTTTTCCGCTTCACGAAACGGAAGACGAGAGGTAAGCCGCGGAATGAAAAGGGTTACAGATACACAGATTAGTAAAGCAAATTGCCTTTGTTCTATTTCGACACATTGCGGACCCAGTTCAATTGCTGGGTGTTCGAACCGATTCCTTGGATTGAAGATTTAAGACTTACCCGACCGTGCTGGGCGGATGAATCCTTGTAACTTTATTTGGCACAATATATCGTCCCAAGCAGCCGGGCATCCTATGGGGAAAAGGTTCTCAACAAACAGATCTTATACGTATCGAGAATGCCTTCGAAGAGCAGCTCCTTCATTTTCATGTCACCCCTATCCATTTTTCGTTACAGGCAACGTGTTCGTAATTGCAGCAATTATTCTGGAACGAAACTTGCAGAATGTCGCTAATTATCTAGTTGCATCATTAGCTGTTGCGGACCTTTTCGTAGCGTGCCTGGTTATGCCATTAGGTGCTGTGTATGAGGTAAGCAAATTGAAAAAAGACTGAAATACATCACCATTTTGCTGCCTCTTCAGCAGCATTCACCTGCACCGGTGTTCTACTTTTGGTCACGACTTTCGTTGATAACTGTTAATGTGTAGGAAGCTCCCCGCCATTAATCTCTGAATGTGTCTTTTTTTTCAGATAAGCAAAGGATGGATTTTGGGGCCAGAGCTTTGTGACATATGGACGTCCTGCGATGTTCTTTGCTGCACGGCTTCCATTTTGCATTTAGTGGCAATTGCAACAGACCGGTACGTTTGTCTTTTGATGTCTTTCGTCAATAAACGTCGTATCTAGTTCTAGTTTTGTTTTGTTTAGTTTTTTTGTTTTTTTTGTGCATTTTTTTATAATACTGGATATATGGCCATATTCGCGATAGATTATTAACATTGGATCAAAAGCTCTGCAGGAATTTACATATCATTATGTACACATGAATTTTTTTATGAAGAAAGCAACGCTTGTTTATACTTAAAAAGAGTTTAACTCTTTAAAGTATGACAATTTTTTATGAGTCTACAGTAACTAATTAACCTTTTAACCGTAATAATTAATCACATCTGTTAAGGGCCCTTTTTTGGACTCCGCTGTATGTTTTTAATTTGCAACAAAAAAAACTCTTATTTTCGTAAAGTTTTGTGTGTTTACTTTTGTAGATTAAACATGGTGTGGTATCCTAAAGAGGCTCTGTTCTTGTTATATCCTATATTGAAAATAGCAGTTCTCAAAATAAAATACGGGATAAAGTTAGTTTTGCTTTAATCAGGAGATATTTTAATATTATTAGTGCTTTTTCAATGCGCACACGAAAGTAAGAAATCGACACATCACTAGAGTCATAATAAAATTTAACAAGTTCTCATATTTTGGAAATGCTTAAACAGACGTAACTGAAAAAAGGAAGTAAAAGAGCATAAAAACAAAATAGTGGTGCAATTTTTTTATATTTCGTCCTTATATTTGTGTGGTTTCATATGAAATGAAAATTTGACATATTTAAAAGTAGGGAGAGTCCGGAACAGTTAAGTCACTTTTTATAAAATTGAATATATTATCTTTTGTATTCAACTCCACTTCGAAGCTCTGCTTTAGTTTCATTAATCGTTTATGTTCGCTATGCTGGGTTAGTAGTCCGTAGTACCTATTCTGATGGATTGGATTGCTATCTAACGCTATCAGGAAAAGTGCGCCTCAATTATGATCCCAGCCATGCTCGAACCAGGGATGCCGGGGTGATAATCCAACGTACCTGCCATTGAGCTATTGCAATAAATAAGTATAGGAAAATTAATTTAGTATCTAAAGAAGACATCTATAGCCCAGTAAAATTGGCCACAAAAAGTCCGAACAAGCTAGATCCTGAAAAGTTTCCTAAATTAGACCCCCTGGGTTTTTTTCTGTTAAGGGGTCAAAGAGGGTTCATTCTCGTTTTTTGGCAAATATCTCGTAAATTGTCAATTTTTCGAGACAAATAGTCATGGGAAAATATGTGGTGAATAAAATTCTGTATAAAAAAGGTTTTTCCATGTACGAATTAATCGATTTTCAGTAAAAAGTTGCAATATCAGTTTTTCTTTCATATACACATTTTTTAGTCACCTAAATTGGTTAAAATTGGTGTTGAAAAATTAAACAAAAACCAGTGATCTCAAGTCTCTATAAAAAAACTATAGTTGGTACTCTACCCCTAAGTATCTTTCTCGTGCAAAATATTGTAGGCTACCTTTAATCGTATCTATTTTCCTCGAAAAGGTGACATTTTACGAAATTTTTGCCAAAATTTAGAATTAACCTCCTTTAACAAAATAAAACTAAAAAACCACGGCTAAAATTTAGAGTGCTTTAGAAAATCAAAATAAAGGTCTCTACAGAAATCCACCTTGTTCGGTGCTAGTTTAGTTCTAAAAAATGGTGGAAAATAGTTCAAATCTCCCTAGTGGATGCGAGATTTGAATCAGATAACGCCTCGTGAAATGACTGCTTCGTACCAATACTGAGCATACTGACATAATAATGAAATAGCAAAAGTAGTTAGGTGTCTTCAAAATAAGTAAATGACTATTGGTTCCATTTGCTAGATTTTGCTGTTGATCAATGTTGACGTTATGATACACTTGCTCAATTGTTTTTCAGATTTTTCCGTTTAATATTTTGGGTGGAACAAGCAATTTTCAGAGTTTTTAATTATTTTTCTGAAACATATTAAACCAAAAGGCTTTAAAAAAATATGATTATTTCCTATGATCTACTAGCTTTGATTGAATTTTTTTCATAACCTATTTGACTCCAATTATTCCCCATAATTATCGAAGTATCCAATTTTTAAACCAAAGCAAATTTCAAGTCTGTGCGTTATTTGGTTCTGGAAACTTGTGATAGATAAATGGACGGCCAGATATCGAAGTGAGACCATGAATATGCTGTTTCTCTAATATTTGTAAACACAAATTTTCGGAATTTTACCATAATTCGAGAAAGAAAATTTTACCATAATTTGACAAATTTCGTCTAAATATCAGCATTTTTTTTTAATTATTGTTCTGCCCACAATTCCACATGTTTTACCCAATTGAGTTAAGTTCAATGCTATAAAATTAAATGTGTATGTTATTTGAATCAACTAAACATTAACATTCCATTAAGAAAACGCAAAAAAAGTTTGGCTGGAACTACAACATGAATCAAACTATTAGTCACCCACACTAATAATAATATTTTAACATTTTATTATTCATTGAAATAATTGGCGTCCAGATAGCGTTTTGATATAACCACACTTCAAGTAACGTGAAATTTTAAAAAGATATTTGCGGTGGCTCATCTGTCCTCTCTGGTCAAGTTTTCCGGACCCCGGACTGCCCCTAATATGCTGATGGTATGGGAAGGGTGTTTGAAAAGAACTAAATAGAGCAGAGTAAACACATATAAAATAATTTTCAATGGGAAAGAGTAGTAGGTAGGTACATACATATTGTCATCTTAAAATATTTATAGGAAAAAGTTAAGAACCTCCTGTGATTCCATCATTACTCACTGCGTTAATTATAATAAAAATATGAACAGTTCAAACTTGCAAAATTTAATAAAGAAAATTGTTTGTTGTGTCGTATGTAGGTACATCAAATAATAAAAAAAATATTAAAGTGTGAGTTGGATTCCTGCTCCGGTGGTTTCGTTTTCTTGTTTATTTGTTTTCTCTTTAGATCAATAAGATCAATTTATTTTTCAGTCGACAGCCACCGAACATTCCAATTGAAGTGTATGCACATGTTGACCTGAATACTTGTTAGCTTTAATTAATTTATAACTCATTTAATCAGAGATAAATCTGAACAAAAGGCACACCAGGGAAATTCTGAAAGTAATCAGCTGTCATTTTCAAAGGCATGCACTTGATGGAAAATCCCCGCTTGTTTTAAATTTAAATAAAGGAAAAATTACAACTTTAAATGAGTATAACGAAATGTAATTGGACGTTTTAATGAGGTAATTTAATGAAAAGAAACTCAATTATTTTATGGAATGGCACAAACTATAGAAATGTGTGATTATTTTTTTCGAAGGGGGCACCATCACATTTAATTAATTTGGGAACGTTACATAACGTTTTTTATTAAATACCACAAACGACACTTTTAAATTCTAAGGATAGGGATATCTTTTACGTTTACATACATCGCATTACATAACTTCTTGACTTGTGCTCAAGACATTTTTATTTAGTTCATTGTTCATAAAAAAAAAATTTTAATTAAATTAATTAAACCAACATCATCGGCCAAATCGCTTCATTTTCAGGTAGGAAGTAAAATGTCAATGTTATAGCGGCGCTTCAAGAAACGTTTTCAGTTAGTTATGTCGCACAGTGGGGCATAATCTCAAAAAGCTGGCCAAAAATCAAATTTTTGAGTTGTGTATATTCGTCTATATACCATCAGATCTTGTTTAGGGATAGTCCTAGAACATAATTCCGGACCGGGCAGGTAAATACCTGCTCTAGGTTCGCCTCGACATCAGTCGACATTCAGCCTCCGTTGAGTGCTCAAGAAACAAGTGTACGCGTGGAAAAATTCTTACCTGTTTGAAGTGCTGGGAAACTGAGGAAACTAGTTCAATTCGAATTCGGCAAAATGGATTCATTTTCTGGAGGTATGTAGAATTTATGCTTATGCACAGTTATTGCTCATTTTATGTTTGTGATATTTAAATCTCGCGACAAGTATATATTATAGTATTTTTTTTTTTATATTTATATAAAATCGATTTTCTAATAGAGTTTTAAAAATGTCTTCGCGAGTCTCGATATAGTTTCGACAAGGAACTGATAGTGTACAGTGTTAAAAATAACTTCAGATTAGTAATCAGCGACCCCGAAAACCCCCATATAGGTAATTTGGGATTTTTGGCCACAAAATCGGGATTCTGCCCCACTGTGTGTCGTCACAAAAACATTAGTTCATAAATGTGTACATATGTACATACAGTGGATTATCATAATAGCATTAAAGCTTAGTGTGGAGAGCCTTGATAAAATATATCATAAAGAAAAATAAATCATGCCAATTTTCAAAGATTTAGCAATATGAAATTGGGATCTCTTGGGACCCCTAGGAAACTTGAATTAACGAAGTCAGTAGAAGTCAGTTGTATGAAAAATGACCTGCTGATGAGCTCTGTGCCTCAAAATATTACCCCCAGATGTGCAAGATTATTCCTAAATATTTCTCTTGAAAAGCCTTACTTGTCTGTAACTGTGGGCTCATGAAAAATTTCATGATATTGTGAACAACCCACTGGGCCTATTCGTCAACTTTAATTTTACAAGCCATCAATTTTTCTATGGAAAATGACCTTCTGACGAGTTCTGAGTTACGTGGCTCAAATCATTCCCTTGGGATGAGTCGAACTTTTATTTGTCCTGTATGACATAACATGCAATACAACATGTTAGGCCATCATTTAGAACAAACGCAGCTCATCCTCTGTGGGAAATTCTACGCTATTGGGAAACTATTGGGTCCATTACGCAAATGTCCTCTTGTATTTTTGCATGGAAAATGTCGTCCTAATGTGTTATGAGATGAGGTCATTGGCGCAAAATATTCCCTCGGGCGTGTCACATATTTATATTTACTGAAAAGCCTGCCATGTCTACTCTATAAAAATAATATTTCGTTCGTCGGATCCTCAGGGAATCGAAATTTACACGTATTTGCCCCAGAAACGCTCTTGTTCTCAAAAGGCCTTGGTGCTGTGACTTGCCAGTTGTTTGGCTCCAAAAAGAAGGCATTTTAAAGTTCGCCGATGTTCCGCTAAAAATCGAAGTGAAGCCCCTTCTTATTTGGACTGGATTGAGCGCGGGTAAAAGTCTGTGGGTATTTTTGTAAGAGAAGTATACGTAGCAGATTCGTCACAGCCTTTCCCGGGTTTTTTCATACTTGTAGAATAAAATTGTTGCAAAATGAACGAAACTGTTTGTTGCAGTTGTTATCGTCGTATATAATTTTTTTGGCTTTGGTTATTATAGGATCTGTTTTTTCGAAATAACTGCCTTGTTCTAGACTCATATGTTTATTTACACGATACCAAAACCTGGATGAATTAATGTCGATGGAACTTTCTCTGAAAGCTAGGGTCTTTTCTCGGGCGTGATTTAATTTTCTTTTTGTCTACCTATCTGTTGAAAGCACACTTATCAGTTTTAATTCTCTCAAAGATAAACTGAAGCAGGAAAACAAAGGGTTGATGTAATCAATAAAATAAACAACTATCAAAGTGACCAATTAAAGCAGGAACACGGTAGTGGTTAATCAAGCGTTGGCGATGGTGGCCTATGGTGTGAACACAGCTATGTGGTATCGGTGGCCTATTGTTCTAATTACTGCCTCTGCCCGTTGGAGAGCAAATTTAAAAATGAGAAATTACTGTAGACGGAAATATTACCCTATTTGCGGATAGGTCACAACATTCACAATCTAACCGCAACCGCGTTCATTGATCGCTATATTAACTGCGTTAAGTACGCGTACTGAGTACGCATAATGTGTACTGACTTGCATTCGACGTGTTGTGACTACCGCGCGATGGTATGTTCCTGATTTAAATAGGTACAGGCTGCACAGCGCCTACAAAAAGCGGTTTCGAGAAAACAGCATTTACATAAAGTTGTACGTGTTTTCGAGTAGAGCAGAAGGTGAGTCAGGTTGAAGAGCCTAACTTTTGTGAATTTCTACATGAAATTTTATTCAGATATTCTTAGGATATTAAATCTAAAAATATGATTTTATCCACCAAAAAAAGAACCCCTTAAAGTATTCACCGTGTATTTATAATAGTTATATTAATAGAGAGGTATGTACATATATGGAAAACAATCGCATTTATTGTATTATACAAACTATGCAATGTTTTATTGAAATTCCTCCAAAAATTCAGGTGAACCCTTCATGTTATAGAACACATCGTCTATTTATTCGGGATATTTAGTTTTTTTTTTATTTGTGCAAATTAAAGTTCGTACACAATCCGCCTCATAATTTCTTTTTATTATTTTCTTGGTTATCTAAACGCTCCTGAAGGTTGTATACTATTTTGGCTCTTAGGTTTATTGAAACTGAAAACTCCATAAGTGAACAAAAAAGGATTTTTCCTTCTTGGAAATTTAATTCATGCAACAAAAGGTTAAAGTGTCAAAAATACCTGCTGCTTGTATAGTTTAACAAAAGAATTTAAACGCTTTCCACATTCACTCGATTTCTTCACAATTCACACCGACAGCTGTTACTCCTCCCCATGTCCTTGTCACCCGGAGCAGAACAATGTAATACTCTTATTTTCCCGGCGAAGCATGGTATGCTCATGTACTCCATACGCACACAGAAGAAGATGCCTTGAGATCGTTAATTCTGATAAAGGTCGTGCCATTAAATACAAAAAGCACAAATATGACACACTCCAGCACAGGATCCACCTGTAACTTGGATATTGGATAAAAGGCAAAACAAAAGTCCCAAGGTAGAATATTATCCAATGTTATAAGGACTCATGACTTCAAATAAAATCAAAGAAACTACTAAACATGAGAAAACATCCAGAATAGATTAAAGGAAACTCAAAAAGAGCAATATATGGACCTGAAAGGGATTTTTGATTGCATTCCTGACGGCATTCCCTGGAGCGAAAATTGGTTGAACGAAGTCCCCTCAGAAGTCCAGTGACCACTCGGCACTTCAAAACCGGAATAAGAGTCACAAGTATGCGAATCGAATGTCATCGAGGAATTACGTCCAAACCCATGTTTTAGGTATACTCTTCCTTTTACCGAAGGTTCGCTGACGGGCCGCAGTATTGATTTTCGCCGGAGCCTCATTTAGGACTGAATAAGTCCTAAAGGGTTTCGTTGCAGAGGCGTTAGCTTTTAGAGATTTGACAAGAACTGTGCACCGCGCAGGAAATATTTACGTCCACTGTAATTAAGTAGTAACCCTTAAGGAGACCGCTAAAAGAAAAGGGCAGGTCAACAAAGCCATCTGGTAAGGGGGTAACCAATTCTAATACAGTGGAGTGGAATTTGCTTGCAAATAAGGTCTGAAGAGAAATGCTCTGACCTAAATGAAGCGGCCTTTCAAGGTAGTAATTAGCTTCTGAAAGAGTACGTCATCAAATTATAATTGTACTTAATTTATTAGAGGAGCTTTGGTTGAAAAGTTTATGAGAAAACATTTGCAGCTCAGTACACCCACTGCAGACTACACTCCACAACTTTTGATTAGCTTAGGCTGTAAAGTGCTGCTCGCTCGCCACGATGATTTTAAAATAATTTCACTTAATTAATTAAATGTCGCCGCGTAGTACCTCCCTAGTGAAGCAGCAGCAGTAAATCTAAAAAATATTTCAAACTATGCCCACGACTGGGTGGCACTAGGAAAATGCGTAGCGGGTTGCGCCAGAGCATCACCATAAACTCCGTTTCCCAATCATTGCTAAATGTCACCAGTAAAAGTTTTAATGAACGACATGAGCTGTGAAAACAATTACTGAAGTCATAAAACATACCCCCGCTGCTAAATCCATTTAACCTTAAGCCCGCCGTGTCCTTCCTTAGAGGCACCACTTAGTTTTTCCACATAAGGGTCCCCGGAGCCATGTGTGCACGGGAGCACAACAAGTCGGCCCGAATATAATTTTGGTTCGATAGCTCTGCCAGGACGACGGTCCGCTTTAAAACGGATAATATCCGGGTCACATGTGGATTTAACAGCTCCCGGGAGAGGAATTTATGTAAACATGTCTGTGCTTCTCATAATTTTATCATATAACGGTGATTGTAATCAAAAGGAGCGCAGCACCGGAGTCAGATTTTCGATAAGAGGAACGAATGGCGTGAGCAACGCTATGTTTAAGTAATTCCGGACGTATTTGGCACGGGGCCTAGCGTCAGGCACTCCTCGTAATATCGCATAATGGGTAATGAGAGAGCCTACGCATACGAGCGTTAACCATATCTCATGTGTGCTTTATGTGAGTTAAGTTTAATGAACGGATCACCCATGAAAATGAGATTTCGCTTGCGTGCCCCCGGCACAGTATTTCTTCGAAATTATTCCGATAAACACTTGAACTCGCTAATCATTGGAGGCTCCTGTAATTTATTAATTATGCCGGCGAGCCGGCACGACAGGGTTGTAACATAAACTATGTATGCCAAGCTTAGGCCGTTTACCGCTTTAAGGTAATTACGGGCGAGTAAGCGAATGAGGGTTCCCAGTATTAATAATTGCAAGGGGGTTACTACACCCACGTATTATTACAGCATCTTTGGTTGCGATGATTTGTGGTTGTGCAAGAAATATCTACATATGTACATTTTAAAACCCAGCTCTTCACACTCGTAATATTTTTTAGCTGATTGGATTTACCTTCGCTCACCTTCTCATCAGGACACATAATATGTAGAATCAATATTTCGCATTTCAATTATAACGGTAAGTGCCTTGCCGCTACAAGTGCTTTTCCGGTAAAAGTGCGTTAACGAGAATATCCCTGACTACGAGCACAAAACGGTAATTAGTTCTTTTTTTTATTTTCTGGGCTATTTCGTATAATCTGAAAATATATGTAATTGAATGGTAGCCTATTGTAATTTATTTTACATGGAAAAATCGATGGCATTACTGAAACTGGTAAAATCGTTAAAATTGCTGGCAAGGCAACTAACCTGATTGGATTGTAATTAGTAAAATAATTGATTAGGTTGAACTGGGGCAGGCAAATGAATGAATCTCATTCATTTCGAAATGAGATAATCAAATCAAATTAATGTTTAAAAGCTTACGGCCGTATTCATTAAAATATCTTAAAGTATTTGTAAACCGACTGTAACTACGAAATTAAATTATTCTACCAATATGATCACGATGCACGTGTTTACGCAACCCGGTGTGATGTTGTCAACGAGCTCCTAGTTCTTTCGACTCAATGGATCTTTAGGTACTGACTGCCCCCAAAGACTAAAGCCTGGCCCCCATACAGTCCTTCACCGTCAACTTTGCAGCAGAGCTTTGAGAGTTTAAAGCCCTTTCAGTGCAGCAAGAGCGACCCGAACCCATAGAATCCTTCGCCGCCACCGTCGCCGCTCAGCTGTTTATGACAATTCGAGACCAACCGTCAACTGGCGCAGTATGCTCCGAAGGTGAATTAACAAGAAATCTAGTACCAATTCGTCAAGAAACCAGACTAATGAATTCGGGAAAAACTCGGCACCTTCCAGGAAATCCAAACGAAGAAACAGGAAACCGAATAATTACAAAATCACCAAAACAGTTCACAGATATCAAATTCAAACCTTTACTTGTCAAATAAACAGCTGATTCAACGAAACCCAACTGGCCAATCACAACTTGTAAAAGCCCTCTCAGCAAAGCTCCCTCACGACGGTCTGCTGCAACCAGATATTGACTATTCCTCTAAATTTCCTCTCGCGACGGTCTGACGGTGAGTCGGCTATGGGTTAGCTCCCATATGAATGCATGTATTCAATAGTTGTGCAGCGGCGGCGAAGGTGAAGTTGACGGCGAAGGATTCTATGGGGGCCGCCCTTTATTGACTATTCCTTTAAATTTCCTCTCGCGACGGTCTGACGGTAAGTCGGCTATGGCAGTGTTGTTAAGTCCATTTGGAGCTTTTTCCCATCACAGATGGCAGATTTTCCCTTTTTTCCCTATTTGGTGGTCAAAATTTCCCAAAATTTTTCCCATCAGTTAAATTGAATTATAGTCTTCATTTTACTTTGTTGTAATATGTAGTTTAGTTCAACAAATCTCATACAATGTAATAAACTACTAAATAAAGAACTCTTCATAATATTAAAAAAAACAGGGTTATAGGCGACCCAGGATGTCTCTGGTGCTACGCTTCGGGGGAACGCCACTGTAACGGTTCAAAAAATTTGTTTTTTGTTTGCATTTTTTGGTAGTATACATATTCATAAATATTTAAAAAATATGACGACAAGGTTCGTGATTTAAGACCTTCCACACACATATGGTTTCGGTCTAAACGGTGTGTTTTAAATGCAAAAAAAAAAATTTTGGAACGACTTTTTTCGACCTTGTCCTAGTGAAAAAATTTTTTCCTTGAAATTTCGGTAATCGCTGGCTATCGTTGTGCGTAGCCGATTTTGAGAATGTTGATAAGGTCTGAAAAACGGATAAATTTTAAACCGTCGCCTTTTTGTGAGAAAAAGACGGCTTCGCACAACGATAGCTACATTCATATTAATAAATAAATTTTCTTTTATATTGATGATTCAATGAATAGAGGTATTTTTTTTACTGTTTAATCCAGGCCCATAACTTTGTACATTTTAAACATTTTTCAATCAAAATTGGTATTTAACAAGTTGAATATATAGTTAATAAAATATTATTTATCAGATATTTAAATATTTAGTTATAGCTGCAAAAAAAATACCAAACATTGAAAATTTTTTGACCCGCCACAGTGATGTCCCCCCTTAATAACATAGCCCTAGAACATTATTTGGAACTTCTTATGTGAGGAAGCATCGAAAAGTTTAATTCAGTGGCAGTATTTGATTTCAAGAGCTCGTTCATATGCATACTTTAAGGTCGAAACATAATGTTTCCGATCATTTCTGTTCCAATGCACTCTGTAAGTAAAAGTTGAAATGAATTTAACTTGTTATTTTCAATCCGATTCGTTGCGTACTTTCTGAGAAATTATGTACATGTCTACCAGATAAGCTAAATTTTCAGTCTTCGAGGACTCTTCATGACGGAAAGAATCGACAGCATGCTGTCCCTGACTTTAAAACTAGATAAATTTTTCTATAGATTTTTTCCCACGATTTCTTCTACAGCACGAAATTATTCCCTTTTTCCCATATTCGACTTTTTAGATGTAAAAATTCCCACGAAATGGGAAATTTCCCACGATTTAACATCACTGGGCTATGGGTTAGCTCCCATCCCATATGAAATTCATGGATTCAATAGTTGTGCAGCGGCGGCGAAGGTGAAGTTGACGGTGAAGGACTGTATGGGGGCCAGGCTTAACAATTCCGACTTTTCTAATTATGACTGCAGCTGCATCGACGCGACGTCTCTATTCGTTCACTATCACAACACCGGGCCCGTATCTCATATTAGGAGTATTTTGATTATGGATTGGGGGTTTAAATCAACCCTCTGTAAGACTAATGTACAGGTTCTGAGCAGCGGCGTAGCTACCTAGAGGCTAGGCGGGGCAGTGCCCCGGGGCCCTCGAATCCTTACCAGAAAATCTCGACAGAACTGAACTTTTGAAAATTTCTCCCATTTTCAAAATAAATATGACAGGTTGCAATCCGACTTTAATCATGGCAACTCAGTTGAGAGAAATTCGAAAGTTGTACCTAGGGAATTCCCCTGAATTCTTTCTGTGGGTTGGCAGTGTTGTCAATTTGACGAATTGCGTGCGTTTTATTATTCATCGATGTGCGTTTTATTGTGAATTCGAGTCAAAATTTTTTTTTCGAGAACGGTTAAAAAATTAATGCTGTATTAGGATTAAGTAAGCTAATGTCAATAAACTTTTTAGTACTGGTCAATATAGTGGTTCAATTTTATTTGATTTTAGTACCACTCATATTGATGTCCGTTACGTCAATAAATCATGTCAAATCTATAGATTTCGACTACTCATTGTATAACGCGAAATATCGTGAAAAAAATGCAGGTCACCTGCAGTAGGTGCATTAATTCAGGCCCGCGAGCGAGGAGATCGTTCTTGGTCTCCACCGTTAAATGTGGTAACACTAGCGGCGATAAAATGTTTGCCAGGAATTCCCTAACGACGTCTTGTAACGTATCATTTAGTTTCTCCTTCTTTTTACTTTTAACGTCGTCAGTGAACAGTGAGTACCTACTCGAGCACAATCTAATATAAATATTGCATAAATAAATTAGAAAACTAAAATTATGGACAAAAAGAAGAAACCCAGTGGTGCATTTAAACGCAAACAACGCCAAGAAAGAGAAGATAGCAAACAAAAATTGCCCAAAATTGACAAGTTTTTTAGTCAGCCTTCTGCAAGTACTTCTGGACAAAATATTTCTATTGATAGTGACTCAAATAATGTGGTAACTGCAGTGTTGGTTGAGAAGCCTTCTGAAGAAGATTCGACAATTATTGCAGTTGGGGGTACCTCCGCCGCCGATCATGATGATGATAAAGTAGCTTAGCATTTTTAAAGGATTTGTATATTTAATATATTTGCTTAATAAAACCTAACTAGTTTAGATAGCAGTGGGGCCCCATTTTATGATTTGCCCCAGGGTCCTTGGTTACCTAGCTACGCCACTGGTTCTGAGGGTTGAACCCCCCGACAAGTAGAAAAAATAATAAAGCTTGTAATTTATATAAAATATATTATATGGAATGAAAAAGAAAATGCATTCGTATGTAGTATATGGCATTATTAATTCCAGTAGTTTGAGCACCGAAATTTTAATGTGTAAACATACAAGGTGTTTCGTATAACTCCTGCCAAATTGAGGGGGCGATAGATTTCACCTACTCAAACAACAAATTGTATGGAGACGAGACGTGCCCTACGACATGGTGCAATAAAAAAATTATGTCATTTCACATACTATATATGTAACGTGTCCACCTCCACAACATGGAGTAATAAAAAAATGTTTGTCACGTGTCATGTCGTGTAATATCAGCATTCATATCATCTAACGCACCACGTTGTGTGGAATTCAAAAAATGAAAACATGCATCGGAAAATTTTATTTTGCACCCATTTCCAGGTCTACTAGACCTCTGTGGACCCCTGCGCGACTTTTAAGGGGGGTTCTCGAACATGCTCCACAACATGGTAAAACAAAAACTTTATGTAACGTGTCATGTCATGTGCCACATTGCAAGTTATATCACATGTCACATAACATCAAATGCGATCATGTTGCTGAGTGTTCCCGAAAATCATTTTCTGATTTTTGTATTAAAAGCAAGGATTATTAAAATCGGAAAATGATTTTCATGTTTAAAAATAAAATATGATATGATAAAATTAATATTTTATATTTGATTTTTTTTATAATTCACAACCGTTACGGTCCCTACTAAAAATGCCACACATTCCGAAATAAAAATAGTATACCAGGATAAAATGTCTATGATGTAAAAAGTTGATGAAGTAATTCAACACATTCAAGCTACTCTTTCAACGAAACAATGGGAATGTTAAGTTCAACGAAATGATATGTTACCCTACAAAAACAAGTTTGCATAAAAGAAATATAAACAACTTCCAGAAAATAATTTATTTTCTTCATAATGTATTAGGCCCCCTTGATTTAAATCTGTGTGGTAGGTATGTTCTACGTACATTTGGAGAAAAGTTGCAAAGTTAAATTAATTAAAAACTTGTCAGACACTTTTATTTTATGATTTCATTCCGCGGCTCTCTCTCGCTCTCTTTATTTATAAAAGTTTATAAAAATGTTGATATTACGAAAGCGAAAAGTGTACTTAATCAATATATATATAATTCAACTGTATATAGCGTAATTCCAACGAGTCCATAATTTCAAACATAAGGATTGTTAAATTAAAAGCTGCAAATGTGTGTTTTCTCCACCAACTTGTAATAAGAGAAACAACCTCTCAAATCTCTATATATTTGAAAATCTCGTTAATGAATAGATACAAATATGGTTGCCGTCTGCGTATAAATTCCAGTCGTTTGGTTAAAAAATCATCGACATCAAGCACACGGAATTTTTTGTTGGTATGTACATATTTTCTTTTATAATTATTTTGCGTAAACATTTTAATCCATAATAATTACGCTAGCAATTTCAAAGTAAGACAATCTTCTCAAAATCAACCAAACTACGCACGGACGTTTTTTAAGGTTCTATTATTTTATATAATAGGGATATAACATATTCTACACTCTAACGTATTGATATTTTCGTTCCGAGTCTCGAATGTGGCATCCCGAATATTTTTCTTTGTAATGTTTTGATTTTCCACCCTCCGATGAAGCTCTATGGGGGCCCTTCAATTTTTACGTATATTAAGTATTGCTTAAAATTCGTAACAACAATTTAATCTTATTTCCGATAGGTTCGTAGGGCAGAATATTAATAAATTTTACGTCGTATTGTAAAATTTACGCCGCAGAATTCATCTATCATAGTGTAAGTGTAATAGAATAAATATTGGCGCTTTCATATACGTACATATCAAACATATCACTTTGACTGCGCAAAAATTTTTAATATAACATTAAAAGCACAATATCCTGGCTACGCCCATGCGCTCGAGTGAAAATATTTAGGGTGATTTTTAGCCATTTCTAATTAAGAGAGGCTCTTAAAGGAATACGTTACTATTAATGAGATCCCGACTTTAGTAAGAATTTTAATTATTGATTTCTCTTATTGAACTCAAATCGTCCGCGGATCATTAATTTGTTGTTAGTAACGAAGCCATAACTTGGTGCTGATTAGCAGAATACCAAACTATCATAATTGGCACTAATTAGTGCAATATTGTAATACCTCTGTGATAATTTTCACCATGCATTCAACTTGGCTAATTCCTATTCCACCAAAAGCACTTACCTATCTGAAGAGCACGCCTTAATGAGTTCATGATTCCAAGGCAACGATATCCTGCTCAGCTAGTGCATCATCCTCAAATTTAGAGAATCTTGTGGCCTCATAGTAGAATATAATAGAGAAATAATAATTGGAGATATCCCAGAATGCATCATGATATAATATGTAGTTTGAAGTTATATGTGCTTAAGCTCTGCGAGCTGTGTAGATATATGACGGATGTTACGTCTGTTCATTCTAGGTGAATTCATATTCATATGTTGATACTTCCCTTCTGATTTAACCCTAGATGGATAATCATATTTTTTCTACATGGAGGATTTTCATTAGTTGATTCGACTAACAGCAGCTATTTATTATCCTCATTAATTATACATGTATGTAATTATTGATTGTTATACATCTTTTGTAACTACATTACCTATTTAGCGGAATATAAACGAAAAATGTATTTTATGCTAAACATTACAAAAGTAAGTCATATTCTACTTTTACTGAAATTATAATGAACAGTCTAAAAAATCTTTCATATGGGAAACAATCGATCTCTACCACTGCGGGTACAGTTACATGCAAATATGAAATAAATGTTCTGAAATTCCTTAAAATCCACTTTTCTTTCAACTTTTCTCCAAAGTTATTGTAACTAATGCACATGGTTTTATTTTTATTGAAGTGCCCATCTAAAGAGGTCCAATGCGTCCAGGTAGAGAGAGGATATACAAATTTATACGTAGAAAACCTTTTGAGGAATTTTAAGAAAATCTGCATTTTACACCAAATTTAACTTAAATTAACCCTAATATGCTTTTTTTTTAAATTACAAATATGTACTCAATACTCTTTCAATTTTCGTAAGGTGACTTCATGAAATTGAATCACCTGCTTAGCAATTCGTTTCTTGACTTCATCTCCGTTGATCCCCAGCTCTCTGTCACGGATGCCCTTGAAGTCTTCTATATCGAATTATTTGTTTACTTAATCCAATCCGTTCCCTTCCAAACACGGGAAAATAACTCCTGACATTTTCATTGTATGACAAAGAACTAAGATCTCTACAGAAGAAACAAATTATGGCAAGCCTATTTCTTGTCCCGATCTGATACAGAATATTCCTCTCATCTCGCAGCCTTTACCATGTTTTCAGAACGCAGCAAATCTCTTCCATGACTGCCTCATTCTTATGCAATTTGACCTAATTTCTGACCCCAAATGCTTCTACAAATTCAATAATATGTACATACATATGTATACAAAGAAAATCCAGTGGGCACCCTACGATCCTTAAACTTGCAGTTGTTTCTTCAGCTGACCCCAAAATAATCGCCAACTCCTTTCCCAGTTATTTGAGTCCATTCTTCTGTGTTCATTGCTCTGAACCTGATTTTACTTTCACTTTATGCAAATCCGCCCTCAAACCGTCATGACTTCGATTATGAATCCATGCGGGCCGCTTCTTCAATTAGCGCACTTGATGATAACATTAGCCCCGGCTCTGATGGGATTCCAGCCATCATTAGCTGCATTCCATTGGGCTGTGTTTATATTTATATAATATATAACATATTTGGGTAAAGAGAGGGAGCGAAACCCCCGAGCACTCAGACTACATCGAGTCCATTGTACTCCACCCCCGCGATAGCCAAACTTCTTCGTTGTTCTGATGAACTGATAACCTCGGACAGGTGTCGAGGACAGATATCCTCCATCCTCATTACGTCAGCACCGAATACAATGCGCCGCGCTTAAGAAAACACGGGACAATCGCAGAGAAAGTGTTCTGCGCAGTCTTCATCCTCCCCGACGACGCGCATATCGGGTCATTGACGTTTCCCAGGGCATGCAGGCGTTTGCCACATGTATTATGCCCTGTTACAGTCCCACAAGATTCCTACATTCTTTCCTGATCAATTTAAGCAGAGTTTCTGCAGTGCACTTATTGGGAAGTTCTATAAAAAGTGTGGTGTTTCTGCAGGTTTGCAACTCGGACCGGATTGTCTGAATGTGCCGACTTATCCTGTTTGTCAATATTGCAGAATTCACACGAATCTATGTTTCCGGTCCGAAGGAGCTGCATCTCGCGCCTTCCTTTGCTAGGCTATCGGAGTTTTCGTTACCATCGATGCCTTGATGACTAGGAACTCATATACGAGAGACTACATTGCAGCCAGCTACCGACTGCAGTCGTATCTTACATTCCAAGACAATTAATATTTCGGAGTTCCGCGAGCGCAGCTTTGCTGTCGCAGCATATACCAATTCGCTTGGAAAACCGACGCGAGTAGAGTTTCCGAGAGGATACGAGAATTTGATCTCGTTGCTCAAACATCATCCAGCCAAACACCAGGTTTTCGAGCCGTCTAGTCTGTATAGAAGACATTGGAAACATTTTCCAGTAAAAGTAGAGTTTTCCCAGTCCTCTGCGTATAGTACTCAGTAGTAGTTACCGAAAGGATCGCAAGTTTGCTTTTTCAGGAGTAAAACATTACCATGAAATTTTAACATTTCTATATTCTTGGCTACGTTGTCCTTTATTACGTATATTTAAGAGTTTAAATAACATAACTTGCTTCTTTCGAGACATGAACAAATACATATATTGTGCAATTTTTCAGAAGTTTCACGCCAAACATTATGTTTTTGCATTTAATCCTTTGCGCTCCACCTATCAGGCTGTCTGACATATCAAATAAAGACATCAACAATATTGTAGATTTTGAATTTTTATTACCATTACCCATCATCACCCCAAGTATCCATTTTGTCCGTCGATATTTTCTGCTTCTACACAGAAAGACAAATTAGAAATATCAACCACTTTTTCAGCCATATAAATTAAATTTGCATAGAACTACAATAGTTGGATAACCATCTATAAAACTAGTTGGTTTCCAAACTATTTGAGTTGTATCGACTAAATTAATTAGAGAACTAGGTAATTAAACATAAGAATTGATGTATGATTTGGATAGAACTCTGTCCGTCTATTTAAACCCTGAAAGAAAAAATGTTCCATCACGTAAGATTTTCAAGAAAATTAGAGTTAAAAAGTGAAAAATTGAATAATAAACCATTTTTCCATATTAAAACAAAAATTAATCAAGTATCGTACAAAGTCTACACATGCCTTAAATGAGAGCTTGAATAATCAACTATTGTCAAAAATTGCAATAGGCCCAAGAGCTTTAAGAAATTTTTCTAAATCTTGAATTTTCCTCAACATATGGGTTTCCCTTGCAGGGAATATGGAAAGTTACTATTCATTTGGCGCATGTATATGAAAACATGTTTTACTAAAGAAATGTGTGGAGCTTTTAGGTTTACTATATTTTATAGTCATGATTTAGGGTTTGTCCTATTATTTGAGCTATACATTAAATTTATGGAAGAACTTAAAATTTTTTATTGTATTAAGGAAAATCACCAAAATTTTCACCGGATATTTTCACTTTTTGACACCGTTTTTCTCAAAAATTTTAGCTAATGAAACGTTTTCGTTTTCAGATTCGTAATCTATAGGAAAATACATCGATGTCACCTATTTGTATTTCATTGGCAATATCCTTGTCGACCAGTGGAATCAACGAAAATATTAGTTGATATTTCTAATCTTTTCTTTCAGTGTAGAATCGCAAATTTTACTTTGTAAACTGAATCCTTGATTATGCCAGTCTAGTGTGGTCTCCCACACAGTTAACGCACATCCACAGAATTGAATATTCGCTCTACGTGATTTCCGTTGGTCAGACAACAAGAATTTGCCTTCTTATGAGAATCGACTGAAATTATTCGACTTAGAACCGTTAAGTAAGCAACGTGACTCTGCCGACACTATTTTTATTCATCAGCTCCTATTCGGTGCCATCGACTGCCCCTCTTTGCAACTGATATCCCTACACACCAATCTCTGCCGTCTTAGATCAGTACCCCTCTACTGTCTTTCACATCACCGCACCAATTGTGGTTTCTCCGAACCAATTTCCATGATGATCCACAAAGCCGACTTCACACCATCGTTCGTCTTTTACCTAACCAAGTCATCCCATAAGAAAGTCTTGAACACGAATGTAACTCAGAATTTTACTCTAACCGAATCAATCTGCTCAATTAAATGTAAACACATGAAAAACAGGAAACATTTCAGAAAGTACTGAAAAACAAATCAGTTTTTTGGATCCTCACATGTGATTATGTCCACACATAGATATGTAGATTGACCAGATTTATTTGCTAATTATTGTTTTGTTTCCCTAAGGATAAGACTGGGCAGCTTAAGCACTTAACTAAGCAGAATTGATTGCAATTGAATATTTGCCTTTACCGGTTCTAGAATGTGCTGGGTTAGTGATTTGCTACAATTATCTACTATTTATTTAACACCTTATTTGCATATATTAAAAAGTTTTGTTTTATTAATAAGACTTCTGGCAGTCCTTGGTGTGGCCCGAGAGATGGTGGAAATATTTTTACGCTTCAAGCTCCTGAAATCCGTAATCCAATGTAAACCAATGGGAATTAGCCATTTTTTGCATTATAGATGAACCTACAATGAGTAATTTGTAGAATGGTCAGCTTATGCTTTGCTGCCTTCGAATACCTGCAGGAATATTTAATTGCAATCGCAAGTTGCAACGGTAGTAGGTATTGCCATGGTATTCCAAATTATGAAAAATTTTGTACCATGAAAATCTCTAAAACTTTTTCATCCTGGCCTACGCTAACTCCCATTTCAGCTCGCTGGAAACAAAAGTCCTTTGAAATTCAACGCTTTTTTGTGCCTTTCCGTGCTTGCTTTCCGTGATGCGGGCTGCTCTTTCTGCTAAACCGTACAAAAATGTGAAATAGTTCTTCTACGCAAAGTAGGACATCCATAATAGTGATAAGTTCATTCAAATTGGTTGCGTATTAGTTATTTACTTGAATATGCAGCATAAAGGCAAAACTAAAAGTAGAAGTTGTGGCAAAAAATATCTATTAATAATACTTGTTTAGAAGCGAACAGCGACTAGTTTGTACAACACTAGTTGATATTGATGAAAATCACGAACTCATTACCCTGAAACAAAGTAAATACGAAATCAATCTAAAGTGATATCGCATTCAGCCCTGGAAAATATGCAAATTGAAAGCGCAACCTGATTCTCTTTCACCAGAAGGCAAATATTGATTCTCGGTTATTGCTTGCGTGGCTGAAGCCTCTATTGCGCGCTAATTGAATATCTTATGATCGATAAGCACCGGCAAATCGTTCGCATAAATTTGTAATGTTCTCGTGCATATTGGCATCCTCTGTAAACTGTCATTCATTCGTTCAGTTTTAATGCAGGGCCCATCATGTCTTTCAACTCAAGTGGAGCCAGTACCAGCTGCCAACCAATAGTCCAACCCTATGAATTCCTCGCTAACTGAAAACCCAGTGATTTTGCTGTAAGTTTTCTAGATAGTTTCCCATTCCCCGCCATTCTGCAGCGTCCCCGAAACCAGGATCTTCCGCAGAATCTGCACGAAATTACTTAATCCCTCTGTCTCCAGATATCATAATTACATAATTTCAGGCGGTCTCTTTGGCTGCCACAATTCTCGGCTTGGTTCGTCCTGATTTTCTTTCGGCTTGTACATTTCCCCCGGGATTAACTTCTGACAGCCGCTGTGCCGCAACTGTAACGTCCAATTTGGGAGCTCCGGGCCAAACTTACAACCCAGCAGGAGTCGTGCCGGTAGAGAATAAACCATTCCGGGTATTTAGGGTAATTCCCGGGTTGTGTATCGTGGCAGCTATTGCACCAGTTGCGATTTAGCTGGGTTTTAAAAACAGTTGAGAGGGCTCTGTCTTGAGGTGTTGATTGTACGGCACTGCGCTTTTCAGATATATTTATTACACAATTACTAAACCCTAGTTTGCACTCCGTTCAGAAATTATGCTCCTCCCATTTCTAGTGGGTTGTGAGGATGTGGCCGTTTTTTACCCCACCCGAGGCTACGTTGATACACTATCTGAGCTGAAAGTTATTTCGGTGGTGTAGAAATGGAAGCACTATTGAAATTCGAAGAGGCGTTTAAAGCATGAGGTCAACGGGGAAGGGTAGGTGCCAACAAAACTACCTATCCAGAATAATTTTCATTTAAATACCAAGAACCACTGCCGTTGTCTTGCATATGGCAGAAGTGAACTCCTCCGACTACCCTACGGAAAATAATTTACCAATTTCAGCTCATTTGATGCCCAGTGAGGCGTGGCTGTGGTAGTAAGATGTACATGTCTGATAAAATCCCTCCCAGGGGATACCATAGAGTTCTACTTTCCTTTTACACAAATTCGAAATCTCCCCGAGATTTGAATCATTTAATTAAACGATGGTTTAACGTCATGTTTCCAACTCTGGAAAATATTCAGATTTTTTATGTCACTGCCTTCGATTAAATCCGCGCTCATAAAGCGGAGCTCTTTAAGGAGCTACTAAGGCGGAATACAAATTCCATTACCAAATAAATTGCTCCCATTTGTACGGAAAATTCTGCGCGGTAGAGGTTTTCGTCGACGGTTTCCCCTGCTTAGTTATCACCTTTCGTTCCAAGGTGTTGCCGAAGACGCGGAATAATTCATTTTACTTTCCTGCTGGTGCCCCCAAGTGAAGCAGTAAACTGCTTTATTTTAAGTATAAAACATTTGGACTGGTCGGCATTTCATTCGGCAGGAATCAGTAGAATGGAATTAAATATCGTAAATTTGATAATATGTGCTTCAATGAAATCAAAACAAATGAGATTAAAAGCCCCCATGGAAGCCGACTTTACATTACGTTTTCTGCCCTCGGGCTTTCCTTCTGCACGTCAGACATACATCAATTGTCCTTGAAAATTATGTAAGGGAGCTGCTGCCTACACAGGTACATAGGTTAAATGTCTGCGTCAAGCAGATTCAATTAAAACGATTATTCGATGAGCCACGTCGAACTGCAGATTGCCGAGATTTCAATTCTGCTCATGGGATATATTTCGAGACAATACCGTAACGAGTAGGGTGCAAGTGATCCTACCTTAGGGGAGATAGAACTTGTCAAGGGCATTGTAGCGTGTACGAGCTTACTTACTTCAAACCCTCAATGGGAGTGAAATCAAAGGGCACTGAATAAATTGTTGAGTTGAGCAAACCTGGGTCATGTATATCATATATTTCAATGTGTTTAGGCAAATCTCAGCGTACAAAATGTCAAATCTTAAAACGTATGTGGCAGGGTGGACTCAGGGAAGAAATAATAGTGTCTGTAATACTTGTGTTAGCGCATAAAGATAAGCTCCTTTTAATATAACTATCCGATTACAATCATCAAATCATGTTTTCGTGGAATCAACTAATACCGCGTTCAAGTTTAATTAATAAATTGTCGCCATAGCTGTCCAATTCTTGCTGATGTGTACACACGTATAGATATATGGAAAAGGCAAGTAGAGCCGAAACAATAATGAACACTGCTACTTCAGTATTGTCGCGCAATAATGCATCAGTACCATTAGTGTCACTAGCATTCATCAGTGTGATTAGTATCATTAGAAGTACTTGTTGTAGTACAAGATGGAATGAGGAGTTGCGGAGCCGGTGGACAGCCTAGATTATTCCCCAGCTGGACACCTGGCTAAACTGTCATCATGTAATATATACACATATCAAAAAATGCTAAGCAACACGGGGTTTTTCCGTTGCCATTTCCTGGAATAATTACCGATTATTTTCATTTTTCAACTGCAGATAGGCAGGTATAGGCATCGTATGGTCAACCCATTTCAGGCAGATTTGCAAAAGTAGGGGGGTTATTAAGGGTTGTTGACCTAGACCGATGAGTATGTTGTTCACGTGGACTCCCTGAAGCACATTGTCGCTGCCACAATCGGCAAATTAGACTTCAATCGACGTTAAAACTTCTTGCTATGTCAGCTTGTGTTATACCACTTTAAAGCATTCCTACGGCTAAATGAATTTCGCTAGAGGTGAGATGGCGACGCGTACGACCCGGTTTCTTATCTTACTGAACCATTCAGAACTTTAAAACTACTGGTTACTGAATAATAAGAAGTATCACTGTACACAACTTGCACAGGATTTAAAGAAAAACTTAACTTACTATTTATTTAATTAACCCCACTACTTTTTGCGAATCTACCTGAAACGGGTTGACCATACGATGCGTATACCTTTTGCCTATCTGCAGTTGAAAAATGAAAATGATCGGTAATTATTCCAGGAAATGGCAACGGAAAAACCCCGTGTTGCTTAGCATTTTTTGATGTGTGTATATATGTTATAATAATAATAATAATAATAAATACTGAGCACGGGGCACGGTCCCGCATAGGGAAGTTGCCGAACCCGTGCTGCGTATACTGCGATTCTCCATCGGACTGCACTCTCCGAACATTTGTTGAATGTGAAAGATGAGGGGCGGAGAGGAGGAGAGGAGACAGAGGAGGTGTTTGGCAGCATGACTCCGGATAACATAGTCGTGGTTATGCTGCAGGGAGAGAGCAGCTGGCGTATGATCGCCCTATTTGTGAAGGAGATCCTCATGTGTTAATACTCCGCAAAATCTTTTCTACATATAAATTTGTATATCCTTTCACTACCTAAACGTGTTGTACCTATTTGGAAAGGCAATAAGATGGGTAATTCAGTGAAAACCAAAAAGAGAGATATTAATTGAATGAATGTCGGAGAAAAATTGGGAAAGACGTGAAGTTAAGGGGGCAGATACCTTTAGAACGGGTGAAATCAGTCAATTTTAATGAATTTTTTCAAGGTGATACAATAATTGGATCATTTATTACTTTTGACATATTGTTAATACATTATTAAAGTGTACAAAAACATGAGTTTTTTTTTTCTTACAAAATGGCGGCTCTGCAGAATATTTCCTCAAGCGTCTCCCGCGGGTCATCGGAAACTGCTGATGCTGTCATAATGCTTCTATTTATCGGAAATAAAAAAGTTTTTTTTGTCCATTACTAGCATATTAAAAGGAAGGATAAACTTATAAAATGATAAAAAGGTCAAAAATTAATTTTTATATCGGCTGTTTAATCAAAGGTCCAGATTTTTGGCTATTTTTCAACAGTTTTGACCCCAAAAAAAATTATTTATTAACCCGATATCTTTAAACTTTTAGGTACATCCTTCCGATAGCACTATAAAGAGAAACCTGTGAATATTTCAGCCTAATCGGTCAATAACTTTTTCAGTTACAGAGCTAGCAGTTTTTGAAAACACAGTTTCTAGATAATCGCGTTCAAAGTTTGCATTGAAACTTTCGTTGGCATTCTGAGTATGGCCACCTAAGCATCTTTCCAGTAAATATTTTCTGGAAAAATCTTCGTAAATTGGTAGAATATGTTGTTTTATATCGTCGCCAAGTAAGAGAGTAAATTATGAGACAAAAGAATACACAAACGTGCTGTAAAAAGGCATTGCTCCGACCCAAGCTCTCCGACTACCTGGTTAATGACGGTATGCGGGCTCTGACATTTTTCCCAATAACTCCATTTATATTCAATATTTCGATTTGTCTTTTTGACAGTACATATATTGTTAACATCAAGGCGCCCGGTCGGGCGCCGTGTTGATAGAAAAAAAAAAAAAAATATTATATTTTCGAATTATGTAAAAAAAAAAATTCGATTTTCTGAAAATTCTAAAGGTATCTACCCCCGGAAATTTGAGAGCATTTTTTTACTTTCGCAAATAACTATGGCTCCAGTGGTAGAGGTAAAAAAATATTGGTAGTATTTTCGGAAAGCACATTAAGATAGTAGTTGGCGTCAGTATGATGTCGCTACGTTAATGATTAAATTTTTGAAGCATATTGAAAATCGTGGTCAATCTATCTGGCCGAAAAGGGTATATGTATACATTCCATTTCAATATTTGCAACTTACAAATAAATGACTAATGTTCCGCGCAATATATAAAAACTCCCGTTTCTGTAAAATGAAAAAAATTATAAAAATATAATTAAAAATAACTTTGTTTAGAAAATCCTGCTATTACATTTTGTCGGTAAAAAAATTCCGGCAAAAAATTATATACGTATGTTTAAGGAGGTAATTATTCAAAACTAAACACAATAGAAAATTGGAATAATCACGCATTTATGAGTATGAATTGTAATTTCACCCTTAAACTTTACGTTTATGGGCAACATGTGTAAAATATGCAATTAGCCACCTGTACTTGGACTGTATGTGCAAATAATTACGTAGGCATACAACCGCTAATATGCAATTAGTGCATATAGGCACTAAACACTCCCTGTAACAATACCCTCCGGCGAGAGGCATTAGTAATTTCATGTATTCTAAAAATGTTTTAAATACAAATAACCGCAACACAGGCATACGGCAATAAATTTAATTTTTCCGAAACAAACAGCAAATTTTCCATGGTGAAGGGTTCCTGTGGGCTCTCGTAAATCACTTTGTGATATTTATGCGGACAGCTAAGAATTTAGTTTTTGGCGAGGCGAAGCTTGAATTCACCGCAACAATTTGCCCCTTGGCACAAACGAACATTCCGAAAATCCAAGAAATAAACTTTAAAACGCTGCTGATTTATGGGCCCTCTTTAATAGAGCTTAGGTTTATGGTGTCGATTAAGCCCATCACTGCGCATTAGGCCAATTATTTCAGGACCTTTCGTCTGAACGAGCCATCCATAATTTCCTTCATTAGATGCCAGCTCTCTGCGGATTAATCAATCACTTTGTGTTTACGGTAAGAAGGGATAACTGCTGGGTCACATGTTGAATAGCAACTAGTACACGACAGCAATCGGAAATAGTTTACGGAGCTGAGTACGTAAATTCCTTCAAGCATACAGGACACTCCCAAGGGTATTCGCTGAGGCTCAATCATATATCCGTTTTGGTTTTAGGCCCAGCGCGAGCTTTACATTGGAATTTATTTTTGTGTCATGTTGGGGGGTGGTATGTATTTTATTTAGTCAAGATTACTGGTAAGCTCTTGACAATGTGGCAGTAAGCCTCAATTTTCAACAATTCTTGTATTACTGGCAAATGTAAATATCGATTATCACTTTCAACAGCGATTCAGATGGAACGATGTGAATAAACGCAAAGCTTTTTTACTGCCATTAATATTTTACGCTCCATTGCACGTTAATTGGTCATTCTGTGGGTTTTGTAAATGCACTTAAAATATCAGCGAAATATGCTTGAAAACGATTTATCCGGACTTGCTTAAAAAAAGGGAAATTGCCATTCAATTTATTAATTCGAAATCGAAAAACCTTTTTTATATTCTTAAATTACATTGGACGGAATATATCACAGAACATTTTAATAAAAAAAATCCAGATCCCAGAGATAAAATTGAAATATGATGTATGAGTTAAATATTGGGGTCAATTGCTATGAAAATATTTTCAATACAACACACGCTACTTGGCACAACCGAATTAGCCTGAGACCTATGATTTTAAACATACCTATTAAATCAAATAAATCATAGTTTTCCTTTTTATATATTTTAATTAATTTACTAGTATGCAAAAAAATGAGCTTTCACTGAAAAAAAGGATTAGCAATAGGTATCAACTAAAATAATAGTTGATATTGTTAGTCTTTTGTGACCCTACCGTGAAGTTGAATTATTTTGGTCCACCATTTCAAATTTGCAAATTTCGATAACAGATTCGAAACTAAGATCCTCCAATACCCCTTACCGTTGAAGTTTAAGAACATTAGTGCTATTTTGGGTGCGCCTTCTTAAATTTTGATAAGTTTGAAATCCGTATCCCCTTATGCTCTTTTTTGTTAATTTTCAGTAAAATTTCTTAAAATTGAGGAATTTCGGTCGCCATATTGGATCCACTATTTTCAATTTGGAAATTTTGATGACAGATTCGAAATCAGCGACCATGAAAGCCCCAAAATATTGAATAGATTTAAATTTTCCTTTTACAAAATATTTAACTGACTGAAAACCTCCCTTGTAAAAAAAAATATTTTATAGAGGGGGAGCAAAGAAATGTTTTTAATTCTGCTTCTTTATTTTATAACTAAATGCAATTACACAAGGAAGTAAAGGTCAAACAACAACGACATTGATCACATATTTTACTTGTACTACCGTCCCTTTTCACAAATTGAAGCATTAAAGTATTGAAACAGATCTAATTTAATCCCATTTAATTTAATGTGCGGTCGTTCGGGGTAAAAGGACGCACTTATGCTTTCTTTGGTTCATTAAACCGAAACTACCATGATATCACATTTATATATTATATATTATAAAAAAGTGGAAACTGACACATTAGATTTATATTTGGTGAAATTTATATTATTAAATAATAAGAACAGATAAACCCAAATTTTTAGGAAGTGACGTTCAAATGTTACAAAGTTATATTTTCTTCCGGATAAAATCTCTCTAAACACCAATTTAGTTCGGTTATCTCGTTTTAAATATTCAATAATGCATATTCACACCTGATCCGTTAACACACCATGTGTGAACAAGCAATATGAGTGCCATGTTTGCTTGCAAATCGCTTTAAATCTTCAGAAGAACGAACGTTTATATGACGTCTAGCTGGTTGTCCAACTAAGAAAATGCATCTGCTATTGCTAAACTTTCGTTCATTCAGCATCAGGCTTATTTTATTAGCATGGTAAATTTTACTTTTAGTGAAAGAAGCTTTTCGTTAATTTTCTGTATATCATATTTTCATGCTATTATGTCGATAAATTTTGGCCAACAATAACATGCAGCTGTTGAATTTTGATGTTATAAAAGGTGTTTGAAGACGCTTGTTTAGATTTATTGAAGCAACTTCATCTTTCAAAAATCAGACTGAACTTTTGTTTCATAACAAACATTAACATTTGATTACACTGATCAACCAATCTTTCTATAAACATCTTTTAAATCCGTCAAGTGGCACTTCAAATATTGAACATCAGTTAAAGCCATATTGGACTAGGTACATTAGATTGATTAAAAAAATGTCTATGAGTGTCCACTGAAAATGCACTCTAGAATAGGAACAATAATTTTAAGCGATGAATCATCGGAATCTGTGGATTTAGAGGTCGCTTCCAAAAACCTTTTATATATTTACACCAAATACATGAGAATGTTGCCATAATGAAAAATTTACTATATTCAATCTATTTTAAGGGGGCTTTCCCATTTTTTCGTTGAAAAAATAAATTTTTTTTTTGGGAATTTATTTTGAATAAACGGATTGTAATAATTTTTTTTATTTATTGTATAAAAAAATCATTAAGGAAAGGAAAAACATTTTCTTATAATTACAATAAAAAACCAAATGAAGGCCGTTGAGTCTCTTCCCTTTTAAGCCTCTTGTGGCGGCCTAAGTGTAGGTTTTCTGCTACATAGCACATGTAGCATTTTTACAAAGTATAGGGTTATAGTTGTCGCCTACCGTAAGGGGGTTTTTTACATTTTACTTTTATGCGATTTAGCGCAACTTTGAGAAAAAAATAAAGATTTTCACTCTATTTTCCCAGCTTTAAATTGTTATCAAAAATAGAATTTTTGTAATATCAAAAATTCCTATAATGTGCGATAGTGACATCAATTGTGAACATTTCAAAAGAATCATTAAAATCGGTTCCAGTTCCGGAAAATCTGTAGTTAGTTTGCAAAAACATACATAATTTAGAGAAAAACACTTTTAATGTTTCTGCCCGACACTTTCCAGGGCATGCACGTCGTCACTAATTCGGCTGTAACTTGAAAACTATTGTGTTTTTCAGCACAAAATTTGGACAATATATATGTATATGTATGTACTCTGAGACTGCAATGTATCGATTTCTATAAAAAAATTGATTTTTTGAAACCGAAAAACGGGAAAGATGTATAGCTGCTATGCGACCCTTTTCATAGGCCTTGCGTGCCCTCACTAATTCGGCTGTAGCTAACTTTAAAACTGCTGTTTTTTTTCAGCATAAAATTCGGAGACAATGGGAGCTATTGTCGAATCCGCCGTATTTGAAATTTATCGGATTGTATAAAATTCACAAGCAGGTTGGAACGTTTAGGAAATTCCGTAATGTCGTGCAATTTGATATATCTAGTTCACTTGTGAATTTCCTATGATCCGACGGATTTGAAATCTGGTAGATTCAGCAATAGCCTCCAATAATTGTAAGACTTCAATTTATATAAAAAAACGATGTTTTGAAACATGAAAACGGAAAAGTCCCCTTAATGGAATCGGACAAAGCTTTACTAAAATCCTACAAATCAGTAGGAATGGTCCTTTCACGAAATTTAGCATTTTGAAATCAAATTTAACTGGATCTCTATTCCTCGCGGATATAATAAGATTTTATTTCGATAATTTTTTTCGGACGACCCATACTTTTTGTGTCATCGAGTCGTCAAAATATTGAACTCATTTTGATTTTTAGAAATTAAAGCGCCATCTGTCACGAATAGAAACAAATTTTAGGATACAACTGCCGTGATTTTTTGCGTGGAATTGGAATATTCAATCGGAATAGTAATTGCCACTTAAAGTTTCAAAATAATCCCGCACCCACCCCCAGAAGGGTACACGGAGACTAATTTTCACCCCGGAAATAATAAGATTTTATTTCGAAAATTTCTTTTCGTGCGAACTGTACTTTTTGGGTTATTCAGCCGTCTCAAGATAAAAATACATCACGTATAATTGATACACAGGTGGTGGTGCGGAAATTTATTGTGCAATTCATACTTTCTCGACTTAATATTCCTAACAACTGTTTCTGTAGACACTTTTCCGATAACAATTTTGCATAACGATCGTATTTATGTTACAATCAATCAGAAAACAGTATATTCATAAAACACTAATTTTGACCTTAAATCATTCAACTAATAATTCTAATCATCGTACACAATTTTGGAAAGGAGTTCATGCACGTTATCTGTAATATTAAAATAAAGGTAAATGCAAAAACCACTTCGCCGGTGTTTTATTTTTCAGGAGCTCCACCTTCTCTTCACCTAAAATTACTGGATTATAAATAGTAGGTTTAGATTTAATTAATTATTTTTCGCTAAAACACGAAACTGGGTTATGTATTTCTTTTCTATAATAATATTTATGTGTCCATCTAAATCCCACAACATTTTCAGATTTTTAAATTGATGAGTTTAGAAAATAGTACATCGGGAGGATTTGTTGGATTGGATAATCCGGAAAATAAGAGAGAACACACCTTTTACGAGATAGCCGTTTAGGTCTCCCTAGCGCCTATGCGTTCGCCTCACCGCTGCTGTGCCGTCCTCGGATCAGACCTCATGGTCAGCGAAGTGATCTGGACTTACAATTCTCTCTCTCTGAAACACATAGATTGAATTGAGACACGATAGGGAGCTGTGTTAGCAAGATCAAGCGACATCAGGCAACCAAACTGAAAATTTAACGCTCTCTTACGCCCGAGCTGGAAATCTTTCGCTGGATGTCTGAAATAACTGCTACCGGGGCTGAGATGTTTACACAAAAAAAAAAAATTTTATTCAGTTTAATCTCTGCCATGCCAGGATAAGAAAGTTTACGTGTCCTACAATTTTTTTATAATTTAAAATACAAAAATAATAACTGAAGAGATACAGACTTACCTATAACTACTTCAAATTTTATGTTAATGACTTTGAATGGTCCGGAAATATTCTCTTTACTACTGGTCCCCTTACAAGAGATCCGTTTTATTTGATAAGAGCAACCGTGTTTTATAGATTGATAGAAAGATATTTTCGATCATTTAGGGATGCATGTAGTTATTTTTTTACAACTGTGAAAGCTGTCGCCTTCAATTTATAGAATGATAATATCATATAATTCTAAACTCTATATGAACATGAAACCTCACTTTTAAATCGCCTGTAGTGACTCGCAGTTGTAGACGCGGGAGCTTTAACAACCTCTTAAAAATTTTATGCTCCCTGCAGTACTTGCCTTTTATCTTAAACACGTGATAAAGGGGCTAACAACATAATCATCTCATTTCCAGTTCCTATGACTGCAGGAATTGGTGGCGTCCTCAGAACTGCTGCATGTACACACCCATACATCGAGCTCCATGAAACAGGGGCCGGTGTCGCACCGTCATTAATGTCGTTATGTTAAATTAAAAGAAGGAAATGTTCCAGCAGTAAACTTTTCACGATATCAAATAAACACTTGTAGTATTTGGCGTATTCTCTGAGCTGAATTGTGAAAATTACATATCATGGTACTTTTTATTTCAACTGGGACAAGTGATAAACGCAACTTGTGCTCGCTACCCTGTGTCTTGTGCGTATTTATTTATTTTCTTGCAGAACTTCACCCACGAAAACTCGAGGAAAACTCTCAAACAAATAATAAAGTTGGCAATTATTTTACAATAAATCCTGCACCTCCAGCCCTCGCTGCCAGGACAAAATGGCGCCTCTCACCTTCACTGTATTTTGCGTTCATTTGTGGGTTTACGACCCACTATTTCAATGTAGCGCCATGCTGCCCATCTGAATTTATAACCCTTTTCTTTCGAAGAGAAATTCGTCCTACACTAGCCAAGCCTTTTAGGTAGGTAAGTAAATGAGAGTTTCGCTATGTCGTCAACCGGTGCGACAGTCACCAAAAGCATAATTTATAACTTCAAGTGGCTGTCCTTGTTATTTATGAAAAGTTATCCTGCAGTAGTTCACCAAAATTTTAATCAGACCCACCGTCCCTGAAATAACGATTTCTTCCTGGTCATCAGTAACTCACAGTTGTCCTAAATATTTTCAGATACTGGGCCGTCACAAATGTCGACTACATCCATTCGAGGACCAGAGGACGTGTCTTCACGATGATTTTCCTAGTGTGGTTTGCGGCTGTCATTGTATCTTTAGCTCCACAGTTCGGGTGGAAAGATCCCGAATACTTGGAAAGGATAGAACAGCAGCGATGTATGGTGTCGCAAGACGTTGCCTATCAGGTACACACTCTGCATAATTCTCTTACTTAATTGCCTTAGCAGGTTCTCGTCTGTCTTTGCAGGTTTTCGCAACTTGTTGTACATTTTATGTTCCTTTGTTGGTTATATTAATCTTATATTGGAAAATTTATCAAACAGCTAGGAAAAGAATACATAGAAGAAGGCCGCGTCCTATTGACGTGACTGGTAACAATAATCAGGTAAATATTCAAATTTTCCCTACTTTTATATTCACTGCTTGTTTTGGAGTGTTTAAGCATTAAAGTTCAGTAAATTCGGGAGAACGTTTTATGTGAGTTAGGAAAGTTGATTTTGTATGAGGTATATACATAAATAAAATCCCCCCTTCAGTGAAATCGAAAAGATGACATCAACCGATATTTTTAGGTTGACCATGCTTATTTGTATTATAATTATACAGTGTTAGTGATAAACGAGTTATTCCTTTTGGGACGTGATACTGTAGATACCATAATTTGCTTTTTTCACCATTAGATGTTTTTTTTTCTAAAAGTATTTAATTCCAGAGATATTTGAAGTTTAGCAAGTTAATAAAATATACACCAGAAAAACCAATAACATATATTGAAATTTATCTGGATTTATTTCGTGGAAAATTGATTTTTCTAACCTCACATAATGGCACGATATTTGAATGTAAAACATCTGGAATCTATATGTATGCAGGGTGTTTCATCTATGGGGAATAAAAATGAATGTTGTGTTAGATCTCACCTAACCAAACAAAAATCGTATGCCAAAGAGGGCAATCCTAACCGTTTAGTAGTTACAGGGTGATTAATAAATTCGGGGTGCACATTGTAATTTTTTTTTTTTTTTTTTTATTTTGATACAATTAACGCAGCGACATGCGTTATACCACTACAGGTACAGTTAAGTGAAAAAAGGCTCTAAAATTTCCTTAAATTCACGTTTTCTTTCCTCCGAAATTTATGTGCCTTATCAACACACCTGTTTTTTTTATTTAATTGCCAATCCTGTTTACTTCGAAAGAGGTACAACATAGACATGTAGAGAGAGATTATAAAAAATTAAACCTAAAAATAACTTTTGCGAAATATTAAAAATCGAAATTACAAAAAAAGAAAATCATATTGAACATTTGCAACGTGCTCTTAATAACTGTAATAAGTTTTTGATTTGAGAAAAAACATTTTAGGGTTAATTTAAATTAAAATTGGTGTAAAATTTAGATTTTTTTTAATTCCGCAAACAGTTTTTATGTATAAATGTTTATATCCTCTCTCCCTCTTCTTGGACGCGTTGTACCTCCTCAAAAAGGCAATTAAAAAGAAGTGCACTAATTACATGAATTTCAGGAAAAATTGGGAGAAACGTGAATTTTAGGAAATTTTAGAGAATTCTTTCATTTCGGAAGTAATTGCATTATAGTATATTGTGCAACAAGTGCGTTTAGCTGCAGCGTAAGCAATCGGCTACGCACCGCCCGAGTTGCACATTCTATTTTTCCGCACTAGTGAGGCATGCGAACGTCGGAAGAGGGGGGTCGAGGAAAGGGCGCGAAAAGGGAAAGGGGGTGTGGGGGGCAGAGCCCCCCACAACAGAAATAATAATAATTTAAGCAATAATTACAACAAGACTATCGGTTGTAACGAGTTTTGCTTAGTGAAAATAAAGAAATATTGCAGCAAAGTAATGAGGAAGGTTCTGCGTGCATATTTCAAGAATGTTGCTGATTACCTGGAAATTGTTGAGGACAAAAATTTCAATCCTAAACACTTATAAAAAGGACCATTGGCAATAAAGATTTTGTCGTAACGAAACCTTTACGCTACTGCAAGTGCAAGCGAGAAATATTTCTGCATCTCCTCATTGCTCCTGCAAGCGCAAGTGAGAAATGCATACTCCTGTTGTGAAAAATTACTTGTGCGGCACACAGGGATCTCCGTATCTCTTGTCTTGGGTACCCTTATCCCTCATACGTGCGGAAATAGTATATTACGATACAAGGGCGGTAAGTAGCCGCCTCGCTTCGCTCGTGCGTCTAACACCGCCATCGTGGGCAATCGGCTACTTACCGTACCGTGGTTAATTGATGATTTACCGCATGGAAACCCGTGCGGTAAGGTACCACTTACCCCGCACGTGTGCTGAAAAGTAATTGGTGGCACTTTTGGAAAGAAAAATAAAATAGTAGTTGTTTGGCATTAATGCGCTGCGTTAATTAGATCAAAAGATAAAAATAAAATTATAATGTGCATCCCGAATTTATTAATCACTGTGTAACTCTCAAGCGGTTGATATAAGGAGGCATACCATACCATACTTAGTTTCCTTAGGTGAGGTCTATCCCTCCATTCATATAAACGTTAAACCCACTCATTCATCACGACACCTTAGATATCATAAAGTCAACAAATTTGAAATTTAGAAAAGTTTGGTTGTTTATACGACGTAGACATCGGTTAAAAAGGGATTTTTGGAAATTAAAATAAGAAGAAATAAGGGATGAAAGTTTGAATGGGAGTTCCACCCGTTAGTGATATCATAACTCGAAAACCACAGATGTGATTCTAATGATTTTTTTTAGTTTAAAGATATGTCCTTTGGACAGGTTTTAGGCTATAAGTAATTGTGAGGTTTTAAAATGGCGGATCCAATATGGCGACCGAAAATTCCCAACTTTACAAAATTACTATGAAAACGGATTCTTTTATATCTTGGAGGTCGCTGATATCGAATCTACTATCGAAATTTGAAAATTAAATATGGCGACCAAAAATTGTCACCTTGAATGGTCGTTGATTTTAAATCTGCTGTCGATATTTCGAAGTTCAAGATAGAGGGCAAAAGTTCCCAACGTAAATGAATTTTCATGAAATTGGGTTCTTAGAGTCTGTGATTTCAAAATTACTGCCTTTTTCTAGGCTCATACGTTTATTTATACGATATCAATGGAGCATGATTTGGACTTCTCACTTTCAATTTCAATTTTAAAAATTTAAAAATATGTTTCTTATATTTTGTGCAAATGTGTACGTCATAATACTAATTGGACACATACATCGTAACTTAGACAATTTTTCGCACCAGCAGCGTCTCCATATTTATAAAGCTCTTGCTTTGCTTTATAGATTTTTTAAAAAAATAATCAATTTAATTGTTCCAGTAGCGGGCGAAGGCAATTAAATATAGCGCGTTCATTTTGAACCGAACGCAATCGACTCTTCGACGGTACTCTCTTCAACTTCTCTTCAACTTTGAGTTTCAATTTTTCGGAATTCAACTATCGGATTTTCCAATCAAAGCTTAAAATGAGGGCTGGTTCATCCTCTATCAGATCCCGTTCTTAAATTCCAGTTACGTAAAAACCAAGTGACAATTTTATTTGTTTATAAGGTACTTTTTGGCGACAATTTTGTAATAATTCTGAATGTTGTTGAAATTAATATTTTCCAATGTGGATCGATAGCAGGCATTTCCAGCAGTGTGCAAAAAAATTGGTTGCAAAAATTACTGATTAGTTATATCGTGAAAATACTTATAATATTAGCCACAACAATTATTACCAAATTATTATACGAAAAACTATCATACCGAATCGGACGATATTTATTATACCGGTTTGTCGTAGTACGATCTACCCTTTACCTGAAGTTCGTACATATCGTCAAAATCATGGAAAAACGTTACTTTATCTCTTTTTATTAATTATTCATATTTATCAACAATAATAATATACATATATATTGGAACTACTGAGTTATCCTATCTTCCGTCAAAATTCATTACACATTTTTTGCTTTCTCCAACTTTTCTCTAATATCAATAGTTCTTGAGTTATTTTGAAAACGAATTGCATAGAAATGTTTTATTTTTTTATTTTTTCACTTTTTGTTTCTTCATAATCAAATTTTTCCACAACTTTTTAAACTATCGCATATCAAAATTATCATTCCTTGTGACATTCTGGACCATAAAGGCGCGTTTCCAATGCAGCGTGCAGATTCGGATTATTTGCTATCTCCACACTCCAAACGACGAGTTTATTTTTTGTCTCTTTAAAAATTTCGCTCTTGTGCTGAGAGTCGCCGCAGAAGTGGGTTAAAGTCCTGGTATTGTCCAGGGAACGTCGAAAGCTTTGAAACTTGATTTTATTCGAGATGGTGCTGCTGTACAGTTTATGTCTTAGAACGGAAAATTAGCCAACCATAGCTGCAAATTGGTTTTCCATTTTAACAGAACATTTAACAGACTTCACTAGATTAGAGAAAATCAGAATAATAACAAATAAACAATTGGCATCAGATCAAGGAAAACAAAATGGCAGGTAATCATGATTTCGAAAAATCTGAAAAGCTCCGTCACACTCTGTGCTCCCATTTGGAACAAGGCCTGCTCTGACGCTGGGCTTCACGCCGGCCGTATTGGAAACGCTTCTTAAGGCAGAATCACAATTCCAGGGTTTTCAGCCAGCTTGTGGCTTTATCGCTGCCGGAGAATTTTTTGAACTTTGAACTTTTGAGCTCAAAATATTTTGTGGTCTTATGTACTGCAGTTTCCTAAACAAATTGAATTGATGTTATCAATAAAAATAACGAATTCAAAAATTATAACGAAGGCACATCAAAAATACATTGGGACTTTTGATGTTTAACTATGATTTTATTTAAGAAGGAGAGAGACAAGCATGGAAATTGGACTGAGCAAGGAGTTAATGATAAGTTATAAGTCACTAGATACATATAACATAATCGTAAAGTGCGGTAACAACTGATTGTTCCTAGAGCGCCAAAATAACACTAACTTTTATGCTTCACCAGCACTAACTGACGCAAACACATACCATATGTACACCGTAATTTATACGGCCATGAATAGAGTTCCTGCTACGGTTGGTCGCTCATTAAAGATTAAGAATAAACGTTCCATATCAGGGAAAACACCTGTCACTAAAATGGTTTACTTTTTCCATTTTCCATGCCTACGAAACGTATTCCCACCGTTATAATGTTGGCGGTTATCGTGGTCATTTCTATCCCAAGAGCATTAAGATGAAATTCTTTCATAACGTAATTCAGTGGTAAGCGACTATAAGTGCTTGAGTGATTTATCTTGTATCTCATAAACCCAGAAAATCAATCGTCTTGCGTACTATGCTAAAATATGTTTTTAGTCACTGGATAAATTCAAATAAGCTGAATACTTGATGTCGGGATACCGAGATATGCAGATTCCTTAATCGTTCGTTCCAAGAATTTTATGTTACATGAACGACACTTGCCCGAGGCGGAAATGCAAATCGGTTGAACGTTGGTAATATGTTCGTGCATGTAGCAGAGCGCCCCCGGAGCTTGCAACAACGTGCCTATCATGTTAGAAATCTTCAGTATGGTGAAACGCACCGTCGACGCTACATACAGCGCGCAATTGTTTAAAACAATTACCTTAAGTTTGTTTACACGACAACCTCCTGTTATTCATGGGGTGGCTTGTGAGTAGACGGAAAGTTGCCGAAATGCGGAATTTATGTCCCTTTTGTAGCGCGCAGAAAGGTTAAGCTCTTAATTTGGCTGGGAAGAAGCAAGCAAACTTTGTTACTTCGCCCGTACTCCCTGAGGAATTTCATTTCTGCCAGGAAACACAATCAAATCTGGGAACTTGGCTTAACCCACGTTTGACAATGAAAAATGACTCGGGGCAGAGTAGTTACTTCTTTGGACGCTATTCCTTGACCATTTCGGTTTCGTGTTAATTGCTTGCTATTTGTCCGTTATAAGCATTTCAACGGGCCGAAGAAAGGTCCCCAGATTTCCCCTGGAGATATTTACATGTGCCGGAGAAGTTCTGGGCATGTACATCGTGCGGATGGATCAATTGACGATGCCCAACGGGTTGTTTGTCAAACAAGCGGAAATTTCTAAGTCTTGAACTTGTTCTTGTAATTGTCTTACCTCATTGCATTATCATTCGTTTTGCGTTAAAATCGTTTAGTTATGGAACTATGTATATTATCTAAGTGAGTACATTCGTCTGCCTATATACTGGCAGGAAACAATTTCAACTACATACTTTGAAGCCAGTTATCCCAGGCACTCCATCAGCTTTATGCTAACCATTTTTTCATTTCCAATTTATACCCTGCTTAATGGTCTTAAAAAGCTTAAATGCTTTCCGAGAATATGCCCATTCGGGTTTCATAAGGGAAATCGTTTTATCATAGCCGTTGCGAACATTGTCGAAAGCAGTAATTTACTGGGAAATTATGCACGGCCTTTGATGGAATCACCATATTCTGCCTATTATTTTAACAGCCCAGATGCTGGAATTGCTTTCATTACTACGCTATTCGTGCAACGATTCTTGGCACATACACCTCAACTTCCTAGAAATTCGTACACTAAAATTGAGTTTTGGCAGATTTCCAGTAAATTAAAAAGTCCAACGGCTCCTTAAAACTTGGAACTCAATTTGTTCGCTTGCACTTTGATTTGATATTTCTGAGGCTTTGAAGTGTACTGTTGATGCCGCTTAAGTTATTCCAAAGCCCATGAGTTTCTCGAAACATCGCGTGAACTTTATCCAGGGTTTGGACATGCAATGCTACGCTTCTGTGTTTGTACTGAAGTTTTGGAAGTCATCTTTGCATGACTGAAGCGAATTGCATAAGAATTCCAGTACTACAAGTAAAGCATTGCTAACACCATCCATATTTTACTGCTTAAGTGAATGCAGCTTTGAAAATTTACCATTCCACGTAAAGGAGGTATAAGCGTTGTGGCATTGTTCTCAGCTTAGAGGCCTCAGAAGAAACATGGTTTATAGATTTTGCAGTTTAACATTGAGCCTACATTACATGTTGTTGTACTTTGTTAGTCCAATGTCGTGTAAAACACGACCTTGCTTTTATATTGAATTATTTAATTTTAATATTACTACTTGAGGTGGTCAATGTAGACTAGGTAAGTTGACTTGTCAGCTGAATTTTAAAAGAGTGCTGACAAATTTGTCATTCCACACGATTCTCTCGCCACCGAAGATTAAAAGTTTACATACATACATACATATCTTACCACCTTCGTAGAAAAAAACATACCGTGGTTTGGCGACGCGGGGATGTCATACGAAAAATTTATCTTCTCTAATATATAAAATTCTCGTGTCACAGTGTTTGTAACAAAACTCCTCCGAAACGGCTTGACCGATTCTTATGAAATTTTGTGTGTATATTCAGTAGGTCTGAGAATAGGACGTAAACTATTTTTCATACACCTAAGTGATAAGGGTGGTCCATCCTCAAAACATTTTTTTTTTTTTTTGGACAAATTTTTTTGTTTTAATTTGTTTATGATTCGGCATTAAAAATAAATAAAACTCTACATTTTCACCCTTCTACCACCAACCCCTATTTTTTAATAGCGATATTAGTACTTTAATAATTTTCAAACATCATATCAGTTCCCACTCGATCAGTTATTCCTGCCAGGCGTCTACGGGTGTCACTTATCGTTTTACTTTCCCAGTGCAACTGTCTTATTTATTAGTTCTTACTAGCAAAATGTTTGGGAATCATTTTCAATTAAAAGAGAAATATATACGTATTTGATAATTGTGCAAGGTAGGTAAAATAATAAAAGAACAAATACATTATAAGTATACTGCTTTCTACCGTTAAGTCCTTCAATTTGATCTATTTGTGTGTTTTGTAAGTGAACAAGACGCAAAGGGTCTGATTTTTAATTTCCACATTTCGATAGTAGGTTCGAGATTAGCGACCCCGAAAACACTCTGCAACACAAATAATCGAACATATATTTCAGCATTTCTCAAATGTCAACCGCTAAGGAGGTAAAGAGAAATATATGAATGGGAAAACATTTTTTGACGGTACACTCATCAGGCATATGTTCAGAAAGTTTGCGCAACGAAAATTATCTGACTATCATCGGTTTTTCTGGAAAACTATAAGTGATACATGCAATATCTTTAAACCGTTATACACCTTAAGACCTTGGCGAAATGGCCCCGATATTATATTCACGGAGTGTCTTAACTCCTGCCCGTGGGAGTAGGGGGGCTTTCTGCTTATAAAGTGACCCTAGAACAATCGGCTAATGAAAGGATTTCCGTCTTAATGAATACATATACGGGGTTTTTGGCGTCGCTGATCTTAATTCTATCATCGATAATTGGTAATTCAAGATCGCGGATCAAATATGGGGACTCAACTGGAACAGACATCCGTGTAATTGAATATAATGGTTCTTAGGGTCTGTGGTTTTGAAATAACGTTTCGTAGCTCATGTCTTTACTTACACTATACCAAAATCTACACAAACATGTCAACAAATTTTTTCTATATCTCGGGGCTAATCTCGAGAACGATTGAACCGATTTCGATGAGGCCTTTACTGGAAGGTGCAGCCTTTTATCGTTCATGATGCAGGATACATTTTATCCCAAGATTGTTTTGGGTTCCCGCGGGAAAAATGAAAAACCGTCTTCGCGCATGTAATAGTTTCATTGGTCTACAACAGTTTGAATTTACAAATATGAAAAATCCTGTAAGGGACGGGCTTGCTATTGAATATATTCCAGAGGAAGCCAAACGGATGCGCAGAAGATTTTTTCGACAATATAAAATTGAAAAACAAACAGTATGAAAATATTTCATTGAACTGGTGCATCGAGAATTAAATATGTTCCAAAGGATGCAAATAGATGAATTGATGAATGAAAAGGATTATTCCTCAATTTTACATGGAAAGAGCAAATTCCATTAGATTGAATATATTCCAGAAGAGGTCAAGCGGAACTTTTATGAGCTTAAAAACTCTCACTTTTTTGATACTCTCTGAGAAACTTATATGGAAGTCTTCTGCAGATATGGTAATGCAAAAATCAGATCAAATGGAGGTGGAGTACTCCGGGATTTATATTGGGATCAATCGCGCGCTTAAAATTGAAGAAAACCGGTTACAACAACATTCCAGTATCAATCTCATTTTTCCATTTAAAAATCGACCAATGAAGGGCAGTCTCAAACGTGTGTCTCTCTCTAAAACTAGACTGCGCTTCTATCAACAATTTTATTCATTCTGCAACACTTTAAATTCACAAATGTAGAAATGCCCAGGCAAAGCCGGGACGGGTCTGCTAGTTTAATTATAAAATAATATTAAAATTCCTTTAATTTCTTCGATGTTTTAATAACAAAGTGAATTGTAATCTTTCTTACAAGCCCCCTCACTCCAAATTATTTTATGCATTTACGCATGACCATATCTGATAGAACTGAGAAAAGATATATGAATCTATATTGGGGGCAAGTTAATGTATCGAATACATAAAAACATATCTTTGACTTCCTTTAATCAAAGGATCATCTACGACACATGTGTTGAAAGGTAATGTGATTTGAGAGAGAATATGTATGTAGGTATATTGGCAAATTATTTAAAGAGCTATTTCAAAATAAAAATCATTTCAGTATTTCCGAAATGTCACAGCAATCTCCATTAAACATTTCAGAATCACCAGATACATCACAGCTAAATCCACAGCTTACCTACCCATTTTTCAACATAAAATCTGCACATAAATAGCTTTCAATAAATACATTTTTCCAATGTTAAAGGAATTTGTCAAGGTAATACCTCAGTATTATGACATGCAATACCTTTAAAATTAATTAAATGTCATGCCCGCTGTGATTGCCTAAAAGCAAATTTTTTATGTACCTTACGAACGAACATGGGAATTTTATTTGAACAGTTTTGAATTTCAATTACGTTTCCCTGGAGACTTCGATTTCATTTCCTTGCAGGTAATAAAACTTACCGAAGGCGGAATGGTGTGTACATATATTGATTACCTTTCCTACTACCCGCCTATCTTTTATTTAATCGAGTTTAATCATTTTGCGTACAGGCTGATGCGAGTGTTTGACTTTAGTTAATTGTGTCGTATATTTTTAAACATTTTCTTCGATTAATATCAACAAGTTTTTCTCCAACCATTTTAATAACATAAGTTTTCTAATAATAATAATCGGATATGCACTTTGATGTTCCTAAAGAATATATTTTTCCACCCATATGTGGGCCATTCTCAAAAACGGACTTAAAATTTTGAAAAAAAGAAAATGTTTTTTTATTTGATCCAAAGTAGTCTCAAATGAAAGATATTTTATCTTACATTATGTAGCACTTATGTGCTTAGCTATTTTCACTGTAGTTTTCATACATATATATGGACACCTAAGTCACCTCCGTGGATAATGTAATACGTAATCCACGGAAGTGACCAAAACAGCATGCTAATTCTTAAAAAAACTTGCCTTCACTCCAAAATAATTATCCCAGGAATGACAAACTGTCAAATACTTTTAAGATGGCGTTGTGTTTGTTGTCTGTATTCGTTCAGAAACTGTGTTTACTGATTTAATGAAGTATGGCTGCGTTCAATAAGTTGAACCATGGAGGTGACAATGTTTCCATGCACAAAACAACTAAATATTTAGAATCCATTATTCTGTTGATGTTTTAAATATTTGGTGTTATTTAGACAGTTTACTCTATGTTTTATGGTAAAATAATATAAATTAATTTATTCGCCGTTGATAAAGTTATTTTATTTTAGTCTAATCATCGTAAATGGATTTTGCACACAACATAGAGGTGACATTTTCGTCACTTTCTTAACGATAATTCAAAATAATATTTATATTGTGTAAGTTTTAATAAAGGTCCTATTAACATAAACTACTTCAATGAATTGTGGATAGGAATTCCAGAAATAATAAAAGTATTTCATTTTTTAATACAAATGCACACAAAAACTACGCCAAAATGAGAATGGCCTATGTAGGTACTTGGTAGAACTCCATCGTAATTATGATACATATTTAGTTTTATTAAATTATGAATTCCAAAATTTTTTTAAACCAATGTGTAAATGCGTCCGATTTCCCCTACTTTGTACGCATATATGTACGTATGCAATTAAACTAATTTGATTGATTATTTATAAATATTAAAATGTAGAAATTGTTTCAATAAATATTGTGAGTTCCTATCCAAACGGTGAGGCGTGTGAGGCAGCTTTTTCCGTCCAACAGTGTTATATTCCATTTACTACTACCTGAAAATTGTGGGTCATACGAGTATCCATGAAACTAGAAACATGAGATTTGGGGAACATGAGATTTGGGGAACATGATCTTTTATAAACAATAACAAAAGATATTCCGAAATTAAACCGCTAATGGAATGAAAAAAAGTAAAATTTGTTTTCAACGGATTTATAATCACAAATACGAGGGGTACAAATGCCCAAAAACATAATTGAGCATAAAACTTTTAAGGGGAGAGTCAGGAAAAAATTAGTTCTGTCAATTGTAATATTCCCGTTTTTTTTTATTCAATATTTTCCACTCCAATTTTCCATGGGCAGTTTTTCTATGGAAGGTGTTTCCATGGGACGTTTTCTCCATGAGATTTTTTCCATGAACACATTTATTTATTTATTTATGACAAATTCATCAACAATCTGATTACTATACAATAAAGCCATCAGTGGAAACTTACAGCGAAAAATATAAACTTTAACGAAGAAGATTCTTTATCTGGCCTCTCGAAAGATGAAAATCAATATTACGGAAACGTAAATTAAAGAAACGTGACATCGAAGCAATAGGTTCATTGTAGCCATAATTGGTGCGGTGATGTGTTAACTGGAAGAAGTCGTAATTCCTCAAAGACCGCGCGGGTATGAAAATATTAAGTAGAGCCAAAAGTTCCGCCGAATTAATAACACCGTTCAGACAGTCGAAAACCAAGCCAGTTCCGGAATTATTTCGTCTACTCTCCAAAGTGCTCAGCGAGATAAGCTTGAGTCTGTCAGAATAAGGAGGTAATATGAGACTATTTTCCCAAGGCAGACCACGGAGGGCGAAACGCAAAAATCTACGTTGGACAGCCTCAATTCTATTAATGTCTTTTTCGTAGAAAGGAGACCAAACGGGACTAGCATATTCAAGTATGGGTCTCACGAAAGAGCAATATAATAGACGAGAGATATATGGATCGTCAAACTCCTTAGACCACCTTTTCACGAATCCCAAGGTTGCATTAGCCTTATTGATTATGGTATTTATGTGGTCCTCTAAAGAAAAACGTGAATTGAGTGTAATCCCTAAGTCACGCACTTTGTCAAGTCGTCTGAGGGAATGTCCATCGATCTTGAAATTAAAAAGCAGAGGGATTTTTTTCCGTGCAAAGGACATACAAGTACACTTATTGATGTTTAGAGGAAGAAGGTTAATAGAACACCATTTATGAAAGGAAGCAAGATCCGAGTTCAAGGTTTCGCAGTCATGATCATTAGATATTAAGCGAAAAATTTTCACGTCGTCAGCATAGCAGAGAATTCTCGAGTGGGTTGGGATGAAGGATATATCATTGATGTATATGAAAATTTATGTATTAACTCATTAATTATTTTTTCCATTTTACATTTGTTAAAACGCCAAATATTCAGTCAGAAGACATTTTGTAAAAGGGAAAAGGAATTAATTATTATTATTAATTAATTTTTCCTATCACTGAATATTTGCCTTTCAGAAAATTGAGGAAAATAAAATTAATGATTTAATGGAAAAAAATAGAATGGAAAGAACATCTCTCTCAAATAATTGAAAAAATTTTCATAGCAACAACGTCCTTTGGAAACATGGAACGGAACATACGGCAGAGGGTCCCTTTTTCCATTCTAGATTTTCAAATAGGACATTATTTCCATAGACTTTTTTTTCCTTCACTGAATATTTACCTTTTGTTGAATGTTTAGACTACTTTCCCACCGAATCGAACAAAACTGTTTTCGTGTTTGCGAGATGTTTCGATACCCATTTTGTACGTAGTTTAAATGGCACTATTCCCACTGAATAGAACAGAAACAAAACAGAAATCTCGATGAACGTGACACGAACGAATGTCTGTGCAATTGAATTTTATATTCGCACCGAGCCAGGCAAAACATAAATGTTTTGTGGAGACTCGAAAACATGTCCGATAGTGATAATCAGATTTTCGTTTGACACGATTTGTATCATCAATCTTTTGTGAAGTGAGTTCATAGCGTACAGTATGTTACCATTGGACTTTCGAAAGCGAGGACCTCGAGACAGAACCAGTTCTTAAATATTTATTACTAATTATTATCAATTATTTTATTCGACCTGAAAGTGTTTCAATGATGTTATGTATATGTCTGACTGAGACCTGGATGCGAGATGCGGGATTGCGGATTTTGAGTTCTTTTTGTCGTTTATCGCCGTGACCGTCATGATTCCCGTGATGCTGCTGTCGAAGGTGGTCTCCTCATTGCTGCCCTTGCCGGCCTCAGGTCTTCTCCAGCTGCTTTGAACAATTTTGTGGTGTTGAGTGCTTCTGCGTGAAGTTATATGGTATATACCGATCTCGAGCGAATTCATCTGCAACTTTTATGTTCAACCTGGATGCCTGGGCTCCATTTACATATGTTAAAGTTGTGGTAATTCTTCTACATATTACAGACCTCTGTGCACCTCTCGATCAGATTATTGTTACTAGTGACTTTAATTTGCCTCATTTGGATTGGAATACCGCAGATACGGAAGACTTTTTGGTAGTTGCCAATATTTACCGTGAAGTGGAGCATGCCGTCATCGACAATTTTTGCGGATAATGGCTTCAGCAGCTGAATGGTGTCTTCAACTCTCGGCAACGCCTCCTCGACTTGAATTTTGCTTTGGATCATTCTCTGGTCCACGTTGATTCTTTCTTGGACTCTTTATCCAATGTGGTTCCTGATCATTCGGCTCTTCATGTATCTCTAAGCCTTTGTAACCAGTCATCTCACGTATTTGCTAATAATTACCTTCATAACTTTAGGAATGTTGATTCTGTTCAACTTAATTCGTTGTTAGCTGATGTTGATTGGTCCGCAGATTATGATCTCCAACACATTGATCTTGCTGTAAGTAAATTTTGCGAAATAATTCTTAATGGTGTGTCGCGTTGTGTAAATATTTACGTTGGTATGATGTTGAACTGAGATCTTTGAGAAATCAAAGGAATGTTGCTTGGACTCGATACTCGTATAACTAATCAGATGATCGTTCCGACTATTTTCATTACTCTGAACTGAGGAGGCAATTTAATACTTATTCGAGGGGTGTACATTGCCGTCACACTGATCGTATGAGGGTGATCTTAAGGTCCAATCCCAAGGAGTTATGGAACAGTAAACGGAAGATTTCTGTTTTTATTTCTGACAATGAATCTGTACACGAACCCTTTTCTATCTCTGAGCTCTTTGCAAATCATTTTGGAAAAGCCTTCTGTGATGATACCTGCCTTATAGATTTACATTTTTTTTACTATTTGACTAGTTTTCTTAATTCCTCTTCTAATTATTGACCCGGACACATCTTTAGGTTATATTAATAATATTGACGAAGATTACTCGGATTATCCTGATTTTATTCCTTCTATTGTTTTGTATATGTGTTCGGCACCCCTTGTTGAACCTCTTACTTATCTTTTTAATTTATTTTTGTGCTTTCCCTAGTATCTGGATAATTTTCTATGTAATCCTGTTCACAAAATGGGTAGAACGGACTTGTTTGAGTGGATTGCATCTATACTGATTTTAGTAAAACTTTCGACAAAATTTCTCACAACGTGCTAATTATTAAACTTAAGAAGCTTCGTTTCCATCCTCACATGGTTCACTGAATCGAATCGTGTCTTGCAGGTTGTTCTTTCGAGGTAAAATTTTCCGCACAACTCTCTAATGTTGCAAAAGTGTGTTCAGAGGTGCCCAGAGGAGTCTCCTACTCTCTACCATCATTATTAATGATCTTTTCCCCCTTATTTAATTCAAATATCCTTGCATATGCTGATGATGTCAACATTTTCAAATCAACCGGCTGTGATTCTTTGGCCCTTCAATCTAACCTTACCATAGTTTCTTCTGTTGTTTTATGTATGAAGAATCATACATATGTTATGTGCTTGAACACTAGTAAGTGTTTGTGCATATCTTTCAACTGGAAAACAATATAGACTCACCTTCTTGACTGAGCCTCATTAATATAAACATTCACCCTCGCATCACCAGAGCAGAAAACTCTTGTTTACACTGCCTGGTAAACACTATGGTTTTCTTGAATGGCTTCCTACCATTGCTAAGTGCTGCAATAACTATTCCCATTTAATAGAGTTGAATCTACCTAAGATTGCATTTAATCGTATTATATTCCAGGGCTAATTTTGTAGAATATCATATTTTATTTTTATTGTTGGAAACGTCAGATGGTCTTTGTTACCTGTTGATAAGAAATAAATAATAACAATAGATGAGAGTTATGACGAGTTGAAAACTACTGGGGTGGTGTACACCCCATTTGCACTTTATGTTTCGTAACTGAGGTGTGTATTCCCAGGCTAAAAGGGATCAATTGTTAGCAACCAAATATTTCGGAAACTTTATAGATTTGTCGGCATGAAAGAAGAGCAAACTTAAAATATTTTAGCCATTTATTGTTAAACGTAAAGATATAACTAAAAGTGGGCACCGGAAGTGATTACCCTCCTTTATGAAAATCTTTTAAAAAAGAATTGTTTTCAATTAAACTAACAGAGCAACGGCAATTTATTTTTTCATTTTATTACTGAAAACTAGTTTAGCGAAAAAAGAATATTTTGAATTTCATAAACATCCCTTAATTTCCAATGTAATTTTCAACGTCAGAAGCACGTTTAAGCTTTGATAAAGAAAAGCAATTTTATTTCACTTTGAGGCTGCACAACTGCATAACAAACTCGCTGTGTATTAACTTAAGTTTTTAGTAAACTCATAGAACTGAGACATAGGAAGGGCTGCGGTCGAGTGAGAAGCAGTTCCAGATGCTGTCTTTGCAAGAGTAATTTCAAAGGGACATTTAATTACTTTATTTAATGCACTGCTAAGAATTAAGCGTATTTCTCAACGGCGGAGTGAAGTGCTAACAACTAACACACAAACTCTTGAACAGCGAATAATTGAACAACGAATGTTTTAAGCGTAATCGCTCAAAGGCAAATTAATAGAGAAGGAACAAATTGGGGCTAAAATAAAACCTTTGCATGCTGCGCTGCGCTGCGGTTATGCTACTGTTGGTGTATTTACCGGAGCATGTTCATGAAGCGCAAAAAGTACTCGTTTTGCTAAAAGCAAGTTGTTTTGTTAGGAGAGGAAATTGGTCGATGTAGTGCATCCTATAAATTAGGTAGTAGCTCAAGTGCAAAAGACGTCCATTAAGCACCAGTCATTATGTTCATTTAAGGGGTTGTTTTGCATATTTTACTGCACCAGGCAGCACCCAGGGAAAAACGCTTAAGCGCGTCGTCAGCAGGTAAAAGTGCCCACTGGTCTATTCACGCGCTCAGAAGGTTTTCCCTACGCCCTTAGGGGCTGTGCAGGCGCTGGTGTGAATATGACCTTTATTTTAACGCTTCCAGTCCAGGCACTCGCTTAGAGGGGCACCCATCAAGTCCGCTCACCTGCATGCACCTATTGAGTGCCCCTGCACGCCTTGCATCAGCAGGAATACAGCAGGTGAGGTTGGGTTCGGGGGAATTAATTTCTCCTGCATAAAGTCACTTTGTTCCATTGATTTTCCGCGGCCGGGCCGGTGACCTACTTTAGAGTTATTGCCATTACCGCCTAACAATGGCAGTGCTCTTGAAATTAATTATGGGAAAATTATATTTCCCTGTATTTTTCGTGCTGTGCGTCTTTCCCACCACACCCCGACTGAATTGTGATGACAATTAAACACCTGCCGGGTTTGGAAAGCGGATGTAATTAACGGTTTTTCACGTCAACTGAATCTCAATGGGAGGAGGTGCGACTATTTGGTTTTCTATAATGAGTTTCCTCTTTTTATTATCTCCACACATGGCGGCGCAGGGGCCCCTGGCATGGGCGGGGTACAGATACGTACGTTGAGGCCAGGATATTGCCTGCAAAGTGCCATAAATAGCAGACAGGAGGATCCCCTTCGGGGGCGCGAGTAGAGCAGAGGTGAAAAACGTGTTAAGCAATTTAAGATTCCGCAGCTAGATGAGAAGGAAAACTTTGAACAAAACCACTTCCCAGATAACAGCAAATCTGTTCGGCGGAGCAGCCCCGACACCGACACGGGCCATGCCACCAATCGTAATAATGTTATATTAAATCTCAAGCAAAGCTCCTAATGCCTTCAGCTATAACCGCCAGCTCACGCAGTATGTAATGTAATGGATATTCCTCTGATATTACAGCCCGCCGTGTTGCAGAAGAAGAAGACGAGGTTAAAAATTCGCCTTGCCTCGAAACTTTCCAGCCAAGGGAAATCTGCTGCCTCGTCATTAGGTTTAGTCGAGGGTAATTCGACGAACACAGTGAACACCGTCGAGGATACCGAGTATAGCGCTAACTTACCAGACTCCAAGAGGGGGATCGAGGTGACAACCTTCAACAACGCAGATGAGGTAAGAACATTTACATTTCATTAGGCCGTACATTGGATGCCGAGTGGGGCGCCCGCACATGGCCCTAATGCATCACCTAATTAGCCAGAGCGCCGGACCTCCCATTCGGGTTCCGGGAGGAAGGCCGAAAAAACTTATGTATAGCCCCATTGGCTTCGCCGTATGTGGGGAGCAGCAGGATAAACAGGGCTGTGGAGCCAAGGACGCATCCTTCCGCACTCCATACAAAAGCAGCAACGTCTTCCTCATTTCCATAACACAGGCGAGAACAGATGGCTGCTCCCAGCAAAGGGGATAAGGAACGAAAGAAAACTTTTGCGTTTTCGCCATTCCGTTTTTCATTTCTGGAACCCATAACATTACGGCCCCATTGTTCATTACTTTTTTTAGTATATCGGCAGCGATGCTAGTCCCCCCGGTTTCATTTCACTTCTAAAATTGCGATGTGATAAAATCGAGACGATCCTTCTTCGGCAATTTATTTTCCCCTCTTAGAAAAGTGCGATGTCTCTTCGAGTGGTTCGGACGGAAAATAAAGAAGCCATTCACATGAGTCGCTTATTACTCTTCCCACCGCCAAGTTCGGCTCAGCCTATAGAATGTGAAGCCGAGAAAATGTTTCTTGTGGAAGACGAATAATCCCAATCGGCGAAAATATTTGTCCTGCTCGTACTGTGGTCAATAATTTGATTGAAAGTACCAAAGGACTTTGCCGGACTGTTTCCACGGCCTGAAGACGTGGATTCGAATTGAACCATATAAATGACGGCAACCTGACCCTAACTTATACCAATGAGTAAATCTTTGAGATCGTCTGCGTCCGAAAACAATTGGCCGTGAAATTTGATAAATGCGCACTCTAAGAGTGCAGCTATATTCCGCTAACGAATACAAGAATGTTTTCAATGACGTGAAAAAATCACTTAAATTCTCATAACTTACAGAGATTTCCTTTTTAACGAATTTCTGCAGAGAATGATACTGATTGAGTCATAAAGGGAACAGAGCACGCAACTCTCAGGATTAATGGCCGCTCATTTAATCGTTAAAATGTTAACTCAGCTTTTTTGAGGGCGAAGAAATCGCTGTTGATAGCTATTGGCATGTATCATGGACTCGTAGCGATACAAAACATCGATTCAATCTTACTATCATATTGTTGCAAATTTGAGGTTATACATTCTAATTCAGGAGTATGCTTGTTCGATTTGAAAGTCAATTACATTGGTACTCATATTTATATTAAGAAAATTCATTTAAGATAATATCACTCAAACAGTACTTATACGTCCACTGATATATGAATTAAATTTTTACTTGAGCTAAAGTGGAATACAAATCTTTCATCAAGGCCTCCGCTCGGGCGCCGTGTTGATAGAAAAAATAATTTTTTCTTGCGCCCAGGCAAAGCCTTATTACGCGAAGTTGAGAAAGAAAACCGGTATTTTTCGTATTTGATATTCTCATAAATAATCAAAAACTTGTTCAAACAAATCGATAATAGGGTTCGATGCACGACAAAAAATTATCTTCAGCAAAAAAATTGTCAATCAATTACTGAACCCGCGACTTCAGAAGTAATTCGTGTTTTTCAATTTTACAAAGACATCTAAATTGTTCAGTGTTCCTGATTGTTCAGACACTCGTTTTTATGTACCATTAACTTCTACCGGTTCGCTGATCTGCTCAGTAGTCTAATCAGTAAGAGCATTCGACTCTGGTGTAAAAAGATGCGAGGTCGAACCCAGTATATACATTATACAGTGGTAAATATTCGTTTAAACGCAGGTACATTTTCATTAAGATACAAAGAGTTTTAATACAAGTTTTTGCATTTATAAATATTATAAATATTTAGTATGTCCTCCATTATTTTTAACTACTTCAAATAACAGTTTTGGCATAGATTTAACTAAACTTTGAAGAGTTTCTAATTCGATATTGTTCCAGCAGTTTTTGATGCAATCCTTAAGCTCAGAAACAGTTTTGAATTGGCGCCCATTTGCATAAACCCGTGCTGCTAGTATTTCCCATAAATTTTCTATGGGATTACAATCCGGACTGCATGCTGGCCACTTCAATAACGATATTTGTTTTTCTTCAAAGCACTGTTTCGATAAATTAGAAACGTGGATGGGTGCGTTATCTTGTTGAAACGTAAATTCTTCTTCATTGTAATCATCCAGGAATTGAAGAAGCACATCTTCCAACAGTTCTGTATATTTTTTAGAGTCCATTCGAGTGCTTATGAAACAAATAGGAAGTTTTCCTCTATTGCAAAAAGCCCCCCAAACCATCAATGATCCACCTCCAAAGTTTCTTTTAGATTTACTTACTACTTTTTCATTTAAATTGTTCCAAAAGCAACTGTAGCAATCGGGCCCATCTAAATTAAATTTTTTTTCATCTGAAAAGATGACATTCTCCTACTCTACCTTCCAGTGAATATAATTTTCCGCGAAGTTTAACCGATTCCGATATTTATATACTTTTTACGATTTTATTTCAAAGAATTACCCTGGAAATTTTCATCAGGGATGTTACATATCGGCATGCGGGCAGACTTCCGATAAGCCGACTTGCCGAAAAGATTAAATAATAAGACTTAAGTCGTTTGCATCATAAGTCAGTCATGGAAATATACCTAATGCTTCACAACTTATGACATATGAGCCCCAAGCGCGTGAAAGAACTGATGATATTCAGGTCCTCATTTCAAGAAGCGCATTTCTTGAACCTACTGTAAAGTGCATAAAACAAGAGAGTTTTGTGAACAATAATTTATTGTTTCAGACATTTCAAGCGTTGTTTATAACAAATAGTAGTTCTTCCATACTCTTCTTGTTCAACCAAATTTTGATATCCGGTATACGAAGCTCTGTTTCAGAGCACCTTAATTTTGGTCCGAACTAGATTTGAGACCGGCGTTCTCACCACTGCGCTATTGATAATTATGACTATTTTATTTCACCCAATTTCTCTTGATTCTAGAAACAAAAAATCTTAAATGAAGAGGAAAATATATTAAAATACATTAAGCGTACTTGGGTTCTTCACATTAGAAAAAGATGGCTTTCATTTAAGAACTTTGTATGCTAAGACAAGAATGTCATCAATCTTTCAAATTAAGAAAAAATGTTTTTGGGTAAAGAAAAAATATCTTGATGTATTTATATCTTGCTTTAAGATCAGATTTCATGATTCTATCGCTGCTATGGATCTTTAAATTAGAGAAATTAAGAAAGAATTAAATTACTCTTTCTTCTTTTTAGAGAAAGTTGCTTATTTGAAGAAATATCGAATTTTCATGCAAGTAATAACTACTATTCTTAATTTCAGAAAATTATTTTCTTCAGTGCAGATACTCTATGACAGTTCGGGGACAAAATCCCATGTATTTTTCAGCAAAAAAATTAAATTTAAATGTTTCCCAAATATGTAATGCTATTGTTGCGCATGCAACCGAAAGGATAGTTAGTGGAATGATTTAATCATATCTGTAAAAAAGTTTATGAAAATTTCATTTCTAAGGCTCCAGGCATAGTCTAACAAAGGAAAGACACTTGGCGGAAATACTTAGTAGAGCTAAAAGCAAAACTCTTGTTATTTGCACTTGCTTTTAGCTCTACTAAGTATTTCCACCAAGTGCCTTTCCATCGTTAGACTAAACTAATTAGCCTAAAAGGTCTTTGATACAGTACGAAATAATATTTCTCTTCATTGTAATTCTGACTTGGTATTTTAACCAAGTCAATAAAGGGACTCGTTTTCGATTCCTCATTGTGAGTGGCTATGGCAGAGAAGCAGGCGCCATACCGATGAGATCGGCCTGCTTCTCGGACCGAAACACTGATCAATTTTTGTACCTCGTCTATATAACAAGCAACCCACTTACGGAGGAAATTCAATAATTACTCCAAGGCTCTATATCACCAGTACACTGATTGCATGAAATTTAATATTAAATCTAATCCTAAAATATTCTGGAATTTTGTTAATAGTAAATGGAAGACTAATAACTCTCCCTCTGTTTTATCTCTTGACAATATCTTTGGTACTAACCCGGGTGCTATTTGTAATCTCTTTGCTAAATTCTTTAGCGATGCCTTCTGTGATGATGTCTGTGATATAGATTTAGAATATTTTAGCTACTTGACAAGTCTTCCCACACAATTTCCTAATATTGTCCTGGACGCCTCCACTATTTTGGAGTATATAAGTAAACTTGACGATGGTTTTTCTGATTCGCCTGACTGAATCCCTGGTATTGTTTTACATACAACTACGTAAGCATGTCGCTTGTTGAACCCTTAACTTTTCTGTTTAACTTATCTCTGCGTTCCTGTGTTTTCCCTAGTGCGTGGAAATTGTTTTATGTTGTACCTATTTTTAAGAAGGGTAAACGGAATTTAATTGAAAACTATAGGCCTATTGCAAAACCTTCTCCCATTCCTAAACTGTTTGAGGCCATTGTAAATGAACATTTAATTTTTCACTGTAGATCCCTCTTATCTGATTACCAGCACGGCTTTATAAAAGGTAGATCGACTGTAACAAACCTTGTCGAGTTCTCTAATTTTTGCCTAAACAATCTTGAGATGCTCAAAGATGCTCAAAGATGCTCAAGCAAGTTGATTGTATATATACTGACTTCAGTAAAGCATTTAACAAGCTCTCTCACAAAATGCTAATTTTTAAATTGTTACGGCTTGGCTTTCCATCTAATCTTGTTCATTGGATTGCGTCATACCTTACAAATTGTTCCTTCAAAGTCAAATTTGACTCTGTTCATGTTTTTTCTCATGTCCCACAAGGAAACCATCTTGGCCGTTGTTGTTCACTCTGTTTTTGAATGATTTGTGTCCCCTACTCCAAAAGGCACACGTTTTGACTTATGCTGATGATATGAAGATTTTCATGGCCGTTGAATCTGTAAACGACGCTCAAGATCTCCAAGACGATCTCACTATTTTTCTAAGTGGTGCTTCAAGAATCACATGATTTTAAATGTTGCAAAATGTAGCCTAATTTCTTTTAATAGGAAATGTTCCCTGCAAACTTTTCATATAAAATCAATAATAGTTCTTTGGCTCATCAAGAAAGTGTCGTTGATCTTGGTGTTACTCTTGATGTCAAGTTCAATTTTGGCCTTCATATTGACCAAATTATTAACCGTGCTAATTCCTCCGTTAATTAAACGATATGGCCCAAAGATCGTGGTGATCCATTTGTTTTGAAGGTTTTGTTTTATTCATTTGTTCGTCCCATTTTGGAATATGCCTCTGTGGTGTGGATGCTCTTCTCCGAAGTTCACAAACAGCGAATTGAGTCTGTCCAGAAACGCTTTCTCCGTTTCGCTCTTCGTCATCTACCTTGGACGGATACCGTTAACCTTCCACCTTACGAAGAGAGGTTAAAACCCTTGGATATGCAGTCCCTTTCCAAACGCAAAAAGTTGCGAGTGTGTTTTTCATACATGATCTTTTAGCTGGTGTTATAGACTCTTCTTAAATTAGTTAATATTAACTCATGTCCGCGAATAACCAGAGGACGAAGTTTTCTTTATTCTAGTTGTCATAGAACGAATTACGGCTCTTTTGAACCATTGTCGGCTATGTCTAAATATTATAACGCTGTCTTTTGTCTCATTGAATTTCATATTAATGGAGCAATTTTAAAAATGTTATTATTGTTTAATTAATTTATTATTGTATCGTATCTTAATATTATTGTTAACTTTGTTAAATTTTTTGTTGTTGTTTATTTTTATATTATTTTTCCCTATAAATTTTTGTTTATATTTTTCTATTTAGTGTCAGATGGTCAATTGTACCTGTTGATGATGATAAATAAACATCCACAAAAATTCGTTCCTTTAAAAATGTGGAAAAATAAGAAGAGTTTTGCTTTTAGCTCTCTAGGAATAGTTAATCGTTTTTTTATTTTTATGGAGCTTCAATGATAAGTATTTTACGCAACAGAAAAATAGAACTTACTATAAACCTATATATAATATTTAATTACACAATTTAATGTACTGTTAGAAATAAGTAAATTCGAAAAAAAACAAAATTTTAAAATCTAGAATTTTGATTCAATAACCATCCTTTATTTTAGTATAATTAAATATTTATGCCACTAGATACAAACATGCAGCATGATCCGAACACGGTTTCATACTCAAAAATGCGATTATTTTGAAACAAAATTTAATATTCACGTTTTTTTGTGGGTAGCTGACATATAAAAAAATGCCGGCATATACGGTTAATTTGAGACCGGATTTCGAAAGAACAGAAAAAAATACGATAGGTATAATTTTGCCGAAACTATTTGGTGATTTTTTCCTTAAAAAAGCAACGAATTATAAAAGAACAAATTTAGATCATTTCAGGAAGAAACGGGTTAATCCGAAAGAAATAATGCTAATATTTATGGTAGGAGTTCACTGTCTGATTTTTGCGAAAAGAGGGGTGTGGAAACAACTTTAGAAAATAGAAACAAAGTGCGTATGCGAAATTTGAAATTAAAATATTAATAAATGTAGATACTGTGGGTGATGCAAGTGGAAACCATTTGAGAGTGACGCAAATTTTTGCCATGGGGATTGCAAGTTAATAAAAAAAATTGATTAGCTTCAAGTAAAAAAAGTATGAAGAATAGGTAAGAGTAATGTACGGGGGAATAGTATATGAATTATTGCTTGATTTAATGAGACCACCCCCATCTCCTGCTGGGACATGTAGGAGAGAGGTGGTCCAGCAGGGAGGGGGTGTAAATGACTGAAAAAAATTAGTATTGTTGCAGATAAATAGCCGAAAGATTATAAAACCGAACGTGAGAATAATGGTAAAAATTGAATTGAAATGAATTGAAGTGGTGATAAAAAATTAAAAAATTAATTTTCGGCATAACCTAATTTTGAACCATGGACTCCACAGATCCTCCACTGCCGTTGGGACTCGTTCAAAATTTGTAACTCATAAGATGATCATAGGAAAGAGTGGTTTATCCAAAGTTGCAAAAAAATTGATTAATAAAAATCGCCATTCAAAGACTAAATTTTGAGAAATTCGGAAACTCGCGTTCTATTGTTTGTATTGTTGAGTTTTTATGCGAAATTTCAAATAAATCGGATGAAAAAAAATATTTTTCCCCATTCAAATATTTATACCCCCTTTTACCCCCTTGGGAGTTGAATTTTGAGAACAACACCTACCTATAGAGCATTCCCGCAAAATAAGTTATATATGGTGTGAATATGGACACAATCGGCCCATTGGTATTGGAGTTAGATTTCAGCGCCATCTATCGGGACAACACCTAACTATAGACCATTCATTACATATGTTGTGAATATCAAGTCAATTCGTCGAGTGATTAGGCCGTAATCCGGCGTCACACATACGCGCCAAGGATTATGTATATATATTATATATACAATACGTACATATGTATACAAATAAACTTTAATAAATCTAGCACCACAATTGTTTTCAGCACAACAAGTTTTTATATAGACGCCAAATGAAGCTCCATAGTTCATGCACGTGGTGCTTATAATTCTAGTTTCGGAAATATTTTGTGAAAGTTTTAGTTTAGTTTCCTTCAGACTATGGAAAAAATGCTATTTTTATCCTCTTTCCTTTTTTTTTTGTCAAGATAAAACATGAAAGATGTAAACTAGTGTTATTTAAATTGATGTCATTAGTTTATCAGTTCAAATAGTATTCCTGGAAGAATTGCATATTTGCATCCTTAAAGCACATCGTTTTTGTTAAGATGTTATCTTAATTAGTTTTAAATTTATTAATACGTATACTACGATATTTTGCGGAATAATTCGTCCACTTCCCAAGGATACACACCAATCTTTTGTATTTTAATTTTTGTCACTTATATAAATTTCTACAAATTTTTAAATACAACTTCTTCTTTTTATTTTATTTCTGCATTTTCCCATTTATTCAATATTTTATTTGTATGGCGATTTTCGTTTTTCAATCCCACTTTTTATCTCCCTATTATGTTGAAAAATTTTTAACACGGCTTATCATTTGTATGTATGACTTGTAGAGCTAATTGTGAGGAACTCACGATTTGATTGCCTCACCCAGAAATGCTGGCCAATATTCATGAAATCACGCAATAAATCCTGTCTAAGTATTATACGTCGAACGTGACTTCATACTCTGCCACACATAAACATTCTCTTTTGTGAAAGGATGATGGCCACGCAAAGCACATTATATGACATAAAAAGGCTTTGATCCAATGCGGAAGGTATTTCATTCACCACGGCAATTTCTAATAAAGAAGTGTTCTTTAAACACTCCACAAAAATAACTTGAATAAGAATAACAATTTGCAATAAGTGTCAGAAGCAAAATTTAAGTCTTTAACTGGGTTTTCTCTTTGAGCTTACTCTGAATATTGTATGTAGTTCCAATTAAGAATTTGGTTATAATCAGCAAATTCCCTCTGCCATTTGGGTGCGATAAATTAATTGCTCCCTTTATATGGGAAACTACTTTTGGCTCTTCTTTCTGTGTCAACGGGGAGTAAACATACACACCATTAAAACGATAAATTGCTCCCATGGCAGATAAAACTGATGAAAAATGTAAGCATTTCGCTTCCGTGCAGCACTTCGTTGTATTTGATATAGGTAAGTAAGTGAAGTTCATTTCATTGGCCGCAAAGCTTTTACACATACTTTGTACAAACATTCACTCAGTGTCCTCAAGATCGGATTAATTCAATCGAAGGAGCACGCTGCTAATTCAGGTGGCGTCCTTGCGAGGAAATGCAGTAAATGTGCTTGGGGCTGCAATTAAAATTTTGCTGAATATGTGCCTCTCGGACATCCTCTTCAGAACGGATAATTTATTTTCAACAACCCTTTTGCTGAAATGACACAGTCATTTGAAACGGATTCCATTGAATTTATTATTCTGTCCTCTTCTTTTTTCCTCTTTTTATTTTTATTGGAAAAGTGTACTTCTCTCTGACTTTCTGAAATCCATAGAAGCTATATTTAGGGAGATTATTAAAGAACTGCGATCGTTATTTCAGAACAAAATCTTTTGTTTTCTCTCTTGGTGACAAACATACGTTCAACGTGAATCTGACATACGAGTATTGTAAAAATATTGGAATTATGGAGAGCTTTGTAAAATATCATACTTTTTCAAAAATTGTTGGCGCTGCTTTGCTATGAAAATATTATTTATTCCAATAATTTTTTTTATTCTATATGTACAAGCCATAGTACAGTTCTTTGAATGTGGTTAAATTTCATCACTATGGGTAAGATTTTCTATGAGTAATCGGTTACATCAATTTCGAAAATACACTTTTGAGAAAAGTACTTCGAATTTTAAACTTATTCTTGAGAACCTAGTCAATCATTCTATGGAAAAATTTAGGTTTTTTTAAATCGTAAAAGTGGTTCCTCTCTATAAAGCATTGCATTGCATTGCATTCTTTTCAAATGCAAGACAGTTCTTCTGAAACTACGAAATTGATTAATTTATCTTTGTCTGAGCAGAATATAATTTACTCAACTGTAAAAAAGTGGGTTTGCAAGATTTCGTGGGAAAACTTTTAGCCTTGCGGCGATTTACTTTCCGGAGCTCTAGCAAAGGTGTTGGCCGAAGAAGTTCGGGATTTACTGTGAACATCCAACACTCACTCAAGAACAACTAACTGAACAATTCGGAGTTAGTCAAGCAGCAGTTTCAATTCGATTGCACTCAATAGGATAGATACTGAAAAAAGGAAAATAAGATCCTTCATGATAACTTTAATGATACTGCTTGGGCAAAACCTGCTAGTGAGCACATTTTAAGTTATATTTCTCAAATCACGAAAGTTGAAGATGTGGGAAAATTGCTGGATGACTACTTTGCTTCGAAATTACCAAGGTTTTACTGCGACGGTATTCGTAGGCTTCCCGATAAATCGCATCTTGATACTAACTAGAGGCAAATCTTGAATACTCTTTTTGAGTTCCAACAACACGCTTTAAGTACTGTTGAAAGATGGTACAGAAACACCACTGCTTTACCCTTCACGAATAAAAAGTTGAAGGGCTAAATTCTCTTGACATATCTTCTACATATATACATATGTATATATAAATGAACTGCTGTGCGTTAGTCTCGCTAAAACTCAAAAACGGCTTGACCAATTTCAATAATTTTTTGTTTTGTTTTGTTCGCTATATGGTAATATAGGGGTGGTTTAAAAAAATCTAAATTTGAAAGAAAATTCAGGAAACCCCGAAGGAAAAGCCGGAAAATCGAAAAAATCGAAATTTCCGTTTTTTATAGAAAGCGAATTTTCCAACTTCAAGGAATCTTTATAAAAAGGCAATTGGAGGTTTTCGGGGTCGCAAATCTCGAGCTTGCATTCAAAATTTTGGAATTCAAGATGTCGGATCCAATATGGCGACCGAAAAAGTTAAACCTCAAGGGATTTCACTGAAAATCCGAACTTTTGTTTTTGGTTTGGGTTTTTGGGGTCACTGATTTTGAATCTGCTATTCAAATTTCCAAATATGAGACCACCCCCACCCCGCTGGGAGATATAGAAGAGGAGGTGCAATAAGCAGGTGGTGTAAAATCAAGAAAACTAAATTTAATAATACTGTTGGAAAATATCTAAAACATGTGCAAAACACAAATAGGAAAACGCTGGGTCACATAGGAGAGGCGGTGGTGCAGTAGGGAGGCGTTGTAAAATTAAGGAATACAAATTTAATAGTATCCCGGGAAACGCCGGGTCCGGGAAAGCTAGTTTAAAATAAAAAAGTTAATTTAAAAAACCAGAAAACCCGACTGACTGTATAAAAGAACTAAAACATGTGAACAGGACACATTCAAAATTAAATCTATAAATAAATTAGTACTATTAAAATTGATCTAACTGGTCAATATTTATAATAAACTGACAAAGTATGACTAATTGGCAATCAGAGGCTACGTATATTTTTGTTAGCCTGTGTAGGTAGCCTCCGACTACACATACATAAATGCATACACATACATACACACACTCGAAAAACATAACCCTCCTTCTGGCGCAGTCGGGTAAAAATGAATCAACTTTACGCTGTACCTTGGGCGCCCACCATATGCCACGGTGCTGTTATCTGGTGGTAAAAAACAGAACAAAGCACATTCTAGAAAACACTTGCAAAAAGGCGGGGAGTTACAAAAATTGTACAAATTTAATTTTTTTAACGACTTATTGACGGCAAATAACAGGCCTAATCCGTTCGATTCGTGCAAGCTGCTTCGCTAAGTGTTCATACATATTCACTGGTTAGACAAATAAGTTCTTTACTGGTTTATATTTTCTGAGCATTTCTTTAGTATCTGGTAAATCCATGGTTTCAGACTGTCTTACTTACGACGTTAACTTGAAACAGCTGGGTTTCATTGCATTATATGTATTTGTCTGGCCGTACTCAACGAGTTCGTGTTCGAGGTGCACTCCCTTATTTAATTGACATCAGATTTGGCACAAGTCATTTTGGTCCATTGGTATTTATTAATAATATTAATGACTTATCTTTCATCCATTTTTCTTTGCTTGACGATTAGAACAATTTTCGCATAATATCTGACGATCACGACTGTGATGATTTCAAATATGATTAACAATTAGACGCCTTTCATAAATGGTGTTCTATTAATTATCTTCCACTTAATGTTAGTGAGTCTCCCGCAAAAAGAATATGTTTCTTTTGACTGTCCAATAAAAGGGAATTCTCTTTCTAGACCGACTAAGGCGAGAGATTTGGGTGTCGCTCTCATCTAATCGTTTTGTTTTGAGGATCATATTGAATCAGTTGCTATAAAAGCTAATGCAATCTTAGAATTCGTTAAGAGATGGTCCAAAGAGTTTGACGATCGCTATATATCTCGTCTACTGTACTGTACTGTCTTGAGACCTGTTTTTGAATTTGCCAGTCCGGTCTGGTGTTCATTTTGTGAACAATATCAATGGTGTTGGGGCCATTCAACGTACATTCTTACGATTTGCTCTTCGAGGACTCCACTGGGTAAATAGTCCTGTCCTGCCTTCCTTTGTTGATAGATTTAAGCGCATTTCACTTTACTCGTGAGAATAGACGAAACATCTTCAGAACTTTCTTAGTGTTCGATTGTTTACAGGGTTTTGTTGTATTTCTCAGTGCCGGCAAATACCTTAAATCAAATGCCTTCCTCCACCTTCATACCAACGTACTAATTATGATATTAATGAGCATGTGACATCAATGTCGTGCTCATTCAACTTAAATTACTCTAATATTGACTTTTATTTATCTAAAAGCCACATTGAAAGTCGGTTCGCTAATGACTCATTTAAATAATCAGATTGTTGATGAAAATGTACAATAAATAAATAAATAAACATTTCTGACAATGAACGCCTTAATGAAAATGCACGTCGCTTTTCCTATGGATTTATTCTGTTTAAATTCTCTCAACAGTTTGATTGTGAAAATGGCGAAACTTTACTCAAAGATGACATTGTAAATTTAAACCAATCAGATCAATTACTTATATTTAACAAACACTTCAATTATTTTATCACGAGATTCAAGCTCAAAGCACCAACTGGTGAATATTTTTCTTAGTCAAAATTCACACAGAAGTATTTAATACCGTATTTCATATTTATGCTAAACAACTAAACAAAAAAAATTAGAAAACACAAACCGATCAAGATACACAAAAAAAAGATTGTGTTTGTGTCGTTACTCACCGTACATTTTACGCCGAATTAATTGAATGACATATGTATAACAGCGAAAGAGAGAGAACACTGATTTTATGAGAGTTGTTATAGAATGACTCAATTCTGTTTTCCATTCCAATGGTAGATTCGAGATCAACGAACCCGAGAACATGAAAAAAACCATATTCATAGTAATCCTTGTAAGTTGAGAAATTTCGCTTTCGCCGGTCGCTTTGGTCTTTAGTATATTTGATCATTTAAGAAAACATTTAGAGAGAAGGCCGAATGGTGGAGCGAAAAAATGACAATGACAGGTAACGGGATCGGGAATACAGTACAGTCAATCTGTCGAAAAATGAATAGTTTGAGTGAAAAAATTACAATAGTCGGAAATGTTGTTTTATTCGTTGAAGAATAATGCACTTAAGCTACCTTCGTGATGGGCACGTGCTACTTTGGTGCGTTTTTTTGAAAACTCAAAAAAACTTCCAAAAAAATTTTGGAATGCATTTTTCTCGGAACGTGTGCATTTTACGGGAACATTTTTCAAACAAAAAAAGTAGAGGACGTTGCGGTCTACAATTAATGTCATTGAAGCAATGCTGTACAGCAAGAAATGCGCACGGTAGGTGGCGCTGAAGTTTCCATTAAAGGGTTTTTCCACTTTTTCGCCATGAAAATATTATTTTATCGCAAAAATGTAAATGCAAAACTTGTTCCTTGCATTACTATCAACAACTTTTATTTAAACATTTTTTTCATACAACTTACAGTTTTCAAGTTACAGTGCAATATAGCGTTATACCGTGCTGTTAACGGTAATTTCGTCGGTCCTACTGTGATTTTCTCCGGCGTCCATTTGTTCCAAATTTTCAAAGTGTCAATTAAACAATAACAATTAAAAGTTGGTATCTTGTTTGTATAAAACTATTACTACTAAATTTACTAAATTTTTTTGGAAACTTCAGCGCCACCTATCGTGCGCATTTCTTGCTGTACAGCATTGCTTCAATGAGATTAATTGTATAATAGATCGTAACGTCCTCTACTTTTTTTGTTTGAAAATTTTTCCCGTAAAATGCACACGTTCCGAGAAAATGCATTCCAAAATTTTTTTGGAAGTTTTTTTGAGTTTTCAAAAAAAACGCACCAAAGTAGCACGTGCCCATCGCGAAGGTAGCTTAAGTACATTATTCTTCAACGAATAAAACAACATTTCCGACTATTGTAATTTTTTCATCACTCCATTGACAGATTGACTGTACTAATAAAATTTTTTTGCTGTGTATATTCTACATGTGTGGCGTAAAGTAAAGTAAAATACAAAACTTTGTCACAAATATAATAATATCTTCTTAAATTTATATAATTACACAAGCAGCTCCTATGTAATGCCTTCAATCTATTTGTAATAATACCTTTCATGGAAAACCTAAGATATGATTTCTATAGAAATAATTGTGTAATTGAACCTGATGAGGGACTTAATCAGCGTCCTTTAGTACACAACGTGATGGTGTAAAGTAACTCGAGCTGAACGAAATGCATAACGTTGCCATTGTTTCTCTAGTGTTAATCAATATCCAATTCCATTGAATACGTTATTTAACTTTCATCTTTGTCTATATTTCCGCAGGTGGCAACATCGTCCACCAGTCAAATTTCGACAGTGTCTCATCTAGTATCAATATCGAATCAAACAAATAACGAAAATCAAGAGTCACATCAGAATCAGGTGAGCACTGTGCAAACACCGACAATAGCATCCACGCCAAGGCTTCCAGCTGCACCGAAATACCCGGCGGATCAGACACCGACGTCGTCGTCGACTCCAGCAACAATACCTCTGCAGGAGAGCTCGAATCAAGTTACACCTGTACAGCAAAATAAGCAAACCCATCTTTCAAATGCACCACTATCGAGTGTACCAAATCCACAAAGTCAGGTGACGAAAAGAAAGGAAACTCTGGAGGCGAAACGTGAGCGGAAGGCTGCCAAAACACTCGCTATCATTACTGGGGCGTTTGTCGTATGCTGGCTGCCTTTTTTCCTGATGGCCCTGCTGCTCCCCCTGTGTGGCGACTCGTGCTACATCAACGACACTATTTCATCGCTTTTCCTGTGGCTAGGATACTTTAACTCGACCTTGAACCCAGTCATCTACACCATCTTCAGTCCAGAGTTCCGACAAGCCTTCAAGCGGATCCTATTCGGCGGGCACCGGCCGGTTCATTATCGAAGCGGCAAGATCTAATTACACTTCCGAATCACGATCTAATCCGGCGGCCCTATGGAGGATTATCGCATCTCCCCTGTCCGGAGGAAGGTCCAATCTCCGGCTTATTCCATTATATTTTAATTCGATTTTAATACCTGTAAAGGCGTGGAGCGACGATTGTCCCATGTGTGGAATACAATGTAATATGAGAGCATCCCTTATTGGTTCTGCCCTGCACTTGCTACCGCAAGAATATTAGCTGAATATTATGGGTATTAGAAAATTCCTCGAATACTCGAAAAAAGGTGAATCCCTTCCTCCCTCTCGGAATTCCAATGTGTTCCCAGCGGAATTGATGGAGGCACATCCCTTCGGAAATATTTATGCATTAGCTGATTGATGGGAAGCCAGAAAACAAGACTTCAAGGGTATTTGTCATCGTATAGCGCCAGCGAATTCACGCCCCAACAGCCTTAACCCGCTGATGGATACTGGTGCGAACCAAACACACTGCGTGCCCTCAGCCGTGCAGAAAATCAATAAAAATTCGTTTTTCCTTCGACTTCCACTTTATTAGATTTTTAGTAAAAATTCGCCTGTCTACCCGCCGGCATTATTATGGATGACGACCGACAGCTCCGACAGGCACGCGAGCGACAGAGCACCCGCAGAACGCTTCTTCGCGCTTTGAATCGCGCGATCTAATTAAATTTAAAAAATTGCCTTAAGAATTCCCAAGTTTAACAATGGCTGACAGGGACTCCGGGTGAAGGCACGCAAACATCAGACACCCCTTTTGCTTCTTGAACCAAACGCAGAGGCGGATGGGCCAGCGCTGCCTCGTTACGTATCTGATAAACTCCTTTCAAGATGTCCGGGAATTCAAAGTTTTATGAAAGAGAATTCTACTTCCTGAAATAAATTGAGGAAATGCCTCTTCTGCCCTTCAATCCAATCATTGTTTTCCTACCTTCGGAGTGAGCGCCTTCGCAACAAGTAGAGACGTTTATCTTTTCTTTATCCTCTGGAACGCCGAAAGTTGATAAAGATCCAATTTATGCTATTGTGAATTCAAACGTCCGCTCGTTGTCCGTAATAATAGATGAGAACTAGTGGGTGTGTATTTCCAATTCCTGGCCCTTTTTGGTCACTTGATTTTTCTTTCATTTCACAAACACGTATTTGTCGTGTAGTTCCTTCTCTGGACGTGGCGATGAATATCCAATCCAAAACAATGAACAGTTCTTCTAACTTAAACGACAGTGCGACAGGCTATTTCAGGTGCAATGGGTAATATTGAACATTTACGCAAAAGAATTACGTAGTCTATACTTATGCTTGAAGGACAGCTGTTATCTCAATCGGATCTCTAGGATTACCATTATTATTATTTCAGTCCGTCCAAGGAGTTCTGCATAGCGTCGAATTTTCACTTTAAAAAAATACCATGTATAATTTTCATATGCTCATGTTCATTAAAGTGTGGCTAAAATCTCTATTTAACGATGCTCCACAGTTCTTCGCCAGATTTTTGTTCCAGATTTTATAAAAGCGAATATAAATGGACCACACTTTTTAAGCAGTTAAAATATTGCTCAGTCCAAAGTGCAAATTTTAGTTGATTTTGGAGACAAACCTTTTTATATCAGCTCGTTTGGTACATTTATTTTTTATGAAACAACGAATGAATTTCGAGAGTACTTTTAAAATTTCAGCTATTTTGTTCGTCTATAACAAAGACCTTAAGTACAAAACCAAAAATAATAATAAACGAAATTGAAAAAATAATGCTGGGCTTTCAAAAAATGCTTTAATTATTGCACTTTAAATAAATACATACATGGATTTCATAAGAAGGTTGATAACCCCAAGAAGAGGTAGACAGAATGGGAGCAGTAAGTTAAGTTATCTAGTCATAAAATTTCAATAATAAGGAACTCCAAGTTTAAAACTTGAAATGACTACCAATTTTAAAAAAACTGTTAACGAATCTGTACATTATTTTAAAGTTGTAAAAAGTACATCTGAAGTGTGGACTGCGTGGAAATAACTTAAATTGCTGTAACGTCAACGCATCTCAATGGCAGCGACAGTTTTCCCGCAACACCTCCACACTTTATTAACAAAAATGGGAAGACATCTTCAGCGAACTAGCACTGCACCGAGTGGTCATAAAGTTTTGCAATTTACTGTCCTCCAGGGGACCAGGTAGGTAGTGTACATAAACATACATATGTCGAGAGATAGACATATATTTCGGTGCGAACCAACTTCGTACAACGTCACGTTAGAGTCTAGTTAAAGACGTCCATCTAATCAGCTAATAAAATTTAATTTCTGAGCGTGCCTGTAGGTACAATCCAATTCTGCACGGCCCTACGTGGGAAAAATGAATCCTCTAACGGCTAAAACTGGGAGCGAGGGATGTCGACATTATTCAAATTATTCACGGGTAGGCTGCCTCCAAAAGGGAATTTCGTCAAGAACTTTAATTATGCGAAACATATAATTTTTTTTTGAACTTTAAGAAATACGGCGTACCTGCCCTCCACAAAGTATTCTTCTTTAATTGCGTACTTTGATGTCCCAAGTTAGGGGCGCTGAAGATGCGCTGCCTTGGCAACAATCCCGAGATAGAGCTGCTCGACGCGCTTTTTTCAATGCCCTTCATTAATCATCTCCTTATAGATGGAATTTCCACTTACACCAGCTAATTCGGACAACCTAATACCGTCGCAAATTGTTTGCCTGATAATTCCTCCTTGGGCCTCCCGGACTGGCCCGTTCTACCCTGTCGCACCAATTGCTTGCAATTTAATATTCCTAAAGATATCAAATAAATTTTTTATACAGAGAGGTTATTGTGTTAAATCTGCTGGAGAGTGATGCCTGCAGCGCAGCGGTTATTTTTATTAACAAGTTAGTGATCTCGAATAGAAGAAATTTGAAATTATACAAAAACTTGCAAAATGTTTTTACGCAGAGAAAATAACAAATATTACTAATAGCAAGTTAACTGTACATACTTGACAAGCAAACTGTGTATACAAAGTAGGAAATTGTTATAAATTTGTAACGAAATTACTGGTGGCAAGATTAGAAGCTATGAATACTGTTGACGTGTTGTAATTAACTTTTTGAAGACAAGACCGTTTATGTATAAATTGTAAGGCGTATGTATAACCTTCATTAGCGCTTAGGTGATAAGTATAAATGGGGTATAATGTTGGTAATAACTGATTTTGGGTAACTATTTATAGAATACTACCCGCTTAGCTCGCCAGGCGTAGCGAGCGGACTAATAAAATTGAAATTTTGTAAATTTATTTGGCACACTATTGCAACTAATAATTTTGACATGTTACAGCATACATGTAAAAATATTGTAATTATGTACGAATAATTTATAGGTAAATAAAAAAACAGAATTATACTCCTGTCTTTCAATTGCACCCATCAGCCCTGGAAAGCTCGGAAATTATTATGATTGCGTGATTTGTTCGCAAACTCCGACGAAACTCAAACTCCGTCAAATGATTTTGACTGAGTAAGTTTTACATATTCTTTGAAACTGTGCAACAATTGTTCATTTAAGCTAATCAATCATTTCGAGCCTTCGGCAAATGATGTGCGTTTCCATTGTATTTTGTTCTTCCGCACATTATTTTTGCAAAGACGCAAAAAGCTCTCATCAAAAGTTTTCTGTTATTTGAGTTTGACTAGATTGAACAGCGGTTTGCGTGCACACCAAATACTCCTGCGGTGCTTTCAGCATTATGTGATTTGATCATTGCTATTTATTTACTTGAAGCTAACATACATCATTACGCAATCTGACTTTAATACATCATTTGCAGCTAAATTTGCAATTAAAGTTGATTGGTTTTTTTTATAGGACATGTACATTTTAGATATTGAATTAGCTTGAGACTCTTAAGTCTGGCTGTCGAAAGTTCTTTACTTATGTACACGCACTTTAATACTACTTGTCCTTCTCAACTTGACTATGCACTGACAACTCACATTGAAAAGATTCTACTTCTTAACAAATTTAGCGCAGTAAGTAACTTTCGCCATGATTTTTGACCGTTTTGATCTTCCTGGGGAAATCAATTCCTCGACAGGCTCAACGGATATTAAGAAAGCAATTCTAACTAAGATGCTTTCGTATTTATATAACAAGTACATTCTCATTCGCACTAAGGTTAAAAAAAGTGGTAGATGCCCCTGGTGCTCAAAAAAGATCCATGATCCAATAGCTGAAAAGGACTTTCTTCAAAGTCGGTATAAACTGACGCGTTCTGAAAATTCACTATTAAAGGATCGTCTCAGTGTGAAATTTTCGAAAAATCGATTTTCGAAAAATCGAAATTCAAATTATTACGGTCGCTACAGCGTTTCTTGTAGAAAGGGAACGGACGGAACTGGTGAGAATCCCCAGCATCAGTATTGTCCTTCGGGAGGAGATTCGTGGTGCGAATGGCGCAAAGCTGAGGCCAATGGATTTCCGGAAAAATATTCTCATCCACCAGCGCTCGATGACGATGTCCAAGAGGTTTTGAAGCCAATCTACGAAGATTTGACCACCAACGATTTGTTAGAGAGATGTACGGGCGCTTCAATCTTTAAACGCGTTTTTCTCAGAATGGTGTTTTTCAAAACGGTTTTCACTCTCAAAGCAAGAGTTTTGAAGATATCTATTTCCAATGTGGAGAGAACATTTTTAACGTCATTCTTTATCGCGCTATGGAAGCTTCTTTTTTTTGAAATCTTCCTATTTTTTTTTACGAAAAACTATCGACAAAAAGGGCCAAATTCGATACTTTTTGTTCAAACCGCCACCATTTTGTCAAATTAAAAAAAAACCCCTCCATAGCTCGATAGCGACTTCCCTACAGATCAATAATCTTTTTGAAATTTTTGCTTCGGATCAAAATTGCGGCCGCAATCGTGGAAACCGTACAGGACCTTTTTTTTTTACGTGACATTTCAACAATTTATTCAACTATTATACACCCAATAAATAAACATAAAAAAAATCATTTTGTATTCATCATGAATGTATTTAAAAAAAACTGGACCGATTAGTTTATTTCAACATTAAAAAAGAAATCGCGAAAATCAGTGAGTTTTCGGAGGGTCACACTGAGACGATCCCTTAAGGTAAAAAAGGGTCGTAATAAGGTCAATACCCAGGAAACAACACCGAAGCAAGCTTAATACAATGGTTTTTTAAATACTGATCAGCATCCGCCTATATATAAACTATGGAGTAATATTCAGAAACTTGGAATTTATGGCAAAGAAAAATATCCTAATGATCTTAACCCTAACTTACTCAACAGATCATTTGCAGCTTGCAGCACTGTATCTCAGTGATGGCCTCGCATTTCGGAGTGCGAAGTGATTACTGCCGTGCAGTTTATTAAATCAAATGCTACTGGATCCGATGGTATGTCTGTTCGGTTCGTACAAATGGTACTACCTGATATACTTAAACCCTTACCATTAACCATTATATTAACCATTGCCTTACTACTACATCAAGAAAACCTCAAAATCTCCTACTCTAAGGCGAACACTACACGCTCAATATTTATCGTGATCAGTGTTGTGATCCAGATTTCAAGAAATCTAGAAATCCTGTAATTATATTTTGTGATCCATCGATATACTTTTTGTTCAATTAGTTAGTACCATGATCCTCCACGGATCATGATAAATATTGAGCGCGTAGCGTCCGCCTATAGAAGCAAGTGGCTGTAATTGTTGTAGGTACCTAACAAAGCTTTCCCCATCGACCCAGTGAATTTTATCCTGCAAGTATATAAGCTTCCTTAGCAAAATTCTATCGACAACAAGAGGCTACTGTTTCCTTTCCAATCAGGTTTTCGTAAGATTCATAGCTTCGGAACAGCTCTATTAAATGTGACGACAGATATTCACGAAGCTCTGGACAATGACCATATTACTATACTGACGCTGTTAAATTTTAGTATGCTAAAGCTTTTAAGACTGAGGATCATAATAAATAAACTTTCTAGAACGTATTCTTTCTCGTCCTACACAATTAAATTCTTAAATAGTTAGGTAGCTATCAGTCAGTGTCGCAGTCAACACGCTAAACTTAATAATTTTGTTTCTGATCCTGTTCCTTTGCCCAGTGGAGTACCTCAGGGTTCAATTTTTGGCCCGCTCCTCTTTTCTCTTTAGTACATTAATGATCTTGCTGATGTTGTTAGTGATGTATCTGCTCATCTTTATGCGGATGATGTTCAGATATATTTACTTAACGCGACCAATTGGCCTATTCGAGAATTGTGTCTGTCGCATCGCATTAATGATGATTTGGAGTGTAGTGGAGCTAGTTATTAATTCTTCGAAGTTCAGCGCCCCTCCCATTTACCGTAATGGGATTGATTCTTCAACATCAGCACCCATAATATATAAAGGAAATAGGATTGGCAATGTTGATTGCACAAGGAACCTGGAAATTATAAACAGGACAACATCTTGCGATCATTGCAATTATGTCGTCTGCAAGGTCTGTAATGGCCTGCGGCAACTTTGGAAGAGATTTGAAATTCTTTTTGTGAAAATTGTTATATCATTGGCCCCAATTTTTGGGAACGGGGTTCGAAACATTTTGCTGTGCTAATAAACGGTAAAATAATGAAAAAATTCTATCTCGGCCCGTTTTCGAGATATAGGGCAAAATAGTTGGCTTAAGTGTACGACGGCTGCTTTTAGAATTGCCCTAAAACTTTGTGGAAAATTTCCATTTATGGTCGGAACGAGTGAATTAGGAAAGTATTGTTATCGGAAAACAATACTATCCCAAAAATTAGCTTGTTAAAAAAATATGTTGTAAAAGGAAAATATTTAGTCAGAAGATAATTTTTAAGAAAGGAAAATTTTTCTTACGAATTATTTTGTGCCGATGTACGAATTATTTTAAAAATTATTTACCATTTACATGAGCGCAAATTTCGATTGCACAAAGCAAGGACGATGCGGATAGCCATTCTGAATTATTTTATATTTCGAAAACGAGACGAGATTGACTTTGTTTTTTTCAATTTTTGGTGTTAAAACAGGCTAATATTTGGGAAAGTGTTATTTTCCGACAACAATACTTTCCTAATTCACTCGTTCCGACCATAAATGGAACATTTCGATTAAGTTTTAGGGCAATTCCAAAAGCAGCCATCGTACACTTAAGCCAACTATTTTGCCCTATATCTCAAAAACGGGTCGAGATAGAATTCTTTCATTATTTTTCCGTTAATTAGCTGCTGTGCTGTGCTGTTTCGAACCCCGTTCCCAAAAATTAGGGCCAAGGATATAACAATCTCCCCTTCTTTTCATAGGCCTTCGTAAGAGGCTGGTGAAACCTCTCATCATCATCATACGTATGGAGTGTTGTTTTCCCATACCATGATGTTGCATGTAAGAGACTGTTAGTCGCAATTAATGATATAACACTTTGTTGTGTCCCCAAACTGACTAGTTTTAGCCATGCTTCACAATATACGAATTCACTCTTTGGATTTCCATTTGACTTGTACCTGGTTCGCCATTGTCTCTAACTGATGTTCAGAACTTCTTAGTGTGAAGTTTATTAAAGTAATCAAAGATGTTAAAGTGTGAAAAATTCAGATAATAATTAAATTTATTCGCTCTAACTTCAAGTTTTGCAAGGCATAAAATGTTGTGCTGTTATTTAACCTTAAATTATATTAGGTGTACAAATAAGTTTCCGCGGTTTTTTATAAAAAATTAGGAATTTATTGTGAAGGAACAGTACATTACGTTTTATTCAAAGTATTTTCCATCATTTGCCACTACTTTTCCCCATCTTTCTGGCAACATTCGGATACCCCGTCGAAAAAACTCTTCATCTTTTGACGCTATCCACAAATCTACCCAATTTTTGGTGTCTTCATATGATGTGAAGCGCTGCTCAGACAGACCATGTGCCATCGACCGGAACAGGTGATAATCGGAAGGGGCTAAGTCTGGTGAATACGGCGGGTGGGGTAAAACTTCCCAGTTGAGTGTTTCCAAGTATGTTTTTACCGGCGCCGCAACATGTGGACGAGCATTATCGTGTAAAAGAATAATTTTGTCGTGTCTGGAGTAGTAATAGGCGCGTTTTTCCTTAAGTGCCCGACTCAATCTCATCAATTGTGTTCGGTAGAGAGCTCCAGAAATGGTTTCGCTTGGTTTCAGCAATTCATAATACACGACACCAAGCTGATCCGACCAAATACACAGCATGAGTTTTTTTCCATGAATATTCGGCTTAGCTGTCGATGTTGATGGTTCGCCGGGCTTAACCCATGACTTTCTCTTCTTTGGATTATCGTAGTGAATCCATTTTTCGTCACCAGTGACTATACGATGCAAAAAACTCTTTTTTTTAATCCTGGCAAGCAGCATTTCACTCATGCATAATCGGCGTTCAACGTCTCTCGGCTTTAGTTCATATGGAACCCAATTTCCTTGTTTTTGAATCATTCCTAACGATTTTAAACGATGTGAAATTGCTTGTTGAGTCACTTGTAATGTAAGTGCAAGTTCTTTTTGCGTTTGGGACGAATCTTCCTCCAATAGTACTTCTAATTCCATGTCTTCGTACACTTTCGGCCTTCCACTGCGTTCTTTGTCCTTCACGTCAAACTCACCGTTCTTAAACTTTTGAAACCATTCCTGACAACTTCTCTCACTTAAAGCAGCTTCACCATATGCTTCTAGAAGCAATCGATGCGCCTCAGCTGCAGATTTTTTCAAATTAAAAAAGTAAATCAAAAGTTCCCGCAAATGATGCTTATTCGGCACAAAACTTGACATTTTTGCACGAAAAAAATTACGTGATGCTGATACGGAATTACTAGTACTTTAAGGTTATGGTGTTGCCGGATGACGAAACTTGGGATATTACGTTTTACATCTGACAATTTCTCCATAACCTTCTGGTGGGGCCATCTTTTGACAAACCGCGGAAACTTATTTGTACACCTAATATTATAATTAACTCTGTCCGTTCTTGTTTCTTGTCTACGCCAGAGCTTGAAGATAAGTACATATGTTTTAAGCACAAACGCGTGAAAATCAATATTAGTTTCTTCCAATTTTGTTTCTTTAACTAACCTATTTTTTCTTGCATAGTGCCAAGGAGAGCCGTATAGTTGTATTTATATAATATTTGGTATAGTCATGTGTTTAGTCATTCGGTACTAAAAATGTAACGTTAGAGTTCTATATCCCGACCTACTCGGGGGCAATGATCGCTTCTGCCCACGGTTTAGCACAACGACCTTAATCATGGAAAGACAAATTTTCTAAATATCAAAAAAGTATAGAACGATTCTTGCTCCAACATTTCGCCATTTTGTTATTTATAACTTTCTTTTCTCTTCTGAGTTCACGCAAACCGTTGCTGTTTTATTGCAGCTCATTTACAGGAAACGTTTTCAATTCCACTAGGGAGGCTTGCGACTTACAACAGGCTTTTGTCTCACTAACCTTCGTTTTTAAATATTATTATAAGTTTTTTTTATATGCCCACTTTTTATGCTGGAATGTACCTACAGAAACATATAAACACTTCCGTTTAATTTATCATTGTTAAACATTTTTTTGGAAAGCACCTTATTTTTGGAGCCTGAAAAGAAGAATTGCCATTTAGTGCATCTATTGGAACGTAGAAGATGATTTCTTTTCGAGTGGGTACCCACCAAACCAAATACTAATCTGCAGAGCTGATAAAAATGATTTGTTCCAACACTATAATGTCAGCGAATAACGCAAGGTTGTTAAGAGTAGCAACATGACAGGTTTAACTTAGCTTTAACTTACCTATGAAATTTGAATGAGTACGCGCTGTCACCCTCCTAACCGTTTATGTATGCACGACATTCCCCAATGTATTGATTTTTTTAGTTCTATTTTTGATCCTTCTCTTTTAATATTCGACATGAGTGCTTTCAAGAACTCCGGACTATTTTATTTAGCCCTTTTTGTGCCAGGGCAGGTATAAAGCCAGTGTCACTCCAAAGATTAGGTGGAATTATTAGACAATTGTTTCTTGAAAATCGGTCGATGTGTTTACGTTCTGGCAGTGAACAAAAGAATGCACGTAACAATAGACCGAGGAATAGAAACCCTTTCTCATGGGAAGTTGGAAGGTGCAAGCAGAAGATGGCGAGCATCTGGAGTGGAAAGAAACACACGCAACAGAACATTTCCAATTGTTGTGAGTTTGTATTTTAATCATTCAACGACACTAATACGCATTCATGCCAACATGCAGAATGACATTATTATACTCCTCATAATTCGGTGGAAAATAGTGGAGCTATGGTTTTTTATTACGGAAATTTCCAACGCATGGCTAAGGCACAAACCCTTAAATTAAAGTGTTGCAAACCATGTTATCCTTTTTAGTGCATTTTATCCGATTATGGCGAAGCCAAAAGGAGACCGTACTCGCATGTACATCTAAATTTTGAAACTTTTACAATGAAGACCGTATGTTTTTTTGTGCTTATGTTACGCGATATCTTCGCCGATTGTGATGATGTTTTTTTATTGAATAGGGTGTATCTCGACGGTGGACCCATTTAAATTTGAAGAAAACATTCTACTCTTAACGGTGGGAAATTAAGGAATGAATACCGTTTAACCCACGTTCTGGTTGTCCACTACACCACGTTTGTTCCTCGCGTCGTGCAAGCTACTCGACACAGTACTACAGACGTGTGTCTTACGGCTTGGCACCGACTCTAAAAACAATTATTTTGATTTTTTCATCACACTTTGAAAAGATTAGATATAAAGATAATGTGTTTTCAATAATGGATCAGAACGGGCTGTACGCAGTTAGCGTCTCATCTAAAATGGATTAAAACATTACAAGTGGCATCTAAAATGTCACTAAATGGTTATAATTGGTCACTTAGTTTACTCCTATTAATTGGTCAGCTACAGAATTTTTTTAATTTAATTTCTTATTTTTTCACCTTCGGTGGAATTTTGCACATGCGCACAGAAAGTTGAATTTTAATCTTTATCTTCAAAATGGTTTTTACAATTTTTATCTTTTATAATGAGCTTTTTAAAACAACTATTTATTTTATACATATATTTTCAACATGACGGCAGTTTTTCATGGATAACTAATGTATTGGGTAAGTATAAAGTGAATGTATGATTGGAAGTCAAGTTCACCCTGCCGATTTTCCCCCGGTCATTTTTCGCCTCTTGTATTTCAGTCCATAAAATATTTTGTAAAAGCCACATTTCAGTCTATTACTCAGAAACCTAGAGAACGAGAAATGGCCGGGGGAAAAAACCGGGGAATACTTATCTAACCTCTGGGAAAAAAGGCTAAGGGAAAACAGGGATCCGGGGGAAAATTTGAAGGGAAAAAATCACCCGGAGAAAGTCGGCAGGGTGAATTTGAACCCCCACCACATTTTAGGTTTAATGTTTTCTGTTTTTTCTTAAATGGAAGAAAAATTAACAGCATACACATACACGTAATACTTTTTTTTAATATGGTGATTAACCTTCTCTCTGTCTATTGGGGTGCAAACCCACCCCAGGCTACTAAAAATGTGAATAACACAGCCACACAAAAAGAAACCTTCGAGTGAGAGAGTACAGACTAAGATAGACCTATCACTTTTGGTACGCTGGATCCGAATTTATCATCTGAATTTCAGTTTTGGCTCATGATTGTTCCTAACCTCAAAATAACTTCAAAAACTGCTTCATTCAAATGTTTTTGTTTTATATTACGATAGGCACTTATGCAACAATATATATTTACTAGAAATTAAACATAAAAGTAACATGATTAATGAAGCAAACTGCGGACTACACACTTACCAAGTTGTATCCTCGTAGGTAATTAAGGACTAAGCCTATTTCAGTAGTCCCGTTCCTAGTCAATTCGAATTAAAATTAAAGATTCCAGAATGTGACTTCAAAATTTGAAATAAAAATAAAACCGAAACCGGAAAAAAAAATTAATGAAGAATTTGATATGACTATGCGACCTAGTCTGCAATACGAAAAGACGTGGGCCACACCCATTAAGGAGGTGACGATTTCGTGGAATTTTGCAATATTGCTAATGCCCAACGTAAAAAGGTCTACATGATTGCCACAGCATTGCAACTTCCTCTCTTGTAGAACTGGCGAACAACGACTGCCTATTTACATCAAATTGTGAGGACGTGGCAAAAACGCAATATTGGAGAAGGCAATTTACCAAATCGGGAGGCCTCACATTTCTCTAGAAGCAGAATTGCTTGCAGTCAAAAGTATGAGGAATTACTGCATAATTAACGCAACGCGTGAGTTTAAAAGCCAATTATGCTTAAAAGCTGTCAGTACACCCCCAAGAAAGCAATCTTCGCAAAGTCGTATATCATTCAAAATCCCCATAAACCGCTATATTCAACCTTGATTGTCCTCAGCGGTCTTATTCCACTAATTCCATTTACCTTCCTTTGAGCTACACACAATAGAAATGTAACACAATTTACAAACAACGCTTTCCTAAAAAGCCAACCATGAACACAATTTGATTGCGTATAAAATTGTTGGAAATTCAGATCTCAACGACCGACGTGTTTAAGATATAAAAATTGCAACAGCGCCACCAGTAGTGTTAACACAAAACCACGTTATTATGTTGTGGATTGGCTCGCTTTTCAAGAGTAGCGAGACAGTCTTTGTTCCAGTCGCTTTGACTAGAGGATATGTTCGCATCATCACATAAAACCAATGAGCATTACATTTCCCAAAATTAATCGAGTTGTGTGTATATTAAATTCACACATTAGTCACACAAATTATATTCTATTATATGAAGGTAACGTTGATGCACCAAACCCAATATAATACGATTCCACAAATATAATATTGCACACCCGTTACCTTGCTATCTTTTACAGCCAAACCTTCTTTATGCAAAATTCCTGTCACCATTCACCATTCACCGAAAAAATCTGTAAGCTTTCAAATAATTCTTGCAGCTTTTATGTATTTGCTAAAATGTTAGAATCTTATCGGTTCTACAAGAGGGTTAATTCGATTCTCTTCCTTTCCATTGATGCGCCATCTGAAAGAGCTTTCCAAAACTTTCTTTCCCGTTTTAGAATAGACGTAACGGGAATTTATGTATCCCATGCACATGTTTAAAGCTCGAAGCGTGAAAGCTAAGAATAAAGCTTTTATCGACTGGCTAAAGTTTAGCCGCTAAACCACAAACATAAGGCTTTATAAAAGGCTAAAACCATATCTTGAAAGCTCTAATATTTACACTTAATTTTAATACAGCAATAAAATCGCTTTAATTTGTTGCACAATTTATTACAACATCGTTCCTTCAATTACTCCCGTTATAAAGAGGGCTTCCGAAATATCATACTAAAAAATAAAATATGTTGATTTTCATGCCCTGGGACTTGCAGGTTGCAACATTAACTAAAGTACGACTTTTTATATTGCTACTTACTAATTCAACGAATTAGAATTTAATTTGAACCAATTACAGAGAGGAGATTGGTAATATGGTACATTGTAATGAGTGTTCTTAAGAAGTATATGAAATTAATTAACTGGCGTTTTTAAATTTATGAAGGTAATATTAATAGAAATTCAAGGTGCGTTAAATAACAAGAGTGGAATTCTAAAATGGCTACAAATAAAATCGGTTTTTATGTACTAGATACAGATCCAATGCCCGATAGGCAACCCAATTAAATAGTCTCGCTTCTTTGTCCATCAGCTTGTTTATAAGAGCCTTATACCAAAAATTGAGATTTACAGGGTGATATTTTGCTTTAATCTTAAATAAAAAATAGCTATTGGCGCACAGTGCAGAAGTGTCTACAGAAAATTATTTCAACAGGACAATGCCCTATACCATGCATCCCGAAAAACGAAGGATTGGTTAGCCGAAAATAATGTCAGTCTCATGGACAGGTTCGCCTGTTCCCCGACCTAAATCCCATAGAATACCTATGGGCAATCCATAAGCGAACGATTATGGAGTACAACATATCATCACATCAAAATTTTGGAAAATGGGAAAATATTACTCCTATCGACTGCAAACATTTGGTAGATAATAAGCTGAAAATAGTTCTAACGGTTATAAAAGCGAAGGAAGAGTCAACAAAATATTAAAATATAAATAAGGCATATTTATATTTTCTACATTGTCGTTGATTCGTAGGCTTTTGTAAATTCCTGGGGCTGCTTTGTATTTACTTATGGCAATGGCTGTATGTGTGTTGTATTATCACGCTATTGTTAGCACACAAATTGAAGGGCAACTAAATTTCCTAGCCGTAGTGCGTCTAGCACTAACGTAATTAGCACAATCCTCTGCTAACAGTGACGTTTTGACTATTAGCGCCAATGTGTTACAACAATGTAAACTATGCTTCAATGATATAACGAAAATAAATATAAATAATAATATAATAATAAAATAAAATGCCCATAAGAACCAAATCGAGGCACCTTCACAGTTTCGATGAAGAATTTTCTATTGCACTAAGTATGAAATATAACATCGATCAAATATTCACCGAGGCTTGGCTTGGTGGCACGATTTTATATTTTATACTTAATGCCATAAAATATTGTTTCAAATTAAAAAAAATAGAGTGTATATCTCACACACAAGTTGTTTTATTCACATTTAAATTTCGAGTGTCCTTATTGAAAGACCCTGCATTTATTGGTTCGTTCATTAACCGAGTAAATATAATATTTTGATTTAATTGAGTTCAAAGGGACTTTGATCTTCTTATATTGCAAAGTCTGGTTGGTGCTTGCTTGAGAGGTTTATATTTTTAAAAGGTTTGGAATTTAAAAATGTTCTGTTGGTGTAGCCAAAATTATTCACAATATGGCATTTTTCTTTTCAGGTACGTAATAGCATTTCTCGATTAAATGAAACCATTAAAACACCTCATTTTTGAAATTTAATTTAATTTGGCATCACATTAAGTATTCGTGCTTCAATAAGGTTTGATTTGACATCCTACACGATGGACTTGAAACAAAATTGTCCTTCCATTTTTCATTTACCTCCTGAAATTCACCGCTAGAATCAAAATTCATCATTACATAACGTTTATAATTGGGCTATCACACTCTATCTCTGTGCTAAATTTCAAATTGTTAAGTCGAATAGTTTCAGAGACAATGGCATGTGATGGACGATCAGTCGGATAGACGGACGGTCACACAATTCCACACATGTTTCCTTTTGACACGGAACACTAAAAAGTAAAAGAAAATTATGAAAGCCGTTATTTCTCAATAATACAATTATTTACATACGTGAGTTTCATCTAACGGAAATCCATTTGTTACTACGTTTCTGTATCGTACCTTTGTCCGTGTTATCCTGGAGTACGCATAGTTTGTTTGGTCTCCATTCTATGCTGTTCAATTGCTGACTGATTAAATTGTTTATAAATATTGTACTGCCTTTTAGTAATAAATTATTATATGAATATTGAAAGAATAAATATAACATATAAATAAATAAAAGAAAATTTCCTGACTGACTGACTGATTCATTATAGCCGAACTGGAATTGGTAAAGCTGGAACTATGACATTTTGACATTATTTTCTTTTAAGACGTAGGTAAGCACCCACCAAGAAAGATTTTTCGAAATTAAATCTCTAAGAGGGTAAAAGGGTGCATGGAATTTAGTTTGTATAAATATAATATATATAAATATTTTTTAAATGAAACGTAGCACAAATACTCTACGGCACAAATAATGAGACACGTATTCCAGCATTTCCAAAATTTAACCCCTTAGGGGTGGAATTTGTATTATTAATAATTTATATTATACACGGTGGGCCACTCATTCTATTGATATGGTTATAATGTTCTTTTTTAATATAAAAAAATAACGTTTATATTTCTTTATTATTATTTTCATATGGACCAGAGCTCACATGGTTCCGTGTCAGGCGCGTACGCAGGGGGTGGGCATTTTTTATTAAACCCCTCCCGAACATTTTTTTACGTATGCGCCTGTTCCGTGTGTTGCGTTTCTCCCCGAAGAGCGCGTCCAGGTCTAGTTGTTAGTGGAAGCCGCGGAAATCTGTGCTGAAATGCACGTTGTGCTAACATTACTGAAAAATCATACTGAAAAAAAAAACCGTCAAAAAATCAAGATAATTAAATAAAAATAAAATAAATAAATAAAGAAATATTGATTTTAGACAAAAGTTGAGAAGAGAAAGAAAATTTCTAATGAAATATCACATTGGGCAGAATATGTGAGAAATACTAAAATACATTATTATTGTTGCAAAATAGGAATAATTAAAAAATAGGTAATAATAAATAAAACGTTATTCATGAATTTTTTTCGACTATTTAGATTGTACGTACGACGAAGAAATACAGGTACAGAGTACCTCTTACTATGACAAAACAACAACCCAAATTTTATCCAAATCTGTTTCATAGGCTTTTGTATAATAATTTGTTATTTTCTGGTATGCAGGCCATAGTTCAATTATTTTTTTCAAACAATTATTTATGGAGTAAAGACGCGTAGTGATTATGACTTTGGACTTCTCATTCCTTTCAAATTATCATTAGTTTTCATTTTATTTAACAAAATTATTTATGGACTAAGTTTAGTGTCCTTTATGACACATAGCCTTCAGGCTATGATTTCTTTATAAACATCGGATTATTGTTTATTACCGAGACCAAGAGCTTCATTTTTTCTTAAATTATACTATTTGTTGTTTTTTTCTAAACACATATTCTTAAAATAAAGGGAATTTGTTGAACAATAATATATTCAATTAACTCAGTCACAGTTGTTCACATAAAAATAAAATAAAGCAGTTTATTTAAGGGGGGAATACCAATTGACCGGTTCAAAAAATCAATTTATCTTTTTTTACGGAAATGGATTCTATAACTCTTCGAAAATGTAACCACGAAATTTCAGGCCGAAATTCTGCGAATTAGGTATCTTTTTAAGAGATGGAGTATCGCCCGTTCATGGTACGCTCGAATCCCAGATTTCGTTCCACCGCGCCCGCAAGGCCGATAGAATGCTATTAGTCATTTCCGAGCCATAAAAAACTTTTCGTGAATTTTATAAAAGCTTTCTTTTTCATTTCATCGATTTTTGGGTGTGTTTTTCGAAGAATGAAAAACAGACATTTTTTTTAACTAAAACTTTATACTCGTTTTCCCAAATCTCATGTTTTTAAAACGGTGTGACAAGTTGCGAAGAAACGGCTGGGCCGATTTTCATGATTTTTCGCTGGTTACAAGATAATGCAATTCTCTTGTCCTCGACGAACGATTTTTTTGCAAAAATAGTGTTGTTTTCGCAAAAAAAATTCGCAAAACTGAAAAAAAAAATGAAAAATCGATTTTTTTTAATTATAAAGAAAAAACATTTTTTTTTTTAAAAACCGAAAACGTCAAGGACAAGTAAATGACATTAGGAAACTTATTTGTAATCACTTTTTTGTTCTAGAAAAATTTCCTGAGGTGTTATCGTGCACACCGCGAATTTGCAGACTCTTTTGTGCACGCTTCTAACAACAAGCCAAATGCAGATTTCGCAATAATTTTTTTTTTTGTATTTTTAGAAATACAACATACAACCTATGTACGAAATTTGATTTTTCTATCATTGATAGTTTGTTCCCAATCCACGCCGAAAATCAAGTGACCATTTCCTACATCTAATTGGTATTCCCCCCTTAAGGGGCTACACCAGTGTAGATTCTTCAAAATTTTCAAATTTTTTTTTTTTCAATATTTCGTAAGAGTAATCGGTCAAGAATATATCCTCAAAAGTTTAGACCGATATTTCAAAAAATAGTGGAGTTACAAAGAATTTTGTCGCGCATGGCATGCGCTACACATGTGACCTTCTCCTAACTGAATTAAAAAAAAAGCAAAAGTTTGGGATTTTTTTACAAGAAAACAAAACAACATATGACCTTGAATCTTTTTTTATTTGGAAGTCTTTAACAAAAACTAGACATTTTTTTTTTACTTTTTCATTTCTCGCTCACCCGTCGCCGCCAGAGGGCGCCAAAAAAAATCAGCCTTTTTCGCCTTTTTCCGTAATTCCGTGATTGCGGCTCGCCGAATCATCTGAGACAGAAAAATCAAAAAAACACCTAAATAAGACATTTGAATGTATAAATCTAACTAGGATCTAACGAATCGCTCGACTAAAAAAAAAATAGCAGCCTTTTGAAGTCAAAAATCGAGAATTTTTCGATAAATTTTTTACAAAAAGTGCTGTAAAAAAAAAACTACTTGGGTTTTGTCTTATATCCTAGTTAGATTTGTGAACAATTTAATTCTGAACAAAATGAACCAAGGTTTATGGAAATCGGTGGAGCGGTTCAAGAGATATCGTGGAACTACGATTGAAAAAATTAAGTCGAGACAAATGCGTTTAAAGAAAAAAAGAGTTTTTGAGTGGAATATTTCGCACAATAATGAGGAAATGAGCAGACTTACAGTATTAATTAATAGCACTTTAACTCGAAAACCATATTTTTTTTTTTGGTGAAATTTTAGGACATGATTCTAGTCATATTAACGAACATTTTTCCGTAAAAAAAAATAAAATAAAAAATCGATTCTTTTTGACCCCAGTTAGGAAAAAGTCACCAAATATATATCACTATAACTCGAAAACCATATATATTTTTCGAAACACAATTTTTGAAATCCGTTCCCACGATATCTCAAAAACTGATCGACAGAATTGCATGAAAGTTGACATAGTTGCTCAGGACACTTTTATCAACCGAGTGACGATCCCACTTTTTTTAAAAAAATTCGTAGTTTTCAATAAATTACCAAAAACTATCCAATTTTTAGGCAAAATTACAGTATATTCGAATAGAGCGCCACAAACTTTTTTGTAGTTACAATTTTACAAATTGGCCATCGTCACTCGGTTGTACAAACACTCTACTTTTAATAGCAATTTAATTTTTTTTTTTTAGATAAGCAGTTGTGACAGAGGGGTGGGAACCGACGGCGATGTCATGGATTCCATGCTCCATTTTGACCCTACATAGTCGACTCGGCTATCTTTGTTTTGTAAAACACTAAAAGTGAATAAACAGCATAAAACAAGCACTTTCAAATAAAAAAAACAGACTTTAATTATCATGTATAGTTTCCGAGAAAACGAGTCCTAAATCTGGACACATTTTTCCGCCGTCTACACTGGTGTAGCCCCTTAAGGGGGTAGTACTCTACTTTTTTTTTTTGAAAATCGAATTTTTGTTTGTTGCATTTTCCGTTTCCTTATACCCTCAAAATTTATATAGAAACCTACTTTTACCACAAAAGTTCTCGGAAGGGGCCCAAAAACTACAATACCGCACGACGTTCGGGACGCTCGAAACGTACACCTGGCGCTCGGAGTCAAATCGTTTGTTTTCACGCTGTCATCCACGTATCCTTTCTAAACCGGTATCGCGACAGTAATCCTGCATCCGTGTGTCGAAAAAACGTGTTCCAATAAACTGTCGTATTGATTATACATTCATGTCAATCTCTGTATGCATTTTTCTTTTTTTCTTACCTCAAACTTTAAACGCTTTTTTCTCGAAACAGTGTTTTTCAAACTGGTGGACATGATTCCGGCCGAGTTACTTGACCGATTTGCACCAAATTTTACATGAATGTTCAAAAAACGCCTTTTTATCGTCCCTACCTCGAACATAATTTTGAATTTATTATTAACAACATAAAAACAACATTTATGTCCAAAAACATGGGAAAAAATTGAAAAAAAAAAAATTTATTACTTGTTTATTTATCAACATATTTTCATGATTGAGGTAGGGACGATAACCACTCATGTACTCTTTAAGAATTGATTTAATTTTTTTGTATCTGAGATGATCCATACGTGAGAAACCACCATAAAAAAAAGGACGTCATTCGGCCATCCATTTCTAGGATATATAGCATCAAAATGTTTTGAAATAGTATATTGTGCAACAAGTCGCTTCGCTCGTGCGTTTATTGCTGCCAGCGTGCGCAATCGGCTACACACCGCCCGAGTTGCACATTCTATTTTTCCGCACAAGTGAGGCATGCGACCGTCGGAAGAGGGGGGTCGAGGAAAGGGCGCGAAAAATAAAGGGGGGTGTGGGGGGCACAACACAAATAATAATAATAGCAGAATATATATATAGAAATAATAATAATTTAAGAATTAATTACAACAAGACTATCGCTTGTAACGAGTTTTGCTTAGTGAAAATAAAGAAATATTGCAGCAAAGTAATGAGGAAGGTTCTGCGTGCATATTTCAAGAATGTTGCTGATTACCTGGAAATTGTTGAGGACAAAAATTTCAATCCTAAACACTTATAAAAAGGACCATTGGCAATAAAGATTTTGTGCAACAAGTGCGGTAAGTAGCCGATTGCGCACGCTGGCAGCAATAAACGCACGAGCGAAGCGAGTGCGTTTAGCTGCAGCGTAAGCAATCGGCTACGCACCGCCCGAGTTGCACATTCTATTTTTCCGCACTAGTGAGGCATGCGATCGTTGGAAGAGGGTGGGTAAGGAAGGGGCGTTGAGGGGGGGTGTGGGGGGCAGGGCCCCCACAACAGACATAATTATTATTTAAGCAATAATTACAACTATTTTTACATTTAAAAAAATTTGAAATTAATTAATTTTTTTCGTATTCAAATATATAGAAAAATTAGAACAATTCTGTCATAGAACGTGGTTAAATAATACATTTTTAAGATATGTATTATTTACGAACTGCATTTCCTTTCAAAATTGCGTAATTTATTTTGTATCTCCGGGTTTTATTTTAAAGCGGAGCCGGCCAAATTTCAAGTCATACAATACAGAACAGCTACATAAACTTGTGTCATAAAGGATCCTTTTTTAAGTATCTCTCGGGTACCGAGGGAAAAGGAAAAAAAAGTACCCTTACATATCTTCTCATTGCGGTAATGAAGCGACCCAAAATGCACTCAGGTATACGGCTCCCATGAAGGTAAAGTTTAACTGCTCCGAGGGAAAAGGAAAAAAAAGTACCCTTACGCTTACATACGCCACGGAGCCGAGTCTGACCGGCTCTGTTATAAAGATGCGTGTTTTATTTTCTGCAGCGTGTTTTTTTGACCGTCGAAAGCACGCAGTGGGAAATAAGCAACTTACCGCACGCAAAGGCGTGCGTTTTAGTGGTACTTATCCCTCATGCGTGCTGAAAAAAATATTTTTTTACAGTTAATAATATGCCTTATAATATGTAAGAAAACTTTCATTTTTAAATAAAAATTTATACAAAAAAAAACTACTAAAAAAACGGGCTAAAGTAGTGTACTACCCCTTTAAATTCGTTATTTTAATCGTTGAAGATGAAAATATCAGTTACCTTACAGTTGTACTGAAATTCATAGTGAAAAAAACGTTCAAATTACTTATCCTAACGTTCTCACTGCAACAGAAGGTATGTATCTGATAAGTCCTCGTGCCCAAAAAACGGTTGGTAATTTTGCAGCCTAAATATTCAAATTTACCCGTATAGTGGTGATTCTGAATCTTGTACATCTACATATTCATGTGCCCGTGTACCGCAATTCCATGTCGACACGGAAGTGTGCGAATAGTCAGACCATTTGCTAAAAATCTAAAACATCGATGCATAACGGTATTCAATTATAGGAAATATTTCCAAGTTTTTGCAAAAAAACACCGAAAAAAAATTCTATTTTGGTTAAGATGTTTTTTCCTTCGAATCTCCCGTTTATTTAGATTTAGATGTTCAGGGAACGTGTAAACTCAAAACAGTTGACCGTTAAATTTCCACCTCTATTGATTCACAAATATCACCATTTCAAGATTTTGTTAAAAATCGATATGGAGGAATATTAAGGGGAATATTGAAATTTATTTAAAATTTCGATTTTCGGATCACGGTTATCCAGGTGTTGAATTAATTCGCATACTCAGCTTCCTGTTGAATTTTCGCCTCGCACTTTTCATAGCCAGTTTGTTTGGAAGGCCAACTCAAGCTGTAACTTGCAAATTGAAGTCGATTTAATGAATGTGTCTGTCTTCCAGATTCTTCTTGTGCATTCGAATGAAGTTTCCACAATTCCGTAAATCTGTGAAATCCAAGATCTCGCAAAATCTAATTTAAATCTTGTTATTTGGTCATGTTGACGCCAACGTTAGCACATATTAAAATTAACACCTCAAAGTCTGGCAGACGTAATAGATATTCACTTCTTGGCTGCACACATCCACCCGTTTACCTAAGAAAATATTTCTCCCCAACCAAAAGCCCGGAGCTTGTCCTATTTCGCCTGCAATTTATATCATGCATGAGAGAATTTTCCATTTAAATCTGGAATTTGATCAAGTGTTCTGCTGGAGCCCTCAAGGGATTAATCTGCGACTACATTTCCATCAGCAGAGAGGTTCGCTGGTACAAGCGAAAGCGTGTTTTATGGGCCAGTTAATAGACCTCTGCTCCCTTTGTGCGATAAGTAAAAGTTATTGGAAAAATTACTTGTTTTTCGCAGATGCTCCCGAATGCGATAAATGTTAGTCTTTTGCAAATATATTTTGGCTTTATTAGTTTTATCGCTGCTATATCTTGGGGCTAAGAACGAACGACCAGTGTCACGAGATATGAGCTTTTATGGAAAATCATATTACATACCTATCTATTTATACACATTACAATCAAGAAGAAGGAGAAAAGGATTTGCTTGTTTTCATTATCGTTTGATCTTTATTTCGAAAAAGCAATAAATAAAAATTGTTCAAAAGCAAAAGGGACATTTAAGGTCTCGGGTAGAAGGAAATTAAAAAAGACAACAACGAAAGGTAGTACTCACTGCCGAAACAATTTTTTTCCAAAGGATTGACTGGGATATCATATTAAAGGGAAAGAAGGGAATAAATTGCTAAATTAAATATTAAAGAAGTTACTACAAACTCTAAATACGACACCCTTTCGATAGAGTGTAAACTTGCAAAATGGATCATGGTATATTAGGTATGAGAAAAAGTAAAAAACAAATCTTTATTTATAAAATATATCTTTTTTGAACAACGTTATTACGGCTATGACGTTTGTCGATCTTTCCGGCAACTTGCGGATTCCATCCTAAAGATTTGCTCGTCCTTCGAGGCAATCCAATTATTGAGCCAAAAAAGAATGAAACCGTTCTCCACTAAGGGCTGACTACATCGACCGGAACAAGTAGTAATCGGACTGGTGCAATTTCCGGTGAATACGGCGGGTAATATGACACTTCCCATGTCCCACGTTGTCGTGTAAAAGTATTATCGAATTGTGTCGATTATCTCATTATGGTCGTTTTTTTCAATAGCTCGCTATAAACGCATTAGTTGTCGTCTGTAGACATCGCCAGTAATGGTTTCATAAGGTTTCAGCCTCCATTCATCTTTAAACTTTTTCGGACTAGAAGTACTCGTATAACAATACTTCCCGCAAGTGTCAATTAAATGGTACAAAACTCTGCATGTTCAATCGCAAATAAAACTCTGTTGTAAATACTTTAACTGATTGAGATACAATGGATTCTGACACTGTCATCAGACCTGTCAAATACATGTCAAACCGGTTCAAACGTGATACATACAGTAAGAGTTAGCCATCTATTAGAAAACGGAACTTACTTTTTTCTCATACCTAATATGTATTTATAGGTATTACATTTTTCCCACAAAAGAATATGGCCACGGGTCGCCACTGAATTCAAACGTTGGTGATTCAAAATTATACCACAATCACAAAATTCGGTATTTAACCAATTGAACGTTCATCACGACGCTTAGTGTTGAAAGAAATTAGCTACACATTGAACCAATATACATCTTGTCTTGTTGAAACCAAAAGTAGTTGTCGAAAGTACAAATTAATCTCCCTTTAATGATTTCGTTTGAATTTACCGGCGAGTTGTTAATTTCTCTTTAATTAAATACCAAAGTTTCACTGTTCTGTGCTTCCGTGAATGTTAAGTAATTAACCACTAAGAGTCATTTGCATCTCCTTTAATTCTGCTAAGGATTGATTTGCCGGCACCATCTGCAGTTCTTTGAGAAACTTCCGAGACCCATTATTCACTTTCCAGCGTTCGTCTGTACCTACACTTTGCATTCATTTAAACTTGCAACCAACTGAAGTGCTGCTTTAAGGCGTGATTAAAGCAACTTTCGCTGTTTTAGGAATCATCTACCTTCATTGGCGGTAACAGCAATTTTTTATGTTTCTCTTGAACATATTGCTCAAAAATAGCCTCCGGCGTTAGCAATCTCCCAAATTCATTAGCGAAAGTATAAAGCAAGCCGAAAGCTGAAATTTAATGTATAATACTTTCTTATATTAGCAACATATTTTTAGCTTACATTTTATTCAGAAATACATCTTAATTGGAATTTTAGGTGATATCTAAGAAGTTTTAAAACAAGGAAGTGGTAATCGGAATTATATCGCTTTAACAATAGACTGAGACAAGCGAGAATGGTCACAGAAGATACAGGGCTGTCCGAAAAACCACTCTCCTCGCCAAGGTGACTAAACTCAATTCCTGTGTAAAGTCAGTCCTGCTGTACAGAAGCGAAACATGGTTAGTCAAAATGGTCGGCATGAACAAAACCCAAGTGTTCATGTATAAATGTCTGAAATATATCTGCAAGATATTCTGGCCGTGGCAGATCGCAAGATCATAGAACCGTGATCAATGACAGACGAAGGCGCAATAGCAACACATGTCATGAGAAGAAAATGGAAATGGATTGGTCACACACTTCTAAGGCCAATAAATGCAATTGCGCGGCAGGTCCTCGAGTGGAACCGCCAGGGGAAGATAAAAGTTGGAAGACCCCGAATTAAAATTGGAGACGAACGGTAACGAAAGAAATAGAAGACAACGGCAAAAATTGGGCGCAAATCAAACAAACAGCATGGAACAGAATTCGTTGGAGAGGCTATGTGGATGCCCCAAAGGGAGTGAAGAAGGAAGAAAAAATGTTACTTGGATCAATTAAAGCGTGGAAGAATTTAATAATCAACGAACACTTAATTAGACGAATACTTTTTGGAAAAACGGCGACAAAGGCGAAAATAAGTCACCCGAAATGGCAACAGGAGGAGAATGCTATAATTTTAGTAAGCAGGTTTGGTTAAATCCTCCAATGGCTACAATTAGTGCAGATATAATGATTGACATTATTATTAATATATTTATTTTCCTGATAGTCACAGCTAAGAGTATGATAGGTGTGATTTTTTGTCAGGTTATTAGGATGAATCTGTCAAAATAAAAGAAAGTGTCTATATGCCACATGGACACACCTGAAGTTCAAATAGGAACTTTCAAAATAAAAAGTAATGCAGCCCCACAAAATGAAATGATTTCAAATTTGTTCAGAATATGCTACTAATTGTTGGGATATATCGGATCCCTTTGGTAATTCCTACTCCTGCAAATGACTTCATGATTTATGTAGCTACTCGTATATCTGGTTATTGAATGCTCTTTGTGCGTTCCTGCATTGCTAAAATATTGGGCATACGTACATTGTACATATTACCTTTGCCACTCGGTGTTTCGGGGTAGAGAAGTCGTTCGAACTTACCTATGATAATGAAACCAAGTATGTCATATTGGTCGGATTACTAGAGCCTTTGAGGTCCAGGTATTATCGTATTCGCTAATTTCGTTGATTTTGTTTTCCTGTTGGTAATGTTACTGACACATGAAATTAAGCTTTTTCGGCTTATCAACAGTTGACAAAGACGTTTCATAAACACTTCTGCAATAGAAAATGTGTGTGATCTGAAGAATTATTCGAGTGGAATTCTTTTGGTTTTTATCCTTGTAGGGATAAAGAAAATATCATTTGGGATGAAACGGATGAAAATGGCTTATAAAATCTTCAACAAAACAGAAAATTATCCTATATGATGTTCTTATTACACCAATCTGTGTTTCTGCTTTATGCTAGCCATCACGGTATGGTAATTCGTTCGGGGAAAAACTTCGGTGGTACGCGGAATCAAGGGCTGCTTGATTTTCCTCGTACGCCACTGCAGCGTGGGTGTTAATCGTTGTGTAGTGTAGTGCGCGTGAAAATGTATGGTAGTAAGATACCGATGAGATCTCTCTAAATTATTTTCTTTCTTTCAATAAATTTCACACTTCGGATTGGAACTGGAATGAAAGGCAAAAATGGGCTTGGGTAGTTATGCAGCGTTTTTTCAAACTTTTGGGGGATTGATGGTGAGACTAGCTGCGTTCGACTCGCCACTGCCTCAGTGAGCGGGCTTAGTTTGCTCAGTTGCTTACTGAGCTGCATCGTTTTTCTGCTAATGCCCCCTCCGGAAGGCGTCGCTAGTATTTTCTGAGCCAGAACTAATTCATAAGGTATAAAATGACTTTTTACTTTAACATTTTTAATATGGTTCATATACGTGACTGACGTATAATCCCCTCTCTTCAATACAGCTGATGGTTATTTTTTGGTTAAAAATAATCTCAACAGTCACCCTATAAATTTTGGTGTGGTATAAAATTACTCGTAGCTCCATTTTTTTTAACCACTTTCACATACTATCACCTTCTGCTCCACCGCGGGTGCGGCGACTGACGCTTATTTTGTTGATTGTTGAATATCAATCAACTACTTAAAATAAAGTTCATTCGGTATAAAATGCCTCGAAAAAATGCAACGCTACCTCCCCTACTATAAGTTACCTGAGCCAGCTAATTCTGTTCTCAGTTGGCTCAGCTGAGTTCCTCTGACAATATACATACATGATGGGTTGTTAAATTTTGACATGACATGAGATTAGTACAGTAATTCTAATCTCAAGAATCTGTATCAGATTCGCTGTTCAGAATCAACCCTTCTAACCATTTTGAGAACATAGTTGAAATATGAAATCACTTCTACGCTACGCTGTGAGCAAGTTGACTTGGCAGCTGATTTAAGGTGAGCCGGTTCACATAGCTCACTATCCGGAACACTTTTGCGGATAATTTTGTTTAAAACAAATATATGTGCGAGGAAAATCGTTCATAAATATGAAAAATGTAATATTTATTTTTCAAATATTTACCAAATATTTAACAAACATGAACAAATATTTTTATATTGATGTTATTTTTTTCAACCGCAATAATTTGAATCTTACGGCCGCAGACTCATGATATGATCATTCTTAAAACAGTGGAATAAAGATACAAAATAAACCTAAATTTAACAAAAAATTGAATGAAGACCTCCTCTTTCACATGATCATTACATACATTAGGTTGTCATAGTTTTCCTTTCTATTTCAGATGGCACAAATATACATATATTTTTTCTCAGACTATATAAGCTTGGCTACGAGGCCATCGGCTATGGAAATAACCTTACAATCAGCGTTACAGGAAAGTTTGACTGAACCAAAGTTAACCTAATGTAATGTTAGGAAGCAGAAGAGAATTCCGATTGCTTCCCATTAAGCACTTAAAGGGAGAAAAGGAAATGGATAATATTTAATAAAAAACAAAAGAACAAACTGTCTCAGAAATTTTATATTGGAAGAAACAAAAACTACCCTGCGGAAAGTTGGAATGCGATGGAATTGAAAATACGATATGTGAAATGCAAGATCTGAAAGCGAAGCATAAGCTTTTATTCTCATTTCACTTTTGCGCCTTTTAATTTCAACCAATCACTTAGATATTTCCCATGTTATTGTTGTCAATAACATTATACTATTTGAGCAGCACGCGGCTGCTTGCATTCTTGCAATTATACTCAGTTTGATTGAAGATATTAGGGTTGCCTAATGTTTGCTTAAAATTTCATATGATCAATCATCACACGTATGTAAGCGTTCATTGAGAAAGGAAGCAAAAATTAGTGAAAATAAGTTAGCAGTCGTTTCTTGGAAATGTGTTGCTGTGTTGCTAAATTAATCACATTTGTATTGCGACAATTTATGTTATTAATCAATAATGGATAGCTTTACCATTATTCCTAATAATATCAAATAATCTATTTTTTATTGATTCGTATACATTTTTACAAATAGGAGAAGAAATATTTACGCAAGCTTCTTTTATTGGTTCTTCTAGCATTGCTATATTTTCATATTAGATAGTTAGATAGATAGATATTTTTATTGAAAAATGGTACAACAAGAAAGAACATATTTTGAAGTGTACCTAAAACATTGGAAACAAATAATTGGGGGAAAAATTAGAATTATAAAATTAAGAATAGCTAACTATAGAAATAAATAGAAATTAGAAATAAAGTAGAAAACTAAAAACAAAACAAAAACTAAATATATGATGAGAGAGAAAAAATAAAAAACAAATAAAAATTAAGTAGCATTACAAAATAAAAGCAAAACGAAAGCTACAGATAATCTCTAGCAGATACGTACCACCCGTAAACAACACAATAATCAACCCGCTCGAATATAATGCTCCAATACACGCCTCCTGAAACGCACCATGACCCGCCAGTCGCTGTATATCATGCGAAAGTGAATTCCACAATCGAGCAACCTGGACAGAAAAGGTACGCTCGCCCACCAAGGTATTAAAACTGGGTGAAAGGATCATATTACCCCGTTGGGAGCGAAGGAAAACAAAGGTAGAAGACAAGTACTCGGGGTTGTTAGAATAAATAAGTTTGTGGAGAAAGCACAACAGTTTGACATTTAAATAAGTTTGAAGCGAACAACCAAGAACAGAGGATAAATACGGCGAAATATGATCACCACATCGCAAGCCATACACGAATCGGACACAAACATTGAAGGCAACATTTATTTTGTTGGCACATTTAGAGTCAAGGCAAGGAAACACCACAAAAACGTACACAAAAAACGGAAGGATTAGGGCTTTAATTAGCCCGTGACGCGTAGCCCTCGGTAGCAGTGATGCCGTAGTCCACAGCCTTCTCAGAGTTTCATGAATTTTAGATAGGGATGCATTGACTTGATCGCAACAGGTCATCCTTCTATTAAGAAAAATGCCCAAATTACGAACCTTAACCATGCGATCCAAACCTGAGTCATTAAGGAACACAGGCGGTAAATTAGGTTCCTCGTCAAACTCGGCACGGGAAAAAATGATGTAACAGGACTTAGACAGATTAAGGTTTAGGGCATTATTAATTGACCAATCAGAGATTAGACTCAAGTCCTTGTTCAACTTTTCAACGAGCAAGTGAACTTGACTGCGGGGACAACTAATATATAACTGGCAATCGTCGGCATAGGGATGAATATTAGAATGTTGAACACTTGCGGGTAAATTATTAATATAGAGTCCAAAAAGGAGCGGGCCCAAGATGGAACCCTGAGGAACACCACCCGATAATCTGGCAACAGCGGAAAATTTATCGTCGGTTTTAACCTGTTGAGTTCTGCCAAAGAGAAAGCTATGTATGAGCTTGACAGCAGGAGAAGACAAGTCAAATGTTGCATATGACTAATATGAATGAATTAACTTTTTAAGTATAGTGTCGCGGTTAATACTGTCAAAGGGTTTGGAAAAATCAAGTAGAACCAAGTAAGCTACTTCTCTATTGTCCAAAGCAAACCATATTGCTTGCCATTGTCGTAAATTTTCCTGGATAACCATCCCCAGGGATTTTCAATGATGTTGATATGCCTCTTCTGCCTCAAACCAGTCTTTAACATCACGAGTAGTATGAATGGGCGCCAGATCTTGTTGAAAAATCCAATCCATTCTTCCTAGTATTTCATCAAAATCGACTACTGCCGTCCGTGGTAAATCTATGTACGTACGTCTCTACGGTCTATCTCTATCTCCCAGCGGACGTGGTTTCGGGCAAACTGGAACCGTGCTTGTTGATGTCTTCACTTTAACGTTGGTTTTTTTAAACGGAGTCACTTTATAGTTGGGCTTTCTTTTATTACCCTTAGGACCGTCCAGGCATTTGCCGAAGTTCCTGCTTCTTCTCACAATTTGGCGCCGTTGCCTAATCAGTTACTCCGCTTTTATATGCACAATTTGAGAAAAAAAAAAAAACACAAAGTGAACGTGGCAAACAGAGACTAGAGGTCCCATGGTATATATTCGGTACTCAAGCGTCCCTCGGGAAAAATTCAGCCCAGTGGGCGGGCGGGTACACATCTAAGTATGTATATATAATAACTGTATAACCAAACAAGGTTCAGTCTCTGGTAATTTTATTTTACTTGTTTTGGATACCTTTTGATAATCAATTACTTACAATTAACAGTATTTATTGTACATCGTGCTATTTCACTCAAATCAGCTCCAAAATGATGTTATTAAAATAAAAACTTATAACAGTTAATGGTAGTACGTTACAAAAGTTTAATTGATTTTTAAACAAAATTAAATTTCGGATCTTTTAAAATTCCGCACAAGGTTTTCTTCTTTTCGTATAAATTTGAATATATTATCACTATCTGGCCTTGCTGTACCTACTTCCTTGTAAAGGCAATAAGATGAGCAATTTAATAAAAATAATAAAACGATGTGTAGGTACATATTAATTACATGAATTTCGGAGAACATGTGGGAAAAACGTGAATTTTTTGAAATTTCAAAATTTTTTACTTTAGCAAGTGACTGGGCCTTTTAGTGGTAGAGATAGATTAACGATTATTATTGGTGGGATTTTTGAACAGCATGTTGAGATAGTACCGTAAACCGGGGCTACACCGTAAAAAATTTTCGTTGAAAATTCCGCTACGAAGCTAGGCAACAAAATGCCTACTTAAATAGCGGAAAATTACATCTAGAGTACGCACGACACATATTGTTATGTTAAACGAATAGATAAGATATGTACGTATCAATAATGCATGTATTAAGAATGCTTGGCGCTATGTGAAAGTCCATATATTAATGAAAGCAATTGCATATGGAATGTAAAAATACATAAGCTGAATGAAACGAATTACATAAGGTGTGTAAAAGTGCAGACACAGGCTGAAACGAATTACGTAGAGTATGCAAAAATACATATTTAGGAATATTTATAGGGTATATAAAAATACATACATTACTTGAAACACATTACGTAAGTATTGCGCTTTTTTACACGAAAACATGGATTATTCAATTTGTTATGTAATACACCATTTTCAACCAACATTTCACGTTTTCTCACGCAAAATATCTTATACCATTTCTAATGTATACAAGTCCATTGCAAAACCAATAATGAGCATCTAATTTGGTGTAAAATTTTGGTACTAATATTTTTAAATTAGTATACTTGTAAAATGAAAAAAACTTTTGCAATGAATCTTTATATATGCTTTTGAAATGGAATAAGATATTTTTACGTGAGAAACCGTGAAATGTTGCTGGAAAATGGTATATTACATAAAAAATTTAATAATTATTTTTTTCGAATGAAAAAGTGCTCTACATTTACATAATGCGTTTCCGGAAATTTAATTTTTCAGGATTGCAAAATTAAAATGTCAAATTAGTTTAGTTCTTCAATAATCTTTTATTTTTATGAAGAAAAATGTTACTATTAGTTCACAGGTAATGAAAATATATTACTTGTCTCTTTACGACATCATCTTATTAACTAAATAAAATGTTAATAGCCTACGTTAGCAATTTCACATTAGGAACATAAAAATTAGAATCCAATTTTTCTTAAAAAAAGCCGTGCTCTATTTCTACAGACTATATTATATATATTAGGTATACATAGATTGGCGAATTTTAATGTACATATATTCACAGTTTAAGTTTGCTTAAAAAGCATAAACTTTTATGAATAGATTGAATTAAAAGAATTAAAATAGAAGAGCAAGACAATTATTAGTACAAACAAACATCAGTTTTTATGCATATGTAGAGTCTGAGAATTTCAATAAAACAATTATTCGCACAAAGATGAGTTTTCATTCATAGAGGAAGAGTATTTCCCCTAAAATTTTAAAATTGAATGCATTTGTTTAAAAATAATGATAATAGCTAACACTCAAGTTTATTAATGAAAGACTGGACCCTATTAAGGCTATTGATGTGCCTTTTTTGTCCTCTTAATACATCATGCTTAATATTACCGAAATATTGCTGCAAAAATTCCATAGTTAAAGATCGTACTTAATGTTGAATACGTAATGGACTGCAAGCAGTTGTTGTAAACCTTCGACAATCGATGCAGAAGACGAATTGAAAAGTTCTCCATCCACAAAGAGGTGATATCTCTTGGACAGGGAATCAAAAGACAAGTCCACAACGGCGATCCATGGTGTTGCGACTATTGGTGAAATATTTGAGATAGCTGTTCCGATCTATTACAAAACAAATTAATAAACAAATGGTAACATAAAATATAATAATTAGTTCACCTCAAATTTTCTAAAAATGTTTTCTTCGGGCTCATCAAAATATAAGCATATAAACCTTATGGTTAAAATGTCCTCATTCTCAGACAAATTTTTTGCGAAAAATTCTATTATTTTTCTTCTTTTTAATGACTTGCCAAAAGCAAGTATTTTGTTCCAATTCTCAGCATAATTTTTTGAAAATTCCTGAACGGACCTTTCCATTAATTTGTTAAAGTGAGCAAAAACAAATTGTTTTTCACAAAGATATGGCCACTCTGCTTTAATAGTTGATATTGATGGAGTTGGATTTTGTTCGTTTAAGAAGCTTCTGATTATTGCAAAGCATATATCCATATACTCTTCTGCTCGGCGTTTTTCATGCTCTGTTAATTCTTTGCCCCAAATATTTTTTAGCCATTCTCTTTTTGTATCAAGACTGTTTTGATTTTCACTTTCGGGAAGAATTTCCGGTTGCCAGTTGCGACATGACTTTTGTAAAATATTTGTGATCCTTCTTTTCTTCAAAGGAATTGTGGGACTTAAAGTGGAAGTTTTGGATCGGTTTAAATAATTGTTATGATTGACCATTTTCGTTACTAAGTAAATGAGGGTAGAGTTTACAATTTCGCCATTTTCGTCCGTATGACCAAAGGATTCAGGATATCTACAAGCTATTTTCCCAGCCACATTTCTGAATACCGCCATGGGAATATAAAATGAAATTTGTCGCAATTCATTTACGACAATGTGGACAAAATCGTTAATTTGTGTACCAATTCGCTTTTTTTCCGTCAGTATCGATGTGATATAACAAGGCATCTTATCCCAAGGTATTTCAAAGTTGAAAAATGTTGATTTTATAGTTTCGGTAGCATATGGCCCGTCGGAAGATAGGGCGCCGCTACTCATTGTCACTGTTGTACTCAAGGATACATTTTCGCACGTTGAGTTTGTATGAATTTTAGGTGGAGATCCGATAGGCATATCAAGCAGCCACTCGGTCACCTTATTTGCTGGAGAAATTGAAGAATTTGATGCCCATATTTCTCCCTCTCCAAGAATTAACAGCGTCTCACCAGCGCAGTGAACGAGGATATCCGAATCTTCTATTTCAGTTCCATCTGATTCAAGAACAAGTCTGTCACCAGAAAGACCCACAGATTGAGCTAAAATAATTTGAAAAAAACGATTACACTATTTTTCAATGAAATTGCATTACTGAAGAATTTGTTTTTATTTTGTAATGAACTTTTAGGTGTAGGTGAAACAAAACGGAATCAAGGGTTTTTTAAATTTGTAATTCTAATTAGAGTGTGTCAAAAAAATTCGAAAACTCATTCAATCATTCCAACTCCCAAGCCTTGGGATTCATTTTGTTAAAAATTGTGTCTAAATATTTGAAAAATAATAATAAGATTGTAATTTACCGTATGTCAGACGAGGTAATAATAAATAAATAACGAGTTATTGATCTTTTTTTCCGTATGATCGACTGACTCTGTTTTGCTTCACTGTGTCCTATAAATTATATAGCTTGTTTACCTTTGGCTATTAGAATTTCTAAAATTGGTTCACTGTAAATAAACTTTTTGATACTACGTGTACAGTCCCAGATTTTATAATAATTAATAGATGCCATCTAAAACAAAAGAAAGTGTCTTCGATAACAATTTTAAAGTTGGGAAATTCGCATTCTATTACCTCTATTGCTAAGGGCTCTAGGAAGAAATAAGTAATGGATCGATTTAAATGTGTATATTCTTAAAGAATCATTCATGGCCATATTGATGTTTTCACATAAATTGTAGTTAGAGAATTCGTCAGTGCTTTGATATGTTGCAAGTTTATAATTATACCACATATTGATAGTTTTACCATAAAACAGTAATGACGTGAAATGTTCGCTTAAAAAAATATATTCTATTTTCAATAATACTTTTCATTTCACTGATAATAAAATCTAAGACACAGTCAGGGAGTATGAATTTTGATTTTAATTTGAAAAGTAGCTGAGCAATTGAATCCGTATTGTTTTTTGCCATTAATGTTTCATTATCACCAATGGGAATTGTAAATAAGTAGTTATCACCCAGTGAGGAGCGAGACGTACTCTTATTCTTTAAATTTATTTCGACATTTTTGGTATACTTATGTTGGCGAAAGATATGACTCCTAAACGTGCTCTTATTTTGAAACCTAACCGAACAAGTCTGAACCGGACATTTAATGCTACAATTATTCGGCGTCATATGCTTTTGGACATGCGAACATATTGATTTAAATTCACACGCAGTGTATTTGCAACTAGGTACGGTACATTTGCACAGCTCCTTAACTCTTTTAATAAATTTCCTTGATTTATGGTTCCTATCAATATGACTTTTATAGGCACTGAAACTAAAAAAAATGATTCCTCAAAAGCCACACTTAAATCTTCCATTATTTTTAAAGCGATGCGTGTAAAGGTGCCGATTGTATTCCCCCGGGGTAGAAAGCGTTGTATCACAATTGAAGCATTGCATTTTTATATGCAATTGAACTAAAATTACAAAATAAAATTTATGACTTACCTCTAATTGTAAGTACTTCCAAATTTGTATTTACCGTTCTATGTAATTATTTTCAATAACACTTGCTCACAATTAGACCACTGTACGATCGCTGCCGAGTGCACTGCGTTTGAATTTCATCACCAGAATGACTGACTTAGGTACTAACAAACACAAATGAGTGCGCTGGGCACGTAGGGCAACATGAGGAATACACATATAGCTCCGTGCAGTATATGAATCAAGAAGAGTATAAGAAGACCGAACTGTGTTCCCTGTACAAAGGAGACGATGGGACCAAACGCCACGAAGCGGCGCGGGCGGTCGTATTTGGTCCCACTCGCGGCACTCGAGCTTGGTCTCCTTATTTTCTAGCCTTCTTAGTATGAATTTCGCTTCAGCTACCAATACTTATCTAATAACGTCGTTCTATTTTCTCAATTCTCCATAGCTTTTATGATTTAGTGTGTATAAATACGGAAAGAATTTGTAATTTTTAGGTTTGTTATGTAGACGTGAAAAATACAGTACGGAGACAAATTTTCCAACTTACTTTTGTAAGATTACTTAACCCTTAGGTATTTAAATTGAAAAGAAAACATATGTCTTATAGAAATTTACATAACATAATGAAAATGTTTGTAAATATTATTACCGTTTTACATAATTGTTATGGAAAATTGGATTTAGTTGTTTTTACATATTTCTTATGTAGAATTGCGAAAAAATTATCGAATAATAATTATGCATTGCAGAAAAATAAAACTTATTACATCAACCTTATGCAAAATTGTCACACTTTATTTAAAAGTCCCCAAATATTCGCAAAATTGTGTAATTTTACATATACATGTAATATTCCGACAAAAATTCTAAATATTAAATACCAAAATGTAAAAATCCATACGTACAACAAATTGCTCACAACCTTTTAGATAGTAATTCTCAACAAGTTTTATGTACCTTTTTTTACGGTGTACTTTGTACAGGTTTCTGAACGTTTTATGATAAAATTCTTTACAGGAATATGATATTCACAAAGATTGTCTATAGTTAAGACAATATAGGTCTTGTCAATGCGTATGTATAATAAAATAAAATAAATAGTGGCTGCAACATATATATATTTTTAAAAGAAACCCTGACAAAGTAGCCCCAGGAAATGGGGCTACTTTGTTAAGTAGTCAGTTTTTAATGAAAAGCTATTGTAGCCCCCTCGTAGGGGCTTCATTGTCAGTTTAAAGTCGAAAAACCTAGGCTTAAAGTATCAATTATTGATGAAAACATATATTTGAGATAATACAATGAACATTGTCAAACAATTCAGAAATGTCTTCGTGACCGACACTGGATCTTCTTTATGTTTGTAGCTAGCCTGCTGCTTAAATTATTTCTGCTAACAAAATTTGCTACAAAATCCGGCCCAGGATTATTGTTCTTCTATTCTTTAACGGTTCTGCTTTTGGATATATTTGGCCACTAATTGAGCAACAACATGTGAAGTTAGTGGAAATCCCCAATTTGCAACTTGAGTGAGTGCGTGCCTGCTCATCTTCAGGACTTAAGGTGGTGGGATGTCCTGGATCTCCCTGATGCTTGCCAAATAATATATCTAATTATTGCGAAGTGTACTACGCGAAATATTGTGCCGTTTACTAGCTTCTGTGTGACTTACGGCCTTCCTAATACAGTAAGTGCTTTTGCCATTTTCCTGGCTGAACTTTGCATAGTGTCTAGACCCTACACTTCTTTTATACTTTCGCACCATTTTTTGCAGCTACTCTTTAATCAAAGTGAAAAGCAAAAAAAAAATCGTGGCCTATAAAGCAAAAAAGAAAAGAAATATAAAACTGAAATATGGTCAATACTGGCAAAGTAGCCCCGATTTACGGTACTTGTTTGGCGTGAGTTTGATGTCGCTGCGTTGATTAGATCAAAAGATAACGATTTAAAGTGAAATATCCCTGTTGACAACAATAAATAAATAAATATATAAAATATATGCATTCGTATTCGCTTTTCGACATTATAGCATTTTCTACATGAATGATTAAAACTAGCTTTTATGTCCGGCTTCGCACGATGTGAAATAATTTACCAGTGCGGATCCTCCATTCGCTCGCCATATTGGATTCGCCATCTTTAATTTATAAACTTTGACAGTGGATTTGAGATCAGCGACCCCAACAACATACATATAAGGACTCATTTTCTTCGCAATTCCTTGCATTTGAAAATATCGCTAGTTTTTGTTCCATTCTCAATTGATAAGCTCTCGATCAGTCTTAGAATCACTAAAATCGGCGCAGAAATAAACTCACGGGAAGAATTACAGGCTCTGGCGTTAACAGTTTAATTACATATTATAAATTCAGTAGATTTCCTTTCTCCGTGGTCAGTATTTTGACATCTCATTTATTAAAGTCGGTTGAGCGTTTGTATTGCACAGGTAGCATTTACACTTCAAAAGTAACCAAATCAACATCATGAACAAGTAATTCAAATTCGAGTTATGTAAATATGCATTTCACAATTTTTAACTCCCATATTTGAGAATGCAAGCATCACTATATTATTCTGTGGCAAGAGGTACTCAGTTACTAACTTAACGCCTGTATCGAATTTGATCAATCAGGACTAAAAAATAATTTTTAAGTGCATAGTGATCCAAGTTATCAGCAGAGGACGAAAAACACATTTGTTTTGTATTTGTCTATTTTGAGACATTTTGTTATAATAGTTGACAGAACTTGCATTTCCGCTAATAAATACATGTTCAGCCGCCCAATTCAAATGAACAGGTTACAGGTATAGTGTGCTCATATGCAGCTCATTTAAAATGCAGGTGCTTCGACATTTTGGGGATATATATTTTATTGGGAATTTTCGTTGTATGGAATATTGAATATAAAATTCCGGAAATTAGGTTTGTAATTCCATCCGGAAAATCAAATAAACCTCGAGGTTTTTACTACTCGTTTAATGCTAATTATTATAATGATGATGATGATGGCGAAATAATTGATCAAGTTCATTACCATATGATTTGAAATTTTGTGGTTTAACCAAACTTACTTCGGCAGTTAACATTACAATACATGCAATGCATTCAAATGAACTTAATAAATGATTAAATATCATTTGACAATAAAATCCCATTTGCGGAAACAAAATGAAAAGCAATTTGCAATTTGTGCAACGAACATCTCTCTTCCCTTAACCGTTCCGCATCGCATATCCGTCGGAGCATTGTTCGCTAGTGCTAAATTATCCCTGCAATCAAGGAAATGGATCGAAGTGCAAGAAAGCCCTTTCTGCTCAGCACTTTAATGTGAGGAATTGGATCTAGGAGCACTTAAGTCAAGAAGCTCGTCGCAGCGGTTCGCCAAGTCCGACGAGCAGAGGAAAAACATCACAATTAGCCCAAATAAATCATTCCTTCTTGCACGGGTAGTTTCGCCGGTGGAAATTTAAAGTGGAAGTAATTATCGTCGCTGCAAGTGGGATTTTATAGCCGAAACTCAAGATAATAGCGGGAGGGGTGAAAGATATGTACGAGCTTTCTTTCCAAAGTTATTGGCAAAACGCATGCAACCGACAAAATCGATATACCGGCAAGTTCACATAGCCGGAGTATTTCATGAAATTTGCTGTGCTGGTGCAGTCTGTGAGTTGATAAATAGTGTACCATATCACTTTCATCTTCTTGTAATAGTTTGCGTCCTGCACCTGGGCGTTGCTGAATATTAATTTATTTCTGGTGTTAGCTTTTATATAGGGAGTTTGGCTAAAAGATTCACAATTTTGTTTTGGGATCTTTCGGGACTACGAAATGAAAAGCCATTGTTGTATACACAGAGCGTTTATTTAGGCTTATGAGTTGTGAATGACCACTACTGGACGCGAAACAAACGCGGTCTCTTTAGATAACATTTTCCATCACATTTTCCGGAAAGGCCATCCGAATTGCAGTAATTGCATTACCAATATTGTATCTGAATTGATCCAATGTTGTGATCTTGTTAGCGTAGGTACACTTTACTCTTTAAGTACTGCCAAAGGAAAATAATCGGGGGTGGTCAAATCTGGTAAACGCGGTGAACGCAAATCGATATCACCTTATCCGCAGATATACATGGTTTTCAGAAAATTCACTGATGTACGGCGCTGTATGGGCAGTTGTTCAATCGTGTATTGTGTCATTTTGAATCTCCTATGTATACTGACTAACGCTATTGGTCGAATTTTAAGTATTTCAAACCGTTTTGGAAAATCACCAAGATAATAAAGAAAAAATTAAGTCTCCTACCTATATTAAAGGAAATGATGTAAGGAAAGAATTCATAGGACTTATACTCTTTGATATTCAACCGGCTTTTGATGCAGTTTGGCATGATGCCCTTCTGCACAAAATGAGCGTTGGAAATTTGAATAACAGGTTCAAAATCAGTGACCCCAAAAACCCAAACCAAAAACATAATTTTCTAATTTTCCGCGCAATATCCTTATTTTTTTCTTTCATAAGAACCTTCTCCTGACAATAACAAACACAACAAAAAACAAATTAGCGAAATCGGTCCAGCCGTTCACGCGTGATGTCGTGACCAAGGGAAGTAGGGATTCATTTTTATATACATATATAAATATAATATATAGATAATATTTACAAAGCAGATTCCCCTTGCATTCTGCGCTACCTCTCACCCATCTTTGCTGATATCACTATATTTAGCACACATGACGACGCCGCTGAAATTTGTAACCTACAGGAAGGCCATAAAATCCTTTATAGATGCCTCCATAAATTTAAGATAACAATTAATGTGGGGGAAACTCAAGCAATGTTTTCTACACGTGGAAGGCATCCACGCTTCTTACTTACATTGAGAAACAAATTAAATAGATTCATTTTTAATTCAAATAAAAACACATGATTGGCGACAAAATGATTTCGATTTGTTTTAAACATAAATCTGTTTGATATTTTCAAGTTATTGAAAATCTTGAATTCAAAAATGAACATTTTTAACTCTTTATACAAGTGAAAAACTATTCATTCAAAAATCATACCTGTTTGATTCCATAGTGAATACGCGAACAAAAATAGCCCTCTTTTCGTCCTCGGGACACCTGGCTTCTAGTGTTGACCCTTTTACACTAATCCACTAGATGCTTCATATTTGCTGCACTTATAATCTGACTCTTTAAAAAGGCAAGCAATCTCAACCATGTTGGATTCGAGCCTGGGAGCTCTGGAACATGAGTCCAGCGCTTTAGTTATTGATCAAAAGATTAAATTAAAAAATTAACACTTTCATCATGCAAATTTCAAAAGCAACACTTAACCAACCAAGGTATTTTATGTTTAAACTCAAAGTGGGCACATAAAAAAATAAAACTTTCAAATTAAATATATTCGCGATTGATTTCAAAGTGCGAAACTTTTCCGAGTGTGATGTTTATATAAATCTAAACGAATGTACGGTTCCTTAGCCTGACTCCGCTAAATACCTAGGTTAGGTATAACGTTTGACACAAAGAAAGTTAATGTTTTCATTTCAACAAAGCGAAAATTTTTTGGAAAATCTTCTTTTCCCTTAATTTTGAACCGACCGACTGGGATGTTTTAAGTGGATTTCAGTTTTAAGATTTGAAATATGAAGTGTCCTTCAATAAGGACGCTCAACTTTTACATGTAAACAAAACAAGTTGTCTGTGAGACATCCACTCCATTTTAACTTTATTTAAGAACATTTTATGCCATTAAGTATGGAATACGTACAAAGTCGTTCAAATGTCCGCCGCGGTTTTGCTTGGTGGACTTTGTTGCATAATTCTAGCTGAATTTTCTGGATGGCGTTTGTTATTGCCTTGGGGGGCATTGATTGTTTTGGGTTTATTCGCATAGTCCTGTGATTTACGTCGCCGCTGCGCCTGATTACCATGCCCTCAAATCGCTCGTACAGAATGTTCATCGTGGCACGTAGTGCCGTCCTGTTGGAACCACATGTCGTTGGTATCCATATCATCCAGTTCAGGACAAAGAAGTTGCTTATAATCGCCCGCCGTTGACGCTTATAGCAATACCAATTGCGTTTTGAAAGAAGTACGAACCGATGTTTTCGCCAGACCGAAATCCGCACCAAACTGTGACCTTCTTGGTATGCATTTGGTGCTGGTGTATCTGGTGTGGATTGGTATCGCCCCAAATCCGACAATTTTGTTTGTACATATATCCATTCATCCAAAAATACGCTTCGTTGCTAAAGATGATAAAAATCACGTAATGCGCGCAACGTTTTTCGAAAGGAGCGCTGATTTTCATAATAGAATTTGATGAATTGCACACGATCTTCAACGCTACAACTTTCCATGGTAGTTTTCCACATACTACTGAACAATTTACAACAAATTTGACAGATATAGTTTTGAAAACATGGCCGCTCTAACCTAAAAATTGTTGAGCCCAACTTTACTAAAGTTATAAGTCTACGTTCTAACTATAATTTCGCATTTATGTCAAATCAGAGTTTCATGTAATATAATGCAAGTTTGAAACATGTTTCTTTTCATTATTTATTTTGCTTTCGATTACTTTTACGCCTAAAAAGCGTCGAATCTGTATTGACACTTGTGCAATAATAACTTAATGATTGTGCCCATTTGATTTTATTATTTTTAAATCGCACATATCTCATCAATATTTACTTATTTTGCAGATTTATTTTGAATAAACGTCGAAACTCGATGTTGAAAGAGAGAGAGAGAGATGCTCATGTCCTACAGCTGCTATATGAATATTCATTGTCACTTTTTCTGCACCAATGTTGACATTGCATTTTAAATTCAAATGAATTGATTGATTGAATCATTAGTGTATTTCTCACCTGTCCAGCGTTCGCATTTGGAATTTTCCATTACGGCACAGCACGTACGTTATGCAAATTAAATCCCACGCACGCACACATCCTTCCATCAATCTACCCCTAATCGGAAGTCCTGGAGACGTAGGACGGATGATTTGGCAAACTCCACATAAACCCAGTAATCAAAAAGTATTCATTACAAGTAAAATTATGGGTGCTTAAATCCCGGCTTATTAAGACACGTAGAATATCAGATTGGTTGCAGTATTGATTCCTGGCAGTGTCTCCTAGCACAAAGGGAATTGCTGCCTTTGCATTTCAATAGTAAGCGCTCCCGTGGAATCTTAAGTAGCCGCCCTCAATAGAGAGATGAAAAACTGGAAAACTGAATAAAGCCATCTCCCGGCGGGAAAAAATATATTAAAAGTTGAGCGCGCCGTCGTCATGAAGAATCAGAGCACTGCCTTCATTTGTAAATTGTGTGCGGAATTGATAATTTGGGGTGAATGGGTTCGCAAATAGTCCTTGCGATGAGTGCACCGTTCGGGTTTAAGGCTTTGCTCTGTGGAGAAATCGCGAAAATTGGGCACTCCCTGAATTATTGCCAAGTCTTCTGTAAAATAAACTGGTCGTGTCACTGCCAAAATGCACCCTAATAAGCAAATTTTACACAGAAGTGGGAAAAAATTGAGTGCAGGAACGGCAGGAAATAAACAATTAACCGGTCCGGCAGAGGCCCTGTAGCAATGAGGAAGGGCAGATTCACAATCACGCTGGAGACTAGCCATTTGATGTACAGCCCCATCGTTAGCGGAGAAGCAACTCAGAGAGCAAATACATTTTCGATTCGGAAATCCAATAGACTTGCAGACAAATTTAATTAAAAGTGCGCGGCATGACGTAAAACGTCCCTTTAGCACCGCGTTTTTTGACCATGGTGTGCTCAAGTGCTGGGGGTACTCGGTGGTACTCGTCACAGAGTATACCCCTAGCATTCGGCTGACTCGAGAGTTTTCCGCCTTTGCAGGAGCCATTTAAATTCGACGAACAATTTGGAAAAAGAATTTAATTGCAGTGCTTCAGTGGTGCAAACTCGCAAACCGCTTATTACTGCAGGGATTACTGATCCAAGCTGCCATGGCATTTGTAATCAGCAGAGATGCATCTGTTCCAAGCAGATAATTCTTTCTTGAGATCACCTACTCCAATTGCCACCTCCTTTGTGCAACTCGCTTTCTTGCTGAGCAGAAATTACCTTGGCGCTGAAAGCAGCTCCTCAAGCGGTTTAAATTAAGACATTTTCCTATGGAATAAATCTACATAAGAAATGAAGAAAATTCTTGCCCTACTTCTTGGTGCAATTTCTCACTCTGTAATTTAACCGGATCTTGCTCCATAGTGGGAGTTGGGCGCTCTTTTTTGCCAAAGAGCTCCTTGTTTTCTCACCATAGTCCCATTTTATCAGTTCAATTCCCTTAAAGTGCACTTCAGCATAAATTCTAATAAACAGAGAAATAATGGAGCTCCTCAACCCCATTGCTGGTCATGTCCTTGTCCCGTTGGGTTAAATCTCAGCTGGCAAATAAGTGGATAGGAATTTCTCGGCCAACTGGAGACATTTTTTCTCCTGTTTGAGTGTAGCATTTCTTCAGATTTGGTGGAGACCGAGAATTTCTTGTAGTCTTAAAGTTCCCTTGGATAACTTCTTATCACGATTTACCTTTATGAGTGCCTCTGGTGCAGTCGAACTTTCTTTCCAGGGCGAAGCATAAAAAAGATGCTCAGTCATAATTCGCTTAATTTAACGACCACCGGAAGTGATTTGTGCTCTGCTTTATAGCGACAAGATAAAATGGTAAAAGGTGACATACTTTTAACCTTAATTAAGCGTCTTTATATTTTTGCTAAGAAATACCTAAGTTATCTATTTTGTAATTAATGGGAAACCATTATTTTCTTGTACAGTACCGTTGTTTGTCAATATAAAGATTGCACACTTTCTGTGATGTCCTTAATTTTTGCATATGTTGAAGTGTTTGTGTTCAGATAACTTGCAAACGTATAACGACTTGAGAAAAATCATTTTGAAAGAGGTTATAAGCTATCAAAAATATGCGCGCATTTCTCTTTATCTAATTTTTAATAAAAATTAAATATCTAACAACAATGGAGAATAGACACAAAATTATAGAAATGATTTTTGTGCCAAGATGGTTAATTTAAATGGTTAATTTGAAATGTTAATTTAAATGTTTTTTTTATTTTTTTTTCATTTAAATGTTATTCCTCAATCATTTATGAATATGAATTATCTTTAAAATGTCCGCACTTTTCATTTTCTCACGAGATAAGTATGAACTTTTAAAATGAGTCAGTAAAAGTCACAAAATATCCATTTTTAATCGACTTTTAAAAAAGGATGCTCGGTTTTCGGCTAAGGGCGCCGCCCGGTCCGGTCAGTTATGACAAAAGTGTAACCTGAGGAATTTCTGATGTGCGACTGGTAAGTGAGCCACGCAAAGGCGAATCACCTGTGACGCACGAGGCGAATAGCTGTGTAGGTGATTGTTAGGTCTTATTTATTTATTTATTTCCTTATTTCATCAATAAAATGAGTACTATAAAAATTACGGCAAAAATTAATCTCAACGAATATGATTTCTAATTTGCTCTCTCGATAAATTTGTATATTTGGATTTTCAGGTGCACATAAAATGTTACATAATAGAAACGTTTACACGCTTAAATTACTCGCAAAAGCATCTTAATGATACTGCGCGACTTTTCTCTTTACTTTTTCTGTAATGGAAATTGATCGAACAGGTGGAAAAATAGGCTCTTTATTTCTTTATAATACAATTTATACGTTTACAACTGGCACCGAACTAACAGCTTCGAGGAGTGGAACAAGACTGCAACTACTCTGAGTTGTTATCGCTGGGAGTCGGGAGAAAATGGGACGCTAGGAGTTCTGGGAATCAGATGTCTGTGGGATATTTTGTCTAGAGCTGGAGCAATGGTAATATAATATGAAGCAGTGAATGTTCACTGCTGATGACAGCTAAACTAAATTCTTAGAATTAAAGTGGCTGGGAACGTTATTAAAGGAAACTAAATATTCTTAGAATTAAATATTGCTGGGAATATGACTCCCCCACTGTTAGATTGAACATTCTCCTGAATTTCTTCATGCTCCACAGATTTTTCTTCGGCTTTCTTTTTTTCTAATTTGATTTTTACAAAATATATAATTACAATTGATATTGCCAAAGTAATTGCCAAAGATGAAAGAGAGTACATAGAAATTGTATTGTTTTTGGATTTATAGTTGATTTCCTCAATTTTGTTAATATTATCTATTTGTTGGAGATGAATATCCTCTATATTCATTTTAAGACTTACATTTTCGATACTCAAATAGTTTGGTAACACTATATGGTTGATTACAACATTTTCTATATTTGAGAATACAATATTCTTTATCTTTATCGTACAATTTTCGAATGTGATAAGATTATTTCCAATTAGTTTATATTTAGCATGATTACAATCATTACTTAGAGTAATATTCTTTGCATTTTTTACTAGAATTGTATTTGGTGAAATTTCAACTATCTCATTTTCCGTTTTTATTATTTTTTTGCAATCATCATATTTTTCATTTATAATAATACTATTCATACAATTATTTGCTAACTTTAACTGTTTTACATTTATTTCTCCGTTATCCACATATATTTTACTTTTGAATTGGAGAATATTCGTATTTTCGATAACAATTTCTTCAAATTTCTTGTTTGGAACAGGTATGATTTTATACTTGACCGCGAGATCTTGCGCAAAGTTGGGTATTAAAACGACAAAAACCAATTTATTATCAAATTTAAGAAGGCAGCTTTTGATTTCTTTATATCTAAATATATCTACATTATACTCATCTATTTCGTTGTCGGTAAGTATTGACTGACTCATAATCCCATATCTTGCAAAAACTATATTTTGTTGAATTTTATTTATTTCGGAATTCAGAATGTTAATATCGGTAAGTATTGAAAGAAAATGAAAACCTTTTATGCTTTTTCTGGTTATCTCGGCTGTTTGTGTCAACATGTCAAGAGTAAGAATTAAACTTTCGTTTATACGTTTTTGTAATATTTGTAAATTATTTTGTAGGTCATTATTGATTTTTATTTGTTTATTCAAGTTAGTAATAGCATTGTGGTTATTTAAATCAATTGCTTTTAGGTGTTCTTCAATTTCAGCTTTATCGTCGCTATCGATGGTTCCGAATAACCAACTGGCTATTTTTCCTCCTAAATTTATGAGACCTCGTTTTTGCCTATGTAGTGTTAGTGTTTTAATGTTATGTCTACTTTTCTTAATTTCAGTTTCTAGTTGTTTGATTAATATGATATCTTCGGTTTTGGAAAATGCTTCATCCATGCTCATTTCTAATTTATTTAGTGTGATTTGAAACTCATTAGGGTCGATAATGTGTAATAATTTTGAAAAGTTTTGAATGAGAGGAATTTCTCCTTGTCTTATTGTTTGAAAACCTCCTTGAGTCTCCAGTTTTTCTATATTAATCAGCGCTTGGGTTGGCGTGATGAGTAGCAATAGTATCAAGGTTGTTACCTGGAAAATATTTGAAATTTCGTTTGAGTCTACAGGGATGTATATTACGATTTTTTGGGTCTGTCAACTTTCCATTGACCTTTTTCGTTTTTAATTTAATGTACCGGGGTTCTGTTTTATGCCTTTCTATTTTGGGATTTTTTACTAAGACTTCTTCTTTGTCTTTTAAAACTACGGTTTCCCTATCCTCATTTAATTTTGATATAGTCCTAATCTTTTTCTTATTTATTCTATCCTTAATTTTATCTAAATCTTTAATTTGGTTATTAATGAAATCAGACGGTTTTGCTTGCGTTGTTGAGTGAATTGTGTTGTTATACATTTCAACGGCTTTGAGGACCTTTTCTTCTGGATTGAGTTTTATTTTTTCTGTTTCAAATATTCTCAAATGCTCATTTAAGGTACCGTGAACTCTTTCTACGTCGGAATTTCCAGTATGTGATCGCGGTGATGTAAAATGAATTTCAATTTCTTCTGTTCGTCCAAAGTCTCTCATGTTAAGGCTATCGAATTCATTATCTAATACTAATTTCTTTGGTTTCCCGAAAAGTGCAAACCTTTGTTTTAAAGTTTGTATAATGGTAATACTATTTCTATCATTTAATTTCGATGCCATCAAATGTTTAGTAAATTTGTCGATTGTTGTGAGAAATGTTTGATGGTAACAGAAGAATAGATCTCCATGGATTATTTCATTAGGTGAATTTGCTGTTTCTGATAAATTAAATTTGTGTTTTATGGGGTGTCTGTCATATTTAGCCAGATTACATGTATCACAATTATTGATGTATTTATATAAAAGTTCTTTTAGTTTTGGAAAAAAATACTTGTGTTTTAATTCAGCAAAATTTTCAGTAATAGCTCTATGATTCGTGCCTCTATGAATTTGTTCGATTACCTTAATGGCTTCATCCTCGTTTTCTAGGTCTTGTGCTCTAATTGTACACTTAATAAAACGTATTTGTTTATCATTACTAAAAAGTTCTAGTAGTTTTTGTTGCATTAAATTATATTTTGTGTCTTCTAGTTCAGAATAAATACCTATGGTTCCCTTTTTTATTAACATTCTAAGTATATTATTCAAATGGTCTTCATTTGTTAATTCCTCTTCTGTTATATATATTTTTCTGTATCTTTTGTGTTTTATAATTAATTCTTGATCCTTGGTTTTGACTAAATGTATTTGAGTGAGATATTTGTTTATTATTACTTCGGCGATTGGAATATGATCGTTCAAATTTTCAATACCACTGTGAATTGTAGCTTGATCACTTTCCATATTTTCTTCGACCGCATTTATTTCGTGACTCTCAGCGTTTATTCGACTGAGAAAGTCTGCGACCTTGTTGTCTTTCCCGTTTAGAAATTCTATTTGGTAGTCGAATTCGTTTAATCGAATCCGCCATCTTTGCAGTTTTGCATTTGGCTCCTTCAATGAATTTAACCATATGAGAGGTTTGTGGTCGGTTCTTATTATGAACTTTTGACCAAAAAGATAAGGTCTGTAATATTTGGTTGCCCAAATAATTGCCAACAATTCCTTTTCGATGGTGGAATATCTAATTTCATGCTCATTTAAGGTTCGACTGGCAAAAGAAATGGGGTGATTGTCTTGTGACAACACTGCGCCAAATGCAAACTGACTAGCATCAGTTTTAAGGGTAAATGTTTTCTTAAAGTCTGGATATTTTAAAACGGGGTCCTTTGTTATGAGTTCCTTTAGCTTTTCGAAAGCTTCAATGAAATGTGGATCATATTCATTGATTTTCTTGTCCTTTTTTAAACACTGTGTAAGGGGTAAGGCTATTTTCGCATAATCACGAATGAATTTTCGATAGTAGCCAGTTATTCCCAGGAAACTTTTTATTGCTGTACGAGTTTTAGGTACTTTCAGATTTTGAATAGTTTCAACTTTTCTAGGGTTAGGTTTAATACCCTCACTTGTCAAAATATGACCCAAGTACTCCGTTTCTTTTTCAAAAAAATTAGATTTGTCGACCTGTATTTTTAAATTAAATTCCCTCAATTTTCGAAAAATTTTATTAATGGCGTCGACATGTTCCTGAAGTGATGTGCTGAAGATCAGAATATCGTCTAGGTATACGACACATATTCTGTTAATATAATCCTTCAACACAAAATTCATCAGTCTTTGGAAAGACGCTGGGGCGTTTTTTAAACCAAACGGCATCCTTATATATTCGTAGTGCCCTTGGGGTGTTGAAAATGCCGTTTTGGCCCTGTCTTTTTCGTCTACGAGGATTTGATGAAAACCCTTAGCGAGGTCGATAGTGGTGAAGTATTGAGCCCTTCCCAATTTATCAAATAAAGATTCTATATTTGGCATTGGGAATTTGTCGTCTACGGTTATGTCATTAAGCTTCCTATAGTCCACTACAATCCGCCATTTTTGGTTACCTGAATTATCCAATTTTTTTGGAACCACCCAAATCGGTGAATTGTAGGGAGAGTTGCTTGGTTGTATTATGCCGCCCTTTAACATTTCCTTTACTTGTCGTTCTACCTCCTCCTCATGAATTTTAGGAAATCTGTAGGTTTTGGCATAAACTGGAAGACTATCTTTCGTTATTATCTGATGTTTGATCTCAGTTACATTGGTTAAATTTTGGCCTTCTTTATAGAACAGATCGTTATATTTTGTAGCGATTTGTTTTAGATGATGTAATTCCTCGGAATTTAAATGGTTTGTTTTTAGTTGATCAAGTAAGTCAATGTTATTTAGATAATTGACTTCTAATTGGTGTATTTCGTCATATGGACAGGTATCCCTGAATTTTGTTAATTTGTTTTTAATTTCTATAGTTCCTTGTTCTATATCTAGTTTAGCACCTATGGGTTTTAATACATTGTGTCCGATTATGCAATTGAAACTTTTATCTTTTAAATTTAACAACTTCCAACTCATTGTTGCCTTGTGGTTAAATTCGTCTGGAACTTCTGTAATTATTTCTTTTGTTATTCTTTGTTTTCCCGATAATGTAACTAAATCTATTGGCTTATCTAGATGAATTCTTTCGTAGTTTGGAAAGAGATCTTTATGCATAATTGATGTAGTGGCACCGGTATCGATAAGACAATCGATTTTTTGTCCACTTATGGTGAATGTTACTATTGGTAATGAGCTTCCCGAGGCTCTGATTGAAAATTTCCTTCAATCTCAACGTGGTCAACTTCCATTGGTACTGTCTGGTTATTTGTTAAAAATTGTCTGCTTTGAGGATCATTACCGCCTGTATTATTCGGGCGATTATTTTGAGAATTTCCCATATTTGTATTTGTGTGATTATTATTGAACCTTTCAGAGTTATTTGGATTACGTTGGTTTTGATTTCTGCCGCTATTAGGATAAAAATTTGTATTTGTATTGCTATTATTCATCCTATCAGAGTTATTTGAATAATATTGGTTTTGATTTCTGCCGTTATTAGGATGAAAATTTGTATGATTTCCGTTAGGGTTTCTATTGTTACGTCTGTTATTATTAGAGTAATTGTTATTATGGTTCCTATTAGGATCCCTGGTATTATTGTTTACAGAATTATTGTGAAATCTGTTAGGTTGATTTGGCAAACTGTTTTTGTGTGTCTGATTTTTATTCCTAGGTTCAACACTTGTATCAATTCCAGTTTGGATCAATTCATGATAGGCTTGTTCTAAACTATCTACTTGTTTTATCCTAAGGTACATACTATCCGAACGAGGTAATTTGTTTAAAAACTTTTCCAATATGCTAATTTCGTTATTTTTGGGTTTAAAGTCTATCGGTTTTTCAACGTCTAAATTGTATTTCACATTTAACTTATCTAAAATCTTAGACAATTCTTCATAATATTGACTTACATTAATAAACCTGGTTGAATCTGCTTTCTCCTTGAGTTTTAGGTAGGTTTCCTGCACTCCAAATGATTTTATGAGCTGCTTCTTGATGGTTTCCCAGTCTGGGTTCTGGGTTTGTATCCTCCTTATTGAGACTGCTGCATCGCCTTGGATTTTTGTAGTTAAGATCCGGAAAATATACTGCTTTGCTGCGTTGTCTGTCACCATTCCGATGAGAGTTTCGACTTCGCTGATAAAGTGTGATAGCTCGTAAGTTCCGTCTCCTCTGTAAGCTGGTACTGCTCTGGCCTCATTGATGATATCTTTTACTGTTATTGAAGTTAAATGGATGGAGATGGATTTATCATTAGATTTTGAGACTATTTCACGAAAACCACCGTTAAATTGTTCGTTTTTCTCTACTTTTATGTTTGTTCCCTAGTTTATCTAGTGGAACTTTGTATTTTCGGTTGATCACGATTAGTTTTAATTCAGACACCGACTTAATTCTTTTAAAAGAAAAGTGTTTTGGTCCCGGTCACTGATCACAAATTTTTCGTTGATCGAAACTTTTATGTGGATCGAGTTAAAACAAAACACTGTCGGTATCCTACCGACTGCGCCACTTTTCTCTTTACTTTTTCTGTAATGGAAATTGATCGAACAGGTGGAAAAATAGGCTCTTTATTTCTTTATAATACAATTTATACGTTTACAACTGGCACCGAACTAACAGCTTCGAGGAGTGGAACAAGACTGCAACTACTCTGAGTTGTTATCGCTGGGAGTCGGGAGAAAATGGGACGCTAGGAGTTCTGGGAATCAGATGTCTGTGGGATATTTTGTCTAGAGCTGGAGCAATGGTAATATAATATGAAGCAGTGAATATTCACTGCTGATGACAGCTAAACTAAATTCTTAGAATTAAAGTGGCTGGGAACGTTATTAAAGGAAACTAAATATTCTTAGAATTAAATATTGCTGGGAATATGACTCGCGCGAGCCTGATTTATAAAATCTTTCAATTAAGAATAATAAAGAAGGAAAAGTAAAAATAAAATAAACTAAACTAAATACAAAAGTTTAACATATGAGATAAAGTCAAAGATAACAATGTATAGTACTTCATGCAAGGAAAATATAAAACACAAAATTATAGTTATAAACAATTTTCTATATCTTCAATGGTCTTCAACGTGAGATTGATGAGCCATATTTTTAATTTATACTTTAATTTACGAGAATCGCATGTCTTAATATCAGGTGGAAGGGCATTGAAGAGAACATGTTTCATGTAACAAAACGTAGTGCGGTAAGCTGTTTTCTTCGAGTATGGTGGACGTAAAATCCGCGTTCGAGAATTAGCAAATACTAGTTCATTATATTGTATTTGGAAGGTCGTAAAATGTTCTATCAAAACTTTTTCCCAATACGCTTTTCTTACGTCTAACAGGCCATGTTCTCGGTACAACATCGATGATGAGAAAGTTCGCGGTTTTCTTAGTAGTATTTTAACAATTGCATTTGTGTCGTGATCAGTGGCTCTAGTATTCTCTTAGCCCCCCAACAAGATACCAAATGTAGCCGTTGACCAGAAAACACCGTAGTAAATTGACATTAATTATTTTTGAGAGAGAATAATCCGCAGTTTGTAAAAGAAATAAATCAAATAACGAATTCTATTATTCAAGGAACATATATGGGCATTCCATTTAAGGTTACTATCCAGTACAATTCCAAGGTATCTCGATGTTTGGGTTCGCTGTATTTTTGGCCAGTTACATATCTTATCCATACATTTTGGGGAATGCAACTGTGGATAGCTATCACAGTAAGATACAAAAGTCATGAAATTAGTCTTGTCAACATTAATAAAGAATTTATTATTGCAGAGCCATAAAGCTATCTTCTGCATCCTCAATTCCAACTGTTGCATAACATGTTCCCATGTTGCCCCAGTTACAATTAAAGCCGTGTCATCAGCATAGCTTATAATCTCATGATTTTCTGACAGCTTCAGTAATCCATTCAAATACAAAATAAAAAGAATTGGACCTAGAACAGTTTCTTGAAGAACTCCGCATTCAACCTTGATATTCTCACTCTTAGTCTTATAAGTACCTATATGTACCCTTTGCAACCTATCTCTCAGGTAACTGGCAAGTAGATCATAAAACACTCCTCGGAAACCATAATTTTCAAGTTTACCGAGAAGTGACCCATGATCCACCGTGTCAAACGCCTTTGCAAGTTCCAATAATAGTGCTGCACAAGGGGTTGATGTGTTTGTAGCATTATTTATTCTCTCTACAATTGTCGTTAAAGCATTGATAGTTGATGTATGTTTCCTATATCCAAGCTGCATGTCGCACAGAATATTTGCCTTATCTGTAAAATCAATAATTCCATCTTTTATGGCCTTTTCATATATTTTGGGATAGTTTGGAATGAAAGCCGACATTTTTATAATTTGAGTTAAAAGTACATGACATTGACGTTTAGGGTTCATTCATACCGTAATTAGTTTGATGGTAAGGCACGTAGAATAAACCTTGATCTCTAATCGAACGGGCTGGGATAGAAATATTGAAGAGCGCAACAAGCTCCGGGGAATTGATTTTCCTCAGCATTCAGTCGATTGTCCAAACTATTTTAGCACTGTTGCGACGTTCTTCAAGCGCTGGTAACAAGATCAGGTTGAGCCTGTCCTCATAAGGAGGCAACAGTAAAGGATTGTTCCAGGAAAGATGGTGAAGGGCAACCTAAGAAAGCTTCGCTGGAATGCCTCGATGCGATTAATATATATCCTGTATGACGGGCACCAGACCAAATTGGCGTATTAAAAAATAGGTCTTACAAAAGTGCAATACAGAATCCTTGTAAAGTAAGGATCATCGATTTCTTTAGACCAAACCAAAACCGAGAGTAGCGCTGGCTTTGCTGATTATGGCATCGAAATGATCCTTAAAAGAGAAATGGCTGTTAAAGTATTCTCCCAGATCCTTCGTTTTTTTACCTCTGTCTATGAAACAACCGTCAATAGTATTGTATTATATAATTATAAAAATTGGCACTTTTTTTGTGTGAAAGACACATGTAAATGCATTTGTTAATATTTAATGGCAGTTGTGGCGGACTATCTAAAATACTCTAGAACCTGGCAGAGATAAGTGTCTATTTCAAAATTATAATTGTGAATTTCATGTATTAACGGATATGCGCAGGAGCGCAACCAGGGGGGGGCAACCGGGGCAATCTGCCCCGGGCCCCGGGTTCAAGGGGGCCCCGCGCGGATCGCGAAAAAATAATCGAAAATGCCAAAACATCCTGCTTGGAGTTCCTTGAACTTGAAAAGTTACTATACATTTGTTTGAATTTTACACTGCGAAAACGAACTTTGATGAATGGTCGAATCATCAGAGTTTTTGTCGTGGTTGTCGATTGTTTCATTTGACTTTAATTTATAATGTTAATTTAGGAGCAAATTTTCAGCTTCAGTTGAAAGTAACAAATAAAAGAGGATTTTCGATAGAGAAAACAAAATTTGTAAAATATGAAAAGCTCTCGAAATGAGTGACAATGATGGAAACGAAAAATTTTTGATTTTTGGGAAAGAAAAATTTTCCCATGATATCGTTACGATAGAATACCCATTACGTTTCATGCGAGGGAAAAACCGGCTGAAAATCTAAACGCATTTTTTTCAGTAGAGATAAGTTGAGTAAGCCACATTTGTGCAATATGGGAAAGGAATCGTGTACAAGCAAGATCTGTGCATATGAATGTTTAGCAGGGGGTTCGGGCTCATAGCAGGTAAATTTCAGCGAGGAGCGCAGGCTTCCTCGATTTAGAAAAATGAGACAAAGGAAATGAAATTAGGAAAAAGGGAAAGATATCCGCGGTGGCGCACATGTGGGAATGATTTTGTAGGTAAATTAGCAGAGATGAGTCATTAAGTAATTTGGGGAAAAGTAGGTAGGTACGTTATCGTTTGTTGAGTAAATTAGGGATAAAGGGTAGACAGTTTAAGGAAGACTGAGGAAGTTCATTCCATGTAAGGCGGGAATGTCGAAAGCATGTTAGAGAAAAAGTGAAAGTAGTGAGATATTGATCAAGTGAAGTTTATAGGAAATTAATAAGGTTAACATTTAGTGAGTAGATAGCGTCAGTGGACAAAACTACAGTGATAGTGGAAAAAAGAAAACAGAGAAAGAGTTAAAACTTTAAGTTAGTGGGAAGGTGAAAAGGACCAAAGGCAGCGGGAAGTAGGAAGAAGAAAGGGAGAGGATTTTGGAATTAGATTTTGGATAAGGTGAGTGAGTAGAGATCCACGATGGGCGAAGACAGATTGAACCACTTGCTGACAGTCTCCATTGAACACGAAAAAGCGAGTGAAATCAATTATGAAAAAATTATAAAGGATTTCAGTGCCATCAAAGCGAGGAGGCAAATGTAAATTTAAAATGTAAAAGTTGGAATATAAATTTATATAATAATAATAAAAAAAAAATTTTAGAAGGGCCTCCCCAAAATTTTTTGCCCCGGGCCACCAAATGTCTAGTTGCGCCCCTGGATATGCGCAAAAGTAACGTAAGACACCTCGGCTAAAATGTAAATTTTTGATACGAGTAGGTTTGAGGGGAGAAAATAAAATTTAAAATAGAAAAAGTCAGTTCACAATAAATAGCCATTGAGACAAGGTCGGACAATAAAGTGTAATTCTAAAGTAGTTAGTTTTCTTTTATTTTTATATTGAAGAGTCCAGAAGCTTCCAGATTCAGGACTACAGCAATCAACAATTGTGGGAAATTAAAAACAACCATCCTATCGCACATCAAATCCCATCCCACAACAGGCAATTTAAAATACATCATTTGTGAAAAGCGTCTTGGTCAGAATTTAAAAGAATACAGTCTTGCTCGTTAGACATAACTTGGCGTCATCAGCATAGCATAGGATTTTAGAATAAGACAAGGCCATGAAAACATCGGTAATGTGAATAATAAATAGCACAGGACAAAGGTGGCTACCCTGTGGTACGCCAGAGATGTTAAAAATTTCTCTAGATAATACACCGTGAAAAAAAACCCGCTGATATTGATGAGAAAAGTAGGAGCAAGGCCCTTCCATGAAAAGCGGAGGAAACTCGAGAAAGGATGGTTTATACATCACAATTCTATGATTGATTCTGTCGAAAGCTTTACTAAAGTAAATGAAAATGCAATCGACCTGCTTCCTCTCTTTAATATTGGTTAACAAATAGTCAGAAAATTCCAACAGGTTGGTGGTAGTATACTTTGCTTTGAGGAAGCGGTTCTGGAATAAATGTAAAAAGGGAAAATAAAGGGCATCACAGATCAAAGACTCAAATATCTTAGCTACACAACACAGATTGACGATTGGCCTGGCCTATAATTGAATATATCGCACCTGGGCCCTTTTTGTGTCGCGGAAGTACGACACAGAGTTACCAGGGTTTCGGAGAAACGCCACAAGAAGTAAAGAAGTATTGTATTGAAATAATTAACATTATTGTTTCATTTTATTCTTGTGTTTTGATTGATTTTGATTATTGATTTTGGTAATGTAGACGTAAGTTAAAATGGTGTAAATAGGTTGAAATGATTAATAATTTTACGATTGACAATTTGAACCACTGCTAGTTTATATGGGAATGTGTTTCTTGGAAGCTGCCCAATCAATTCGTCAACAGAGTCTCACTGCTACCTAATGATGGGCTCTATTATGGAAGTCGAATTTGGTCGACTCGACTAGCCGAGACACTATTTTTCTTAGCATTTCGGCTTTACAAATGTGTCATTGCTAGTCAAGCAAACTCGACTTCCATAATAGGGCCCTATAGCTTGCTTACCTCCCTGGAGTTACAAAACGAACAATAGTTGTTTGTTCCACTCCATCTTGCTACTAGACGACTACACCAGTCGACGGACAGTCTTACCACATTAGCACGTTTAATATTATAATATTGCCTTTAGGGGCATTCGGGCGGGTATATCCCGCAGTCTTGTCCGGTGTGGACGTGATGGTTTGAGTAGCTAACTGTCCCCTTCCGGGTGGACGGAATTGTGTGGTCACGGTTTTTTGATTCCACAGCGTCTGGTTCTTATGACCACTTTCTCGAGGAGCAGATACTCATAGTCCACTTATTAAAGCTGGGGAGAGGATGGTCACCCTGTTCACTGCTGTACCCCCAGCAGGGAAGTCCATGGTTACTTTCTGAGCTGAGCACCTTGGATTAATGGAGGTACTATTTTTAAGCCATGTTCCTTCTCGCCGCCAGACTATACTCCTCAGCACCTACTACATGACCAAACTAAAGGCCTATTACCAGCCGTCGCACTGCCGACGGCGCGCGCCTGACTATTAAATGTGGTTCCCCCTGTACAATCACAGTTACGGCACCTACGCCCAAGACATCTTGTTGTCCCAGACCAGACGACTAACGGCCTTGCAAACTTCGGTGGTAAGGGCGCAAATGGTATTTTTTCGTGCATTTTTAAAATGCTTCAAACAAACGCTTTCAAATGGTACTCAACACGTTATATAAAAAATTAGATTTGTTTTAGTAGGTACTCCACATACATACATATATACTTCGTTTTTATTAATAAAAATATTTCGCAAATTCTTTCACCGGCAATAGATGAAGGCAAGTGCCTTTTACAATTCTAATTTCAAGTCGATAGCAGTAGTAGTTACTGAGAAAAACAGGGGTGACACACAGGCCGACAGCCACCGAAGTCTCACCATTAGGGTTCTGACCGGAAGTCCAGAACCCTAAAACCGGGTCAGTGCATGGTATATACATGACTGCACTAGTTTCATACCAAGTTTCGTTTCAATCCATGGAATAGTTTTCACACAAGGATGTTTTCTATGGAAAGGAAGAGAATTTTCAGAAAAGTACAAACACATCATAAGTTCTAAACTATAGATTTTTTCTGGACTAAAGTTTTTCTTAAACGGTTAGCAATGATGCCCTCTACCGAAAATATAAATGGGACACTTTGTATATATGTAGATAGATGCTCTGAGCTATCGAGAGAGGGACAGAGATGCTGTTGAACAATGTGTTATCTTTAGTTCTAGTAAAGTGTGCCACTACGCTTAATTATGTTGTAAGCTTTCAAGATAGTAGTTTTGGTCCTTCAAAGTCAGAACAAATTTTGACAAACACTTTGAAGAGCGAACAAATGGCCACAAGAAGCTATTATGGATACGTCGGAAAATTATGCTTTTGCACAGTGTCCACCAAATAAAAATAAATAATGATATTTTCCTGTGTGTTACGCATCCAAAAGTTTTATTTTAAATTATATTTATGTTTGCATGAATCTCTATGACATACTCGGTATGTACCAAAATATAATAAATTCTCCAAGGGCCGTAGAATCTCGCTTTATTTAACGATTTCCGCTCTTTAAAATATAAAACCCGTAAATAAAATATTAAAAGCTACTCCAAAATCCTAAAACTATTCAGAAGGGTGTGTAATTTATGATAAGAGCATACCTAAGGGGCATATCGTAGGGAAAAACGTTTAACATATACATTTGTTATAAATCAAGCAAAGAGTAAATTGCATTTTCAGGGAAACTGTCAGGTTGACGGAAATAAGCAAACGCCCCCACAACCAGTTGGATCCTCAGAGATTCCTTAAAATCGCCCAGAGACGTTGTTTGTAATGATTAAATTTTCATGAAACTTGCTCCTAGAAGGTCAGGCTTATCTACAAAGTGGTTTAGTCGGAATTTGTCTCGGAAACTGAAATTACGACTTTAGTTGTAAACCCTTCCAGTCAGCCGCTTTGAATCGCATTTAAGTTGGGAAATCTTCTTAAGTGATCCCTTAAGTTCGGGCTCTATTTTGATAAAGTCCTCGAGAATTCTGTTTGGGTTTTAAACTACTGTGGATCCTGGAGCGAGCTTCGCCTTCCGTTTCATAAATATCCTGTCAAAAACGAGAATTCTCATTCTTCGGGTTCTTCAAAGGGGGCAGCGAGGAATTGCGGTAATCGCCTAATGGCAGCTAATTTTAGCTCCTCTTTCGGGTTCGGCTGCAATAAATTCACTTCTCGGTCTATAGCTGGATTTGTGCTTATGTAGGGTAGCATTCCTTTGCCAAAACATTAAAGAAAATTCACGAAGTGACATAGCTTATCACTCCATTCCACAACGTCCAAAGTGCACTCATTAATCAGTCAGCCGGTCAAGCTGCGTCCAATTGAGCTAATTCAATTTGAATAACATGAATATGCAAACCAAACATTTTCGTTTTATTATTGACCTGCTGCGATTGTAATCTCGGCCGTTTTATTTACTCAAGCACGACACAATGCAACAATGCCCCCGCTCACCACTGGGTATGACTTGAACATAATAATCTCAAGAAATGTTCTATTCTTGTGCGCATAGAGCGTCTGTCTACATAGCCACGCATGGGGCCTTTGTCCACCCGGACATGTGTTCACTGTTCAGTGCCAGCTTTCACAGGGAAATTCGTCAAAAATTCCACGCGACGGAACAGTGCATCACGGTAGGCGTCTTGACCTATTGTTCACTTTATACGGCCTCTGTTTCCGGTCAATAGCCATATTTTTCTCGGCGATGACTTACTTCCATGTGGCTGTGATTTATTTGCCCGATGGTCCGCCGACACGGGCAAATTGACAAATTGAAGGTGAATGCTCAATTGATTTCTAAATTACGTTATCAAGCGGAGCAATTTGTGGTGGAGAAAATAATTCATAATCCACTATGATACGGAACTGTTTGAATATCTTTGATTACTGAGTTTTGGTAATGCTGACTGTATTGATGGCTGCATATTTGTGTCTGAAGGTATGTATTTTCAAACCTTTAAGCTGATTGTAGTTTAAAACATTTACCACTTTTGTGTTATTACCTTTATCTTTGGAAATGGGTCGCATAGGCAGTAAGTCCATAGTAAGTGTAGTGCAAATATCACATGAACATACCATTCAACATTGAACGCTGTTGTGTCCAAAAAGACTAGAATATAAGGAGACCAAACTCGCGTGCCGCAAGTGGGACGAAATATGACCGCCGGTTCGTAGCGCTGCAAACACTACTACGCCGGTGATGTTTGGGTTAGTTGAAATCTGTCTAACCTCACTTCCTTTTCAAGTATTCCCTATAAGTATTGTTTGCTTGTAGATAAGACTAGAAATACGGTCTACACAGATTCTCACTAACCCAAACATCCCATGCGCAGTAAAGCATTGTGCATCTCGTACAAACCACACGGGTTTTAGAAAAAATTGCACTTCTTAAAATGCGATTAAAAATTGTATTCTGTATCCTTGAACAAATTTAGTTTACACGTGTTTCAGGATTTTTTTGAAAAAAATTTTTCCCAAAAACAACCACATTTGAATTTTCGATAATTTGTTGCATTTTCGCCGAACCCCTTGTGCTTGAAATTCATTATCTCCAGTTATACTGATCAGATCGAAGTTCGTCTTTTTTAATTTTACCCTTTGTTACATTAGCTTTCGAATTGCATTAAAAAATTTTTTCAATTGTCAACAATTAATAACAATTTAATGTTTAAATAGATTTTCATGCTCGCCCCTCAAGTGAAAATAATTTGAGAAAATACCATTTTGTTCTTTATCCTATTATCTGTAACACCCAATTTACAAAGAAGTGGGGTCTCTATTAGATCGGTACTTATTAAATATTTTCGAGCAGAAGTCACGCAGCTCGCACATATTTTCCACTTGTAAGTGTTTACCATGTTACAAAACAGTTTGGAAATATTTGTTAATTACATTTATGGATCAATGCACATAATCCAAAAGAGAACAAACAAGTGATTCCGGTTACTAAAGTAAATGTTAAAATGCCAGCTTTACTGGAAACTTCAAAACCTAAGCATTACTGTGTTTTGGAACACAAACAAAGGTAATAAATAGTAATAAAATAAATTCTTCTTTTTAATATACATATATATGTTCCAATTGTTTTGACTCATTAACTTTAATAAAAATTCTAATTTCCATTTTGATGGTTTGCTTCCTCACCAAATGTCAAATGACAAACACAAACTACTTGGAATACTGAGTTTATATGTGTCACTTGCTATTTACTGCTAAACCTTCTGATTCATTAAAGGATCGAAAACAGCATGCAATAGGCCCAAATACCTCTAGTTATAAGAAAAGTTCCAGTTGCAAAGATAGTCATTAAAGTTAGAAGGACCGGGAACATGAGACGGTAACACAAAATATCCCATATCACAAAAATTGCTGCGATTTTTCTTCTTGACTCCAGGGATTTCAGATAAAAAGACACCTGGACAGAGAGGCATTGGTTAAGTCCAATTGACGTACCTCGAACTTTGCGAAAGAATTCTTTTTCAATACACGCGAAATGGAAGACTGTATAAGATGACCAAATAATCGATGCATATTCAAGATTTGAACGAACCAGGGCAATAAATAGAGTAACCAAAACATACACATCTGATCAATATAATGAGTACAACCCAGATTGCATCAGCAACAATCGGTTGATGAATCAAGCAGTCATTAATTGAATAATGGAATGAAACAAGTCTTGTTTATCGATTAAAGGAAAACATTTTACATTTAGAATGATTTAAATCAAGACGATTTAAGTGCCACCAAGACAGATATTTATTAATTTCAACCTGCCTGTGACCTATGACAGTCAGGCAAATTACGAACAATAACATAAAATGTTATGCCACTGAACAAAAGCGGCCCAAAGTGACTTCTTTGTGGCACTCCTGAAGGAATATCAAATACCCTAGATTGAACCAAGTCAATTGCCTGCTTACGGTTACTGAAGTACGAAAAAATCCAATCTATCAAAGAAGAATGAAATCCGAAAGCCTTAAGCTTAACACTAGAATAACCAACGTCAAAATGACGGATTCCACACTTATTGCAAAATTTATTAAAATCAATCCATCCTTTTTCCTGACTCCTGAAGCAATGTAAAAATCACAAAAGACAATTGTATAATGCTTCGGGAGTAACAAGAAATTTATTTTATAAAGATACTTAAATCGCAAACTATACGTGTCTATGTTGGTTCCATAATAATACTGCTCGGTTGCTCTAGTGAACGCAGAACCAAATAAGGAAAAACATCAATTTAAAAGCCCCGTGGACGTTAAACACGAAATGCTTTGATTTTAAAATGTCGCTTTTATGGTGAAATTGGCGAGATTAATGTTTGATTTAAATGTCTCAATTTCAATTTAAAAGAATTTTTATAGCCACGAGGCTACCTGTAAATCAATAGCGAATGCCTCGGACTAACGTTCCAGAGGTCCCTTGTTCAAATCCCACAATTTTTTACTTTCTAAAGTGTCAGATTATAAAGGCAGCAGATATAAAGTGTTAAATTGGAGATACAACGTGTCCACACTAGCTAGGCGTGCCGTCTCGAGTTCGATTCTCATCGGAAACCACACAAGGACTTTAAATAAGAAGGCAACGTTCACGTATTCACTATGGAATTATTAAATCAACAGCTTTTCACTTAAAAGAAGAACTAAAAATATTCATTTTTGAATTTAAGGCTTTCAATGTATTCTCGTTTATCCCTTTTATCTAAATTTCTAGGAATCCGAAATGAACACCCAATTTCGAACTCAGATAATATTATATTATTAGCACTAGTATACCAGTATTTATAATATGTTATGTTTCAATTCTCAGGGGTTACTATGAATGCGTTATGAATATGAGGTTACTTTGGAGTGCTTAACTCTAGGAAGAGCTAAACTAAATTTACTACTACAAATATTAGACAAATTGCCCCTTAGGAGCAAATTTGACCAAGAGATTTTCATCTATACCTCCCAAAAGCTCTTCGAAACGATCCAACCAATTTTAATAAAAGTACACTTGAAGAAATCCTTATAATTCTGTGCTTATCACAATTTTATATTATGTAAAGCTTCTGCCAGCTAAGTCTGTCAAGGAAATCTGATGTTTACACTTGCGGTGAACTTGCTTTGCATTGCGATTTGCTTCGAGCGTAACGTGCTGGTATATGTTTAATTTACCAGGAAGAGATTTCGACTTTCATAGCCACCAGATTAACGCTGAAACGAAAATTTCAGTATGTATTGGTGGAGCCCCCACCTGCATGAACCGTGATATCACTAAAGATAGTGCTGCTATACGGGAAGATTTCGCTAAAACTTTATTGTGTGTTCAAATTAATTACGTAAATCTTCATAAAGCAGTCAACGGTGCCAAGTTGGCACTAAATTTGATCACTAATGGCTTAATGGCTAACGAAAACAGCGCTGTTGTGCTTTTACAAGTTTAACGACCAACCAAGAACATGAAGCAATTTTTCCAAAGTTTACCCGGATGATAAATTATTAATTTAAAGTTTTAAACTTGCTCGTGTTTGAAGTTGTTTTGAGCAACCAAACCCCTTTCGCAGCTGACATTTACTCGTATTTCAGTCGGCCCAACAGATTGTACTTTAAAGTGAGTTTACTGATTCCCTCCATTTGGTTGATACCGCATTGCAACTTGTCGACTAAATTCCCTTTACGTACCTACCAACTATTTACCAATTGTTGCTTTTAAGTCCTTCTTGATTATGTTCAGCAGTTTTTGTCAGGATTTTGGTTTAAAGATAAAAATAAAATACAATAATACACGGATATAAAATATGGCCAGGAAAACCTAAGTTTTTATATATTTGCTGCTATAAATATAGGGGAATTCGTGATTCGACAAATTATAGCACCATATAAATATATATATATATGTAACATAATTTTTTGCAAATATTATTATTGTATAAAACGTTACATGTATGGCTTCTTTTCCTATTTTTATAGCTTATGAAACACATATGAGTATCAAATAGTGCAATATTTAGAAATATGGCATATAGGTATTAACATATTTCATTAGCGATTTGTCCTACACTTTATAGCAATCAGCACTAATTAATATTATATATCAAGCAATAAAAACAGAAACGAATGCCATGATCATAGTCACATGTATTATCTTTAATATTCACATTTCCAAATTTAATGCCTGCTGGTTTTTTGCGTGGTTTCCGATGGGATTCGAACTCGGGACGCCCGGATTCTACAGTTGAGACATTTCCATTACTCCATTAGACCGCTTCGTATCTGCGACACGTATAGTCTGACTCTTTAGACAGGAAAACAACCTGAATAATGTGGGATTCAAGCTCGGAACCTCTGGAACATAAGGCCACCGGTCAAGGCATTGACAATAATGCATTGCAATAAATTTAAGGACGTTTTTAATAATTTATGGTCACGTATGCTATTTTGTATATGAGAATTTGCTACACATATGGCAAAAAATACCATTCATGTTGTTTCACTCATACCTGGGTGTCAACTTACGCTTTCTAACATTGGATTTTAATTTTGCTATATTTATAGCAGTTTTATTTTATTTCCCATGATAATTATGGTATTTCCTCTAATCGTTTCCTATAATCGCAGTACAACATTTATTGTATTTTCTCCGTGTAATGTGCATACCGAATTTATCCAGCACCACACTCCCAAGCCGTTGAGACTTACCCCTTCATATAGTTGTTTGGGTTGGTGGAATCTATCACCTCACTCATGGCCATCGTTATTCGCAAGATCCGTGCGTGTGTGTATGCCATCGGCACAAAAAGCCATCTTTCAGTCCGTGAATATTTTGTAAAAGATAAATAATCAGTCATTAGACTTTTTGTAATATAATTTTTCCTTTTAGGAGTTGTTTCGTGCCAATTTGCAAAGCATTTCGCGGCATTCGACACACACACACGGGCGAGGCACGAGTGGCGAATTAGCACTTCGCCTCACTCATTTTAGCCTATGTTATGCGAAACACCCTGTATGTTTATAAGAGCTTAAACGAAATAGTAAATAATTTTTTACACAAATAGTTTATGTAATTGCATTGAAAGAGGCGAAACTCCAGTCATCTTGTGTCATGCAATTTAAAAAAATTTTGGAAAAACGACAGAAACATTTCAAGACAAAGAAAAAGAAAAAAAAATATATTCTTTTATTTCAAATAATTATGACTTTGGTTGTAGTTTTTGCACGGAAAAACAAACCATTTCAAAACAATCTAATAGCATCTTTGAGATAAAATCTTTTAGATCCTTTACTAACGTAACGTGCGCGTTTCTAATCACATATGTATGTTTATTTACATGATACCAAAACCTGTTTGTTTAGGCTATTTCAAAAATGTTTGTCGGTCCGTCTGTTTGTCTCGGGAGCGGCCAATTTCGGTGGGACTTTCTCTGGAAGCTTGAGCATTTTGTCGAGAGTGATTTTATTTACTGTCAGTCTATCTTAATTGAGATATAACGTTTTGTTACCTCAGTTGGCTTGGATTGGCTCGGAACAGGAAATTTTTATTTTCGTTTTTCCGCGTAGCGTGTTTTGTATTTATAATTGTTTATGCTTAAAGAACACAATTCTCGTTTTCCACCAGCACTCTTATTTGTTTTATCTGTGATCATGGGCATGAGCCGACAAAAGAAATATTGAATGCATGCCATGAGAGTATTATTATTATTATAAAATATAAATGTTGAACACTCAACAAAACAATTCTTATGTCGTGTTTTTGATTGGTTGGTGACCAATTGCAAAAAAGCTATTATACTATTTCCTTACAAAATACTTATCTACATACAAAAGGGGACAAAACGAAAAAAAACAATGATGATGATGCGAGCCCTGATTCTGTGTGGAGTGGAATAGTTTTGAGCCACCTCGCAAAAAATAACGCAAGTCGAAGTAAAAAGCGACTTAAGTCCGATTAACAGTTTTTATTTTAAAACGACATACATATAACGAAAAAACGAAACATTACGTAGGCATAAGTAGAAGAATTCCTGTAATCAAAACTCACCAAAACAAGTTTTTCAAAAATGTATTTACAACTGTTCATATTTTCAAAAATTAGCACTTTCTCAAAATACATCTTTTAAATGCGAAGAACTTACATTTTTTTGTCAGAACTAGTAAGATAGAAAGTGTACAGTATTTACAATGAACCACATGATCTACTTACTGGGTCAAAATATGTTTCCCGCCTTCCGAAATCTACATCTACAAGAGAGAAACTATTTCTACATGTTGAGCGGCTGATTCGTCTTATATGTACTAAGAAATTATTATGAAACAACAAAAACTGATATATTATTATACTCGTATTATCTATTTAACCAATTCTTCAGGAGAAACTTTCCCAAAATCACCCTATTTTAGCAAAATGAAAATAGAATTAGTGCGAAGAGGTTAAAAGATGCAAACGCTACAAATAAGGAATCAAGCTGTCGATAGCGAACGCAACTGCCATTTTGAAGGCGTGAATTTAATTTCCGTGCTAAGTACGAACAATAGAATTTTATCTCGAAAAATTCCGCTGAGAGTAACTCGCAATACTATTAACAAGTTGAAAAGATGTCGCAGCGCAAAGCGCAGCGGAAATTCAAAAGAATTGCAATGAAGGGTCCGGCGTGCACATGTTGCACAGGAACCCTCAGTACATGTGGTTGATAAGAAGGAAAATCAATAAAAAAATTAATTTGACTCGGGGCAGTTTTCCTGTTGAAAGATTTCGCGCACACTTAGATGGGGTCGTATCTTCGGCCGATGACTGTATCTGTGCACCACTGTTGGGGTGAAATTTTCCACCCGGTGCATTCGGTGTTGCCGTGAGTGCTTTGAAGCACGAAGGTAGGGCGCAAGTCTGAATTTTCTGGTATCACTGTACGTGTTATGCTGAGCTGAGTCCCCTATCTTGAGACACACAGTGGGCTTTATGTAGCGGGGGCGGCTCAACTACTGACCAGAACTGTACGGTATGCTCCGCTCAATTCGGCTGAGGCGAGTGGGCCAAAGGTTCGTAACGAATTAGTCTCTGGATCGTCGCGATTTTGTCGAGTCGGAAGAAAGAACGCACGGATTTTAGTGCGGAACCTTGTGCAGAACTTGGACGCAGAAAAGCGTCTCCCAAGTCGAGTCGCAATCACAAACACAGCAATCGAGATAATCAAGTTTTCTAGTGCCCTATTATTGCCCCAAGTGGAGCCGGCCTGGCTCGGCGGACGTGGACGTCTCTATCCCAATCCCAGTGAAATTCGTGTGATTGTGGCCAACAGGGCTGAAAGCTCATTTAGATAAATTTGTGGTGCAAATTGTACGGATATGCTTACACACTGGCGTAGCTGCTGAACGCGAGCCGGATCGATATTGAATTGCTTGTCTATCCGGGCCTAACTACATCTCAGGATTACTTCAGTTTTTCACTCGCTAATTATTGTAAGTGCCCCCACTCGTTAGTTGCTTTGATAGCATAGCTACCTACCTGGCAGCGGGTCGGCTCTAAAATTTTTGAGTGCACATAGCCAGACAAGTTGCTAGGCAGTCCGCGTATAGCCCTTTTAGGGTTGTTTAATATCGTTTGCCAGTCGGGCAACCCTTTTGCGCGCACCTCTTCCTCCTATCCCAGCATAAAACTTTACAGCCCTAACCGCATAACTTAATCAAAAATTATTCGAATGAATTGCACGGTCGAGACGTTCCGTGCAAGTGCCACCCCTTTTGTTTAATTATTCAATTAATTAATTTTATACTTTAGCCATTAAGTCAAACAACGATCTAAGTTCCGCTTGTTGTGAGGGGAAATACAAATTTCATAAGTGCGAAATTATCGCATTAAAAGACTGAAATGCTTGCCTCGGCGTTGATAAACACAATTTTCTAACAACAGGCGCTATTATCATCCGAGACGTAATTGTAAACATTGGCGCCCAGAAGTGTCACCAGATAAATTGAAAAATTCTCCGAAGTCTCTGTGCCTAATGCATGTCAAGACCTAGGCAAATTTAAAGACATAAATTACATCCCATGGGTTTGCGATGGACCTAAACATACATTCATGGACTTCATGAATGGCGGCAGCAAGAAGCTTGCGGGAACTGAATTTGAACTTTCGGGAATATGTAAGCTCTTCCAAATTTATTCATGAGGTGCAAAGTAAATGGACAGGGAAAAAATAAACACGAAAAATTTTAGATTCCTCGGAAGAAGTTCTTTGTAAAACAGCGTTTCTAGCGAAAAGTCTTATTGCGTCAAACCGTCAAACTCACCAACTTCGGCCAAAGTACAAAATCTGGTAAGCACGAAATGGAAATTTAATTTAGTTTATAAACTCGTGCCAAGTTCTGAAACAAGTACGCGCTACTTAAAGTAGGAGGCTCTGCCCTTGGAAGTACAACAAAAACATCGTGTTAACAATGTAGCGCACAAAGGTTGCCGTTGTTCTCGAGTAGCATTTTTATGTATCTCCAATTCTTTTAACATATGTCAGGTAAAGTGTGTGTGTGTGTAAACAAGATTCCATTTTGTTCGTTTTGAGCCCTTCATGCAGGACCGCTACCCTCCCTGCATCTGAATTCGTTGAAATTTTACAATATTATTGGGGGACCGTCTGAAAGCAATAATTTAGCATGCACCATCGCACACTGCCGGGCCGCTTCGTCACCTCCAAACAATCCTGCCACCAATTCCATAGGGTTCTGGAAGGGAGATGTACGGCAGGATAACAAATAGATGTTCGCGGAAGTTGTAGTGCGCTATACGGTGGACTAAAAAACTTCAATTTGGCTAATAAACATTTTTTTCCGAAAGTTCAGTACAATGCGTGACACTATTTTGGTTCCATTCGTAAAAACCGGAAAGGTCGATTACAGTTCCAAAACGTCCGAGCAATATATGTATGTAAGTATGCCGAAAGTATTGTGCGTGTGTGACATGGAAAATACATATAATGAGAACTTGGCGCTGTCAAAAATGTTTCTTTCAAGTTCAATGAGCTGAAGAATTTCACAAGTTAATACTAAAATTGAGTTCGTTCATGTCAAAGAAAACTTGAGAAGTGCTTACACTTCTACCACCATTTTCCGACACATTGTCTGAACATTATTAAAAGAGCAAATCAGTCATGAAGAAATGGTCTGGTGAAAGAATCATTTTTAGTAATAGTGAGATATATCAATAATTATGTTAATTCCTTATTTGATAACACTGGTATGTATTTTGCATGCCTTCCTTTCATTCGAAAAATGTGATAGATTATTGGTTGTATATTCTCCTTATAGGTCGGAAGTTCGAAAAAAGTCTCTCCTCTTTAAATAAATTAGTGTTAAAAAAAACAACGACACAATTTTTTTGAAAATAAAAAAAATTTAGGCACGATTCTTGTATCCTTGGCCCCGCTTTTTGGGAACGGGGTTCGAAACATTTTGCTGTACTTTGCATTCCTTTGTAAAAGGAAAATTAACTCCACCGGCAGTTTGTAAAAGGGAAATTATAATAATATAATAGAATTTTCCTGAAAGTTAAAGTTTTCCCAATTAAGGTGGCTCGACAAGTAATAACTATTTTGCCCTATATCTCGAAAACGGGTCGAAATAGAATTTTTTCATTATTTTTCCGTTAATTAGCACAGCAAAATGTTTCGAACCGCGTTCCCAAAAATTGGGACCCCGTTCCCAAAAATTGGGGCCAAGGATATAAGAATCTCCCCAAAATTTAAGTTTTGATCAAATGAAAAATTGAACTCTAATTCTTACCTAGGGATATAAAAGACATAAAAGCAAAATATTTCTAAAACTTGGATTTCATTTAGGTAGCACATGCGTTGAATGAATGTTTCGCAATTTCGAAAATCACCGAAAAAGAGGAATCATTATGACTGCGTTATTTCATTTAATGAATACTTGCAGTTTTTCGCCATAGCTATTGACGATATGCTATATTTTTGTCAAGTTTGCCGCTAATTATTATAAATGACTGTAATTGAAAAAAATAAGTTTTCATGTGATGTAACTATAAATTAACGAATTTCAGAATTTTTCCTTTACTTGTGCTGTGAGACCTTGCTTCTTGACAAGTTTCATGATTCTAGGTCAACGGGAAATACCATATAGGTTTTGATTACTTTGCGTGTCAAAATATGCGGCCGTATTTTTTTATTGCGTTGACTTAGAAGCTTTTTTTGCAGCTCTAAAGGACCGTAGGGAGGGAAACATCATGCAGTTTATATTTCCAGTGCACCCTATAACACTGTTCCAATTTTTTCAAATTGCCAGCCCCGCCTCGACGTTGTTCGTCTCTGTTCCACCACAATGCTTGAATATGCTATCGACTTCCAGCAAAATTATGGGGTTGGGTGGAACAACGGTAGCAAGGTCAAAAATTAATAAGGAGATAATTGCCGGATGAACAGTCTTTGTTCCATAGGTTGAATAGTCTTTGGTATAAGTTTGTATGACCATTCTGGACCTGGACGTATTTTGCCTCTTCAGAAAGGCAAAAATATTTGTAATTCAATAAAAATTATTATATAAAGAGGTGTATTGATTACATCAATTTCGGAGATAATGTGGGGAAAACGTGAATTTTATGAAAAGTTACAGCATTTTTTCACTTTCGCAAGTGACTGTAGTTGCAGTGGTAGAGGTTGCCATTGATGTCATTTTTGGATAGTGCATTTAGGAAGTAGCTGTTTGACGTGAGATTTAATTAGATCAAAAGTTAAAATAAAATAATAATGTGCATCCCACCCTGTAACTCGAAAACGGTTGAGATAACAAATAAAATTACGCACTATGCTATTATTATGTTATGTAATTTTAGTATTTTGTATTATTAAATTATAGTAATCCTCTGAAGTTGAAAAATGTCGGTTGCTATATCGAGTTCGCCATTTTGAATTTCCAATTTTCAATAGTAGACCCCAAAAATATAGGGGACCCGATATCATACCAATTTTTAAAAAATAAAATAAAAAAAATTACGAAATTAATAAAATTTAGCCAGTCCATGATGACATTATTTTTTGAAGATGGCCATTTGCAACAAAGATTTGTCCCTTCAAAGAAAGGTTCTCAGTTTGTTTGGGACCGTTTGCTACACTGAAACTCCGCCCGCTTAGTGATTTAAGTTAGAAAATCTCTGCTCAGCAACAGATTTAAGCTGTTTAAATTGATGGGAATGTCAACTTCCTAAAACAGGGATCTCTCGCCTTCCAGGGATAATGAAAGTATCTTAAAATGTATGCAAAATATAATTAAACCTTGCCCAGAGGGCAAACAAAATGGAAGCGGAATTTCATAAAGGTGATTTAATCCAAAGAAAGTTTAGAACGGTCTCGTAATCCTTAAGAAAAGGTATGTTGCTTTGTGTGTTTTATAAGAAATCTATATTTCCTCTGAATTATTATGTACCAATAGGTAAAATAAAAATTAATTTAAGGAGAGAGAAAATATCTCTCTAAAATTCCATTTGTTCATACCACACCCTAAAATCAACTGTCAACTGTCCATACAAACTTAAATTAGAGGACAATTTTCCTTATTGTTAGATACAAGAAAAAGATTAATTGCATGAATATCACTTCGTCATTCTCGCCAAATATTGGAAATTCCCCTCACAGACCGACATTAATCCCAAAGTTTGTGACCGGAATAATGAGGAAAGTTTAAGAGGCAAGTCAATCAAAAGAAAACTATTTCCTGCAAACCACACCGCTTTCGTTTGAGGAATAAAAATTATGAACGACTGAGGGTTGCTTGCAGAACAGAAATTGAATTATGTACTATGCCAGGGTAATGGTCAAGCAATACACCTACCAATCGCAGTTCCCTAATTTAGGCGATTTTTCAACACAATGTGATGAAGTTGCACTGGCAGATGTATTTTGTGATCTTAGAAAAATCCAAACAATTTTGGAGAACCATGAATTAATGCGGAGAGCTGGCTACAGAAAAACTGCACTGTTCGAATATAGTCGTGATTTTTGTCTCAAAGGTTTCCAATGACGTCGTCAAAGCCAGAGTCCATTTTGCAGAAGGCCCATTGGCGGTGGATGTTAAGTTTTCTCACAAAGAATTGATCGAATAAAGTTCTGAAAATTAGTACAAATGGAAAGGGAATATTCCCAGAAGAGTAGGTAGAGGCTTAAGCACTCCCAGAAGGGATAAAGCAGTAAACTACATATAAGTTGGAATTCAGAGCTATTCAATAAGGACGCTCGACTTTTAAATATAAATAAAACAAGTTTTGTGTGAGATATCCACTGCATTTTTAATTTATTTGAAAGAATATTTTATGGCATTAAGTATGAAATAATACGTCGATCAAAAATCCGCCGCGGATTTGCTTAGTGTATTCGGAATGTCCAATGTTCAATGACTTTGCCGCATAAATCTGCCTGAATTTGCTAGATAGCGTTCGTTATGTTTATTTGCATATATGTATCTGTGCTTTAAGATAGCCCAAAAGAAAGAAGTCTAAAGGCGTTAAATAGACGGTCTTGGAAGCCAGTCTCACATCGCTCGTGCAGAATGTCCATTGTGACATGCTCTGTGTGGCACGTCCTATTGGAACCACAAGCTGTCGGTATCATCGTCCAGTTCAGGTCACAAGAAGTTGCTTATCATAGATATGTAGCACTCGTATGTACAGTATAAACATTCTCTCAAAAGTCCTAAGCGAAATCGTGTCGGCGTTGCACATGCGCGAAGGTTTTCTCGATTATCTCCGAAACTCTTAGATTCACGTGAATTTTCGCTTTACATATTTTATTCCTCATCCAAATCTGCATATAAATGGTCTTGTGATAAATTTACGTAAGACATATAGTTTATCAGTTATCAGCCTGAGAAAAATTGGAACAAGGCGCATACTCCAGTGAACGCTAACGCATAGGTATGGGGGTTTCGTATGCGTACGCGTGCAGACATGACAGGGTTGATAGATCTCACCTAGCCCAACAAAGAATTGTACGGCATGGAGGTGGTCACTTCAACCGTTTTCGAGTTACAGGGTGATTTTGATGTGGAACAAATTTTATAAAAACGAAAATTCACGTAAATCCAATAGTTTAGGAAATAAACAAAAAAAACCGATTTTCGCGACCTTTGGTACTTTGCGCATGTGCAACGCTGACATGATTTCACTTTGGAATTTTGAGAGAATATTCCTACTGCCCATATAAACAAAATCTGGAAGGAATATCTTCATTAGGACTATGTCCCAAAAGATTGACCCTATTTTGCCCTGGGCTACTAGAATTGTTCAACCTTCGAATTCACTTCTTTTATTTTTCTACAACATAATTACATATGTAATGAATGTTTACATCAAATTCCAGAACTATATTTGATCATTTTTCAATAATAAAAAAATACTATACCGTTGCGCACGGAATGTTAAAAAAAATTGGCGCGCGCGGTGATAAATGTGCTTTTTTGTCAATGGCCTCACTTTTAACTTCTGCAAATTTATGAATTGTCTAATTGTGTTGTAAACCTTCAGTAAAGAAATTTGCAGAACTATATCTTATGAGATATCTACTTAGCCAACTCTTAGCCTAGATAGCCTGCCAAAAGATAATACTTACATTCGCAAAATAAAAAAAATTAGTTGAAACTTATTTCAAAGAATTTAAAAATTAAAACACAGGATCATGATTTAAAACAGTTCTTTTACATCCCTATGAGAGAAATAATGTGGAATTCTGTACGGTCGCGTCCAACAATTTAATTAAATTAACGGCCACGACTACGACTTCTAATTAAAAGCGGATTTCCGTTCTGCTCTAATCCGGCTTTAAGCGTGAATCAAAAAAAACCAAGCCAAGCCAGCTGGGACGTAGAAGGAAAATTTTTTCGCTACAAATGACATAAACAAAAATAAGATTCCATTAAGGAATAATTAGCGTGACTTGACCCATATTTTATGAGGACGGGGGAAATGCTTTCCCACTTCATGATGTGTCGGTACTGCAGGGAAGCAAAACGAAAGTGCAAAAAGAAAGCCATGCACATCTTACATGATGAATGTCAACAAGATGTACAAAAGCAGGTTTAACAGGAAGGTTATGTCTTTTATAAAAAATTCTCAAGACGAGTGAGTGTACTTCGCCCATTGTCAAAGCCAGCATTAAGGAGTGTTCACTGTTACTCTTCCCCTTCATATTTTCTTGGACGACGTTTAGTTGTGATACACTTAAAACGCTGTTGTTGAAAATAACAAAGAGTGAAATTATACATCACGGAATTATATCACTCTTCATATTCTCTAATGAAAAATGTCGAAACCTTGAGAATCTCAGGAATAGGGTTAGTACATATAAACATAAACAGGAAAATAAATTAAATTTCTATAAACTTTAATAATTTAATTATAGTATGGCTTGTATAGTAAGAAAGATTAAATGTGTTAAGCAATAGAGCTTTTAATAGCCGTGTATTTAATGAATCAAGTTTTTAATGTGATAACGCTTAAAGAAGGGCAACCAGTTATTTACTTACAATACCTATTCGAAACTATTTAAATGCAAGTAGGTCACAAGCAAACCCTCTGTACTTTTTTCTTGTTTAGAAATTAGTTACTTACTAGTTAAAAATGACTAAATTCCAGGTATGTACAATAAGATATAAATCTTTTAAATTTGCAGTAAAGAAAAATCGGAAAATATTTTAAACAAATAAGAGAGATGATACATAGTTTGAAGAGAAATAAAGAGAGGAAAAAAATTAAAATGAAAGAAAAACAAACAAACAAAATAAATACTAGACAAGAAAAGTCAATTAATCTTTGCAAAAAATTTTAACAACCAATTTCTTAAATAAATCCAATCCAAATTGACTACCATGTAGTTAATATACAAGGTGGGCCAAAAGAGATCACCCTATTGGAAGATGGTCTTATTTTTGCAAATGACCGCCAATGTCAAATCTGTTTTGACATTTGTGGACAAGACAGGTGTAGAATACAAGTGAATAAGCCATGGAGCGGTACACTCCCCAAGAACGCGGAATAATTGTGTCTATTTCGAATAATCATGCCTCATCTCTCGTTTTGGCGATTTGCACTGGCCCGCAGGATCGCCCGATTTAACCGTTCCAGACTTTTTTTGTGGGTTTTTTGTAGTCCCGTGTTTACGTGAACAAGCCCGAGACCCTGGAAGCCCTCAAGGACAACATTCGACACGAGTGCGAGAATCTGTCGTCCGAAGTTTTCGCCGAAGTGATGAAAAATGCCATAAAACGAGCCCGTATGGTAATCAATTGTGACGGCGCCCATTTGGCCGATATCATCTTCTCGACTTGACCAATAAAATTCTAAAGGTTCAAATAAACATAATCAAAAAACAGAATCGAAGTTTTTCATTCATTTAGAAAAAAAATGAGAGCCAAACAACATCGGATGACTTCTTTTGGCCCACCTTGTAAAATATTTTGAATAAAATTGTTACTCATGATAACTCATTTATAGCCATTTTCAACAAGTCAAGTTAAAGTAATTTTAACTATTTTATTGTCATTTCGCCACAAACACAAAATTGTTAAACATGACTATACTGTATAGTTACTGTAAAAACTAATAAATTGAAATATTGAGCACTGCTTCAAACACTTATGACTACTTTGGTTTTTTATAACTATGATCTATTTGCATACCACAAGATTTAGGGTGTTTTTACGCTTAGCGCTTCCACGGGCGACTACAAGCGATCTAAACGCCTGTGGTCGCATGCGACCGAATGTTCAAATTGGAAGCGACTAATCGCTTGCGATTCATTTTTGACATTACATTTAAAATTTTTAAATGTTTAATAATGGCTCTTACTTTGGACGAATGGTATTTTTTATTGGATAGCTCAGCAGTTCCATTCCACTTTATCACTCAATTCGAGGCATCCTAGGGACCGCTGAACCTATTTTTATGGAGTCTTTACTGAAAGGCAAAGTATTTTGTCGCTCATGGTTTGGAAGACTGCAAATTTTATCCCGGGAGTATTTTGGGTTCTTGGGGGAAAAATGGAGAACATCTCAGCGCATGAAACTGCTAAATTAGTTCTGCAACAGTTTTACCACAATTGAATTCAGATACAAATTGAAACAGTTTGATACATCCGATCAATCGAGAGCAAAAAGATTTTCATTTTTTATTACCGGAATACTTTAATACTTCCGGATGAGTACTATAAATTGTTACGTCTTGAAACGCATTCTAGTTTTCTACACCCATTTCGCCGAAAAGGTCACTCGCAAGTAGCGCCAAAAAACAACCCAGGGCGTTCTGTCGCGATTTGATCCATCTAGGACGAGTCGCATCGATGGGTGGCAGAGCTTAGCGTAAACACACCTTTACTGCACGGTAAAAAAAAGTTCATCTGTTTATATGCAGTTACTTTTACCTAAGTTTATAAGAAACATGAAATGAATTTTTCTTTAATGTTACACAATTCCACAATTTTAAGGACGGGTTTTCAAGAAACTTTAGGGACGTTCCCATAAATAACGTTCGCACCCTTACTTTAAAGATGGTAGACAAACAGGTAGAACGAGAGCTGGTGAACGTTTTGTTCAGAGTGCCTTACACCGCTTCAAAATTTTCTCAAAAACACTTTGTATCCATGCAAAATATATACCAATAACCTGGCAGAGCAACCCCCTCCTAAAAGCACCCTTATATATTTACGAATTGGCAAAGAAATTAGCAAAAAATTAAAGTATACCGCTTGAACTTTTTACACACTATTTTAGATACCTTTTTTAGCAAAATGACGAATTAACAGGCGTCTCGGGTAGGTTGCCAGGTGAGTCTAAACTTGCATTACTTTTTATTGCAGTAAAAATGTTTCTAGTCCAGGCGGGTTCTGTTTTCGGTTGGATGTTTCATATAGGATGCCAATTTTTAAAGCCTCCAGAATATCATAAGGTACATGATAATTTTGATGTACACCTCTTGAAAAAGTTATGGAAAAGCCATGAAAATCAAAATATGAAAAAATCAAAAAGTAAATCGTTTTTATGGACCCCTACGGGACCCTATTGCTAAGCCTCCCTTATCCGTCTGTCTGTTAGCGGGCTGTATACAAATAATATTAAAACACAGTAAATTTGGACTGAACTTTATTCTGAGTCCGAAATAAATTACACTTGGTTTTCATGAGAGAACTTATTCTAGCGAACAAAAAAGATGGCAACCTTTCCCGTCGCGATCCAACCACAAACTCCCCTATCGAAGCGAATCGATCGCAAAAGAAAGTTCCGAAGAGTGTCAGTATGAGGAATGCTTACGCATGCATTCTTGCCTAAGTGGATCGAAAAGAAGGTCGGTGCATTGTTAAGCGCTTCGGGTTCATTGCTTCTCGAGGGTGTCGTAATAAATTGAAGTGAAATTGGGAATTTATTCTTTGTTTGATTGGGAAATGTTTGGAAAGAAATTGTCTCAGCGTCTGTGAATAAAGAAATGGACTGTTTCAGCGTCTGAGATGTTTTAAGCAATAATGTTGGGAAACAAAGAAATGAATTGAGACGCTCAGGCAATTATTTAAGTAATGATATTGAAAGGTTCAAAAAGAAGTGTTTAGATTACTACCCTGTGTTGGGGTGACGAGATTGAGGAGATCGATGTAACACTGTATCTCATGAACCGTAATAGGTAGCAGAAATTTTCACAGAATGTGTATTCTTATTGCCGCTATAACAACAAATAATAAAAACCAAGATGGCGAATTTCAAAATGGCCGCCATGTACGGAACCCATCGTATGCGAGTCCGACTCGTACTTGACTGGTTCTTCATTATATATCGAGAACTATTGATTTTAGAGAAAAGTTGAACAAAAGTTTCGTAAAATTTCACACAAGAAAGGATAACTTCGGAATTGCAATATGCATATGCATTGTTGCAAAATAAGTATGAATAACGAAAACAGGTAAAAACCATATTTTTTTTAATCCTTGTCCCCTTGTTTCATGTGCGATGTGATCGGTCGCGCCATCCTGTTAAAATCACAATTGCTTTACGTCCATTCCATCCATTAGCGATGACCGATTAAGCACTCCGAAAATAGCACGTATCCTACGAATTGTCACTGTCATATCGTTTCAAATTTTTTAATGGGTTTCATAATTTATAAACTTTCCTCCGAAGCAGAATGCGGAATTTTCATGTCGATGACTCTACATCACAGGTACCAGCAACACAGTAACTAAACATTTGACAGACATAACAAAATCAGGTTGAAAATTACAGGCCAAATGCAAAGTTGTTGGCACTGCATAAGGTTTTCGAGAGTATAATTGTGATCTTTGACGCGAGTCTTTCAATGGTCCTTTTGTTACTCAATTTATTTATCAATGATCTCTAATCTGTGGCCAAATATTTAGAAGTTTTAATTTACGCTGTCGATGTTAAGATTTTAAAGCAGATCAGCCTTATTATAACGACTGCTCCTTATTACAGAATGGCATTGCTGTTTTTAGCTTGTGGTGTACATATCATAATTTATTTTTAAATATTAATAAATTTTATGTAGTTGTTTATACCCGTAAGCTCGTTCCATCTGCCTTTCAGTATTCTATAAGTAACGCCCAATTATATTCCATTAATGAAATCAAAATCTAGGCATAATTTTTGATTCCAAACTGACGTTTTCTAAGCATTTTGATCACGTGATTAGCAAAGCGCTTGCAATCCTTAGTTTTGTTAGACGCTGGACGAAAGAATTTCGGGATCCTCATACTTTGAAGACCTTATATGAGTCACTTGTTAGATCTGTGTTGGAATATGATTGCCAAATTTGCAACTCTTATTATAGAATACGTATTGATAGATTTATGTGTGTTCAAACAAATTCTTGCGTTTTGCTTTACGTCGACTTCCGTGGAGTAATCGGCTGGAATAGTCAGCGCTTGAACTTGCTTGGCATGAATTCACATCTCAAAAGACAAGGTATTTGTTTGTGATAAAAATCTTGGTTGGACTGATTTCTATTAATCAATGTGAAGGGCTTGATACGAGTATTGTGAAAATATTGGGACCAGAATCTAATCGGCAAAACTATAGGTACTCCGCCACTGGATCTATGTGACATACCATGAGATTCAAGCATCCTTGAGCATAGATATGTAATCAATATATACGTGCACTGATTGATTGAAGTTTAAAAGCAGGTGCGTGTTAAATGGTGAAGATTCATGGTATTTCAACGCACTCGTTAAACTTCCATAAGTAGAGAAAAGCAAGGTGAAATTGTTTAATTCAAATGAGGTTTGCCAATTTTGGTCTACGACATCGTTATTGAGGACGAACCGAATTTGTGCTAGCCCGAAAGTTAATAACAATCGGTAATCCACTGTTTGGGTGATTCAAAGTGAGACAAAACTACAAGATTGTTCAGGTAATTCTGCAGTTGCAGCAAAATGTTTTCGTGCTCCTTTGGCTGTACCGGACATGTGGCACCGTAGTTTTAATTAGGGGATCAAAAGAGTATTAATAATGTTGATTGGGTTACAACAATTTGTTTGACAAATCGTCGCTTCATCCTTCATCATGGAAATTTATTTTTATCCAGTAAAGTTTTCGAATTGTTTACTCATTGTAATCTGATTTATCGCCTAATGACTTTTTTTGCCCCAAAACATGAAACATAAGATACGTGTTGGGCGATGATATCTTATACATTTTATAAGATTGCTCTATAAATGAAAAGTGCTATTTTTTCGAATGGTGTGGATATAGGTGCATATCAACATTTTGTGAAAACGTGCAATGACTTTCCATATTTGTGGCATGTTGTATGCAAAACCTCTAGTATGCAAAACACATTTGTCTTAAACGATTGCTAAAACTTGCATTAATTACACAGGCTAACAAAAAAAATGTTCTGTCATTTGAGTGAAACCTTACTATTTCAATGTTCAATGGCAAAAACAATTTTTACGTGTCCATTTTCCGCTGCACCCTCTTCAACCCCTATTTTGGGTCAAAAATGTATTTACCTTTATAAGTTAGAATACACCACTATCCTATTGCATTTTTGTCCGCTGAAAAAGAATTTGACAAAACAACAATTTTGAGGCAAACTATGGTAGTTAGGTTTCTCTGAGTATAAGGAACCTTACTTAAGGGGGAAGGCCACTGTGACGGCCGAAAAAATGAGTGATATTCGGGAATTTTTTTGACCGGGAAAATAAACGAATATCAGGATCGTTTTTTAATTATTTTATAAAGTGTACATTATCCAATATTTACATAAATTTTTATTAATAAATATTAAATAGTTTTAAAGTTATGAGCGTTGCCGTAGAGTCCAAAAAAAATTCCCCCTCCATGGCCGCATCGATTATTCAAGAACGGGTTATCAGAAAAAACAAAATAAAAGTTCATTATAATCTATATGAATGTAGTTTTCGTTGTACGTAGCTGATTTTTTTTATTTTGATTTTTCACAAAATGGCGACCAATTGAACATTTTTTCCATCATTTTTTAGTTTCAAAACAGCCTAAAAAATAGTAAAAATTACATTTTTTTAACTCGGCTACGCTCAACCTTAGCCACTGCAAATACGAACAAAACAAAAACTAAAAATTGAAAATCGGTTAATAATTGACCGAGTTAGCGACCAGTTTGTAAAAAGTCATTTCGAGAAAAACGTGTTTAAAGTTTTCAGTCCATTTTTCTCGCTATCATTTATATAACAATAGAACAATATATTTATATAGCAATAAAAAAAGAAATTCGAAGAAAAGAACCCCAATAAGTCATCTATTGATAAATACGTTTGAGCAAGGGACTTAGGGGCGTGCCATTCTCATCGGGACGTCAAGCGGGAAACAGTCGGTCTACCACTACTACTATACTAAATTGGCTGTAACTCTGTAAATTTTTGAAATTTTTACCTGAAATTTTCTGCACATATTTTTGAATATATAAGCTTTAATTTAAGATGGAAAAAAAATTTTTTTTTTTTACCCATCACAGTGGCCTTAGCCCTTAAATAGTTCGTAGCTCCTCTCGATGGGCTGCTCCTCTTACGGTCGCCTCTCCACCTACATATTATACAGGAATTTGCAGGGTTAAAACGAGTGGGTGCCAGCGGAAAATTGACGAGTCAAAACATTTTTTGTCAAATTCTTTTGCGACGCATCAAATTACATATTATACAAATAGTAGAATTTCGTTCAAAAGCCGGAACATGTTTTTTGCTGGTCTGTGTTATCGTTTAAGTGAACCTTAAAACTGTGGAAACTTTCGAAATGAATGTTAGGGGAGTCTCAGATTAAATTTCGATCAAAATACTCCAAGGATACTCTTTCCTACTAGTTTCCCGCACAAATTGTAATGTTCATATTTTCATGAATGCTGATATATTATACTTTAAATTAAAAAAAGTATATTTTCTTTTCTTACATTATATCAACGAATTTCCATTTTTCGTAAATAATTCTGTGTTGACACTCCAGCACTTTCCACTGTAACTCCTTATGAGAAGTTCATACCAATAGGCCGTATTATATTCACATATTTTTACTAGATAACGTTAATATGTTCGTCGATAATGGAAAGTATGATTTTATTATGAGGAATGAGTTTACATCACTCTACCCTAAATATTGCATTTGCATAGTTGTTGTAGTAATAATGTAATTTTTAAACTTCTTCGGTTTTGAAATTAAATATACTTACAATAGAATTAAATTAATTTTTAGTAATTATTCTTTCTGTCTCTATAATTGACATTCCTTTTAGAAATAGTTCAGTTTTTAAATTTCTACGATAATGCAAAGGATTACTCTGCCTAATTTCTCCAACCCATCTAAGTAAAACGCGCTTGAAAGATATCGACGGCGAAAACTATAATTTCAGTCACTGCGGGAAATACATATTATAACAGAAGCGCATAAATGGTTCACTAGAATTTATTGTGATGCCAAAACCTATTTAGTACCCCGGGTATTGATAGTCAATCACCTGCTCGTTATATAAATAAACAGACTTTTAGTTATTTAGGTATGTAATATTTAAGTTATTGTGGATGCGGTGTTATATTAAAAATGAGAAAATAAGAGCAAAACTTGCTGCACAGATAATTACTTTTTTGCTCCCAAAAAATTGGAAAAGGTGTCACAAAGTAATTAAACGTGCGTACCTCATTATATATTAACAAAACCAACGAATACGATGTATGGGACGTGCCTTATCATGTTTCGACTCCCAAACGGCAATGGTACTGTTGGCCCTGTCACGGGTACAACATAGTAGGAACATGTATACGAACACCGAGAAAAAATTTGATCAAATCCCGGAAGTGCAATAAGAGATGACACCTCCGGAATATTAAATCATTGTATGAAAAGCAGGCACTCATCGACATTCAGTACCGGTGACATACAGTCAATTAAGAGACATAAAATATTCACATTACCTCCCGCGCGTCGTCACAGATGAAACGATGGCCTTATTAAAGCGATCGGCCCAACACGTACGAATTCAATTTTTAAAGAGTCCTTAAATTTGGTTCGAAGCACCTCCGGCACGGCGCGCTGGGGGCCGGGGACTCCCAAAGAAGATGCGCTGAATGTACGCGCTTTTTTGGCAGCGACACGACGGGCGCGAGTTATGAACCTGAAGGGTTCATTCAATAAAAAAAAACAAGATTTAGGATTTCAAACGATGTTTTATTGAAATTATCAAACGACGATTTACAATTTTCCGAGAGCGAGGTATATGGATACTGGTATCTAGTAGACTGCGAGCTTACAAAGTTCTTTAGGTATTACTTATAATGCAATTCTGCTTACGCTAGGTCTAGACAGGTGAACGGGTAAGTAGGCGACGCGATGTACGTTAGGAAACGTGACATGTAATTAGATCTAGTCTAGGGTGAATGAACAATGTACTTGTGAACAGCTTAATTGTGTGGTCAGCAAAATGTGAATTTAAGTAAGATATGAATCTAAGCAAAGTATGAATCTAAATGAATTTAAGCAAAATATGAATTTAAGTAAAATATGAATTGAACTTTAGTGTTTTTGGTATGCTAATATGGGGACTTAGGGCTTTATATCCCATGTGTTGTTGGTGCCATAACTCCTCCCCCCTTAGTGTTGAGCGTCGGCCAGAGGAACTGTATCCTTGCAGGTTCGCTGGTCGGGGCGATGACCGGTATGGTTGTTGGTGGCTCGTTGTGGATATGTCTCGAGTTGAAGATGTTGGTATTAAATTTTGTAGTTATGTATGTGATAAAGATGATGGCCAGGATGATTGCTGCTATTGAAGTACTCGTGTAGGGATTTATGTAGGTAATGGAATTCGGATAGTTGAAATTTAGTCCTTCGTCGAAGGTGTAAGGCTTGAGGTCGTCCAGATGAAGACTTCTGTTCGGGAAGGTTACGTTGATGTCGTTGAAAATTGTAGGAAGGATATTGATTTCGTTCCAGAATATGTTTTCAGTGGCTTCGTAGGTGATTTGGTTGATTGTTATATCGCAGTTTTCGAAATGAATTAGCACTGTTCCGTTGATCTTCTGATTCGATGGTCCACATGTGGTGTTGAAGGTTGATTCCGGCATGTTTATGAGAAGTAGGTAGTTGTCCTCAGGTTGGGCGATCTGCGTTATGGCGGTCTCTTCATGGAGTTCACAACTAGCGGGTAGGTTAGTTATTAGGTTTCCGACACATTTGGAGTCCTTGGTTTCTACTCGGTGGAGGGCCTCGTTGCAGTAGAATGTTTTTTCAATATTATTACATTTATTGTCAAAAAATTGAATATAGTTTGGGTTAATGAGGACATAGGGTTTAGTTTTGATGATTTTGTTGTTGTGGATCGGTAGGGGAATGATGTGGAATAGGGAGTAAGATTCTTTGGATAAAATTGGTATTTGGATGTTGAAAATGATATTAGTGTCATTAAAATATGCCTGAAGGCCTAAAAATTCGTAGATGTTTTCGTCTGATTGGATACTAACGGATTGTTTTTCGAAAAGTAGGTATAGTTCGGATAATTCTTGAGGGCTTAGTATGTGTTTGGAAATGATGTTTAATCTTGCTAGTGTAACGGCTTCCGCTATACCTGTTAGGTGCATGCTCAAGAGATCTATATTATAGTTAATTTGATTGAGGAATTGAATTAATTTAAGGGCCGCATTTTCGCTTCTAATTTTGTTTCTTAACTGGTCCTGAAAGTCTTCTAAGTATTTTTTGATTAGTGTTTGTTGGCTGTTTATGTGCTTGGTTACGTTATCAAATCTTTCGACCATCTTCCCATTAATTTGTGTTTGGTGCTCAATTTTGATTTCTAAGGTCTTTTCATTCTGCATTATGGTTTCGATCTCATCATTCAATTTTTGTGCGTCATTAGCATCCATATTACCTGTAATTGCCTTTATAATTGTCCCGAGTTCATTAACTAAACCACGCTTGTTTCTTGACCTAGGTGTTAGGGCGTGTAGTCTATTTTCTAATTCTTTTAACTTAAACTTCGTTAATTCTATGGAGCTGGTCAGTTCGTTCGTATTGTTTAGTGTTTTGTACTTCTATCTTCTGGGTTTGTATTACGATTAGCCTGAAATTTTCGTTTTCTTTTGATTTTGGATTTATGAAGTTTTTGGTTAGTATTAGTTAATAAGGTCACTTTCCTGTTCTTTTTCACTATGTTCTTTTTAAATCTAGGTGTTAGTTTATTACGTCTACATTCCTTTCGAAAAATGATTGAGTTTTCCTCATATTGTTCTGGTGTTTCTTTATTATCGTTTAATTTTGTTATGTTTACTAATGTATTTTCTTCTAATTTGGATTTAATTTCTGGGTAAAGGGGTCGTCTGTCATATTTTAGGGTTTGGCACGTTTCGCAGTTATTAATAATTTTGGTAATTTTAGTTATCATGTAGGGAAAATATTTCTGTCGTTTTAGATGCATAGAAGTTTCGTTGATACCACGATGATTATTATTAATATGATATTCATTTATTAATTTGTCTTGTTCATCGTCTTCGATAACGTCTTCTAGTAATTCTGTGCACCTCACCATCCTGAACGTTTTAGCTTGTGAAAAGTAGTCTGAATAAATTTGTTGTAATATCCTGAAGGTGGAATCGTCGGTATAAACTGCTGTTAGTTTATTTGGCGGTAAGTATTTTTTAAATACGTCGATGATACTATCCTTTGTAAAATTAGGTAGTCTGACGGTTCTTCTCTGTTTATTTTTAAATAGGGTCTCGAATTTGATTGGAGGTCTTTTATTTGAGCGTTCTAGGATTAATTGAATGTTAAATTCGTTCAGTGGTTTTTCTGATATTGGTATCAAACGGCTAATATTTTCATCCGCAGAATGTGCTGTTGAGGAGCAGTTGCCCTGAATGGACTGGTTTGGGAGAGACTCATTAATGTTGATGTCTACTTTAGAATCATCCGTTGGCTTCATTCTACTAAGGGCGTCAGCATTTGTGTTTTGACTGCCTTTTTTGTATACCACTTCGAAATCATATTCAGCAAGTTTTAATCTCCATCTAACCAACTTTGAGTTAGGATCCTTTAGTCCCATCAGCCACGTTAATGGTTTGTGGTCCGTTACTATTCTGAATTGGCGACCAAACAGGTAGGGTCTGAAATACTTTGTGGCCCATACTATGGCCAAAAGTTCTTTCTCCGTGGTTGAATAGTTTATTTCGGAACTAGTGAGCGTTCTACTGGCGAAACTAATTGGTTTGTCACTACCAATCGTTCCTTGAGAGAGGACGGCGCCTAGCGCATAGTTGCTAGCGTCCGTGGTGAGAATGAATGGCTTCGAGAAATCCGGATATTGTAATATCGGGTCATTCATCAAGAGATCTTTACAATCGTTGAACGCTCTTATGTATTGAGCACTTAGCTCTACCTTCGTGCCTTTCTTTAAACAGGCTGTTAAAGGTTTTGTCAGTTTGGCAAAATCTTTAACAAATTTCCGATAGTAGCCTACCAATCCTAAGAAACTTTTTATTTCTTTTTGGGTACGGGGGACAGGGAAATCCTTAATCGCCGTGATCTTGTCGGGATTAGGTTTGACGCCATCTGGGGTGACAATGTGGCCAAGGAATGCAATTTCCTTGCGGAGAAATTCGGATTTGTCCATCTGTACCTTGAAATTTGCTTCTCGGAGTCTCTGGAGTACTTTCCTTAAACTTTCTAGGTGTTCCTGCAATGAGGTGGAATAGATGATGATATCATCTAGGTACACTAGACAGTTTCTGCCTTGGAGATCTTTAAGGACATTGTCCATGACACGTTGAAACGTGGAGGGGGCATTTTTCAACCCAAAAGGCATTCTGATGTACTCGTAATGTCCGTTTTCTACGGTGAAGGCTGTTTTCTTAATATCTCGTGGATCCATTTCTATTTGGTGGAAACCACTGGCAAGATCTAGGGATGTGAAATACAAACTCTTGCCTAATTTATCTAGGATCTCTGTTATGTTAGGTAGGGGATAGCGATCGCTAATTGTCTTGTCGTTCAACTTGCGGTAGTCAATCACAAGACGCCATTTCTGTCGACCACTGGCATCTTTCTTTTTAGGCACTATCCAAATAGGAGAGCTCCAGGGTGAATAACTAGGTCTAATGATTCCCTGTTTGAGCATGTCATCTATTTGTCTTTTTACTTCGCCTTTGTGGATAAACGGATACCTATACGATTTAGTGTAAATAGGTATGTCGTCGGTTGTTCTTATTCTGTGCTTGACTTGGTTGGTGAATGAGAGATTCTGTCCTTCTTTAAAGAAAACATCGCTGTATTCTTTGCAGAGTTTAAAGAGGGCTTTTTTCTCTTCGGGGTTCAGATGATTTGTGCGAAGTAGTTCGAGTATACAATTTGAAGGGATTTCTTTATAATTTGGGGTTTCAACGTTAAAATGATTTATTTCGGAGAATGTTTTGGTGGAATATTGCGTTACCTTTAAAGGTTGTTCAATAACAAGAGTTTTTTCGTAATTCGAATTGTTTATCACTTCAACGTAACTATACCAATTGTTGGCGTGATAAATTCCTTCGGGTATGATTAAGTAAGGTTCAATTTTGGTTGTTTTAATAAAAATGTCGCCGTTTTGCATGTCGACAGGTACTTGGGCAATTGATTTTGAATTTGGGGGAATATTGTATTTTTTTGACATTAGGTTGGGTTTAAAGTTTAAGGGTAATATTGCATTATTTGTGACAAGATTTTTATTCGCCAGGTCTACCTTTGCTCCAAGCACTGATAGTGAATCGAGTCCGAGTAGTCCGTCGAAATAGCCGTGAAAACGAAAAACTAGGAATTTAAGGTTACCGGGTTGATTGAATTCTTTAAAGTTTCGAAAAGTAACTTCCTTATCCAGTTCGTGTTCATTCAGAACTGTAGTTATAGTTACTGGGGAAATTTTCTTGATTTTATCCGGTGTGACAAATTCCGGATTGATGAATGACGATGATGCGCCAGTATCTATTAAAAATTTAAGGGGTCGTCCGAAAGGTGAGGATATGTTTATATAAGGAAGTACCGTTCCGTGGGTATTTATGTCTAGGTATCCGGTTGGGATGTCGAGGCTGGTTGTTGAAAATTTGTATCGTCTATTTCATTATTTCTCGAGGAATTTTCATTAGTATTTGAGGAGTTGTCAGGGAGGTTTACGTTCTGATCTGTGGTATGTTCAAAATAAGGATGATTTTCAAAATTCATATAATTTATTTCAACAGGCTCGGGGTAGTAATTTTCGGGAAAATTTTCCAACTGGTCGTAAGTATTAAAGGTAAACATTCCAGTCGGTCTATTAGGATTATTGGGATTGTTAAAGCCAGGTCTATATTGGGTACTATTAGGTTTTAGGTTACCAGAAGATGTATCCATTGGTTCTGGCCTAGGAAAAGTGGTAGAATTTGGCCTTGGTTGACCGAATGGTTGTTTAGGGTAAAATTGTGGAGGTCTCAGCTGTTGCTGGGACTGAAATTGTTTTTGTTGGAAGGGGAATTGAGATTGCCTTGGTTGAGTGTAGAATGGGAGTTGTCCTTGTTGTGGAAAGGACGGAAACTGTCCCTGTTGTAAGAATCTAGATGGGTTGGGATTTGTATTTGTGTTGGGTCTTTGAGGGTTAAAGTTTCGGTTCCATGGGGAAGAGAATTGAGAAGGTTTAGCTTTGGTCCCATTACCGCTAATATTGTTTTGATTTGGTATCGTAAATTTCCTACTAGAGTCTGATTTATTATAGAATATATTTTGTTCTTTTATGCAGAAGGCAAAGGCCTCTGCTAGCGTGGAGGGTTTCATTGCCCTAATTGTGGAGCCTAGGGGTTCTCGTAATTCCGTTAAAAACGTATTGAGGCACATTTCCGCATAAAGTGTCCTTTTCGATTCTATAACTTGTTGATTTCTTTCGTGTATGTTGATATGATTGTTGATACTTGCTAAAATTTCAATCACCTCACTATAGAATTGTGCGACTGAACTGTTACTTTGCCTAAGACGGTGTAAGTCTCTAATTAATGAAGCTTCGTTACGTTTGTCGGAATAGTGTAAAATTAAATTATTTTTTATGTCGTCCCAAACTAAAGCGGTCCCATACATATTTAACACTTCGTTGGCTGATCCTACAATTTTGTTCCGTATGGCTCTCATTAGGAGTTGGCCATAAGGAGTTCCACTGGTTATGGAAATCAAAGAAAGAATCTCCTCTACATTGTCGATAAAGTCGAAAAGTAATCTAGGGTTACCGTCAAATTTAGGGAGGTCTTTGATCGCGTCTGGTACTCTTAATGAATTAGCTATATCTAAACTAGTTAAGGTAACGGGTTGAGCGGCATTTGCTGCTGAATCTGATGCTTCACTTTGTTGCATATTAATGAGAGAATCGGAACTATAACTTATATTATTCTTAAAACAAGGGTTTGAGCTCGTACTTGCACACGGTTCAGTATTTATACTTTCTAGACTTTCAGATGATTGATTTAGACTTAGAACACTTTTGTTACCAAACAATTTAATTGCACTTAAAAATTTATTCGAATCACTATTATCACTTTCACTAATCTTAATTAAGCTAGGATCGTTCGTTAATTCTAAATTTTCGGAAATTTGCGGGAGATTAATTCTATTCTTAATACGGGATATTAATGGGTATGGACGTGGAAAATTTTTTTTACTAGAGGACATTAGTTTGAGGAAAAGAAAAGGAAATATATTCAATTTTTGTGACTTACACGCTACTGACAGTTACTAGTTGCCTCCACATTCTCTGTAACGATGAGCCTTCGTCTTTCTCGTTGATCGTCCGCTGCGTTTGATGGTCCGGTGAAGATGTCAATGTTGATGCTGGTTCCCACGATGTCTCGTTTCTTCTGTAGTTTGAGGTCACTTCCCACGATATTCTCTCGTTGGTGCTTGCACGGCACGACACTTTACTACAATATTCAGCTTCAACTTTGGCTTCTTCACAATTTCAGTGCTAACATAAGTTGCTCCGGTGTTCTTCCGAATGATCGATATGCTTTCGACTAATTCAACCAAGATAACACCAAAAAAAAATCCGTTCCGACTGCGCCAATTATGAACCTGAAGGGTTCATTCAATAAAAAAAAACAAGATTTAGGATTTCAAACGATGTTTTATTGAAATTATCAAACGACGATTTACAATTTTCCGAGAGCGAGGTATATGGATACTGGTATCTAGTAGACTGCGAGCTTACAAAGTTCTTTAGGTATTACTTATAATGCAATTCTGCTTACGCTAGGTCTAGACAGGTGAACGGGTAAGTAGGCGACGCGATGTACGTTAGGAAACGTGACATGTAATTAGATCTAGTCTAGGGTGAATGAACAATGTACTTGTGAACAGCTTAATTGTGTGGTCAGCAAAATGTGAATTTAAGTAAGATATGAATCTAAGCAAAGTATGAATCTAAATGAATTTAAGCAAAATATGAATTTAAGTAAAATATGAATTGAACTTTAGTGTTTTTGGTATGCTAATATGGGGACTTAGGGCTTTATATCCCATGTGTTGTTGGTGCCATAACTCGCGCATGAAAGTTTATTCAATGGCTGATTCCTGTGCATACATCAGAACGGATGGATCTGTGCCATAAATCAATATTGCCTACCTGAGCTCGTGCTGAGAAACGGATGGCACAACATTGTAAATGGACTGCTCGGCTCGCATCCTTCCTGAATTACATTCAGTATTCAAAGGGCCTGTAATGATGCATTAGGATTAGAATATGCTTTTTACGAATACGCCATAAATCACCAGCAGTCGCTTACAATGGGAGCGAGTTGGATTTGTGCTTCTGACAGTCTTGTGCTCCTTCGACAGTCTCGGTATTACGCCTTCTGATTTGATTGAGCGTTTCCTAATTCCCGGAATGTTGAATAATCCCCCCGAACAAGTGTACCCCATATGGGTTACTTCTCCGTCTGTTGAATCATTATAGATTCCCATTGAAGCAGGTAATAACTTTTGCCTCAAGTTCTCAGCACATCAACTTGCTAATTCAGCCTCCAAAATTACCGGACGGGGCTCTGTTCGGGGACAATTGTCCGGCCTTTCATATTTTCATATTCAATATTCACACAACTTTGAATGGTTGGCTATTGGGCATGATGGGCGAAGGGCTCGCTGAATTCTATTCCCAGAAGGAATACATGAATATTTTTATTAAAAGGCCGTTCGTTTCGTTCTCCCGGGAAAGCAACTCGTACATTTCCTGTGGTGTCACAAAACGAGGTCATTCAAATGTATGAGAAATATGAACCTGCTTTGTTTAACGCAAATTACAGAAAAAGTTATTCAGCGGAAATAAAAGAGCTGGGGAGAGTAAATGAAGCAATAAGTAACGAAATGGGACTCTTTTATTAGCTGATATCCCCTTCTTTACTGCGCGTTTTTATGAAAGTTGTCAGCTCCCTGACTGAAAATAAAACAACCAAAGGGCATCGGCCGTAATCCAGATTGATTATTGCTTCGTGATTTGTGCAGAGATAACGAGATTTGCTCCTTGAAATCCAATTCATGCAGGCCCTTAATGAAGGAAGATTACGGCCCCGAGGGAGTCCTATCTTTCTAATCTGTTTGAAAAGGCTAAAAGTTGCCACAAAATTATTTGAAAACTGATACCGGGCAGCAAAATTCTTTGTGAGCAAAATAAAAACTGTCTCCATTATCGCTGACTCTTCAAGAATAAAAGCGATTCCCGAAGCCTTTGAAAGGCCATTTAGGACAAGGAAATAAAAGGAAAGCATTTATGGACATAAATAGCTTCAGAAAAAGCGTTTTTGCATGAGTAATATCTTTTACTTTCATTTGATAGTAAATATAAATTTAAAATATGGGCATTTAGATTTACTTCCCAACGAATTAAAAAAGATTAAAGAATTATATCAAGGGGAAATGGGTGCCGAGTGGGGGATTACCCCTGGCTCGGGAAAAAATGGGCAAATATTTACCTGAGTCCAAGGAAATTGTCGCAAATAGCCAACTTTCGTAATTTAGGTAATTTAGATATTTTAGGTAATTTAAGTAAATTAGGTATAAAAATTACAAAAACATCATTACTTTAATAATTACGAGTACACTACAAATAAAAATAATCAAATTGTATGTTAAAAGACATTTGTAGTGTTGAAACAAAAACTTTAATCTTCTTGCTTCTCTACCAAATTGGTAATAGCGGATTCGTGTAATTTTAAAAATTGATAGAGTTATTACTTGAGGTGTTCTTATGAACATACTAAAAGTCCTTGTGAGTGTTGGTGAACTGTAGATAGGTTGGAGGGGTTTAAATGTCACTTTTCCAGGTTTTTTTTCATATCGCTGACTGAATTATACGGAGTGCATTTGACAAAGATACCTGCCATCCTGTGGTGGCTGTTGTTGAAGAAGATGTGGATCTAGTAGTCCTTATTCTTTCTCTGACACCACCACAGAAGCAAATAGTCGTCTTCTATAACCCAATATCAACTCTAGAAGTTATAGCAGAATGAGGAGAAAGGATGTTTCTGACAGTGTACCGTGCGCCTCCTACTCAGGCTGATCGTAACCAACATCGCTCAGCATTTCTGAATTGTAATACTAAGATCAATCCTGATATTTCTTCCCACCCCCTTACTAAAGGATCAGTGATCATTCCATCAAAGTCTACAACTAAGTACTAGAGTGGCTAGAGAACAAACTGCCCCTGAAATGTGGGGTTGGAACCGAGGCGCTGAAGGAAACCCAGAACCAATCACCACCTTAGATTTTCCCGATCCTGACACCATGTTAAGTTCTATTTTTTGCCGTTGCATGAGTGGACGCCAAAAAGCCAGTATTACCATATCCACTGCCAGTCTACTCTGCAACGGCTGTCAAGGAGTGTGCCAACGGTGCCCCCGTCGAATTGATTTTATTGAATATTTAATTTTGCTAGGCCAATAGTAACCCAGTCGGAAATTGGACGAGGGCTTCCCAAAGAAGGCAGGTGGAAGGTCTTGGTTTTGCGTGCAAATCGTTAAAAAGAAAACCATGTGCGAGAAAATAAACAAGAACCGGCGAGAATCGAAATGATGTCATGTTTGGGAGAAAATTTTTAGTTTCATATCGAAGCGATAAGAGTGGAAAGAGTGCTGTGAGTTTATTTTAAAATTTAAATGGTTAAGTTTGTGGGACTTAAATTATATATGTAAATTATTCCTCTGCCTTTGAAACAGTAGAGGAATAATTATAATAAGAGATGCAAAATAATTGGAATAAAGAAAGCTTATAAATATAGCTTTTTAAAGCACAAATATATGAAGAAAATAAAGACCTTCCTGACAGCTTCCTAGCTCCTTCCATAGAAGACCTGACCTCTGATGACATGCGTAAATAAAAAGGATATGAGGTGTCATGCGGAAAGGAAGGCCTTGTTCATTCAAAAAAAGGCCTGAAACATGCCTTATAGAAGCCTTCCATTTCCGACTGGGAATTCGTGTCCAAGTTTTAACTCGCCGCTGTAGTTGCTGAATGAGCATTTAGTTGTGCAGGTCGTCGCTGGCAGCATCATGCAAATTTTAAATGTTTTAAGTATAGCCGGGAAAATGACGTGTCACTAAAATCCATCAGATCGGCTTTTGTTTATGTGTCTTTTTTCCACATCGGTCAGCTGTCGGTTTCCGCTTCAAATTTTGGTAATTGACCGTTGTATAAACTTTTAATCTCTTCCTTGGCACGTATGAGAGATTACTTGTCCAGTGTTTTCATTGCTCTAGGGTGGAGTTGCATGACTGCGAAAGCCTTGTGTTGTGATGGAGAAAATCGATCTTTCAAGGATAATATAAGTTAGTCTAAATACGGTAGAAAATCGTTATGCTGAAGAAGTTGTGGCAACACCTACGTCTCAGTCACGAGATGTGGCAGTACCAAATTATGGTGCTATGCCGAAAAGTGACCCCCCGTTCAGGCGACGCCGCGAGCAGCTTCTCATCAATCGTCCGTCATTCTAGTTGCCATAGCTGAAGCAATTAATTCTGTTATTTGTTAAACTAATTTCAATAAGAAATATTTTGTGACTGTTCGGTGTGCCTTTGCATTTCTTGTATTCCGCTGCATAGCATTACACCAACTCCTACGAAATCTTCTACATTTTCCGCTTCAATTCAAACTGACCGCTGTAGTTTTTGATACAATTATCGCCCAATTTAATTTTAAATAACATAATGGTAAGAAACGTATATATCGTGAATAACCGAACCTATGAAATTACAAATAAAAATCTTACATAATTTCTCAAATTTTACACTGACATGCACCGTTATCAATTAGAAGTTGGGTAGTTTTATCATGAGTTTCTATATTTTCTCTTTATCGTAAGCGACGTAATATTAGAGAGGAATATTTATCGCAAGGACCCTTCCATGTCGCTTACTACAAATATCGGTATCGCGGCGACGTAAGAACATTGTTGCCAAAGGATAAATTCGGAATATAGTTTTTCGGTAATTAGAGCAGTATTTGCATTAAAAGACGTTCGGTTTGAGAAAAAAAATTCCGTTTACCTGGTTTTCATTATAGTAATATTTAACGTAAGCACCATCACAACTTTAAATCCCCCTTACGGATGACCAGAGTGTCGTAAGCGCCGATAATTAAATGAAACTTCCTGTAAAACTTGCTTTTATTTTAAATTTACGAAAAATTGTGGGAAAGACTCGATATTATGAAGTAAGTGCCCATATAGATATATACGATAGTTTTGTTATTTATTGTGTTTTCTATGCATTTTTTTATTTCGATGGCTTTTACCGACGGAGCTATGTGTGGATCCGTTAAAAATCAAATCATGTCAATATGATGTGCCCCTTTAAGACTCCCGGATACAAAATTAGTAGAAAGTCGCAAATACTAAACATTGTAGAATATTACCAATTAATGATGAATTCCACCCCCTAAGCAAAGATGATTGAGTCGCAGATATTAGTCTCAAGGGATCCTTCTGCAAAAGCTGCACTCCACATTTCATGCAAGCGAAAGAGGAAATTATAAAAAAGCAAAGCGGATTTATCATTTTTTCTTTTACTTTTCTGCCTTCTCGAAGTGCTTTTATTGATTTCCCATGTTTGAGAGCTTTCAGGATAATAGGATTTTATGTTTTACGGCTTTCTGTCGACTTGGTTTCCCAATACCAATGTAGACGGTAAGCCATGACATCAGTACGGTGGATTAAATTCGTTAATTTATTTCAAAGTTGACGAAGTTGTTCGTAATTTATAAGCAAATAGACCGAAAACGACACGGGAAAACAATTTCGAAAACTCCAGAGGTTTTCAAAACTGCCACGATTGCAATAGGACCTGTCACATTTCAGTACACCTAGCCTCTCCCAAATGGGGCTCGGCTAAGCTACAGCAGTTGGCTCAACATGTGCATTTGGAAAACTGCTGAGGTGGATGCCTGCTGTTTGGGAAACGTCACGAACACTCGGCTGCCCAGTTAAAATTCAATTTGTTAGCAGAAAGCTTTAATTTGAGCGCTTTGAGGTATTGTGTACCTACCGAGTAAACATAAAACTCCTTAAAACATCGCTCGTACGTGACCTTGTGCTTTGTTCGCTCCACTCAGGTTATACGGCGATATATTCCTATTATATCCCGGGGACCCACCCGGATTCCGAGCCAGCAAAAGAAAATATCGCAAGAGCCCCACACGGGGCCCCTTTCGTGTTGACTGGAAGATGAACTGATATAAAAACTAAAATGGAACCCATAAACCAGACCGACTGTGGGTGGGTGTGTGGGGCGTGGGCGCTGGCCGCAGCAGCGCCTGCATAAGCAGAAGGTGATGCAACTTTTAATGGGAGTTAAGAAAATGGGAACGAAGGACACCAACCGGGGAAGGAACTTTAAAAATTCACTACCGCCACCTCAATATTTCGAAAGCCTTTCACTGTTAAATGTGAGGCATCCCGGAAAGCTCCGCCGCCTTTATAAGATGCAACATGAGAGGGACGTTATTAGATTTTACTGCCTTGCCTCCCAGAGCTGTGTGTGAGGGTGCCCCTTCCCAGGGGCGGGTCTGGGGAAAACTTTAATCAAAACTGAACATATGAAATGGAACAGGACACAGCACTCAGCCAGACTGGACGGCGGCGGGGGGCTAGGGCGAGATAGTCAGTCCGGGAAGGCACAGGGTGCTCTGGGCCTGGGCCTGGCCAATGATCTCCTCGGCATAGAACTCATATCGAGCGCTACACAAATCAAGTGGAGCCCATTGACAGCCGGCAATTTCTGTAATCAGTTTACCATGGCGTGATTAAAGGCGATATTAGCACTGACTTATTGAGCCCGATGCAGACTCTGGGGCACTCCACAAGAATTTAGTGGCTGTTCGATTGCTCCCTCAGTGTAGTCGTCGCTTCAGACTTACAGTCCAGACGAGCCCAGTATTAGCATTTACATAAGTGCCAGATTTGCTAAAGTTATTCGGCCTATGCAGAATTCGGGAGGTGTTGGGAGATTTTCAATTATTTATGCCTACTGTAAGCAGCTCTTGTGTTCTTTTATTATTAAGGTTCTCGAGTGGAACACTTACTCAGATATGTGCGCGCATTTACGAGAGCAGTTCCAAAAATCCAAGCTAAGGATTAAAAATGTATTAGCATACTTCGGCTACAATTTGTTTTTATGTGCTTTAGCGAGGCAATTTAATTACGAGCAAAATTCCGACAGTATACAAGGATAACATTATTGCTTGTTGCTACACAAATTCATTTATAAATGCCTCCCTACCAATTGCAATCACTGTATACATAGCAAACACATATTTACGGCATTCCCACTTTGTGGATACCTTGGGGCTGTACGAAGGCTTATTTGCAAATATTGCAACATAAGTTATTGAAATTTGGGTATTTGGGGGCATGATAGTGGCTCGGAAGTCGACCAAGCACGGCCGTATTACCTTTTCCAGAAGCAACTCAGGGCACTTTTAAACCCCATGTATGTTTGTTACGGATCAGAGTAAAAGCTAGAAATTACTGTCACCAAGAGTATGTGTAATGTATGAGTAATGTGTAATTTAACCACCGTATTCAAAAACTGTCACTGCACTCTAAATCTGTGGCCGCCATGTGGTTGTTCGCCATATTATATTAATCGCCAGTTACTCCGCATCAGCCTTATATACATATATATTATTATAAACATCTTAAAAACGTAAAGAGCTAGGCTTGGAAGAAGTATTGTTCCTCTCAGAACGAAACCAATTATCTTCATTACGTAGATCTTCGTAATCAGTTCATCATTGGAGTTAATGATTCTTACTCGGATTATCTTGCCAATATCAAATCGGCTGTACGTGTTGATCCAAAACAGTTCTGGAGGTTTGTTAACTCCAATCGTGGTTCTGATGGATACCCGTGGATGGATACCGTCTACACTTTTCTTCGGGACAAATAAGAGCACCAATTGGCTGACCATTTCTAATTTCTTTCCGGTTTTCTTAAAACTGCATTCTGTGATAACATCTGTGATATTAGCTTTAATGATTTTAATCACCTCACGAGGCTTCCACCAACTACTCTTCAGCCTAAAGATCTTATTTCGGATGATAAAATTGTTCTCCAACATATTGGTAGCTTAGTCGACAATTTCTCAATTGGATTTGACGGAATACCACCTGGTTTTTTGAAAAAATGCGACTTTGTTTCGCCTCCTTTTCCTTGTTATTTGTTTAATTTATCTCTCTGTATCGGTGTCTTTCCTAAACCTTGGACAGTTTCCGTGATTTATCCTATGCATAAAATGGGCAACAGGTCGGATATCTCAAATTATAGGCCTATTGCTAATTTATGTCCTCTTGCTAAGCTCTTCGAGACCTTGGTATGCGAAGTGATTTATTTCCACTGAAAGCCTTTCCTAATGCCATTTCATCATGGGTTCATTAAAGGCAAATCGACTACAAAAAACCTCTTGGAATTTTTGCCAACTATTGAATCAGGTAAACAAGTTTGATTTTACCAAGGTCTTTGATAGGATTAATCACAGAATCCACATTCATTAATTGTCTGCTCTTGGCTTTATTAACCGTTTTGTGTTTCCGCGGCGTTCTTTCTGAGTTTTTAAGAAACACGTCTGGTGGCTCACAAGGTAGCCACCTTGGTCCTCTTTTATTTATCATATATATCAATGATAGTTCTCTTATTCCTATCCATTCGAGAATCCTCTGTTATGCTGACGACGCGAAACTATTTTGCACAATATCTAGTGATCGCAACTGACATCTTTTAAATTCTGACTTAGATGCATTCCAGAAATGGTGCTCTATCAACCACCCCCTTAAATGTTTCTAAATATGGTGTCATGCCTTTCACGCGTAAAGAATCCAGCTCTTTACAATTACACTATTGGCGAATTCTCCCTTGACAAAGCGAGAGATGTAGGTGCCACAATAAACTCGTAGTTCTCTTTTGAGGATCATATTGATTCTATCACTAACCGAGCCAAAGTAACTTTAGGCTTTGTAAAGCGTTGGTCCAAGGAATTCAACGACCCTCACATTTCCAGACTTCTACACTGCACTTTTGTCAGACCGATAGGCTCAAACTTATTTCTCCTGAATCCTTAGAACACCGACGACAGGCCTCCAGAACTGCTCTAATTTTTTATTGCTTGCAGGGTGTTATCAACTCTTCGGAGTTGCTTTCCGCCTTTCGGTTCCAACCCGCTCTCTGATTTAGCCCACCATACCACCCACCACAAATTATGGCTTTAATGAACCTATATCGTCCATGTCCCGTTCCTTTAATGCTTGTTTATCCTTTATTGACTTTCATATTTCTCGAATACCACTGAAAGGTCGGCTTTGTCAGTAGACATATTATACTTGATATTGATTTTCCGTTGTTATTCACACATATGTATGTACTAAGTAATCAGTATGTTGATGAAGCTGTGAATAAATAATATTAATATTACTATCTTGTCATAACATCCTAGCTTCACATTCATATGAATAACAGTCTTACTTAATCTAATTCTTATCAGTTTTACTATATTAAGTTGAGAAGTACTTTGTCATTCAATCAAGTTTAAATTAAATTAGTTTGAGAATCATTTAGAACGCGTTCCCCTCCTAACCAGTGAGCAAGTAATATTGCACGAAAATTGACAACCATGTAACACTTCCAATAAAGGGACTTTCAATATGGACGCTCGAAATTTTTTAGGTTATAGCAGCCATGTTGTTAAAGTAACATCTGTCACATTTGTTGTTAATTATTCAATATTGTATGGTAAATCACCATGGAAGGTTATAGCATTGAAGAACATGTGCAAATCATCAAATTTTATTATCTTTACGTGATTTATATCCTCGCCACAACCGTCTTGCCGAGTCGACTATTCGACATTTGGTCGCCAAATTCCGCTCGGTAAATAATCAGCAACACCCTTGCATCACCAAAACGCAAGGTCTGCTGAAAACTTCGCTGCTATGCGTGAGAGTATACGGAAAACCCGAGGCAGTCAATTTCTCGACGGCCACAAGAACTTGACCTTTCTGCCACTTTAGCTTGGCGAATTTTGCGTTGGGAGTTGGATCTACACCCGTATATAATCCAACTAACCCAGACACTCAAGGTAAACAACCATAGACAACGCCGTGTGTTCGCTGATTGGACTCTGGAGCAATTGGAACTTGACCCAAATTTCGCCACAAAAAATCATCTTTAGCGACGAAGCCCATTTTTAAATGAATAAATAACACCATAACCGTCAAAGGCGACCGCTACAGATCGATTATAAGCAACTTCTTGTGACCTAAACTGGATGATATGGATACTGACGATTAGTCATTCCAACAGGACGGCGCTACGTGCCACACAGCGCAAGCCACGATGGACAGTCTGCACGAGCGACTTGAGGGCATGCTAATCTCGCGCGGCGGCTACGTGAACTGGCCACCGAGATCGCGCGATGTAACGCCTTTAGACTTCTTCCTTTAGCAACATAACGACGCCATCCAGTAAATTCAATCAGATTTATGCGACAAAGTGATCGAAAATTGGACCTCCCGAATACGTGCCACCACGTGCAAAGCCACGGCCGATATTTTAACGACGTTATATTCCATACTTAAAGCCATAAAATATTCTTAAACAAAACAAAAATGGAGTGAATATTTCACACACAACTTTATTTTACATTTAAAAGTAGAGCGTCCTTATTGAAAAACTCTTTATATGAAATGTGCAGCATGAAACTGCCATCGACAACCTCTTTGAACTAAACTATAAGTACGTGCCTACATACGCAAGTACATTTAACGATTTATGTATGTACCTACAGACAATGAGTCATGAGTAACTTATCACTTATCAGTCCTAGCGTAATTGCTGTAATTAAAAGCAAAAAACCCGGTTGGCGGTTGGGTGATATATTTAATCAAAATAGTTCATCACTTTGCATGCCGCTCGCAAAGAGAAGCGGCACCAAGGCAGTCTACTAAAATTATCTTAATTAAACGAGATAACGAGTAAGCATGCTCAATGTCGCGGCCAGACAGATAGTAGTTCTGTGGCCTATCTCAACGGAGTAAGCGAAGCGCCTAATATAAACGAATCTGCATATTTCGGTAGCAGCTAATCTTCCCTAATCCTCGTCACCTCCAAGCTCTTTACTTGATAACGTGTGAAATAATCCGTACATACATATGCGCTCTCACCAAACAAGGGTAGAGAAATATGGCCGATTTGAATAGCACTTACGGAGAGCATTGTCACACTTGTACAGTCTGTGACGAAATTTATGAAAAATACTGCCGGCATGGTGCTATAAAACGATTTCGGGTGCGACGTCTTCGAACGAACACTTCAATTTCCTTTTTAATCCTGTGAGCGACCATTTGTTGAAACTTTATACTTTTCATTTGCACCGTGAAAACAGCACGTTCCCCGTGTTGAAGTTGGGCGCACGTGATACTTATGTTTCACGAGTTTTCGGCTCGATATCTCCAGATAGTAAACGTGTCGCATTAGTTTGAAACAGCGTCTGCATACCAAGCGTATTTAACCTTTGCAGAACGGCGCCGCTCGTGCATCAAGAAGCCGGCGCTTGTTTTCGCGTCGCACTTAAGGCGTCCCTTGCTATTGGGATAATTCCGTAATTCTGTTAAATCACTGCACGAGGCGTGTACTTTGTTTCGGGATCAGTAAAAGTTTACTGCAGCAATACTACGAGCAGACCTTGTCTCTTTGTTGCGGTGCTCCTCCCTTTCAACTAGCAATACACGCCCTACTTTACTTATACCCTTGTTGAATTATTTGCTGAAAAATGTACAAACTTTGATGAGTATTCCGAACCGAGCACGTGCCGTGAATGACTCACGAACAACAACGATACAATTGCAACTCCCCTAATTGCAAAATAAATTCTTTCGCTTCTGACTGATAATGAGGACAGGCAGGACGGAGTACGATAGAATCCAATCCCACTTGTCCTGGTTGCGATTCCTGTGCTTCATGCGCGGTACCTGAAAGATGAATCATCACTTAAGTTATATTTGATTTTCCCGGAACACTACTGGTTATCGTATCACGAGGGAAGGAACAGGTTGATACGACTGTGCCGTGTACATACGCCAGCTGGCAATATGCCACAACCCCTAGAATATAAAAATTCAGGCATGATTCCACCCTAGGGTGCAAGCTGTGCTCGGCACCTAGGGTAGCGAGCGTTACACGCCATAGCAATCTTCGCCTTTATTTATTCAACAGCTCAATTTAATGTCATCCTGCAAGTTCACGTGCAGCGTCTTTCATTAAGGCCAGAAACGCCGAGGCGGCATGGCACGCGTGGGTGTGGCTCTTCAAGGCTTTTACACAGCCCCAGTGTGGTCTAATTAACTCGCAAAACTTAATAACGGGACCGATGCGATGCCAAGAATGCGTTCGCGCGTCACACTTCTTCGACTGCCATATTTTTCATAGCACCATATCTCATGCTTGGAGGCATTTAGAGTAATCTGATATTTCCAGATATGTATGACCGTCGAAGAAGGGTGTGCTCCCTCTTCATTAATTAGCTCATTTATATTAATCCGGATCCGACTGATAAATCACGTTCAGCCGAACTGTCAGGCCGCGATTAATTGGAAATTACACGCCTCGCGGTCTCTAGTAAGTTGAGCTACAAAGAAATTATTAATGAGGCACTTTCCTCTGGTAAATCAGCGCCAAACCTGTTTCCTATTTTCAAGTACGTATCTTGTCTGTGCTGTAAGTGTTTGTCCTCAGAAGTAATTAACATCATTTCTGAAGCTATTAGAATTTCCTGATGTACAAAGATATGCTTTTCACGCCATCCCTTAGGTTTAGGTTGAATGAAGTTTCAGTGCTTCTTTTTACTGATGCATAAAACACTCAGCTAATTATTATTCATTTGATATTTTGATCTATAAAGGACATGTGCCATCCACGTGGCTGTCGCCTTGCCCTCTCCACTATTATTGTTCGCACTGCTTTCAGTTTGACTTTATCTTAAAATGGCACAAGTAAATAATAGAAGGGTGCGTATAACTCATACAATGGATTATTCGTTTCAAATCGAATAATACACTGTCCTGACCTTTTTATCTTCTTTTCCTATGAACCGAGAGAGTGATGATTGATTTGAACAAACAATTTTCCGGGGATATGATCCCGAAAAAAAAACATGAATCATGTACATACACATCTAAGTTTTTCAAACAACCTAGCGGGAAGTGGAAGCGCTTTTAATAGGCTTCTAGAGCGCATCATCGGAAGCACAGAGCACTTCTTACGTGTATCCTCATTCATTTCCTTCCCAGCGGGAAATAATTCAAGCGCTTCCAAAAGAAGCGGAAAAAATGCGCTTCCAACTCATTGCTGTTTGAAGCACATTCGTACTCTCGTATGTTGTGTAGTTTGAATCGCGCAAAAGGGGCTGTCTGATGACAGATGTTGGGGACACAGAGCGTTTTTTGCATTTTCTGGATAGTCTTTTGCTTGCGTTTGAAACGTGCGGTGCTTGGAATGAAAACTGCAATTTGTTATTATATATTTTATTTATGTATCTAGGGTATTTAAGCAGGGTAATGTGGTAATTGCGTGGGATAGAAGTATGAAGCGCTCACCGATGTACACATTTAAGGGGGTGGTCTCATGTTCGATCTTCAAGAAATCTGTTTTTTTTTTTTTTGCATTTTCTCAAAGTTAAATAAGTTGAGAATATACTAAAAAAATTTAGACCGATACACTACGTCATTTTAAAGTTACAACATATAATAGGGGAGAGCGCACCCTGCATCTACATACATATATGAACATTTTTTCTCTAAACTTTGAACGCGTTTTTCTCGAAACTACTTTTTTTTCGTCGGCACGGATGATTAAAGAAAAACTATTGGACCGATTGGGCTGAAATTTTCACATATTATTATAAACATGAATGGTTCTGGCGGGTAGCAGAATTAGATGTTTTTATCGATTTCTTTCTGTTTTATATCGATTTTAAAACGAAAAAAACCGTCGATTTTGTAAAATTTTTTTTACAAGGCCGACATTTTGCTATTTTTCACTCAAATCTTTTAAATCTGCTACGGGCCAGAATGACAACCCTACTGAATAATAATCTTTTTGGAATTTTCATTTCAGATGATTGGGAAAGGAGCAATCAGGGGGGCGAGCTACCTACTTTTTTTTGAAGAGACCTACTTCGCCTCACCAAAATGACCTTAAAAAATTTCTTTTTTTATTTAAAAGAAATGTTTTTGTATTGTTCAATAGTTTAGTAATAACATATAATTATCACAAGAAGATTGCATTTCATTTTCCACACAAAAAAAAATCTTGAAAAATCTTCAAAATTTAAGCTCGGACATGAGACTACCCCCTTAAGTGGCATTAATTGCGCTTCTGAAATGGCAGAGGTGAAGTGCACCTAAAATAGCACAGCTGAAGCGCTTCCAACATAACAGAGTTGAAGCGCTTCTTTCCAATGACATGTCTGTGTAAAAAGGAAATTAATGAGGATACACGTAAGAAGCGCTCTGTGCTTCCGATGATCCGCTCTAGAAGCCTATTAAAAGCGCTTCCACTTCCCGCTGGGGAGTATCAAGAAGAAAAAAAAACATCCTCATCTCATAACACATGTAGACAATGTGATTGTGGTCGAGGAAGTAATGAATGAATTCCATGAATTCTTACAGATTACAAATCAGGACTCAGAAGACTACCATTTTCGAATGAACAGGAATACAAACAGAATAAGTTCCAAAACGATACGTGCTCTGCAAGCGCATAAAGAAATTTGACATGGAAGCTCTAAAAGGAAAAGCTTTAAAAGTTTCATTGACTCAAATTTTGTCTAACGATGCTTCATTTTCACACAACAAAAACATACGTCGTTAAAGTGCAACTTTGTGAAAATTCCGCTCAGCGAATTTATCACTATGATTTTCGTATGGACGAGAAGTGCTTCCAACTCGCTGCTCTTGGAAAGCGTTAGACAATTTTCCCGCTGGGATTTTAGTCAATTTTGAAAATGTGTAAAAATCACTCAACGCCATAGCAGCTTATGAAAGGTTGAACCGAAAAGGAGAGGTTAGTTTTATTGTTAAGTTGAAAACCGTTTGGAGACGCTCTTTAACTACCGCAGAGCTGCGTTTTTTAACGCCAAATGATCTTTTAAATCGAAAAAAAATGTTTTCTGTGGGTGGTGGTGGTGTGGGTAAATATATCTCGTCTTCTAGACATGCAGGATAAATAATTTAAAAACAGTTTTATAGATATTGAAATTCTTTATAATTCTTAAAGTGAAGTTAATATTTTTTAAATTATAGCGCGAAAAAGATTAAAAAATTAGAACAACAATTGGTTTTTCTCTTTTATCTTGTTTCGGGTTTTCGTTTTTTTGCTTTTTCATTATATAATTAAGGAAGGCGATTTTGATTAAAAATAGAAAATTTCGAATCGAATTTGGCAAGTCTGAGAAATCACTGTAGTGATTTCAGAAATATTTAAAAACGCAGTAAGCAAGTCGAAAATATCACTGTAATGAATACGGAAATATTTCAACGTAAATGGTATATTTCGCCATACATTTAGCAAATTCGCATTCACAAAATAGCATGAATGCCTATAATTAATTAAAACCGTTTGTACAATTATTGCATTTGTCGTTGATGAGACTATCTGTGGCGATCGATGGTGAGAACAATGGACAATTGTTCTAGACGTCACGGGTTCAAATCCCACTTGATTGGGATTGTGTTGCTCTCTAAAGAGTCAGATTGTTGATATATTTATAATATCAAATAGTAGGTACTTATCGCTAGAAATTGTGGGATAAATCGTTAATAAAATAATGTGATAGATGCTATGTTTCTAAATATTGCACTTTTTGCTACTCATATGGATTTGTTTTAGAAGCTATAAAAATAGAAAAAGAAGCCATGCATTCGGCGGTTTTTATAATAATAATATTTGCAACTAATTGTCTTTATTTGTGCTATAATTTGTTGCAATCACGAATTCGTATATATTTATAGCAGCAAATGTATATAAAGTTAGGTTTTCCTATATTTTTTTTTCAGTTTAGTGAAGTTATAATGTTCATTTTAGACTATACAGCTCATTCCGCCCTGAGTTTATGAAATATTAGCAACGTTGAAATTATACTACACATAAATTCAATGAAAAATACTAGCATTCTATCTATACTATAATATTACGTAAAAGAGATTTAGTGGAAATGAAATTCTTTGACCGACAGTGACAATAGATCTTCTGGACGTGAACATTTTCATGAACTCTTCTTGTTACCTCAACAATGGCGGCCAATTGAGATTCTGCCCCACAAGAAATTGGGTACCTCCTGCGATGCAAGGGAATAGCGAATACAATAAAAAAAATGAAGAGTTTATTTAAAGTACATATTTATAAAAGACGTTGAAAATGGCATCCCAGTGTTGCTTACGTCGAAAAGAACCAAAAGAAGTTTATCCCGAGCAAAAGAATAGCTACAAACATTTCATTTTATTAACAAATCCCAAAGTAACTAATCCTCGTACTGTGAGAATGATTAAATATTTGAAGGCTCCTCCAATTTTTACATTCTTGTAAAAACCGGTTCGAGAGCCCCAGATGGTCGGATGGAAAACTTGCTGGAAACTTGCTAAAGGACGTCACTTAAATGGCGTCTGTGCCAGTCATTCAGGTACTGTGCGCGAAATGAAATATTTCTGTGAATTTAACTAGAATTTGCTACCATAAATATCGGAGCGGCAAATTTATCTCTTCCTGCAGCGCACAGGATATGCACAAAAATTCAATTTGTCCTCTCTGTAAAAACTTAATTTTCGCTTTTTGCTCCAGGGCTTGTTTCATCCCATCCAGACTAAGTAAATTTCCATCATTCATGTGGACACGCTGCGGTAATAAACTGCGACTTGTGCACTTTCAGCGAAAAAGTGCTACTTTTCTGGGGCACGGAGATGGCGTTGGCACCGGGGGAAATCGAATTTACCAAGGTTATCAATCTATCTGAATTGCATAAAAATTTATCGGCTTATGTCCTCGCTGTGTGGTGCCAAAAACAAGGTGAATATTCTTCCAACCAAATAGTGCATGCAATCTCACCTGATTTACATACAACCACCCAAGGAGGGCCCAACAACTCGAGGCTTAATGAGAGTCTGTACGACGGGAAATTGTTGAGTTTTTACGGGCTTCTTCCCAGTGCCGCATTTCGGAACTCATTTCTGAAAGTGGTCGCTGATTCCCTTTGGATGCTATTATGCAAATGCGATTAAGCCGAAAAGAGGCAAGAAGCCATGTCGGGAGATAGCGCTGAACCGCCGCCGCCGTACAAGGATGTTGGCCAAATTAAAGTTTTTTGTCGAAAATTTAATGAGGTCGGGCTGTTATCCGTGCGAACGTTCCTGCTGAATATTTAGAGCGACGTTCTTATTTTCAATTTTCCATAAATAATCTTTCCAGTGGCGAAAGACGCCCGAAAGCATCCCATAGAAACTTTTTGCTGGCGGCAAACTTTTTGCAGGAATAAATGTTTAATTAAACATGTCCGTTTACCTCAGTTTATGTCTACAAACTGTTTTTACCTCTGTATTCGAACTAGGGGGTTTTAACAATAATATCTGATTTAAGGGTATACATCGTGCGATTTTTTCACTTTTAATTGCTGAAAAAAAAAAAAATTAAACGTCACTTCCCACCGTATTGAATTTATTTGCACAATTTAATATGCGAACTTTGTACCTCGCGGATATTAGTATTGGGCGTGAACACACGCATCAACGGACTGAAAATAAGGCGCTATTTTGATGGCCCCACTAAGGTCAATTCGTATGAAAGGGATTTGTATTATGACCGTCATAGATCAAGCGTTGTTTTTTTATTTGTCATAGCGTTGTAAAAAAACATCAGTTTAATTCCTAATCAGATATTTTACTAAATATGAAATCTGGAAATCTGATCAACCATTACTTAACATTTTGTACAAAAAATATAATAAGAATAACGGTGTTGAACGGCGGTTGTATTTAAATGTAATTTCAAAGTAGACAAACTATGAAGCACTTTATAAAACAATGTCTTCCACAGAGATAGTGATGACTTTGAGATCGGGAATTATACATATGAAGCTTGTACCTGAGATTTCATAAAATCCCCTCAAAATACACGATCAGTAAGATCAATTGATTTCAGTGTTTCACGAACAATGTGTGAACTTAATTTTGCAGTACATTTTCGATGGTTTGAGGTTCTATTGCCTAAACTATTACCATGACTAAACATTGTCAGAATAACATTCATCTTTGACGGAACCCCACACAGAAATTTTCAACTACTTCTGGGGCAAGCAACACCATCCTGCTCGCACGACAGCCCACCCCAGTCCAATTCCTTAATTTCTGGACAAAAGTATCATGCCTCTGACATGACAATTTTAAACTGTGATTTTTTAACAACTTACAAAAGCAAAAAACAAAGTTAATCGTATAATTTTACATATTTCAGAAACTCCTACACGAAAACTCAGGTAAGTCATTCCCATTTGCTTCACGTCAGTACGTTATGTGTCACTTCAAATATACGTACGATACATTTTTCGCATTCCTATTTTGAAAGTGCAACCCCACGCATTACTTTAAGATTCAGGTAACGTATACCAAGAATTCGTCTATTTTTCTGTAAATTTATCAAACCAGTGACACTGCGAATATATTTGTACATGTCACGAATGTGACACTGAAATTGGCGAATGCACTGAAGCACCTGTGCGTCCGCACAGCAAAAGTCGCAGTATTTCAGGAATCACGAGGAACTTTTGCAATCTTTAAAATTCCCTCAGTTACTAAAAATTAATATTTCATCTCGGTAAGGCACTCCGGAAGTGCGCATTACATCTTGAGCGTAACACCATACATCACAATCAGCTTTGGCTCCCCCATTTATTTGAACTTGCTCGGGAAAAAATAAAGTAAATTCATAATTTGAAATACCAAAGGTTAATTCACACCCTGTATGCTGATCACGAACAGCTGCCTGCCCCGGCATATTTCTCTGTTTCATAGGCCTGAATAAGGGTAATTGGGGTGAAAGCTGCGAATTTAACATTTGAAGTGGGTATACTCGAATGGGTTATGGATGGATGTACGTCTGTGATTTCTTTCCTTTGAGATTTACCCCCCCATTTAAATATGGAATATTCCCAGTATTTGAGTTTATTTCAAGATGAAAGTGGGATTCGAAACAGCGGCATGCTGTTTCAAGAACCCTTTTGGCTCAACTTGGCATTTCTGCCCTCTTGAGACCGCGTGAGCTACGATATAGAGCTGTGATATTAGCGTTGAATTAGTTAAATCTAACCATTTCTGCGGAAGTGTATGTTTATGCGGAACTTGATATGGAAGAGAAGGAGTGCAAACATTTTCTGTTCGCCTTTCAATTTTACTGAATCTGTTTAACTTCAGGGGTACGATTTCTCTTTTTCCATAAAATGGTGCAACGCGTTCACCTGCGCCCCTCTCAAGTGCCATTGCATATATCACTAATAGTATATATAGTATAAGATTGTTTCTCGTCTAAAAATGTAGAAACAACGTACAGAATATTTAATGAAGAATGTCAACTAGGGAGCGTTGTCTATCTCATTTTTATCATTTGGAAGTTCAATACAGGTATGTAGCTCATAAAGAGGATTCAACACAATCTCATTTCAAATAGGGTAGGTTTTAGTTAGGGAAAGACAAATAAAAATTTTTTTACGTCATATCTATGGTTTGAAAGACCGTAAGCATTGGCACAAAAGAACTTCTGGTCGTAGTGTCCACCATATGAGCCACCACAATCCTAATGAATATTTAATACATCCATATAAGGATGCCAGCATAGTTACAAGCTAATTAAAAACACTTAACTCCCCACAAAATGAATATACATATGAATATATATAAATACAAGCTTGCCCGGACCCGGCGTTTCCAGGGATACTATTAAATTTGTATTCCTTAATTTTACAACGCCTCCCTACTGCACAACCGCCTCTCCTATGTGACTCAGCGGGGTGGGGGTGGTCTCATAAAATCAACCATAAATTCGTACACAATACACCCCATACATCACTTTCACCTATTCCTATTACTTTTTTAACTGTAAACTGTAAAGTAATATTAAATTTAGTTTTCCTCATTTGACACCACCTCCTTATTGCACACCCTCGGTCCAGCCGTGCACGCGTGATGGCGTGACTAAGGGAAATAGGATTCATTTCTATATATATATAGATTACTCTGCTTCCTTAGCTATCGATTGGTGAAAAAATTATTCCAATTCGTGCATACACTTTTCTTCCACAGCCGTTTCAATTTTGTCGGCACCAACCGAAAAACCCAAGTTTTCACTATTTTCACCAACCCGGCCCAATTTCCTATAGTGCCTCCTTTTCCTACCCCTGAGATACAGTTCTTGGGGTGTCACCCCCTCCCCCCCCCCCCGCCCCTACACAAAAAAACACGTTTTTAGTAATTACTTGCATTATAGTTTTAGTTTAGATTAGTGCAGTTTAGATAGCATTTTATTAAATTTTTGCTTTGTCTTTCTTATTGTTGCTATTTATTCCGTTTGTTCAACGGAGTTGTTCTTTTTGCATTCTTATAATATTTGACTGACCTACTGGCTCTTGAAGTTGGCTTTGTATTGGCTTTGGCGGATTTTACATTTCGAGCTTCTTTTATTTTTATTGCTTATTTATTCTTCATCCATTTGGTCCATTCTAGTTTGTCTCGTCCCTTTGCTGGCTGTAGTATTTGTGTCATTCAATTACTTACTTTTTACTTACGTTTTCTTTTTACCTGCATGACCACTTACTGACTTTTTCGTACTCGTGCTATTTATTTATTTATTTTCTATTTTTATTAGTCATTTTATCTCCCAGTATCATTTATCTTAATCCGTATTATACATTGATAATTAATTTACTTTTGAATTTTATTGTGCGCTTATAACACTATGTCTACAAAAATCTTGCTCAAAACTTTTTGCAAGCAGCAACCTGGGCTCAACATTTGTCATATAAACGCTCGTAGTTTGGTGTCATGTCTTGATGAATTCAAGTTCATTTTGAGCGATTCTTCTGTTGATTTCTGTTTGGTTAGTGAGACATGGTTGGGCGAACATACTCATGACGATTTGATTAGCGTAGATGGATACAATTTATGCCGCAATGATAGGCTTTCACGTCGTGGTGGTGGAGTGGCAGTTTTTGCGCGCAGTAACTACCCAATACTAAGAATCTTCAGATCGGGCGAGCAGGGTGTTGAATTTTTATTCGTTGAAGTGTGCCTGAATAGCTCCCTCACTCTGGTGGGAGTAGCGTACAATCCGCCGAGGACTTATCCCACCGAGCTTCTGGATTTTCTCAGCGAAGCATCCTATAAATATGATAACATTGTCGTGGGCGGCGATTACAACTTGAACCTCCTTGCTAATCACTGCGCAGCTCATCGATTTAAAGGAGAACTTCGTGGACTGGGCCTTGCCATTGTTTCAAATGATATTCCCACGCATTATTGCAATACCACATCAGCTCTTCTTGACTTTTTCATTGTTGATTCTCATTCTAAAACGCAGTTTTGCAACCAATGCTCTTTCTCTAATTCCGACCACGATCTTATTTTCGTATCCTATCAATGTCCACAAATACACAATCCTGAGCAATCCACCCAATTCAGAGATTTTAACTCTGTTGATTATGACGCGCTAGTTGCTGACCTACTGAACCTCCCGTGGCACGATATTTTCAGCACCCTCGATATCAATCTTAAAGTTGGAATCTTCAACAACTTACTTAATTCCCTCTTTAATAAATATGTCCCTCTAAAAACCAAATCTAAATGTCCAAAAAACCCTCCTTGGTTCTCAACTGACCTGTTTAACCTCATGTGCACACGGGATATGTTGTCTGATCGCTGGAAGCGGTCGCGGACTCCTGAAGACCGCTACTCATTCGTCAGTTACCGCAGATTGGTCAACAAAGCTGTGGCAGACGCCAAGAAAGCATACTTTGATAAGCTACTAGGTACTACTAGCTCCAAAAAATTATGGGCTCAATTGCGGTCTAATGGTATAGTAGCGGATAAACGCAGAGGTGCCTCAACCTTCACCCCAAATGATCTAAACAGTTTTTTCACCAGCACTGACTCCGATAATACTGAGTCGTGTTGCGCCAGTTAGAACGCGGATAGTAGAACGAGACTCCCTTCATTTAATTTTCGAGGTGTGAGCTATGATGAAGTTCTGTTAGCGGTTGCATCTATTAAGTCAACTGCTACTGGACTTGATCTGATGGACGCGAAATTCCTCAAAATTCTTCTGCCTCTCCTAATGCCTTATATTCTCGACATCTTTAACAAAATTTTAACGTCCTCCGAATACCCGAATATTTGGAAATTGTCCAAAATAATTCCTGTGCCTAAGAAATCAGCGGCATCACAGTTGACTGATTACAGGCCCATTAGCATTTTGCCGTACCTCTCCAAAGTATTTGAGTGATTGCTCCATCAACAGATAACTGAACATATCTCAGAGCATAACTTACTCTCCTGGGATCAGTCGGGTTTCCGGAAGAAACATAGCACCCTCTCAGCTTTGCTGAAGGTATCTGACGACATTAGATGCAACATGGACAACGACGAGGTGACCGTTCTCGTACTACTTGACTTTTCAAAAGCATTTGATAGTGTTAACCATGACATCCTACTGGCTAAACTCAAAACCCAATACGGGTTCACTGATTTGTCTTTAAGACTCGTCAGAAACTATATCACTAACCGGTCTCAGCGGGTGTCTGTCAATGATGTTCTTTCGGACGTAGCAGGTTTGACATGTGGTGTACCTCAGGGATCTATCTTAGGTCCTTTATTATTCTCGCTTTATATTGATGAACTTAGTTTCATTGGAGTCAACTGTGACATTATGAAATATGGTGACGATGTGCAATTATATAAGTCTGTCCCACGTGATAACTTAAATAACTTAATCTGTGATATCAACTGTGATCTGGAGCTAATATCTCAATGGGCTAGGCGCAATAATCTTACACTTAATGCCAAAAAAACCCAGGCAATCGTCATTTTTAAAAAAAGTGTTGATACTGCTGCTCTTCCGTCCATTATCCTTCATGATACAAGAGTGCCTTTCTCACGAAAAGTCAAGAATCTGGGTGTGATTTTCAATGACACATTGACATGGCTCGATCATGTAAACGAATTAACGTCTAGAATTTATATGATCCTGAGACAGTGGTGGACTTCCTGTAGGGGGCTTTCCGCTAGAGTGAGGAGACACTTGGTGATCACAACCATTGTACCTCTCATTAATTAGTGCGACTGCTTGTACAGCGCAATGAACTCTGACCACTTCACTAAATTGCAACGAGCTTTCAATGCCTGTGTACGGTTTGTTTTCCATCGGCGCCGTTTTGATCATGTCTCCCCCTACAGTGGTCGGTTACTTGGTATGAGGCTTAGTGACCACTTTAAACTCAGAAAGTGTGTGTATATATTTAAAATCATTAAGCAGATGACGCCGAACTACTTGCGTGAGAGGGTAGTACCATTGAACTCACGACGTAGTTGGAATGTCCTTATTCCTAGATATAAATACTTACAGTCCAGAAATTCGTTTTTTGTACAGGGATGCAGATTGTGGAATGGGCTGGATGTTAGCTGTAAAAGCGCTGCAACTGTTGGTCAATTTGCCGAAGCCATTAGAAGGTCAATTTGTGCCTGAATTCCTTAATTCTCTAAGTCTATCATTTTCAAATTTATGTATTTAATTTATGTATTTTTTTTATTTTTTCTCTCTTTTTTCAATAATCAGGTTTTTATATTTCCTTGTTAATTTTAGTTTTTCTTTCTTCTTTTTTTGATGATTTATAATTGCTTTCGTTAGTTTTACATCAGATTTACTGCCTTTTTTGTATTTTTCCTGTTTTTTTTTTTTTTTCTTCTCTCCATTAGGTTAGTTCTAGATTAGTTTAGTTTAGTCCTCTTTCATCTTTATCTGTAATTACTAAACCTGTGCTAATGTACAATATAAGGCTAATGCCTTTGTACTTTGTTAAATAAATTATTATTATTATTATTATTATTTGTTTTCACCAATAATTCCCACATTTAACACTTTTCACCAACCTTTCTTTCACCAGCACCCTTTCCAACGATACCCATAACATGGCACACGCATTACAACAAATTTCCTCTTCTTCTTCCTGACAGTGGAGCCATCTGTCGAAAATTGGTCGTATTAACTCAGAAACCTTCGTGGGCTCATGCACAACAACTTTGCTAAAGATCATCACATGAGCAAATGCCTATGCATATTTACGATTCTATAAAGGACATAATATAAAGGACATACAGACAAACATGCATTTTTATATAATATATGTATATAGATAGATTGAATAAAATTAATATTTAGATATCCTATGCACAGCCTGCCAAAGCTGCTGTACTGCACAAACTGCGGGTATTAAACACAATATTAACAAGAGCGTGATCTGGAAGAACTCGGGCTACCTCGAACAGAGACAACAGTTTTTTGGTGTCAACAGCCTTGAGAAACCGCCACCTGATCACATACACAATTGCATCACCAAAAAAACCTTCAGTTTTGTCCAAAATGACAGTTCTTCTAAGCCTCGAAAAACAAGGAGCGACTGTATCTCCCCTGCTATGACCACCTACTCTTACATTATAATTTCTAAAACGTTTTACATATTCTAAACACATATATGTATATTGTAAGGGGTAAGGGGTCACTTTTTCCATTCTTAATTTTCCCTTAGTACATTTTTTGCATCAATTCTCTTTTCCTGAATATTTGCCTTTTACAGAAGATGAAACAGCATTTTTCCTAATGTTTAAAATATTGTATGTGATCCAACTTTTTTATGTACTGCAGGTCTCACACCCTATAAGCGTATTTAAAAATGTTTCCATAATCCAAACAGGACGAGCCAATTCCAAAACGGGGCGAACAAACATTTTGTTGTGTAAAAATCTCAAAGATCTTATACGATATTTTTATGAATGTTGGGAATAATTTATTGTTACGCAATTAGCGAAATTTGCCGAGCGAAAAGCTGAGGGTGACGAAAAGTTAAAAAAACAAGCTAAAGCGGGTTTGAAACGCGGACATATGCGTTGAAGTCCGTGTACAACACTACAGTGCCGTAGTAAGCTTTTATAAAGCAAACTAATCAATCGAAATCCAATCAAAGTCAATTTAAATTTAGCAGTCGTCGTCAGCGTTATCGCCGGCACACACTCGATCTGACTCGTCCAACGATCTCCTCTTTCACGGCAGTCAAACGGCAAAACTTCTAACGGCAGGGAAAAGCAGAAATCGTGCCATCTTGCGTTAGCAGCTGATCCGGCAAAACCGCACAAATGTATTTATTTATTGCAAAATGCACTTTTTGCAACAATGTATTTGAACGTCAAAGTTAAAGCTACAAATAAAAGTAACACCCAGATCTTTCACTAGGTTAAGTCGAAATTGTTCACTACCATCCATAAAATTTAGAAAATTAATTGTAGTATTTCTCAGTGTGAAAGACAACAGTGTACCTTTATTAAAGCTCAAACATGTAGTTATTTAAATCTTTGTTGAGTAGAAGGCAATCGTTAAGACAACGGACGTATAAAAGATTTTAAATTGGCGCGATGCCCCGAGCTCTGGTCATTAATAAATAAAGTGAAGATTTCCTAAGTGGCTTCCTTGTGGGACCCCTGCAGTGTTTTGGATAGATGGTGATAATGCGTTTAAAAATGAGACCACCTGAAAACGACTAGAAAACCCTAACCTTGTTAGTTTAAAAATGTCCAAGATCTTGCTAAAATCTGGGTAAATGCAATTAATTTGGCCACCACGTTCACTTTCATTGATGCAATAGGAAGAGAAACACAACAGATTTGAAACAGTTGACCAACCCATATTGACATTCATTGATAATGGCTCTAAATGTACGCTACGCATAACAGTCTGTGAGCATGCTGTAAGAGAGAATCTCGTAATCGCTTATGGCTAGGCCATGTGCGGGAAATTCATATTAATCGTGTGTGCGAGCTACAGTCAATGCGCATGGTTTATTTATTATTTACTATTCTGCGAGATACGAGACTGCGCTAATCCTTTTGTTTTTGCATGCTGTAAGAGAGAATCTCTTCCGTTATGGCTAGAGCTAGGCTAGGGAAGTAAATTGTAGATGAAAGTTCTGACGAAAATGCGCATCTAGACGTTATCTCTGTTATCACAGTACACAAGCAATGGTTTTGAAAAGCTTAATCTAAATTATATTAATTGGCAAAACTTTCTGATCTTTTGTTATATCTTATCCAGTCATGGCCAGCATGATATACATATGTAGGGGTGCAGAATTAATAATGAGAAAACAGGTAAGTTCTCTGCGGAAAATCGCTGCTGTAAAGACGTTGTTAATGAACCTGTGTAATACCGGAGACAGATGGGCAGATCAGGCAGCATGCTTTGCCCTCAAACGCTACTATATACGGTAATGTGCCGTGTATATGTATGTTGCTAAAGAGCATATATAGTCGACGGCCAATTTACTATAGTAACTTGTAGACAGCTAGCTCATTTGCGGCAAATTGAACACGAGAAAATGGAACTTTTCAGTATTTCCAGCCGGGTTGTCAAATCCGCCAAGATTTTTTATAAATTCGTTTTATCTCAATAATATGTTTCATTTTGTTCCTCCACTTATGGATTGATCTTAAAAAAATCAATAAATGACATTCAGGATTTCAGTTAATTTATAAATTCCGCCGCGAATTATTTTCTCAAATCAATTGGCTGGATTTGCTACAACAATAGCTACTTGAAGATTGCTCGTGTGTCACCCATATAAGGAATATCAATAACCATTCATCATGTCATTTCCTAGAATTTGGATAATTGGCTCTTGTGGTTGCATTATGTACAATTTTCTTTTAATTTTCTTTGCAATCCAGAAAATTTAATTCTTATTCTTCCCTATGCCAGAGTAAAGGTCAAGCGCCAGTCCCTGTCCCAACCATAGGCAAATTGTATCCACGTGTCGTGCTGAAGTTTTATATATACATATACATATACATATTATGGTTAAATGGCTATATGCAAAGCATTTGAATGTCAAAAAAAGTTTGTGTGTGACAACAATGTTGTGACATTATCAGTTATTTAAATACCTACCACATATTTCTTGTGAAGTACTAGACTCATTCGGTTGTGATTTTAAAAATATCTAGTTTTCATTATGGAATGTTTTTACAATTCGTTCCATGTTTTCTTTATCTTTTTTTTGTTAGCAACTAAAATGTCAACCGAATCAGTTCAATGGCTCTCGAGAAATATGATAACGTCACCAACGCAACACAAAAATTTGTTTTGCATGGACATTCTTAGTACGGCCATGTATCACACAAATGTAAAACTTCAGTGGTGGAGGCGCCTTGGTACGAAGGATGTCAATTTTTGAAAACATGTCAATTTTCAAACATTCTAGGTGTATGTAGACGCAACTTCCTCGTATTGATAAGCATTATACTTTTATTGAAGCTACAGAAAATGTTTGTAGACAATGTAAAGAATTCTGCAATATAACAGTACGAGGAATAAGATTATTAAAAATAACTGACAAATTGCAAATACCCTTCATGCCAGTCAAAAGTCGCATTTGTAGTTCGGGAGCGAACCTTAGAGGTAACCGAACCGAAGAAGCAACGTGCCTGTCACATCGATGCTATCAGGGAGTAGGGAAAAAGTTCCATAGAAAAGTCAAGAAGAAGCGTCGAAAGGATGTACTCTGGGTAGTGCAGGGGAAAAACGACCTTTCAAGGGTAGAAAAAGAAGGCGAACCACTCGATGACTGAAAACAACGCAAGAATGAAGTAAATGACAGGACCGAAAGGAATGCAATAACCGGCACGTATGATGAAAATTTCCGACCCAGAGAAGGAACACGTCCCTCAATGGTAGCGCCCTTGCCCTGTTTTCATTTAGAGCCGACTTGAGTACACTTCAGGGCTGTTAGTTTATCCCTTCCTTCCTCCATAATTTACCTAGCGAAAGGTCCAAAGATGTATTACAGCTTGTAAGTGGATTTTGAAGCGTATAATACTATGGGTAGCCGAGCGAGGTATCTTCTCTGCATACACTGCTAACCCCGACGGAGCTATACATGCACGTGGACCACCCCCTCGAGGGGGCGAGACTGATGGCTGACAAAATCTTGCCGCCCACTTCTGTATTACGTGGCGGAAGGATCCCTTGGGCGCTGGAAAAATCGATACCACCCCCGCACTAGTGGACGATTGCGAAATAATGCACCGCCCGCTTCAAGATGCTGCGGAATATGCGAAGCTGTTTACTTCAAGGTTAATTAGCTGGTGTTTATCAACGCTGTGGAAATATGGGCCACGACGTGGTTAACTACCCGGTAAATATGCCGCCGGGCCGCTGCCAAAGCCATTTGATAAATGTGCTGCTTTGAGGTGGGTTTTAAGGAAATCAAGGCATCAATAAAGCTGGCTGCTTTTAAAGCTTGCTGCGAAGTATGCGGGTGGATTTAAGGTTTATAGCATAAATCACAATATTTATGGACGGAACAAAATTTTACTACTAATGGGACTCGGTTGATGTATTCGCAATACTTAAAATTGCATTCAAGCACTTAAGGGAATTTAACGGAGCATCACTAACAGTTGGGATTTGACCATCACGAGTTTTTATGTCCTTTTTTATTTAACCAGAGCACATAGTGAACGTAAAGCATGCAATTAATTACTACCCGAGAGGAAGTGATTGAAGATATAGTCCTGTAGAAGGTTTAAAATGTCAAAAGTTATATCTTCCGTTCCGGCTATTGCAAAGTTATGATCATAATATATTCTACCATGAATAACTCCAAGTTAAACTGTTCTTTTGTATCCTTTGCCACTACCCGTAAGAAATATGCAGGTACATGTTTTATCCACATGCACATGTAGGTTGCATTTGCATATATTTTTATATCTAACATTCAGAAATAAGAAACGCTTGTAACTTTTTTTAAATTCTAACTAGCTTGCCCGGACCCGGCGTTTCCCAGGATACTATTAAATTTGTATTCCTTAATTATACAACGCCTCCCTACTGCACAACCGCCTCTCCTATGTGACCCAGCGGGGTGGGGGTGGTCTCATTAAATCAACCATAAATTCGTACACAATATACCCCACACATCACTTTCACATATTCCTAATACTGTTTTAACTGTAAACTGTAAAGTATTATTAAATTTAGTTTTCCTCATTTTACACCACCTCCTTATTGCACCCCCTCTCCTATATCATCCAGCGGGGTGGGGGGTGGTCTCATATTTGGTAATTTGAATAACAGATTCGAAATCAGTGATCCCGAAAATCCCCAAGCGTGGATTTTCAGGGAAATCCCTTGAAGTTTAACTTTTCGGTCGCCATATTGATCCAGCATCTTGATTTCCAAAATTTGGATGGCAGATTTAAAATCAGTGACCCCAAAAACCCAAACCAAAAACATAATTTTCTAGTTTTCCGCGCAATAGTCTTATTTTTTTCTTTCATAAGAACCTTCTCCTGACAATAACAAACATAACAAAAAAAGAATTAGCGAAATCGGTCAAGCCGTTCACGCGTGATGGCGTGACCAAGGGAAATAGTGATTCATTTTTATATATATAGATTACTCTGCTTCCTTAGCTATCGATTGGTGAAAAAATTATTCCAATTCATGCATACACTTTTCTTCCACAGCCATTTCAATTTTGTCACCACCCCCCGAAAAAACCAAGTTTTCACTATTTTCACCAACTTTCACCAACCCGGCCCAATTCCCTATAGTGCCTCTTCTTCCTACCCCTGAGGTGCACTTCTGCGGGGTGTCACCCCCACCCCTCCCCCACAACAAAAACACGTTTTCACCAATAATTCCCACATTCTACACTACCTCCACTTTCCAACAATACCCATATTATGGCACACGCATTACTAATAGTATAATTATGAATTTTTACAACAAATTTCCTCTTCTTCTTCCTGGACGCGACTGGAACGCGGTCGAACGGGATGTCATATGTCCGTCTCCTGGTTCTAAGCCACCTGCCCACCAATTTTCAGCCAAATCGGTTCAGCCGTTCTTGAGTTATAAATAGTGTAACTAACACGACTTTCTTTTATATATATATATTTAATTTATATTTATATAGAGATAAAACCATGCCCACCATACCACAGTATATTTTGGATTCAAATTTAACACTTAATGACTTTTAATTTTAAAAGTAGTTTTTTTTTTATCAATGTAGTACTTCAGCTCATGTTTTCCCACCCCATAGTTTCTATTGATGTTATAATAGCTGTGTGGTGATTTCACTCCTGGTGGATGTTTTCAATAGGTAGTTTAATATGTGCTTAGTTATATCTCAATCTTTACTGCGGGTATGGGATTCAGATATGATCAATAGTAGACAATGTTCAGAAGCCTGTGAAGTTCTGGCAAGATAGTGAATCCTTACCTACTTCAGGTAAGAACAATGGTTAAATCTTCTTCTTCTCTAATATATAAAATCTTCGTGTCACAGTGTTTGTAACAAAACTCCTCCGAAACGGCTTGACCGATTCTTATAAAATTTTGTGTGTATATTCAGTAGGTCTGAGAATAGGTTGTAAACTATTTTTCATACCCCTAAGTGATAAGGGTGGTCCAACCCAAAAAATTTTTTTTTTATTTTTTGGACAAAATTTTTTGTTTTAATTTGTTTATGATTCGGCATTAAAAAATACATAAAACTCTAAATGTTCACCCTTCTACCACCAACCCCTATTTTTTAATAGCGATATTAGTACTTTAATAATTTTCAAACATCATATCAGTCACCACTCGATCAGTTATTCGCAGACGTCTACGGGTGTCACTTATCATTTTACTTTCTCAGTTGTCATATTTATTAGTTCTTACTAGCAAAATTATTATCAGTATATTGTTTTCTACCTTTAAGTACTTCAATTTGATCTATTTGTGAGTTTTGTACAGTGAACAACGCCAGCAAGACGCAAAGGCTCTGATTTTTAATTTCCACATTTCGATAGTATGTTCGCGATTAGCGACCCCGAAAACACTCTGCAACACAAATAATGAAACAGATGATTCAGCATATCTCGAATTTCGACCGCCAAGTAGGTAAAAGAGGGTATAAATATATGAATACACTCATCAGGCATATGTTCAGAAAGTTTGCGCAACGAAAATTATCTGACTATCATCGGTTTTTCTGGAAAACTATAAGTGATACATGCAATATCTTTAAACCGTTATATACCTTAAGACCTTGGCGAAATGGCCCCGATATTATATTCACGGAGTGTCTGAACTCCTGCCCGTGGGGGCTTTCTGCATATAAAGTGACCCTAGAACAATCGGCTAATGAAAGGATTTCCGTCTTAATGAATACATATATATATGGGATTTTTGGCGTCGCTGATCTTAATTCTATCATCGATAATTGGTAATTCAAGATGGCGGATCAAATATGGGGACCCAACTGGAACGAAAATCCATGTAATTGAATATAATGTTTCTTAGGGTCTGTGGTTTTGAAATAACTGCCTTTTTCGAAGCTCATTTCTTTACTATACCGAAATATACACAAACATGTCAACAAATTTTGTCTATGGGTCGAGGCTAATCTTGAGAACGGTTGAACCGATTTCGATGAGGCCTTTACTGGAAGGTACAGCATTTTATCGTTCATGATGCAGGCTACATTTTATCCCAAGATTGTTTTGGGTTCCCGCGGGAAAAATTAAAAACCGTCTTCGCGCATGTAATAGTTTCATTATGTCTACAACAGTTTTAATTTACAAATATAAAAAATCCGGCAAGGGACGGGTTTGCTATTGAGTATATTCCAGAGGAGGCCAAACGAATGCGCAGAAGCTTATTTTCGACAATATAAAATTGAAAAACAAACAGAATGAAAATATTTCATTGAACTGGTGCATCGAGAATTAAATATCTTCCAAAGGATGCAAATAGATGAATTGATGAATGAAAAGGGTTATTCGTCAATTTTACATGGAGAGAGAAAATTCCATTAGATTGAATATATTCCAGAAGAGGTCAAGATGACCTTTTTATGAGCTTAAAAGCTCTCACTTTTTTTACACTCTCTGAGAACTTAAATGGAAGTCTCTCTTCTGCAGATATGGTAATGCAAAAATCAGATCAAATGGAGGAGGAGTACTCCGGGATTTATATTGGGATCAATCGCGCGCTTAAAATTAAAGAAGACAGGTTACAACAACATTCCAGTATCAGTCTCCTTTGTCCATTTAAAAATCGACAAATGAAGGGCAGTCTCAAACGTGTGTCTCTCTCTAAAACTAGACTGCGCTTCTATCAACAAGTTTATTCATTTTGCAACAGTTTATATTTACAAATATAGAAATGCCCGGGCAAAGCCGGGACGGATCTGCTAGTCTACTTATACAATATTTCTTATACATATGTAATATAATGTTATATAGTTATTACCAATAACTGCCTCGTACTTAGTAAGCTTCAGGTGGGAACAGGAAATGGAAAGTTTATTACCGGACCGGATTTGAACTCGCGTCTCCTCATTGCAGAGTCGAGTATCTTCACCACTTAGCTGTGTGAAAAGTTGGTCGTAGTACGGATGGAAGTGGAGAAGTAAACTTTAGATCGAAACCACAGATTTTATTTGTTTCCGTTTCTGCAGTCTGCACCGATCCTTTATAATGCTGCAACTGGGCTTGTTCTCCATTCAGTCAATGGTGTATGGCCTGTTATCGATTAGGCCAGAGTTAAAGGTAAAGTCTAACCAAGTCACCACAAATGTCTGTTACAGGACGAGGTCTGTGCCAATTTTACAACAACATATACATGTACTAAGGTATATTTATTTAGCTCCTCAGATAAATCGTAAAAGTCGACTCACTAAATTACTGATGCAATATAACGATTAATGGAATATTGTAACTCTTAAAGCTTTAAAATGTCGAAGTCCGTTAGTATGTAGACTAGATGATACATACAAAATATTGCAGTCGAAGTTCAATTATCCTGGTATTTCTAAAATTAAGCCCACGTTCGTTTTGATAAGTATGTACTTGACTCTACCATTGTTCCAGTAATTGCGGTACAAATTTTACGTTTTTCCTCCCAGGTAGAAATGCATTTCATCACAATCAAATAAACAGTAAATTTTCCGGATATTTTAATACAAATGGCTTTTCGAAATTTGGAAGCATTTAAGTAATTACCCTTTTAAGGGGACTTGCATGAACGCCACATATCCACCAGGAAAATTTAGAACATGTTACCACACGCTCAGCGGATTTCAGTGAGTTTACAAATTTAACAAAGCCTCCTTTAAAGTATTCCCTTTTTACAGGGAACCAACGGTACCGGCATGTGTATGACCAATTGTTACCCTACTATTGATTTCCCCGAGCCTGTTTTGCTTGGCACGAACTCAAATGTGAAATATTAACAGCTTATGCATTAGCAGTGCTTCCCAATTTTGCTGTTTAATTCAAGCACTACAGATCAATTCCCAGTGTTGTCCGAGTATTTATTTTGTGCCTCTGTATGTGGAAAAGATCCCTTGCAACAAAGGAGCCTTTTACAATTCGAAATGCACATGAGAGTTTACGCCAACGACCCAGTCCCCATAGTCCATGGAGCAGAAATGGTTAAATTAATTATGCTGGAAAGAGAACCTTATTTGAATTTACTCGCTATTTGTAAAGAGTTGTAAACATTGTAGGTCCCAGGCCCCAGTGCACTTAAAAGAAGGCGTGGTTTAGTGCTGAAAAATTCCAAAAAAGCAACTACTACTACAAGGAAACTGGATTTATTATTCACCATTACGGCTCATCAGATTGTGATTTGCATAAAATATGGCAATCCAAAAAAATAAATTACGCAACAGATATTTTATCATTGATTGACAGTCCCCAGGTCCCAAATCACAAATTTCAATTAAACGCTAATAAAAAGAAATACGGAAAAAACAGGAACGCAAATGCTCTCGAAACGTGCTTGGCAGAAAGTAAAGGTGTGTGTTAAACTCGTGCCAATCCCAAAATAAACCACTTTTTTCGGGTGAACGTTAAGTAAAAAGCTCCCAGGACTCTTCTCTTCTGGAAACTTTAAAGGTCACCGATAAATTCTTTTTTAAAATATTTCCGATGTGAACTGAGGCGTGTTAGTTCCTTCCTTCGGGATAGCTTGAGAATTTCGTGCCTCTATTTACTTTTATCAATGACAGACAGGAAATTTATTTAGCTTTGTAAACAAATTCTAATCAATTAATAGAGATCTCCGTACATAACTTGATTTGAGCACAGGATGCTTCCGTGAAGTCTTGATAAAAATCGCTCGAGAGGAAACATGATGTTTGGAAAATTAAATGAGCAGTTGCCCTCAGGGAGCTTTGGTAATTTTAAATGAGAAAAACAAATTCATTATTTTTCACGCGTGGGGGACAATTTTACAAGCTTAGATATTTTGAGTGTTTAAGAAAATTAGATACTACTTAATTTATTAGGATTTCAGCTAATCAACAATTTCGAAAGGACTTTAATTGGAAAATATGATTAAACCATTAATTTATTTAAAGCTGTAACAAAGTGCCTACTTATATATACATATGTAGTTAGGATATTTTTCCTAGCTTTGCTCTGTTCATGCCACCCATTTTCAATTGGCTATAACTTTTAAATTCATAACTATTTTGAAAAAATAAAATTATGTACACGCTTGGTAAACGATCAAAAATCATCCAAAACTTTGACAATCGGTCGTAAATTCGCGAGACTTATGGATGAATTTGTGATTTTATTTTATGTGGTTTTATGTGCACATAATTGTTCATTGGAGCAAGTCATTCATCGAAATCTGCATAGATTTCGTACCACATACTCTCTGCGTGTTGGAACAAGACTAACACGTCATCGGAGTTCGCGTACTGAAGTAAATACTGCTGCTGTAAACAAAAGTGTGTAAGAGGATCCAAATTTAGCGATTCGTCGTCGGTCGCAGAAATTGAGACTATCCATTCACTAAATAGAAAATTATGCAAATAATAAAAAATGTTCACGTAATATTGCCGACACGTGGAGAAAAATTTAGCTTTGACGAAAACGTCTTTCAATAAAATAAAATTGTTGGTCTCGATACGATACGTCAACTTACCAATCTTACATTGTTCATTAAATCTTCGTGATTTTTACGATTTTCACAATAATTGGAATTTTAAAGCATTCCGCAAAGTATGAGGAATAACATTTACTAAAAACAAATCGTTAATCAAGAAATACTCAATGTTCGATTATGCAAGAATTAATCAACTTTGTGGTCGATAAAGTGCAAATTTATTTAACTATCCTATCAAGCAGCCTTCCAAACACTTCAAAAGACACTTCGCGTGTGAGGACATGATGAATGATTGATTACATATTATAACACAACTGTTGCGCTTTTTTTCTGATACATCAATATAATTACTACTTTCCGATAGCTTTCGTATCGACAACATACAAAGTTGTACTCTCAAATAAATGTGAATAAAAAAATTAACAGCTTTCTCCCATTGCTGACATTTAATGCGACATACATATGCACATTTGTTTATTAACGTTTCTTGACAAAACATCAAAGTAAAATGGAATGAGTATAAATGTATCACATAAGCCTTTTAGATTTACTGCCGTTTGTATGTTTATTCCGATACATTAATCCAATACAACTTGAGTTTATTTTCCTAATTAAAAATTAATAATCTACAAAAAAATTTAAATTGACAGCCCCAAACCCAGGCAATGTTCCTCACAAAAAAAAATAAAATGTTCTCACCTCCCAATGAAAAACCTAAAATTAAATTCATATTATATGATGCGATAAAACGTGATAAAATCTCAAACTTCGGTAAACATATGTCAACCGTTATCCATAAATGTAATACCCTCATCATAATCATCCCATTCACAAACCGTCAACTATATCCCGTGAATACAATTTTTCAACCATTACTGCCTGTTTGTTCTAAATGTGATTGTGCCCACAAACAAAAATTACAGATTAAACTAACTAAAACATTCAAAATATTATTCGATCTATTATGGCATTTCTCCACTTCTTCACTACATCAAATGGCTAATACATACCTCATCTCCTCAAAAATAAATTCTATGTAAATATAACCGACAATTTTTAACTGGTTGCTCCTTACCAAACAAACCACTAATAAAAGCTCTAGCAAACTAGTAATACATATCTCCAAAATGTATTTTAAGCAGCAGGACTGGAGTTTTTAGGCCTAGGTTTAGTTAGGCAGAGGCATTTTTAATTTGAGATAATTATATAAATTGTAGTGTGATTTTAAAACCTGCTTCACGAGAGACATGCAACCCTGCTCTCTGTAAATATTTATTGTGACAAAAATTAAATATCAGTATTAAATTAAATGAAATGAAAAATATTTAAATGAAAATTGGCAATCAAACTTTCTTTGTAATTTTCTGATATAAGCACATTCATCGATTCACTGTATATCCCTTATTGACCCAAATTAATAAAACGGTGCATACTTATAGGATAAGGATGCCTGAAACCGGATATAAGAACAGTTGTCAGAAAGCCCATAATATCTTACATAAGAATGACTAATCACCGTTCCTTCCCAAATATTGAATGTGGAAACTTTACAGTTTGCATGAAGGTTCCTTTTCCTTCGATCCCTAGGGGCAGAAAGTTCTTTATGCTTCACCCACTCGGGACGGTGCTCTCTTTACTTCAGTCCTTAGACGGGGAGGTAAACCTCTTTGAAGATAGTGTGGGGAACATCATTTCTGGAATCTATCGTTGCAGTCCATAAAATTGTTTATAGAATTTTTTTTTTTTATCTCGTGAGATAATAGCTGTGTTCAATTCACATCCTGCTCTGGATCAGAATTAGTAAACTTTGCATTGAATTAAATTTTTAAACTGTTACCAATACTCACACGATTCAAATCAATACAAAATTTACTGTTTATCATGATCCAGAGCAGGATGTGAAAAAAATATGCACAGCTAATAGGTTTAACCAGGCGCGGCGGAACAGCTTCAGCCCATGTGTTGAGCCGGGAAATTTTGGAAGGGGGGAGGGGGGATGGAGGGATGGATTTCTGGCATTTAAAAAAATTTTAATTTTTCTTGGGTATACAAAAATATATTTTTAAACATATTTATAGAAATATGTTATTTTAATATAGATGAATATCTACTAGTTTATACAAAGAATTATATATGTATACATTATAATGAAAAAATATATTCACCAGCTTTTTGCGAAAACAGAAGCTCTTTTAGAATTGCGAGAAATGAATTCGTTCATCAACAATTCAATGTTGATATTGCTAACTTCATCGTGGTATATATAAAGCATAGCTAGGCTGTTCAACCTTGATTGACCCATTGTCGCACGAATGTAGCGTTTCAATCGTTTTAGAGTTGAAAAACTCCTTTCATTTGTGCATGACGATCCGGGAATGGTCATGAGAAGGCGAACGAATTTAACGAATTCCGGCACAATATTGATGGACCAGTCATTTTCTCGCATGAAATCTACCACATCTTTCAGATTTTTTATTTCTGTTCCAACTTTTTTGGCTAAACATAGAAACATGTCACGATCACTGACAAGACCCTCTTCTAAAAAATTATTTTTGTAAAAGTTCGCAATATGGATCGCGCTGTCTTCTTTGCCAACAGCAAAAGCCTCTAACGATTTGAAAAATTTCGCGCTATCAGTTTCGAATCTTTGATGCAGCGATTCGATAACTTGATCAAAAATAGCAAAAAAACGTTGACGGTACATATCTCCAGGAGTTTCGAAATTCTCAAGTTCAGTACTGGAGCCGGAATTGAAACGCTTCGGAATTTTTCTGCGTCGAGGAAGAGAGGGCTGATCTAAATCAAGTTTTTCTACATCTTCGAGAGTTTTCTCCCAAACTGTTCGAAATTTGGAATCACGAGAAACAGACAAAGAGTAAAGTACGCCATCTACTTGTCTGTATGAATCGAGAACGTTTAAATCTGTCTTTTGAACTTATCAACCGATACTTTTTCAAACTCAAAACGGAGATGTAGCGGAATAACTGTATTGAAGACCTGAAATAAGAACAGTGGATCCCATGTGTTGTTTTTCAACACATGAACGAGCTCATGTGTTGAATACTCAACACACACAACAGGTCTGACGCCGCGCCTGGGTTTAACAAAGTCTTGGATTATAATTTTTATGACTCTGAAATTTTTAATAAAATCATATGTTGAAAAATTACGAACTAAAGGTGAAACTTCAATGTTCTGAATATTTTTAAACTCTCTACGATCTAAAAAATCGAAAAATGCTGAAACCTCTATAACTGAAAAACTTCCGAGATTTCCAACTTTTCTGTAATAAAAAATGTGCAACCATACATCAACATATATGTAATTCAATTTATAAACTGTCGTGTAGGTCCTATCGGGATTGTCGAATTTCCGACTTGAAAGTAGGACTTACGAGCATGGCTTATATCAAACACTTCCTACGTTCTCTCATAAATCTGTGGACTCCTTTGAACCACTCAATTTCCTTTCAATTTCAAGGACTGTTACTTTATACTTTAGACCTCCATGGCTTTGGCATCAATAAGATGCAGGGATTTTTAATTTCCTTCGTACAACATGTGCATATGTAGGTACATATAAATGTCATGCACCGAAAACATAAATAAAAACTTGAAAAGGTACAACCAGGGGGAATTACTGGTAAGGTTTAACTTAAAGTCCCTTTTAAGAGATGTTCTTTCTGAACCAAAATTTTGTCGAAGCTTGAGTACGTCACTGAGTTTGTAACGCTTTTGTTCACACAGAGTTTAGACTGCACCGAGTTCCTGAGGAAAACATCGGTAAGACGCATGCGCTCATTAAATGCCCCCGTATAAAGCTTTGGCACACTGAGGGTGGAATTGTGGCAGTAGCCTCACATGCGTTCCGAGCACGTTCCCCTCTATGATAGAAGGAAAGCTCTTTACGTCGTCAAGGGGATACCTTCAACAGAACCTTTGTTGATGGAGTTAGTTCGAGATTCGGTACGGGTGCGCCGTTATTATGCCCAGTCAGTTCACTCGGTCACGGCTGCTCTTGTGAACCCTTCCAGAGCAAGATTTCGCAATATCGTAGAGTGGGTACAAAGGACGTTTTGCCGGGCGGGTCCGACTGGTATTAAAAAGGATTAGCGTGCATACGGCCTGGGGGCTTTATGTGTTTTGAAGGATTCCACTTAATCCGTAGATGGTGCAGTGAGGTGTGAGAAGTGGTTAGACCCTAATGAAAGAAAACTTTAATGAAGTACATTGCCGCACGGTTGGGATAAATTGAAATTCATTAAAGTTCCACGGATGCATTTCTTACTATGTTTTTGTGTCGCCGAACAGCTCGTTGAAATATGTAGACACGACCCATGCAGGTATGCAGTGCCACCTTTCTTTATCAAGGATACCAGCTGCACCGCGACTGGATAAATAGATTGCTTTATTAAATATTCAAAGACATCTGTAGTGTCTTTTATTGTTTGCATGCACGGGAGCAGCGTATAAACTTTATCGATTACAGTCCGGCTACTCTATGTATGTGCGTCAGACAGGACGAATATTAACATATATATTTATTTTGCATTCACACGCCAGTGCAATTTATGAGCCTCTCTGAGTGCCGATAAAGTCCTGTATGCAGTGGCGGATTTATATTGCCAGCTTGTTGTTCCACCGCCAAGATTATTATCTTGCGAAATGAAGTCGCAACTGCGGTAACAACGCCAATAAAATTAGACGAGGTGCATATGTTACAGTAGGACGGCGACTGTGCTAGATCCCCTCGAAATGCGGCTTCCTTAGATACCAAAGTGAGAGTCAAGAAATAATTAAAAAAAGCGCTTAAATGGGTTTTGCAGTGGTGTGAAGTTGTAGTTAATGTAAGTTCTCCGTCATAACCTTATGTTCTGTGTTGAATTTAGTGCGCCCATAATTCATAGGCTCGTGATATATTGCGACAGAAAATATAACAACTTCTGTTTTAAAATTTAACATCTCCCCCATGTTCGCCTTGACCTTATTCGACGGAAAAGAGGGCTCTTTCGTGAAGACTTTCCCCATCAGATATTTGTTTCCTTTCAACTTCAAAATCTCATTTGGATTTCTACCTTGGGGAGTTACGGTTGTGCGTTTGTGGCATCAAAACAAGTGTTCCTTTTCCACACGGGGTTTGGCAAAATTATAACATCGAAAGTGGGCAGCATCAACAGATAGATCATTAATATTTACGTTATGTTTTCTTTATCACTGACGCATGCGTTTAACGAATCAACAAAAACATATCAAAGTCTCTTACAGCTGCTTGAATGGATACAAATTTTTAAACATCCGTTTCCCAGAAGGAATTCATCGGGAGTTTATTTTTCACCGGAATCGCACTACGGCTTTGTGTTAAATTGTAGCTTTATCCGTTTATATGCGAATTTGGGGTTATTGTATTTAATGGAGGTTTTTACAGCAGAGCATTGGGAATTTACCCTTATTATGGTGCTCCAGAGGAAAATAAGTCATTTACTTGAGAAGTTTGCACCTATCCAGTAATTTTTGTGAAGTTGAAGTACTCAAGAGAATTACAATTTTGGCGTAGATAATGGAATGTATTTGGTAGAAATATAAATAGAGAATATGAGTGTTAGTTTCAGATAGAGCATAATTTTATTTTATTTTATCCATTAGACCATTATGAACATACGCGGTGCGGTATTCATTTCATCAGATTCTTGCAAAGACATTCCTATTGCTCGTATGTGTTATGATTCATATTTATATACCATATATTCCATGCACATATACGTATATTGCTTTGTTGCCACCTAAATCTTGAACGGCTAGCTTGTTTTATAAATTCTGTACTGATAGATTCGTTTTAGTCATTTTTATGGAAATATTATTTTAAATCCAAAATGGCGGAGTTAAAATCAACAACCCTGGAAGTGCATATGAAGTGTCCTACAGCCCAGATCATTTATACTCGAAAAAAAATTATTTTCCGAATTGTCCGAGTCAAAGAATTTTTGAAGTGTTTTCGTTTCTTTATTCCTCGGTGACAAGTTATTATGAAAATGTTTGAAAATCATTTGAAACAATTGTATTTACTTAATAGAAGTAATATTTAATTAAAGTTGCTTATAACCTTCTTTCTTGACGAATTGATGATGCTCATCTGACACCAGAAGAAGCTGTGGCTGTGATTCTGGAGTCTTTCTCTATCGTTTTTCTGCAAAAATTAGTAAAAACAATACTTTACAGTATAAAATAATTATTTAATAAAAATAAAACTAACCTATATTTTTATTCAGATGCTAAATTAAATACGTTTTTTAAAAGATTCGAAAAAACCATTAATATCACCTTAATATACTGATTTTATGCTTTAAAGATCTCTAAGAGCATTTCTTAGTATATAAAATTAAAATATCGATCAATGACGAATTGATGTTTTTGGTTCGGAAGTTTGCACTTCAAGTGTGTCCATGTTTGTGTATCCGTACGACTGAAATCCGCGAATTGCATCGTCTCCTGACTGATTATTTGCATTTTACAAAATATTTACCTTCTGAAAATTGTTCCGTGTACTCTCCGTGTACTTTCAACTGTAATGGATTTCCCTGTAATTGAATGAATAAAGGTTTTTGGAGACGCTGATTTAAAATCTATTATCAACATTTTGAACCTCATTATGGCGGCCAAAAGTTCTTAACGTAAATGAAATACCTATAACTGCCTTTCACGCGCGGCTTCGTCAGTGTAGATTTCGGATATAAACTTTGTTAGATTTGAAACGGAGAAGGTCAGAGCGGTCTGTTCGCTAAATAATATTAACGCGGGACTCTTTTTTAATGAATTTTTTTCATATAAGAATTTCCGAAAAAAAGTTCAGTCAAAAGAATGATTAAAGTCAAAAATAAACACATCAACGTTTGATACGTGAGAATACGTTATAATGCCAGTTATACCTGAAGTAAACTAAAAACTGGTTTCTTGGAGAGAAAAGATACACAATAAATGCCACGTGACCTAACAGCTACCTGCGCTGAGTCAGCAAGTATATATCGAGTGCTGGAAGCGCACGCACGCTTTCACGAATTTCACTATGTTAGAATTCGAATTTTTGGAAAAAAATGTTTGGGGGTGAGTTTTAAAAGTAATAAGGATTGAGAAAATACAAAAAAAAATTGAATTTTTCAAATTTACGAGGTGGTCCTTCTCCGTTTAAAATCAAACATAGTTTATAACCAAAATCTGCGTGGACGAAGTCACGGGTAAAAGCTAGTACTAAATATTTGTTCATATGCATAGATGACAATATTTCAAATAAAGTTTCCCTCTCACCAGGGTTCGACGAAAACTCTATAGATTTATTACATCGCTTGTAACTTCATGAGGATTCGGAGTAAAACTTTATAACTTTAACTCTGCTTTAACGCTACATTCTTCATTCTTGCAGTTGTGAAATTGTAGTAGACATTTTCCTGAAGTAAAACTTCACCAGCAAAAACATAAAGTTTTGCTATCTTGGACCCTGCTAAGATTCATTCCCCTTCTCTTACATTTTATTTTTGCCTTAGCTTTGCATCTCGTACGTATGCACCATTTCAATCCTTAAAGAGTTAACTGAAAAATCCTCTGCGTTATTGTGGTACAGCTCGTTAAGATTCAAATACAAATTTCACCACCCTGGTTAATGTTTAAAAATCTAGAACTTCATCAGAAGTCGCTTCTGCATATTTAGAAGCTGTCCAACTTTTGCAGCTTTTAAAATTGAATTAACGGCATAAAACGAAAGGCCACAATTTTCCTACCTACGAAGAGGTATATACACAACTCCAGGAAAGCTCCGTGGAAAACTTTTTTCTTGCGCGATAAAATGCGACGTATCCCTCTCTGGTTGATGCCATTCAAATTTATGCGCGTATAACTATAGCGCGAATGTGCTTAATTTAGCGATAGCATGAGCATAATGAACTCAGATATTTATGCGAGAAATTTATTCACTAACAAAAGTATTGTGCGAATTATTTGTATGCAACACGTCTTGCAATATTTTTCTTTATGCAGACTGCGGAGAATGTGTAACTGGGAAATTACCAGAAGACGGGAAATACAAGAAGAAAGTCGTGAATAAATTTTCAACAATTCCCGAACTAAAACACACGTTTTCACTGTCACATTTAAAAGGTAAATTGAATGACATATGCTCTGCCTCCGGCTGGCGCGGCGTAAGAAATTGCACAAATTTATGTAAATACTACACCCGTCCCTCGATTTGCACGGCACTTGAATTACATGGTTTCGCTTTTACACGGTTTTTAAATTAAAAAAAAAAAAATTTTTTTGGTCTTATTCTAATAGTTTTGCATTAATTTTGCATTTGCCAAACGCACCCTTTTCCAAAACAATACGGAGATCGTACTTGCATCAGCATCTTTTTAGGAAGAAAAAAAAACTTCAAAGTCATTTGTTCTGATTGAATTCCAATAACAGGTGGAAAAAGACAATTGTTTTAGTTTTAAAAATTTTTTTCGTAATAGTGTTTCAACTTTATTACAGCCCTATAATGTCAACAAAAAGAAAACCCAAGGAAAGGAAAACAATCAGTTTGGAAAAAAAAATTGAAATTCTAGACAAACTAAAATCTGGACAAGGCTCAACATCCGTAGCAAAAGAATATGGAATGAATGAGGCAACTGTTAGGACAATAAAGCGAATGGAAGATTCTATTCGAAAAAGTGTGGCCAGGGGAACTACTGTAAGCGCAAAATTTTCCACATATCATCGAGATGATTTGGTAGAAGGAGTAGAAAAAGCTCTAGTAATTTGGATAGAGGACAATAGTAAAAAAAAAAGTACCGGTAGATTCTAATTCGATAAGACACAAAGCGCTTAACATTTTTAGCTCTTTAAAAGAAAAGCAACAAACTCCATCTACTACAGAATTTAGTGCAAGCAAGGGATGGGTTGAAAACTTTAAAAAAAGACACAATCTGCATAACATTCAACTTAAAGGGGAAATCGCCTCCGGTGATGAAAAATCTGCAAAACAATATCCGGCAAAACTTGCAAAAATTATTGAAGAAAACTCTTACGTTCCTGACCAAGTATTTAACGCCGATGAGACCGGGTTATTCTGGAAAAAAATGCCCAGAACAACAAATTTGTCAAAATCTGAGAGACCAGCCGGAGGATTTAAAGCAGCTAAGGATAGGGTGGCTTTACTTCTTTGTAGTAACGCATCAGATGATTGTTGTTTGAAACCTTTACTGATTAATAGATCTCAAAGGCCGCGTGCAATGAAAGGAAAGGATTTGGAAAAACTACCTGTACATTGGCGTTCCAACAAAAAAGCCTGGATGACGTGCACAATGTTTGCAGATTGGTTTCATAATTGTTTCGTACCTGAAGTGAATTATTAGTGAAAGTTATTTACAAAAAAAAAAACCTTGAGTTCAAAGTTCAATTGCTCTTAGACAATTCACCAAGTCATCCAATAGACTTGCAACATCCAAATGTACAAATTGAGTTCTTGCCTCCCAATACAACTTCACTAGTTCAACCTCAAGATCAAGGCATAATTTCTACGTTTAAGGCTTACTATATTAGAAGAAGCTTCGCAGGTGTTTTGAGAAAATTAGATGAAAATCCTTCATTTACTCTACCTGAAGTGTGGAAAAATTTTACTATTTTCAATTGTATAACAAATGTCGCTTCAGCCGTCGCCGAAATAAAAAAGTCCACATTAAATTCTTGCTGGAAAGTCATATGGCCTGTAGTAAAAGTCGAAAGAAACGTGATTTCAACTGAAAATGTTTATGCCAATATCATAGATATAGCTCATTCTAGGCGAGGGATTTAGTGATTTGGAAATTCCAGATATTGAAGAGTTATTAAAGGATAAGGAAATTTCAGATGCGGATCTCGTGGAATTAGTACTACAAAAGGATCCCCAATATAATGTAGATAGCAGTTCTGATGGTGACAATGCAGCTGAAAAATTTGCTGGAAAAGTAATTGCTGAAGGGCTTCGACTAGGAAGAGAACTGCAAACTTATTTTTTGGACAGAGATCCTAATACTGAGAGAGCATTGAAATTTCAAAAAACAATAAGAAATGCGCTCAATCAATATGAAGAAATTTATAAAAATACCCGCCAAAGTAAGCAAATGTTAGTCACTGATTTCCCACCATCCAAAAGTAAATCAACCAACATTTCAATTAGTGAAGACCTATGGAAAACGTTGATGAATCTTCTGTTAGTGGCTTGGGTAGTTGGATTTTAGCTTTACAAAGCTCAGAAGAAGAGTAAAGGCTGATTTTTATTTCTGTTTTTTTAAGTTGTTAGTTGTTTAATTCTTTTATTGATTTTATTTTTACAGAATATTGTTATTTTTTTTACGTTTTTAATTTTCAAAAATAAATTGAATTGTATTGAAATTGAATGAACCAATCCCCCTTTTATTCTTCAATCCTTATCTCATTTTACACGATTATAATGAACATATCTTCGACTTTCCTTTGTCTTCTTTAGATCGATTTACACGGTTTTCAGGTTAATTGAACATATCCGTCTACTTTGTATGAACTCCATGTCTCGTTTTAGACGGTTTCGTTTTGCACGATTTTCCCAAGAACGTATCTACCGTGTAAATCGAGGGATGAGTGTATTTGCAATTTTAAGTAACTTCGAAATGCAGTTGCTGCAAAATCTTGCTAGAAGATGTTTTTAAATTGCAGAAATTAAAAACAATCGCAGATAGTGTAGTTAGACATATCTGTTGTACATTATAAAATATATGTAATTAGGCATTGGATTATTAAAATAAAAAACGACATTACTTATATTTTGCAAATTGTAACCTAATGATTAGTTAAACCCCATGGAGACGTAAAATATGTCACCTGTAAATCAGGTTAGGTAGTGGGAGATACAATGTAAGCGACGCTACATTTGTTCTGTGACAATTTCCATATTTCCGATTTTATTCGGTCCCTAGAACGAAATTGAAATATAACCATAGAAACGATTCATAGTTCTATAAAAGTTAAAATTCTATCAACTTTTGTAGCGCTAAGAAATCGCAGCGGTACACTCATTTCGTAGCGCTTCAAAATCACATCGCCTACATTGCATCCCCACCTTTAAACGACATTTATTGTATACACATTATACAGAATTAATTTTCATAAGGTACTTACATTACAAGTTTTGAGTATTTTATCACATCAGTGCTTCTCAAAGTATAAAGAGTTTACTAATCTGTTAGTTCAGCAGCAGTTGTGCTTTGCGCATAGCTACAATCTTTGTAAGTCACGGATTTCCTTTTGTTTTAACAACTTTTTTCGTCTCAGCACTTTTTTTGTTGTTATAGAGTGAAATAATACAAACCCAAATCATTGGTGTAACTAAGTGGTCAAAGGTCCTGGTGCGCTGGGCCCCGTCACCCATCTCCTCTTCGGAATTTTTTAATTCAAACTAATAGTACTTAAACCAAATTATTTTCTTCGAATAATATTTATATTGCGCTTTTATATGGACCCACATTAATTGATATGACGCATAACATATATAGTAGGAGAGCTGGATGGCAGTTCGACTAACGGGTTATATACAAGGCTGAAACCTTATGTACACTTAAATTAATATTAATTAAAATAGAAAATCATGATCCGGCAGGGTTGGCGGGGGTCAATATTACCCCCCATATTTTTCAAAATGTCAAATAATTGTCAAAATTAATATGTATATAATTAATATGACATGTTTCAATTCACACATTTTTAAGAATGAAAAAAAATTGCCAGGTGATTCTGGTGGGTACAAATGCATACCAGGTGAGTTTAAAGTTGTCAGAATAGGTATAAAAGTATTTCGCAACATAATTCTACAAGCCTGCAATTTTGAGGAAATGTGCCTCGAAATAGAACAAAAGTATGTATTTATACACAGCCAGGCGGTTCAGGTAATATCGAATACTCCCCACTATTCGTTATATTCAATGGGTCAGCGCGCACGGCGCTTATCTTAGAGGTGCCACGACATCTCGCACCTGTTAGTTTCGAATTATTTTTCCGAATTTAGTTCAAACTCGAACAAAACTCTTCATTTGCTTGGCAGCCAGCGACCGAGACAAATTCACCCCGACGTATGTACATGAAAGAGATACATATCTCCATATTCCCTTACTGCCTTTTAAACCTTAAGGAGGCTGGATCGAAAACTAAAAAAACGGGAGAATTACTTCAAATTTCGCTAGATGATAGTTTAGCATCATATAAATAAATTACAAAAAAAAAGTACATGTCACCAGCCAAATGGAAGAGAAAAATCAAACTAAAGTTTATTAAGGGGTTATTACCAGCTTAATTTAACTCGAACAGTTTTCATCCGATTGACATCAAATTTGAACACTTGAACTTTATTATTAAATTATCTAACGAAGTACACACGATTATAGCGATTGTATATCAGAAAAAAAAGTTATAAGCCATTTAGTTCGAGTTTTTTCGTCGAAAAAAAGGGTTTTTTTTCAAACAACTGCCATTTCGCGAAAAAAATTGTTTCATTATCTACATGATTTTTGCTACCGAAGTACACATGATCATATTTTTAGAATTCATGTGCCTGTGGTCAAGGGCGGATCCAGAAACTTTGTACAGGGGCGGGGAGGCGGGGGGCATTTATATTTTTACCCCCCGCCCCCCTTTTTTGACCGTAATAAATTTTATTAAATTTTTGGCTTAAGTTCCCAATGCTCCTTTTTTGGAAGTGCCCTAAAACCTTATGGAAATGTTCCATTTATGGTCGGAACGAGTGAATAAGGTAAGTATTGTTCACGGAAAACAATACTTTCCCAAAAATTAACTTGTTTTGACACCAAAAATTGCAAAAATCAAAGTCAATTTCCTCTCGTTTTCGAGATATAAAATTATTCAGAGTGGCTATTCGCATCGTCCTTGCTTTGTGCAATCGAAATATGCGCTCATGTACATGATAAATAATTTTTTAAACATCGGTACGAAAGAATTCGTAATAAAAATTTACCTTTCTTAAAAAATATCTTCTGACAGATGATTTTCCTTTTACAAAATTTTCAATTTTTGGTGTTAAAACAAGCTAATTTTTGGGAAAGTATTGTTTTCCGTCAACAATACTTACCTCATTCACTCGTTCCGACCATAAATGGAACATTTCCATAAGGTTTTAGGTCACTTCCAAAAAAGGAGCATTGGGAACTTGTTCCAAATTTTTGAAGGCGTCTTATAAGGACGTTTTTCCGTATTGTCATAAGCTGTTAAAAATTTTTTTATCGTTTGCCTCGAGCAACGCTACCTCGGAAAGAAGTTTTTCAACTTTGAGACGTCTCAAAACTTGGTTGCGCAGTACGATGACTGAAGATCGTCTGTTAGGTTTAGGTCTTTTGCACATTCATCGCGATATAAATGTAGATATACAAAAAGTTATTGACCGCTTTGCTTCGAAAAAAAGTCGACGGTTGAACATCATACTTTGAAGTATTTGTCGGTAAATTTTTATTGTGATTTGGAAATGTGAAGAAACGAAATCCAAAGATTTGTTGATCTCAAAAAGAAAATAGATTTTAGCAAATTAAATTGTTATTGCAAAATAAAAAGTGTTTATTTCATCTTGTTTTAAAATGGAAAAATATCTTCGAGGGCCGTGGCTCCCCCCCCCCCTGGATCCGCCCTTGACTGTGCTCGAAATGCTCGGACCCCGCACAAAATGTTAGGAAAATGCCGTTCGGTCAAATTTTTCGAAAATTTGGGAAAATGTTCTTCATGACTTGCTGATCACAAGTTCTTATAGGCATGATGGCCGAACAGCATTAGTTGGCCACCATTGGCCCTTAAATTCTCAAAATCCTAGTAGCCTGTGCACACCTTATGGGCTTGTAGTTATTTATTTTATTTTGATTATTTTATTATATAGTGAAGCTTTCACAATAATAACAAAATGAAGTATTTTTTGGCTTAGTTTAAGGTGTGTGTATGTATGAAGTGTAAACAATTAAAGAGCCATTGCCGCACCCACGATACATTTCAATGGATGTGAACTTTGTGTTTTATGTGTTTTGCCACACCGCTCTAATCTATGCGTTTTGAACGTGCGCTGTGTGCGTATGCACGCTCTGACAACTCGCGAAATTGTCTGTGTTCATGTGTGTTTGTGTGTGCAAGTGTGTGCGAGTGAACGCGTGCGAAATAATATTTTCAAAATAAAATTATATGAGTACATATTATAAATATCAACATCTGCATTTAAAATACTTCTTAAAACCTTCATAGAAAAGTATTTAATATGCTGTTCCCGCTTCGCATATCCCAACTACCAAAGAATACAGGCTATGTGGGCGCATGTACCTAGAGTTCTCGTCCCTATTTTAAAAGTGCAATAATAACCAAGGTCGCCGGGATATATTCTTTGTTAGCAGAGTCGCGTCGCTCACTTAACGGTTCGAAATCGATCAGTTTCAGTCGATGCTCATAAGGGGGCAGATTCTGGTGGTCTGACCAAGGGAGATCGCGTAGAGCAAACCATTATTAGTTTTATTTAAATTACGGTTTACACGGTATTATTTTTACACCCAAGGTATTAAAAAAAATTACACTACGCTGCATCGAGACCAATTGTAGTTTATGAAGAACGAACCAATTTAAAAAAAATACGAAACTCTTTTATTAAAAAAAGTTAATGAATGTTTTAAAGGCCTTTTACATCAGGGTGTAAAAACACGTAAAATTAGTATTATTAACTATATTTCTCAAACTGTTTATTTTCTCGACGGGATGATGAAGACAATTAATGAATTTAAATGAAAATTGTTGTAGGAAACATCATAAACTACAATTTCAAATAAAAAAGAACTGAAAGTGAACAAATCGCCTGTACTATGTCCATGTCCTTCCATGTTCCATCAAGTATCTTTCCTAAGTTATGACTAGTATTTGGGCTTTTTCTCACTATAAATCGAATCAAAAAATAATCTAACATTTCTTATGGCATTTTACATCGAAAACACTTTATGTGTTTTATTTTGAAACGTTTGATTTTGATTTACAGCGCTCCCATTGCATATGATCCAAATTTTCTTAATCTTCAATAAAATAAGTTTACACAAAACCACCACAATTAATAGTTTTCATTATGAGATTAACACTTACTATATTAATTATGTTTATTATTTATCATCATCAACAGGTACAATTGACCATCTGACACTAAATAGAAAAATATAAACAAAAATTTATGAGGAAAAATAATATAAAAATAAAAAACAAAAAGAAATTTAACAAAGTTAACAATAATATTAAGATACCTACGATACAATAATAAATTAATTAAACAATAATAACATTTTTAAAGTTGCTCTATTAATATGGAAATCAATGAGACAAAAAACAGCGTTATAATATTTAGACATAGCCGACAATGCAATGGTTCAAAAGAGCCGTAATGACAACTAGAATAAAGACAACTTCGTCCTGTGGTCATTCGCGGACATGAATTAATATTAATTAATTTAAGAAGGCAGGGAGAGTCTATAACACCAGTTAAAAGATCATGCATGAAAAACACACTCGCAACTTTTCTGCGTTTGGAAAGGGACTGCATATCCAAGAGTTTTAATCTCTCTTCGTAAGGTGGAAGGTTAACGGGATCCGTCCAAGATAGATGACGAAGAGCAAAACGGAGAAAGCGTTTCTGGACAGACTCAATTCGCTGTTTGTAAACTTCGTAGAAGAGCATCGACACCACAGAGGCATATTCCAAAATGGGACAAACAAATGAACAAAACAAAACTTTCAAAACAAATGGATCAAGATCTTTGGACCATCGTTTAATAAAACCGAGGGAGGAATTAGCACCGTTAATAATTTGGTCAATATGAAGGCCAAAAGTGAACTTGACATCAAGAGTAACACCAAGATCAACGACACTTTCTTGATGAGCCAAAGAACTATTATTGATTTTATATGAAAAGTTTAGGAGGGAACATTTGCTATTAAAAGTAATTAGGCTACATTTTGCAACATTTAAAATCATGTGATTCTTGGAGCACCACTTAGAAAAAATAGTGAGATCGTCTTGGAGATCTTGAGCGTCGTTTACAGATTCAACGGCCATGAAAATCTTCATATCATCAGCATAAGCCAAAACGTGTGCCTTTTGGAGTAGGGGAAACAAATCATTCAAAAACAGAGTGAACAACAACGACCCAAGATGGCTTCCTTGTGGGACACCAGAAAAAACATGAACAGAGTCAGAAAAAGACGAAGCAAATTTGACTTTGAAGGAACGATTTGTAAGGTATGACGCATTCCAATGAACAAGATTAGTTGGAAAGCCAAGCAGTAACAATTTAAAAATTAGCATTTTGTGAGAAAGCTTGTCAAATGCTTTACTGAAGTCAGTATATACACAATCAACTTGCTTGAGCATCTCAAGATTGTTTAGGCAAAAATTAGAGAACTCGACAAGGTTTGTTACAGTCGATCTACATTTTATAAAGCCGTGCTGCTTATCAGATAAGAGGGATCTACAGTGAAAAATTAAATGTTCATTTACAATGGCCTCAAACAGTTTAGGAATGGGAGAAAGTTTTGCAATAGGCCTATAGTTTTCAATTAAATTCCGTTTACCCTTATTAAAAATAGGTATAACATAAAACAATTTCCACGCACTAGGGGAAACACAGGAACGCAGAGATAAGTTAAACAGAAAAGTTAAGGGTTCAATATTCACCGGTGTGTAGTGGATTCAGGCAAAACTGGGAAAATGTATTATTTATGAATTATTTCCTATTGAAAGCCTGTAGAAGGAATGTTTTTGAAGTTCTCTGTGAAGATATAAATTTTCTTTTAACTAATCAAAGGAACAAATTAAAAAATGTTCACAAATACTTCCTTCACCATGTCAGCACGGAAGTTTATGCACTTTAAAAACAATGACACTCCGGTCGATTTATTTAGCTTGAACCACAGCCAAGCACATAAATTTTCAATCTCTCAATTTTACAGTTTCAAAGAGCATTTCTCCCAAAAATAAAAAATACAACAAAAGAGCAGGCAATTAAGTGTATATGTATTATATATAATCACACGTTACTCGGGGTTGTAAACATTAGCGCAGGTGTTTCAGAAAGATGATAAACAACTTAGGGAATTGCTACATACCGCTCCATTCATTCCAAAGCGTCCCGAGGGTGTAGCTTTAACAAGTTTCACTAAAATTTTACTTAGTTCCATTCAACTCCACTAAAAGCATAAATATGTATTGTGGAGAGTCTCCAGCACAACGAACCAAATGTGTGGGTCTAGTGTGCTCACATTTCCTCCGAAATTTTCCGCTTTTCAGCCTGCAAATGGACACCTATTGTTCACAGAGAAAAGTGATTTTCAGCCTGACATTTCTAAGAAAACTTTTTGCATTGAAACTGTGAAGCGAAACAACAAAAACATTCAATTTGCCGGCTAGAGGACTTCCTGACCTACATTTGCTGGGTTTGTGTTTGCTCTCCGGTAGCACATTTCTAACTAACGCTTTGGAGCCATACGCAAACATGGATCGGAGTAGTGACACAAATAGGCAAGTCAATGGGAAAGATGTTGTTCCCTGAATGCATTTCACTTCTGCTAACTGCTGCCACTGCCGTCTTTAATTTCCTTTCTAATATCGGATACATCCTCTTCAGCAAACAGCGCCTTCGGTTCGGACGAATGGAGCATTTTAAGCCCTTGATGCATTCACGTGTGGGTGGGCTGTAGCGTGGGCACATTCAGAGGCGCACATGTGCCTGCGTGGGACAGGAAGGCCATAGCCGTCTAATTCAGCAAACATTGGTATTTACTGGAGAGCGATGCGGGCGGAGTGTCCACAGCAGCCCTTTGGTTTGTGTGCGGACATCCAAATTGCTACTACCAAATTGATGAAATCGATCTTCGGCCAAGCCCTGCAAAGTGACTTAATCCTTCCGTTCCATTGACTTTTACGGGCTGCTCCCCGTAAAACAAACTTTTTCCATAAATTCATCGATGTGGCGGATTGTGATTTGAAGGGCTCCATAATTGGACGGAATTGCAACACAGTCCTTCATTAAACTTCAAGGGATGTTGCCGCGAAAAATGTTTCACATTTAATTCGCGAGCTATAGTTCCCGCCGAGTTCTTTGGCACGAAAATAATACTTGTATTAGCTTCTTCAGGCTTGCTTCGTGCAGCTGCCTTTCAAAGTTTCGAAAAAGTTTCCTAAAAAGCCGTTTATACTCGAAAACTCTTCGCAAATTTGCTACATACACCTAGCTGCATCCAAGGACCCTTCTTTGAGAAAGAAACTGTAAAAATAAGAAAACACTATACAGAATCCGCTGCTAATTAAACGAAAAGTTATTTTTATAGTTCGCAAAAAAGAGTACGAAAAAACGCGAGAACTTTTGCTGAATTCGGTGCTTTCTCGAGCTTACTAGGATGAAGTTTTGCAGTTAGCGCAGCTGAAGGACGTTCACGAATTAACTCCCTTTAGTGGCCAAAGTCGAATCAATGTAATTGCAATTTTCTGGTAATCGCATAAATCATTAAAGGGCTTTGCATAAAAACTATAAATTGGGTTAAGTTTGTTTTACGAAACAATAGCAGAGGAATTGCTCTAGGAGGAAAAAACTGAAGCTACTTCGTTTACATGCGTCCAAACGAACACATTTGTCCGGGATCCATCACCAATGCTTGTCAGTCGTGAACCCAACGAATGTGCTTGGTATTGTTAGCTTCCGTCCTGCATAGCGTTAAAAAAACTTGAAAAATTCTCTTTTTTTTCGTAATGGTTTGTTTTTTTTTTAAATGCAATGGAAGCTCCTTACCAAATTTTTTTCGAACATGATCTACAACATGGCGCAATAAAAGAAATTATGTGGCGTGATACGTGCCATAGAACGTGTCATAACACGTGACGCATATTTTTTAATTGTATCATGTTGTTGAGCATGTTAGAAAACCTCCTTTGAAAAAAAACATTTTCTAAATACCGTTTTTTTCATATTTTGCCTGTTCTTTTCCTTCAGGGAGACAATTTGTATTTTTCAAATTTTTCTTTAAAAAAAACCCGAAAAAAACTAAAAATCAGTTTTTCCACGAAAAAACATTTCGTTTTTTTCAGAATTTTCAACCCTAGTCATAGAACGTGGCTACTATTTTTTAATTGCACCATGTTGTAAGGACCCCCATAAAAAACCCCGATGGAGTGAACAGAACTCCGAAAGGCCTGGAAATGGGTGAAAAATCAATTTAAAATTACCCACAGCGTTTTTCTTTTATTGCACCATGTTGCAGACCATCCCTTAAAAACCCCGGAGGGATGAACAGAGCCTCAGAAATCCTTATATTTTTCTGAAATAAACATTTTCCGTTGAAAAAAACTGCTTTTTTCATATTTTTCCTGTTTTTTTCCTTCGAGGACACTATTTGTATTTTTCACATTTTTCTTGAAAATGAACCGAAAAAACCAAAAAAAATTTTCCTTTTTTCCAGAGTTTTGACCAGAGTCCTGCACAAACCAGTAGCAAAATTGACCAAAACTTCTATCAGAAGGCATGATATAAGAGCTTCCTAGCCTAGTGTTCGCCTTAAAAAAACCTACAAAATGAGACCAGTTTCATCCAAATCGACAAATTTGTTTATAAGATATTGCAAAAAACATGCTGAAATGCCTGTTTTCTCAATTGTTAATAAACAGTTTTATGTATTTCTTACTACAGAAAAAGAAGGTTCTTGTGGAATAGAAGAAGCACGTGAAATCGGGAACCATATAGTAGAATAGTTTTTGCAAAATCAATTTGTTAAAAATTTTTTGATTTTTTTTACGCTTATCTAACAAGGATCTTGCGGTTCTAACTACGAGTGCGCAAATTAATGTTCATGATTTATCATGCTATCAATATCAAAAGTAATTTTCTCGACAAATATTGAACCTATAGGACCTTATTTTTTTATAATTGGAGTATCTTGATGAAATATGAATATTGTTTTCTTTAAAAAATTATACCGCTCCGTTATAACGCATGTAATGATGGATATGGGTGATAAATCTCACAACCGAACAAAAAATCTAATGGCAGGGGGAAATTTCAACAGTTTTCGAATTACAGGGTGATTAATGGATTGGGGATGCACATCATTATTTTATTTTTATCTTTTGATCTAATTAACGCAGCCACATCAAACTCACGCCCAACAACTTACAACTACTGTCTTAATGTGCTTTCCAAAAGTGCCACCAATATGATCTACCTCTACCACTGCAGGTACAGTCACTTGGAAATTTGAAAAATGCTCTAAAATATCCCAAAACTCATTTTTCTCCCACTTTTTGTCTTTGTCTTTATTATTTTAATTTAATTACCCATCTTGTTGCCTTACTACAGAACGTCCAGGTGGAGAGAGGATATGCAAATTTATACGCAGAAAATCGTTTGCGAAATTTTACAAAATCACCAAATTTAACTTAAATGAATCCAAAAGGTTTTTTCTGAAATTAAAAACTTATTATAGTTAATTATAGTACGTTCCAAATGTTTAAAATGAAAATTTTTGTTTTAATTTGTTTAGTTTTATTTGATTAATTTATGTACACTTTTTCTATATGGACATGTTGTATCTCTTTATAAAGGCAACAAGATGGGTAATTGAATAAAAATGAAAAAGAGGTGCATTAATTAAATGAATTTCGGAGAAAAATTGGGAGCAACGTGAATATTAGGAAATGTCAGAGCATTTTTTCACTTTCACAAGAGACTGTGGTGGAATTTTTGGGAAGCAGTAGTTGTTTGGCGTGATTTGATGTCGCTGCTATAATTAGATCAAAAGATAAAAACAAAATAATAATGTGCATCCCGAATTTTTTAAAAACACTGTAACTCGAAAACGGTTGACACCCCCCACCATACGATTTTTTTCGGCTAGGTGAGATCTATCACCCCTATCATTTGTATATGCCTTATACGATACACCCTGTATACACAATACATTTCATTTACAAAATATGCAAATATTAAATCTTTTATATACGTTTTTTTTCTGTAATTCGTGAACTTTTCCTACAGTAAGGCACTGCGTAATTTTAAGACAGTAACGTTAAAAAAAATATTTCCTGCTTCACTCCAGTTACGAGCTTCCACAAAGCTTCTCCACGTCGAGGCTCTGCTTCCGTTTCTTGAATCGCTTATGTTCGCTATGCTGGATGATTAACCCGCAATAGCTATCCTAATTAATTGGGCTTCCATATGTCGCTTGTTAGGAAAATCGCACTCTAAGAGTGGAACCGTGGGGTCCGAGTGGAATTAGAATCTTTTGTCCAGCAATCTAGCATGCTTACCACTAGACTGCTCTCGTTACTAACGAAAAAGTAAAAATAGTTTTATTAAATTTTTATTTCATTTCATTTATCTAAAGATAATTAATTTATCTACAAATATTACTTTTACTTTCTTTCCAGGTTGCTGTGCTGCTGAGTGAATCAGAACGTGCTTGCGCAACAACTGGTATGTACTTAAAAAAGCAAAACGTGCATAGTTAGATAAAGTATTCGGCTGGTTCAACAAAATATTAATTATCAATTTGAAAGCTCTGTAGTTCTGTGAGAAACCTGGATAAAAAAACTTTCCCATTCCCCATTTTGCTTCCATTTTTAACTGGCAGGAGCGTTGTATAAGTATATTAAATTACATGAAGTGCTTTAATACAAATCCCAGCTTTACATTTACGAATAGCAAATTAATTTCAAAAATCTTTTTTTAAACTCATTAGCAGGACAAACCCTTTAAATCTTATTTCCAGATTTTCCCTAACAGATTTATTTAAGAACAACACTTCTGTCAACACGTACCTGAAAAGCTTCATTGCCTATTTGTAATTTTGTTTTTACCAAAAATATATGAAATCTTTTTTTATGACTTTTTATATAATTTTTTAAGGGTCAATATATATGTTTAATAAATAAAATCACATATTCCGAAGACCATTAGTTATTTTAGGCATGTTTTGGTGACCGATATATTTGGAATCACGAAAGGAAGTTGAATTTGAATTGTGAATTATTCTTTATTGATCGTTCAGTTATGCAAAATATCAACAAACTATGTTTTAAAGGGATTTAATTGTAATTTATGTACTATAATTTCATAACAGTTAAGTTGAAACGACCTAGCGTTTCCCTGATATATCAAGATATCATACAGAGATCAAAATGTATTTGTTGTCCTTTTTCTAATTACCATTATTTATGAATTTAAATAAAATCCCAGCAGAGTCGGGGAGGGGCCCGCTAGTCTCATATAACAAAGAATAAGGCTTTGTTTGAATTTTTGCAAGAAATTAAATTGGCAGAAATATACATTTTTTAAAGCAAATAAATTTATGAGGATTTGCAATTTATCTTTATACTAAGGGTATTCATTCTTCGGTGTATTTGGTCTTGTATCGTAGCAAATTCGCACAACGCTATGCGGCGGATGACAGTAGGCCGCAGACTAGAAATTGAAGTACAAGGTCTATTAATAAGGACGCTCGACTTTTAAATGTAAATAAAACAAGTTGTTTCATTTTTATTTTATTTGAAAGAATATTTCATGGCATTGAGTATGGAACATATGTAACGTCTGCCCCGGCTTTGCTTGGTGGCACGTATTCGAGAGGTCCCATTTTCGATGACTTTGTCGCATAAATCTGGTTGAATTTGCTGTATGGTGTCGTTATGTTGCCTTTGAGGGCATCAACTATTTGCGGTTTATTCGCATAGACCTGTGATTTAAGATAGCCCCAAAGGAAGAAGTGCAAAGGCGTTAAATCGTACAATCTCTTTGGCCAGTCTTGAATCGCTCGTGCAGAATGTCCATCGTGGCATGCGCTGTGTGGCACGTAGTGCCGCCCACATGTCGTCGGTATCCATATCATTTTCCATATGGTCTCCCACACAGACAACGTACATCATTTCTTTGCTCTACGTGATCTACCTTGGTCCGACCACAAAACTTGAGACACCAATCCCCGTCGCCTGAGATAATTACCTCTCTTCCGCCCTTTCTCTTACCGCACAAATTATGGCTTTTCCGAACTTAAAGGGATTTCACTGAAAATCCGAACTTTTGTTTTTGGTTTGGGTTTTTGGGGTCACTGATTTTGCATCTGCCATCAAAATTTTGGAAATCAAGATGGTGGATCAATATGGCGACCGAAAAGTTAAACTTCAAAGGATTTCCCTGAAAATCCGCACTAGGGAATTTTCGGGATCACTGATTTCGGATCTGCTATTCAAATTTCCAAATATGAGACCACCCCCACCCCACTGGGGGATATAGGAGAGGGGTGCAATGAGGAGGTGGTGTAAAATGAAGAAAACTAAATTTAATAGTTATATAGGAGAGGCGGTGGTGCAGTAGGGAGACGTTGTAAAATTAAGGAATGCAAATTTAGTAGTATCCCGGGAAACGCCGGGTCCGGGCAAACTAGTTATCTAGATAATTTTTCTCCGCAAAGTTGCTGTACGAACTACCAATCGACGCACTGCCTAAACAGAAACCACTTTTAGTAATTCCTAGCCTCAGTTAGTAATTTTCTATGCTCAGCAAATTAATTTCCGATTATCACGCTTCACCTGCATAACAGGGGATTTGCAGTAAATAGATGCGATTACTTATAAATGACAGAAGGTAGCAATATCAGGCTGTGATGTCCTCATTAAATATCCCACGATACGCTTTACCATTTCGTTCGTTTAGTAGTAAACAAATAAACCTCAGCAAAGAGACCATCACCGCAGCAGGGCCTGTTTGAACAGGCCTAATTTAATTATTCCAGGGCAATTTTGCCGTCCTGCTGAGGCACATCCGAAAACTAATAACCGCTCCTGAAGCCCATTAGCCCTTAAGTGATGTGGCAAGTTCGGTTCATCCTCCGATTGCGGAAACCTCAGGAGCAGCGAATAAAAATTAACGCCGCCAGCGCGCTCATTGAGGAGGAGTGGAAATATCAAGAGGATTGTTTCTTTGCACAAAACCGCTCTGTGATAACTTTGGACTTTCTTTCCTCAAAGCTATTGTCGCAAGGACTTGGATAAACACGCCAAAGTCGCTCATAGCTTCATACTCTAGGAGTTATAAAAGAAAGTCTCAGCAATGCAGAGTGGGTGCGAACTCCTTCACGGCAGCGGCTGTTTCTGCGGAGGGCGTTAGAGGAAGTGTCGTGTGAGGCACTAGACAACCTTTCGACGTGGGTATTATGAAATAGCAGCTCATTTCCATAGACTAAGAAAATTTAATTTTGCCATGAATGAGTGGGTATTTCAGCACAAACCATTTAAATTGCGTTATTCATGTGGATGCAAATAGCAGGTACACAAAGGGCTTTTCTTCGCAATAAGCGATGATGAGGCGTGGCATAATAGTGAAGGCCATTTTGAAGCCAGTAATTATTTTTAAATATAAAGGAAGGGCGCTCCTTGCAGCGGCAGCGCCCAGACCTGAATAAATTTTCACCGACGAATTTTTAATACTTTCTGAATTGCTTCCGTGTGGTTCTTTTGAGCCCCACAACTCACAAGGACGACCTGAAGGTACCCGTCTTCACAAAGTGGCACAGGATGGACTGATAATTTATTTATGGATCCATTAATCATTCAATCCTTGGATCTTGTAGAGTTAAATTTTGAAGTAAGACTAATGCCTTCTCGCCTTCAATTTTGCGCAGGTAACGTTCTTGAAAATGATATTCTTGTCGGATTGCACCCTCCACGTAAAGGCGGTTGTAATTTCCCGGTCGAACGCATGCACACGTTTTAGCCATTCAACTAATCATTGAAATGGTCCTATGAGGGTTTGGCGGATAATATATGGTCAACTTCATATCGCATCGGTGCTCGAATACAAAACTGTTGTTTACATCAAGTAACCATTGCCCGTAAACTCCCCAATTTAGCGTAAGCCGTTAAACGGCAAAATATTGGGAATATCGCAATCAATTCATATTTTATCTGCCCTCCAATTGGTATCTGGTTTTATTATTCTATGAATGCGAGGTCATGCAAATAACCATCTCTGATCTGCCGTGAAATTGGATACAGACGCATTGAAATTTTAATTCGCGTTATGAAACTACCCCAGAATCTTTTCATGGTATTTAAATTTTATTTTTTGGCGATATCTTCGTTTTATCATTTCACAGACAAACATGCTGCAACTATAGCAATTCTGATTTCGACATGACTTGATGGAAAATAAAAGCCCGGTAAATGTTATTAAAATTTTGCATGATTGCGTGTTTTCCCGATATTGTGAAGTATTCGTTAAAACGAGCAGTCAAAATTGCGGATAAATTTAAGTCATGCATTTTGCTCCAAATTGCCTGGAAAGGTATTTATCGTCAATGCCGATAAAAAATCAATGGTTTAATTCTTAATTTTATTCATAGTGCATCCATGGAATAACATCGCTGTGAAAGTAAAACTCACGGAAATCTCTTTGGTGTGAGCTGGGCAAAGCCACAGAAATGAGCGGTTTTCTATCGAATGAAAGCCAAAAAAAAAAACATGGCGAACCTTTTTGTAATCGTTACTCTAGTATTTCATAAATTGTCTAGATTTCAAATAACAAAATATTTATTTCTGACATGTATTGATCCAGTTTAATATAAGTAAATTTGATAAAGTCAGAGAAAACCAGATACACTCGTGCTACTAACGAATACTTTCACCTCTAACTACAACAACGGAACTATACTTTACGGTCACCCTACGTGCAACTACTACAACCAGCCATTATATGATACAGTACAGTTTATTGAGAAAAAGTAACATTTCCGTCGACTTTAAAACATATTGAACTTATTAAAGTATTTTTAGTACCCTCTCTGTTTCCGTTTCATCACAATGAGTGCGGGCAACTTTTCAAGTCACAAATTAAGAATTCGTCTTAGCCAAGCGAATCTGAGTCAGTATAGAGTTTAGATATTTCAACACGGTCACTTCTCAGGGATAGCCTGGGAATCCACTATATAAATAAAAAAAAAATTTAATTTTAACTTACTGCAAGGGAAGGGTTATGTTTTAATCCGCCTATATTTGTCCGGATATTACGTCCCAGAGCCCAATGAATTTATCGATTTTAATATACCTACAATACATATGAGGTGTCGTTACAATCGCATCAATCCAACATAGGCTATATGACGTCACAAAAAAACAACATCAACTATCGTCCGTAAAATACGGTAAACTATGTAACGTCATTCTAAACCTAATATGGCGGACAGCCCAAGATGGCGGACACCATTTTCTTCACAACCCCCCTTTAACAAGTTATGTGACGTCATTGCCATTGGATAATAGAGACTTCAAGTTCTCCTGTTTGACTGCCATGAAGGAGGAGATCGTTGAACGAGTTGGATCAAGTGTGTGCGGGCAATGACGTGATAACAACGGCTTAGCTTTTTAAATTGATTTCGATTGCTGTACCAAACGAACGAACGAAATTTAAATTGAATTTGAAAACTCGAGCTATTGTCTTTTTCTTAATGTGCCCGGAACTACGGCCCTGTAGCAAGTTCTGCTCCCTCATATGGAACACTTCTACTACACCTGAGTACGCGGTCAAGCTCGTTAAAATTCTCTGTTTTTTACTTTTTGGTTACCGGGATTTGTCACCTAGCCGCTCGGCGGGCAAATTTCGTTACAATACTATTATCATGTATTAATGCAAAATTACTAGTTATGAGTAGGACCTGTTTGCAAAATACAAATGTATATAATAGAAGAGGTCGCCCTGAGAAACTTTTATTTTGGACATATAGACATATGTCGCGGATACCTACAGGAAAATATATAAGCAATTTTGTATATGAATGTAAGCCGCTGAAACCCATGACAAGATAAAATTTGGGGAAAAAATGAATAGCACTTCCCGCATTACTCGTATCTTTTATCGTGTACGTTTCTGTACATATGAGCAGAACATAAGTTTCCCATATAGACCTCCTCGACATACTTCGATTACATCGTAATCGGTGAATTAAGTATGCAAGTTCCTATGAGTATATCAGTCGCGACCAACAGATTATACAGTCTACAATACCCGGGTGATTTTGGAAAAAACTTTTTTGTTTCTTGGATAATATGATCAGACTTATCGCAAGACACTAATTTCATAACAAAAAGCACCATCCATATATTTTTGCACATTGTCCAAATTTGTAATACTTGTCTCAATTGTTTAACTGTTATTCATGAAATTACTGCCCACTTATGGCACTTAATGAACTGTTTAAAAACTTTGTGATACATATATCCTATATTAAAGCGAAAAAAGAGATCAAGTGCGAGTTAAACACACGTATGTACGTATACGAGTATTTAGATTACTACCTATAATATCATTTAGACATATGACGAAGAAGAACTCTGGACTGGACTGGATAACGTGACACATGGAGAAAATCCATGCGCAGAGATGGTCCATGTTACAAACCTGCAGACACACCAAACTCTTTATAGGTCGTCCCAATAAGTGCACTGCAGAAACTCTCCTGAAACTAAACAGGAAAGAATGCAGGAATCTTGTAGGGATTGTAACAGGGCATAGTACATGTGACATACCCTGGGAATCGTCAGTGATCCTACATGCGCGTCGTGCGGGGAGGATGAGGACAGCACACTTTCTCTGCGAGTGTCCCGCGTTCTCCCAAGCGCGGCGCGCTGTACTCGGTGCTGACGTATTGAGGATGGAAGAGATCTGTCCTCGACCCCTATCCGAGGTCCTTCGGTTCATCAGAGCAACGAAGAAGTTCGGTTAGGGTGGGGGCAGAGTACAATGGACTATTTGTCTGAGTGCTCGAGGTTCCGCTCCTCCCCTTTCTTACAAATTACAATTACAAATTACAAGAAGAACTCTACTCCCAGATGAACCTCTAGTATGCGACAAAAGTATACATACCGTCATAAATAAATTTTAATATTAATTTAAATATAACAGTAAAAACTAAGTTGACTTTTAGTGTTCCGTGCCAAAATTGGCAAAAGGAACGCAAATTCGTTCACTGTGGTGTCCGTATGTCTGTCACAAGTTCCCAGGGCGGTACAAGCTAGAGTCTTAAAATTTGGAGTAGTTTATGCTGGTAGGGAGACACTTTTACTAATCCATTTTTACTAATCCACTTTTACTAAACCGATTTTACTCAAGGGAAATTTTACTAATGTACTTTTTACTAATGTAATTTTTTACTAATGGGCATTTTTACCAATGGACCTTTTTACCAATGGACACTTTTACCAATGTACTTCCAATGGACATCAACATTAGTTTTCCTTTTACAATTTATTAGTAAAAGTGAGTTTTAGTACAAAGAAGTATTAGTAAAAGAGAGTTTTAGTAAAAAGAAGTATTAGTAAAATTGTCTTATTAGTAAAAGTGGATTAGTAAAAGTGTCGTACAATCGTTTAAGCTTGTTAAGGCCCTATAGTTTAGTTTAAATATGGATAAATAATTATAGGAAATAATGGAGGGTGAAACAGATTATGAATAAAATAAAAACATTCAACCTCATCGAGTGTGGTATATGATAATAGCTACTGACCCATATAAAAAAATCATATTCTTTTTTAATTATTTGGTCAAATTTCATAAAGAAACAACATTAAAAACTACCAAAATTGCCTATCCCACCCCATTTATTCCTAAAGTATTTCGAAAAAATCTGAGATAAATATAATAGGTCGGTATAGGCAACGATCTAAAATTTAATATTTCGAAGAAATTACAGATTAACTATTGCTAAACTTATCACAAAAATTCCAGCAAATGTTGTATGTGTTTTTAAAATTCCTACTTAGTCTCAGTATGTCCAGGATGAAACTGCATTGGCACGGGACACTAATTGAGTGAGGCCCGATTCGCACTTGACTGTTTTTTTAATTATGTCGTTAAACTGACGGACATATGTATGTACTAATTTAAAATGTTTGTCTGCATTTCATATAAAGTTTTCAATTCGGTGCAAATTATCTGTAACAGGCATCATTGCCGGTTATTATATTAATTATTTAATTTACAACATAGACAAACTAACTCTCTTTAACATGTAGCAAAATCATTTTTGCAGAAAATCCCGGGAACCATAAAAAACTCACAATCCTTGGGGTGAGGTTTCAGTTTTACAAATATTGGCAACGATATAACACACTCACTGCGTATATGTGTTTACCAATAATACACGTATCTTTTACGCCCGCCCCTTCTGAAGGATTCGTAGCCTGAACGAACAACATTATTAAATAGCCATAGGAGCCGTTTTCGTGATATCAAATTAAATAAGTATTTGTTTTTGCCAATTCGACTGCTTTTTTAGCCTTCTATTTTTATAAATTCCAGGACCAAATAGGATCATTTTTCTTCTACAACTTTTCTACGTCGTTTATCTAACGGAAACATTTTCCTTGTAGGAAATATTTTCTCTGGGGCAAAAAGTAATTTGTAAGTTATGACACTCCTTTCCCGGCCACAGGAGCCTCCTGTAAAATCGATAAGAGTGCCTTTAATTCCCCCCAGCATGGGAGGCTCTTCGATTCCACGGATACATCTATTTTCATTTCACTGGATGGAGGAATAAAGCAAAATTTCTGTCTAAGATGCTCCTACTATCGTTCCATAGATAACCTCAACTGGAAAAGGGGGAAACGACGGTAAAATCAATTTGAGCGAGGAGGAAAATGTATTCCTCGGCCGATTGAAGACATACTTAATGGCATGGAAGACAAATATATTTGAGAGTCGTGCTCGCTTCAAGGATTCTCTCAGGCAAATCAAGGAGTGCAAACATTTTTTTCTGTTCCCAAACATAGAGATTTTTATGCATCGTTTCAATGTCCTCGAAAGTTTCATCTCTGCTCTACGGACAGGTTTGATGTTGCTCCAGATAGTTTCCAACTCCCAATCAATATTGATCGAAAAATACATTTTCGTCTTCATATGATGTGCATCGTTGCTTCTCTGGGTTTATAATTGCCCGAAGATGCTTTTTCGCATGCAGGGCTTGGTTTTAATTTTCCAAACATAAAATGTGTGCTGTGGCTGCTCTTGGGGCTTCATAAATATTTTGGGAAGTTTCGATGTCCTCAAGGGTTTGCTTTTTGTGAGTAGTGCAACTAGGTGAAAATTTGAGTAGTGGCGAGGCTACTTGTTAAAATACTCTTCCAAATTGTTAAGAAAGTTCTCAAATAAATTATGGAAACTTTCAACATTTTTAAAAATTATTTTTACATGAGTAAATTAGGGTTCTCGGTGAGAGCTAGTTCTGGGCTTACCTCTCATATATTTTCCTAAACGGCTTTAATAAAAAAAGTTCTTAATTTGGTGCATACTTATGTATGTGCATATTGCACGTGTGGTAATGTATAAATGGATTAGTATTTCAATGCTATTGGGAAGAAAACGACTTCAAGCTTAATTTTCTAAAACGTCAAAATATCACTATAGCTATAAGACCGAAAGGTCTTTTCAAAGACAAAGACAGGCCAATGCCAAACAAATCGAACGTTTTGACTATTTCCATATAAAGGGTCTTTCAATATGGACGCTCGAAATTTCTAAAGTTAGTTAAAGCAACATGTATCAAATTTATTGTGAATTGTTCAGTAGTGTCTGGCAAATCACTATGGAAGGTTGCGTTGAAGAACTTGTGCAAGTCACTAATTTTATCAAATTATCAAAATCAATGATCCGCGAGAAATGGCGAGCGCTACAGATAAATGATACGCAACTTCTTGTGGCCTAAACTGGATGATATGGATACCGCCGACCGCGGTACCAACAGGACGGCGCGCCTTCAATCACATATTATTATTGTACATACCTTCGCGATCAATATCCATTTTCAAGCACTCAAATCGGACACTTAGTTACCAAAATATTAACGTTCAAAGTTTACGTATTATAAACGTTGCTTGAGCGTCACACCTGCACGTGGTCGAGGGCTAACTTTGAAATGACGCAGAGGGTCAGGTATACAACCCATCGATCCATCTCTTACAGATTTATATGCCCCAAAGTTCCCTCTATCAAACTATGATGAAATAAAATGAAAATTGAAACCTTCGATTTTCAACTTTTGGCCAGCGAAACAGGCAATTCGCCCCACTGTACGGCGGCGCTACATGCCACACAGCGCATGCCACGACATGAACTGACCATTGAGATCGTGCGATTCAACGCCTTTAGACTTCTTCCTTTGGGGCTATCTTTAATCATAGGTCAATAAACCGCAAAGAATTGATGCCTTCAAAGTCGACATAACTAACGTCATCCAGCAAATTCAGCCAGATTTATGTGACAAAGCCATCGAAAAGTGGATCCCCCGTAACGTGACACCAAACAAAGCCGCGGCGGACATTTGAACGACCTTATATTCGTTATTCTTGATGCCGTAAAATATTGTTTCGAATAAAACAAAAATGGAGTGGATATTTTACACACAACTTGTTTTATTAACATTTAAAGTCGAGCGTCCTTATTGAAAGATGATATATTTGTCCTAGTGAAATGTGATCCAAAAAAAAAAAACAAATTTTTCCAAGAACATTTTTTTATGAAGAAAAAGGAATGTTGAGATGAGGAATAATATATAAGATATATATGTATACCGTACCCATATATATGTTACATACATACGTAGATAGCGTGGAAGGGAAACGTGTCAAAATAGAATAATGGCGTTCATCGTATTTACCCTAATCTATCTGTAATTTCTTTAAATTTAATTGGTTCTTATTGGAAATGACTGCCAAAAGGCACATCCCCAAAATAGTCAGTAACTTCATTTCATTTCACTGAATTTAAATAATTTATTTCATAAATAGCGGGAGGTCATTCACTCTCAGCACTTAACTGAATAAATAAATTAATCTTCATTGCGTACGAACACCCAAGACCCCTAAAATCTTCAAATATAATTCAGAAAGGAAAACCCGGTGGAAAAACGTGAGATTGAAATTGAAATTCCTCTTGAGGAAGGACTACTTATCAAATATTAATTTGCCCTGGCTACGATAACGAAAAAGATAAAAGTCCCTCGAATAATTAAAATTACCTAACCATCAGCGAAGGGTGTCCCGTCGGCGTTGACATTTGCCACTTTCGACACATTAAAATGTTTTTAAAACTCATCGATCCACCCCCTAATTATACTGGAACAGGCGTCGACGGAGGAGAATGGCAGTTAAACGACACTTTTATGAGTTTTCGAGGAAATGGCAGGCCATCATTTTGACGCTCACACAAAATGTAGAAACGGCTTGAGTGAGGACCCCTTGGGTTAAATGACTTCTGGATGGATTCAAATCATCAGGGAAATCTATTAAAGAGAAGGGTAGACCGAAAGAATCCACAAAAACAGAAAACATAAATAAGTTAGGACGCAGTCCGACAAGGAAATTTTCAACTTTTCACATAGTTTTAAATATTTGACTTTCCCTTGTCGTTCATTTTGTTGGACGCTAGCTAATATGACATTGTTATACTTAGTGTCTCATAATGTGTGCGGTGTGGTGTGGACCTCATTGCAGACTTTCCTGAAATCCTGAATCCATCCATGCATTGTATAACTTACAGCAGTTTGAAAAATATTGGAGTTTATTTTATAAATATTTGTGCGATCCCGATCTTCTTTAGGTGCAATTAGTCTGTGACGCATCTAGTTGATTGATCAAACTACTGTGCTGCAAACTGTTTGAATGAAAACGTACGCGTATTCTGATTGAAAGCAAATTAGTTTCTTTAAAAGACAAATTTTTTTTAATTTGAATTTCAAAATTACAAATAAACTCTTGTATTAATGTATGCTAAAAACAATATTCCAGGGAACGAAAACCGTAACAACTTTTTAGATTAATATTGATTTTACTTTTGGTGGTAGAGGATCTTTCTTTGTTAAGCAAACAGTTCGAAATAATGGTTCATTTGCTTTGTTCCCACAAATTTCTATCCTATTAGCAACAATTATACAAAATTCAGTTTATAATAATATTAGAAGATATTAGAATACCAGGTAAATAAGCAACGAGGCCAGATTAATGCTTTTTGGAACATAAATGCCTGTACTAACACTTCTAAAAAAATGTTTTGTCTGCACTTCTCATGTATGGGGAGACATACATATATGTTTATATGGTATACTTGTAAAAGAAAAGAAACCGGTTCTTTCGCGTCCATCTTAAAAACATACACAGGATTTGATAGGATAGGATACCATGAAAGCACGACGATAGCCTCTCATCCAAGTGGGGGAACAAGTTAAGATTAAGGCCTGTTTTTGCGGAGTCATAGAAACATTCTTTCAGTGTTAAAACGAATGAGTATGCAATATTTTTCCCCGGAAAATAGAACTTTTTGGAAATTTATCTTTGAAATTTTTGGAAAAGTACGGCTTCCCGACAACAAATGTTCACATTAATAACATTTTCACTCACGTTTTTACAGAAGTTCTGAATATGTATTACGTGAAAAACTTTTAAACCGCCGCCATTTTGTAAGAAAAAAATGAAAATACAAACGGCTACGCACTACGATAGTTACATTCATATAAAGTAGATATGTACCTACTTGTTTATATTGAGATAACATATCCCTTAATCACAATATCGATGGGACAATGGAGGCTTATTTGTTTTTTGATCGTCACATCGAGGCTCATATCTTTGTGCATTTTCAAAATTTTTCAATAACTTTTGGTATTGAAAAAGTTGAATATCTATATAGGTACTTAATAAAATATCCTTGATCCGATTCTTAAATACTAAGTTATAATTGTCAAAAAATGCACAAACATTGACAATTTTTCTACCCGTCACAGTGGCGTTCTAAATTGTGTTAGCAGGTGCATTGGAACGACTAATCTCAAGCCCACTTAAGGTCTGTCGTCCATTGGTCGCAACTTCCCGCGATGAAGCGATTACAAGCGACCAAGCGATTGCGGCCAATATTTGCGCCGATTTTACAACTTTGCGAAGCTCTAGGCTAGAGGCTTAACCTTTTATCTCAGGAAAAAAGTTATTTTCGAAAACTAAGGTAAATGTTGTGCTCTAAAGCTTTTGCATGGATATATATTTTATTTCAACTAAAAAATAAACGAGTAAAGTAAAACGAGATAAATGTGGAAAACCGGTTGTTGTCCTAATTTTTTAACATTTTTCACGCTATAACTTTAAAAGTATTAACTTTACGAAAAAACTTGATAGATCTAAATTTGTGGAGAATTTCGAGGTCTAAGACATTGTTTTAAAAATTTTATCTAGCATGTCTAAAAGATGAAATATTTATGAAAAACGATTTTCCTACTATAATTAACATTAGGGCGAAAACTCAAGGTCTGTGACTACAAAAACTCAAATTTGAGCTTTCCTAACAAACCCCTCAGCTCAGTTGTGGACGGTTTGCAGGCAGAAAATATAATTTAACTGTACTGAATATCCGATGCAGTAAACAGCTACTCAAGCGACTACATGCGACATATGGTATTCCAATGCGATCGGTCGCTCGTTGCCGTGGACGAGGTTCAGAAGCCACCTGTACATGAGGACTAGTCGCATCTAATCGCTTGGTCGCTAGGTCGCTAGGTTGCGCGAAGTCGGTTGCAATGGACGACTAGGCTAAAGAATTTAGAATTGAAAAATTTTTATAGGTTAAGATCCGGTAGCACATCCGTGAACTCATCAATTTGTTTAAATATAATTTGATTTAAATTAAATATTAAAGAGATATCATACCGCCCGGGTTGCCTCGCAAAATCTTTCCACAAGTACATTTAATTACAGGTATTATACATACTTTTTCAAACTTTTATTAGTTTTCTTACTATTACTCTTGCATAAAATTGCGAAGTCCATGAAACGGGTGTAATATGACAAAATGGATGCCGCAACCTCCAGGTTTCCAGCTGTGAGTAGGTGTTTTTTGTTAATTATATGTAAGCTCATTGTATTTTTTTACAAATTTTCTACTAATAGTCCATACAGTGGCATTTTTGGTTTACAAGCTGGGGTAGAGATGGTTGGAAATATATTGTTTAAGTAGTGATCCTGCCAAAAATTTTAGTTTTCGACTTTGGTGGCACAAATTATCTTAAATCAATATTGTATTGAGTTCTTTAAAGCAATATATTACCAAATTAAATTGGTTTTTAAAATTTACTAATTTTTACTAATTTATATTATCATTACATCTTTGATGTGCCATGCGCAAAGTTTTTTTGCTTAAAAGCTTCGTAATTCCTTCTAGCTTGTAATATTTTTCACTCTTAGCCCGGACTCACCCAGAGTAGGAGACTTTGTGACTACCTTTAAACTAAAGTGCCTCTCTCTAAGAAGGAATATTATATGTGTCTGCTTGGCTTATTGATTGCATTGCTATTATTAATGTGATGTTATATAAAACCATAAAACTATATAGTGAATATAATTCCCTAATTTTGTGTGGTATTTTGGAATAGACATAAGTACTGCCACTCAAAACTGTGATTATTTTTTGCTATTCACCCTCACGTTTTAGAATCCAAATTGTATAAGTGTGAAGTACAAGAGTGGCGGAATGTGTTGACAGCTTTAGGTTCGATATAAAATTCGCAGACGCCTGTAATGTATTCTGCGATATAAACTGAGAGTTTAATGTAAATTTGTGTGGCGGCAGATACAAGCCCCAATTTTTAATCAAAGGTGCAAAAAACACGTTTACACAAAATACCTCGGTAACAGTTTGTTTCATGAGAAACATGTTCCAGAAAAAGTAGTGAAGGACACATTTTTTGTGCTTCAACTTTTCTTGTAAGTATAACAGGAACTGAGATACAGTCGAGGAAAGATGCAATGAAACGAAATTTTTACGTTTCTCATCACTGAGAACCTAAAACCCTGCAGATAAATTGTCATCAACTTCGATCTCGCTTTCGCTCTCGATGGGAAGATTTGGTATATGTTAGGTGCTGGTTTTTCTGCAATTGTTACTGGAAGACAACTTTGTCTTGAACATTTTTCTTGTGAAACCAACCCATATCGAGTTGTTTTTGAATACGTATTTTTTGCAAATTTCATTCAAAATGGCGGCTACTGCCGCGTCCCAAAGTACTTAAATAATATACATATTTGGAAACGATCTCTACCCCACCTCCTGTAAGACGACAACCTTATTTAATCCCCACTGACTAGTCTATAGGTATATTACCATAAGGTTTAATTTCTGTAACGTTGACACATGGTTGCTTGCCAGAAAAATGTCACAACTCGTTGACAACAACTAAGGCTGTGTGGCAATTGTACAACATTTTCAGACATTTATTTTTTCCTTCAGAGTTGAATAAAAATCAAACTTTGGTGAACTTTAATTAATTTAATTTTAATTTATTTCTATTTTTGCTAGATACATTTGGGACACAATTTTTTTTAAAAAATTCTGTATTATATATTATATACCTATATATATAATACATAAAGATCTTTATATAGTGTCAGAATTTAGCTATTGGATGAAACATAACCCCCATTTTTGGCGAAATGAAATATGGCCTAAATGTCCAAATTGTGAACTTCCATTACTCATCATGACCATTTGATTCGTTGAAAACTTACTGTTTTAAACTGGAAAAAAAATCGAACAAGTTGACAGTCGCTACGTGTAAGGCCCTTTAGGGTTCTTAGTAGCTACAGAAAGTGACTAGGGGCTACAAATTGCACACTTCACGTTAAAAGTTGAGGTTCCTGCGAGGAACTTTGAGAGGAGAGGTTTTTTCGCCCAGATAAACCTTCCACTTGTTTCTACTCTTACACGCGACACATACAAAAATTAATTTAGCCGCCCTTTTTTTCAGGAAAGTTTTGCAAAAACGCGGTATAAAGTGAGCTGTGCAGCAAGGATCATCATGCTAACAGAAAGCAAAACATCAGATGTGATGTGGTGGTAGTGCTTCATATCAGTAAATGTGCTTAAAGCTTCAGCAGTTCTATCACTGGCCTGATTGAAGTAATTTTTAATAATCCATTTAAAATCTGCGCCGCTTCCGTGCTTCGATAATTGAATTTTGCGATTTACAGATCGCGCTAAAATCAATGCTTCATAATGACAATCGTTCCATAGGAAACCAACACTTGCACCTGCGAATTTGCCCAATATCGTGAAAATGCACAATTATGAAATATTTGTTTGAAACAGTCACTACGGCCTGGAAACACTAATCGGGTTAATCCCGGCGGACGTATCCTGCGGTGTAATCAGAATGATTACTTCCCGCAACCTAACGATAAAGGGAAAATATTAGGAGTCGGGGACATACGCTCGCAACACATGTTTATTGAATTTATGCAAATTGGGCTTAATTGCACGATTTGGTAACTTTTATTAGAGCAAGGGGCTGTGATTAGAGCGCGCAAGTGCTGCTTTCCTATGCTTCAATGAATTTGAGAAGGACCACAAATGAATTTCGGGAGAGATACTCCCGTTCCTGTATACTGCGCAATAAATGGTTCTTTGAAGTCATTCATTAACATTAAAGTTCCCTCTTCAACTCACGGAGCCTGCCGTGGTTGTAATTACTAAGTAATTGATTTTTTTATAGGGAAATTGGTTCGTACGGTTTGACTAGAAGGTTTTCATTTTAATTGATAATAAAAAATAATTCTAAATATGCCTCTAATTTCCAGGGAAATTGGGATTTTATATAATTGTTCAAATTTCGGATACTGCATTTATTTTGCCCTGTAAAACATGACATCGTGAGAATTCCTTTTCTACTTGCCTAATAACTTCCTAGTTGAAGCCAGCTGTTAATGTCGCTTCACGCCTCTCATTTCCACCGAATATTAAGTATTTATTAATTCTAATTGCTGCACCATTTTCCAGCTCGTTTCTTATGAAAATAACGTGTACCTATTGTGCGCGTAATTAGTACTTCCCAAATAGATCTAACTAGCAAGCGTTTATTACAAGTTAAAGTAAGCTTTAGGTAAATTGTTGACTTGAAGGGGAAAGGAATCGTTTACAACGGTAAATAGAGATATCTAGTCCTAAAGATTCCTCCATAGGCAAGCTGTAATAACTATGGCTATGAAAAATGATGAAGCAAAATTAGTTCTAGACAAGAAGGTTATAGTTTATGAATTAATGACATTGTAGTCTATAAAAAGCATAAATCAACTCGGTATTTCGACAAGCGAAAAACAATTTTTTCTTTTCATTAAAAAAAATTTTAACCGGCTCATAACAACCAATTAATCTTTCTTTTGCCCCTTGATGGATTTACCTTAATTGTAAAGCCGAACACAAAGATATCCAATAAATAATAAACTCGCGCCTATTTCTGAATAAAACGCGGTGTCGGAGGATGGATTCATATACCTATGCCTACTCTCCAATGAGCAATTACGAACCACCACCACCGACAAGTTGGGTGAATTGGCTGGCAAAATGTGTTCGTACACATTTCTATAAATGTACTAGCAGACCCGTCCCGGCTTTGCCCGGGCATTTCTACATTTGTGAATTTAAAGTGTTGCAGAATGAATAAAATTGTTGATAGAAGCGCAGTCTAGTTTTAGAGAGAGACACACGTTTGAGACTGCCCTTCATTGGTCGATTTTTAAATGGAAAAAGGAGATTGATACTGGAATGTTGTTGTAACCTGACTTCTTTAATTTCAAGCTCGCGATTGATCCCAATATAAATCCCGGAGTACTCCACCTCCATTTCATCTGATTTTGCATTACCATATCTGCAGAAGAGAGACTTCCATATAAGTTTCTCAGAGAGTATCAAAAAAGTGAGAGTTTTTAAGCTCATAAAAGATCCGCTTGACCTCTTCTGGAATATATTCAATCTAATGGAATTTGCTCTTTCCATGTAAAATTGAGGAATAATCCTTTTCATTCATCAATTCATCTATTTGCATCCTTTGGAAGATATTTAATTCTCGATGCACCAGTTCAATGAAATATTTTCATTCTGTTTGTTTTTCAATGTTATATTGTCGAAAAAAAGCTTCTGCGCATCCGTTTGGCCTCCTCTGGAATATATTCAATAGCAAACCCGTCCCTTGCCGGATTTTTCATATTTGTAAATTAAAACCATAGACAAATAATAGATAGATATGTTGTCTATGTTAAAACTGTTGTAGACCTAATGAAACTATTCTTGCAAACTTTCTGAATATACATATGTATGGGAAAATATTTTCCCAAACATATATTTATACCCTCTTTTACCTCCTTGTTGGTTGAAATTTGAGATATGCTGAAACATCTGTTCCATTATTTGTGTTGCAGAGTGTTTTCGGACTACTACCTACTATCGAAATGTCGAAATTAAAAATCAGACCCTTTGCGTCTTGCTGGCATTGTTCACTGTACAAAACACACAAATAGATCAAATTGAAGTACATACTTAATGGTAGAAAACAGTATACTGATAACACAGCCACACAAAAAAACAAAAGTGGGGATTACTTTTGATGCCATACGTCATATCCGTAGTATTTTGGCCAGCTGAGCACGAATCTGCGACCAGAATTGAGCTTTGACGTCCAGATTTTTTTGTAACCTCAAAAAATGGGTTAAAAACAGAGAAAATCGTGGAAAATGCACTCGTAAAATTCGGAAAAAATTTATTTTTTACATTTAAACCTATATTCATATGAATTGAGACCTGCTGAGCACGAATCCGTCGCCAGAATTGAGCCATCACGTTCTGATTTTTTTCTTAAATTTTTTTTTATTAATTTAAAAAAAAAATCAGAACGTGATGGCTCAATTCTGGTGACGGATTCGTGCTCAGCAGGTCTCAATTCGTATGAATATAGGTTTAAATGTTAAAAATAAATTTTTTCCGAATTTTACTCCACGATTTTCTCTGTTTTTAACCCACTTTTTGGAGGTTAGAAAAAAATCTGGACGTCACGGCTCAATTCTGGTCGCGGATTCGTGATCAGCAGGCCAAATTACTACGGATATGACATATGGCATCAAAAGTAATACCCACTTTTTTTTTTTTGTGTGGCTGTGTAATGTATTTGTTCTTTTATTATTTTACCTACCTTGCACAATTATGAAATACGCATATATTTCTCTTTTAATTGAAAATGATTCCCAAAAAGTTTGCTAGTAAGATCTAATAAATATGACAGTTTCACTGAGAAAGTAAAACGATAAGTGACACTCGTAGACGCCTCGCAGGAATAACAGATCGAGTGGTAATGTATGATGTTTGAAAATTATTAAAGTACTAATATCGCTATTTAAAAATAGGGGTTGGTGGTAGAAGGGTGAACATTTAGGGTTTTGTGTATTTTTTAATACCGAATCATAAAAAAATTAAAACGAAAAATTGTGTCCAAAAAATAAAAATAAATGTTTTGGGGTGAACCACCCTTATCAATTAGGGGTATGAAAAATAGTTTACATCCTATTCTCAGACCAACTGAATATACACACAAAATTTCATAAGAATCGGTCAAGCCGTTTCGGAGGAGTTTTGTTACAAACACTGTGACACGATAATTTTATATATTAGATATTAGATAGGTGACATGTCAGAAAATTCTGTGTGTTTCGATCGGGAGTGAACTGTGACCAAAAAAAATTTTTTTCGCAATAAAGTCACAGCTTTCGAGTTTATTCAAAACGAGTTCAGTGCCTGAATTATATGAAAATTCATATTCGAAATTCACCCATTTCAAGTCGGTTCAATAAACTTGAAACCCACCTATCTAAGTTATTACCTAGAATACAATACAGGGTGCCGTGTTTGGCCGCCGTTAAGCCAGGGCCAGAATGCAGCGACAAGTTCGGCGTTAGCATTCAACGGAAATCAGGAAACCTTCTAACAATACAGCGTCATCACTGATCTGGGATTTACACGATCTAGTACAACTATCCTATCAACTATCATAAACAGCTACTATCGCAAGTAAATTCTATCGGGAAGATTGTAGAGCAATCCGCCAACTAGCTTGCTGAAAAGTTATGATAGCTGAGCGGCTAATAATTCTACATTTTTGTTGTCAAAATTACGTTTAAAAAGTTACCGGAAAACGAGACACTAGCTGTGTTATTTTCATTGGGTTCTCGCGAATCAGCGTTTTATCAGCAACAATAATACCTTAATCCAGATACGTGTTGTGTTGGTTTCCCATGTTATAACCCTGATCCAGAGTGAGAACCCGATGGAAAAAATACAGCTATTAAAATTAATTATTTTACATAGATAAAATGAAGTCCTGTGGAATTTTTCGTCCAAATTAAACTTAGCCATAATATTATAAAGATGGAGGCGTCTAAAAATACCGAACAAGAAATGAAACTGATAGACCAGTTATCGCTTCAATGCCCTTTATCAAATGAGCTGGCAAGCTAGTTGAAAAGCTGTCAAACTGAATATCTTCATCTGTCAAAGCGTAAAAGCGTTTGGAGGGGAGAACTAGCTTGTGTAATCCCAGGGTGAGCGTGCTTCAGCTGAACATTTCACAGCGCGCGTAAAAGGGAAAGCACAGTGCGGTGTAATGCAAACATTGTGTGCCTACTCTGAGCTACTCAAACCGCCAAGCCAATGTCCTTCAACGGGCAGCCAAGTGACAGTCAAAGTTAAATTATAAAAAAATTTACAGCAGAAGAAAAATGAAACTTGTGAAAGGCAAATATCCTTATAGTCATGTCATGTGCAGCCATAAATAAAATTATTTCAAAATGAATTTATTTAATCATCGCTTTAAATTGCAAGGATCGAAAAAGTAAACAATACCTTTTTCATCATGAAATAAAAATATTTGATCTTTATTTACAATCGCTTAATTGTGTAAAGCTGAAATCGAAAGGATTCCATGTTGATTTTACATTGTATATTTTCTCTTTATAAAAACGCACACGGGAACCATATTTATGAATTAATATTTTAATCTTCATACTTAACATAACAGCGCCGCTTTTGCGAGGAAATCTCTTTTAGGGTTCCGTATTTTTCACGGATTGGGTAAGCGAGTGTATGTTAATCATAAACATCGCAAGTTCAAAGCTCAACAAAAAGTTTAAAAAAAAGTATGTGATGTGGAAATACGAAAATCTGCCCTAAGCGGAATAAGGCGATTACGGAGAAAGGTATTTATGTTTTGCACGGAGGCTGCACTAAAAAATATGTTATATGCGTTTGCTTTACAAAATAATATAAATTCCACGTTCCGTTTTCCAATATAATTGTGGAAATTTTCCTGGTCCCCTAGTAAAGTTACCACCGAGCAAAAGCTTACACAATGTGGGAAAAAATCAAAAAACGAAAAACAGACACGTTCATGAAGCACTGCTGAAAGAAGATTTACTAACAAGCCAAACGCCACAGAGCCCATAAAACCTATTCAGTCCGCAGCGTTTCAGTTACCCAATAAAGTCAAAACGAGTTTGCCGAGAATTACAGGGAATTTAATTATACGACTCTGGAAACAGTTTTCACAACGAGGAAACTTTCTTTTGACAAAGTTGAGCCAGCCCGCCACGACTCATTCGCACAGGAAAAATACCTCTACAGACGAATAATAAGCTCAACAAGTATTTGCTGATTTGACTCCATGCTTCTTTCCTTGTTTTGTTTACAGGGAAAATATACTTCGAAAATGTGCAACCTGAAAGGGAAACCGCCACGAAATTGTTTTAGCCGTGAAGCTGAAAGGCAACACTGACAATATGTTGGGGAAGTACTTCAACTGAAAATAAAAACGCCGCAAATATAGACCACAATCGCATATAGTAGCTAAATACCGAGAATTTATTGCCAGCAGAATTTTCTAAAGCTGGATTTTCACAACTGTTGGGGTATCCTGGAAAATGCAACTGAACGGCAGCAGTGGCCCAACGATGGCTGCCTCCGAGCCACCAGAACCACCACCAAGAAATCCGGACAGAATAAATGCATCGTTAAACAAACTAGCTGAATCGGTAAGGAAGGGAGGTGAAATAAATCTGTGCTTCCTCAAGTACCACTCCCTTATCCCTGCGCTCATTCTGTTCTGTGAATAGTGCAAAAATCCGTTTGGGCCAATTCTGTTTTTATTTTCTGAAAATTATCACGTTGTTCTTTCTTTTAACCATTTGCAGAAGGTGACCAAGTCGCTGGATGCGAACGATAAGCCCGTCAACAACAACAAGCCCTTAAAGTCCATACTTTCCCTGGACAACTCAGTGGGTATGGCGGTGCTAAGCCAGGCTTCCATTTCGAACAAAATCAACAATCAGAACGTAACAGCAGCTTCTGCGGGAACAACGACGACGGTAACAACTCCAGTGGTGGATAATAATCAAAAGGTCCTCGACAAGAGCGACTCAAATCATCGAATAGCAGACGGTTCCAGTGAGATCATAAACGGCACATCGTCCCGGATTGAATCTAACAGCCACAAGAGCAACACGCCACCCAGCCAGAAGCAGGGAGCACCTGATGCTGGGACATCAGGTAAATAAGTCATAAATGCAATTCACGCCTGAATTAACCATTTTATTGAATACAATGAAGTGGACAAGAACAACGCCAACAGTGTTCAATTAACAGAGGTAAGACCCAATCAAGGCGGAACTACCCTCAATGGTCAAGTGGGCTCCTCGGCCAAAGACGCAGTTCGGAAGACGGACGTCAATGACACGCTCAAGGAAGATGGGTACTGTGATGGCAACCGGAACGACAGCTCCACACTGGGGGAGGACAAGGATGGTAAAGGTATGTAGGTCTAATCTATTAGCCCCACGTTTGTGCAGGAGGTGACTTCGCCAGTCCCAACTTGCTACTTAATTTCAATTACATAAGCTCCCCCATGGCTTTCCTATTGTACTGCGCTAAAATATAGATCTTCTGCTAGAGCATAACAACATTGTCTTTGGCTGCTCCCAGGAACGACCGTAAAAACTGTTTTTATTGCGTTATTAAGCCGTAGACAACTTGATTAGGTACCTGCCATTGGCCAGTGAGGGGGGACGGTTTGTAAGATTTTTATCCGAGAGTTTTATTCAGTCAATTAAGACCAGCATATACTGACAGAGTAGCGCTAAGGACACAACGCGACACATAATATTTAAAGGAATATTACCATACTATGGACTAGACGTGCGATAGAAACACTAATTACCTTAATCAAAACGGCTGTAGTGAAATTTATGTGATTATGTTTAGTAACAATATACAAACATATGTACAATAAGTGAATTAAAAAGACACACAGTCACACCATGTGATCAGGTATGGCTATTTATACCAAAGTCAAATATCCATATATGCAGCTCTTGTAGAATTACAATAAAATCTACAATTATGGCCATTTACTTAGCATTAACAACTAACTAAAGAGCAATTCTTGTCTTCAAAGAGTACTTTTAAAATTGCATACGACGACGGTGGGCTGAAAAGTAATCGGCCTAGGCAAGAAAACTCAATTTTTTCTCAATATTGTCTCCTTTTAGGTCGATGCACTTCGTCCACCGGATAATACGATTTGTCAAAAACAGGCCTCAGTTTCAATGATAACCTCATCACTCGACCCAAATATTTTTCTACCGAGCCATTTCTTCAAGTTTGGAAACATAATAGTCTGGAGAATGTGGTGGATGACGAACCAATTAGTAGAGCAATTCATAATATTTTACCATTGCAACTGCGCATTCGTGTGCCTATGCGTTGTCCTGATGGAAGAACGCTAAATGCGATTTTTTGGCATAAAATCAGCGTTGAATCGGTAAACCGCTCTGAATATATTTACCGGTGATTTTTCTGCCTTTTTCGAGGCACGTAATCGATGTGAATGATTCCTTGGGCATCCCAAAAAAAACAGTCGCCATCGCTTTGTTGGTCGATAGACCCACCTTGCCCTTTTTCGGCTTCGATTCACCAGGATAAGTCCACTGCTTCGACTCATTCTTGGTATCTGGTGTGTTGGGATAGATCCATGTTTCGTCTACAGTCATTCCCAAAACACCGGTCTACAGCATTTTTGCGCACGAGTTATACATAAATTATTTTTATTGCTTTTATATCTAGAAATAAGAATAAGAACAAAAAATAGTTCTGAATTTGCTTTTATGAGTAAAAAATGGGAAAATTAAAATCAACGAAAATACATAAAAAATGGACATAGAGATGATTTATTAAAAGATACCGAACATCCATTTATGACGTTTTCTTAAAATAGAAGTTTTAAATTAGACTTAAAATGTTTAAAAAAGAACAGTTTTACTTTTCCTGTCATGTTCAGTAGAAGTTTCTCTTATTAACCCCCAAATATAGTCTCCCATCATGCTTTCAGTATACTGGCCTTGGTAACGTGTCTCAAATTCCATTATATCTTGATGGAAGCGTTCCCCTTGTTCTTCCGAAAAAGCTCCCATATTATCTTTAAATTTATCCAAATGAAAATGTAACATATATCTTTAGAGAAATTCTACATCCGATGATGGAAAAATTCGTAATCATATCAGTGATCAGCTCGTCATAATTTTCAACTCTACGGTTTCCAAGGTTTTGGAAAAAAACTTTTCAAACATTTGAAAGCTTCGGACTCATGATTAAGAGCCTTTACAAATTGTTTAATAAGACCCAATTTAATATGCAATGGCGGCAATAATATAGTTTTAGGATCGACAATTGCTTCCCACTTAATATTGTATTTTCCTACTTCGTACTCAGTACGTACAGGCGAATGTTTTTGTCGGTAGTGAGCGGCATCATTTTTACTATCCCACAGGCAGAGATAACAGGAGTGTTTAGTATATCCACCTTGCATTCCAGTCAAAAAACACACCATCTTGAAGTCTCCAATAACTGCCCACTTGTATTCCATATAGTTAATTGCAGTTAATAGCATTTTAATACTGTCGTTATTATTAATCCATTGTTTTAACCGCGATGCTAGTAACTCTGATTTACTTTTAGGTAGATTTAAGTCTCTTATTAAGTGAAGAGTTGATGAGGTGTGGTTTTTTGGTTCAGATTCAAGAACAAATTCGGAATGTACTGATGAACTCCGTGATTGATGGCTGCCTTGAGAGAGTAGGTAGTTGATTTTCCAACAAAGGAGGAGCAAGTACAGGATTTTCTTCTGTATATGGTATTGGAGTGGATGTTGATGGTAGATCAGGATAAGATTTTTTCTTTGAATTTTTACCTCTGAGTGGATTCACAATGCAAAAATAACAGTCTGTGTGATAATCACTGGGTACCCTCCCAATTCTCGGCAGTGCTAACTTCATTGTTCTTTTCTCACCTCGGTACCATAGTATTAATAAAATAAAAAAAAAATACACTCACCGTCCAGATTGTATCTACAAGAGTTACATGACACATGACACAGCCCATTTCTTGTCTTTATTTTTAACAGGTAGATTGAAGTAAGCTTGATATGCCCCATATATATAAATCATACTTTTTCTCTCTCACTTTAATAAATTCGCCGCAAATATAGCAAAACGAGTCAGCGTCTCGTTTACAACTTCTCGTAGCCATTTTGTGCAGGTCGATACAGCGAAAAAGATATACTGTCGTACACAACGAGCGACGCAAGAAACACTACTACACGCCCTCTTGCCTCTCTTTCTACACCGATAGCGCGCAAAGACCAACATTCATTAGGCGCGAAAATCAAAAATGGTCAAATCGCTCTAAGATCTTAAAAAGCAAATATTTTCGATTTGTAATCACATTTTTGTTATATATGTGCTTATATGTATAATCAGAATACATATATTAAGTGAAACCCATGCGCAAAAATTTTATTTTTTTTTGTTGACCGGTGAAATTCATGCAATATTTAGTATACTCCCCTCGTTCACGTGGGATATCCATAGCCTCAGCAATCTTGCACACCTTCACTCGTCGATCGTCAATTATCATAACATGGATTATATCGACTTCGAGTGTGAGGATCTCTTGTGAATACCGTGGAAGCTCATCATCAAAAATGCTGGTGCGATCGCGTACCAGACAGCGAACTCAAAAAAGCACAGCTAGTATGTAACAGTTTTAAGAATTGGCATTACAACAACAATTACATTAAAAAACAAACAAAAAAACCGCTACCATTCATTTCTTTACTGATCACGACATTTAAACTAATATGGGATGTTCTCTATCTTGGACACACTTCACTCTGCAATTTCGTGGTAACGATGTAGTTTGGTCAGAATTTGTGCTTGAATTGACATATGTAATTTTATTGGCCATTATTGAATTGTTTCACCAAACAATTACACTAATTCACTGTGATCTCTTTCAAAGTGTCAGTCGGGGTACACAAAGTAAACAGTTTAGTAAATTGTGAATAAATTGAATTTAGTAACAGTTTACGACTGTGGTGCACTTAAGAATTTCCTCAATCTTACGCTATATCACATCTCTGTCTCCTTTCTCCTAGAGTCTTTATAGCCCAAATAGTTGTTTGATGTCATCTCAATCGATTTGCCGAACATCGAATATAATGAACCATATACATACATATTCACATTATTATGGATGTAAATATTTTGTCTTCAACATTTTTAGTGTCCAATAAAAGTCTTTCATAATAAATAAACTAAAATTACATCTTCTAAAACTCAGAGCCGTTGATACACCTGGTGAGCTCGGTGATTTAAGACACTGCTTCTGCTGTTTACAGTATACTGAATCAGAAAGTGGCGGCAAAACCAGCGCAAATATGAACTTTCGAATATTTTTCCAACTCTGCCCTTGAGGGGATTTTTTGTCCTTCTGAGTCTATCACTGTTTCTGATGTGTTGAAAAACTGAACGCGTTACAAACTCAATTAAAAAACAGTAATGAAAAATATTAGAAATTAAAAAATACCAATTTTGCGTGTTCCCGCAAAAGTATTATATTTACATTGACGTTATCCGTAAAAGCCAGAAAAATAAATAAATTACGCAAATTAATTCCCTACGTCCAAATAACCCGGTGCTTAGAGAGAGAGACATTAATAACATTCACATTTTGGTTTCCTAGCAGTTTGCATTTTCCACTCATATGCCCCCGAACGTATAGCCTGGCAGTTACGCCGCCCCGCTTAATGCCGCATCACTCTGGCGAATGTTCATATTTCAGTTTTCAGTGCAATTTGAATTGCTGGCATGGCACGCAAATTGCGACGAAACAGTTTCAATGAATTAAATTTAATGCCGCTGGTAATCCGTTCATCTTGTAGCAGCAGGCGGCGGGGGCTGCACTCGATGTCAGCCCTACTATCTGGGAAACTACATTAGGGCCTCAGTGCACGAGAGGCCCACAAAGAACTACTACGTGGAAAATGCAATCCCGGATAAAATTGTTATCTAATCCCCTTTTAATGGAATTACTTTCGCATTGTTTTTAGCATTGTACTCCTGTAGCAGCTCAAGTCAAAGTTTCTTCGTGCATTTTTCAGACCAACCGAGCAAGCTGCGACTCGAGAACGAGAAGCTTACAGCGGAAATTACTAGGCTGCGAAAATTGCTCGAGAACTCCCCCGATGGGGCTGTAGGCGGGGTGGACTTGTCTGATAGCAACAGCTACGATGCCCACTCTACGGACGGGAGTAGCAGCAGGATAGAGAGGCTTGAGGCTGAACTAAAGGTAGCCAGGACACAAATCATTGCCCTGCGGGCGGAGAGAAAAAAGTTAAAATCGGACAAGACCGACTTGTTAGCGCACGTGAAGCAACTCTGCGCCTCCTTGCAAGACAAGGAACAGGAGCTGCGTGACTTCATTAGGAACTACGAGCAGCGTATACGCGAGACTGAAACCAACAATGCGAAAATCTCATCCGAACGAGAACGCGAAAGGTGGTCGTTGCTTAAGCATGCGCGGGACGAGGCGGAAAGGTCACTGGCACTTGCGCAGCAATTAAACGCTCGGGACATTCAGCTTCAAAGGACACAGGAGCAGCTTCAAGATGCAAGGAGACAACTTTCCGGCTGCTTATCCGACCAAGAAAGCCTGCTGTCCTTTGCGCCCCTTACTCCACCGTCTGGACTCATGGCACACATGGCCGGAACTTCAACTGCTCTTCCAGGATTTAGTGGTGGCTCAGGCGATCGAGGCTCCTGCAGTGCTGATTCCGGAGTCCGTGGAAGTAGTGATCGAGAAAGTACTGCTGGTGACCTCAATCTTAGCGATGGACCATGCGAAAACGGACCATGTATAACTGTTGATCCTGACAGTATATCTCTAGTTTCTAGCCAACACATGTACCAATGTAAGAAACCCTGATTACAGAGGGTAACCAAAAGAAATTTTATCAGTTGGTAATGGCAGAGAGCACCAGAAAACATTTTACCATAACTCTCACAAACTTTTGAAGACAAATGTAAAGTTTTAAAGTTTTAAGTTTATTTTAATGCATCACCCTGTAACTACCTAACTATTCACAAGCTTTACAAATTGTTCTAAATTTAAGCATTGAATCATAAAACAAGAAAAGGACATGAGACTCGAATCGAGTTTTCAGATTTTCAGACTTTTAACTTAGGAGCTTAGGAATTATACGGCCATTGGCGTGATGGTCTTGCATTCTAGACAAATATTTCCTGTGACGCTAGTTTTCGATTTATTATTTCACGAAAGGAATATTTTTGTAAATTGCGCCAAACGATTATGGAAGTTTCAAGCCTTGTTAGAAAGTCATTGTAGGTTTTTTGGAAATTACAACACCAACGATGGTCACCTGGATGGTGTCTGTATATGAAATGTAAATTGATGATCACTATTCATTTCAGCAAGTGTAAATATCTAAACACATACTAGGCATTAGGACCATAGGATATCATAATTACCATCAAGACTGCGAATTTTAACCTTACGAGGTTCCTATCCTCCTTAATAATTTTTTGAATTATTGTAATCTTCCTATATAGGTTTTCGAAGATTTTCTTCCACAATAGCGGAAGACACTATTGTAAGTATTCAAAAATGGTGATTATAACAGTAATTAAATTAGGCTTCTTCTTAGGAAAAACGAATTTACATAAAAAAAGACTTAATGCTTAAAGGATATTTATTTCGAACGAAAATAAAATTTAAATTATGTTTAAGTATAATACTTTTAAGTAGCCACTGACTAATTTAATTAGGAAGTTACAGGATGATACATAACAAAACTGTATTCAAAATTTGTGAAGTTACTTAAAAGCTATTTTTTTGGACATTATGTCGACCTTTCTTGTCTACTGTCTACCAACATTAGTTTATAAAATTCTAGTTAAACTCCCTGTTGTATCCTCATAGCCTTCTTTTTTCAGTTGGAACGCCTAAAGAGAGAAGTCCCACATTGTCACCATTGAACTCTGGCGCATTTTCGAGGTAAATTTTATATATGAAATTTATGCAGTTCTCATCAAGAAATTTATATCAGTCGTTCAGTGGAGCAATTGGGCTCACCTGTGGACTCTGAGGGACCAACAGCTTTAACACGAAAATTTCCAACAAAAGGAGGAGCAGGCACTTTGGCACGTTCGGGCCGTGGTGGAACATGGGGAAGTATATCGCGCGTTTTTGCTCGAACGCGAAATAAGAACAAAACGACACCGGCAGATACGGAAGGTACCTGAATATAAACTTAGTCAGCTTTTCTCACTCAAAAAGCAAACTTTTTAAAAATACCCTTTAGTTACCGATTTTAGCTGGAGCCCCCTGTCTGAAGAAGGGTATGCTGAAAAGCTTCGTCTGCTTAGAGAAGCATCACAAGTCCCCATGGAGCGATGGCGGGCTTCACAAGTCTTGGCATGGCTTGAGGTGGCTCTAGGCATGCCACAATACAGCACAAGATGCTCCGAAAATGTAAAAAGTGGTAAAGTACTTCTCGAACTGAACGACACCGAATTAGAGACCGGATTAGGTCTCACACACCCCATGCACCGAAAGAAGTTAAGACTGGCGATAGAGGAGCAGCGACGGCCTGATTTGGTGAGGTACCCTACTATTGGGCAATTAGGGCACACATGGGTAGCTTCCGAGTGGCTGCCAGATATTGGGCTTCCCCAGTATGCAGAATCGTTTTTGCATTCCCTAGTAGACGCCCGCATGTTGGACACTCTTTCGAAGAAAGAACTCGAAAAATTCTTAGGAGTTACAAGGAAATTCCATCAAGCGAGTATAGTGCATGGTAAGGGATTCGAAACCCCATCGATAATTTTGCTATGGCTCCAAATTTCTCTTCTAAGGCATTCATGTACTGCGAATTGTTAAATACGACCGACAAACGCTGGCTATGCGTCGACTACAGTCTGAAAGTGTGGACGCCGATCCGATTGTGTGGACGAATCAACGCTTCATTCGCTGGGCGCGGTCTATTGATTTGGGTGAATATGCTGACAATTTAAAAGGTGTGTACATACTTGTTCTTTTACGTATTTAATATCAGTGTAATATTGCTGCAAATATCGTTGCTGTTTATTTACAAAAATCATGTTTCAATGTACAACACATTAATAAAGAAGAAGGGCAACACCAAACTATGGGATGATGCTTTATAAACAGTATATAAGTAAAAACATTTTAGATAGTTTTATTATGGAAATGAATTCACTACAATCGACTCTGTTCTTATAGTTGGATTAAGAGTAAAATTTTTTATAACTACTACAAGAAGTCGAGTCGACTTGACAGAAGAAATTCATAATAAGACCGCAAATAAATGCCCTCTATCCCCCACTACTCGTGCTCTTATCTGTAACGACACACGCGGGGAGACAATGTGATGCCAAGCGAAATGAAGTATTACAAAATATTATTTACGTTTACGACATAACCTATCGTATCGAAATTTCATAATTGAACCTATTGCTATCTACAATATTATTGCTGTGTTTTCTATATAGTAAAAAGCTTTTTTTTATTACTTTTTGAATTGACCAAATGTCCGGATTTGTCCGGACTTGTCTGCATTTTGAGATCTAAAAAATGTGAAATTAAAAATAATAAATTAAATTAAATAATAACTGTTAGTTACGACATTGAGACGGAAATTCCCCTTTGTACCCTTTTGTACCACTATTCTAAATATTTTTTAAATATTAATTAAAATGCCTTCCATTTTGGTTGAGGATCCATGGTAGTGGATCATATGGTGATTCATCCCGATGAGGAGGAGATAGAGAATTTGAAAATGCGAATAGCCACTCTGAATAATTTCATATCTCGAAAACGAGACGAAATTGACTTTGATTTTTGCAATTTTTGGTGATAAAACAGGTTAATTTTTGGGAAAGTATTGTTTTCCGTAAACAATAATTACCTAATTCACTCGTTCCGACCATAAATTGAACATTTCCATAAGGTTTTAGGGCACTTCCAAAAAAGGAGCCTTGGGAACTGAAGCCAAAAATTTAATAAAATTTATTACGGTAAAAAAATTAGGGGGGTAAAAATATACATAAATGCCCCCCCTGTAAAAAGTTTCTCGATCCGCCCTTGGTTTGTGTACATCTTTAGGCACTCGCATCAGTGTGGAGTTTTAAAATGTATACACTGAGAGAAAAACATTTCATTTTCATATAATATACAGTGGTTCATAGAACGTATGCAGAAATGATAGGGCCAAACAAAATATTGTATCAACCGTTTTCGAGTTACAGGGTGATTAATAAATTCGGGATGCAAATTATTATTTCATTTTTAGCTTTTGATCTGATCACTGCAGCGGGAATTAACTCACTCCAAACAACTACTATTTTAATCTTAGGTCTACGGCAACCTTTATCAAAGAAAAGGTATATAATATTTAGTTATTTTATTTTTGAATATTATAATGCAGGGCTATCCAACAAGAATATTTCAAATTATCAAAACATCAAGGATAATTTGTCAAGAATAGTGATATTTTTATTTGATTTTAAAGTGTAAACTCATCAATTATTCATGAAATACATATTATATTATATAATGTGCAAAATTGCCGCCTCGAGACTCCTTACAAACGGTCACTCTTTTTCAGCGACGAAGCTATGAAAAATTATCGAAGAAACTCTCCATTTACAACGAGTGACGAGCCGTGAAACAATGAAGTTAGTGCGTCAGAATTTCCCTGAGCGTACCTATCATTTTTCATTTCAGAGACACCAATTTGGTTTCTTGCGATCTTGTTTTATGGGGGCTATGTTAGGATAAAGAATAATTATCCACAAACGACAAGCACTTAATGACAATCTCCGAGCTATTATTGAAGCTATCCCTATTTATGGGAAATGAATTTTTACGTACTTTTCATATTACCCAGCTCGGTGACCTTTAATAAAGTTACTCATGAAATTTGGATAAATATGTAATTTTCCACCTTGTGAGAACAATATAAGGACAACGTATATTGTATACACTATGGATTGCAACTCGAGTGGGAAATTGAAATAATAAGCATTTATTTGGTTGATTTTCCAAAGATTATATAAATCTCAGTGTTGCTGTCAAAAATAGTAATTTGTAATGACAGTGGAAGTGGTGGTTATGTAATAAATTATCTTAGAAACCTATTTTTCCCCGTTTATTTTAAAATAAAATGTCAAAAGTCATGACAGCAAAAATTCAGTCACATTTTATAAATGCACACCATATGGGTGACGTGATATGTTGTTGAGGATGGGGCGCAAGTTAAATATAATCGACGGCATAACTTGTAATCTCGAATCATTCGCAAATCCCTAGCAACTAAAGTCAAAATTAAACGAGAATAAAATGTAATTTAATCAACCATGCGGAATAAGCATATTCACATAAAATTATCTTTCAATGCAGACAGCGGAGTCCATGGAGGTTTAGTTGTGTTGGAACCATCATTTTCCGGCGAAACGATGGCAACAGCCTTGGGTATACCCCCTTCGAAAAACATAATACGAAGGCATTTAGTAACAGAGTTTGAAGCGCTTGTCCTGCCCGCACGGTAAGTCAATTTTCCTTTAATGATTAACAAAGATCTTACGCACACAGTTTTAACTCTTCAAAATATAAATTGCATTGATCAACAAAATTAGCAAATTCATTTTATTTTTTCCTTTATAAACGGCAACATCAGGTATGTTGTGTTCTGCCAAATGGAGGAATTCCAAGTGGATAGCACGAGGAATGTTTTAAGCACTAAGCCAGTTGGAAGATAAATGCAAACACACGAACAATCTCTCTTAACGCGAACTAGAGAACATTTTATTTATAGAATTTTTTAAAAATTAAAATGATAAAAGAAGAAAACACAAAAATAACAATCCACATTTTCTGAGAACAAAAAAGCTTAAATATAGAAAATTAAAAAAAAAAGTGAAGAGAAATGATTTTAAAAATCGTGAACAATAGTTGGACTTCCTTATTAGCCTTATAAGACTAAAGTTTGAGATTTTATAGTAAAACTATTGCAGAAATAAAACTTATTTATGAGCATTTTTAAATGTAAATTAAAGCAAAATCGCATTTTTAGAAAATGTAAATCAATCAAATTATTTATATGGACACTGAAGTAAATTCAAAAACATTTAGGAAATCTTGCGGTCAACTTTACGGTGAAAATAAAAATATTTTAATCAAATGTTTAAAACAAAATCAAAGCTATATTCAGTAAACTACAGTATGGATATATTACATTTCGTTTTGCTAAAGGCTTTGCAAAAGGTTTGGAATTTCTGTTTAATCGCTTCTAACACTATTTAACTTTCACATTTATGAAGGTATATACCTCAGACACTTGTTACTACTTGGCTACACGCGCAAAAGCCATTATGCTTCAAGATCTGTTATTTTCTTTATCCATCACAAAGACAATTGAACAACTGCACTTGTTTGTCGTTGAATTTTAATATTTCTATGCATAATACTCGTAGGTATAGATAGCAACAAGTCACCGAAAGAGTGTAATCATCTTTTGCTGCATTGTTTCACTTATTCAGCGTTTACTTTCTCTATAACAACTTAACACGTGTGGTGCTGACATATTAAACCCTATACAGCAATTTTTAGCTTACGTGTATTATATTTAAAAATTACATGGATATGGAATGGTATAAGTACCATATCTTCTATGCAGTATAGTGCCACAGCAACAACGTAATAAAGCGCCCACCATTTGATTGAAAAGATTGGATGGCACAGTGCATTGTGCAGTTTAAAAAAACGTTATATGATTTGAGAGCTGATTGTTGAAGCAAAATATGACAAAAAATCTATATGATCACATAAACTGACTATTAAAATATTTAACCCAACAACGTTGCCACTTCAATGTCTCCCTTTCTTTGGTTATTATTTTTGAAGCACACACTTGTAAAAATAACAAGTAAATGTGAAACAACTTTGCGAATTTAGAAAACATTTTTTTAAATATGAGTACAATTGGAAGACTTAGCGGAGTGGTGAATCAGAATTCAAAAAAAATATATGTTATGTAATAATTGAATGTGGTCCCTAATGTGTTCTGCATTCTGCACTATAATGTAAAAGGCCTGAAACATTTAGAAGAAATTATTAAGTATCGAAGTACAAATTGTTGACGCAACTTTAACGAAAGTTTTATTCCTAAACCTCAGAATCGTAAATAAAAAAAAATTTAAACGAAAGGATGAAAATGTTGCATTAAACGATATAATCAAACCATCTCAATGGTATCGTAATTTCCTATTGTCATCCCACCCTTGTGCACTTCTGCTTAAGCTCAATCGGGTATAATGGAAAATAGGTGAAAAATGGATTTCAAGGTTTGTACCAGGTCTGAAACTAAATAAAATAGTTTTAATGCGGGCAACCTCTCAAAATATTCCTTAAACTGATTTATTCATAAAACAATAAAATGTCTAAAATAATAAGGAATATTAACATACATATTTGCAATCAGTGACTTTAAAGACACAACATACCAACATTCATGCAAAATTTTGAGTCCGCCATATTGAAGTCCCCATCTTGAATTTCTCAAATTGGGAGCAATATTCGGAATCACCGACTCCTAAGAACCTCACAAATCAACCTTCATAAAAATGTAATCCAGTTTAGCCACTTTAGTTTCACTTCAAAAAGTCCACTATCCATCGCAGCTGCGTGGAAAAAGGCTTGTTTTTGACCAGGAATTCAGTTCAAATTTGGCACAGTATCTCACACACTTTTTATTATTTTCCAACGTTGTTCAAGCCTATAGGTAAATCTATTCGTTTCGTATCGCGGAGATATCATAGGTATAGGTACTGTGTTTCTTTCCAATATTTGTGCTGTGTGTGTCAAAATTACGCTATAACTACGCACATATGACAAGTATCAGGTTGTGACATACATATGAGTAAGTAATGCGCGATTTGTAACACTGGAAAGTTACAAAAAGCTCCATATTTCGTAAAAAGTTATTAATTTATGCAATTCCCTTCATTAGGTGATCGTTTTTGACATTTAGTGATTTTCCATAATGAACAGCTTTCCATCAGGCAGATAATAACGCTATATGCGTATTAAGAAGTGGTTTGCCGTGTTTAACTCTGGCAACCCTTTGCGCTTAGGCTTACATTCCTAGATCCTTTCGTATAATATATTTCATAGTCTGAATTAAATAGTTGATCGGTAACATGGATCAAAAAACGAATTGGAAACTAGTTAAATAATAGCCCTTAAGAGAATCGTCCCACAAGCTGTGCAAATATAAATTTAAAATTGCGACCGATACACATATAGTACCTAACATACACTTGGTTCCATGATTTTCAGCTTTTAATTAAAATATTGTCTTAATTTACCAAATATATATTTGTTGTGAGTTTTATAGAAATTCCTCTGCTGCCAGAATTTGTTTCCTATTTAAAAAATTCGTCATTTCTGGCATAGTGACACATTCAACTTACTTGTGCTCGTTCGGTCACATTAGAGATCACCAAAACACTTCATTCGAAAGTAATAATATTTATCGAGAAACTGAAGTTTTAGCTTTTAGATTGTAATAGGGACTTAAATTTAATCAACAACCTAAAATTCAATTGAATAAGTAAGAGTTAAGTTCACCAAAATTGTGGTCAATTACAGAATACTGCTTACTACTAGTATTACGTATCTTCGAAGCGTGCTAAATTTAAGCACGCTGATGATTTCATTCATGCTCTTGAATTTTACTCAGAAAAGAACAGTTTTGCTAAAACCATTCCTTTTTATCTCAGAATACATTGGTGGATCACCTGATTGCATTCAAAGCTCCCGTATAATGTGAGGACAAACTTGTTCTAAAGGATCGGACTAAGTATGTATATGAGAAGTGAAATAAAGCTCATCTGCATAATTTAAAAATAATGTGATGGTAGTCAATCAAAATCTTTGATATTGTCACCGTATGAATTCACTTCAATACGTTTTTGAAATTCCTTTTAAAATTTGCAATTTCCACTATGTTAGTCGCGGTTAATCAAAACGAAGCTACTTGCATGCCAAGATCAATCGACAGAAAAACATCACATCAAAGATAACGCATTACATAAATTTGAAATGTCAACTTGAAAAGCTGATCATAAAGTTTTGTTGGAAATGAGCTGATTGCCTCCTAATTGAAAGGTACGAGTAATATGTCTGCCAAAATAAACGGATAAAAAAATTACAATCTTTTGAAGCCCGATAAAACTTCAAATTTTAAAAACGAACACAAAGCGTTGATTTTTTTTTCACAAATATATTTTACAATACCAATTTATAACATTTATACATACGAATTTATTCGGGCATATGGCCACCGCGATTGGACTTGACGAAGGGCAGTCTGCCAGTCCAATTTTGGGAATAACGAATAAAATGAATAATGTTGGCTTCTAAGTCATTAGTCGTCAGTTGTTACGAGTTTATCAGCATAAACTACTCACTTTAGGTATCCCTATACAAATTATTTGAGAATTGTCAGACCATATGACCTTGGAGGCTAATTTGCATGGCCATTTCTCGAAATCAAATTATCGCAAAATCATGATTTCAATAAGTCGATGGTTTAAATATACCAAAACATATTCATGGCCGTAGGGAAGACGGCTATCTTCATCGACTTTTCAGCTCATTATCTATCTCTCATATCTCAAAATTTCTATCTACTATTCTAACTGCGAAAGATGTTTATATTTTGGTATAAGATATCCAGACAAGCTGACCCACAACTACTCCAGTGGAGTGGTTGTCATCAAATCGTGTAGTGCGTCCTTAATGAGTTCTATTTTATTTTATTTATTTATGTATCTCCTCCAGTGTCTTTTCGAACTGATGAAAATTATGTTACATCATTTCTATCCACAGAGGAAGTGTCCAATTACAGAACTTTTATACCCTTTGAAGACATTATTTACGAAGTGATGTACTTCCACTATTGATCACGGAGCCCTATAGTTTTTTTAACCACAGCTCCGGTGAATTAAATGAAACAAAACTTTATAAGAAAATCTATTTAAGTCTAAAAAATAAAATAAAAAAAAATTAACTCTAAAGTGTTATATATACCTGTATGGCCCTTCGGAGGCCCTCAGAACTAAGCTTTATTATAAACGTTGGAGTCCACTTTCACCTCGTTTGTTAGTTTTATATTTTTTTTTTGTTATTTATTTGCACATGCACTGTAAGGAATCTATCCTTGGATACTACCTAAGCTAAACTAACCTAATAATACCTAAACTAACTAAGTTAATTCTTACCTAAAACTAACCTAATATCCCACAATATGGTACGAGCGTTATGTTGTTATGTGCGAGATAAGTGACGAAAATTACAATGCAAGTGAAAGAGCTGCTGCTAACATATTGTGGTTGGTTTGGTTCTCGTTTGGTCGTAGTTCGGTTTTCTGTGGTGATTAGGCATAAGGAGGTGATCTCCCCAAACGCAAACTACTACACTGGGAAATCGAACGTAAGCATATTGAGCACCATTCTTAATTTTTGTTATCAATAATGTAAAATGTGGCCATCTTAATAATTTGAACACCAGACTGTAAAGTGGAATCACTGAATTTTTTGCTGGAACTCCAGGGTTGCCGGAACACACTTTGGGAGACACTCTCTGGTCTAGAGATTTTAAATTGCACCCAAGTCCACAGTACTTACAAAATTAAAACATAAATAAGTCCTAAAATTATGATTACTACCCAACACATATGTATGTAGTTGGCTAACATTTCTAACCGGAATATTGTAATAAGAACACTATTAGAAATTGTGTTTATCAACAGAAATGGTTGAAGATGAAGTCAAAAGATAATTGATTTCAATTACTTGTCTTGTTGCCATTTAGTCTTATTTTTGGTGCATATTGATTTACTAAGCGACTTAAAACGCTTATTTTAAATTATTATACAAATTATTATATAGTTTCAATTTTAACTTTTAAGTATACTTTTTTTAATGAATAGGATACCTCCTTACTATAAAATTTCTGCATACCCAACATACAACCAAATGAACAATTTAGATAACGACTCTACGGTTTTTTTAAAGGACCATTACTGTGGTGCTTTATCACAGAGAATTTGTTAAAATAATAAACAATTCAATATCAATTCAGTCAGAAACATAAAACAGAAAATTATTACTTGAGCATAACATTTGGTAACCTGCCGATCAAATATTTATTTCCATAGCTTTAGGGGTTTGCTGAAGAGCTTGTTTTAAACCGGAGCATTTGTAAATACAAACTTGAAACGAAATAGGGCAAACCGAGCAAATAATCAACATTTACATTTTAAAACCAAAAGTGGTAAAAAAATTAAACACCGCAAAATTGACCGCAAATTTATCGATTACTGAAAAGCCATTCAACCTACGCTGATAATTTTAATTAAATAGTTTGTTTAATCATGTACCATTGACTGCCTATGCAAACTCGAACAAATCCCAAATATCTACGTTTTGCAGATAGATTGAAAAATTATTTTAATTTTCCTTTTTCCTTTCTCTCATTGAACTACGGAAGAATGTTCTAAATGAAAAATGTAATGCAAAAGAATTTCGCTTTTGTTGTGCTGGCAGTTTTTCCGTCATTTTCATTGTTTCCGTTTTCGCCTCTGTTTGGCCATTTTAAGTCACAAACATATTAAATCACACATCATTCGAAAACACGAAAACCTCACAATGTTTGACGTTATTTCTCGTTGATGGTCTGGAGCTTTTATATTCATTTGTGAATTTTTGCCGCTAACATTTTCATTTCCTCCTGTTTTAATTTATATTCGTTTGCCATCGATCTCGTGCATATACTTGTATGTTTATTAACAAAGCAGAACACAATGTCAGAATTACCACATTATATAATACGTTATAAATAACACGGAACCTTTCGGAAGTCAGCATTAAAATTAAATTCAGCTGAATGCAAAGGACACAACCAAAATATTTCGCAACATGAAATTGTCTGATTGAGCTCAGACATTTTGCAGTTCCAACGAGTTCGTAGGCTCGACAAAAATCTAAAAAAAAAATTGACAAGTTGTTACAGGGATTTTGGATAGCTAAAGCTTTATATACATTTTCAAAATTTATTTGTCATATAATAATTCAAACTTAAGGTCCTCAATGTAGTCATATTTAATTGAACAAATTCAATTGTTTCCTTTTCTAAAATTAAGTTATGTCTTTGGGACAATGTGAACTCTGAATCTCTTATTTGAAGGATTTCAAAAAAAGTTGCTTCTACCTTTTCTTTCGATGGGTGTTTCTGCTCTGGTAGACAAATCCCATAGTTAGAAACAAAATTTAGTTGTGTTGCGTTTAAACATGTCCAAACACTTCTTAGAAATGAATATTTAAATTCGTGTTATATCGATTCTTAGAAAGTGCGGCAGTAAATGCTTATTTAAGATATTGTGAACGCGGTCATTTGAAACGGTTACAATATCAGGAAGCTCAACACACTTTCAGTCGCCATTCGTTCAAAGCGGAATTATAGAATTTTTATTATTTCTTCATCCGTTTCCTGAATAATATTCGTTATCATTTATAAATACACGACCTGGTTTACAACCTTTTACTTAACAGTACCAACGGTGATGAAATTTTCCCAAAATTTGGATTTGGAAAGCAATTTGCTTGTTGGCATTCTCTTCGACGATTTTCAGTTAAAACGTCCTTTCGCAAATAAACTGTGCAATTCTGTCAATCATTTTAACTTCGAAATTGACCTTTGAGTGGTTACTTCTAGCTATCCTCAGTAGCCTTCGGCTCCCACAAAGTTCTTCAACAAGTTTAGACCGTGAGGCGATTCTGCTATTAGCCTTAGGGGACTTGAATTTGTTCGTAACTTTTAACTACATATTGTGTTCCATTTGCTGGAACAACATCAAATCAAGGCCTGCGGCCCGGCCCGGCCGAACCTTTAACTTGGGCAAATACGTTCTCGAAGAGTTTTACTAAATGTAGAATGAAGTGTGTCTATGAGCATTTTGAGGTTTTGAGGAAAGTTATAAAGGACTAAGTGGATAAAACAAAGTCATTAATGGGGACAACTCCGGTCTTCACTGTCGCGATGACATCGTTTTCACGATATTTTCGCCATCAATGGATTTAAATTTTCATTGTCAGATAGATATCTTTTACATAAGTCAAAAGAATTTGAAAGATATAGAAATTTGTGAATGTGAAACGGTAAAAAAATTTTGTACTTGCGGTATTTCTCGCATGTTTGAATAGAACGATATCACGAATTAATTAAGTTTTACAATTCATCTATTATATTTATTCGGAGACTGTTAGTCATTAGTTCATTTTGTACCATATTATCTAAAAAATCTTATTTTAACATTAAAAGTTCAGATAGACCGTAGACCGCAAAAAGAATGCTTTCTTCTCGACTGTTGCAACAGTTGAGTTTTTGTTGTAGTTCTATCAGTAAGGGTATAACGGGCATAATGCCTAGTTTTACTGAGATGTATTTTTTATTATCATATTTTATTTAAAATGTTTGGATTTGCCACATTTATACGACTTGGGTTGAAGGCCAGTCAACTTTCCGTTTTTACCATTGATTCCTCTAGGTATAAACTAATAAAGATTTATTCTCATTTATAAACAACCTGAGAACAATGACTACCTTAAGAGTCACATATTCCTTTTATGATTTTATCTTACGAAACAGTGAACATTTCTTCCTTCTGTGTACATTTTATTCAAACTTCAACTGCCTCGGCAAAATATATTTAATTTTACATTTTAAAAAAATGGCTCAATTGCAAAACTTTTTCAGTAATGTGCGGCCTGCACCGAAACGGGGCTATAGCATGCCATAAGGCTACACCCAAAATATGCAACAAGATATGTATATTCCTCAATCGAAAGTAGTTTAGTCAAATAATTGTAAGTACGTTGAGTGTACTGTACTCGTTTATTTCGGTAGAATCATTATGACAGTAAATACTTCCTTTCTTCTTTTCTACCTGACTTTGTATAGAACTTCCGACTATGTTAAACCGTCTATGAATTGGCGCAACATCTAGAAATTCGTTTCATATCTGTGCTTTGAAATCTCAAAGGGGCATTTTAGGTAGGCAGCATTAGCAACATTAATAGGTTCATCCCAATCAGCCATGCACCAATGCTAATCCTTTAGTTCAGCTCATTTCACCACACATGATTACATGAAGCCGCAAACTTTCCATACATTCGCCACCTTGTTTCATTATCATCAACATAATACACTTCGCCCAGCTACATGGATATGCTTGCGAAAACCACCCGGAACACACTCATTTAGCCATTTCATAAGTGTTTCGTCTTTGTGATATGTGTGTTAATCGGAACATGCATTGAATGGAGCCATAACTAATTACTGGTTTTAAATATTTCCTTTCTTTCATTTCGTTCTTTAATGTGAAGTTCTTTAATGTGAAGCACAGCCTAAAGCGCTTGGGGGTGCACGAGTCTCGAGGTGTCCTTCTAAGAGTGCCGGCTTCCGATGCGGCTGTTGGGAGACTCGTGGACCCTCCGGGCACCATTAGACAACAAAACTTTAACATTTTCCTAATAAGCAATAAATGTTTTTATTTCAAATTCGTTTATTTCTTCTCGTTTTTGATTTCACTTCTCTGTTGTTACGTTTTCAACTCTTGCTCTGTATGTGCCCGATGGTATGACTGGATGAATATTAGAGCAACTTTGGGTCAGGGTATCCGATCAGGTTGTGGCATTGTTCCGATAACAGGCCCAGGAGGACTTCAGCAGCACTATGCCACAGCTGATCGCCGCTCAAGTGGTAGTCTAAGGGTAAGTATGAAATTTGTTGCTAAAATTTATTTAAAAGTTTTCCTTAGCCACTCTATCTCTGGCCTGCATAACCGGAGCTTTAATTGTTTTAGTGAAAGCACTTTAATTTTTAGCTGTTTTTAGTATTCCGTCTAACGCATCTCAATATGCTGAAGCATGTGAATATATTTCGTTGCTTAAATACTCTAAATGTCATACAAAACATACAAACATTAACAAGTTAAACACACTTTCTGTTAGTTAAGCCAGCCCAAATGCGCAAAATATCTCTGCTACGAACTTCTCAATAGATATGTTCAACTTGTGATCTATTCAATATCAAAAATAATTCCAATAATTTAAAAAAGCGACTACCTAATCATTCAAATACAATTTTTATGTGCTCCTTAGCAAATACAAACTTTCTACTACGGACAAGAATTAGCAGTGTATTCCAAGGTAAATCAGTGGCGATGATAGATAAAATTTTTAATTCTAAGATAAATAGATAAACAAAAAGAAATGTACTAAGCAAAAATGAAAGATAAATTGTTTAAAACGAAAGGATTCAAAAGAAACAGACTTGAGTGAAAATTGACGCCTGCGTTTGTATTATTCGAAAAATAGCTAGTTCAAATATTTTGTGTGACATCAGCTTATCTGTGGAAAAAGAATACCATTATGTATAAAGCCTACTCGTCCCATCTGTTCTATCGATTATGACCTACTAGAATAATGTAACTGGAGTTGTGCGTATTTATGTAATAGAAAATCCTTAAAGTATAAGAATTGTTTGAAGACGAACCAAAAATGACATCTGACGAGAAACAAATAAATCATAACTTTGAAAAAACACTGACTGGTCTTTGGTGATCATTAATTATATTTATAGTATTTTTTAGTGTTACGTTTAAGTAGAATAAATTGTTTCAGGTCGCACTATTTAATGTTACAGATTTCTTTGCAGCCTGCTTTTGAGCTACGGGAACACAACACAAAACATATTTGCCATGTCAACTGTAATAACTTCCCTAATGGAAACATTTATGGTACATAGATATTTATCAAGTTTCAGAAATGAATTCATCTTGTCTAGTTTACAAACACTTTTGAATTGAATTTGTGTGACGAAGAGACTAACTACAAAACTAGCTACGAATATCCAACTCAACTTGGTCAGGTTTATTTCCTGTATAGCATAATCGTATTTTGGTAATACAGTCGTCTAGGAGCTGTGAATTATAACATTTCACATTATCAGACAAACTTTATATGACCCAGAAGCAACTTTCAGTAATATATCACAACCTGTACCTTAAAAAGACTTCGAGATGATAATTTGGAGTTTATGAGGAAAACACCGAAACTACCACATATCATTCTTTATTTGTCTAGTTGGTAACAGCGCAACGACCTAGTAAAACAACCACATGTGCTCGGTTTTACATTAAAAATCATATTATTGTTACATTTATGTGATAGGAATGTCCATTTGTTATGTCAATGATCAACGAGTCTTTTCTGAATAGACTACGAAAGAATAGCATCATAGCATTTCTTAGGGTTTGTACATTTAAAAAGCGCAACTATAAGATATTAAAAACTAGCTATTTCCCGCGACTTCTTTCACGTAGAAATACTAATTTTCTTAAACAAATTATGTCTCTTAGGGGGTAGTCTCATTTTCGATCTTCAAAAAACTTATTTTTTTTTGCATTTTCTCAAAATTAAATAAGTTGAGAATATACTGTAAAAATTTTAGACCGATACACTACGTCATTTTAAAGTTACAACATATAATAGGGGAGAGCGCACCCTGCATCTGCATATATGAAAATTTTTTCTCTGAACTTTAAACGCGTTTTTCTCGAAACTACTTTTTTTTCGTCGGCACGGATGATCAAAGAAAAACTATTGGACCGATTGGGCTGAAATTTTCACATATTATTATAAACATGAATAGTTCTGGCGGGTAGTAGAATTATATGTTTTTATCGATTTCTTTCTGTTTTATAGCAATTTTAAACCGAAAAAAACCGTCGATTTTGTAAAATTTAAATCTGCTACGGGCCAGAATGACAACCCTACTGAATAATAATCTTTTTGGAATTTTGATTTCCGATGATTGGGAAAGGAGCAATCAGGGGGGCGAGCTACCTACTTTTTTTTGAAGAGACCTACTTCGCCTCAACAAAATGACCTTAAAACATTTCTTTTTTTATTTAAAAGAAATGTTTTTGTATTGTTCAATAGTTTAATAATAACATATAATTATCACAAGAAGATTGCATTTCATTTTCCACACAAAAACAAATCTTGAAAAACCTTCAAAATTTAAGCTCGGATATGAGACTACCGCCTTGTGACTAGTTTTTGAAGCGTGACTAGCTGAAGCGTTTCCTCGACCATAAAACATGAAAATATCGAAGGAAAAATTATAATTTTATCGGACGAATGCTAATCGTAAAGAATTCTTATGAACTTGGGAAGTACTGCTTAGTGAGGAAAAAATTAAAAAAGACAATAAAGAATATTAGAAGGATATTTTTTCGTGGTCATTTTAAATTAAAAGTCTTCTGTAGACTGACACTTTCCAGGATTCCGTAACTGAGAAGGAAAAAAAAAGCGGAATATTTATAAGGGATCAAGGTCTCAAAACTGAAGTTTAACATATTAATAAAACCTTCCAACAGTCAAAACGGAAAAACTTGTTGTCTCTGAATTTTTGGAGGCAAAAGTTTGATGCCTCAGAAAATTAATATTTTAGATTCCTCGTAAAGGGTAGGTATCATTTGAAAAGGGCTTAAAAATATATTTTTCTGTGATCAGCGCACGTATAATTAAGTACGTAGCTACAGTTACGGCGAAACTGCCATCTAGTGTGAGCAGAAATATTTCAGGAACTTAACAACTAGTTATAAAATAGCGGATTCGCTCTACAGAAATTTCCCAATGGGAAATCGAGGCAGCGATTCTCAACGAAGGTATTCAGAAGTATATCCTAAGATCACATTCGATGCATTCCTTATTACTAAATAAGAAGCTAGGAGGAAGGAATACACTTGCGAACGACGTGCACTCTGTGAAGAAATGACTCATGCTTTTTCCCCTAAAACCGGTTTTTCTTATCTCCCCAATGCCTTTGTTTCAGAATGTTGCGACCTGCGTCCTGAAAAGGGCCATGACGCGGAAATTCTCATTCCAGTTGTGAATGCAGTATAGTGCGAGGTTAGTTGTGAATTTTTAGTGACAATTAGTGCGAGTTTATTATGGGCCTGGATTCTGTTTGTCATCTCAGTTTCCGTCACTCCGTCAAGCTTATGACTGAATAACAAATAAATTTTCATGTAAGAAATACAACAGGCAATTCAGTTATAAACTGACATGTAACAGAAACTGAAATGACAAACAGAAACCAGGCCCTATATTCTGAAGCACTGAAAAAGGATCACTGAAAAAGGAGTTTAAGGGAAACGATTCCGAAGAGCTTCCTTGCCTTGCCTCCTAAATGAATTCTGGGTAATCTAGTGGGAAGGAATATAAAAAGCTTTTGTTTTGCTTTGTTCCGTAGACATGCCTGTATTAAAAAGATATAAGAGAGGATACGGCGCGTCAGGCATTCCTGCCTTCCAGAGAAGGCTTCAACATGCATAATTGTATGCTTCCATTTCCCATTGGGTTGAAGCTGGTTTCCTTTGAATAACTTCCATTAAGTGCTATTTGCAAATAAATAAGTGACAAAACCAATAAACACCAACAAATTCTGCGGGAGTATACGGTATGCAGTAGGCTTCCAAAATTTTCTTTCCACAAGTAAAAAGCATGAGGAACTTAATCACAGCGAATTTGTTATATTTTTATTCCGTTTTTTTAGTACTACATGTAAGTGTGTGATCTAGTAACCTAACCAATAAAAATTTAACACCCCAGTTATTTTCACATGCCAGCATATACTCGATCACGAGTGGGGGGTCTGGTAAGTTTGTACCCCTTGGTCCTGCCCTTAAAGTCCGGAACTATCGTGTCCAAATCTATAAAATTAATTTCTGTACTGTAGCCGTAAGAATTGTGTCAGGTAGTTGTGTATATCGCCATGCGTTCAGTTCACCCAGTTGCCGATGTTTGGAATAATTTCTTGGGTCCATCTCCCTTTTATTTCAGTGCTCCATCGATTCTGCCATGTAACACATTGAATTCAGTCTTTGTTCTTGCTTTATGTAGTTGTTGTCTTTGTTGACCCAGTCCACATCTATTATACACACGTGCCATCTCATCTGCAAAAATGTCAATCGGTAGAATTCCGGCTATGACAAATGCTGCTGCGTCAGATATTGTCCTGAAGCCACTGATGATTCTTATAGCTATAAATTTGTAAACGGTTGTTTGCTCCCTTCTTGATTCCTTCATTGTTACAGCAGCGTTTACTTGAGGATTGCCTTGCACGAGTTATTGAAGATCTACAAATCATATATGAAGAGTCAGTAACTAATTCCCTTTTAGTTCATCCGTCTAAATAGAGCTGTCTTCCTGTATACAGAGACGATTTAAGTAAAATTGATTCACCCTCTGTTGTCTTTAATGGCACTGTAATTAATTATGTGGAATTAAGAATCTAGGTATAACAGTATGAACTCTAACCTGAACTGCTGTTATACGCTCGATGATGGGTACAATCTCTGGATCATTTCGGTAACTGTGGATGACATCAGTCGATGTACCGACTGAACTACGTATAAAGCTAGCCAAGACAACAATAGCCATACAAAACATAACCTGTAAAAAATACCAAGTCTCGTAACTCAGTTCTTCTATCGTAAAAAGTTGTGAGATCCATGTAATACCAAGAGACCTGGCAATCGCACTAAACACAATTTATCTTTTTTTTATTAAAAACACAATGTATCTCACAAGTAATATTATATTTAATTAGATTGTTTAGTGCGATTGCCAAGTCAATCTATTTATTTAAAACAAAAGATTTTTAATATTGATATGGTCACTATAAGATGTTGTTAGGTTAGCCAATTACGTAATAACTTAAGACAGAAGGACCCTTAAGTAGGGACTGAATAACTTGGCCGACTTGGTATTACATGGATCTCACAACTTTTTACGATAGAAGAACTGAGTTGCGAAACTTGGTATTTTTTATAGTTTTATATGCAGTTTGTGTATCTAGAAAACTGGACCGAAATTGCAAAATATTTTAGTTTTTCCTTGATTTATACACTAAACACTAATTGTATTCTAAATTTGAAGCTTCTATGTCTGCTAGAAGTGCCTTAGAGTTTTGATGATCGGTCAGTCAGTGAGTGACAATATTAAGAAACTTTGATTAGTTATAATTCTTAAACTACTGGTTCAAATTGAATGAAATTTGAAATATACCATGTTTATACAATGCCTGCTTGGTTACTGAAAATTCAGGGCACTAGATTTATCTACAACGAAGTTATAGGGGGGCGAAAATGGCCTGAACTACTTCGAGAAAAGGATGGTACTCCGGTGCTCGACTTGGCGGATTACCACACTTTCCCTACTGCAGCATTGCTTATTCCAAACTGGATTCAGTTTGTGCTAGAAAACTAAAAGTAGCGTTTATCGATATTGTGGGATATATGTATAGATTTTCTATGTAGGAGCAGCCTTGTCTCTGGTTACGTTGAATGAGTAGATGTACTGCAGTTTAACATGCATGTGTCATTTTCTTATAAATAAATGATGATTATTATTAATCCATTGCCAGTAAAATTCATTTCCGCTTAATTCCTTAACCAAATCACTACACTAAAGTTGGTGGTGTTGTTAATGCTCAACATTGAAAGTTCCAACCGGTTTTGGTAAAGCGACATATCCTATTATTTTAGTATAACTTTACAAAATAATAACTCTATATATATATGTTATATAATTTAATCGAAACAGTTTACCTGAAAGAGAAAATTGTCTCTCGAAGTACATTTCATATTTATTTAATGAGTGTTTACTCAACTTTACCATCTCATATTTTCACCTACCTCCATTTAGGGCATATTATACGCAGAACAGTTTTAAAATTGTATGATTGTGATCCACATGAGTGCTGAGGTTTACTTAATCAACACATTCTTTTTTAATTAATTATACCTATCCGTTCACAACCAAGAGCAGCTACTCATTTGGTGTGCCATAAGAGCCAGCTGTGAGAGTATAAACTTTTTATAGTAAATTATGGCATTCTTAACATTCGCACAGGGTTTCAAATGAATCATTGAATACATATTGCCGTAAAATTATGTATAATATATTCATAATTTTAAATGAACCCTAAAGTTTTGAAAGGTGTGCTTCTCAGATGTAAATTGGAAATTGCCAGCCTAGGTAGCTTCTAATCTAAGAGGTTTAACTTTTATGGGCTACAGCTGAATACTTTTCTTTTATGCAGGCTGATGTAAATGGATTATCCGTAGATCCATTACCTTACACTGATCCTTTTCCCACCTCGCTCTTTGTTGGGTTTTCTAAAAGGAATGCTTAAATTTCACTGAAATAGTACCGGATGTTGTAATTTAAATGATGATGTATGGTATTCTAATGTATTTTTGGTTTACATTTCATAATACCTTCCCTGATGGCAAATTGTACACGGGATAAGTGAATGCGGAAAGTAGCATTAGTAAGAAGCAGGTTTTGCGGAAAATAGGACAAACTCAGGAGGAAACTTCTTTTTTGAAACCTGAACATTCAGTCGAGCTTTGAAGGAGCAGTACTTTACATAAAGCAGTGTAAACCAATAATGTTTTATGGGATTTCAATATGTGAATAAAGTTTACCAAAACAGCAAACGTAAATGCCTCTATATTTCCGAGAGGATATTTGAATTTAATAAATGTTGATATGGTGATTGGCCATTTTTGAGGATTGCAGAGTAGATAACTAATTTTTTCATTTGCTTTTCACAAACTTCCCATTGTGTTTTATTGAATTCTAGGAATACTTGAACCTTTTTTTAATTTAATAAGAAAAATTGCGGTTTTATGGGGATATTCCAGCCTAGGGTGGCAACACTAAGTAATTTTTTTCTGAAACATTACAAAAGTAGTGTGTGCTGTACACAGTCAATATTTTACTTATCTGTATATTCGCTTTTTAGCTGAGCACACATTTCTTCCCAATGGGAAAAAATTTAAATTCTGCTGATTTTCCGAAATTACATGAATTCGCAAAAATTAAAATTGTCGGTAGTGGGGCCACTTTCTCCATTCTTAATTTTCCGCCAGTACATCGACTCTTCCTTCCATCAACGAATAGTTGTTTTTTACAAAATGTTTACTGACTCAATCTTATCAGAGTGCTTTCAATTAAAATAAGTGCCTTCGACGTCAATGCACTTATTAATCCGCATTTCAAATGACTCTACATAACTGAGAAGTGAATATACCGGACCAACTCTACCGATCCCGCGACCATTGAAATCACGATCAAGTATTATACTTACCGTGTTACCACCGAATACCTGCCGGACAACCGTCATGTTGAAACCACATATTCTTTCGCACTTCTAAGCTTACATCTTCAAGTAATGTTGGCCAAAATGTCTATCTTATATATGACCATTCAAGTTGCCTTCACTAATGTGGGGGTTAGTTTATTGCCAATTATTCCACACCACACGCTGGCGGTCTAAGGACACGAGTGGACTCACGTTAAGGTGACCTTCTCCTAACTGAATTAAAAAAAAGCAAAAGTTTGGGATCCTTTCACAAGAAAACAAAACAACATATGACCTTGAATCTCTTTTTATTTGGAAGTCTTTAATAAAAACTAGAAATATTTTTTTATTCTTTCATTTTTCGATCACCCGTCGCCGCCAGAGGGCGCCAAAACAAATCGGCCTTTTTCCGTAATTCCGTGATTGCGGCTCCTCATATCATTTAAAACAAAAAATAAAAAAACAACTTCATTTAGACATAAAAATCTATAGATCTAACTAGGATCTAACCAATCGGTCGATTAGAAAAAAAATGGCAGCCATTTGAAGTCGAAAATCGAGAATTTTGCGAAAATTTTTTTACATAAAGTGCTGTAAAAAAAAACTACTTGGTTTTTGTCTAATATCCTAGTTAGATTTGTGCACAATTGAATTCTGAACAAAATGAACCAAGGTTTCTGGAAATCGATGGAGCGGTTCAAGAGATATTGTGAAATTACGATTGAACAAATGAAGTCGAGAAAAATGCGTTTGATTTTACATCGACTTCACCGGCTGAAAGTGCCGTGTGCCGGTTTCCACGGAATTTGTTTGTAAAAGTTTTTTGAGTTTTTGGCATTTTCTCGAAAGTTCTAGAAAAAGACTATCGATACGATACGAATTGAATTTCTTCCGGCGTCCCAAACAGCGTGCTCGGGCGACAGCTGCGTGACCGCTTTTTCTCTCAAAATATATAGCACTATAACTCGAAAACCATATTTTTTTTTTCGTAAAATTATAGGACGTGATTCCAGACATATTAAGGAACATTTTTCCTAAAAAAAAAAATCTATGTTTTTTTTTCCCCAGTTAGGAGAAGGTCATCTTATCAAGCACCCTAAAGGGAATAGAAAACTAAAAAACCTACGTCCACGTCGTCGTTTTTCATGTGTTACGCTCAAAGTAGTTAACTCACCAGCGATTTACATTTCTACAGGAAACTATTTTCCATAGTTATTCTCACTTGTAAAATGAATAAACTTATTTGACGACGAATTTCGAATTACAATGAAAACGTGGTGTTTTTTATTGCAAACGTATTGCAGAATCGTATACATAGGTTCTCAGTAAGAGAAATCGATGAATTTAATTTCGTCGATTACAGCGCCATCTGTCATGAATCGAAAACCTGTTTCGGACAAATCCTACGTATTTTTAGCCGTATAATCCGAATATGTAATAAAAAATTTGTGTTCCCATTTAAAATTTCCAAGTTAGAGGGACACATATTTTAGCACTAATATATTTCCCCCGCGGAATGATTAAATTTTGATTATGGAAATTTTTTTCGTAGAGTGCTTATTATTCGAGATATGTGAAAGTTTCAGGTAAAAAAAATCACCCGATATAAAGGCAGGGCTGAGTTGCTGTACTTACTAATTTCAGGGAATATTTTTTAGTAGCCAACTTTATAGGGTGGAGTGGTTTATTGGAGATAAGCCACTAATTTTGATGTGTTTTTGGAAGGATAAGTTTTGAGGTAAGAAGGGACAAAAGAATAATCGTTTTGAATTTTAACTTCTTAATGTTGGTACATTACTAAGTGTTCTCCAATAACAACACAGAAAAATTGTCTCACATGAGATAGCGAAATAAGCAGTCATTGCTCTTACTTACGTACATTATAAATATTTTATGAAAATGTGCAGACAAGCTCCATGCACGTTTTTATTAATTAGCAATAGTTTTCTTTAATGTAAATTATAATTTCATTTGTGAGATTTTTTTGGAAAATTTCTAGAAAAAGTGCTTTCATAACACAAAAAATACATTATATTGATAAATTCGTGATACAATTCTTCGAACCTTCAAGGTCAAAATATTGCAATTGATAAGAAGAGAACATATTAGAGGGATGCTCTTGTTGTTACGTAATTGTTGTACGTAAGTAAACCTAATCTAAACTTATATAAAACTCAGTGGAGGATACCAAAACTGTTCATTTGGAAAATATCCAAGAAATTTCCGACCGTGCACACAAAACGCTAAATTTATCTTATCAACGGGGATTCACACAAACAACATATTCGGAATAAAATCAAATACAGTCACAAATCTGGAAATCTGCCATTAAATAGATAATTTCTTCTATTCAACAGATGAAGATGTCGGCTTATGGCAAGGGTAAGTAGATGATTTTACCTCATTTATTAGGGCTCATGATTAGCCGGTTTTGGTTCATTGGGGGAACTTGAAAGGATTTGGGGAAAACTCCAATTTATATTGGGCTGAAATGTGTCCTGGTACTTGTGTAAGTTCATTCGAATGATACATAATTGTTAGGCTGAGGGTGGGAGCAATTTTAACTAGGATGTAGTTGAAAATCAATATTTTTAACCACTTCCATTTTAGAGTTCTATCGTAATGTTCTCTTTAATCCAAAATCTTTAATATGTATTATATTATGTCACATAATACAAATATTCCTCTCACTTCTCGAACAACAGTGAACACTGGCCAACACAAGTTAATAACGACAATATATTAAATAACACTTACCTTTCCTTTGATTTGCCTGTACATTTTGTGCCTTTTTAAAGTAATAAGATGGGTATTTTAATAAAAGTGAAAACCAGTCTAGGGTGTCTCAAATTTTTTTCTGGTCCAAGTAGAGCTCATAATGTCCGTATTTACTGGTGGCTCATAAGAATAACATGGTAAAAAATACTTTACTAGACAGTTTCGTCTATATCTCGGGACCAAGTCCATTGAAAGGAACACAAAATTGTTCATAAAAGGTCACCTGAAAATTTCAAAATATGTTGAAAACAAAGATTTTGATTTTCGTACCCATAACAATAACTTCCCTAAAAACTGCGAAATTAATTATTTAAACAAATTAGTACAAAAGTGGTTACTTCGAAAAAATAATGCCGCCATTCATTTCTACGGAATAAATCATGAAAGAAAGCCCTGTGATATTTTTTTATCAGATTTTATTTTGTTCGTATAAAAACGTTATAAACAATCGTATATAGTGTCAGTTTATGTCATAGTACCTAGCTCGAATGTTTATAACATAAAATAATGATAGCATTAGATGATTGTCATTAGGATAGCTACTGGGGTGAATCAACCAGCATAGCAAACATGGTACTAATTTGTGGGTACTTTGACATTTTATTATCTTTTATTATTATTAAGAAATTTTCACAATTTGAATGACGGTAACTAAAGAATTATTAAATATTGGCGTTTTATTTATAATCAATTTTATTAATCACAAAAAGACAAAAGAAATGACACCTAAAACGTCCTGATCGCACTTCGGAAGCCGGAGCTAAACTAAATTAATATGTTGGTACTTCTGCTGTGCACATTTTCGTAATTTAATTTACCGCTATTATTGCATTAGCCTATGACGTCGTCGTAAAGTTAACCAATGTCTAAAGCAATCTTTGTTTTATGATTTTTTGAATGTGACGTCTTTAGTTTCCCTACCATTGATATTTTTCATGTTATTAGGTTTATATGGCAAAAAGCTTGTCCATTTTTTATTGCCACGTGTTATTTTCAAATAGTGAAGGTAGCTAAAATTGCATAGTACGTATATAATATAATATGTATGTCGTTACTATGTACAACGAAGGTTGGTGAAGAATTTGCTTGCTTTAGAGAACAAGACAGATTTGATAAACTTTTTAAGGTAGTTCAGGTAGTCAAGTAAATTGTGCTTTTCTTAAATCTGGTTAACCATTTACAACAACTTCTATGCCAGATTGTCGTAATATTTGAAACTTAAAATCTTTTACCAATCACAAGAATTCCAAAAGCTTAGGAGGCAGTATAATTAAATTTATGAAACAGATATAGCTAAAGAGTTACCTATGTTTGAGTCCTTTACACTTTATCTTAGTTTTGCATTATAGAAATAATCATATGCCAATTTTGGCAGCCATAATTTCTCATTTTTCTCTTGTTTTTCAAATTGTCGATCTTTTTGCATGTGTTTGAAAATTGTTTGTAAATTAAGACATTTAGCCTACCCTGAAATTTCTATACCATATTTGAAAATTTATATAGGAATTCATTTCGAAGCTCTGAGAATAAACTTGTGATTTTGTATTATAGTTATGTATTGTATTGTACATGTATTGTTGAATATAACAACAGTTATGTTAGAATCTAAAACACAGCAACAAATTAAATCAAATCAGGTATAGCTTATTTAAAAACAAAGCCAGAAGTCCTTCGACGTATACAGCAGCTGTAAATTCAAATTAGTTCTTTCAAATAAGTTTCACGGCTGAATGGTAACAGCAATTAAATTTTATCATCTGCATCGAAAATTGTGTATGATGTAAATGAAATCAGTTGACTTATGGTTCCACAATTTTTACCTATATATTATACCAAAATCAGTTGCTGTTCGTTAGTCTAGCTAAAACAAAAAAAAATTGACCGATTTGAATAATTTTGTTTTCGTTTTGTTCGCTTTAATACAGGGGTAGTTTAAAAAAAAGAAAATTCGGGAAACCCCAAAAGAAAAAGTGGGAAAATCGAATAAATCGAAATATGCGTTATACTCGTATAACAAGCGAATTTTCCTTCAAGGAATCTTTATGATAAAGGCCAATTGGAGGTTTACGAGGTCGTTGATCTCGAGCCTGCATTTAAAATTTTGGAATTCAAGAAGTCGGATACCATATGGCGACCGAAAAATTTACACTTCAAGGGACAGCCCTGAAAATACGAACTAGGGAGTTTTTGGGGTCACTGATTTCGAATCTGCCATCAAAATTTTGGAAGTCGATGAAGATAATTATATAATATAATAAAATAATGAAGATGGCAGGTTAATATCGCGACTTCAAGGGATTTCCCTGAAAATCCCCACTAGGGAATTTTCGGGATACCTTATTTCGAATGTGCTATCAAAATTCCCATATATAAGACCACCCCCACATCGCTGGAAGATATAGGAGAGGGAGTGCAATAGGGAGATGGTGTAAAATGTAGAAAACTAAATTTAATAATACTCTTGGAAAATATCTAAAAACATGTGAAAAACGAAAATAGAAAAACATTAGAAGGAAACGAAAAAATAAATATTTACCCGTGGAAATGAAGAGGCATTGATTTTGTCGAGAATGAGGAGCAAAATTTAATTATCGCGGTAATTATTGTAGGTGGGCTCAAGGGAAGCCCCCTCAAGAGTAGTCTAATTACGTAAATATATGAACATTTACTTACTAAATAATATTTTTTTAGTAAAATGGAATAAGGTGTAAAAGAGGTACGAGTTTTACTAATTATTTTTTTGCGAAAAGATGGGTGCGGGTTAGGTTGTCAAAATAATTTTAGAAAATAGAAAACACGCGGGGCAATGTGTTTGCCAAATTTGGGATGAAAATATTAATATGGTAAATGGAGAAACTGTGGTTGTTGACATTGGAAATTTTTGAGGGCGGCGGGGAGACAACCCCCACCCCGCTGGGTCATATATCAATTAAGGAATACAAATTTAATAGTATCCCGGGAAACGCCGTGTCCGGGCAAACTTCCTTTTAATATTTGAGAATCAGATGCGTTTCGTTCGATTAGAACATCATCGAGGCTGTTTGGCTACTGAACCAACGTTTCCTTCACATAATTTTATAGTTCCTAATTTTTAATGATGTGCTGTGTGTACTTTGGACGCTGGCAAATAGGCACATTTTCAAAAAGTCATGCTTTTATCAAAACTTAACGAAAGTTGTTTGAAGATGGACCTTTATTAGATATTCACAGGCGAATAATATTTCGGAAACTACTGAATTGATAGGGTTAAAATGTTGGTTACTAACATAGAACAATAGGATCTTGTCCTTATCGCCGATGTTTTTTAATAATTTAATGAGTTTTTCCTATGAGTAAGTTTAAATCCGAAAGCAAATCTGATTTCAAATGCTCTGAGACTTTGAACTTTAATAAGCACAAGAACTTTAATTAATACATAAATAGCTAAAATGTAAATCCGATTAATTGTTTAGAGGAATTTTGATCATCGCAAACGTTTATCAAATTCAATGTTTAAATAAATAATAAGGTCAGAAATTGGAGCCAAAAAATACATACATATACGTAATGTACAAAACCGTAGTGTAAGCCCATCATACAATTCTAAAGCCTCAGTGCGGAGAATCTTGCGAAAAAGGTATAGTTTTTGACAACAAAAATGCTGATTATCGAGGTTTCTGAGGTATGTAGCACTCTTAATTCATTTTTCTTCGCCGTAAACATTTGCATAGAAAATTCAATAACAGTTACTAAATAAATCAGAAAATCGTTATGGAAACGGCAACCGTACCATATCACCTTCACCTTGCAGCATCTGGTTGTGCTTCTCGTCGCTTGACTAGCTCACTCAAGGTATGCATCAGCATAATATGTATGTAAGTCAAAAGTAACAGACCGCACACGGCATGTCAGGAAACGAAAAGGTAATAAGCACAAAACCACCAACTCGGAAGTACTTAACCCACAATACAACTGAAGATGCAAAGTAATTAAAAATGTTAAAATGAAACTGAATCATCATGAATATCGCGACAGTCACAGGGATCAATTTTTGCATTAATAAGTTAGTCATTGACTCACTGTAGCTCTTACCAGTAGGAAATTTAATTAGCGAAGTAAGTGCCTGGGGCCAGAACAGAACTAAAGTTAAGCCAAGCAGCAGAAGTGTAAAGCGCATTTACCAAATTCTGAACGAGTTTTATTCTATTGCATATGCAAATAAGTAAGGAGCCTTCGAAATTGTTTTAAAATGAGCACCCTGCAGGAAGGCCAATGAGAAGGTTCTCGGGAACACAAGCTGGCCAGGACTAATCAGCGAAATCCATTATGCATGCCAGAGAGGAGACCGCTAGGGTTTACTTTTTGGTGTTTGTTTAGCGCCAAACCAAACACAGCAATAAAAGCGAATTACCTAAATTTATATATTTTCCGTTTTCTTCCCCATCCGTACCGTTTAGATCTCGGCGTGGAAGGGATCTCAGGTAATCTTTTTAGATGAAAAGCTTGAAAAGTGAATTTTAACTCCTTTTTATGTTTTTGGTAAAGGGATCCTTGTCCAAGGCATTCCGGTTCAACACGAAGACCCGGGGAGAAAAATCACTCGGTAATTCAACTTCTCCAACCCCGTCGTACAGCAGCAGCGAAGGTGGGATTTATGCCACAATTGGGCAACCGTTCCTTCCGGCACCCACGACAGCGCCTCCGCCACCACCCAGCCATAGAGTGAGCGCCCCACCAGTAGCAGACACCTCCAACCAATCTCACCCTTCGTACGGCCAGCATAGACGAGTGAAGAGCATCAGTGATATTGAGGTTGTTGCCGCCACCCCCGTATGAAATTAGGAGAAGCATTAATTTTAGTTTGAGAACGCTCGGCATCACGTATGTTGGCTCAACTCGCAGCATAATTAATGAAACCCGTCATTCGCCGGTGAAGATCTACCGGTCCAGGTAAACAACCAACACTGGCGACTGACGTGCAATCTGGCCAAAACTTTTCATTAGCACTTTTGCATGTTGCCTACACGAAACTGTTTTGCATTTTTGAAACAACAAATAAAACATTATTGCGGGTTTGAAGGATTTGCACTTTGTTTAACTGCAGAATACTTTTCTTGATTATTGCTGCAAAAAATGAGAATAGCGAGCTTCCCAAATGTTGAGTCCTTAGCATATTTTGAAGTGAGAAGCCGCACACATTAAGCCGTCTTTGTTGTCCATCCGCAACAACTTCATTTAACTTCTCTTTTGAACCTGGTCCTGCGCTTTTCTCATCCTTGGTGGGAGGCGATTATCAGCACGACATGCATAATAACAGTGCGGCTGACTCACCTTATTGTTCATGATGCAAATATCCCTCTCTCACCTGCCCTTCTTGCCACCTTACCGATCGAAGATGATACTTTGCTAAGGTACTTCTTAAAGCTCCGGCTGAATAATAAAGAAAAACTAAATGAACATTTATCTGTTTGTGAATATGGCGCAAAAATATTTGTAGTATGTATAACATCATTTTAGGAAAACTTGTTGGGCATTTCACATGTCCCATCTACATACATATTTATGGTATTCTCATACTACTCATGTCTGGGATAAAGTTTCCAAAACTGCCAAATGCAAGCGATATTTCAAATACTTCTACTTTTATAGAACTCGTATCGAAAGTCTCCTAGAGTTCGAATATGGCAGATCAGAATGATTCTGAAACTAATAATTTTCCTAGGCCAATTATGAACAAGAAGACACACTAATTAAATGCGTATAGAATCACCGCTGGTCAGACAGGCCGTTTTTAATCGAGGTCATATACGAATTGGAAAGTTTTAAAATATTATTGTACTTGTGGACATAGGCTTAGACATCGCACCTCAAAGCTATTTGGGAACGTTCTAACTTTATGATAATATGGATCATCTGTTAGCTAGCTTTTTGAGAACACACAAACATAAAAATAAATTTACATGTCAAACGCACAACCCCTCACCTTTTTGGAAGTAGTTCTAATTATCTGAAATGAATCATTTTTAATAGTGGACAACTGAACTTATTCCTTAATTAGCCACGAACAATTTTTTAGAAATGCCACAATGTAGAAACAAAATTTTTTGATCCGGAAAATCTGAAATAATTTAAAGTTTTACGAGCACTTTGAGGACTGTTCTGTTATTAATACTTTTCGAATCACATTTTTCACAATTACATATTTTAGCCGTCAACTACTTCCGTTATATATACATTGAGAATTTCTTTGAAGTTCAAGTGCCGAATATTACGTATTCGAGAGATCAAACCTCGATGTATAGACTTCGCTTGGTGTACTTTACGTTCAAGTTGTCTTAGATAGTGTCTTATTAAGTTGTTATAATTGACATGTTCGGGTTAAGGTATCAAAAGACAATTAAAAAAGGGTGTGTGTAGAATTTTTTCCTGAGTAACTAAATAGGGTTAGAAAACTTCTGTCCTTTTATATTAACATTCCACATTAATTAAAAAAAAACCGTTATATTCAACTGGAACCAAATGTGAGTAGCCAAGTACAAAAATATATTAAGTGAGAAAAAGAGTATCTGGAGAAAAATCTGCTGCTGTTCGATCACTCAAGCGGGTAACTTTTTTCGATTTTTAAGATTATATGTAATTCCATCACTTTTATTAATCTTAAAATTTTGCTTGGATTTTTCACCCGCAGTAAAGCAGTTTGTGGTTTCTGCTACTTTTTCGACAGCATTCTTAATATATAATGGCTTGCAAAATCCGTTGTTTCACCTGTGTGAATTTGAATCTTCAAGGAAGGACCGAATTCAAAGTATTCAACTTTAAGGAGGTCGTATATTTCTCTAATCTAAGTAAATAACGTATTTTGTTCGAAATTTTATACAAAATGAGGTAAATTATATATTCTGCATTTATTGATTCTTAAAGTTCATTTGTTTTGCCGACTGTTGGCCAGCAAGTTCCATCTTCATGGATTCAGCGGATCTGCAATATTCTAAAAGAATCTTATAAAGTAGTTGTTCCTGGAGCCATTTGTTTTATTTAAAAATAATCAACAGTTTATTGCTTTTCTATAGAAAGTGAACGTTTTTATAAAAATATTCGACCTTTCATTAATAGTACTTCAACATTTACTTTACAGAAATCAGAAACAACGCCTGACAGACTATAGAGAAAAGTGTTTTGAAAATCTGAGAAAAAACACGGAATTTAGTTCAGAAACTGTTTTCATGCCGACCGTGATGAGGTACCGTTTCGAATAAATCACCTTACAAATTTTGTGAATTTATGTGGTGCTTATGGCATTAACTTTTATACTGTTGTGAATTGAATTCGATTCTTTTTAAATATTTCTTAAAATCACATTGAGAGTAAATACTTCATGGCATGAGTGTAGATTGGAAAATAAAATAAAATAAATCAAATAAAGCTGTTGATCTCAACACTAACATTTTAAAGCTTGAACGTGAACTTACCGCACCGACTGTTTGCACTATATGCTACAACAATTTCGTTCAAGTGAACAGGTAGATAGATATAGGCAAGTACATAGATAGATAAAATAATTTCATCAATCATTGCGTTAGATAATTATGCCACACCTTTTTAAACGATTTTTTAGACAGATATGGGCATCTGAGTGAAATGTGCACTTGTTGAGTTCATTGTAAGTTCGCGGAAAACACAAAACTTGAAATTAATATACTACGGAAATATGAAGATACGCGGGATTAATACAAGAAAACAATAACAACGCAAATCACAAATCCAGAGATAAGAAATTAAATGCCGAAACAAACAAATAAAAAAATGATAGCAACAATAATACAAATAATAATAATGTTTCCGGTTATTTTTAATTGTCGAGTAATTTCCTCTTTCTTCAGAATTTTCTCTTCTCTTTCCACAGCCCACAATGATCTCATTCAAGAATATGCCATTTCAAAACTTCGAACACGTAGCAAACTTTTATTGTTTCATTTATTTATTTTCTCTTCATTTCCACTTAATATATTTATAGGGACTCTCAGGATTTTTTGCATTAGTATACACTGTTGCGCTCATCTCATCTATCTACTACCAATTCTCAGAAAAAGTACACAAGCAAAATATTTTCATAAGTTTACATACCATATATAAAAGTATCTATGCTCGGGGTTCCTATGTACACACCCTCGATCCTAAAAATAATTTTTAAAAAAACAATTGATACTAGTTTCCCTTTTCCAACTAGAAAGCGGTATACAGCTTGGAGCATATATAGGACCAACTATAACCGATAATTTTTCCAAAATCAACGAAAAACACTGTCAAATCCCAATCTGGCCAAAATCAACTCAAGTGTAAATCGTATAATAACTTAATTTTTTTTTAATTTTTTCTGGCTTTGGAAGTTCATCTTTGACATTCCTAAATTTACCAAATTTCACAAACTTGCCGAAAATTTCGGGTAATTCAACTATAGTTGCTCAAAGCGGGATTAGACTTAGACTGTCTTCTATTTACCAATTATGTGATTATAGTTAAGCCACAAGCCTCTTCACTCTTCTCTTCCTTCATATATCTAACGAGAGTTAAATTTAAAAATAGAATCTCTTGTGTTCAGATTCTACTGCTTAACCCTCGCTCGCTCTACCCAAGAACACAATTCTGTAATAAGTATAAATACATGTAGAAAGAAAAGAAAAATAGAAATGAACCACCACGCCAACTCCAAGAGCCGTATCATAAAGCGATCTAATGTCTGCCGACAGATTTGCGGAACGAGAGACGGACGAGAGAGGGGTCTATACATTCGCAAATTCCAATTTGGCAAACCAAAACACAATTTCGGGCAAACAAATACAATTCAACCCACTTGACACAACCGGACGCAGCTCACGATTTGCGCAAGGGTCGCAGAAAAAAATTCAGACGCATCCAATCTCCACAACAACTTAACAAAATCGGTCAAACAAAGAGGTGTAGTAAAACACAGAGAAATAAACTCAGGTGTATCAAGAATTCTACAAAATTTAACAAAACACTATTTAATTAAAGAAAAAACAAGAATATTTCAAATATTTAATATTTATCAGGGAGTTACAAATAGTGACTCAGTAGGTATAGAGTCGTTACATACCACACCGCAGTAAACGAACAGCCCATCCCTTAGGCTCTGAATCTGTATACATGCTTATTTTATATACGAGCCAAAGAGTAAATCGCCGTCCCATCCATGGCAGCCACCGGTGACCTTCTGTGATTTTTTCTATCTTTACTTAAATCATTTTAACTTCACTTTCAATGACTTTGAAAATTCAGCCTTCTTCTAGTATGCATGGGAGTTTTTACAAGGCAGTCCGTACCGTCTGACTGGGACGACAACGACTGCTGTAAAAACACCTAAAACAGCCGTCGGGCTTTATGTGACCTCAAAGAGATGTACGGCACTTGTTTGATATTTACCCTGAAGAGCCTTTGAAATGCACACTGGTCGGCCCTACGAAAGATGCTATAGGCGCTTTCAAAATAAAACTGAAAGCTGTAGTGCCAATCACCCTGCAGGCATACCGCGATGAAGTTAATAAAATGGAAATACATATTTCAAGAATTTCTGATGTTCTCGCTGGATATGCCAGTAAATGTTCTTCCTGCGATCAAGATAAAAACCAAAGATGAATCCAAGGCTTTGGACAACACTGTAGGAATAGGAACCTAAAGATGTTTATTTTCATATTGCTGGACAATGTAGCACGCAACTCTGAAAAGATAATTTTATTATAGCATAATGGCAGTTTAATTGAAGACAAATTTCTTAAGCCACAATTAAACTTTAGTTATTTAATTAATTGAAATTAGTTAAATAAATATAATGTGTTAGAAAAAATGACCAACATACGTGATCCTAGCTTTAGTTTATTGAGTGAAAAAATTATTTAAGCTTGTGTATTGCAAGGCGCACCAATCAGTAAAGATGTACTCGTATGTATAAAAAACGAAAACAGGAAGCCAAAACATTGCAATCAGTAAAACCATAAATTAAACTAAAATTTGCTTATTATTAAACACGAACAGCAGAATATAAAAATGTTTCAAATTTTGTAAAATCCTAACTAAGCACTTTAACCTAAAATATTAAATAAAAATTGTTACCCTAAGAGCACATATCAAAAATAGTATGTTCTAAAAACTTTTGTAAGACCCAAGCACAAAAATATGAAGTCTGCAGCAACTGAATTTATAGCAAATTTTCCAAGTCACCTAAAAGCAAACAAAAGATGCAACAATCAAAAATATGTATTTTCAGAAATAAAATAAAACCGTCAAGTACTTCCTTAAGAATTATAAGCTCCATTTACCGAGAACCACAAAAAAATACTTAAATGAAGAACCCTCAGGCATGTAATATTATGAAATGTACACAAATTAAAAACTCGCACTATTTAATTACTGACATTATCTACGACATACTCATAATAACCTGCAATTCTCATAAGCTCAGATCTTGTTAAGATGTACTATATCTAGTCCTACCCAAGCAAACTTGCATTAATCCGACCGTGGAGCGGGTCGCGTTAGCTCTTCCCTCCAGTACAACTCACAATATTATCCCCTGAAGAACACGAATTTATTGTGTACTAGATAGCGAAATAGATCGGGCATCCATTACCGTAATCTAATTCTAATCAGCCCTTGCATGATGTACTCGTTATCATGAAGAAAATATCAGTAAACGTACAAACCCAAAAGACTACACGTAAAATGTTAAGGATGCATCCTCAAGCGAACTCTCGCTGCACAGAACCGAAGTCGTCATTGCAATACAGTCGAGGTTTACTTTCACTCCTAAGTATAAGTAGAGAGAGAAGATATTTTTGGCGAACTTAGCTAAATTGCGAAAATTATACAAAGGAACTATATTTAAAATACCTTAATGTTGCTAAATAGCCCTAGGAAATATGTACCTACAGCACTACTCTATAATTTAGCACACGTGCTACTCCACTGCTCGTTTTGTAAATACTAACCTTCCGAGGAAACTGTTGTGTGGACATATGAACGTATGTACATGTGTAAGCCATTCTCTCCAAGTGATTTTCTACATTTAACTCAATCTATACTATAGGACTAAGCGCCAGAATAAACATTTATGTAACTCTCCCCTCTGTTGTTTCCTATTGAAAAGCTCCTTCATTTACTTTGTTTACTGTTTCGTTTCGAATGTTATCTCTATTCATGTGGTTTCCGATTGATATTTATTTTTTGCATCTTTATTTATCATGTGTAACAATAAAGGTATAGTGGAAATTTTCAAAAGATAGACATATGCGACTTTTATTGCTAAATTAACCTTGTGCACATCCATATTCCCTATCTTTGCAACTTTTTTAAATACTTAATTACAGTTTTGTAAATAACTCGGTCACGGACAGGCAATATTCGCCAAGGGATCGATTGACACTAAAACGAGCGCCTTATACCTATACAAAATCCGCTGGATTGCATGGGGCAACTCAAAATTGTTCATATATGTATGTTTGTTTGTCATACAGAGAAAAAACTAACCCATCATGACAAAAGCGAGATAGGTTGCGAACTTTCAATGGAAATGAAAGCTGCAGCCATTTTGGTTGGTTTGGCAATTAGGCATTAGTTGAATCTAATTTGTATATATGGAAGTTATGATGAATGAAAGTTACCAAACGCAGTGAAACAACCCAGCGGGAAATTTTGTCAGGCTTTCCTAGGGAAGCGGATTTGGAATCAGTAAATTTTATGAGTGAAAGGCAGGTATGCCTCACCGAATTGAGCTTGCTGCGAGTGAAGGCAGGCCCCCATAGAATCCGTTACCCTTCGCCTTTGACGCAGAGCTTTGAGAGCTTAATGCTTTTTTAGCCCGTCAAGAACGACTCGAACCCATAGAATCCTTCGACGCATCCGCTCCCGCTCAGCTGTTTATGACAATTCGAGACCAACCCTCAACTGGCGCAGTATGTTCCGAAGGTGAATTAACAAGGTAAATCTAGTACCAATTCGTCAAGAAACTAGACTAATGAATTCGGGAAAAACTCGGCACCCTCCAGGAAATCCAAACGAAGAAACAGGAAACCGAATAATTACAAAATCACCAAAACAATTCACAGATACCAAATTCAAACCTTTACTTGTCAAATAAAGAGCTGATTCAACGAATCCCAACTGTCCAATCCCAACTTATACTTCCAGAGAAGCAAGCTAGGAGCAATATGAAAGTTTTTCAAAAGATTCCACTTGCATTCCATAGAAGCAAGCTGGGAGCAGCATGAACGAGATTCCATGTGCATTCCGGAGAAGCTAGGTGGAAGCAGTAAGAAAGCTTTTTTACTGCTTCCTCCTGCGGACATGCAATGTTAAAAAGAAATGGAGTGTCCAACGGAAGGGAATGCATCCACGGCTTCCCAGGAGTTGCTTCCGTTTGCATCTTCGAATGCTTCTTTTCCCGCTGGGAATGAGTACGTACATATACACGACAGTCCCAAATCAGGCCTAGAAACCGGTTGTAGGCCAAAATCACGGCTGCTCGTGTAAACGGCACAAAAGTGGACTAGGAAATTTGCCCTTATGTACTATCTGTGTGCGAGTAAGATTTCCCAGTGGGAAAATCGGAAGCATCTTCTCGAGGAAGCAGCGTGGTAGTCTTCCACACTGCATCCTTTGCATGCTATGAGGAAGATTTGCGCATTGTTTCCCTTTTGTGCGTAGCGCGGCACGAAACGAAAAGCTATATTTTTAGAAATGCTCGTTGAGTCATCCATATCGCATGTGATTTTCGGTTTGCGGCGATACTTTCACGTGAATGGTGTGTTGGCAGTGAGTGCCAGAGATTTATCTCACCCAAATTGAGATTCAGCTCCATTTTTCTATATAAAAATTAAGGTTGAGCATTTGCTCAGTTTTTATGCATAAGAATCAATATTATCGAAACAGCTTCTCAGAAAGCAATCTGGAAGACAAGTTGCTTAAATTCCTAAACAGATTCTCCGGGCGCACTAAGGAAGAAAAGCTTTCGCCTTTGCTTCCTCCCAAGGACATGCAATGGTAAAAACGAAATGGGATGGGATACGGAAAGGAAGCAATTCCAAGCTTCCAAAGAATGCTTCCGCATGGCTTACAGTATGCTTCTTTGTCCCACTGGGTTGTGACGTTTGAGGGATCGAGCACACACATCCACATATATCAGGCCTAAGCCCAAATCAATCGAGGCTAGGCCAGATTTGGGACTCTCCCGTTTACACGACAAAGATAATCGCGACTTTCGATATCGTGTATACGTAGTCATTGACAAAATAGCTGCGCGCCCCACGCCGTCCCACGGGTAACGTTACGTTCCAATTCACACTATTGTGAAATAAGTTTTTTGATTTTTGAACTAGATATGAACTATATGAACCTGACTCTGTGATTGTTTCAGGGTCCACCAGTTGTGGAGATTTTAGCGCTCCGCCGCGACTTTTTACTAAAACGATGTGTGTGTATCCATGTGCCAAATGCATCGCACAACGGCACAAAACAGTACGTAAAAGGAAAATTTGCCTTTTAGAACATATCTATGGGCTGAAATTTGGCTGTTTGTACCGATGTGCGATGTATTTGCAAATAGGCACTGCCTTACTTCACACTTAACAATATGTGAGAAGTTACTCGCGAGCAAAGAACGAGCGATTCCTTAGGAAGATGGTGTCGACTTGTTCGGCTGCGTGAAGACGACTAGAGACAAGAAGACTCAACGCAAGGTGGTGGGGGTAGGACGAAAAGCGTCCTCCTCGTTTATCCATCATGACGGCAGTCTAGGATTCGCTTGGTGGCAGCCATTAAGAGCAGACGTGTTCCAGCGCACCTGAAAGGAAAAAGATTGGTTAGTGTACAGTTGTTTGTGCATTTGTGCATTTTTGAACGGCGGAGTAAAGTGCCGCATTTCTGAGAGCTGTTGGCCGTAGTGTTATTGGTGAGAAGGCCGTCTGGTAATTTATCTTACCATAAGAGCCAAACCGAATGGGGAGAAGGGTGGGCTAATTGCCTCACCCCTCCCCGTAACAATTAATCGCAAAGCTTCGAGAGTTAAGGGAAACATGGAACCCTATAAAAGGCAACCTAAGTTGCAAAAAATTCCTGTAAGACGAGAGGACAGAGATGCTAAAGGCGCTGAAAAGCAGGAAGAATTCATGGAGGTTATGGAGAAGGACGTTGTTCTCCTTCTGGAAAATTTGAGAGGGAAAGGTGCATCAGGTAGCGGTAAATACGCTGATACCGTTAGGAAGGATGACGCAATGACGAATGCAGCACGTGGAAGCTGCAAGATTGGTACAGTACTGGAGGGACAATTGCAGGACGGGAATATGGTTGGGGACCACTCTGTGATGGATGTGCTGATGGGGCAGGAAGTGTGCGCTGAGGGAAAGACAGGCGGACAGTGGAAATTGGTTACTGGCAAAAGAAGGACTGACAACAGGCCCGGTGGGGCCAGATTTGATTCTAACCTAGAAGAGATGGACGTAAGGGATGACGGCAGTAGTAGAATAAAACAAGGTAACAGATTTGGAATACTCAGTAATGATAAGGCTAGCGGTAGGAAAGATTTTTACAATGATATGGTAGAAGAGGTAGGGACCCATTCGCCTGAGAAAGGGAATTTAGATGATTTAGGTACTAAGGTCTTAAGCGATGACAGAGTGAGAACAAGGAGGAGTAGTGGCATAAATGGTGAGGGGCAGGATAATCCTAAAGTAAAAAAAATTAGGATACCGCCTATCATCACTGAATCGTGTAACATAAAAACTTTGTGTAAGCATTTGGCTGATATTGGAGTTGAGGCTAGGATCGTCAACCTGAGGCCCAACACTAGCAAAATCTATTTAAATACACTTGAGGATCGCAAGAATCTCATGAAGGTTCTCTCCGGGTTTAATATCAATTGCTTTACGTATTCGGCGGCGGAGGAAAAGCCATTGAGTCTTTTACTCAAAGGGTTAAATTTATCTTTTGATGAAGCTGATGTGGAGGAGGAGTTTAGAACTAGATTCCCGGAAGTGAAACCCTTGAGAATCAAAAGATTCGAGACTGCTAAATCGAGAAGAGAGGGCTATACCCTAAGTACATTTATTATACAGCTAGGCCCTGGGGAACGAGTTGAGGAGGTTATCGGAACCTCGATATTCTTGAGTCAGAGAGTCTCATGGGAGAGAGTCAGGTCCAGGGGTAGCATGCAGTGCTATAAATGTCAAATGTATGGACATATAGCGGTGAACTGCGGCAGAGATGTGGTATGTAGGAGATGTGCGGAAAATCATCCGAGTAGTGAATGTCCGCTAAAAAACAACATCGAGGCGCCTAGAAAATGCTTCAATTGTAAACAGGAACACCCGGCAAATTATAGGGGGTGCCCTAACTATCTGAGGTATGTGGAAAGAAGAAACAAGGCCAGGAATTTGGGAAGAGCCGATACTGAGCGTAATAACAACTGGAACAGAAAGCCAAATTTAACATACAGGAGTGTTGTAAAGGGACCTGAGGAATGGCCTGTGCTTGCTGGACAAGGGGTAAGCAGAGGGTTGAGCGCGAGTCGAGCTGAAGAAGGGTCGCCCCCTATGGGAAGGGGATTTGAGGGTGCTATGGGCGCTTTGGGAAGGATTTCTCTAGAACTTTTCGGTGTTCCGATGGAAAGCATATTCAGTAAAATAAATTCATTCCTCTCGAACTTCGAGAAAATTAAGGGAATAAGAGAGAAGAAGCAAGCCTACATTCAATTCTTGATCGAGATGAGCGATGGGAAGTAGGACAGTTTCTTTTGTAGAGCTGAATGTGCAGTCGATGGTTGGTAACTCTAGAAGGGTTGAACTTTGTCAATTCATAAAAAAAAATAGGCCGGATTTTGCAATGATTTCGGAGACAAGGCTTAATAACAGGCATAAAATCGGGTTCCCTAATTATACAATGTTGAGAAATGATAGTGGACAAGGAGTAGGTCTACTGATTAAGAATAATATTGACTTCTCAGAGGTCCAGATCCCCAATTCACCTGTTCCGTGTGTAATGATTAGTGTAAAATTTAAAGTTAGAACAATCACTAAGAGGTTTCTGATAGGTAGTGTATACATTCCATCTAATATAAGGGAAAGCGAATATGGCTTCTTTCTTGACTTGATTAATGGGCTGTTGGATGATTACGACTCGGTGATCATCGGTGGGGATTGGAATTCTAGGCATCCAGACTGGGGGGATTCTACAACCAATGGCAATGGAAGAAAATTAAATGCATGGTTGAGGAATAGCCAGAGCGATCTCAATTTGGAAATTATATCACCGAGAGTTCCTACTTTTCCCCAGGGAGCCTCAGTTTTGGATTTCTTTCTAACCAGAGAACCCCAGTCTAATAGACTGTTTGATAGCTTTGAATGCCACACGCTGGAGTCATTCTCAGATCACTATGCTGTAGTGCTTGTGTTGAGGATAGGAGAATTGGAGGTACCCATACATGCCCCTCCTGATTGGAATGACTTTGGAGCAGTTGACTGGAGCTTATTTAGAGACAAGCTTGATGAGATGCTTATAGACCATCCTCCACATGATCGGAATGTATCAAACGTTGAAATTGACGGTTTTATAGCTGCATTTAATGGGGTGTTGGATAGAGTAAAAGAATTAGTTGTCCCAAAAAAAAGGTTTACCAATGGCAAATATGACGATATTCCGGACATTATTAAGAACCTCATTAGAGTCAAAAGTTCAATGTGCAGGGAATTAAAAAAAATATTCCATAGAACGCTAAATAGGAATGGTAGCGAGTATAAATCATTGTCGTCAAGAATAAACTGCCTTAAAAAAATTATTCATGACAAAATAACAATACACTTGAACACTAAATTTCAAGATAGACTTAGGGCAATTAAACCTGGACCCCAGGCTTTTAAAGAAATATTCAGAATAACAGGGAAAAAAAGGAACACCATACCCGGGACAATTAAAGTGGGCAGGTTGGAAATTAGTTGCAGGGAGGGAAAGCTTATAGCATTTGAGGAATACTACAAGGAACTATATAAAGAGAAATGTCCCCCACACGTACCTGGACTCGTAGAAGAGGTAAATAGCGGTCTTGAGTACTTTAATGGGCAGAGCTGTAATCAGGAAATGGGCTGTAACCCTTTGACAATGTTCGCACAGACCAATAGCGCGCTAAACCCAGACGGCAACGGTTTTACTAATTTCAGGACTCTCAGTAATATGATTAAGTATAGGATAAATCGGAAAAAATCTTGCGGTACAGATGGTATCTCTAACTACCTTATTAAGAAATTTTCTAAAAAAACCATTAACTACTTAGTGGTCTTGTTTAACCACTGTATTAATAACGGATACTTTCCCAAAGGGTGGAAGAGAGCGAAATTGATACCGATCCAGAAAAATAGCAAATCCAATGACATTGGCAATTTTAGACCAATACAACTGCTATCCAACGTTGGAAAACTTTTGGAAAGGGTCATGGCGGATCAGTTGGATTCATATACAGAGTCGGAAAGAATAATTCCAGACTATCAGTTTGGTTTTAGAGAGAGACACTCTACTAACCATGCACTCCTTAAGCTGCATAATGACGTAACAAAAGGCCTTAAAAAAAAAATGGTCACTTTGGCGTGCTCCCTTGATTTGGAGAAAGCGTTCGATAGCGTTTGGTCCAATGGACTTATCTATAAGATGCTGGCCTACTCGGTACCTCCTGCCTTAATTAGAATGTTGCAAAGCTTTTTGACTGATAGGAGTCTGGTGGTGTGTCTGGGGGACGAACAATCGGGAGTGGTCCCGATCAAGTCAGGTGTTCCCCAAGGATCAATCACTGGTCCAAAACTGTATAGTCTCTTTTTGGTTGACTTCCCTCATGTACTAAATAACGAAGTTGGGGAAACATTGTCTGAAGCGGTGCTATATGCAGATGATACTCTTATATATGCCCAGCATAGTGACCCTATCATTGCCAGTAGCAGAATCCAATCACATTTTAAAGAAATAGAGGAATTCTATAAAACATGGGGAATCAAAATCAATAAAAACAAGACTGAGGCAATATGCTTTAGAAACTCTTATGGGCGTGGTAGGACTGGAACGGCGAGTATCTGTAGGAATTTGCAAATAAGGTTGGATGATATGGTGGTAAACATGAAGAATAATATAAAATACCTCGGCATCAGACTCAACAATCTTTTCAAACCTAACGAACACGGTGGGTACGCACTAGACAGGGCTAGGAAGGCTTTTGGAATCCTTTCTCCTCTCCTAAGAAACTCCAAATTAAACGCTGGAACTAAGCTCCTCATTTATAAGCAGCTGATTAGACCCACAATAACGTATGGTTTTGTTAATTGGTTTTCGATTTCTCCGACGCAAGCCCAAAGGTTCGAGGTTTTCGAGAGAAAAATCCTTAGAATTTGTATTGGTAAGCACTTCCGAACCCGAAACAAAAAATACTCAAACAATTATATATACGAACAGGCCGGGATTGTGCCTATTATGAGATATATGCTGGGCCTCAGTGTGAAGTTCCTTACTAACTCTTCGGATATTGACAACAATATTATAAAGAAGTGCTATATTGACAGTACACGGACCAAAATGGAGGACTACTACCCCTCACCCTTTGCGATCATAAACGACCCTGATAGTGATCTCTTAAAAGATGTTGACGAATCTAATAGAATTCCTAGATACTATAAAGCTACTTTTTTACCTGCTCAAAATAGAAGATAATCAAGAAAGAAAAGAATGATAATTGTAATTTTACTGTAATTTAACATAATGAATAGATCTCTTCCATATAGATTTAAGATTTAAGTGCCTATTCTTTCACCTAACAGTTTACTGTCATCGAATCGAATTGTGATATCACAAAAAGAAATAGGTAATAACAAAATGTTAAAACCTTTTACGAGAAAAAACATAGAGTCCCGCTGGAGAATACTACTTTCTGTAGTAACTGTCCTCGCTTGATTAAAAGAATAAATTTTATACGTAAAGGTACAAAGATTCCGTTCAGGAACAAAACTTTTTGTGATAGAGAGCATACACAGCGAATACATGTCCGATGTAATGTAGGAGCTGGCCTATCCCAGTGGGAAAATCGGAAGCATCTTCTCGAGGAAGCAGCGTGGTAGTCTTCCACACTGCATCCTTTGCATGCTATGAGGAAGATTTGCGCATTGTTTCCCTTTTGTGCGTAGCGCGGCACGAAACGAAAAGCTATATTTTTAGAAATGCTCGTTGAGTCATCCATATCGCATGTGATTTTCGGTTTGCGGCGATACTTTCACGTGAATGGTGTGTTGGCAGTGAGTGCCAGAGATTTATCTCACCCAAATTGAGATTCAGCTCCATTTTTCTATATAAAAATTAAGGTTGAGCATTTGCTCAGTTTTTATGCATAAGAATCAATATTATCGAAACAGCTTCTCAGAAAGCAATCTGGAAGACAAGTTGCTTAAATTCCTAAACAGATTCTCCGGGCGCACTAAGGAACAAAAGCTTTCGCCTTTGCTTCCTCCCAAGGACATGCAATGGTAAAAACGAAATGGGATGGGATACGGAAAGGAAGCAATTCCAAGCTTCCAAAGAATGCTTCCGCATGGCTTACAGTATGCTTCTTTGTCCCACTGGGATGTAATATGTTCTCCTTTAGTGTTAAGTAGGTAGGGTATTCTCGTTATGTAGACATTCTCTCAGTCAAAGTATAAAGAGCAAAACACACCGGTCGCAAGTGTGTGATTATATAAATGTGAAAGTAAGACTGTATTCAATAATTTCTTTGGCTCGTATGTATGAAAATAATTTTGTTATAAATATAAATGTATAATAGCTTTGAGCAAAACGTGTCAGCTCATCACTTTGTAAATGAAAATGTATAATTTAGTCATTGCTTAAGTATTCTATGTACATATTGTCGAATAAAGGAACTTGACTTGACGGCAGTCTAGTGGTACGGTTGAGTTTATGTTGATGTTTTGTTGTCAACCGAGCGTTTCTAGCAGTTTCAAAGGGATTATGAAAAATGGTAAAAGTGGCAAGATATTGTTCTGTTGCGAATTGTGGAAGCAAAAGCCCCGACTTTGGTCCAAATAAACTGTTTACAACATATGGGCAACGCAAGTCGACATATTGCAAGTGTCAGAGATAAATCATGAAAGACAAGGATAACGATATGCGCAGATACCACGCGAATTCACACGGCAGCGCCATATTGGAAAAAGGTGAGGACGTCTCGCGGACTACCCCCACTACTGATTTTCCGAGGAGTTAGGTCTCCTGGTGTCTGGTCTTCTTGGGCTGCGTGTGGAACTTTGGCATGTCCTGGTCTATAAAGGCCACATCTCTCTGCATTGCCATGCCCATAGGAGACGGTGACGTCTTGTTGCCATAGCAGCAGCCTGACATGGCACATGGCGACATGGGTCCTCTGGTACATATAATATAAATTGCACGTAAACACGCCAGTTGTGTTGCGCAACTTGTAATAAGGCGCGGCACAACTTTGGCACACTGCCCCAATTAAGAACGATTACTCCACTACTTGTACCACACAAAAATCGCCAAAAAACTAACGAAAATTGCCTTACTGGGTTAACAGTTCTCAAAGATCCGCCAGTTTCAAGAAATTCATATCTCCCAAAATTGGGTCGTTTTTCATTTGGGGCAGTGTGCTTCGCAAGAGTTAGTATGACGTACAACTGCTAAATGACAAAAAAAAATAAAGAAATTTATTGCACATTGACATAAATATAAGATTCTTAATACTAAGAAACACTAGGAATATTTCGCCATAGAAGTATAAACTAAGCACGGAACGGCTGTATCGTGTATAAACCCTGTATATGAGCCACCAGCTAAAGATAGCTACGCAGAGGAGTACAGCAATAGCGTGTATGAGGGAAGCTGAATAAAACATCAAAAGCATCATAGCTTGCCAGTGAATGAAAGCGTGTAAATAGATGTTAAGGGGGCATAGGCATTATGGCAGGAACTTCGAAAAATTTTGAATTGTAAGCCCCCTTCTGATTGTGTCTTCATATTTATGCCTGCACTGAGCGACCAACACGAACACAGCCAATTCCAACACATCAGGGAATGTGGTTACGCTAAATCCGGCTTACAGCCGTTCCGTGCTTATACCCAGCAGGAAATTTACACATGACGGCATCGAGGAAGTCATCAATAAAAGGGCATGTATACTCATTCCAACATCGATGACATTTCTCACGGCGATGTCATTGGAAAGTCATGCATGCCTTTCTGCATGACCACGGAATGTATGGGGTCATCACAAAAATACAAAAAGAAGAAGATTTGGATTACTGAGAAGAGCATGAAACAACAAAACCCCAATAAAACTTCAGCTCACTTGAAACAAACAAACTCCTATGCCTTCCTGTTAGCATGGCTATGTCCTCAGAATTGGCATACATACCTTAGTCATGCATGAAATCATCGATGTACTATTTCACGCAATCTCCAATTTCCTGCTGGGTAGTTTATATTTCCATGTGTGACGCCCTGTGGTTGACTGACATTTATGTATGGTATTTTAGAGATACTTTTGCATGTGTTTTGAAATACATACACAAAATGCTAAATGACAGAATGACAAAAGAAACAAAAATGCTGCATTCTACATAAGGAGTATTAACTATAAAGAACCGATAACGTTTTTACGAGCCGCTAGGTATGCAAAGATTTCGATTCTATTTCATACCTTTCATGTTTACAGACCCTGCAGGTTTTCTACGTGTGAGTATCTCCTACATCCCTGAAGTATGCATGTTTCTTCCGTAAGTATAATACCGATTTCATCGTACATAAATTACTTAAGAACTAGTAATTAATGTAGTATTCCCTAATAAATGATTTTAAACTTTACTGGAATAAAAACATGGAAGCGAGTTTTTTGTTTTTCTTTAGAATTTAAACAATATAGTAAGTTCTCACATTTGACTCGACTTGATTGGCATTCGTACTGCTCTGTTTCTGCGTGAATTCGCCTGCAAGCAAACAGAGACAAAACGTCAATGCACGAATGACATTGACAATACGTCAAACGCTTGAAGGTGAAATTAAATTCAATCGGTTCGGTTGAGTTCGCCGTTTACGATTGCAGTATCAGTTTCGAGTTAACAGTTGCCAGAGAAAGGTCGTGGAGTTTACGAAGTAGTGAAAAGCAATTAATAATCACTTTAAGTGTTGTCCGTGTAAACAGACCACTCCATCAATATTTCCTTGTGCCCTAAGTGTTATTAATCAATTCGTAGTGCTCCGCGGGACCTATCGAGCGTGAAACTACATTAAACCAAAGAAAGGTGAATTTCGGTGACATCCTGTGTGTTTTGCATTGTAAATAAAGGTGAATGCCTGGGCACCAAGGTTACACTCCCATACAACAAATGGATAACTCCCTGGATGGAAGGAGCGGACTGCCGTCCACGCACTCATCGCAGCAACTCATGCCAACCGACACGGATAGTGTCACAGTGTCTGAACCAGAAAGGACTCGAAATCCATCCCAGTACATGAACCTCGGTTCCATTTCGGCCAAGGACTGGTTCACAGTCTGCGTCCTCTGCTTCGTGAACCTCATCAATTACATGGATCGCTTTACAATCGCAGGTGAGTGGACGAGCGACCCCCACCAAAAGCGCCGCAAGGCGAAAGTTCACCAGCTTGCTAATTTTAAAATAATGACGTGTAGCCGGGTAACGGCGCGGTGTAGAAAGTGAGTCCGTGGAAAAATCACCTCACCTCCGGTGATTGGACTTTCCTAATAGCAGTTGCTCGTATGGTTGCAGCCGAGTACCAGATCGCTGAAATTTCGTCTGAAGAGAAGGCCAATTACGAGCGAATTTTAGCAGACGGCGGCACTGCTGATGCGTTAATAACGCTTCTTATTTGCTTACTACATCAGCTTGCCGTGAAAACTACCGGTTTCCCTGCCAGCGAGACTCAAACACGAGAATCAGTTGACTAAACGTCTAGGCTGCAGCAACTTTGCATGCTCTGTTCTGCCGGGTGAACGAATCTTCTGTGGCTTACCTTATTGTTCTAGCATCAGCGGTTTCCGGCCCGAAAGGGAAAGAACAGGTCTTCCACGCGAGGGAATTATAAATCATAAAAATCCAAGTTCGAGGCCAGGAATTTCTTAATCTTATGCGACTATACGGGAAAAGTTCTAAGCCGGCATATTTTGTAGGCTATAGGCGCCAGAAATTTAAATATAACTCTCTAAATTTCTCGGATGCCTTCTACGTGAGTAATAGCTTCCTCCGACGAAAGAAATCGTTGCCTTCCTTCCAGCAGGCAACTTCAATCAGATTAATGGGCGAACTTAATTGCCAGAGATACTTTTCAAGTGGGCCATTGTGATCTTCCACGGACAAGAGACGGCGTCACGCTGTTACTCTTCTGTTGCATCCTTCCTGTGACTCGTCTGCCTGGTGGGAGTGTTTGTTTGGGCGCACAGTATGGTATGGTCTAGCCTGCTGCGACCTTAGACTTTGAGGACTATCTCATTCCGCCCGTTTTTCAGTAATTTCTACAATTTTCAGAAATCCAATACCTTAAGATGCGAGAATAGCCAAACTCGATCGAGTGTACCTTCTTCAGTACCCATTTACTAAATTTTATTACATTTCGTTCAAATAATCAATATGCAATAGATACTATAAATATTATTATATTATAGATACAAAAATAAAAAGTATAAATATATATATGTAAAAGACAATTACTTTTAGGCTCATTTTAATTGTTTATTCTCAGCCTGGTGAGGTTATGGATAGTTAAAAGCCTTAAATAATCTTAACCTCAGAGCACGGAAATGCACACTCATGTGCGCACATGAAAGACTCAGAACTTATTTTGGATTCTTGTGTGCGCAGTTCTTAAAAGCTTGTTTACGAGTGCGTGAAGTGATTCCTACCTTCTTGTTTTAACGCACACGCACAAGAGTGAGGAATTCGAAGAAAGACCGCGCACACTCACGTGAACACGAAATATCTCCCTGCAAATTATTCACGAGTGAGTAATTTAAAGGAAATGCACTCCGATAAATTCTGCCTAGGACGTGAAGCTTACCTTTGTATTCGTGTAAATAACTTGGTTATGCCGGATTTCTTTTACTATCACTTTTTTTTACCCGTACGTGCAAAAAGGTCAAAAGTCCTTGAAATATTTATTATCTATACTGATAGGCGTCCATCATTATACATTTTAATTGAATATTTGCCAAAACCTAATATGTACCTACAAAGTTATCATCCCACCAGTCGATAAAGCTCTCAAAAATTCACACACGATAAAAATATTTTTTGTCGCTGTGCTCTTTTTGTAAGTCATTTTCTCGTTTGAAAATTAGGATATACCGGCTATTTATTATTATATTTCCGGGCCCTAGAAGTAATTGATTTCTCAGGATATTTTCTAAGAGTTTTAGAATTTCCGTATTTTCTGGTAATAGCTTAGGGTTAAGTTATATACTGTTTCTGAAAGCCCATTGAAAAAACAATAACAACAAAAAAATTTTTATTAAAATGTCACCACTTTTTCCATCCTTTTACTTTTTCAAAAAATCTGAGATTTGTGGTATGAAGACATGTCTTAATTGATCTCCATTTTGACTTTTTTTGATTTTCGGCATTTTAACGTGCTACTACACTACGACGCAGGAGTTTAGAAACTTTTTTTCAATGTACTTTGTACATTTTAACCTTTTTGCAACTTCCATCTAATATAACTTCAAAGTTTACAAACATTCGGTTAAATAGTTTTTGTTTTATTGAACCCCGAAAATCGCCCCCATTTCCAGGCCATCACGCTAGTACATTTAAAATATGGCCCAGAGTCTTTAGTTTAATTAAATTTAATCTATTATTTCATATTTCATATAAAGAAATCCACGATAATAGATTTATTTAATCCAAAAGCAAAAACTTTAAAGCAATTAATTTACGTCATCACAAAGATATAAAAGGGTAAATGATTAATTAATTAAAAAAGGAAAAGTTCAAATCCAATTTTGTCGCTCTTCCTCTTTGTTATGCTTTAACCCACTTGCCAGTATAATGCCAAAATGAAACAGGCAATGTATTTTCTTACAAAAAGAATTTTCATAAGTCTAGCCATCTTTGAAGGCTCTTTAAATTAGCCTAAATAATCTTACTATTTTAAAAGTAACATAAATAAAACGAACAATTATTAAGGCAAATTCTTTGCTATTGTGTGCCGTTCCTAAAGCGCACCAGAAAACGAAAAGAACGATACAAGCATTTCATACGGACACCAGAATCCAGGTCATACTGATTTTCTCCGATATGCAGGAAGTACTGTAGGACTTTGTTGGATTATTTACAACATGCGGTGCACCAAAAAGTCAGAAAAATAATTAAACAGGAGCGAAACTCAAGAGCCACATTGTGTATAAACTAAAAAACAATTACATCAACACCATTTTGGTGGTATTTATTTTATAATGAAACAAATGTGAAACTGTCGAACATTTCAGAATTTGATATTAACCCTAAGAGTGTTAACCTCCTTCACGAGGACTGCATATATTTAAGTCAAGAAAACACGTTTGACAACGGCAAATGGTTGATTCCCATAAATCGCTTTGGGTGTGATGCACCCCATATGCAGTCTAAAAGTTGAAATTATCTGAATTAGATAATTGGGTTCCACACTCTAAAGAATCAAGCTTATGGTATTTATATATCGAAAAATAGCGGTCAAGTGCGATGCGCTCCTTGCACGACGTACAACGCCTAAGAAAATCAGCGAAATCAGTGTACTTGCTAAAATACATTTTAATTGGACTACTGAATAAACCTTCCGGCCATAAAACCGTAATATATATAAAATATATAATGAAATAAATAAAGTCGCAAATTTTTAAAAAATCCGTATAGTGATTTTTGAAAACGCGAGGACCAAATATAACCTAAACGTGTATCTGTTTAGGTAAATTCAAGAATTAAATCTTTAGAATTTAAATTTAAACAAAAACGAAAACAGCATTACTTAGAGACTTTTAGCATAATGACTGTTACATTGAACTTGAAGTTTACTCCGCCACAAGCTAATGTTTTGGTTTTCATATAATTACTGCGAAAGGAAATAAGTTGAATTTAAAATTAGAATAAAATAAAACCGAAATAATTAAGTCTGTGAAAAGAAGATGAATAAATAATTTGTTAATGCATTAATTCGATACTGTTAATGAAAAAGTGAAAATAACCTCTGACGATGTGGAAATTATATGTACGAACTTTGTTATATTAATTAACACCTGAACCCACAGCTAATTTAAGGTTTCACCCTAGACAGTCCCCAATAAATCCCAAATATTGACAGTTACTCACTGTCCCAGACGCCTTAAAAGCCAATTCATATCCGCAGCTGTGTAGCTTACCATCATTTCCCCATGCCCTTATGGCTCACCTTAGATATCAATGAATTCCTAAATTTTAAGATCTTTCAAAAAGGACACTTCTGTGGAGGGCTCTGCATGACAAGATGTTTCGTTCAGCCACAATCCAGGTACGACAACACGCCTTTAACCGGAAAAAATTTCAACGTGTCTGGGATGCACGTTCAGTAATCAGTTACAATCGAACCCTGACGCTCGTCGGAGACAATGTGTGATATGCAATACTCTTGGGGGATTATGTCCACGTAATTTATTGCATCGCCTCATCATCGTCCTCCTTTCCGACGGATTATTACACGTTCCAGTGCTTTATCTCCTGACTATCAAAGCGAGTTGGTGACGGTAGGGGGTACAACATTAAGCACAAACGTGCATTGACCAAAAAGTTACAGATGCCACCGAGGGCAGGGTGACAAACGTGAATTGGTAAAGATCCCGGCTGGGAATATTTATTTAAAGATGAAGACAAACCAAACTGTACAGTGTACATCATTGCAGTTAGCAACTAAAAAAACAAAATTTTATCCTGCGGATCACCCCTGCGAACACACGACTACTGACAACCCCGAGATACCATAACTCCTCGCATATGTTTTTACGCTCCATGACACGACCAAGGGGTGCAACCGAAAAATGGAATTAAATGCATTCCCCTTGAAGCGAGTGTTTTTAGCCGAGAAGGGTTTATATTTGTGGGATTAAGGCCGCAACACAAGTTCCTTCTAATCCCATCATAAAACTTGTTCCCCTTTTATCGTCGCATTTGATTAAAATTGTTAGGAACTTTCTCATTTTAAAATTATAATTGGAATTCCTGGCACCTTAGAAGATTTCATATTATTTAATGCATTGCATTGGGAAGAAATATGTTTATCGTCATATTTAAGGTGCCCGCAGGCAATATTTTTCTTCGGTTCTAGTCGTGGTTTGGTTCGGGTTGAGCGATTTACAAGTGTAAGGTGCTAGTGGATGAAACATTTTTAAACTGACAGTTTCCCCTTTCTTCCGATCGAAGAAAAGTGGATTAACCAAAAATAAAAATTCCGTGGTGGCAACGGGGCAGCACAAATTATGCCTACGTCGACAGGTGGGCACAAGTGTTTCCAGCTAGATTTATCGCGATGTCCATAGTTCTGGAATTTGCTTTCGGGTAGAAATTATTATTTCTTTCTTTGATGTATTTCTGGCAGTGCTCTAATTAGGTATATGTTGAATTATTAATAGAACCGACATGCAGGCCAATTAACGAGCCTTCACAGTGCATTACATCGGCACGATACTGCAACAGCTTTGTAAATTTAATACACAATTCGACATTGTGTCGCTGATAGCTCCTAACTTATTTTGGTGTTTTTAATACTTTTTATCTTATTACGTCATTTAAAAAACAGTTTTTGACAAATATTTTCTTATTCAAAACATATCTTACTTTTCACAGGCCTGATATATAAATCTCGTAGCTGTGTTCTTAGGTATTTCAGTAAAACTAGCTTTGGTCGCCATATTGGATTGGCCATTTTTGATTTCCAAATTTCGATGGTAGATTCGAGACAAGCAATATACAAAACAATAAGGGCACCCGTTTTCATAGAAATGAAGTTGAGAATTATCGGTTCCCATATCGAATTCGTCGTCTTTAATTTTCAAATTTCGATAGTAAATTCGAGAACAGCAACCCCGAAAACATAAAAGTAGCCGGTTTCATTGCAATCTTTTGATCGCCATATTTATGCAATTCTTTGGTCGCCATATTGGATTCGCCATTTTGACTTTTTCAAACGTTTTATTAGTGACGTTCCATATTCAGTTGATAAGCTTTTAATCAGTGCTGGAATCATTAAAATCGGTGCAGAAATAAATTCACAGGAGGAATCAGAAGCTCCCGCGTTGGCGTTTTAATTATATAGAAGGTTTGTTCAAACGTCCTCGTTAGGTGGTATAGGCGCCCCACGGACGACATATATTTAACCCTTTACTCTCCAGCGCCTTTTCATAATTAAGTTGCCATTATCTACATAGAATTTGTACGCAAAAGTGCTCAATATTCTCAGTTTATGATGAAAATGGTCACCACTACCAATTCAACTAGTAGAAACATTCGCCGAAACAAGTGAATCTGGAGATAAAGCGAAGTAAGGAAAGAAAAAATTTAAAGGGTTCTTGTTCACTCATTGAATTACTAGAAGAAAATTTTTTTTTAGTTTAGCCTCGCTATTATATTTATATTGTTAAAAAATTTAAATATGAATGCATTTGTTTCCTTTTGTAATATTTATGACTAGGAAAATGCGCAAGATTTTAATTTTGAGAACTCAACGGATTGAATATTAATTTCTTTTTTACTTTATTTCAGTTGCCTATTTTTTCAATGAAAGGGGTAAAAAAAATCATTAATGCCAAGGTGTTTCTATTCGTTACAAATCACATCCTCTACAAGGATAAACCACACAAATAATAGTACAAATTCCATATTTGGAAGGTCAGACTAATTCGCTTTTCAATTTGTTTTTATTGTAGAACACGTGCCTTTAACGATCTGGGAAAAACATTTTGTTGTTTTCTTTATCCTCCCTAAGTTGAAAATGTGAATACTGGGTTTGCACTATTTACACTAGCGAAAAAACGCTTCACGTGTAAGAGTTGACGGAAGTAAAAACTAAACTTGTTTTCGGAGCTTGCGCATGTGAAATTGGAATGTGAAAAACCATTTGATGTATTGACTTGAATTTCTGCACATGCTGTACATACAAATGACCCAAGCAAGCTTATTGAGCAAGTATGTATTTACAAGAGCTATTTTTTGGCTCGTTATTAATTAAGACAAATTATAGCAAGTTTTTTCCCCAATTTCTGAACACTTGAAGTTTTGCAATAACAAGAACACAAACTTACGCTTTTACCCTTTTTATGGAACGTCTATTTTCAGAACGCTTTGTGACGTGACGGCAATCGACGAATTAAAGCCGTTGTAATCAATGGACGCATTTCTTAAAATTTAATTTAATTTATGCCTTATCTTCAGCTAAAATGCTCAAATTGCACTGAAAAAAGTTACATAAAATGTTTTCAACTTCAGGTTATCAAGTATGTTCAACTTAAAATGATAAATAATTTAATTATAATTACTGCTGTATTTATTATTGTACGATTTGAAAAGGTTCACAGACGCTAGAAAGAAAGGCAGATGTTTGATGAAAATGCAATTACTAGGACCTTATTGGAAAAAATGTATTTTATATACAGAAAAACATTTTTTGGTCGAGGAAATGAATGTAGGTAATAACCTAATAAGCAGTGCTAAAAAGGCAACTTGTTATTTTAATTAATTTGACTAAGTACTATATCGTTTCCATTATTTCAATAAAACTTGTTTCAATAAAAACCGCTCGACCTTTTCCAACTCCAAGTAGTGTAATGTCGTCTGTTCTCTTAATTTCTATATAATTTTCGGTAGACATATTCGTAAATGTGCATACTTTAAAAAAATTAATATTTTATTAGCCTCTCACAGTAGTGACTCTTTTTAACTACAAAAGGTGTGACTACATTTTTCTCGAAAAAGCCCACATTTCTAGTTTAAATGTCTTTTTTATTCATCGAAAGGTATGTCGAGTAGTAGAGAGTAGCATAAACCTGCATAAGATCGCGAATGCAGACCGTTTGGTCTACCTTTTGACCAAGTTCAACTTCCATGATTTATCCGAATCAAAATAACATCGCTGTCAGAGAATAATGCATGGTGCATCAATTAGAATATTTGAACTCATTTATATTTGTACTTAATTTTTAATCCTATTTTCCTCAAAAACGTCTACATGATGGAGCATATTCATTTATGGAAGATCCCGAATCGAAATCTCATATTACCTGGTCAAGATTAAAATTCCTGGTAACGCTTGTAATCTATATGTTAAATTTATAATTTGAGCTGAAAACAACTTTTCAAAACTTGGGTGACATTTAAAATTTGCTGTGCATTGCCCTCGATAGGTAATGATTTTTTTAACAGCTAGACCAATTATTTATGCTGATATGTACCACGTAACGTTGTATTGCAAAAGTTCTTTAATTTTAATTTTCTTCATCTTCTTCTTTCTCGTCCAAATTGTGTTCGCCAGCCACGCAAGAATATTTATTAGCTCAAAAATAATTTAATTACAGCCTTCAGCTCTCCTCGTTCCATATTAAGTAGGGGTGTGGGTGGCTTACCCATATTATGGAATTAATGAATTATGGGCATAAGCATCACAGATCAATAATTCACCACGCTTCTTCGTATTAAGGAACTTATTACAAAATAGTTTCAAAATCAAAAATGCAACTTAAGTGTGTTTTTGGTATGTTGCAATTACACCCAAGAATGGGAGAATTTATTGAGATCGTCATTCAGTACGCTGAAGGCAAGGTCTGAGTTTTTTTGTGGTCGCAGGTTGCACTTTCCACCCAATATGCTAATTCCACCTATCCACCGTTGAGGCTCAGATGATGCATGATTTCACTTTCATCACGGCAATCTTGTCGAACGATTTGCTACTATCTTAAAACTATCAAGTGCAAATCTGCACTAATGCAATTACGAGCCTAGAAATCTACTTCTTTGCCCATGCCCGGAGAAACTACTTTCAGGTCATTGGTCTTTCCATTTTTGTTTTATATCGGCCGACAGCTCACAGTGTAAGCTCTTCTTCTGGTCGTCTTTGCACGAGCTGCCACTCTTGTCTTTTTTGAGATACTTCAGGAATAATCAAGTGGACTGTTTGTCTTGCTTAATTTTTAAAAGCTCCTTCCACCTTGCTGCATTAACGTTGTTTGGAATTTTGTTTTTTGTTAAATGAGAACACGTTGAATAGGTGTAAAAGCGTGCAGAATAGCATAACCAAGGTTTGGAGTAACCGGTTTATACTAGCAAAAGTTCACAACCTTTGAGTTTTAATAAAAATGAGTTTACTAAGGCTAATTAAATAAATTTTGGAAGGAAGTCGCCAATTTAAAATTGTTTTTCTCATATCAATTTTTAATTATTTTGACCGTATTGCCCTATGACACCATTGTGCAAAAATTGAACGTTTGTCGCTTAAGAATTTGCGGAAAAGACATGTTACCATTTAGACTAAAAAAAATTAAGACTATGACCTTCGCATGGATGTTATGTGATACAGAATTAGCCCCTGACCGCCAACGACTCTATCGATAAGTCATCACGTGATGCAGATTATTTTGTATAAAGTAAATGAGATTGTGCTGAAAAACGCCTCTCGACTTTAAACAGACAGAGATAATCTGGCTTAAAATAACTTCAAATGAAGGCACAAATAATCATTGCGATAATTTAATTTGCAAGCACAAGCACTAAAACTAGGCATCTTAAGGTATTTTGCTTGCTTTAATTGCTTAAAGAATATTTATTATGCGGGGACAAAATAATCTGTCTACATCCGGATAATATTGAAACATTATGATTACAATAATTGAGAGTCCCCCTCTTACGTCTAAACTTTGATGGCGATTGATAACAACGTCTGATCACACGTTTTATTCTCAATTGCTGTTTAAATAAATTATCACCCAAATAAGAAAACTAGTCCTTCTTCAGTCAATTTTACGTAACATTTCCTCTGTAAAGAGTCGTATGTATTTTTTCCTGTTGCAATTCTGTTTTTCATTTACGAAACTCAATTCCTTGGGGATAGCGTTTCAATTTTCCATGTTAGTTATGTGTCTGCGGTTTGCTGCGATTACGACATTTTTATTGCTCGCTTGTGATTTATTATCATGTGGTATTTAATAATAAGCTCTAATTTCAATGACCTATGATAGAATAATTCTGATGGTGATTAGTTCTTTTTTTCTATATTGAATATATTTCATGAGAGCAGAATTACATATTAAATATGGTAATTTTAAAATTTTACAGTTTAGAGGAAAGGAATTTAGGCTCTCTTTTACAAAAGAGAATTTTTCATTCCAGACTTGCATTCAAATTGTTATTATATTATTCGGTAAAACAGATACGTGGAATCTGTTTTTCTGCGCCCGTAAATAATAATAAATTGAGCTTTATCACCTTCACTCATTGAATTACCTTATCTTTAATTGTTGTCGAAATAATAATCGAGATCAGTAAACGAGCGTGCACGTGGTATATGGCAAATACGCTGTTTACAAAAAAGGCTAAAGAGAATTTGCCTAAAACAACTGAACGGCTAAAAAAGTTGAACACATTTAAGAAAACGGGTTTCATACGTTTGTACAGCTTTATCTGACGAATAAAATAAAAGAGACGACGAAGTCTGTGTGCCATACGATTCTCAAGAAAAAAATACATTTTGAGACGAGGGGAATAAATTCTTTAGGAGGAATGTTAAAGTTATTCCATAGGATATAAAATCGCGTTTTTTTTACAGACATATTCGAACATTGTATTATATAATATTAATTTATATTTGAACAATATTCAGACAAATTGTCATGCAGAAATATTGATTACTTTAAGAAAAGTAGGCAATTGCATGGAAGGCCTTTTAAAAAACATGTACCAGTAAGGCGGTGGCAATTTTCAATCAAATATGTATGTCCATACTTAATTTTGACGTTTAGTCTGCGTAGGACATTAATTAATTTAATCAATACTGCTGTGAAATTGTGACTTGGCGTATTGTTTTCACCATACCTTCAAAGTTTACGTTGTTTGTTTATTTTATTTTCTTCTGTGGACAACTTTATCATGCACGGTTATTTCCTATCTAAGGAACAAGATAATTGTATTGTCACCCCGCCCACCCAATAAGTAAACAAATAAAAGCCATGTAATTCCACAAACATAACACCTGCTATAAAGGAATTGAAAATGAAAATGGTAATGAAATTATATATCTATAACCACTTAAACGAATTAAATTGTCTTTATTGCTGTTATCTATTAAAGTGGAAGTGTTTTATTTTTATAATATGCCCCTACAAGCTATTAGATAGTGCCGATATTCAAACCGTCGCAATCTAAGTATTTACATTGATAAGCTACGGCGCATTAATCAATGTTTGTTGTTACACTTGTGAAACATGTTGCATAAATAACAAATTGATATCTGCTGCGCACCTGCATTTCAAAATTTATTTCAAGGAATTAAAGAAAAATGCCAGTTCTGCATCAGTTATGCGCCAGTACTTACGTAATCAAACACTAATCAGAAGTAACTTAACGTAAAATTTTAGCCTTTGTACGAAAATTATACAGCTTCAGTGCCAGTTAAAATTTAACGGTTATCATTTGCATTTACTCACCACATTAGTATCAGAATTGAGCCACTAGATAAAATTTAAACCCCACTCACCATCACTCCAGTAAATTGACACACGGCCTTACCTGCATTCATATAAATTCACACTATTGTACGCCGCCCCTATATGCAGTCTTAGATACACAGAATTGCTAGAAAAAGGCCAACTCAACTTTTTCAAAAAACTTCTATGTCTACCGAGAAATACGTCGAACTCTATACGATTGGAATTGGGAATTGATAAAATTGAACATAAAATTGTTGATTTAACATTAGGTTGGATAATACATTTGCTTGGATTGCCAGATAACCGTCTACCACAAAAATGCTTTTTGCGGCATTTAGAATTGTATAGAGCAGGAATGAGAAATGTTAATTATAATTTGATAGCACAAGTAAGTGAATTCTTATCGAAAGTTGGTTATGATGATGATATCAGGGAGAATGAAGACCCACGTTTCTGGGCAGAGAAAAGACAAAACATATGTGACGAATTAAAATCCGTATTGAAACAACAAGACCTTGTAAGATACACCGAATCCGCTTTTTGTCAAATTAAACTCAATCGTGAAATGTCTTCGGCTGATTATCTTTATAACCGTTGTACCTTCGCCAGAAAACGCCTCATGAGCCAACTGAGGCTCGCCTCGAAATACATATGTATTATAACTATCAAAGGCCTAACTTATAAAATTTACCCGGAGCAATTATGTACGATATGTAATTTAAATGAGAATGAAACGATTATGCATGTGTTTTTAAAATGTCCAATGTACCAAAATTTGAGAGATGTTTTACTTAGAAAATTCATTGATGTTAATTTAGACGAAACAACAAACACTGAAAAACTTTTAATGTCAAAAGATGAAAATTGTATGAATTGTATTTATTATTTTGTTTCAAACTGTCTACGTATACGAGCATTTATAATTAACGAATAACAGAACCCTTGTGATGGAATTGTACTTTCCTAGACACAATAAATATTCTATTCTATTCTATTCTACATTCATATAAATTATGTCAATATAAATATGATATATTTTTCCCAGAGACTAACTGTTAGGAGAATAATAGCTTCTAGATAACGTCCTTTATAGTTAACAGATTTTTTTTTAAACCTCCAAAGTAGTTCGAATTGCAAAATCTGCAAAATATGCAAGTCTCCCAAAGTCAAAAAATGTCAGCTACCATATAATTTATTGATATCTATTAATTTCTCAAGTAGAATACCAATATTCCCAATAGCAATAATTTCTATTAAATGAGAGGCTGGCGCTGCCCGATGCTTGCTGTTCTGTTTAGGCCTTCTCTTGCAAATCAGCCTTTGATATGTTAACATAGCTCCCTAATACGCCAAAAAAACCGGAAATGAGGAAGAGATTCCAACGAATTAAGAACATATATAAGGAGCGGCCAAACCGTGTAGTTCGTGTAAGTGAGTGACTACCGCCCATCCGAACGTTTCGCCTTATGAGAGAGTATTTGCAACTTGGCTGTCAAAATTGTTGTTTACTTGGGGAAAACTGCAATTTGTTACAGCGATATACAGAGTCAAAAACACAGTTGCAAGTGCATTTGAAGTGGTAATATGATGTGTTAAGACCTATTGTTAATAATAAATTCGAGAAATAATGCATATTCATTCAAAAGTCGCTGCTTCAATACACTTGTTTTTGTGTTAGTTTGCCTTGTAGTAGTATTTGCTTTTATCTCATCAATTTACTCTTTCTGCCGTTGCTTATAGGTTCTTAGTTCGTTGGCTAAGTAAGCGTGTTGTGGCAATACGACTTAATTTAAGCAAATCAGCGGTTAAACGCTATTACCAAAAGTACCAGGACACCACTGCCTTTGTCAAAAGCCCGGGATCAGAAAGAACTCCAAGCCAAAGACGATCTTTCTGGTGTCAACATCCTTGCGAAACCGTTGACTGACTCCCCCAACATCATGCAGCCATTGCTGCACTTGAACCGATAGTGAGATCAGAGGTGACGGTTTCGCAAGGATGCTGCCATCATAAAACGTTCACTTATAAATGTGTAAGTAAATATATAGATAACACCAGGGCTTGTCAGCTCCTGAGATTGTCGTCTGTATTAACAGATAGGAAATAAAAAGCCTCTGTCTGAATGCGTAGAAACCCCAAGCCTAGATCAAAAACTCAAGAATGCGATTAAATGAATAAATGAGAGTGGAGGAGAGTAGGAAAAGACACACATTTTCAATTCATCATAATAATGACACGATGGGCGATAAAAGTGCACACAATTTGTAGACTGTTATTTACTATTTTATTTTTTTAAATTTTTGTTCATATTTTATTTTGCATTTCGAGGGGCTCTCGAAATAAACCCAAAATATCTTAAACACGTAAAATTTCTTCCTCGGATTATATCATATAATTTCACTCATTGTGATTAATAAATACAGAAAATTTACTAGAAATTTTATGGTAACATAAAATCTAAATTTGAAGCAAACAATATTCAAAAAAATTAACAATCTCATCGTAAACACAACTTTAGTTCAAAGATTGAAGTTTGCGCTCGTTAAAAAAAAACTTTATTTCTCATTTATATAAGATCTTTAAATATAAACAGGAATTTCGCGTGCCAAGAAAAAAAACTCTTTCGTTTAGAAGTGCTTGAACTTTGCCCCCTTTCTCTCTTCGTTCTCTGTATTTATATTTATATTTTTTAATATTTAATCAACTCTTGTCTTATTTAGTTTCAAATGCAGTACTCCTGAGTATGTACGTCGAAGAAGCGAACTAAGCATTTGTATAGAATTCAAAATTCCGTCTGTGGTATGGGTGAATCACTTGTTCGACTAAATTGCTTATGACCAAGTCGCAGAAAAAGTCACCGGGGGAAAGCAGAAATTGAATCGGGTGATGGACTTAATTTAGGTTCTCTAATTGTGCCGCACCTTCTGTTCCATTCCAATGCAAGCGCGGATAATCAATTCTCATTCGCTGGGCGGGTAGTATTTGGTAGTGCGGACTGCGGTTGAACCTGACGCGCTTTGTTGACGCAATTCCAATTCACAAATAAAAACAAAGAAACCTCCACCTCGTCGCAAAAATAGATTCAGCCAGTAATAATGATGCCCAAAGCTCTTGCAGTAGGGGTCAACTTATACGAAAAATTAAGTAACTCTCAATTTATCAACGTCCCCACTCGCGGTGAGCCGCGACGCTAGCGATACAACGCTCCGTTCGAGTCGGTTCGGTTATCTGTTTTTTTCTTATCTTTTTTATGAGATATTTTCGTGGCTCTCTCTTCTTCCACTTTCGCGGAATACATGAATGGTGCCAGGCCTTCGACAAAGCCCAGCCAGACGTGGCTGGTTGCGTCACGTCGGCTTCGACTTCTGATTGGTCTAAACGAATCATACGATATAATCGAACGGCAAGACGGAAAGCGCGAAAACACGCGATCTTGACTTTACTACACACTGGCCTGCATACAATTGATAAATAATCAGGCTTTCCTGCAACAACGCTACACTTGCCAGAGTGGCAACCGGCTTTTTAAGTGACTGATACATTGGCCGATGTAGGAATTTTTATTAAAAGCACCGAGCTATGTGGATGGAATGGGTCAAAACTTGAATTCGGAAAGTATGCGTCATCCCAGTATACATAGCAGTGGGTGGATGGTAGCGTCTTCCCGGCTGTAATAGATTGTTAATTTGTTCCATTATGACAAATTTGGTGGAGATGAGTAGCTCCTACAGAAATAAATAAATGAAGTAAGTAGGTATGTTTGGTTTGCATCAGAATAGCCTTTAAGGTTCCTGCAATCGTGCCGACGAATAAATAATAACTTTCGGAATCATAAAAATGCACCTACATTCATATTGATACGTAGGTTTGCAATTTGGAATCGATTTATTTGCACAAGAGTGTGTGCGTCATTAGTACCTTCAGTATTACGACTGTATGATAAGTTATTTTTGGTAAAATAAATCAAATTCTGCGCAAAAAAAGACAGGAAAGTATGATGAGTACAGTAAACTTAACGTTAAATTTATAACAAACAAAATGTGTCTACAAAATATGTGGTAGGTATGCCACCTGGATACTTGTCTCTCTGAGTATTCGATCTTTATAACTTTTCTCCACATATGTATGTATTTCTGTCCGCCAGTGTATTTAAAAACAATATAAAAAATACCTAGTATAGAAATTACAAATAAAAATAATAGGAAGCAACCTCAGGCTATTTGAAATGCTTGTAAAAAACTCGAGCTTTTACTCTACCGCTTAAACACGCGTGAAACAGAGTTGTCTAAAAATTTCATGCACAAGCACAAAAGACATTTCCCGAAGAAACCTTGAAAGGCTTGAAATCGCCAAAATTATTATAAGATGGGACTCAAGCATAATGGAAAGAAGATTATGAAAAAGGCGATCAAAGGTCAATCGCGAAATTATGACGCTTTCATGTTTTTTGTGTGACTCCGCAAATAAACAAAAACAGAGTCGACAAGAATTTGTTTTTATTTTTGTTTCTGGCAAACATTAAATATGTAAGTTGAGGCCTACTGAGCGTGCGATTCCTTTGCTTGCAAATTTGCATTGTGACGATAAAAGAGTACTGCTTAATTTGCATGTCGCTTATTTTTAAAATTTCCTGAACTGGAATTTGAACTGCATATGTAAATATTTAATTATCAGTTCTTACGTAAAAAAGTTTTATTTTTAATTAATATATAGAGATCCTTTTTATAAATTCGTTCTTCATTATTTTATAGCATTTTAAAACTGATGTATTAGCATTTAAATAAATTTTAATTATTATATAATTATTGTTTATTCTTTCTTTTAATCTGTACAGATGAAGTTGACATAATGCAAAACAAAATCAGAATTACAATTAATCTTTCGAAAGGCAAATGTTACTTCAATCTATGATTTATAATATGTATACCATATAATTAAAAAAATTCAATTCACCACCTACTTTCACCGCACCTATTATAATTTTGTTGAGCGCAAGAAGTTTTTAAAATATAATACTTTTAATTATTTTCTTTGTTTGTAGCCCATATTGAATATGCAAAGATCTCAAAAAAATTAATTAATATATATTTTTTCGCGTAATACGCAAGTGCTAATTTTTCGAAATTTTTTGTTTGGCTCCAAATGTTTTCAATGAATACTAGGGAAATTAGAAAAGACAAATATAGCTATCGGGCGAAACTATTATTTACGATGAAATGAAAAAAAATAAGGCGATTTGCACACATCTCTTTAGATGGACGCCATTTAAACAGCGATGCAAATATAGTTAAGATGCTTAAAATATGTGAAGATAATTTTTTTACGTGATCAGGCGCATAGTGCCATGGAGTTATTTGCGATACACTTCCAATGTTATTTGCGACACCATTTTGTTCTACTCATTTTAAATATTCAAGAAAAATTCAAGAAAAAAACTTTTTTTATTTAATCATTTTCGTTAACAACAATACATACTGGAATTTTTAAGTTATCCTAGCTTTTGTGAACTTTTATTCCATCTTCAACTTTTCTCTAAAATCAATAGTTCTCGAGTTACATATGTACCTTGAACAGAAAGTACAATAAAACGATGCTTTTTTGGATTTTTTCACATTTTTAGTTTGGCGGCGCATATAAAAATTATCATTCCTTAAGATCTTCTGAAGACTTTACAAATATCTAACGGATCCCGGCTGGATTATAGATTAAACCCTAAACTTGTCAAAATAAATAAAATAATCGTGTTCAACCAAAACACCAGTGGTAAGGAAAAGAGTAATTTTTCATGAACGCCTTTGGTGTAAAATATTCAAGATGTGTTCGGCTTGAGTTCTGCCGATATGTCACTTAGTTTACGACTCTTCTTGATCTCTTCCTGGGAGGTCTTTGAAACGACCTTCTTCTCTCCTTGTTTTATCTTTGAACTGCTATAGGCTAGGTCCTATAAATAATACCATTTTATTCGGAGCAAGAATTCGAAGCACCTCTTACTTCAAAAGGGGAAAATTTTTCCATTTCTAAAACCAACACGTTGTTAATTAGTGTGGAAATCTCTCAATGCGGTGTACATTTATGCCCAGTGCCATTGGAATTTACCGAAGAATCCGTAATTTGAGACGGTCAGCTAGCAAGACTTATTGCATGTTTTCTTATTTTCTTTTTACTTTTACCGACGCCGACCTGTTGCTGTATAATCCGTTACATTGCCCTAATATGTGTTGTAGGGTATCTGTCCGTTCATTGAATCACTTCAGAAAATCTTTACGTCGTTTTTGTTTAGCTTTAATGGATTTTAATGAGTCGCTTCTTCACTTTACACAATTTGTGTTGAAGATCATTATGCTAATCAGGGCTTAATTAGTACATTAGACATTTTTAGGGGAAGGTTCAAGTTGTCAGGGGAATTTTGAGAAGGATTAATGACAAATTATATTTCTTCCTCCTTTTTTTACAAAGAAAATAAGAAGTCAACCGAAAAAAGCCAATATACATAACAGGCGGACTGAAAAGTTCGTAGGCTAGCATAGAAAAAATTACTTTTTTGATAGAATTTGATTTTATTATTCAATATAGTTCCCTTCGAGGGCGATACAACGATTATAGCGGTCATACAATTTTTCGATACTATTTTTATAATACGATTTGTCTTTAGCTTCAAAATAGGCTTCAGTTTCGGCGATTACCTCTTCATCGGCGCGAAATTTCTGTGGAATTGGATCCGGTGTGAAATAATGGAGCCATGTTTCATCCATCGTCACATATCGACGCAAAAATTTGGATTTATTACGATTGAACAGCTCCAAACACTGCTTAGAATCATCGATGCGTTGTTGTTTTTGGTCGATTTTGAGCTCCATCGCGGCACCCACTTTGTACAGAGCTTTCGCATATCCAAATATTCATTTACGATATGACCAACACGTTCCTTTGATATCTTTAGGGTCTCAGCTATCTCAATCAACTTCACTTTACCGTTATCAAAAATTATTTTGTGGACTTTTTTGATGTTTTCGTCGGTAATAGCCTCTTTGGGGCGTCCACTGCGTGCATCGTCCTCGGTGCTCATTTCGCCTCGTTTAAATTTAGCAAACCACGGTGCAAAGTCCAAATAATGTTTATCAAGCCAAGCCTTGGTTTCAACAGTATTTTTTTTCGCCAAAAAGCAATGCTTTATTAACCCACGAAATTCCTTTTCATCCATTTTTTCAAAGTAACAAAAGTTCTTTCACTAAAAATGCTATAACTCAGATACTAATAATACAACAGCTGTCAAATTTATACACACGTCTTTTAAAGGTTAGGGCTAACTAAAAATCATATGGATTTGATACTAGTAGAGCCATCTATGGGTCAGCCTACGAACTTTTCAGCCCGCCTGTTAGGTATACGTATTTATTTCTTTAGAGAATTTATTAATATGAATTACTTTTAATAGAAACAGAAACGCTGGGGCCACTTAGGAACTAGATCAACAATTCTGAAGCATTCAAGTATTGAATGAAGAAAGATATATTTAAATAAACCTTGCTATGCGTCAAAATAGGTATTTCTAAATTTCAAGGAGCTGTGCGGCTACAGCAAATAAAAGTTTTTCCCTAACTAAACACAATTAGCGTACTATTTCTAATTGCTTTAAGTTACAAAATTATCACATTTGAGTTTATGAAATGCTTCTTCTATTCATTGGTCCGGAAAGTAGCGATACGGGAAAAGTAGTTCAAACAAACTTTTTATCACATAGATAACGCAATGTGTTTCTTATCCAATAGCACTTAATACGTATTTTCACAGCCTATACGCCCAGTACGTGTATTTCTGTGTACTTTTGATATTACGGCCTCTCAATATCAGTAACGACCAGGGCTTAATGCCTCTTACACCTAAAAATATGTACATTATGACTATGTTGCATTTGCGAAAGTAGCAAGCCATTGACTTGGGGTGATGTATGAGCCGATAGAATCAGGACAAGGTTAAATAGCACAAATTTACTAAAACCTCACGAGTGTCCGTTGTAAGAATTCCCTTAAAAAGCATAACCAAACCCATTCAACCCAAATAAAATTCTCTGCCAGCAATACCACAGGCCTTCGCCTTCACCAACTCTAGTGACTAATGGATAATTAGTTAGGCAGTTTATTGATCACAGTGGGCCCTTATGACTCGATAATTTATGGGTTTCCCCGCTGAGGGAGCAGATTTATCGATTGTCAATTAGATGAATTAAAATTGTATTTATTAGGGAATAAAGCAAAACTAATATTATCAGTGTGAATATTTGTTAACAAGTGAACATAAGGGTAAGTTTGTAATAATGATTAACTGCCGTTGTTGAGAAATCTACGTAATTGCAAAGAATGCGGTAAAACCTTCACTATTCACAGAAGATCAATGCTCGTGAAGTAATCGCACGCACGGTCAGTGCGGATATGTTTTCCCAAAAAAAAATTGCCCGTAGCACAAATAGTGTTGAGTAAACTGTAATGGAAATGGAATGTTCAATAGACATGTAACCGATTAAAAAGCTACATGAATAACGATAAAAACTTGCCTATTTATTTTTCCTTTCATCGTTCAGATATCTCATTGCGTCTAACGTTAGGTGTTTCAAAATATTTTTTTAATTTTTTTAATTTGAAATTTACTTAAAGGGAGCGGAACAGCAAAGAAGGGGGAATGGAAAAAATAATAGTTAAGAAATTCCCATAAACTATCATCATATCACATTAGTTGTGCAGTGCATCTCTATTCAAAATCACATAACATTTTCAATCGCGATTTTGAGGGTGAAAGAACATCGATTGGAGCACTTCGATTACTCCATGTTACATTGAAACATTTATTTATACGTAATTTATTTCTTTTTAATGAATTAGTCAAATTACACTGGTCTGCATTTTGCATATTTTTTTTTGCTCTCCTATTAATAATTACAAATGTTTTTGATAGCACTTTATCCATAGATTAGAAATATGAATGAAAAAATTCTTCGTCACGTATGACTTTTAGAAAATTAGTGTTAAAAAGTCAAAAACAAAGTTTTTAACCATATTTCTACGTTTTTAAAAAAATAATCAAATATCATACAAAGACGATATGCACCTCAAATGTAATCTTGAAGTTTAAACTATTGCTTAAAAATACAAAAGATCCCAAAGCTTTACGAATTTTTGCCATATGTTGGATTTTTGTTCCTTGCAGGGAATATGGAGAATTACGTTTCATTTGGGGCATGTAAATATATGAAAACATGTTCTACTAAAAAAATGTTTGGAGCTTTCAGGTTGATTATATTTTATAGTCATGGTATAGATTTTACCCTATCACTTGAGCCATATCTTAAATTTCTCGAACGTTTAAATCAATTTACATATATGTATATTGGAAAACCGCCCAAACGTTTTTTTTGACTTTCTCACCACGATTTTCTCAAAAATTATACGTGGTGTTTTCGTTTTCAGATTCATAATCTATAGAAAAAGTATTACAATATCGATATCACCTATTCGTATTATAAGGAGAAAATCCTTGGCGACCAGTGTTATTACAAAGATATTAAACAGAAATATTACTCCATATTTTACAACCTGACAATGACATAACAAATAATCTAAAATTAATTTAACTAATAAAAAAGGTTGTAGACTTTTCGAAAGTATTTGACTAATGATTGCGATTGTTGGTTATGTTTTTTATTTATGTTACTGTTTCGAAAAGTCCACAACTTATTTTATTGCCAAAACAAATTACTTATAAGCAAAAAAAATATGTCTATTTCGATTTTTTAACCGTTCTAGATGTACATGCTTATATGTATGTAGAACTTTAACTTCTTTCTAATATTATCATGATCATTTTCTCTGAGGAACAACTCAATTTTAAAATTACAACATATCCTCAAACCACTTGTTATACTAATAAGGTCGCTTCAACTTAATGGCGCCTTAACTTTAAATGTTATTTTCGAAGATTTGTCTTCCGTCACCGCAGCCTGTCTGTGTATATTTATGGGGTTTTTCAATTTCCTTAATGAGTAATTATGAGGCTGAAGGAATTCCTCCGTCCTCCAAACTCATTTCTTCTTCATTAAAAAAACAACAAAAAGATTCGATGAAAAAACACTTGTAAGCGAAAGTGTGTTCAGAGCTAACGAAAAAATATTCTTCAGAGTGCATAGTCATTTTTCGACACCCTAAATTTATAAATAAACAGAATTTCAAAGCAGATGTATTAAGCATGGGATGACCGATGCATTTCTCCGCCTTTTTCTAAAAGCCGAACTCTAAAAATAAAATCTTTCGTATCGCATAGTTGGCATATTTTTAAGATCAACATATTTCCCTCGTCTGACAATGTCAATCTCTTCTCTGGGGAGCTTCAGTTGCTCTCGTTGTGTTAATGAACTCAGCTGTAAATTGCACTTCACGTCTTGGGGGATGCTGTGAAAATCCAGGCATACATTTCAGTAAATGAATGCTGTCACGACCTATTGCGAAATTTAACCTGTAGCACCACAAATCGAATCAACGTCACATGACTTGATAAAGTGGGGCACCCACGAGACAAAGTTGAAGACGTAATTTATCTTTGTATACTGTTCCGGCCCTTAATGGGCGTAAATGTAAGGAGGAATTCATCGGCGCTCTTTTCTTGCCTGTTATGAAAGAGGTATTGTAAGCAATTTAATCTAGTTAAGCTCGATGCAAGTAGCAAAGAACATTGATTTTTATACTAGCCCTATAGTTGGTCCGAGCTTGTTTACAAGAAAACCATTAATTTAACACGTGTCGTGGAGCAAGTTATTTATACCGCGATTTCTCCGGAATGAACAATTAACAATTTTAGTTCTAAAAGCTGGGCTCGTGGAATTATTATCCAAAGAACAATTAATGATTCCATTCTAAATTATTATTTATTTTAATTACAGGAGTTCTCACACCAATACAGACTGACTTCAAAATATCAGACGAGAAGGGTGGCCTCCTGCAAACAGTATTTGTACTTTCGTATATGATATGTGCGCCCGTTTTTGGATACCTTGGCGATAGGTACTCTCGCCGATGGATTATGGCAGCAGGCGTTTTTCTGTGGAGTGCAACTACTTTAATTGGTTCATTTATGAATCAGTTTGGATGGTTCATAACGTTTCGAGCTCTGGTTGGCATTGGAGAAGCTTCATATAGTACAATTGCTCCCACATTAATATCAGATCTCTTCGTCCATGATATTAGATCGAAAATGTTGGCCTTGTTTTATTTCGCTATTCCAGTTGGATCTGGGCTTGGGTAAGTTAAAATACTTATCGAAAGTATGGACTTATGGTCAGACAAAATTCACAATTAGATTTGTTTTCAGTTTCACACAATCAAATGCACTGTCTTAAATTGTAATTCTTATAGGAGAATTTACATAATAGCGTATATGCAGCAAAAAGCATGAAAATTCTTGTAATTTGTATACTTTTAAGCACAAACTAATAGCACAATCTTGTAATTAAGCACACAACCAGTTTTCAAGAAATAAAAAACTAATCAGGTTAAAGTTTTTAAAATGAATAGTACTATTAATAGTTATTCTCAAACGGTGTGGTAAATCATAGTAAAACTTTCAAAAATGTTGTTGAAAACATTTCTTCAAAGAAACAAATGCCTGAAATTTGCCTTTTTTTTTGCATGTTTAAAAGTTGTTCCCATCAATTCAAGTTCCCAAAGTTCCCTTCTCATAATGGGGAAAAAAGAAATGAGAGGATTTAAGAGATATAGACACAATTTAGGTGGATACTTTAGATTTTGGAGAAACAGGATAGGACATAAGAAAACTACTCATGACAGAGTATGCTCATCTGAACATACGTTTTTTTATTTATTGCAATTTTTAAAACAGTTAACGCGTTCAAACGGATTTAAAGTACACAAATTGCAATTTCGTTCCAAACCATATTGGGTCACGTTCAAAACGAACGACATAAAAGCTAGGTATATATACCTTCGAATTATCTAGACGAAAGAATGCCTCACTCACGTACATGGCCTTTACACGTAATGGCCCATCCTGTCTCTCTATAATCTAAGGTGGATACTTAAAATTTTTGACGATCAAGAAATGCCCTTTAAAGAACAATTGTACCTTACGACTCCATTCAATGAAACTTGATTGGAAATGAGAGAATTGGCTAAAACTTTGAATTTCAGTGAAAACATCTACACGCAAAAGTTGACTTCCCCTGGACACTAGAAAAATATAAATACTATTGGACCACAAGTACATTTTGTGGATCACGGTATTTACTGGGTAGAAATATTAAATATTCTTCTAACGCGCAGAAATAATTGCAACTTCAATCATTTTGGTAAATTTAATGGGAAAATAAAAAAATCCTCTTTAGACACACATGCTCTCGTTTATATCAGTGATGTATTTTCGAAAAGTTTTAACATCGACCCTCTTTCAAATTTTGGACACTATTTGCCAATCTTGAATAAACTTATATCCCCTGATACACCCACGACCAAATGCAAACTAAGCAAATATAACAGCTACCTTTCGTAAATCGATAAATTCCTTAAAAGATTAATGACAAACATTTTCTAACAGAACCTTCCCCTACTGGCGGGCAGAAAAATAAAAAAAAATTAATTATGCAATCGATTCCAAACCGTCCGACTGTTTTCACTGATTTCGTCACATTTGTACTTTCTTTGTGTCCCGTGTGTGCTTTCCGTGATGATATAGTATCGTACAGTCAATGGGCCAAGTTGTATATAAAAATTAACCATAATTAGATCTGTCAGATAGTTCTGCAAGTACATATAGACGAATTTTACTAATCAGGTACCTACATAACGTATGCACGTGTGTGTATAATTCAGTTAATGAAAGAAGTTGTTTGAAACATGTATTTAAAATGAACTATTTCATCTCAAATGTGGATAATTAAGACATATTTGAGATATTATCTTAAAGTACGTCACCATTAAAATGATAAAGCAAAACAACTAGGGTCAACCCAAAGTCAGAGTTTAACATCTTTCTGCGTAAAAGCAACAGCTCATTTAAAAGCTGAGAAGGTTAACGCATTCAACCCCGTCATCATAAAGTTCATTAAAAAAATTGGATGGAATCGTCAAGTGAGAGCTGTTTTCATGCTGTAACTTATATTTTATGAATAATAAGTAAGAATAAGAAAGTGATAAGACTTTTTGATAATTTGCCATTCTCTTGATTTTTTTTAGATACATCGTCGGATCGGAGACAGCTCATCTTGCAGGTTCATGGCGGTGGGCCCTCAGAGTTACACCCGTCCTTGGAGCCATTGCGGTCGTAATGATTTTGCTCATAAAAGAGCCGGCAAGAGGTCAAAGTGAAGCAACACTCAACTTGGAAACAACATCGTACAGAGAGGATTTAAGGGACTTAATTAAGAATCGTTCGTTCATGCTATCTACTTGTGGATTTACATGTGTTGCCTTTGTGGCTGGAGCGCTTGCTTGGTGGGGCCCTAAATTTATTCATCTTGGGCTTCGAATGCAACCTGGAAACGAGAATATTACACTAAATGAGTAAGTAAAATTGTGGGGGAAGACCTCTTCTTACATTTTTCTTTGGTCAAAAATTCCAACACGCAAGCGGGGTGCCCGTTTATTCGGTGTACTTTCTATGAAAAATTTATACAGCACAAGCAGATCGCCGTGGAAAGTAATTTCCGCGAGATAATTGTTTTACACGTCTGTAAGCAACTGTGACTTCCGGTTCTCCAGTTAATTTTCTTGTTTTACTGGGTACGTTCTTTGAAAATGAAATTAATTATAAGGAGGATAAGTTGTTATTCAGCCACAGTCAATTTGCCGTTTTCGGAATCAAAACATTTCAGTGAAATAATATGTGGTTATTTTGCTTTCAGTGAAATATTATTATGTGCTGCGATATATTCCTTTTGAAAGCATCTCAAATTTAAAATATACAGTGAGCTCAATTTCCGTAACGCGGCATTCTTTTCAGAATTTCATCCAATAACAAAGTGGTGAATGCATTTTTTTAAATATTCCAAGAATTCAAATCATACCAAATACAGTAAGGAAGAAATTATTTCAATTAAAAAAACTGCATGTCGTAGCACGCCCTAATTTGTTTTTCGTTACAGTTTTTTCATGTTATCGCTCACATATATTTTATGCACTCAGTATGGATCCCACAACGGACGCACAAGCGTGTAGAAATAACACTGTGCAATTAGCTTATCTTTCTATGGTTACTGCCGACCCTCAGCGGGTTTCCCTAAATGTGCGACAATTTCATAAAGTTTCTCAAATTTTTTTGTTTTTGCACTCATTGCAAACAGTATAATGATTTTAAATTATATCTGCTATTTACAATTTCTGGACTTAATTTGCATTTTTTAACGATCCGAAAGACTTTCTGGAGACTAATGGAAAACAAAACCCTTCATAAACTTGGAAAGAGTTATGCACGGCGCGGCGGAGGCTTAGTTATATTTAGACGTTATTATAAAAAATTCCAACAAAATTTCAAATGTGGTGCTATACGTGGAGGTTCCATTCAGTTCTTTGTTACTAGATTTTGCCATGATTTTTAACGCATACCAAAACTTTGGCCTATGCCGCGAGTTTCGCTTACGCCTAAGTGCTGTCAGGCCGCTGGAGTGTAATCAATAGGTGTAAATAAAAGATTATTATGGCGGAAAATATAAGAATATGTATTGACGTTACTTATATTTACATGGGCCGCTGAAACGGCAGCGAGAATTGCAGACAAAACCGACTTTGAAGCACATGCACCCTTTTGTCTGATACTAATTTTTAGGTGCTGTGCAGTTGCATTTTTTGAACTCCTTGTCCCCCTACAGACTGATTATTTACCTTTTACAAATTATCTACTCGCTGAAATTATTTACCTTTTACAAAATTGGTGCCTGCAGACTGATTATTTACCTTTTACAAATTGTTTCGAAGCCCCCTCTTAAATTTATAACATTTGGGGGCACCTCCTATGGTAATGCTACCTAAACTTTCATCCCAACTTGGTCTGTTACTACCGGCATGTTTGTCGTGCAATTCTCTCAATTGACTTTTAAACTCTTCACGATTCACAATATTTTCGACAGCCTTCGCGTTTTATTCCACTGAAGCCTGATCAAACTGATAAGCGAATATGTTTCTTTTGTAGTTAAAATTTTCCCAAAACTCCACTGCTTTGTTTTAGTAAAAAAAAAAGTATTTGAAAGCTTTCGTAAGTAGAATTACAATCTGGATTCCTGGCTTCCGAGTTAGCGTCTTATTTATTTCACAATGATAACATTTCATCTACAATAGCACCTACAGCTACTAATAAACGCAATATAAATGAAGAAGTATAGTTAAAACTAATAAAATAAGAACAAGAAAAATATACTTATATAGACGTAGAGGTTTTTCAAGAGGAAGAAGAAGAAAAAAGCTCTTGCCGAAACTACCACGACCATAAGCTCTTTTTATTGTATCGGGCAAAGCATTTCAAAGGTAAGGGGTCACTTTTTGCATTCTAAATTTTCCACTTATAATTGTTTCCATCTCTCCTTTTTTCCATGGACATTTTTTCCATCGAACAATTTTTCCATGGTCATTTTTTCCATTAACTTTTTTCTACAACTGAATACTCGTATTGGCCTTTCACAAAATGCCTACTGACTGAAAATTTGCTTTTTACAAAATGTCTAAAGGTAAAGAGAATTAATGAATAAATAGAAAAAATGGAAGGGAAAAATGTCCATGGCAAAAATGGAATGGGAAAAACGTTCTACAGCCCATTTCAAAGCCTTATGGTATATAAAAAAAAACGTTCGCTTTGTTTACAATTACAATTTGGAACAAACAAAAAGGTCGCACGAGAAGATATTGAAATGTTTATACTTGTAAAAAAATTGTGCACTTTAAAAGCGCTAATTGAATTCTGACTACGTGTCAGGTCGCCAACTCCTGTCAAAATAAGTTTATGGTGAAAGTTTGGCACGTTATATAGTTCCCGAAAGGTGCACCCAGGAATTCATAACCGTAGATAGAGACATCATCAAATGACAAACCGTACGATTGAATTAAGTGCCACAAAGTCATAAATGATTTACTATCTAGTCTTCCGCCTATTTGCAATATTTAATAAAAATGTGGCATTAAAAGTGACTTGGCTAACATAGTTCGCACGAAGTTCGGTGTAAATGAAGCAGAATGCAAAACTAAATAAATTTTTCCAATCACATTGCAGACATGATCATGCAAAGTTTGTTTATTACATATCACCCATTTGTGCACTGATTCTAGATTATCGTTTATTTTATCCACTAATTCGTTTATTGCCGTTAAGTGAGATTCCATGTCATTCACAAATAACGTAAATAACAATGGACCCAGCAAGGAGCCCTGAAGGACACCACTCAACACATTGCCAACATCTGAAAATAAGTTGTTAGACAGAACAATTTTACGACGACACGACAAATAGTTTGAAGATCACATCTTCTATAAAATCCGATTCATTATCAAGTATTATACGAAAGGAGGCTTCGATATCTTCTTCGTATCTTTCTCTAAATAATCTATATTCAACCTTATATTTTAATTTAATTTCACCGCAAGTTATTACAAATCTAACAGACTTATACAGACGAAGAAAGATAAGTCTTCGCCGTCATATCTCTAAAACTCGTGGCACGATGTTGATGTGGAATGGATTGTTATATGATTGGAAACGATGTTGAGCAATCGTTAAAATTTTCAATTTAGCATTATTAACTTAATGCTCTTCACTACAAAAACTAATAAACAATAGCCACAGCTCACCGTACCTTTGCACAGGACCTTAAAGTTTTAACTAATAATTAGCTACCTTGCGCTTACTGTATTTAGAAAACGGCATTTGCTGCGGATTTTCTTCAAAGTAGATTTATACGAGCTTCACCTCGCTTGCGTTATGTTGTTATAGCAAGTAATAAAATTGCCGATTTCGAAAAGGGTTTCCTACAAGTTTGGGATAGTAGCCATGATGTCGGGGCTAATTGGAGTGCCCCTGGGATCATTTCTGGCGCAAACTTTGAGGCCAAGAATTCAAAACGTGGATCCGCTGGTATGCGCTTGGGGACTCTTGGTATCATCCCCATTTGTGTATATTTCGCTGATACTGCCGAAAGTTAGCGCATCGTTGTGCTTCATATTCATCTTCATTGCCGAACTGGCGCTCAATCTAAGCTGGTCAATCGTAGCCGACATGCTTTTGGTAAGAAATAAGTCGCTTGAAAGGAGATTGGAGCGAAAGGGATGGTGCTGCCTTAAAAGATGACTTCGGAACTTAATTTTGGATTTTGCTTTATAATTTTCATTTTGTACTCTCTCACCGTTTTTTTATTTTTGTATTTTTAGAGTGTCCTTCACGTTTGGTGCTCTAACAATGGCGGCCGGTCTACTGGGAGTCGTGTTAGGATCATTCCTCTCGCAATTGCTAATCAAGAGAATTCCAACAATCGATCCCCTACTTTGTGCGGGTGGTCTGTTGATCAGCGTTCCACTCTTAGCGGGCGCCATGATTGTAGTATCTAAGAATAGCACAGCCGCGTACATCTTGGTTTTCGTAGGCCAACTAGCTTTAAATATCAATTGGGCAATCGTTGCGGACATGCTATTGGTAAGGACTAAGCTGTTTGTTTTGTGTATTACTTTGTGTTCTATTTCTGCTGAAAATTTCCAAAACCGCGAAGCGAAAGCTCCTCATGTGGTGCGTGCGATATTCAGCTGAAACAAGGTGATGGTGCATTTTTTATTTTTGTTCACATGCTTTCCATTTTTGTTCGCATTCCTCTGTTTAAATTAATTTCTAATTAACTACCCTCTAACCTTTAGGCACTCTCTCTCTAAAGCTAAATTATTTTATTATCGTTCCTGCTAAAATTTCCGTCATGAATCATCCGTGAATTTTTATCGCTGCTTATAGCACGAAAAGAAAACTTAAATGTGGACTAGTTTTTGCATTTCTGGCAAATTTTTAATACAAAATTCTACTTTGGCACTATTTTCGTGTAAATTTAAAATTCTGTCATTAGCACATCTGTGCCCTTCTCACATCTTGCAAGTAAAAATCATTTTAAAAAGAGCAGTGACATTTGAATCAACATAATTCATTTGCTTTCAAAACAGTCACCTAGTATCAACTGGTTTCTCTGCACAAAATAAAAATTGAAATGCGCGCGAATTGCCCAGTCGAATATTTCAAGCTCTTTAAACTTCCCGCTCTTCTGGTCACCTGTCGCCATTGGCACCTGGGACTGTTAGCGCCATCTCCTTGTCATTGTTTTGAGTGAGTGAGTGGTTTCCTCTAGCCGATATTCTCATCTCATTAGCTCTGAAACAGCACCATCTTGAGTGAGCTTTTCCATCGCTTTTTAAAGTGGCCTAATTGTGCTTTGTTTACATTTGCGGGCTAGAACAGCAATTTAATTCGTTTTCCCTTGCAGTATGTCGTCGTGCCGACGAGGAGGTCAACAGCTGAAGCTTTCCAGATTCTTATTTCGCACGCCTTCGGAGATGCCGGCAGCCCCTTCCTAGTTGGAGTGGTAAGTGGGCGCTTTGTTTTAAATGCGCTTAAATTTATGCAATTTTTATTTATTGAAACGTGTCTTGGGACTGGGAGTCACAATTTCGCAGAATTTAAGTTTAGTTTTCATTTCACTTGACTTTAATTTCTTCTGATGGGCACGGCACTTTCATTACCAAAGAATTTTAAGCAATATCACCGTATAAAAAATATATTTGTTTTGGATTATTTCCCTTTACATACAGTAAATTATTAAAACAATATTTTTGAAAAAAAAAGATTTGGAAAAACTACACTATTTTTTATTAACAAACATATTCCTTCATGCGTTTTAGATTCAATTATATAAAACGGTTAAATTTAAATACATATGTAAAGAAAATAAATACAAAGGAACGCTTCACATCTTTTTCGTGGCACATATTATGTTATTGGCACATTTCATATTTATATACAAAAAATAAAGTATTCGACTCAATTTCAATATTCCGTGGGTAGACCTTTTTTTAATCAATTCATTTAATCTTGTCTGTAGTGAATATACCAGTTTTTAATGATATCCGTCCCTTTATTATTTTTAATTCCTTTTAACAGTGCTTCTTTAAGTTGGGTCTTGTTGGAAATATGATATTTTCTTATACACCCCTTCAATCCTTCCCCAAGATGCTCTATGGGATTATGGTCAGGTGATGTGTGGGAGTCGACAAGATGCGGAGGATGTTATGAATGACCCATATTCAGACGTCGTATGCCTTGGGTTATTTTCATGCTGGAAGTAAAAACTGTTTCCTAGACCCAATTTGTTCACACTTTTATTAATATTTTCTTAAAATATCAAACTACGCCATTGTCAATTATGGCTTCAATAAAATCTAGTTCGCCTTGTTCACCTGATGCACCTATGACTCCGTGCATTTTAGATTTTTTTCCTCTAAATCCGTATTTTGTTTTCTTTATACTATAGTATTTTGTGCAACTAGGGTGGAAACTACCCGATTGCCCACGATGGCAAGGTTAGACGCACGAGCGAAGTGAGTGCGTTAACTGCCATCAAGGGCAATCGGCTAGTTTTCACCAGAGTTGCACACTGTATTTTTCATCACAAATGCGGCTGTGGGTTCGATAAGGAGGTGGCGGAAGGAGGAGTCCGTGGGGCGGAACGAGGGGTGCGGAGCCCCTGCAAATAAAAAGAAACAATATTTGCTGTAATAATCTCTCAAAAAGATAATACGTATCTTAAAGAAAAGTAGTAAGGAAAGGTTTTTATGATATCTAAGGTACAGATGCTCAAAGCAATATACTATTACATTACATAGTCTTAACTACTCTGGTGACCATGTGATATTTACTCATGCCCGGCTTAAATAATTTATTTAGGTACCTGAAAAGCATTAAAAGGATGTTTAACACTCGCGAGTATATTTTAAAAAAAATGGGATTTCTTGAAGAAATATTCTGAGTGCACGAGTCTTAACCAGAGCCGGGCAAACTCGGCTCTTTTGACTCTCGAGTGCTCCTCAGGTAGATTTCTAGAGCTCCTCATTGCTATTGCAAGTGCAAGCGAGAAATACATACTCCTGTGGTCAGTGATGGGACATGTACTCACTCCTTCGCATTAATGGAGCGACCCAAATACACTCAGGTATACGGCTCCCATGAAGGATTTCTTGAAGAAATATTCTGAGTGCATTTCCATTTCAGGTACCCGTGCGTTATTCTAAGTCTCGCGTGCGTTCTTTGAAATTACCAGTGGGTTATTCCCAACAGGCTTTACAGTGGGCAATCGGCGAGTTTACACACGTAATCCCGTGCGGTATAGTACTGGTTTCCCCGCACGTGTGATGAAAAATAATATTCTATCATTTGATTAGAAAACATTGCACTTGCTTACTTACACACGAGGGGTTTTTTCCTTTCTAGCTTTATAGAGTTCTTCGTGCTGTTTTTAATGAAGATTCGTATTAAATTCTTTCCTGACTTGCGCTCAATCTCGGATAAAGTTATCTCTGGATTAATATTTAATTTTTTTGTGATTTGCTCTTGCAGTTAGCTTACGAATCTGAGCACTAGTCCCAATGCGTATGGCATACGACTTTGCAACGATTGACTATCGTTTCATGACACTACGAATTGTAAATCGACATAATTTGCCCAATTTCGGCATACGATTTTTTGTTTTGTTTCGCCAAGTGTAATGTTATTTTCCTTTAAATTTCGCTCAGGTCAGGTCCATGATTTCCTTTTACCACAAACTACCGTGTTTCGTGTTTCGTGTTTCTATATGATAGATGCCTATGCCTAATATGACTGACTCTCAAAAGCCAGCATCGACTTGTTATGGTTCATTGATGGTTATATTTTCCAAAGGATTTTGTGGAAAAGTAATTTTTAATCACGTTTTCACTTAAACTGTCGTCAGTTTAAATTTTTTTTTATTAAAAAAATCCTTCCATCATAAAAAAGCCCTTGTAACGCAGAATATGCACGAGAAAGGTTTAGGTCGATTGCTTTAACGGTTCTCGATATATCATACACCACTCGGGACCTTATCGAAAATTGTAATTTTGACAAAAACGTGTACAAAGTTTGCATGACTTTTTCAATTTTCGTCCAATTGACATAAAATGTTTAGAAATTGACATAAAATGTTTAGAAATTAACATAAAATTGGCAGAAAACATGTCATTAAAAACGAGCAATGAGAGCACTCAATCTGACTTAATAATATTTACGTAAGATAAAATTTCGTATTTTCCAATCAAAAGTAACTTCAATACTTTAAACATTTTGCAGCCTTTTATAGAAGGGGCGACGCAATATCGGAGCTCTAGTGCCTAACGTTTTATGGGTGAAATTTAAGTATAACGTTGGGAAGCGCCATTTTGCACTTCGGTGTGGAGTACACGGGGTACACGTAACAAATTTTTCAGCACACGTGCGGGGTAAGTGGTACCTTACCGCACGGGTTTCCATGCGGTAAGTCATAAATTAACCACGGTGCGCTAAGGAGCCGATTGCCCACGATGGCTATAAACGAACTCGCTTCGCTCGTGCGTCTAACACCGCCATCGTGGGCAATCGGCTCCTTAGCGCACCGTGGTTAATTTATGAGTCACCGAATGGAAACATGTGCGGTAACGTACCTACTGCTTACCCCGCACTCGTGCTGAAAAATAGCATACGTAACTCGGGCGGTAAGTAGCCGAGTGCCCATGATGGCTGTTAACGCACTCGCTTCGCTCGTGCGTCAACACCGCCATCGTGGGCAATCGGCTACTTACCGCCCTTGTATCGTAATATACTATTTCCGCACGCATGAGGGATAAGTACCACTAAAACGCACGCCTTTGCGTGTGGTAAGTTGCTTATTTCCCACTGCTTGCTTTCGACGGTCAAAAAAACACGCTGCAGAAAATAAAACACGCACCTCGGTACCCAAGGCAAGAGATACGGAGATCCCTGTGTGCCGCACAAGTAATTTTTCACGTCGGGAGTATGCATTTCTCACTTGCACTTGCAATGCAGCAATGAGGAGATGCAGAAATATTTCTCGCTTGCACTTGCAGTAGCGTAAAGGTTTCGTTACGACAAAATCTTTATTGCCAATGGTCCTTTTTATAAGTGTTTAGAATTGAAATTTTTGTCCTCAACAATTTCCAGGTAATCAGCAACATTCTTGAAATATGCACGCAGAACCTTCCTCATTACTTTGCTGCAATATTTCTTTATTTTCACTAAGCAAAACTCGTTACAAGCGATAGTCTTGTTGTAATTATTTCTTAAATTATTATTATTTCTGTTGTGGGGGGGGTTTGCCCCCACACCCCCCTTTCCCTTTTCGCACCCTTTCCTCGACCCCCTCTTCCGACGGTCGCATGCCTCACTAGTGCGGAAAAATAGAATGTGCAACTCGGGCGGTGCGTAGCCGATTGCGCACGCTGGCAGCAATAAACGCACGAGCGAAGCGACTTGTTGCACAATATACTATTAGTTGCTTTTTCAGCCAGTAGATATTTTATAAAGGGTAAATAACAGACTTCCATAACGTTGTGTGCAGCAATGTAGTAGAAATTTCATATGATGTATAAATCAAAACTCTTTTGTTCGGAACTGATAAAATGAAATTTCAAAACCCTACTAATTCTAGTATTTTTACTAAACAGATATCTGAAGCCATCAAAGCCGTATTAAGGAAACTGCCGGACGTTTCAACAGAAGAAGTGACAGATGGGCTCCAAAGCTTAGCGCTGACAGTACAGAATGCCACTTTAACCACATATGGTGGAGAAATGGAAGAGGTAGGCTTTGAAAAATATCTCACCTAGCTAGTATGGTATATAATTAAAAACTTTCCTAGGATACAAATAAAGTGAAATTCCAAGCACTGCAGTACGCTCTCTTCTCGACCAGCTTTGTTGAAGTCATTGGAGGTATATTCTTCCTTCTAACTGCAATCTACATTTTGAAGGACAAAAGCAGAGCCGCCCAAATTGTTAAAGGTAAGACCAGATTCCTTTACCTCTATACGTAACAGTAGGTCATACGGCCATTAAACATTATTTATTATTTTTTCCATGTCCCTCATTTAGAAAATAATCACAATGTTTGCGAAGACTCTACTGTGTCTGTGTCTTCATTTCAAATAATGCTTCACCCGTGTTCTTAATGTAGCACCGCAATGTGCGAACACTTAATTGGAATCATTGTAGGTTGGTCAGAGTTTATTTGCCTCTTACGTAGCCCTATTGTGTGATGCATGCACGCAGGCTACTTGTCACGTTTGCTTGTCCGTTGTGTAACGTGCTGACGAAATTTTCTTCAAGCCTATTTCACTTTCGATGTGTTGTCTTGTTGTTCTCACTTTTGTGTGATGTCTTGTGACCTATTTGTTAGACCATTAGGTATATCTTCATTTTTTGGAATAATTTTTTTGTTTTTACAGAGGCACAAGAAGCTGAAGTCAACCATACATACGCAGACTCCAGTGATATCTCGTGAAGTGTCGCAACAATTCCAGGACGCCCATACAAACCTCGGGGCGCAATGCCCACATACGCTGATAAGCATTGTTACTTGTTTTAAGTAATTCAATCTGTAAATATTTATTGCATTCTTCCAGTTTAGTAGTAATTTATACTAGGGCTAATTTAAATGTACTGAAATTTTAGATAGAGAGCAAATCTAGCTATTAGGCTATACGTATTCCACGGGTAGGGACTCCTAGAGTCCCACATAAACGGTCCTTAGGGTTAATAATAAGTTCCTGGCTGTTAACCTTTATTAGACGTAAATAACATGAATACCATTAATAGGAGGTTCCGACGCTGCAAATTATGTTTAACAAACAAATTCATCGAAGTAGCGATTAGAAAAGGAACCCGGTGATTCGGTCGAAGCATTGGACCCCGAGGTGTACCACTGCGTCGCCTTGTAATAAAAGACTGCCGCAAAATTTTAGGGGATATTTTTTTATAAAATTAGAAAGTACGATTAAACTCTCGGATGCACAAAAATCGTTTGAATTTTCATTGTTTTCGGAGTTTTCTCAAAAATGTATAATGTATAATGCCTTATTATTTCGAATGGTTCCCTGACTATGTAAATATTTATTATTTTTAGTTTTAGGCAAGTGAATTTTTGCAAATATAATTTAGTGTGTAACAACGATCAAGGAATAAAATATTACAACTGAAAAATTTATTCATTTTTATGACCTTCTATTCAACAACACAATACACTAGCGGCAAAAAAAATCGTTTAGTAACGAAAATAACACAAATCATTTCCCGAAATTATTTTGCTGCCTCTTTATAGCATTGACAATAACCTGAACCCACTCCGGGGAAAAATCGGTAAGTAGAGGTAAACGTCCTATGAAAATGTTCAGGTATAAATGATAATGGTTCAAATTTGAAGATCTCTTATTCTTATATAATAGTTCAGGAGGCATCTGTATTGGGATGGCTGTTTGGAGCCGGAGCGGATATTTTTATTGAAATGGAATGAGAATTTCGATGCGCATCAGTTCAAAAATCCAGTGCTAACTCAGGAAAAATCTTAGTGCGAAAAAATTGACGTCTAGGCTCCTGTTTTTGCTCTTTTAGCCTGAATATCTCGGTAAGTTTCGTATCTCCGTTGATAATGAATATAAGTGAATTTGTTCGCAATAGAATTTCCTACCGGATTATATTTTGGCAATTTGATAAAAGTAATTGTAATTTTCCGCGCAATATTCTTAATTTTTTCTTTCATAAGAACCTTCTCCTGACAAATAACAAACACAACAAAAAAAGAATTAGCAAAATCGGTCCAGCCGTTCACGCGTGATATCGTGACCAATGGAAATAGGGATACATTTCTATATATATAGATTACTCTGCTTCCTTAGCTATCGATTGATGAAAAAATTATTCCAATTCATGCATACACTTTTCTTCCACAGCCGTTTCAATTTTGTCGGCACCCACCGAAAAAACCAAGTTTTCACTATTTTCACCAACTTTCATCAACCCGGCCCAATTTCCTATAGTGCCTCTTCTTCCTACCCCTGAGATACAGTTCTGGGTGTGTCACCCCCCACCCCTTCCAACAACAAAAACACGTTTTCACCAATAATTCCCACATTTCACACTTTTCACCAACCTTTCTTTCATCAGCACATTCTACACTACCTCCCCTTTCCAACGATACCCATAACATGGCACACGGCATGGCAATATATGAAATTCATTACATTCATACCGACTGCAGCGCCATCTGCGGGCTGATTTGTAAATCTAAACCATCCGGGGCGCCACCCAAACGCATACAAAAAAATTCATTCAAATCGGTCCAGCCGTTTAGGAGGAGTTCAGTGACAACACACGTACAGTAGAATTATATATATAAAGATATACCGCCGATTTCCCAAATATCCCAAACTGCCATTCATCTATCTTCGCCGACGATACAGCAATCTTTAGCTCACATAAAGAGGCCACACATATAATAAATAATCTCCAAATTGGTCTAGACTAGACAGCCTGCAGGTTTATTTTAATAAATGGAGGATAAAAGTGAACCCAAGCAAAACACAAGCCATGTTCTTCACCCGTAAGAGAAGTCCTAGTCACCTACCAAACAGAAACCTATATATAAATGGCAGTGAATAACTTGAGTGTGTCAAGTATCTAGGGGTCACCTATGATAAGACACTTACTTATTCTAAACATGTCACAGCAGTTCTTGGCAAAATTAGCCTATTGATTAAAATTATGTATCCTTTCATTAATAGGAGGTCAACATTAAATCTGGATAATAAACTTATAATTTATAAAGTCATATTCCAAGCTCTTATGTTGTACGGAGCACCAGTTTGAGCTCAGTGTGCAGTTTCTCACATCAGTAAACTCCACGTTATGCAAAACAAAATACTCAAAATGATACTGAATCTACCTCGTCATTTCTCCACCCTGGAATTGCACAGTCGGGCTAATGTTATGCCAATAAGCGTCAAACTACGAATCATGACAGACAAATTTTATGAAAAATGTAGCATTATAGATAATCCCTTGATTAGGCAGCTAGCTACTTATCAGACGCGCAGCAATTGTAGATTAGACTAGTATTTATATGTAGGATTAATTAGGTATAGTAGATAGTTATTAGTAATTCATTGGGTTTTTAACAAAAACGTTTTCCCAAATTCTGAACCTATGATTATGAAATACGTTTAATGCTCTGACTATGTCATACGTAATAATAATGAAGTTGAATCAATTTCCAATTCTAGCGCTTAATTTAAATTTTTTCTCCTATGTACTTAATGTAAATTCCGGAAATAAATAAATTCATGAAAATATTTAGAGACTTTTTTCATAGTGACATTGCTGCTCCATAGGACTCATAATTTTTTAAGCAAATAATATTTTAGCCAAGAAAAACGCGTTCTTAGATTGCTTGTGATATAATACACCCCATATGCAGTCTAAAAGTTAAATAGGTGCTAATTCAGAAGTAATAACATTTTCATAATAAACATATTCCGTTTTCCTTTTTATAACAATCTTAATCTTCGGAATGAAAACGATCAAAAATAACATAAAATTTCTAAAAATATTACGGCCCGATTATTATCTTTATATAAATGTAGTAACTTGATATCATTCTTTTCTTGTAATGACGACATGCTATCAGCCATGCAAGAATGATTCATTTTTACCACCCCCAAGTGGGAAACACGAGTTCACGGGTCCAAAAAGATGTTGACGTCATGAATTAACTGCCTGTCCGCGCTTTCATAATTTCCCATTGCGATGATGACAAAAGCATTACGTACATATAAGCAAATGAGTTTCATTCACCAGCCGCACGTAAAAACCCAGCAAATGTGCAAAATCATGAACTGAGCGCGCAGCTAAGCTTTAAGGCGTGCGCGTTGTTCACTTCCGACAACCGCGATCACCAAATTCCGATGAAGGCCTTAAACTCGTGCTCATTATTTTTTTTTTGACACGTAGATTATGTTATGATGCATGTAATTACATGTGTTGGGAAAGGATTACCCAGGGTAATTCTCTGGACCAGCACGCCCAGTGCAGCAAATTGCCAAGTTGATAAATTTTCAAAAATAGTTGGCAAACGGTGGTGCGATCCCCTAAAATTACCATACATACCTACGATAGAGAGCACAAATTTAAGTAACAAAAAACTGCTGCTGTGGCCTTAAATAGGGAAATACCTGTTTCTAACAATAGCTACTTTACAAACTTTATTTCTAAAAATAAAGCACAGTGGGCGAGGGTTAATAAGGTGAAGAAAATAAACCTCGACGTAAACAAAGTGTGGCTTTCATTTCTTGATTTCAGCGCGCAGAAGCTTGTCGCGTTCTCATGTATTGCATGGGAGTTAAACAGGTCTCACGATGCAGCCAATCGTAGGTACAGTTAATCTGAGGCCTAAATAAACCCGATGGAGTTAATGAGATGTTTCTGGTTTTACGAGAAATCGCACACCAAATGTTCCCAACAGTTGGTCAGTCCCATTATATTTGGCAAGTGCAAGGCCACAACTGCATTCAATGAAAAATTCATGAACTTTACACGGCTGCTTATTTTGATCACATCGCGCATTGTTGAGCGATCCCACAGCTAGTCGAGTGGGAATGGTAATTAAGTAGTTTTCGCTACTTGTGACTGAATAATTTGCGTTTTTATTTGTACTTTTTATCGTTAATTAGACAAGTTATCTGCTTGTGTATGTGCTTGCCGGCTATTGGGATGATGATGGAAAGCTAAATGAGGCATAGGAAAATAAATGCGCTTCCAGCTACGGGTGGTTGACGCCATACAATTTCTAATATGTTGTAGGTGATCACTAAAAACCAGGCAAAGTGACAATGACTCAATTCATAAGATATTCAGCGCATTTTTCGATTTTACGATACATATTTTCATTTAAACTTTTGGGTTTCCTTATTTGGGGATTCACAATCTCGAACAACTTTTTACCGGATATACCTCCATATGTAGATTTTAAATTGATCACATGATGGACTTTTAAAAAGAAGTTGCAAATTAACCCCTTTAAAAACTTATTGGTAATTCTGCTAAAAGTGCAGTATTCTCACAATATTTTACTGCCTCCTCATGCATGCACTTGGCAGTATAAGAAACTTCTTCACTTGTGTGGTTTATGTAAAGTTATTATAGTATCATGTTTTATGCATTTTTCTCTGATGTAGATCTAGTAAATTAGCATTAAGTAATCAATTATCCGCAGGAATTATTATCTCCCACCGAAAGAAGATTCTGGTGAATGGTCATAGGTTAACACCACTGGAGTGTAAAGTTTGCTTTTTAAACCCATGTAATTAGGAAGAGGAATTTTAGAAGTATCAAGGAGAAACCACGAATTAGTCGCTATAGAACAGTTCATCGGCAACCGTGATCTAGCCAAACCCAAGGCCTTGGGCAGATTATAATTATAGCATATACTGACAGGCACATAATTGCTCAAACTTCTTGTTAATTAATAGGCTCAAAAAAGCGAAATGACTTTAAAAACTACTTAACTCAAGGTGCTTAGAAGAAAAAATTGATCTATTTCCTACACGAACGAATTCAAAGTTTATTTGACTGAGAAAGGAAATAGTACAGTTTGGTTATTGCATCCTCACAACAGGGCGGTCTATTAGTTTTTAGAAATACCCGCTGGAAACTGAAAACTACGCATAGAATTGAATTAGAAATATTTATTAGAAATTCATTCCATTCTTAAATAATTTTTATGATTTTTCCTTTACAAAATAGTATTTTGTGCCGAGTTGCACACTGTATTTTTCATCACAAGTGCGGCGGTGGGTTCTATAAGAAGGTGGGGGAAGGTGGAGTCCGTGGGGCCGGAAGGGGGGGTGCGAGGTGCAAATAAAAAAAACAATTTTTGCTGTAATTATCGCTCACAAAGATATACGTATCTTAAAGAAAAGTAGTAAGGAAAGGTTTTTATGATATCTAAGGTACAGATGTTCAAAGCAATATACTATTACATTACATAGTCTTAACTACTCTGGTTACCATGTGATATTTACTCATGCCCGGCTTAAATAATTTATTTAGGTACCTGAAAAGCATTAAAAGGATGTTTAACACTCGCGAGTATATTAAAAAAAAATTGGATTTCTTGAAGAAAACGGGCAAACTCGGCTCTTTTGACTCTCGAGTGCTCGTCAGGTATATTTCTAGAGCTCCTCATTGCTAATGCAAGTGCAAGCGAGAAATGCATACTCCTGTCCAGTGATCAGTGATGGGACATGTACCTACTACTACCGATGAAAACAGCTCTACACTTAATTCACTGCGGACGAATTTATCTGCGATCCAATCCAAAGTGTAAAGTGTAAATTGATCTTCACAAATTCCCTCAGTGGAAAACTTAAAGCAGCTTTAAAATTATACATTAAGAAATAAAAACAGTAACAGATTACGATCCCATTCAATATTCGCTGTTCCTACTTAATGTTCTTGGTATTTAAGCGTAGGGACAACAAGGTTATAAAGTAGGATCAAGATATACTTAAATACAACAATAACTTCAACATTATATTTTAAAGTGTATTTTAGAAAATAACAATAGTGTGCCTAAATTCAGCTCCTCATAATTATAAGTCCATATAAAAAAATGAGAACAAAAGTATTGTTTGTTCAGAAAGCCGTTGAATTAAAATAAAGTAAACAGTATTTAGTATTCTATAGGTCCTCCCTATTTAGCAATTAAATCAAAAAATGCGATTTTTGTTGTCAAAAAGGTTTGAAAGGATACCGTCGCTAATGCTGCTCCATGATTTGAAAATCGCCGATTTAAGCTCTGAAATTGAGCTGTAGTTGAAATTGTTTGCATATATCCGTTTAAGGTTAAGCCGAAAGACTTGTACTGGTACCCTTCACAATTCATTCTCGAAGAGGCACTTCTAATTTGGAAAATGATGGCAAGTATTGCCGTTTTATTTCTTTCGTTTAAGACAAAAAATGAGGGTAGTTCTTAATTTTGTGCATGAAAAATGGAAAACGTTTAGTTTTTAAAACATGATTCGCTTGAAGTTTGCTGCGTAATATTTTGTGGATTCGGACCTACTCGATGTCGTCGGAAAGCAGTCACATCAAAGCAAATGTGCATTGGTGCATTAAAAAATTGTGTAATGACGCAGCAACAAGTATGAATATATCTGGAGTCGTGTTTATATATACTAGCCGATTACCAGCACAAAAACCAGGTGGTCCGTTGTGCTTTCATATCAACGTCTCTAAATAAATATGTCAAAATGATATATGAGGAGAATTTATAAACTTTTAAACTTAAACAACCAGCTAACCCATGATAGCTAGTTAAAATTTAGACAATGCTAGACAATTTACTATGATTTTGTGATATGCGCTGGTAACCAGCTATATGAAAATTCGGCTTTGTCGACAAAGTAAGTATCTGATACAATTTTGGACGATTGTATTGGTCTGTACAGGCCTGCTGTACGAAATGTTTACATGTACCTTGTAAGTTCGTGCATAATTTTACTATATATGCATAGGTTCACCACATTGTAATTAGTCAAGAGGAGAAATGGTAAAACTACAAATTTCTCATCTGACTAATTGTTGGTAATTTTGTTCATCCTGAAGACCGTGAGTAAATGAGAAAACATGTTAAGATCAGATTATCTGACATTACTCAAATCATTTCATTGTTTTAGTGCTGCTTGACTCCAGACAAAAATAAAATTAATAGCAATTTTTCACTCCTCCCGTTTAGAATGTGTGAAGCTGCCAAATGATCTCACAATTTTTTTGTCCAAAGGGACAAGTAAATCAGCTTGCTCTAAAGATTGATCAACTTGTCCTCAAAATTGGCTGGTGATATGTTAAAGAGCCTCATTATTAGCTCATTATTGTTGAGGTTCACTTCCTTTTCATTCACACAATTTTTGCATTTAATTATAAGATCAATTATACTCTAAATAAAATACGCGTAAAACTTGGCCATGCTTGAAAGTTAGTACTTTTAGTATATACTTAGTAAAAATGCCTTTAATTTTGGAAACATTTGACGAATAAATAAGTTCATCCTTCAATTTAATTATTATATTATTGTCTTTTTTTTTGCAAGCAACCAAAATTAAATTGTGTATTTGGGGTATATGACACAATATTTTTTTTATTTACAGTTTTTAGTTTCAGATAATACGATATGTAGATTTGATCAATAATGTCACGACATCATTCAATCAGGCAGCTCGTATACTAAATTAGTAATTTTGCATAACACCACGATGATAGTATTATATCTACGTCCACAAATTTCCTTTGTTATCCAATGATAGTGACCTATGATAGATTAGCGTATTCTGATCGTCAAACCCTTTCATTTGATACCCATATCAATGGGAGTCTTGCAGAAAAAAAAACAAAATGGCCTCTGACGGCGGCCATATTTATATTTCTCGAAAATTATATACCCTATAGTGCTCCCACGATTAAGACAAATCTAATGACAGCTCATTTATGAAAATCCATCAAGCCATTTAGGCTACAAGACGTGACAAAAAAATGGATATAGGTACTTATATGTATACACTAGCTTGCCCGGACCCGGCGTTTCCCGGGATACTATTAAATTTGTATTCCTTAATTTTACAACGCCTCCCTACTGCACAACCGCCTCTCCTATGTGACCCAACGGGGTGGGGGTGGTCTCATTAAGTCAACCATAAATTCGTACAATACACCCCATACATCACTTTCACCTATTCCTAATACTTTTTTAACTGTAAACTGCAAAGTATTATTAAATTTAGTTTTCCTCATTTTACACCACCTCCTTATTGCACCCCCTCTCCTATAGCTCCCAGCGGGGTGGGGGGTGGTCTCATATTTGGAAATTGAATAACAGTTCGAAATCAGTGATCCCGAAAATTCCCTAGTGCGGGTTTTCAGGGAAATCCCTTGAAGTTTAACTTTTCGCTCGCCATATTGATCCAACATCTTGATTTCCAAAATTTTGATGGCAATTTCAAAATCAATGACCCCAAAAACCCAAACCAAAAACATAATTTCCTAATTTTCCGCGCAATATTCTTAATTTTTTCTTTCAACCTTCTCCTGACAATAACAAACACAACAAAAAAAGAATTAGCGAAATCGGTCCAGCCGTTCCCGCGTGATGGCGTGACCAAGGGAAACAGGGATTCATTTCTATATATATAGATTACTCTGCTTCCTTAGCTATCGATTGGTGCAAAAATTGTTCCAATTCATGCATACACTTTTCTTCCACAGCCGTTTCAATTTTGTCGGCACCCACCGAAAAAACCAAGTTTTCACTATTTTCACCAACTTTCACTAACCAGGCCCAATTTCCTATAGTGCCTCTTCTTCCTACCCCTGAGATACACTTCTGGGGGGTGTCACCCCCCACCCCTCCCCCACAACAAAAACACGTTTTCACCAATAATTCCCACATTTCACACTTTTCACCAACATTTGTTTCAACAACACATTCTACACTACCTCCCCTTTCCAACACGCATTTTACAATAAATTTCCTCTTCTTCTTCCTGGACGCGACGGGAACGCGGTCGAACGGGATAAAAAGTCCTATGTCCGTCTCCTGGTTCTAAGCTACCTCCCCACCAATTTTCAGCCAAATCGGTTCAGCCGTTCTTGAGTTATAAATAGTGTAACAACTAACACGACTTTCTTTTATATATACATATAGATATGTTCATCCATACACAGGAATGGCATAACCCTCCTACTGGGGCAGTCGGGTAAAAATTATCTAAGACCTCATCCGAATATGACTTAAGTTGCCTAGGGACTAGAGAATAAAATAGCAGAGGCTTGTTTTCATATTCTCTCTACTCACACATGTTTTCTGATATATTTAAATAAAAAAGCATTTAACTTGGTATGCAAAAGGTACTTAGATTATATTATTTTAAATGCTCACTCACTACATACATATGTTAATACTTTTCTTCAAAACAATTGTTCAACAGATGGTTCTACACTTGACCGGACTTGTAAACCTTCAACATTTTATTTTCCGGATTTATAAGGCAAAGGATAAATTATGAACGAAAGGGAAGATTGCAGGCAATCACAAACTTTCCTAAAGCAAATCGACCCACAAATAAGTAAATGGTTGATCAAATGCGATAGGGGAAAAATTAGCTTAGTAATGAGTCACTGGACACTGCAAGCTAAATAAACATCTTCACACCATAAAAAGAGTAAAACACCTCTTATGCGACTGCCCTCGATATATAACAGCGAGAGCCGAAATTTTTGGGGAGCACACAATAAGTACAGCAAACGAGCTGGAACAACTCACGATGCCCCAAATATGTAATGAGTTTTGTTAGAACCAAACGTCTGGGGTATTGCGACGCTTGATGGACATCAAGATTAAATTGGATGACAGATTATTTTTCCCTCCGCTTGAGGTACGTACAGTGGACCACATGGTCTAAGTGCAAATCTTTATAATTTTAAAAGCTCAGGTCGATTTACAGTTAGGTCTTCTAAGGAAAAATTTGATAACTTAGAAAGGTTTGCATTCACGTACCTATAATGTACAGTAAATTCAGAATGGAATACCTTTAGTAGAGCTGCTTCAAGGTATAAAGGTATACGATAAACGTAGTATATTTATTTTTCTTAATCTCACTTAAAATTAAATTACCTCCTCCTTTTAATGAAGCAAAAAATTTAATTCTTCCCAAAGGCAAGACAACTAACCGAACGACGTCGAATTTACCTACTTACTACATATTAATTTACGAAAGGTCATTCCTAATGAAAATTCTTTCTCGCTGAAGCTCAATAAAGCATTTAATAAAAATTATCATTTCATTTTTCACTTCAGAGTTATGTTTGTATTGAGTTTAAATTCATTGCCATGTCAATAGATAATTTATAAACCTTGCTTTTACATCACATTAGAAAAAAGTACACCAAATATGAAAAAGCACGTCGGGAAAAGTAAATTACTCTTGACAAGACATGGTCATCTCGGAACAAGCTTCACCAGGCCGCAAAAGTACGAAGAGCTACTTCGAAGAACCAATTACGTCTTGCCACTATATTTTCGCATTTAATGCGAATGCGACTAACAGAAAAAACTTTGCCGTCATTAATGCCTGGAAAATTTTAAAAAGTTGTAAGTTGTGAATGTTTTTTTAGAAACTCAGATATCGGTATTTTGCGTCGTTTTTACAAAATTACAATTGGGCAATTAATCTTAACGTTATCTTTAAAGAGCAGCTTAATTAATGGAAAGTTGTTCCTCTGGGTCGAAAAGGGTACTTGGTTCATTAGGCACGCAGCCGATGCAGTTAGCTATTCGTATGTTTCGATGCAAGCAAGTGGACAAGAAAACGCCATAAAATGAGGAATAATCTCGTAGTCGTAATTAAAACCTGGATTAGGCATAGGTCGTTTAAAGGTCAGCGTTCTGATATAAAATAAAATTAACCTCACACTATTCTTTGTGGTTTATTTTTATTATGTAACCGCACGCGCAAGCTCCCAAATTAATCCCCAATTACCCAAATTTCGCGAGAAGAAAGGGGGGAAAGCATGTTTGTACGAAGCAGTGTTACGAGGTTTTTTAGAACTGCGCATTGAGACAATTGCGTTCTTTCCTTTTTATAGAATCCACGGGGAGAGAAGATAAAATATGAATGCACAAGGCAGATTTATGTTTCTCATGGTTTGTATTTATCATAAATAACACTTAAACATAGAGACGTCTTACTACCTATAATACAGCCGTAGTTAACAGAGAACCATTTAAAATGGTGACGGTATCAGTCCATCATTGCAGGTAGAGATCACTTTCCCAAAAACGAAGATCGAGGGGCGATTGGATTGGAGTTGCCCACATTCGGATTATTCCTGTGAGCCTCTATGGCCTGGTAGTTGACCAGCCAGAATGGTTGTTGGTCAAGCGGTAGGTTTTGCAATATATGGACCGCCTGAGCATCTCCAAGTGCATCGTAAGGCAAGCGCGTTGAAGTCGATATTGATGCAGCTGCAGGAGGAGGCGTTGTATCAAATCGGGACGCGATGACTATGTTGCTTGCTTCGCCCTGAACAACCTGGACTCCACTACCTGGAGGTCTCTGTGTCCCATCGTTGCCACCAAATCTGTTGCTGATTTCATTCGTTTCAATGCTGTTTACATTTGTTGGCTCCTGTTTGTTGGCAAGTTTATCTCTGTATCCTACAGGTCTGCTTCCGGCGTACGGAGACCGCTGGGCGGCAACAAATTCCAAGCAGGCAACAAGCACAAGAAACACAGCGATGAATTTTACGGCAACCTAAAATATTCCAATAATGAAAATATTCACATAAATATATCAGTAAAGTACACACCATTTTCACTTTATTTGCAACTCTTCGATTTTCTCTGACCAAAAGTAGCACAAAATATCTCTGGGCAGTAGGACGGGCACCGTATGGATATCTTTCCTCGAATGTCGGAAGCTGACTGACTTCTGAGACACTACGCGGTGTTTATATAAATCGCCACTCGCCGGCTAATCTGAGCTTGAATCTCGTTTCAGAGGAACTCGACTTTAAACTGCACCCGTCGTATCAAAGGGGCTTTCCTCTTTTGAAATTTGACGTGGTCTCAAGCTGTCTCAAGTTGGGGAAGACGTTTTCTGGTTTGAATGCAAACTCTGTTTTGTCTCTCTTCGGTTCAATTCAGACTTGGTATGCCTTCTCCTAGTTTAAGACTTATGAATCATCTTGCTGTTGGGATTTCCACTCAGTTTGAAATCGACTGGCAAGTATTGGTGCTTCTTCAGCTTCACGCTACAATCTGAACTATGAAACCAGACTTTTTCCAAAAAGAGTAAGAGGTCTGATGAATGGCACTTTCTTATCAAATCTATTTTTGGTAGAATGTAAACAAATTACACTTTAGTTCTAGAAAATTTAAAGCTCCATGACAAATCACGGGTAATCTTTGTTCATTATAACGGTATTGATGCACCTGGCAGAAGGGCCACTTATAGAACAGAGTACACTACGCAGGGCAAGTGGGTATATCAAGGTCAGTGGTAGATAGCTATAGGCATCTGCAAGGTCAAAAAAAAAAATGTTCTTAGGTCTCGAAATCTTGCGGAAAAGTAGGTAGTAAATTTTGCGTTTTTTGGCGAGAAACCTGTTATTTATAAAAAGCCAGAGAAACATTATTCTGAACTTAATTTTATCTCTTGATAGTTCTGAAATAAAATTTATGATATAATTAAATTGACGCTCAAATGAAAGATTAAAAAAAATGGATCTGCTATTTGTTTATTAAATCAAACTTTTGCTATGTTTTAGGAGTTAATTATTACTCGTAGATATTTCCATTTGTGTTTATGTGAAATAATATTTAACGATGCAAGCATGTAGTCAAACACCAGTAAAATTTTTTTAATTTTAACTCAAGAAAATGTGCTAGACATTAATTTTGAAGTAGGTACATGTATCAAAATATCCGTAGAAGTGACGACAGAGTGTTAAGTTCTTCGGTTGATGAAAAAAAGCATTTTTTTAAATCGTAATTTTATCTACACTGGACTTTTAAATGTTTAGATTGTCCTAAAGAATTTTTAAAATAACAGGATCCTTTCAATATATTTAGGATATAGGGGAGGGGGGGCATGACGGGGACCTTAACGTTTGAAGGCCATTAAAACGCTCAATTTAAATTATTTTGAATAATTATTTATTTAGAATAACTCTTACATTATTAATCTTTGGGAATTAGGAACTTTACTTATGCCAGAAAAAGAAAACACAATAAATTTTGTCAAAGACATCCAACACCCGATTTTGACACAAGGTAGGGTAAGACGGGGTATGGCATTTTTCATACTTTCTTTATTCCAACTCCCTCTCTCCGTCTTTCTTTTATAATTCTTCACCATCTTAAAAAAGATACAAATCAAATAAGTTAACAGTTAATCAAAAACATACCTATGTCATTATATAGTCATATTTTATTTTCGAAGGGCAAGATGGGGTACCTTGGGGTAAGGTACCCCATCTTGCCCTTTCATGCTTTTTTGAATAAAATAACGTACCATAAAAAAACAAATCAAAATTTTGAAATAAACATATTCTTACCTGCTAGTATAATTGTTGATAAACAAAAATAACTTTCAGTGAGTTCTTGATAGTTTATATTGAGGTGAAAAACACATGTCATGCACAACGCGAAAATAACAAGCAATTTGACAAAAACAGAGTTTTTGGCGGTAGGTCACAAACGCGTAAACTCACAAACCGGTGACAGTGCTGACTGAGAAACAATACAACGTCGCGTCACTACGAGCCAGAGCAGCTGTGATTGGACGTTCGTACGACACGTGAGAGCCTCTGCCCCGTCTTGCCCGCTACCCCGTCTTACCCCTCCTTCCCCTATGTGTATGTAGATATTCACAAGTTTTTTTATTATTTATTTCAATTTCATTTTACAATTTCGAAAGAATAAGAGCTAATTGTATTATTCTCTTTTATGAGTTATACTATATATGTATGTATGTATAAGTGTACATATGTGGTGGAAATGGACATCATGTCAATTGAAGTAATCGACTTTTCTTTAAGTAAACATAAAAAGTTCATCAATTGTTAAGATTAACTAAGTTGCATATTCTTGGCGGGTATCAAAACCATTTGGTGGACACTGTAACCTAAAGGTCTTTTGCCAAAGCCCCGTATAGGCAAAAGATGTTCTGCTACCCTAAGGAATTCCCAAATATATTTCCTGGAAGAAGATCGCAGGTCAGTCGTGCTCAACAGCTCCTGGTTGAAGATCATTCTCCTAGACCGTGCCAGAGACAAGATGTGTGTTGTATGTAGTTTCATCGTGTTCTAGGCACAGACTTCAATCTGTCTCATTAGACAGCCCTAGTTTCTGTAGGTGAAATCTTAGTCCATTATGGCCAGATAAGTAGCCTACCTGGAGGATTTAATTTAAAAGAGCATCCTTCTCCCTGCCCGACCAAAATTTGTCAGACTCATATAATATCAGCCACATAAAATAGCTCTGTCTAATGAGACTGGATGTCGTCTGTGTCTGGAACCCGATGAAACTACAACATACTTTTGAGTACGACATCCAATTTTCCTCGATGAAAGACCTGCTGGAATGTATAAGCAGTGCGTATTTACAATTGACGGCACTTTGCTACAGAAGACCTTCAGGCGCTAGTGCCGACCATATTGGTCAAACCAATTAATTAAAAAAAATATCTGTATTTTTCCCTTACACACAAACAGTATTGTTTAAGGACATATTAATGACATCATGAATAACACAAAAAGTAACACGATTAGTGAAGTGAAGTGGCTTCGAACGAAAGCATTTAATATTTTTATTTATCTGGAGGTGATTTTCTATTAGATAGAGTTAATATAAAAACTATGTGCACAGAACATCATTTATTTGCCTTATACAGATCAATACCGTACTTGATAATAATTCGAATCGGTCTTCTATTTTCCAGTTATCAGTTGGCGATTTTAAACTAAAACTGTTTTTCGCTACGGATAAGGAGCATTAACTAAGTAAATTTTTGAAATGCCACGAATTCAAATTCGGGAACTACTGAACCGATCGGGATGAAGTTTTGGTTATAACAAGAAAAAACAACAACAACAACATATTTACCGCCGAAATCGTTATACAAGAACTTTTGGTCATAAAAGGAGTATAATAAATTTTAAAAGTGTTTACGACAAATACAAGTTTTTTTTGCCATTTTCGTAAACCAAAATTTAATTCCGATCGAGTCAGATATTCCTGAGAAATTTATAATGCGCAAACATTTACCCCGAATATCTAATTTTAAATAACCGATGCCGTCATAAACAAGACGATGTAGAGGTCTTGTTATTTTTACATACGGACAAAATATTGACCTTTTCTTGTAGAAATTCGCCTTAAAACAAGTGCGTTATTCAGTTTTGCTTTTGAGCGACCGAAGGAAAGAATATGTTAGGGAAAATTTCTGTGTGTCTATTGATCGCTAAACTAACAGAATGATCGTTCAAATTGTGTAATTGTACGGTTCTCAGTCATGTTTTTATTGAGATTGTTCTACACCCGCAAATACAAGCTTTTGGTTTACTAGGTGAGGAAGATCGATAATTACTTTGTATTACAATTTTTTACATTAATTGTATACACGTAATGTAAAATGAAAAACTTACAAATACACCGGAAAATTTGCACAAGGATTTATTTGACTGTTTAAAAAGACTTTTCTGCCACAAGACAGAGTAATGCCGGCCACAGAAGAACCAAAATATAGGGCCGATTTATATGAACCCAACTAATTGGTTCGCGTGTAGGTAGGTACGTAGGGCTGATCAATTTTTGCTTTCCCTAGCTAGAGCGGTTGAATGAGGCAACTGCTCAACTGCCAAACCGCGTTCGATTGCATCTGATAAGTTGTGTCGTGTGGAGAGCACATCCAATTTCTTACCCTACCTATCGAGCACTGAATATTGGGTCTCCTGTGGCCACCTTAAGTGTGGTGTGGCTGCACCACTTATTTATAGAAACCGTGAGTAGGGAAGTTATAAAGCTCATGGATAAAACAGATCAATTTTTCAGGGTTTATATTTATTATAAATAACACTAACACATAGAAAGGTCTTACTAACTATAATACAGGCGTAGTTAACAGATAATCATTAAAATTGTAAAAATATCAGTTGATCATTGCAAGTAGAGATCACTTTCCCAAAAACGACGATCGAGGTGCGACTGGATTGGAGTTGCCCACATTCGGATTATTCTTATGAGCCTCTATGGCCTGGTAATTGGCCAGCCAGAATGGTTGCTGCTCAAGTGGTAGGTTTTGCAATATATGGACCGCCTGAGCATCTCCAAGTGCATCGTAGGGCAGGCGCGTTGAAGTCGATATTGATGCAGCTGCAGGAGGAGGCGTTGTAGCAAATCGGGAGGCGATGGCTATGTTGCTTGCTTCGCCTTGAACAACCTGAACTCCACCGGCTGGTGGTCTCTGTATTCCATTGTTAGCGCCATCAAATCTGCTGCTGATTTCATTCGTGTTCAATGTGCTTGCGTTTGCATTTCGTTTGGGGATAAATTTGTCTCTATATCCTGCGGATCGACTTCCGGCGTAGGGTGATCTTTGTGAAGCAACAAATTGCTGGCATGAAACTACCACAAGAAACACTGCGATGAATTTAACTGCAACCTAAAATACTCCAATAATTAAAAATATTCTCAGGAAGTTATCACTAAAGTACACACCATTTTCACTTTATTTAAAGCTCTTCGATTTTCATAAAATACTTCTTGACAGTAGAACACCGTATGGATATGTTTACTCGGATGTCGGATGCTGACTGACTTCTGAGACGCTACGAGGTGTTTATATAAATCGCCACTGACCGGTTAATCTGAGCTTAAATCTCGTTTCAGAAAAACCCGACAACATAGACAGCCTCGCCGCGTCGTATCAAAGTGTTTTACTGGCGATGATGGACGTAGGCCGAATAGAACCCCGATTAACCGGGGTTGGGTTATCCCTTAGCTCTCAAGCGTCTCGCAAGGCACGTTGATAAATGCCTCAATCCTTATGGAAAACCCGTCCTTGAAATGTATATAATTGTATATAGGTATATGTGAATAAAAAAAATAATTGTTCCTAGACTTGCAGGCTATCTTTAAGTGTGACCGATGCACCGAAACTTGTTTTCATAAAGAGAGTTAAATTTTATTGTAAACGCGACCGCAAAAGTTCTGTTAAAATAGAATTCTTTGGAAAACCAAAAAAATACTATAAATATTTCTAAGAATTTGGTAAAACCCATCTCTATCCAAAATGAAGAAAAATCGAACAGAAACTGAAATACTGTCGTAGGTATATGTGAATAAGAAAAACATCGCAACTAATATATATGTATAACAGTCAACATGTTGTTTATAGGTTGGCTGTCAAGTGAATTGAGCAGGAAATCAACGAGTTTAAATAATTGAGATTTTATTAAAATCTACGATTTTTTTTATTGGTGAAGTGTGTGCAAACTATTCAAACAAAAAATCTCATTGTCTACACAACAACAAACTTTTGTATACCAGACATTGTATTATTAAAAATTACACTTAGCACAAAAATGTTGTGTCGCCGAGAAAAGTATTTTATACCTTATATAATACATAAAACTTTATTGCCCTATAACGTAAAAGTCCTTGTTGATATTTTGTTTAAAATAAAGGATAATTTAACAAAAAGTTTTGTTAACACCACAACAGGTGTTAATTACAGAATCTCTTATTTGTAAGCACAAAAATATATCTTTGACATTTAAGAACAACAATAGCAATTCGCATGGCGACATGATTTTACTTTTGAAACAGCAAATATTTTTTGTTAGCTAAGGATAACAAAAAATAGTTTGTTGGGCCTGCTGTAGCTTGTTGTACGCGGCGTCGTAATTTGTGTTATGCGAATTATGTGATCAGTCAGCGAAGGTGGTTTTGTACTAGATGAAGTTTTAATAAAAGTATACATAAGAGCACCACATTTGACCGAATACGAAATATCTAATTGTTCAAGTTTAGTGACATTTTCATTGCAATCTGAAATTTTGACCCTCCCGCGAACAAAAACCGAAGCTGGCCCTGTTTGACCTTGATTGTTTGTATATCGCGTATAAACAAGTATGTGATGCTTACACGGTTCGTGGAAGCGAAGAAAGCAGTGAAGAGTTTCCCTACTACTACAGTGGAATCCAAATGTAACGAAATTCAAGAGGCCATCTTAAATCAGCCTGAAAACTCGGATCTCCAGACAGACACTACAAATTTATAATATTAGTAAGATTTTCGTACTTTGAATTTTAATTTATTTATTTATTTATCATCAACAGGTTGATTACACCATCTGATCTTAACATAAACAAACAATGATTTAAATTAATTCCTAATGATTGAGTAACGATTTTTTGATTAAATCTTTGCGACAATGAAAGTCTACTGAGGAAAATCTAGTATTGTAAATTTTGGACATGGCCGATACCGGTTTAAAAGCGCCATAATTAGTTCAGTGTACCTGGAATATAGAAAGTCTTGTCCTCTAGTAGATCGGGGGCGTGAGTTAAAATTTACAAGATTTAAAAGCTTTGGAGTCTATAACGCCAGTAGTGATATCGTGCATGAACGTAACACTTGAAATTTTTCTACGGTTGGATAGAGTCGATAAACCTAAAAGTTTAAGTCTGTCTTCATAACGAGGAAGACTATGCGGGTCACGCCAGGGTAAGTGACGAAGATTAATCCGGAGAAAACGCTTTTGGACTGCTTGATACTGTCTATATACATAGAATAATGAGGACACCAAACAACAGAAACAAATTCCAAGATAGTTCGGACAAACGCACAAAACAATGTTTTTAAGAGATAAGTATAATTGAAATCTTTAGACCAGCGCTTAACAAAACCAAGGGTGGAATTTGCACGATTGATTATTTTATCAACATGTCGTCCATAATCGAATTTAGAATCAATAGTCAGTCCCAAGTCGACAACATTCAGAGAGTGAAAGGTGTGTCAAGGATTTTGTAGGAGTACTCCAAAATAGAAGACTTCCTAGTAAATGAAATAAAGTTGCATTTACTAATATTTAGTTTCATGTGATTCTTTGAACACCACTCAGTAAAAGTGTCAAGATCGCGTTGGAGGCTAAGCGCATCTTGCAGACTCGGTCACTAGGAAAATATTCAAGTCATCAGCGTAAGCCAAAGCATGCGAGCTCTCGAATAGAGGAAACACGTCGTCAAGGAAAAGAGTAAACAGCAGGGTGATAATTTAAAAATATACATTTAAAAACACAACAAATAGTCGTTTTTATGTAAAACCCTGGTGTATAACTAATTCCTTAAAATTCTACGTTTTATTGTGGAACTCGGTCGAAGTCTTCGAGTTAAATATGCAGAAGTATAAAATAGTCCGAAAATTGAAAAGCCACCTGAAATATTGTAATTTTCCTGTTTCAGGAAAAGAGACGTGGTAAAAGACATAATTGCTAGTCGCTTTTCTTTTCCGGACGTTTTTACATACCATATATGTTTTGCATGTTTATTTGAAAGAAATCGAATCGAGCTCTATAATGCCCACCGGATTAAGTTGCCTTCGCCACTACACCCTTATAGACCTTGGGGTTTGATGAGTGATTTCACATACTCACTTTGTGTATATGGGCTATTCTCATTTTGGCGTATTTTTGGTGTGCATTTGTATTAAAAAATGAAATACTTTTATTATTTCCGCAATTCCTATCTACAATTCATTGAAGTAGTTTATATTAATAGGATCTTTATTAAAACTTACACAATATAAATATTATTTTGAATTATTGTTAAGAAAGTGACGAAAATGTCACCTCCATGTCGTGTGCAAAATCCATTTACGATGATTAGACTAAAATAAAATAACTTTATCAACGGCGAATAAATTAATTTATATTATTTTACCATAAAACATAGAATAAACTGTCTAAATAACACCAAATATTTAAAACATCAACAGAATAATGGATTCTAAATATTTAGTTGTTTTGTGCATGGAAAAATTGTCACCTCCACGGATCAACTTATTGAACGCAGCCATAATTCATTAAATCAGTAAACACAGTTTCTAAACGAATACAGACAACAAACACAACGCCATCTTAAAAGTTTTTGACAGTTTGTCATTCCTGGGATAATTATTTTGGAGTGAAGACCCGTACGGCAAATTTTTTTAAGAATTAGCATGCTGTTTTGGTCACTTCCGTGGCTTACGTATTACATTATCCACGGAGGTGACTTAAATGTCCATATATGTATATGTATGCATGAAAACTAGAGTGAAAATAGGTAAGCACATAAGTGCTACATAATGTAAGATAAAATATCTTTCATTTGAGACTACTTTGGATCAAAGAAAAAACATTTTCTTTTTTTCAAATTTTAAGTCCGTTTTTGAGAATGGCCCATATACCAATTTAGCTCCACTAACTAATTTTTCAAACGGGTTGCTCAGCTTTGAAATTAAAAAAAGGGCAATTTACATAAATTACATTTTATTTAAATGGTCGGTGTTTGTTAAACAATTAACGACAGTTGCACACTTTGTGTTCGTCGCACCATCCGCCGCTCTTGTGCAGGGCGTAGCACTGAAGAACACAAAGTTGTTCATTTCCAAGTAAATCGCAAGCGAAACGAGGGCCAATTTCCAAATTGTCTACAAATTAAAAAGGTTAATTTGTAGTACTATAGCTAATTTCTAAAAACTCCATTCAACCCACCTTCCTCAGAGAAAATAGGGGAAGCAGAAATGGCTGCAACGATGACAGCGATGAACGAGAAGTCGTTGAAGAAACGCATTTTGGATGATTTGTACGGTGTTGTTTTCAAAATTGTACTACGGTGTCATTGAAAACTTTTTGCCTTTGCATTCAAGCTTGTGAAGATATCTGTTGCAGATCATCTTACCTTACCTTAGACATTTTCCATTATCAGGTTTTTGAACAAATGCAATCTAGAAGAGATATCCTCCGCGCATGCTCGGATATAATTATCTACCACCATGACTTTATATCTAAACATATTTGTTATTTAAATGTATTAAGGGATCGTCTCAGTGTGACCCTCCGAAAAATCACTGATTTTCGCGATTTTTTTTTTAATGTTCAAATAAACTAATCAGTCCGGTTTTTTTTTTATAAATAAATACATTCATGTGGGAGCTGGACTCCGAGTAGCTGAGCCGAGCTGTCGCCCAATCTAGAAAAGCAGAGATCATCAGTTGTGTTCTATTGTTTCTAACTTTACTTACCGCTAAGCCGAAATCCCAGCTGAGGCAGATCATTGCATCTGCATGAGCTCCAAATTCACTGCTGTTGTCCTTGTGCTGCTGGTTAGACGTTTTCTCTTGTGCTGAATCCCTGCCGTTAGTTACTTTGTGCCGCGAACTGCTGATTTTACTTACCTGCGCTGATAATCTGTGGATTAAAGAAAAGATTATTATAGAATAGTGATCAGTGAATTTCAAATCAATTAAATCAAACTTACCTTTTTACTCAGACTAGGAGTGAATTAAAATTAGTTTAATCATAATAATTAAGTGCTACTTACCTGTGAAGAATTTCACACAAATAAAACTTGAATTTTATTAACTTTAAACTATCGATTTCTCACTACTTTACCTTTGATCCCACAAATAAATGGTGTCAGAAGTGGTTATCCCTATGGATAAAAATCTGGGATAACGAACGAAAAGTTTACCGAACACGTGCTTAAAATTTAGGTGAACCCCTAACCTTGAAAAACGAAATTCTAAATTAAATTTTGTAATAGGAAAGTGAATAGTGGAAAGTGAGTATTCCCATTGTGCTGAACAGGAACATTTTACCGGCAAATTAAAGGAGCACGTAGGATCGCTAGAATTTATTTCTGGATTCACAGGTCAGATCTTTCCATTTTTCTTTTACTAACCCAAGGAAAATCGATTTAATAAAAAATACGTAACCAAAATTAAGACTTTTTATAAATATTTTTGAAACGCTGAAAAAGAAGTGAACGGTGAACAGTCAGAGAAGAACGGTAAAAATATAACGGTATCGGACAATGATATGAACAGAATTGCACGTGGAATAAGACAATTTGCTTAACTAGAGAATATTAATTTAATGAATTAATATATAATTTGTGTAATTTATGAAGAACTAGAACTAGAACGGTAACAAAATATTCTATAGTGCTGAAACATTTTTGTATGGAAGGGCTTGAAAAGTATACTGTACAAGCGCTTCAAGACATTTTGCGGGAACGCGGCCTGCCTATTACGTACCGTAAAAAACAAGATCTAATAGATCGTTTAATCGCTGGCGAGGGAGAATTTAGCGACTCCGAAGCCGAGGTTTCTGAGGGTGATAATACGGTAACGGGGTCTCAGCTTCAAAGCGCTATCAAAGAATCGAACGAAACTTCAACGATGACGGAAAGTAAAGAATCAAATTCAAATTCTTTTGCATTCAAGGACGTTGAGGAGTCCCTCGAGACTTTTAACGGCGAGTCGGGAAAAGATGTAAAGTCGTGGTTAAAAGATTTCGGAGACATTGCTGCCGTCTGCGGATGGAGTAGTGTGCAAAAATATTTATATGCAAGAAGGTTATTGCGTGGAGCTGCTAAGCTCGCAATAGAAGCGGCACACGGAGTGCATAGTTGGGAGTTGATGAAAGCGACGCTCGAAGAAGAGTTTCAGGATGCTCCTACTAGCCTAAGTATACATAAATCGCTGGAATGTAGAAAAAAGAGACAAACTGAAAGTTTCCTCGAGTATACGTACTCTATGAAGTGCATTGCGAGTCGTGGATCGGTAGACGAGAAGTCGCTTGTGGCTTATATTATAGCTGGTATCCCAGATGATGTGCAGAGCAAAACCATTTTGTACGAGGCGAGTACTATTGACGAGCTCAAAACAAAATTCAAGGCCTACGAGACCATGAAAGCTCACCTAAAAGCAGATGCTTTTGGCAAGAAGAGTCACGCGGGTAATTCCTTAGAGAACAATCGGCAGAATGTGAAGCGTTGCTTTAATTGTGGGTCAAAGTCGCACCTTACTGGTAATTGTCCTAATAAAAGTAAGGGGGCTCGTTGCTTCAATTGCGGCGGTTACGGGCATATGTCGCCGAATTGCCCCCAGCCAAGGGCTTCAGGGTCAAATACCAGCCCACCGAATATAGCGAAAAGAAATCCAATTAATATTATTTCAATTCCCGATCTAACCGTTTTAGTAGAATTCGGCAGAAATAATTTTAAAGCGTTAGTGGATACTGGCAGCGGCGTAACATTAGTCCGAAAAACGGTAGTTGATGCGAGTAGGGTAATACCTCTCAGCAAAGGTCCAAGTATAGTTCTTACCGGATTTGGCCAGAACCTAAAGCATACACTTGGTTCTATCTCAACCCAATTAAAAATAAACGGAGATGAGTACGATGCCTGTTGTCACATAGTCCCAGACCACTGGATTACTAGCGACATTCTGATTGGCCTTGACATAATTAAGTTTGCAAAGCTACAAATTGAGAATGGAAAGCTGACTCTTAATAAAGCAGAAGAAGCAACAGCGAGACCTGAAATTAATTTTCTGGACCAGATGGATGTTGTGCAATTAGTTGAAAAATGCGAAGTTACGTGTATAGATGAGATCAAAAATCCAATGTACCGGGAACGAGTCAAGAATTTAATTGCAGAGTATTCTCCGAGAAAGCCTGAGAGTTCCTGTGTAAAAATGAAAATTATCTTAGAGGACGATAAAAAGCCTATCTATTTTAAACCACGAAAACTAGCGCCCAAAGAAAAGGGTATAGTCAGCGATCAGATCGAAGAGTGGTTAAGAGAAGGAATCATTAGGCCGAGCTGTTCTGATTACGCTAGCCCTATTGTCCTGGCCAAAAAGAAGAACGGCGATTATAGGCTTTGTATTGACTATAGAAAGCTGAATACTCTCATCGTGAAAGATCGATATCCGTTGCCAATTATGGAGGATGTTTTGGAGGACCTTCATTCAGCTGTCGTCTTCACAACGCTGGACCTTCGAAACGGGTTTTTCCATGTGGACATTTCAGAAGAGAGCAAGAAATTTACAGCTTTTCTTACATCCGACGGCCACTACGAATTCAATAAAGTCCCATTTGGCTTATGCAACTCACCCGCTGTTTTCCAGAGATTCATCAATAACATATTTCAACCGCTGGTTCGTGACAAAACATTGCTGCTTTATATGGATGATATTATTATACCCGCGACGGACGAAGCCGAAAATGCTGAGAAACTGGAAAAGACGTTAAGACTATCAGAACAACATGGTCTTGTAATTAAATGGGCAAAATGCATATTCCTAAGGAGAAGTGTAGAGTTCCTCGGACATCTTGTTGAGGAAGGCCGAATAAGTCCATCGAAAGAAAAAACTACTGCAGTCAAGAATTTCCCGATGCCGAAGAATGTGAAGGACTTGCAAAGCTTTCTTGGTCTGACGGGATTTTTCCGAAAGTTTATCCCAAATTACTCAACAATTGCGAAACCGCTGACTGACCTAATGAAAAAGGATATAGCATACCGATTCGGGCAAGAGGAACAAAAAGCTTTCACAAACCTCAAAGAGACTTTATCAACGAAACCGGTACTGAAGTTATTTAACCCTCAGCTGGAAACTGTTCTTCATACTGACGCGAGCAAAGTTGGTTATGGCGCCGTATTACTCCAAAAGCATTCAGATACAGGGAAATATCACCCAGTGTTTTATCTGAGCTTCAAGAGCACCGACGCAGAGCAAAAATACTCAAGTTATGAGCTTGAAGTGCTGGCAATCGTAAAGTCGCTTCGGAGATTGCGCCATTACCTGCTTGGCTTAAATTTCGTTATCTACACAGACTGTAAAGCTTTTGAGCTTACCATGCAAAGGAAGGAGATCAATAGCCGCATTGCTAGGTGGGCACTTTTCTTGGAGGAATTCGGCTGTAAGGTTCTCCACCGATCTGGCTCCAATATGCGCCATGTCGACGCATTAAGTCGTTATCCTTCAACTCTGTTAATAGAAGCTGATGTGCTTCAACGCGTGAAGCAAGCTCAGAGAGAAGACAATTTATGCAAACTCATAAGAAAATGCTTAGAGCACGGCGAGTATGAAGATTTTCTAATAAGAAACGATGTTCTTTACAAATTCGTCGAAGGTAACTATCTGTTGGTAGTTCCTAATACTCTTCAAAAAGGTGTCATTACAAATGTGCATGAGCAGGGCCACATTAATTCTCGAAAAGTAGAGCAGATTATGCGCCAGGAATACTATATACCCGGAATGCTGAAGAAAATTCGAGAAGTTCTACAAAATTGCTTGGCATGTATCCTTGCTGCTAGAAAAGTGGGAAAGGCTGAAAGTATATTAAACCCTATAGAGAAGATAGACCAGCCACTTCATACCTATCACGTTGACCACCTTGGTCCGCTAGCTTCGACCTCCAAGAGTTATAAATACTTATTTGTTGTCATCGATGCTTTCACCAAGTTTTCCTGGATCTACCCAGTGAAGTCAACAACCACCGACGAAGTAATCAAAAAATTAGAGCTGCAAAGTGAAGTATTTGGACATCCACACAGAATCGTAGCTGATAGAGGCACCGCCTTCACCTCAACGAATTTTAAATCCTACTGCGAGGAGAGGAAGACAACTCTAATCTTCATCACGACAGGTGTACCTCGTGGTAATGGCCAGGTAGAACGCCTGAACCAAATTATTATCAATGTGCTCTCCAAAATGACCGTAGCAGATCCCACAAAGTGGTATAAGCACATACCGCAACTACAAAGGATCCTCAATTCAACTTGTAGCAGATCAACTGGCAGGACTCCATTCCAACTGATGTTTGGTGTTAAGATGACCCGCCCTGAAGACTTCGAATTGTCGAAGCTAATCGAAAATGAAATAATTACCGATTTTGAAACCGAAAGAAATGACGCAAGACAAGAAGCAAAGGAACAGATCCTCAAGGTTCAAGAGGAGAACCGTCGTTATTCTAGAAAGCGGAGGAAACCAGCGCGAGTTTACAAGTCAGGTGACTTAGTTGCCATAAGAAGGATACAATTCGCACCAGGTTCCAAGTTGCTCCCTAAGTTTTTGGGGCCATATGAAGTCACTGCAGCGAAACCTCACGACAGATACGAGGTGAGAAAAATCGGAAATCACGAAGGCCCTAACATCACCGCCTCCGCAGCTGACCTTATGAAACCATGGGCTGACCTAGACGAAGGAGAATATTCATCCGGGACGGACGAAAATCAGGATGGCCGGATGTGGGAGCTGGACTCCGAGTAGCTGAGCCGAGCTGTCGCCCAATCTAGAAAAGCAGAGATCATCAGTTGTGTTCTATTGTTTCTAACTTTACTTACCGCTAAGCCGAAATCCCAGCTGAGGCAGATCATTGCATCTGCATGAGCTCCAAATTCACTGCTGTTGTCCTTGTGCTGCTGGTTAGACGTTTTCTCTTGTGCTGAATCCCTGCCGTTAGTTACTTTGTGCCGCGAACTGCTGATTTTACTTACCTGCGCTGATAATCTGTGGATTAAAGAAAAGATTATTATAGAATAGTGATCAGTGAATTTCAAATCAATTAAATCAAACTTACCTTTTTACTCAGACTAGGAGTGAATTAAAATTAGTTTAATCATAATAATTAAGTGCTACTTACCTGTGAAGAATTTCACACAAATAAAACTTGAATTTTATTAACTTTAAACTATCGATTTCTCACTACTTTACCTTTGATCCCACATTCATGATGAATACAAAATGATTTTTTTTATGTTTATTTATTAGGTGTATGTATGTTGAATAAATTGTTGAAATGACACGTAAAAAAAAAAGTCCTGTACGATGTCCACGATTGCGGCCGCAATTTTGATCCGAAACAAAAATTTCAAAAAGATTATTAATCTGTAGGGAAGTCGCTATGGCGCTATGGAGGGGTTTTTTTTTTAATTTGACAAAAAGGCGGCGGTTTGAACAAAAAGTATCGAATTTGGCCCTTTTTTTCGGCAGTTTTTCGTAAAAAAAAATAGGAAGATTTCAAAAAAAAAAAGCTTCCATAGCGCGATAAAGAAGGACGTTAGAAATGTTCTCTCCAAATTGGAACTAGATATATTCAAAACTCTTCCTTTGAGAGTGGACACCGTTTTGAAAAACACCATTCTGAGAAAAACGCGTTTAAAGATTGAAGTTGGAAAATTTTACATAAATCGTTTACTTACGATCAATCGGCGATGCCAGGTCCATACAATATCCTTTCTGCTTATTATTTTCTTGGGGGTTTCACTCGTATGTCTATCCGTGGTTGATGTCGAAAACGAACTGAAATGCTTGGCCAGTTATAAACAAAAGGAATAACGGTCGAGCGAAGCGCTGAACGAGGCAGATGTCACGCTTCGTTCCCTTTCTACAAGAAACGCTGTAGCGACCGTAATAATTTTAATTTCGATTTGAAAATTTGAGAGAATGTTTATTACAGTGTATACTATCCGATAATGCAAATTTTTCAAAAATTTCACACTGAGACGATCCCTTAAATTTCTAGTGGTGACTTCTTATAAAAAATTCGAAATGATCCTTTAGTCGTAATTAAGAATATGAATGAAAATAGAAACAAATTTTTATGGCGAACTTCCGATCTGTAGTTATTGCAACATTGGATAATTTGTTTATGTTATTTCCAACAATATGTAGGTACACCAATAGAAATCGCATTGCCCCCTTTTAGGTTTTTATTATCACTAGTTCTAACCGAAATAGCGGAATTTCGCAACTATCATTGCTTACCATAAAAATAGACGAAACTTCAGATTCAGTGAACAAAAATATAACGAGTCGTACTGTATTATTGTTTCTATTCCGATATCTTTCGCTTTAAATTAAAACAGTTTTTCAGTAATGAATTGTTATTGACATTATTGCAGTTTAAGAAAACCTATCAATTTTCCACTTTCATTTTAGAATATGTCCCATTTTGCCTTTTTACTTTTTAGACCCATTTGTTACAAAAGCAATCCGAAGTGAGTGATAAAGGATCCCAATGCCAATCGACAATTTGGAAACGGATATTTAAAGTAAGTCTAAATTGCTAACTACCTAATTTGTGATATCCCAAAATGGGTGACGAGAAACTGAAATGTTAATCATCGAACTGCGCTTTGGAAAAATGTGAAAAATTATTTGAGTACTTTGGAAGCCTCTGATCCGATAAAAAACACAAAAGGAATTCTGCATCTGTGCATATTTCAAAACTGCTGAACTTATTGAAACAAAGCTCAATAGATGTCGGTTTTTGCGATACCCGTTCACACGTAGCCAGATCGATACTTGTTCATATACAGCTATCGTGAGATAGAGAGAGCGTTAATGGACAAAATTCAATCAGCTGCGTGCAAACTTAAGCATTACATACATATCTCGCTGAAGCTTTGATACGGTTAGGTGTTTCCCCTACTATAACTTGGTGATTGTGATGGTTATCATTTATTATGATATCGAAAAGATGATGCGACATATTGTCATTTCGGACCAGATTAAAGGTATGAGTTGTAGTATTTTTGTCTTCCTTCTTCATTCCCTTTGGGAGCATATCTTCCACATAGCCTCTCCAACGAATTCTGTTCCATGCTGTTTGTTTAATTTGCGTTCAAATTTTTACCGCTGTCTTCTATTTCTTTAGCTACCGTTCGTCTCCAAGTAGTTCGTAGTCTTCCAACTTTTCTCTTCCCCTGGAGTGTCCACTCGAGAGCCTGCGCGCGATTGCATTTGTTGGGCTTCGGAGTGTGTCACCACTCCATTTCCCAGTAGGACCAGCATTGATTACGGAATAGAAGTCGTAATCGCTTACTGTAGCTCCCACAGCTTCTTTTTTGCGTGAAAACACTGGTTACTTTTACACAGCGTTGTCATAGGCAAGAAATTGTGAGATTGCACATTACCCGCGCATGCATTTTTGCACTAATGAATTTTACAGTATTGGGATCGATCCCAAGCACATGCGTTCCATCACTGATGAATGGGAATATATGTAAATTCATGCAGAAAAGAGGTTATAAATTACATCCGTTTCGCCGCATTAAAATTTGAAACTGCCTTTCAGAAAGGGAACGGAGGCAATAATTAATATAATTGAACATTAGGTTGTTAATAATTTTATAATTGTAGCAGATTTTCAGGATATAAAATACATAAAAACTACAAGAACAATCAGTTGGGCAGATATCAGCAGAAGGCAATAGTCTAATGAGTTGATTTAACAAATAAATGACCTCTTTTTCCTCCGTTCCTTTTTTAAAAAGCAATTTTAGTCTTTATATTGTATAGTCTTATATTGGCTTAATATTGGGTTCTAATAAAATACAAATTTAAATCATTATAAATTTATTATACCCTTTAAAAATAAAAATAAAATTGCACATTTCATTTCAATCAAAATTAAATATGAATCCCTAAAAAAACAACAATTTGTACATTTTGAAAAAAAAATACCATTATTTATTGGCCTTTTCCCGTTTCAACTTTTCAATGCAGGCGGTTTTAAAGTACCTATTTTTATTCGCTTTGAAGCAGTGCCTTATGCCTTTTATGTAATCCTGTTTCCTGTAGCCATCCTTCAAAAGAGCTTCTGGAAATAGCTAACTATATTATTTTAACTTTAATATATTTTTGTAGCCTTACTGTATAGCACATCTTTCATATTTTCATAGTCTTTAAAGGAGTGTTTGTTTTTCACGCCATCATAATTAAATTCTAGAGCTATTTTGTTTCCGAATAGCTTATTGAAATTTTTCCTTATCCCACCAGGAAATATAAGGTATTTGACAATATTCAAGTATTTTTCCTCACTTTCATTTCACTTTTCACCACAATTCCATTTTCTGCTCATGATATGTGTTGTTATTGGGCCTTGGTGTGTCATTATATGACCACACCCAGCAGAAAATTTACTCACGACGGCATCGAAGAAGTCATCAATAAAAGGGCATGTATACCCATTCCAACAAAGTTGAAATTTCTCACGGCGATGTCATTGGAAAGACGTGCATGTCTTTCCACATGACCACGGAATCTAAGGGGTCATGTATGCTAATCCTTTTTTGCATTACTATTCGTTCGAAGTCTCTGAATTGGTGGATTGAATGCATTACGACAGCATCGCTGAAATCATTGGTGGTGGTGTAATCAATGATTTCGTGCAATGAAGGGGGGAACACAATTGTGACGGGCAAAACAAAGGCGAATTTTTTTTACACATGTCTAATTTAATGTTTAAGGATCGGAGAGCGGAATATATTCGGACTATATGTTCACACATTTTTATTTATAAATATACAAAATTTATTAAGTTATGCACATTATCTCGGATTATTATTTATTAATAGAAATGTGTGGACATATTGTCGAATATATACTATAAATATTCCTCTATTCGATCCCTAAACATTAAATTAAATACCTGTGCAAACATTTCGCGAAAATTCGTGTTTCTTTTACCCGTCACAGTTGTGTTACCCCTTTAGGATCATATTCACGAAGCGCAAATAACATTTATAATTTTTTAATTATCTCATTGCACAGATAATTTTAATATTACTAAGCATAGAATTAATTTATGCAAGATGAGCCGCTGCTAACTAGATAATTAAAATATCTACACAATGATTTCATATAAGTTTAAAAATTTGGACCTTTGGCAATTTTAACAATGCAGTCGCCAGTTAGGCGGACTCACAACCCCATCCTGGAGCCTCCGCTCCTGAGCTAAGCCATTTGGATTACTGAGAAGCATGAAAAAACAAAACCGCAATAAAACTTCAGCTCACTTGAAACAAACAAATTCCTATGCCTTCCTGTTAGCATGACTAGGACCTCAAAATTTGCATACATACCTTAGTCATGCACGAAATCATCGATACACTATTTCACGCAATATCCAATTTCCTGATGGGCAGTTCTGTGTATGTGATCTGTGTGTGTGTGGGATGGGTTGTAGTAAAATAAACATTTATAAGAGGAAGCACGTGTAACAAAAAGCCGGCACTTTAAAAATCTGCGTTATTTCTTAAAAGTAGCACCTGAATCTACTTTACTTAAGTCACTAGTTATGATCAGACTGCTTCTCTGCTTTAACTGTAATGCAAGGCAACTCTTCTGTGAAAACGGTGGACAAATACATTTTGCGCATCTTCTTGTTACATTTTATACTATGTACATGTTCTTCAGCCAGATTTTATGACAGAGTCCGTTATCTAATATTTTACAATTCAAGGCTTACCTATATAAATACAAAGTATCTAATAATCTGTATAGCGAGATATACTTACAAAATATATTCAAAATTATCTTCCTATCATAAAGAAAGCCCTATTGCGAAAGTCGAGTTGCCATTTTTAATAGACGTAAAAAAAGGAGGTGATTCTCAGTTCAACTGTCTTTTTTTTTATTCAATAGGCTATATCTGGAGGACGGTCCCATTTATATTTGAAGAACCTTTAAGAGTGGATAATCAGGGGAAGAATCCCGTTTATTGAATTTCATCCACTTCCCGTTAATCGAATTTGAATTTACAGTCTCTTCAACAAAAACTTTTTTCGGTATTTCGAAAACACATATTCATTATTTATTGTAGTACAGTCAATGTTCTACGACGTGGATATATAGTAGAACGTGCAATCTTCTTCGTTGACCAGTATGGCCCGGCAGCTTCTGGGTATACGAGTACTTTCCACGAGTTTTTCGCCATATCTCTCGTATTTTCCAACGAAGCTGCTTCAAAGTGTATACACGTCTTCTTGCAAGCTTCTCCTTTCTCACGCTCCAGGCATTTTCGATTGGATTCGCATCGGTCGATTGTGAGGGCCAATCCAATGTAACGATCCCATTTTCCTGTTCCAGGAGGTGCAGTGACTACTTCGATGTTTGGGGACGTTGTCTTCTTGCAATATCTAATCGTCGTTTCCCGTCCGAATATCTCCTGGCCAGACATTAAGAGATCGCGTTTGTATAATAGATACTGAGTATCTTTGGAGCATCCAGATCCAGGTTTGGGTGAAGTGAAGTGCACCAAATATACAAACTCGCACTCCGCGAAGCACCCCCAAACATGCACCTTTAAGGCGGCTACTCATCCCAATTTGGGACATGAGTAGCTGACATTACTGGGTGCTTGCCGGCGCGTTGAAGCAATCGCTCACCAGTAATCAACCAGGCACGATTTATGGAAACCCATGCCTAATACGAGGCGACGCTTCACCAGAAAAAACTACATTCGACCAGTCACGACTAATGTTTTCTGTGGCCAACGATTTTGCTTTTTCCGTTTTGCTTTATTTTTTTGGTTTTGTCTACTCTCTGGGACATTTCGAGCGATTCTGACGCGATGTGGCACTGGGGGCGTCGTGTCTATACTTTCCCGTCAAAGAAAAAAAACGAAAAATCTTCAGTAGTTTTTCAAAAGTGAAATTTACCATTTACAAAATGTTTACTGACTGAAAATATGTCTTGATATGAAACAACTCTCAATATGTATTTCCAAGCATGTCCCAAAACTTTTCAATTCTGGAAGAAGCTTGGCCTAATGTGAAAACAATTCCATCTTTTTACCCGAGTTGTTATTTTCTAGCCCGAAAAAGGAAAAAGAGTTGATCAATTTTATCTCGTTGATCCCGTACTGCTTTACGTTAATCATTAAAATCATTTGAATGCAATATTCCGGTAGTCAAAATAATAAACAAAACTTATCTGCTTGTTAAAGGTTTTCAGCAGAATTATGACTCTTCACTCTTGATAAGTAAAACACAAGTTCACGGTTGAAAGGTGATGTACGATACGATACACATTTCTTGAACTGCCTATCTATAAATACCGTAAAGTCAAAGTAAAGCGGAAGAAGTAATTAATTTTTTAAGGAACTAATGAGGCGTGGGAAAACCAAGGCATCAGTTACAAAAACAGAAATAACTTTGAATACTTCAGAAACTATTTTGCTAAACATAAATTACGTCATGATAATTTGCATTAGGCTTTCACAGATAAGATTTATTCCAAACAAGTGCACAGTGAATCGCTGCTGCAATGACCGCCTGTCTGCCCCAGTGTTTTGCAGTGAATTATGCAGCTTACGTGAGTTCCGAGCTCGTCACACAGGGGATTTAAAAAATTCTGTTGCACATTCACAGTGTCCGCACTATTGGAATTATATTCTTCTGAAAATCGAAGGGTAGAGCATTTGTAAGTTTGAAACTGAATTATGGGTCGAGGTCGTACTTACTCATTGTAGGGAACCCCGTCACAAAGGTAACCGAAACAACTGAAATGAGTAAAATGAGACCCCGGACCGAATTGCGATAAAGAGACATGGCACTGATATTAATGTTGGCAAATTGTTGGAAATCAAAAAATAACTACTCCGAGATGAGTGCAAGTCAGTGTTAGACTAAATTCGAGCTCAATTGCAATTATTTCAAGATGCTGATAAGCGTCTTTGCCGGGAGAACAAGATCAATATACCGCCCGATCGTAACCGCACAGACGGGAAGCAATTATTTCATTCTTCCGTTGATTTGGTTGAATGCATAATGCTCAAGTTACTCTTTAAAAGTCAATCTATTTCAGTAAGCTTAATGAATTGCTTTTAGATTTTCTAGTAACCGCAAAATAAGTACGAGTATAACAAGTGAATCACATGATTTGACACAAATTCAACCTGGTAGCACTTCTGAATACATTCCATTAACACAACAAAAAGTGAAAAAAAATTAAATATTGCAAAATTGCTAATTGGGGCCTTTTCGTAAACTAGACAATATTCACATAGATACTTGATTCTGTTTACAGACAATAACGAAAAGTTCTCTTGTAGAACGTTCTTTCCATTCCATTTTCTCCATTAGTCATTTTGTAAAAGGCAAATATTCTGTGATGGAAGAAAGAATTAATGGAAAAAAAGTTCCATGGAAAAAAGAATTGATGGAACAATCGTCCATGGAAAAAATGAAGTGGAAAAAGTGATCTGCGACCAGTTCTCTCTTATATAAATTGAGATAATCAAGTGGCTCTTAAGAAATCAAAATATGTATTATAGTTAAAACCAAAAGAAATTTAACACATTTTTTCATTTTAATTTTCCTTTTATCGATCACGTCACAAAATTTAACTTCGATTTATGTGTTTTCATACGAAGATGTACAAAAGTAAAGAAGGAGTTTTGATTTTCACCAGCTCTGCGGAATAGACTAGCGACTTATATCTGAAACTGCTGTGTACGTTTGCACAGCTTACGAACAATACAAATTATTTTTAAAGTTTGCAAGAAATTATTAGTAGGTAGTAATATGACAAAATGAAAACAATATTTAATCGGCTATATAGTCTGTAGGTCGTTAGTTGTTACTTAAAGTTAAAAACCATAACATTTTTAATCTAACAATAAGAAGCTTTACCCATTTCTATGCTAAAAAACAATCAATCTCAAAAGAAAACAAACAACCTGTATTATTACTATTTACTTGTGTAAATAAACTAGTACCTCGCGACAAGCTATTATGATTATATAAATTGTGTATAATGAGGTTATAAGTTGATAGTTAAAATTTTAAAGGAACATTTTATTTTCTTCTTTTTAGAGCATTTAAATAAAAGCTTTTTTTAAAAAAGGTTTTTTTGCTTTTAATTTATTTTTTACTTTTTAATTATCGCTGGCTAGGTTTCTGAGTCTGTTCATCTCATTCAACGCATCATTGTTGCAAGGTCGTTTGCCGGTTAATTTCGAACAGTCTAGCTCTTCAATAAGGAGACTTTCTAATGATTTTACCCTACTTAAGGCTACGTATGCTTGACCAGCAGCAAAGAGCTTTGAGCCTAAGTAAACAACGGCGTGGTCGACAGTACTACCCTGCATTTTGTGTAGGTACTGTGCAAGCCCAGCATAATACAATTGGCAGCATTCTTCGTTCTGCGGTTCCGTGACTATATTTTGCTAGAAATTGCACAGACTCAGCCCAAGTGAGGTGAACACCGTCTTTACCGAAGTCTATACGGACGGATGGTATATCAGTGTCATACATTTGTGCTCCTCTGAAGCAGGGCCATATAATTTCTGTAATATGTCCAATGGCACCATTCACCAGACCTTTGGACACATCTACCAATGCTGATGACGCCCATCTCGCCAAATCACACAAGTCAAAGTTAATCAACCGATGTTAAAGGCTCAAAAAATTCTACCTCAAGAATAATCGAGGTCTCCACACCAAATTTCAGGTGGATTAGAGCAACGGAGCTTATAATTACCATCTTTTTTTAGCCTTTTTATTCTCAGCGAACCCTTTCATTTAATACCCATACTATAAGAAAGCATAAAAAACTCTAAAAGTCCGCCATATTGGATTAAGAGTGATGTCAGAATATTTTTCTAATTATTCTCGGCAAGCCCTTTCATTTGATACCCATATTGTAGAAGTGCATAAAAAATTACTATTCCGCCATCTTGGATGGTCCGCCATAATGGATTTAGAATGACTTCACACAGCTTATCGTGTATTGTCATCCAAACTAAACGTGTATACAAAATGTGAGCTCAATCGGTTGAAGATATCTGCTTCAAAATTGAGGAGCAAGATTCCACCCACAAACATACATACATTGCAAGTTAAATAAAAGCTTTTAATAAAAGTTTTTTTCCTTTGTAAGAAATTTAAATCTTTATTTTCTAATACTAAATGAAAAAAATTTAAAACAATGATGTAACCAAATAAATATTGGATGGATATTTTTATTAAAAGTCTTTAACGACGGCACATGCAGAAGTTACGGTTGTCGCACCAACCTTCCCTGAAGCCCCTGGAAAGGCAATGAACGACGCACATGCGTTTGTTGCAAGTCGTCCTTGGGTCCATGCCTAAATCTGAGAAAAGAATAATTTATGAAAAAAAAGAAAAGCATTGTAAAAAATAATTATCCAAGCACTTACCATCCTCCTCAGCAAGGAAAGGAGAAGCAGAAACGGCCGCGATTATGACGGCGAAGATCACGATAACGTTGAAGAAACGCATTTTGGATTAGTGGATCAGGCTTACTGTATCTATCATAGCACAAACACCTATTGTATGCCGTTACAGTTCTGTAAATCGAATTTATATGATTTCAAGATCCTATTACACTTTCAGAAATTGGCATAGTGATAGATTTTTTGTTATTGGGTATATCTTATCTATTTCGTTGAATTAAATCAAATCAATTACAGAGATACCGATAGTATGAAAATTCAAAAGTAAACATCTCTTGAGCAACGTAAAACTTGATAAAATCCGCAGACTTGTTTCCGGCTGTTATTTTAAACAAAATATATAATATTTTGCAAGGTGGTACTTCACAAAACCTCAAGTGATTAAATGCGGTGCGAAATTGCTTTTATTATTTTATGAATCAAAATGCATAGCTCGTATTCATAGTTTAATTTATATTAATGAAGAGACAAAATATGTTTATTCCACTTAATTGTGATCAAATTTCTATTACATATTTACAATATTTATATTAATGACAACAAGTTAAAAGTATAATTGTTAACGTTTTCCAATCAATCATGTGCAATTGTAAATTCATATATGTATGTAGGTCAAATATATGTATTATATATGTATATGCTTCAATTTTAGAAGAATACTTAGTAGATTTAAATTAAAATGGAAATTAAGTTGTTAAGATCAACATCCAAAAAATATTATCGTCAGTCTACTATGATGGACCTAACAATTGTTCCAAGTTTCAAGTCGATTCGTTCACAAGAGCCCGAGATATCATGATGAAAAATAAGGGTACTCGTATGAGGAGAATTCGTTGGAACCACTCAAAATCATATATTTTGGAAATTACTTCAGGTATTCATACAAAAACGTTTGCAAAAGAGGATATTTACACGAAGTTCAAGATATTGGCACCATCTTTTTAATTGTTAAACTGGGTAAACTACAGTAAAATGTTAGAAAAATAGATTTATTTCTGCTTTACAAATAAATTGTGATTGTGTCCATGAGAAGGATCGGGAATGGAGTTATGTCTAGTATATTAAACTTAGATGTGTGTGTAATAAAATAAAATAATAGAATAGACGATTTATTGAAAATTTAATTTTTTAAGGAATAATAAAGTTTCAGAACAGAATATTTCGGCATAGGAGTAGGATGGGGCGTACTTATTAAATGACTTTTATTTCTTTTATTTAAATTATGTACACTACCGCATTTGAAACCTTTAAATTGATTTCCCAAAAGTTATTGCAAGTGAAGCGGAAAAATGTATTTGCGTGCAAGTGCACCCCCGGGCCTGACCAGTCCGCAGTTGACCAAAAGCATTATATGCAATATAGTCCTCCTTTCTTTTATCCTCTTCCCAAATTAAATATGCACCTCGCCAAAAACTGTTAAATGCTCGAATCACTATAGAAAACTCAATAGTAGGATGAAATGTATGGTGCAGCGGCAGGCATCTATATATGTACATATCTACGGTGTTTCATGTAACCCATGCTGACATTATAAGGGGACATTATAATATGAAAATAAATACATTGGATAAAATATCCTACTGTGAATTACAAGTTTAGCAAATATGCATGAAAGTAACGTCACTAGGATTCGACCGCATAAAGTTTCTATAGTAACATTCATAAAATCGGGTAAATTTGTCAAGCCTTCTATGAGGTCGCTATCATATCTATAAAATTCACGTCTATACAAACTTGTGAGAGAGCGTTTAATAACTGTACACATTAAAGTTTTAAATAGAGTAGATGTAGTGCTAAAATGAACAAAAACTTTATTGCATGACTTAGTTCATAAAAGGATTGGAGTCAGTGAACTCCAAAAATTAAGTACCCAATATTCAGTGGCGGATTTACCAGGAAGCAAAGAAAACAATTACTTGGGTCCCGCTTGGACAGCGGCCCAAAAAATTGAAAAATTTTGAAAACACATTCGGAAATTTGAAAAAAAATATAAAAAATACAAAATGAAAAAATCCATGTAAACAATATTGTTGGCGCCACCACCAGCCCTCGCTGGATTCTTTGACAACCAACTGGCGACAACGTGCTACGGCATACACTGATATCGCGGCTAAATTCTCTTTTCTTGTCAAATTAAATTGGAGGAAATCACAGAAAATTTAGAAAGACTGATAAAAGATTATCCAAATGATGTTAACATGAACATTGTGACTAAAATTCAAAATTTTCACATCTATGTGAAACAGGAGTACGGAAACGAGCCTCGTAAAACATTCGTTTAATTGTACCAAATCATTTTCAAGGATCAATTGTTGTCAGCGTTTCCAAATGTTGAATGCCTCATCAGGCTATTCCTTGCACTACCGATAACGAATAGTAGAGTCATGTGGGTCAAGTGTGCGCACTTAATCTTCGACGCTTTAAATACTCGAAAATTATTTGTAGAATGAAACAAAACTTTGGTAATTAGTAAGGCTGTTTATTTGTAATAAACTTAGACACAATAATAGTATTGTCAGTAGCTTATATTTTAAGAAACTATAAAAAACAAAGACCGTTCCATACGCGCACACTTACCCCAGTATAGGGGTAAGTGTACGCAACAACAAAAATAGAAATATTCAGCTATATATTTTTAGAACATAAACAATATTATATAATTATTAAAATTTTCATCATAGGTACTTAAAGTAATCAACATAATAATCATCTTAAATCAAAATATGAGATCAACTTGAACTTAGAAATCCTTAGTTACTGTTCGTGCCACCAGGCTCCACAAAGGCTATATTCAATCCAGTCTTCAGTCGGTGGATCAGAATGCTTTTCGCTACATAAGGGGCAGTAATACTCTTTTTTGTCATTTTTTGGTTTCTTAAGAGTCTTATTTTTAACATTCTTTTTTTTGGCAGTCTCAGATGATTTTGTAGTGTTTTGTAGTATGTAGTTTTGATGCGCACACTTACACGACAGGCTTCTGCGCACACTTAACCCAAACCAACGAAACAGAATTGTATGAATGTCGTTGATTATTGCGTCATCATAACAACTTAAACACTGGCAAATAACAAACTAGATATTATGTTGCACTCGATAGCAAATACCATATTTTCAAAAAGTTTACATAACTACAAAAGATTACGCGTCAAATGTGAGAAAATATCGTAAATATTTTAGCAAAAATCTTTTTTTACCTGTCAGATCCAAATGACGCGGGAGTAGCCGCTGTAATTCGAGTGATTTGCTACACCCCCCGGGGGGTACTGGAGAGGGTGGTTGCCGTTCCTTAGCTTTATATAGTTTTCGAGATAATTTGAGTGCGCACACTTAGACGCTGCGCACACTTGCCCTGCATGACTCTACAGGTGAGAGATCGTTCTGCGCATTGAAATGCGTCAAAAATTATTTACGCTCATCAATGTGCCAAGAAAAAGTAAGTGATTTAGGCTTACTGTTTATCGAAAAAGACAAGCTTTAAAAACTTGACTTTGATGATATCATTCATCAATTTGCGACTGAGAAAAGTAGGAAAAAGTTGTGATTTAGTTAGTAAATTATAAGTAAACTGAATGATATATTGATTTTGCAAAATTAACTGGTTATTTATTATTTTAAAATATTGGGGGGCTTTAATTTTAGAATGAGGGCCCCAAAAACCTGAGGTTGTTTGGGGCCCCGTCATAGGTAAATCCGGCACTGCCAATATTAAAAAGTTGTATTAATTTATAACCATTACAAAATAAAATCAATCAGAATGAAGAGCAATTAAAGAATAAAGAGAAATTAAGGTAAATATACGGAAAGAGGATCTACCAAGAAGAAACTGAGCCGGAGGGAGAAGAGTCAAATATAAAATATATGAAGGTTGTGATTAAATAGTAACCATCTACAATTTAACGGCACATGCTAACCGTTAACAACATCCTACATAAGGTGATTAATTAATTCGGCATGCACATTACTATTTTATTTTTATCTTTTCTATCTAATTAACGCATTGTTGTTTGTACTCGCGCTTGTACGTTTAAAACCGTCCCGTGTGTGGCGGCCTATTGACTGGATTCCGACTGATATTATGGGAAGGGGCGAGGATTGGGGCAGTTATATAACTGCCATTTGGTGCATTAGTTCTAAAGCCGGTCCCAGATAATGCATGCATTTGTCCAATATTTGGCAATGCGTCTCATTTTGCGAGGTATGTGGAAGCTACAAAGAGAAATATTTGTTATACGTACTCTTTAGCCAAAGCTTGTAATGTGTCCTTTTTCTTCATCATTTGTGTCTGCGATCTTGCTCCAAATATTTGGTGTGTGTCTTCTTTGGCGAGGCATGTGGGAGACAAACACAGGAAATATTTTTTATGTATCCGCTTTCAACTGAACATTGGAAGCAGACGATTAGTCGTGTAAGAAACTCCGGCTTAGCGAGCAGAAGGAAGTGTAAAAGAAGTTTTAGCTGAACAAAATGAAATTGGAATGGTGTAATGAACTCATCCTTGAGTTTATAGCTCTCTATGAACTTGAGCCTACGATACGGGATCTAAAAAATCCGTTACAAAAAAAATAGAAATTCCGTGGCTGATGCTTTCGTTTCGGCTTTTATTCAAAGACAGCATTCATCATCTTCTCTTTCGCCTTTTTAGTTTTTTTAATTGTAAAATCCCACAATAGCATCACTACGCAGAAAATATTCGGTACATGCATTCTTCAAATAGAACGAAAGTGTGGGAGCACAGACAAGGCGAAGGAAATATTTGACAAATTGGAAGACGCAGATACTTGTACGTACATAAGAACGCATTGTCTGGGACCGGTGTTAAGTTTGAAGAAAACTAGGTTTGGCGCAAGTTTTTAATAATTATACACACATCAAAAAATGCTAAGCAACACGGGGTTTTTCCGTTGCCATTTCCAGGGACAATTACCGATCATTTTCATTTTGCAACTGCAGGTAGGCAAAAGGTATACGGATCGTATGGTCAACTAGTTTCTGGTAGATTCGCAAAAATAGTGGGGTTAATTAAATAAATAGCAAGTTAAGTGTCTTTTTCTTTCAATCCTGTGCAAGTTGTGTACAGTGATACTTCTTATTATTCAGTAACCAGCAGTTTTAAAGTTCTGCATTGTTCAGTAAGATATGGAACCGGGTCGTACGCGTCGCCATCTCACCTCTAGCGAAATGCATTTAGCCGTAGGAATGCTTCAAAGTTGTAGAACACAAGCTGATGTAGCAAGAAGCTTTAACGTCGCTAGAAGTGTAATTTGCCGATTGTGGCAGCGACAATGTGTTTCAGGGAGTCCACGTGAACAACACACTCTAGGTCAACAACTTCGGCACAAGATCGGTACATCGTCCTTCAAGCTCGACGGGGTCCGAAAGTGACGGCTCGTCAATTGGTTGCTTGCAAGCCTCTCTGCAACATACAACGTCAGGGTTAGTGACCAAACAATTAGGAATAGACTACATGAGTCTAGGGTTCACTCTCGTCGTGCCTTAAGATGTCCAGCACTTCGACGTGGGAATCGAGCCAGCTGGGTTCAGTGGTGTGAGCAACATCAAAATTGGGGTACAGAACAATGGTCCAATGTACTGTTCACTGATGAATCTCGATTTGGATTTCACCCAGATTCAAGACGTGTGCGAGTTTGGAGGCGATCTGGAAATTCAGAAAGGCTCAGAGCTGCTCAGGAAGTCACCAGCTACCAAGGAGGCACCGTTATGGTATGGGCCGGGATAACGATTGCCGATCGAACTTCTCTCGTTTTCCCACAAGGCAATCTAAATGCTTCAGGTTATGTTAGTGAAATACTGGAACCTGTTGTTCTTCCATTTGCACAGAAAGTTGGACCTCAACTCATTTTGATGCAAGATAATGCGAGAATACACACTGCAAGGAGCGTTAGAGAATGGTTGAGTTCAAACGAAATCAACGTTTTAGCATGGCCTGCGCAATCTCCAGATTTAAATCCAATCGGAAGTGCATGGGATAGTCTTCAAAGAAGCATTTTAAACGATTTGTCATCAGTTTCGTCCAGAAGCGAGCTATGTGATCTGCTTCGAGCATTGGAGCAACATACAACATGATTTCCTCGATAATTTAATTCTTTCAATGCCGAGAAGATGTCGTGCTGTTTTATCCGCAAGAGGAGGTAACACCTCTTATTAGACTAAAGACGAATATTGTCATAGAAGTACACTTTCCTAGAAATTTTACAAATAAACGAAATTTAAATTTTACCACAAAAGGAAAAATCTTGTTTTCCCTTAATAACCCCCTACTTTTGCAAATCTACCTAAAACGGGTTGACCATACGATGCGTGTACCTTTTGCCTACCTGCAGTTGAAAAATGAAAATGATCGGTAATTGTTCCTGGAAATGGCAACGGAAAAACCCCGTGTTGCTTAGCATTTTTTGATGTGTGTATATTCTACTGTGCGGTGGAATGAACAGTTGGCTGACATGAGTGGGTATGCTAAAAGCTTATTCAATAAAGCCAAACGCACCAAGCAGTCGAACAAATTTATGCCCGTTCTCACTGATTAAAATAAGGAACTAAGACTTTCAAAACACAAAGTCCTCAAGGGAAGAAAAAATCACAAAAATAATGTAACCAAATAAATGTTCAAAAGATGTTTTTATTTAAACTCTTTAACGCCGGCAGTTGCAGACTTTGCGGCCGTCGCACCATCCTCCCCTGAAGCCCTTGGCAAGGCAGTGAACGACGCAAAGGCGTTCGTTGCCAATAAGATCGCAAGTGATCCTTGGGTCCATGTCGATATCCATGCCCAAGTCTGAGAAAAGAATAATTTATAAAAAAAAGTTATTGTGAGATTATACAAGCGCTTACCTTCCTCCTCAGCAAGGAAAGGAGAAGCAGTAACGGCTGCAATGATGACGGCGAAGAACAAGAAAACGTTGAAGAAACGCATTTTGGTTTAGTGGAGCAGGTTTACTGTATCTAGCACAAACAACTATTGTATGCCGTTACAGTTCTGTAAATCGTATTTATATGATTTTGCACTGTCATAAATGCTTTGTTGCTTTATCTTATCGATTTCGATGAATTGAATCAAATTAATTACAGAGTTACCAAATGAGAAATGAAAAGTAAACATCTCTTGAGCAATGTAAAACTTGATAAAATCCCCAGACCTATTTCCGGCTGTTATTTTAAGCAATCAGTATTTTGCAAGATGCCGGTACTTCACAAAATCTCAAGTGATTTTCTACGTTAAATGCGGCACGATATTGCTTTTATTATTTTATGAATCATATGCCTATTGAGTATGCTAGTATTAATATTTTAATTCATATTTAATGAAGAGAAAAAATAAATTTTGTTCCATTAATTGTGATCACACAGTAGAACAACAATTAATGTTTTCCAATCAAAGAAATAACCGATTAAATATACTAATATAAATGCATGTATGTAGGTCAAAATTTGTGGGAATATGCAAACATATGTAAATATGCTTACGTAGGAAATCTAAGTTCCTTGCATCGATTATGTTGCATGTGAGCTCGTAGTAGACAAAGAGGGTCGGGACTTCTTTTCAGACCATAAATACAAAGAAGTACCAAGAAATTTAGTCCCACTTATTTTTGTCTCCAATTCAATAATCCACTGAAGCGTGAGGGTGAATATTTATTCCAACAGGATGGAGTTCCTCGCTACAAAACTCAAACAATACTCACTTGACTGGAATCAAACGATATCCACGTTATGTCTTGATATGAAAATTCCCCAACGAGCCTATCAGAACAAAAGGAACAAATAAAGGACATTTAGGCTTCGATTACCGCGAAGGACTTCAGAATACTTGTGGAAACTATGCTACGAACGCATAAATGCAGTAGGTACACAAAGCAGATATCACGGAGGGGTGGAATTTTTATTTTCTTTAATGAGCGCACCATTCATCGCTTTTTTTTATGTTAGGCGAACTTTTTATTGGAGAAGATTGTTTTCCCTAGTAATTTTTCGAAAGACGACACTCCCCCCGATTCGCTGAAACTGAAACTTTTGTTCTAGGAGTATGGTGGGAAATCTATAGCGAAAAATATACAAGCACTTTTGTACGTGTATGTAAGTCGCAAAGGTAGTTCGGAAAAGAGCATCCCCCCATCGGCTTACTCGTCGTACCCTTTAATTTGATACCCATATTAAAGAGTTGTGAAGAAATAAGTAATCCGCCATCTTGGGGCGCTCGCCGTAATGGATGTATAATGCCGTCACATAGCTTATCGTATTTTAATCGTCAAACCCTTTCATTTGATCTTCATGTCAAGCGGGTTGTGATGAAAAGGGCAATCCTCTATCTTGGGGCGTCGTCCATGATGGCTTTAGAATTAGAACAATATTAGATATATAATACTATATTGTATTGTCACCGGACCTTATCCGTGTGCAAAATTTAAAAGCACTAACATAATTAGAACTAATCGAAAACTCTCAAAATTCAAGATGGCAGACCCAAACTGGCTGCCGAAAAAGTTAAATTGTAATGGATTGCCCTGAAAATCCGCCCTAGAGGGTTTTCGGGGTCGCTGATTTCGAATCTGCCATTAAAATTCTGAACGGCGAATCCAATATGGCGACCGAAATTCCTCACTTTTAAGCAATTTTTATGAAAAACGTCTTTGGGGTCGCAGAGTTGAAATCTAACTAAATGGTCACGGAAAAAGTTAAACTTCAAGAGTGAGTAAAACAAAATTTGTCTACGCATTTCATTGCTCCACAAGTTGCAATGTTAATATTTTAATCTATGTGACCACTTACGCACACAAATAAAAGGCCAGTTTCACGCTCACGGCGATGCAAAATGTGTTTCAATGGTGTCATTATATTTTCATACGAAACGAAGATAATTCCGCGTATTCGTGTGTAGCGTGGGCCGCAATGGACTAATTGTAGAATGTTTTTCCAAGCACATGCTCAGACGGGTAAAGAGAGAGAGAGAGAGAGAGAGAGAAGCCGCTTGGATGGAGGGTGAGGTGACCCGACGTTGAGTTCTTTTGGTGGCGTAACGATTACGTCACGACTGTGTGCAAAAGTTACGTTACGGTGTCGGTTTTTCTCATTTCATACCGCAAGTAAAATCATAGCTAGACGATAAAAGCTGAAAAAAAAAAAGTAACAAAAGATGGTGGACGTCTGAGAAGAAAAATTCTATGAAACGAGGTTTCTGATTACGCATATTATGTTAAGCTACATACTTTAACACGCTTGTAGGCAAATTTCTACAAAATATCTTGCATTACTTTCGGAAGAAGCAGTACTTTGAATTGTAATGGCCTTTCATCTTTGAATATATATAATATTATATTTTATTATTTAATATATCCTTACCAACTTAATGAAAACTCCGCCCCGACATTGAGATAATACTTTTTATTTTAATACTATGCTGTTGAATACTATTTAATAGCCAAACCAAAAAACATAAAAGATATAAAAAAAATTATGATTTTATTACTAAAATTATCACTATAATATCAATATTATTAACTATTATCTCAGTCGAATTTTGAGCACTGGGCGATACTAGTAGGAATAAATATGATAGCATATCCTATTAATATATTTCAGTTTATTGCAGAAAAAGAGTTTTTCCTTTTAAGTCAAAGATTGATACGTATATGGATTGTTTTATTAAAATCATATTACAAGAGTTAAAATTCAATTTTGTTTTATACATATATATCATTTTATAACACGTACACTGAGGCTTTCATTTTTGAATCCTGAAAACAAAAGTCCCTAGACGACTTTTATTTTAAATTGGCTCAATAAGAGGTATTAAAAGGCTCTTATTTTTAAGTCATCAAATAATAGTTAATAAAGTATGTATTTGTATAAAGTCTCGATATATGTATAAAATAGGGTTTTCCCCCGGATTAAGGCGCGACGTTTGTCAATGAAATTTATTGCATTTCTTTGTGAATACATAATATTTTTCCTAAACAAAAGTTTCGGAGCCTTATACATCGGCAAAAAAGTTTTATGTTACCCTTAGGCACCTTATTTTTTTTCGCACAAATTTATATTACATTAATTGAACCTGAACTTTAAAAACATTTAAAAAAAAGTATACCAATTTGAATAAAGGAAAATTGAGAGTACCTGTTGCAAGTGCATTTTTCCCGGATGAATCACAGGGGACGCCAATCATTGGCATCAGAGTGTGCAGCAGGACCGGTGTTATATTTGAACGGGGCTAGTTTAAATAAGTAGTGGTCTCTTTTGAACCATTTAAAGTCCGCGGGGGTATCGGTATCTTTCCAGCTCTCCTCCAGAATTGTCTGGAGCGATTGGCTATTTTATCTAGATTCTCTTATAATTTGGGATACATTCCACTGTCTTCGAGGAAGGTGGAATTCATTCCAAAGCAGGTCTCTCAAGAAGCCTGTTTCTTCAGTTGCAATTTTATAGGGCAATCAGCCTTTCTTACTAAAAACAGTGGAAAGATTGTCAGATTGTCATTGTCATTCATGTTAGGTGCAAACTAGAACAATCGATACAACACAGTTTGTCTGCACTAAAGGTAAATCAACAGCCCCCTCATCCTTGCGGCAAATGGGGTCACCGCCCCATGGCCAGTTTTGGGCAAGATTTAATTGTGATTTAAAATTAAAATTCTTTAACTAATCAATTAATTAATTTTAGTTGTGAATTCTTACAATTGCAATTAATTAATTGTAATTGTAGAAGATACAATTAGTTTAAAAAATTTAATTGTTAACCGCAATTAAATTTTGCCCAACACTGCCCACGGGCCCCCATGAAAAAAAATTTGACAGCGATACATTGTAAACAGAGAGAGAAGAAATAGCAAGGATTTAACGAATGACAGAATTACTCAAATTTTTTTAAAAATTTACTTTATGTTTAAATATCTATAAAAGGGAAGACGCATCAAAATCAAAATCAAAAATAACTACATTAAATCACAACAGTAATTATTAAATCAACTATATAAAATTATCCAGAACAAATTAACAAAATAATCAAATCTTTTAAAAAAATATTTTTTTTCATATAAATATAAGATTACAATCAATGAATTGCCTGATAAAAGGATTAAAGTCTACGGATAATATTGAAAAACAAACACAAATTCGGAACTCTTGGATAAACTGCCCCAGGGCCCCCGAGAAAAATTGAGAAAGCCTTTCAGTCTAAGGATTAGGATTATATCTTTGTGTGTCCTTCTGGACATAATATAAGGCGCTTTCGATAACACATGATATGAATATATATTTTATTTATTTAGGGCTCTTGTGTGTAGGGATGTAGATCCAGTAAAATCGCGTGGGTGGATATTATGCTAAGAAAGTGAGACATTTCATCCACGCTGGCCAACACCTCTGCGTGCATCAAAGCAGTTAGGGCGTGCGCACAAGACGGGGTACCGTTCCGTTAATATTTGGTAGTAGATGATCTTTTTATCAGGCTATGAGGCCATAGGCTATTTAGATGACCTAGAAATTATCGTTACAGGTTAATTCGACTCAACCATCACAAGCATAATGAAGTCCACACTACGAGTAGCCACTGATTGGTGTGTCAGCGAGGACTTCATTATCCACCCTTCTAAGGCCATTCTTTTACCTTTTACAAAAGATATCGCTTTGACCTCGATAAAATCTCCATCCAAGGTCCTTGAGTATTCTAATGGAGTTAAATACTTGGGGAATCACGGAATTAAATAAGGGTCGGTAGAAAGCTATTTGGAAGGACGTGAGGTCTTAATCTAAAGATTGTCCTTTGTTTATATAACACAATTTTTAAGCCAATTGTCACTTATACGCCGCTGTGTGGTGTACTAAAATCCAACAGCAGTCGGCAGTTGCTATACTTAATTGCAACAGGCTACAACGACTTGCTTGCCTCTCCATTGCAGGAGCTATGAGGACTTGTCCAACACTCGCCATAGAAGCAGTAATAGGATTAGCTCCCCTGACGATGACATCCTTGTGCAATATATCGTATTTTAAAGATTAAATGCAAGTCATTCATTTGGGTTTTACTCGTGGTTAATAAATAATAATTCTGAAATCCTAAGATAAATATTTATATTTTGTGTTTCCTCCTGAGATCACACAAGTCCCGAACAATAATTAAATTCATAACTTCATACCAATAAATGACAAACTTGAGAATCGTTCCGTTTTCAGAATGCAAAGAGAATTTCGAACTACACATTCAAATCGTAGAATAACATTTTCGGGATTCGTAAGGACAGAGAAAGCGCGACTGATCTTGGAATATAAATGGAAATAATCTCCATAACTTCTTTTTTTTCCCCCATATTTTATTTTATTTTAATTGACGAAAACTCGCAATTGACATATAACGTATATAATTTTCTATAGGAATTGGTAGTATCTTAACAGGCCTAAGAATCCCGAAAATCGTATTCTACGATGCGAACGTGTGCATTGTAATTCGAAATTCCCTAATTTGATGTTTTTAATTATCGGGAACAGAAATGCTAATTTACCTGGACAAGTAGGAGGGGTAGAGTGTTAAATTTACCCTGGCGATTTTCCCTCGGTCATTTCTTCCCTTATAATCTTCCCCGAGGCCCTGTTTCCCTTTAGCCTTTTTTCTCAAGGTTTAAATTTGCACGGTAATTTTTCCCTTTCTAAGTTTCTGATTAATAGACTGAAATGTGGTTTTATAAATTATTTTATACACTATTTAATATACTGCACAAAATATCTTATAGACTGAAATGTGCCTTTTAATAGTATATTACGATACAAGGACGGTAATGCCCGCTCTCCAATGGGAATGCCGACAACCGACCAGTTGGCTGACAAAATGCGTTCGTACATAATTCTATCAATGTAGATGTGAACAGTCAGAAAGCTCTGTTTGTTGTGATCGGTGAAATGCAAAGAAACGAACTAAATTTTATTTTATTTATTTTTAACAATTAGCTAATTTAGCAGAACTAGCTGCTTAATAAATTCCATTTCTTCGTTTCTACACACTTAAGCTCACTTTTGCTTGAACTTTGACAAATTTCATGTACTAAATACGTATCTAGGGCCCGAACCACTGCTAAAAAGTGCTGAATTAAATGCGGCAACTCAAATGGTTTAACTAACACAAAGGAAAAGTTAGAGCATGTCGACCAAAACACGAGTAAGATGGGAGACTCATTTTATAATGAGAAGGAAAAGGCTGCAGCATTTTGGTTGGTTCGTTCGTGGTTGGCATGCCCATTGGAGAGTGGGCATAAGTAGCCGATTGCCCACGATGGCGGTGTTAGGCGCACGAGCGAAGCGAGTGCGTTAATAGCCATCGTGGGCAATCGGCTACTTACCGCAACGTGGTTAATTGATGATTTACCGCATGGAAACCCGTGCGGTAAAGTACCACTTACCCCGCATGTGTGATGAAATAGTATTTTGTGCAACTAGGGTGAAAACTAGCCGATTGCCCTTGATGGCAGTAGACGCACTCGCTGCACACTGTATTTTTCCTCACAAGTGCGGCGGTGGGTTCGATAAGGAGGTCGGGGAAGGAGGAGTCTGTGGGAGCGGAACGGGAGGTGCGGGGGGCGGAGCCCCCTGCAAATAAAAAAAAACAATTTTTGCTGTAATTATCTCTCAAAAAGATATACGAAAGGTTTTTATGATATCTAAGGTACAGATGTTCAAAGCAATATACTATTACACTCATGCCCGGCTGAAATAATTTATTTAGATACCTGAAAAGCATTAAAAGGATGTTTAACACGTGCGAGTATATAAAAAAAAAGGGATTTCTTGAAGAAATATTCTGAGTGCACTAGTCTTAACCGTCGAGTCGAGTGCTCCTCAGGTAGATTTCTAGAACTACTCATTGCTATTGCAAGTGCAAGCGAGAAATGCATACTCCTGTCCAGTGATCAGTGATGGGACACGTACTCACTCCTTGTCATTGCGTTGATCGAGCGACCCAAATGCACTCAGGTATACGGCTCCCATGAAGGATTTCTTGAAGAATTGAATTGAAGAAGAAAGAAAATATTCTGAGTGCATTTCCATTTCAGGTACCCGTGCATTATTCGAAGTCTTTCTTGCGTTCTTTAAAATTACCAATGGGTTATTCCCAACAGGTTTTACAGTGGGCAATCGGCGTGTTTCCACACGCAAACCCGTGCGGAATAGTAGTGGTTTCCGCGCACGTGTGAGGAAAAAAATATTTTATAGATTGAACTACAACAGAGGATAAATGACCGGTGAAAATTTAATATCCGGGGGAAATTTAATGGCCGGGTATAATCGACAGGGTAAACTTGACCCCCAATTCTAGTAGGATACCATTTCTCTCGTATTCGTAACGTAGCTTGCTGTTCGTAGGATTACTACGACGGATCTTGGAATAGGCCTGTGAGTCCTTCAGCCGTGAATGTAGGAATGGTAAGTTCACGACCAGAACGCGATGCATTTATTCCACAATTATTTTGATTGCACTTAGCATTTATTTGGAACATATTCAAGCACTTGTAAAACCTTTTACAGTTTTATTGATTTAAAAAAAAAAAACTGTGACGCGTTCCCTATTGAGGCATTTTAAAGCTGCCTAAGAAAATTGAATTATTTACTTAAACGAAATGTCAAATGACTGCATTACGAAACACTAAAAGATGTTAATTTAATATTGCTATGCTTTCTAAGCCATCCTCGAAAGGTTTTCACACCCGACAACCTCGATCTACTGATATTCGCTGAAAATAATGAAATTATGCATAGCTTATGAAACCAAATGAAAATTAAAGCATTAGCTGTTTCTGTTCTGATCCGGGTCAGGTTTAGGGTTCAACAGTTAATTTTTCATTGACTTGAAATTTATAAATAGTTACAGTAAGCAATTTTTCTTTATGTTTTGCGAAAATAATATCGTAATATCTTGAATGAACATAAAATGCAAAGTGGTTTTTCATTAAATTTTTATTAAAAATTATATATTACTAAAGCTAATAATCAACCTATTCATAATTATTGGATAACAGCCATTAGGACCAAGGTAAATACATAATATCTACTTCCGCACAAAATGTTTCTTAAAGGAGACATCAGCAAACACTCTATAATTTATTTGATTGAACATTAGGTATAATCGACAAAAGATTCACCTTTAAAAATTCCATTAAAATTAATCAAAATTGAACAATAAAACAAATAAATAGAGGTAAAATTGCCATGCACATAATTTTACTTTTTTTCGCTTCAAAATCCTATTAATGGAAATTTCCCATTTTCAAACATTCAACTTTTGCGTACGTTTTGGGGATGAACCTGTTTAAAACGAAACACTTTATTCGCACAGAGGTTTAATTTATGTTCAAATTAAAGAAAATACCTTTTACAAAATTAAGACCATTAAATAAGAATAATATAAACTAAGAGGACTAAAAATGCTATTTCATTGCAGTCTAAGAACAAATCGGTTGAATGCAACAATTTGCCAGTGAAATAATTACCTACCTACAATAGCAACACATTGATGTAGCCAGTGAAATCAACAACATAATAAAGCCAAGCTGCAGCTCGGGTAATAGTAAAATAAGTTTAGATTATATCAGCATATATCATAGTTTATTACTTAAAAATAATTTAAACTCTTGAGTTAAATCTGTGATTCTGTTTACAACTTTCTTAAACAAATTTCAACGTGGACTTCACGAGTAACAACATTATCCACTTCAATCCCACTAAGACGTGACAACGGCGTTATTCAACTTAAATGTCATTGAAATAATAGTTGTTGATCGGTAAGTGAATCTAACGCAATTAGCTCCGCACTCAATACAAGCATTCCGTATGTTCACCTATAGTCTTATGGATTGCTAAAACATATATCCAATAGTTTATTTCTCGCCGTAATTCGTAAGGAGGATTCGCTACCATTATTTCACCTGACTTCTAAGATGCTGCAGAAATTCGTAGTATGCCAAACTAGATTCGCTTCGGTCATCTATTAACTTTTCTATGAACGTTTGCTTACAGGTGCTGGTATCTCTGCAAAGAAATTTAAGTTTAATGTAAGTCGCGTAGAATATACAAAATGGTGTTAAGATAATAATTGTAAGTTTAACTGTAAATGTAAGCTGCACTAATTAAGACGGCCGACCAGAAAAAATACAAATAAAACATATTTATATTCTGTAAGTGGTGAATGTAGAGCTTAATTCGGTGCTGAGAGCAAAGAATGTAGAAATGCTCTGCAAAGAATGATTACTCTCTTTTTAAGACGCAATTATCCTCACTAGTGTAATTTTTCAAACAAATAAAACAAGCAAATTACCCACTTATCTCTATAAATAACTGGATACTGGATAGAGGAGGCGGGGGTATGCCGCTTAGAATCTATCGACGGCAATGTTGTGTTTGGGCATTTGCGCGATTTGTAGGTTGAATAGAGTTCACGGCTTATCAACATTGCCGATATTCAACTATTTTTATTTGGTACATTATCATGTTTAAAATTATTATAATTATTATAAAATATAAATTTTAAAACACTTTTTAAAAACAATGGTTTTCTTTTAAAATGGAATGAACTAAAAAGCAAAAAATACATTTTCACTAATAGCTGATCAGAATAACTTTCAACATTTGTAAAAAGAAATCCATTGGGCGCTCATGATATATTACTGTTGCGGTTTTGCTCCTACAATACACTATTAATATGTTTTATCACAATGCTGAGCGCTCCATAGAGGCATAAATGAAATCAATCGGATTTTTTTTCGGATCCATCAAGATTCCGTCAATCAGTTCTCGTCAAGTTTCACTTGATTCACCCATCCGTATCGTGTCCGTCAATTTTTTCCACTATCACTATAATTTATATCAGATAAATTATAAAGAATTTAATTTTTTACCAAAGGTACTAATCTGTTAAAACACTGAGTCATACTAATCCGATACATCACATAACCGACAATCTGTCGCCATCAAATGTTCTCGTGAATTTTCCCTGATGGTGATGGAGGGCACCGTGATGTTTATGTGTCGGTACGATATTGATGTGATGTTGACTGTCCTGATGGATAGTGTGAATAGGCCTTATATTTGCCTTCTTCCGTATTTGCATTGCATGATTACTGATTCCCATTATTATGAAACCATGTAACTACGAACAGGAGAATTCGCACAGATGCAGATTAAGCCCAATCAGTGCCTGGGATGGAAATGGGGATCTGTGCTTCGCAGCCCTCGTCTCACAACACAGATTACGTGAGGTGATAACCATGATTTTCGGCTACGCTGGCTGTTGACGAAAATCGGGGTGCTCGATGTCGTATGTAAATCGGCCGTGGGAATACAGGATTACGAAGGAAGGCCAAGATATTAGCATCTTAGAGAGTTTCGTATAAACGACACACAACACACAACTGAAACTTCTGAACATTTTCTAACTGAATTTTGTGATATCTTTGTTGTGATCTTTGGTTTAACTTTAACTTTATAAGTTACAATTATGTAATTCTATTAACAAAATTGGGCTATCGATTGTTTTCCAGTTATCGTTACGATATTTAATATGTATCTATTTTCCCTATTTTGAAAGAATATAAAATTTTGAAAAATGCCACGCTCAACAATGCGACGATACGATTTTTTTCAACTTTTCCTTAGTTCTTAGTATTTCTTTCGATGATCATGACAAAATTCAATACATATCCACACATTTGCAATATTTGTCTCACGCTTGACAACAGTTGAGAAATCCGTTTCATTCGAGAAACATAATTTAAAAACATTAACGACTTACCTTATAATTTGAATTGTAGGCTGGTATGGTTTGTCGTCATTTAAGTTGTTGATGAAATTTTTCAGTGCCTCATTTTCCGGTGTGTTTAAAGAGGGCAGACCAAAGCAATAGTCGGGTATATCAGCAGTTGTATGAACACCTAATCGGAACATGTATTATTTTTGGTTAATAAATATTAAATTTATATTTAGGTACCTAATATACTCTCCAAAATCCTAGGAGGTACATTTAAACCAACATAAACTATTACGAGCGTGCCGCAATCCATCAGGAATATCGATCTCGAGTCAAGACTAAACAGGAATATCAATAATTTTTTGGTTAAGACGGAACTGCTCTAAACTTACTGTTCAGCCGACAGTTGGAGAAGCGGTGGTTCCTGCTGAGGCTCGTCCTCTTCCGTTTCGTTAGAATTCTCTAAATTGTAGAACAAACAATCTATAATGTAGAATTCCGGGTAAATGAACTTCATTAGTTGGTCTAAAGGCAAAGTCTTCATAGCGTCCATAGCAGCAACGCGATCATCCAGTCGTGTACTAGTACCCGTTCTGAATGCTAACTAAAAAAACTCAAAATTACTTTTAATTATTCAAATAAATATATCTTTCATCTTACGTGTTTCAATAGAGCTGATATATACAAAGGTAAAAGAGCAAGAGTTCTCGGCGCTATCAGCTGCCCAGTTTGGCCTTGGGGTAAATTCTGAGCAACTCTGAATGCACTCAAAATATCAATTGTCGCATTAATAAATGCTTCGCGTGCATCCGCTACGTTAGAGGTGAGTGACCTATCCACAGCCATTTTTCCTAACAGAGAAACTATACTCTGGGAATCAGCTGAATGCATTATTTCGCTTAAATTAGAGGTAACAGGCAAACACAACGTGTGTACACGTATTCGACGTTCACCTTCACTATTCGTGTACAGTAGTGCTGCTTGGAAGCAAATTGTTTTTATTTCGGTCAGGCTCTCTTCGTACGAAATCTGTAAGTTAAGAATATAGACATAGTTGATGTCCTAGATCAGAAGCAATTACGAGGGGATGTTACCTGCATTCCATAAGCGGCATCTGGATTAACATTTGGCAAAGAAAGGAGATCCGTGGAACGCACGAAGAAATTACCGTGGAATGTATGAACTTGCAGCCCTCTTGTACACCGTATGCGCATGACGGCCTCAAAGCCAATTTTCCTCGTTAGGTATCTCTTTAAGCATTGCTTCAACTCATCAACGTGTTGTGGTTTTGTCTTTTGATAAAGTGGAAAATGTTGGATGCTTCCGCCGCTATATTTACTTACACCAGCTAAAATACAAACTTAATAATCAACCCAAATCGGTAGACGGTGTTTGCTACTTACATATTGTAGCCAAATCGCTGTATTGCTGATTTAACAAGAATAGATCTACAGCTATTTGGTTTCCAGAGCATTCAAGCGCATGCTTTTTGTAAAAATCGGTTGCGGGGTTCAAATACAATACTTCTTTTGCAGATCTATTATTAGGATCCTCCCTGTATCAAAAATATTATAAATTACTATTACTTTTATTTTATGAACAGTTTAGTTTTTAGTAATTGAACGATTAATAGCTTATATTATAAAGAACTGAGCCAAACCTCAGTCTCAATTCAACGGAGATCGAGCTCAGTCTTTCTATGTAAAATTTGAGACTATCATATATGACAAATATCAGCAAATATCTGGCGGCATTCGGCAACGATGTTTAATCTCTAAAACGTCACAGTTCATCAATGGAAAACCACTCTTCAATTTCAATATTATATATATATACATACTTGGAAAAAAAAGGAAAAAGTTTAGGAATAGTTGAACCGTAGGCTAAATTTGATTTCACGAGTGTACGTTATTGATTATTGTTTATCTAACTTTTAAATAATTTATTAACTGTCTTCTGATGAGTGTCACGACAGAAATAACGTTAGTGCAGCTAATTAGCCTATGATGATAATACCAGTTGACACATCTATGACATAATTTTCGGAGATGTTTTTTACCAAAGAATACAACTTTGAAGAATCCGTGGCGAACTATTACAATGGCCGTCAACTTCCGAAACTTCGAAAGTACTGGCGCCTGTTTTGAGTTCCGTGGGGTAATAAAATAATACCTATTATGTAGATTTTTTTCTTCTAAACAAATACTTATGTTCATAAAAACCAATACATCCCCATTTTAGTTCCACAACTTTTTCCAATTATAATTTGATACAAAAAAATTGGTCTTACCTTGGTTGCAAGGCACCAGGCCCTTTATTAGGAAGGCACGTTTGGAACACTGCTACTCGGCCCCCCGAGGCACTCTAAAAATATATCCCCGGAATTAAAATTGTTTCATAAACTTAAGAGAAACTTTACCATTAATTTATAAGCAACTTGTAAAGCTGCACCTAACGCAGAGCCTGGATCGTGTGTGTCAGCAAACCTCGTGGGAAGCTGAGTTAAAAGGTCTTTAATCAGATCTCTGCATTCGTTCCGATTCACCAAAAGATTATCAGGGCAAGGAAGGAAAGGATCTAAAATAAATGCACAATAAATAAACTACACTAAAAGTGTGCACTTTAAAATACCTTCGATGTCAACTAGAGTCATTTCATGCGGCTGGTTGTACCCTTCAGCGATGTTGTAGAAATGAATCTCGCTATTATACGCAATGAAGCCTACTTGGGTTCGCGCGTCGCCTGGCATATCGTCTAAATGTTTCAGTATCATGCTGCAGGCCGCTTCCAGATAGCCGGATTGTTGGGCTAGTATTGAAACATCGAACAAGAAAAGATATATTGCGGGCTGCGGCGGTCGAAGCTGGCATTAAAAATGTGAAATTTAACCAACGTTTAAAAGAAAGAAAAATGGCAATGTTACCATGTATTCGGAAGGTGCAATAAACTCTATCGTACTGGACCGAACTTCAGGCCTCCTGGTTACATCACCATATGTTTTAGTTGCCGGATCATATTGGAAGTCCTCCGGAACTAAAAGTTAAAAGCATTTCATACATTTTTCAATGACGACATTGACATTATGTGCCTTACGTTCGTTCACTCTATAACACAAATTGCACTTCCACATTTTGCTATCGACAAAATAGACGAAAGGGTTAATGTAAGTTCTACATAAACGACACCTAACTATGTTGGGACACTGAATCACCGGTAAACTCTGTAAGCGAAGCAAATGATAAATAGTAGTCCAGAAAGTGCAATATACTATAATTTACTCACATTGATATCCCTAAAGGGATGGACCACTATTCCTAAGGGTAATCTTGACTTTTGCAACAGACTGTTGCTTTCCGGGATTTTGCTCAGTGTACACCTCATAATACTAGAAGTAAAATGGATATAAAACATACCCGCGCAAACATACTCAGAGTATACTTACTCAGGGTTGCAGTTAACAGATTCGTGGAATTGGTTGTGGAGTAGTATCCGCGGAGGTTTCACTTTTTCGTGTGGCAGTATATGTCTGTGTTGCATTAAATCTAGTGTATCTTGACCCCACAATCGATTGAAGCCCTGTTGAGTTACGTTCATCTGGTTATAGTTGGCCTGCAGTGTACTTTGTTGCTGATACTGCAAAGGAGCGCTATTTGTTTGTCCATTGAATGAGGGCCTCTGTTGGGTTTGAGACTGGTAGGCTTGAGAGTAAGGTTGTTCTTGCTGTTGAGGCTTTGCAGCAGGATACATTGGTTTTCTAGCGTTTGGCATATGTTGCTGACTTTGCTGCATTTGGGGTGTAAACTGTGCAGACTGCGCCTGATTATTGTTCACAGTATGCTGGCTGTGTACTTGAGGATTCGTATACGGAAAACTATTTTGATTAGTGTTTTGTGGAGGAGGAACTATGTTTGGAGCGGATGATGGAGGTTTACTCGCGTAACTGCCACTAACTACTGATCCTCGTGGTGGAGCTGTGCCGGGTGGAGCATTCGAATGCGACCCATTCATTGAAAGTGGTGGCAACATGTGCGGAGGCTGATGCATTTGGTTATTAACTATTGCGGGCTGTTGACTTCCATATGCCTGATTTTGTGTTGTTGGTACAGGTGGCATATTAGTAGATGCAGTCGTCGTAAAATTCATTGGGTAATTTGAACCATAACTTTGATTTGCTGATTTCTGCATTTGACTGGCACTATTCGATGGAGGTAGGGGCAGTGGATTATTGGGATTTGCAGCATGTAGTGATAAATTTTGCATGCTTCCACTTAGATTAGTGTGTTGTTGTCCTCCAGAAGCTGGTGGATTCACTGGCGGTGCTGCATTCTGGAATGGCATTTTGTTTTGATTTCCTTGAAAAGAGTAGTTAGACGGTGACGCCTTCATTGGTGGTTGATTAAATGAGCTATTTGCGGCTGGAGACGCTGTTCGTGAAGATTGTGCACTTCCTCCGCCGTTCGTTAGGCTAGGATTTAGGCGCATTGGAGGGAAGTGACTATTTTGAGACTGTTGGTACTGCTGATACATTTGTGGAGAGGTCGTGTTTATTGCAGCCGGATTGTTGTTTACAGACTGTGGCGCGTATTGCGACGAGGGAGGCATAAATTTACTCATTCCTTGAGGCCCCGTTGGTTGGTTCAATAAAGGTGAATTAATCTGCTGCATTTGCGGAGGAATTCCGTTCGGCAAACTTGCTGCTTGTTGAGGGTTTGCGGACATTTTCAACAATACTTTTATCTACATTAAATGGATTCTGTGAAATAAAAAAATGGGAAGTTTGAAGATTTTATATAAACGAATTTAAAAATTATTATTTTACGTAACCCCAATGAATATCACAAAAAATAGTATTTGTTTTTAATTGAACACTCCAATTAAACGATCGAAAACTTTGTTAGGTACACGCATATTAAGAGCAAGAGGTTAAATTAATATCATTCAGCCATTTATCTAGGTCGGCAAAAATATAATGGAGCACAAAAAATGATTTATGCCTGTTAAAATCAGATAGTCACTTCAGATTTCAAATATCATTGTGGCTATTCGACGATTAGATTTCTAAGGCTGGTCCAATTGGCAGCTAATAATCAAAATGAACAAGTGATTTTCACTTGAGAGATTGATCAAAAATTTGAAACTGCGAGCCATTATTAAACTTTTAAAAAATCTGAGTTTATAGTGATTGCCGATTTCTTCTTTTTAATAAGCACCATACTATGTTATAAAAACTTTATCTTGTCAATATCAAGTCGCAAATGATTAAATTATTTATTATCAACTCAAGGTTTTTCTGCTACACCCAAAGCTCTAGTCGTTTCAAATGAATATCTCACTTGGTTAAATAGTTCTTCTTTTGCTTTTTTACCAATTTCAGTTTGTTATTTGACTGTCTGGGTTTTTACTTTCTCATATGGGAATAACTTTGAGTCTTACTATTAGTGACACGACAATTTTTTAAGTTTGTAAAGTTTTGCTCAATTTGATTTTAATTCAGTTAATTCACACTAGATTTATAAATGAATCGTTTTTCTTTTGGAATTACTAAATTTATGTCCTCTAATTCTCAATTGAGGAGGTCAGCTGTAACACAAAATTACTTTAGAGAAAATAAGGTTTAGAAAATAAGGTTTAAAGTTGATATTATGTATGCCGCTTCTTTTGGGTTGAATTTTTAGCAGTCATATGTCAGCACGTTTTTAGGGTCTCGTAGCCAAATGGCAAAACAGAACCCTTATAATTTCATCATGTTGGTATGTCACAGTCTTATAGCTCTGCCATCTTTTCATCGATTCTGATGAAATTTTACATGCAGGTGTATAGTGTGAACCCCTCTTAGTTATGTAATGAAATCACAAAAAAAAAATTTTTAAGGGTAGCGTTCCATACATAGAACTGAGGGATGAATTATTTTTTTCGTGCGCCCCATTGCGTGGGGTACCGTTGGACAGTCCTCTAAAAATTCAAGGTTCTTAAGAGACTTTTACCCTTAGGACTTAGGTGAAGAGTTATAGATACATAAGTCCCTATAGTCGTTAAAAATGTGCCCCCTCTAACTTTACAGTCATGTGATCACAAAATCTGAAAAATTAAGATAGTATGTTATATAGACATAATAAATACTTTAAACGAGAAGTATTTTCAACATGACATAATAAGAATTTATATACAATAATAATAATAACAAGTTCAGTACGTTAACAAGCTTTTTAGATATCCACAATTATCAGTTTTCAAAGCAGCAATCTACTAGATAATTGTAAGTAGATGTTCAACAAAGAAATTGCATTATTTACACTTCAAATTGACTTGATCGCAGCGTGTTTGCTACACGCTCGCTCGCCAATAAATTATAGTTTCGGCAAAAAAAATTCCATTTCAATGATTGTGAGTTGTTTTTATTTTTACAATCCTGACGAAAGAAAAAATAACTCTTGCTATTTAGTAAATACATGCTGCGGAACCCGAAGTTGATGCATGTGCGATATGCACTTGCCCGGTTTGTTTTTTTAAATTGGCACGTTAAATAATAGAAGCAATAAAATGGCAGTAAGAATATCGTCTACCTTATTTCACAGACTACCTAATATACAGACGGAACAAGCCCGGACAAAATGTGTTATCACTAGACTGCTGCTTATTTGCAATTTAATGAAATACACATATATGTATAATATGTGTAACATTTGAATGGATATTATTTTTGAAATCTAGGACCCATAAATGTGATTGGTGATGATTTTGGCATCATGCATTTTTCGAAGTTGCGTCATGAGGGTCTCTGCAATAGGTAGTAAGATATGTAATTGCACACAATCCGCAGTCTAGTTATCACTGAAAAATTTCACTTAGGCACAACCTCACATTTGAAGAGCGAAGCTCTTGCCAACTTAAAAGGCTCAACTCTCTCGCGACTTTATCAGAACAGACCAGACAGACGTCGGGCAAAGGGAGTTAGCTTACATATATAGCACTCTGGCTTTCCGTATAACTCGCGAGAATGTTTCCTTTGTGTTGTGTATGTTGAAATAGTTTCGTGGGGAATTTTGGCTCTTCGCCTTCGCAACACAATGTTCGACTTGCTCCGTCTGTATATTATAGGTAGTTTGTGCTTACACTTTTTGAGAATTTTAAGAAAACAAACATTTTATTTCAAACAAGGCCTTGTGGTGGTTTTTGTAGTTCTGTTTCCGTAATTTAAAATTTCCTCCAATTACCTATCAAGCCTCTAATTTTTATAGGAATTAGAACATGTGTTCTTTGTATTAAAATCAAACACTTTGGTTAGATCCTATCCACCTATGATATTTTCTTGTGTGTTTTCGTTTGGATTGCTAAATAATTTCTCCGTTGTAACCTTCTCGGTAGAAACTTACAATTAATTCAATTAACGTGCGTCGCTTATAATTGAAGCACCATGAACGCTTTAAGACGTTTGTTCGACGATCGGAGTCGGATGGGCACGCTTCACAAATGAACCTCGACTCTCTCCAATGACAGATCTCGGATATCCGACGTCGGACGTGACAAGACAAACAGAAACAAATTATAATTGTTTATACGATGTATCTGTATCATTCTTGGAACAATTGAGTGTGAACGTATGTCAAGAAGCTTGATCTAAAGGAAAAGACACTGGGCCTGTTGTAAGGGATAAGACGCTGATTACAAGGACGTCGGACATACCATATATCTTCTTTTTATTATTTCATTCACAAATAGGCATATTTTTTCGGCCAGGTCCAGAAATGTTAGAATATCTACGAGAAAGGAACGCTATTTAAAGTTAATCAGACTAAACCTAATCTGGGACCGAAAATAACTGGTATTTTTTAACTAAAACGGCCCTGTGGTAATGCAATCAGAAAATTTAAGGGAGTACACTTGGGCGATTCTCATGAAGTTGTCTATCAATTTCCGACAATTTTTTTAAAATTGCAACATTATGCATTTCTACCTCACTAAAATTATTAAATCTGGACACTTAAAATTCGTGTTCGAAAAGAACAGTTATTTAGGACACTTTATTTTCCAGCGCTAAATAAAAGGCACCTTCACACTATAATTTTTTGTGTGAGGTGTAAATTAGTAAACAGACCTTTTATTTTTTTGTGGCAAAAATACCTTAGCAAACCTTAAAATACAGCGGTCGAAAAATACCTGTCATTTTGACCAGAAATAAATATAAGGCCTTTTTACCAACTTACACCTCACAAAAAGTTTGAAGGTACCTTTTAAACTGTTATTTTCTAACACGAATTATAAGTGTCCAGATATGCCTATTTATTTGCCACTATTAGACCAATTAACTTAACTTCTGACCAATTTTTTGATATCAGATAAATGGAAGGTATGATACTCTGCACGCTGTGAAGCCTTTTTCTTTTGTGCGGGGACAGATTCAGCAACCTCATGTATGGTTTTTCTTAAATGAAATTGTTTTTTTGTACCTTTTATGCTAAATAACACAAAAGTATCTTAATTGTATTTATCTTACTTTTCCCAGAAAAAAATCGCGAAATTAGGTATCAAAACTAGGCTTTCACATTAGAAATCCCCTTGAGCCGTATTCAGCGACCGCGACAAGCAGACGTCGGAAAAATTTAACCCCCACCCGAAGGTATGTTGTCTTATATTTATCTCTCGAAGATAACCTCAAATTCATATACTATACATCTACTTCATTCTGTGACCGTTTTGGTTGGTTGTCACAATATATTTCTCTCTCATTATATTCACACACCAGTTCGTCAAATTACTTGGATGAAAAATCTTAACAGCATCAGAATACCAAAATGACTTCTCGTCAGTGTTGTCAACTGATGTCGAAATTGAGTTCGAAATGGGTTTATCTAGGTCGGTGATATCGCGGAGTTTAAATTTGCAGGCTAAAAATTATTTAGGAGGTTATCTACATATGTTGGTCAATATGGCTTAAGTTTTCAGCATTTAATAGAAAAAGTTGAAAGATTTTCGTCGTCATTTTGGATCCATAGTCTTGAATAGCAATATTTTGAAGGCATACTTTAAATGGGATGCCAACCCTAATTGCCCTTAATACGGGGTTCACACAAGCAGGAAGTCTATGTACAACTCTTCTTCTGTTTTATTATATACCATTGGCGGACTAACCTCCGGGGAACTAAGTTTAGGTTGGTTCCTCCGTAATTGCTCTGTCCATTTGGGGTTTTTAAATTGGGCACAAGGTTAAAACCAAATACAACAAAATTCCTGTGTGAACTTTTATGAAAATCTAAAGAAATTTAATATTGTGGGACTGCCACATTAAAGTCGCTATCTTGTATTTCAAACTTACCATCTGATCTGATGGTACGTATTTCGGTTCTAACTAGACGAACAGTTTGAATTTGCTCGCAACACAAGCAAACAAACAGAATTTGTGCTTTTAATATACATATAAATGATAAAACTTTACATAAGGGATAGATAGACATGTAAAAATTAGTTTTTGCTTTTTGTTTTGCAAGTAGCACCCTTCAATGCTAATAAACTTAGTCACCTAAACAAATAATGACTCCGCAATATCAAAATACTTCTAACGGGAAAAAAAAGATTTTACGTTCAATAACTACAGAAATATGTACTTACAAGCTATTAAAATTCACCTCGGGCGACTGAAGTGCCCAAATAAATTTAACCTATTTAACGATATCGAAATTTACGGGATGTACGTCAAATGTTTTACCTGCTTTACGATTGTCTAAGGCGTTTATTGAGCTGTTTGTTTATGTTTCACTAAGAACCTCAAATTAATTAAAGCCTGCTACAGGCGATAAAATTCGTTGGGACAAGGAGTCTAAAGAACTGGTTAATTGTAATCCCTGGAGGCTTATTGCCCAACTTATATGCATTATTCTCAATTTTTTTTCGGTTGGTTGAGACGACCACGAGACTTGACCCAACCACCGTAGAATTGTAACGTGTGCAACGTTTCTGGTGTGCTTAAGCTCCACCTATCGCACAAATACATCTGAAGGAAATGATAATTCGGTTCGGCTTACATATTTAAGCACCCTGCAAAAAAGTGCAAACACACATAGACATTTAACAGTTCGCTCTAATTTTTGATTTGGATTATTCACTATTTACCAAATTTTCGGCCCAAATTGTGCGATTAAATAATGCAAATTGATTTCTTTAAATTACAATTTCAATTGTTATCTGCAAGCTTTTGCCTTTAAAATGACTGAAAACAATGGAAATTAGTCGGATGAAGAATCGAAGACATGATGGAAACGTCTGTTCTTCTTCGTACATCCGATAAATCGGTTGTCTGTAGTAAAATTGTATGGCAGTAGCAGGCTGCCTGGCTGGCGACTCAAAACAAAATTTCTGGGGCCCCAGGGCTATAATTGTCTACATTAAACTGCAAAAATTGATAGGTATAAATCACCTAGGGGACGCATGATCGCATGAGCCAATCAGAATCGCAAGATAGCTCGTTGCATTATTATTCGATACGGTTAAGCTGCCTCGAATAACTTTTTCCACTGCTAATACACCGGTTCACAACTAGATAAGGTCCGATGTACTCTCTCTACAAAACCGCTTTCCTAGCAGGTTGTTGTGCAAGTTATTAAAGGGAAAGTAACTGATTGCCAGAATACATAATCGGTAAAAACCGCAAAACAATAACTCCTATAAGAACGAATTGAAACTTGTCCCAGCTCAACCCAATTCACAACCGCTTCTTCAGATTGGAAGGTCTGGGCCTGGATGCGTCACAGCTGATACCTGCTCGACTACTGATATCTTTTGACGTCAGAACTATTGGAGATTCCAAAGCGGCTCAAGGTGCATAGTGCGGTGGAATGTCTACTTCAGACGGCTGTGGCGCACTTATATTTATAATGTTTTATCAAGTAGCACCCCGCTGCTCTGGGACTGATCGTGCAACCTATGTCAATTTCGGTGTTTGTGTGAATAAACGAGAGCTGTTGAGTAGGGAATTTTCCTATTTTTATCATACCTTATATCCAGAGGCTGCAAAAGGCACTAATCCTGGAATGACTAAACAAGTTTCATTCCACGTCTAAGCTTCTAGCGCACATGAAAATTGTTCAGCCCGGTTGATCTACCCAGCCACTAAACAAGATCCAATTGCTAGGCCTATTTATATCTAGGCCGCGGTAATAACCCGAATTTTACTATTTCACTTGCTCTTGAAAATTTTACAGCTCAGAGACCTTCAACTTTTAGGCTAATAGCCACGGAAGTCGCTGAATGGTATGGACAATATGAAAGCGCACTACACGTAAGCGGGGCACACAAAAAATGCTATCAGTATCATCTCCCCGTTCCGCCTTAATTTTAATTAAAAGAAGCACAAGAACTTACACAAGGCAAGAAATTTGCCAAGCATAGTACTACAAATTCGCAAGAAGTGACAACCACTTGACGTTTTCTGTCAAACTGTTCCTATCGCCTGGCCTTGATTTCCACTGCGAATTCTTGCGATTCCTTAGGAATAACAAAGATTTTCACAGAAAAATTGCTAGCACTCCTAGTATCAAAGTATTCGCACACGAATTACGCGTTTTTAGCTTACAAACTGTGCATTTAAAACGATTTTTTCGCGATTTACCGTCACCAGACACGCCAAATGAAAAGAAAATCTACACACGGTAACTTACTACTTAGTTACATTGAGCTAACTGAGCTACGATTTGACGTGGCCGAGGTTGATTTAGGTGCCATCTAGCGAATAGAATTGTCTTATTGGCTTAAATGGATACCAAAGGTTGCTGCACGTGCTGACCTCAATTCAAATGCTAACAGAAAACCAGGTCAAATCGAATTTGCCGTATCGATTACATTACATCGTCGATGAATTTTTAGATGTTTGCGCTTGTTCGGATGTAAGCGCTTTAATATTTTAGTTTCAAGTTGTAAAATGATGAAAAATTTACAGATCAGCAATAGTCCGGGTTTGTGGGGTCGGTCCTCTTCACGAAGTGTTAAGTTGCGCCCTCACTTTGCCGAGGTATTTTCCTTTTACAAAATGCCTAAAATCCGCTGCTTTCAAAATAAAGGACACAAGGAAAAGCATTTTAATTATTTATTACTACGCATTTACCGCATTTATTTATTTTATTTATTTATTTCTGGTAGTTCTACAATAAAAAAACATAAGTCTTATAGCGATTGCTAAGAAATACAAAATAAAGAAAGAATGATAGCAACAAACAACCGTAGCTAACACCATGGCTAAAACAACCTAGAATTAAAACAGTTGCACAGAAGGAACTTAGATTAAGTTAAATTAAGTCAGATTAAAATAATTTACGATAGATAACGTGATTAAAGTAAGTTAAATTTAAAATAGCATTGCAAATTGCAAGTCGCGCTCCCACAAGATGATGCCCGCTCAACCCCAACAGCCCGTACAAAACAAGAAAGGAAACTTACTGCGGTGGAAATAGGGAGGGACACCCAGGCAAGCAAGCAGGTGATTTAAATAAACAGCCGGTGAACCAGCAAAGCTAACTAGCCAAATGGCTTAAGCAGTTATTTTTAAAGATAACGGAAGAAGCAGCACACTTAAGGGATCGTCTCAGTGTGAAATTTTCGAAAAATCGATTGCATTGTCGGATAGTATACACTGTAATAAACATTCTCTCAAATTTTCAAATCGAAATTCAAATTATTACGGTCGCTACAGCGTTTCTTGTAAAAAGGGAACGGAGCGAGACATCTGCCTCGTTCGGCGCTCCGCTCGACCGTTATTCCTTTTGATTATTACTGGCCAAGCATTTCAGTTCGTTGTCGACATCAACCACGGATAGACATACGAGTGAAACCCCCAAGAAAATAATAAGCAGAAGGGATATTGTATGGACCTGGCATCGCCGATTGATCGTAAGTAAACGATTTATCTAAAATTTTTCAACTTCAATCTTTAAACGCGTTTTTCTCAGAATGGTGTTTTTCAAAACGGTTTTCACTCTCAAAGGAAGAATTTTGAAGATATCTAGTTCCAATTTGGAGAGAACATTTCTAACGTCATTCTTTATCGCGCTATGGAAGCTTTTTTTTTTTTGAAATCTTCCTATTTTTTTTACGAAAAACTGTCGAAAAAAAGGGCCAAATTCGATACTTTTTGTTCAAACCGCCGCAATTTTGTCAAATTAAAAAAAACAAAAACCCCTCCATAGCGCCATAGCGACTTCCCTACAGATTAATAATCTTTTTGAAATTTTTGTTTCAGATCAAAATTGCGGCCGCAATCGTGGACATCGTACAGGACCTTTTTTTTTACGTGTCATTTCAACAATTTATTCAACATACATACACCTGATATATAAACATACTAAAAATCATTTTGTATTCATCATGAATGTATTTAATTATAAAAAAAAACCGGACCGATTAGTTTATTTGAACATTAAAAAAAAAATCGCGCAAATCAGTGATTTTTCGGAGGGTCACACTGAGACGATCCCTTAATTGAGGCAGGTAGGCTGTTCCATAAACGGGCAGCTCTCACGACGAAAGAAAGCTCCATGATCTTCGATGTATGGGAAGGAATCAGAAGGCATCTAACACGAGAGGAGCGGAGAAAAATAAACCGTTGATACAGATAGACAGGGGCACCCTGCACAAGGATCTTGCGAGTCAAGAGTAGAACCCTGAGACTAAAGAAGTCGTCCAGCGAACAACACAGAAAATGGTGGACATAGGGTGAGACATGAGCCCGAGCTTTCAGATTATATATAAACCTAATAGAAGTATTGAAGCAAACCCTAATACAGTTCATCTCCCCTCCAGTGCACCCAGCAAAAATTTCACAACCACACATAAAGAGAGGTAGAATAAGAGTTCGCATGAGGGTAATCCTCAGTGCAAACGGGAGAAAATTTTTAACAGAGTAGAGCCTCCGCATAGCTAAGAATACTCGCTGTCTCAAAAAGGAAAAATGATCACTCCAGCTTAGCGTTTCGTTGATCACCACTCCAAGACTCTTAGCCGCACTAACAAAAGGAATGACCCTGTTATCAAGGGTGATGTCGCCCATGAGATGTTTTACCGGAGTCCTGTAGATAGCCAACGCCTGGGACTTGTCAGGGTTTAGCGTTAACTTGTTTAAGGCAGCCCAACTAGATAAGGCGGCAAGGTCCCGGTTTATTAAGAAGACGGCATTGTTTAGCAAGTCCAAACGTGATGAGTACCAGATCTGAACGTCATCTGCATACATATGGACAACTCCGGCACTGATACTACTAGGCAGGTCATTGATATAAAGGCTGAAGAGTAGCGGTCCGAGCACAGACCCCTGGGGGACTACGCAGCTAACTGAGCATATTCCGGAGGACTGATCACGCAAGGTGACAAATTGTGATCTGTCAGTTAAATAGGAACAAATCAAGTTACAAGCAGAAGACGAGAAAGCAAAGAGTCTGTTGAGCTTTAGACACAGAATGGAATAATCAATGCTATCAAATGCCTTACTAAAGTCCAGTAGGAGCAACGTTGAAACCATTTTTCCATCAATATTAGCACGAATAGATTCAGTTCCATCAAGGAGTGCCGTAACAGTACTATGAGACTCCCGAAAACCTGACTGTCGCTCGTAAAGCAAAGAGTTACTCGCTAAGTAATCAGAGATCTGCCTCCTAACTAAAACCTCCCAGAGCTTTGACAGGGCCGGCAAAACACTAATGGGGCGATAATCGCTCACAGCCTTGGCCTCACTCTTCTTAGCTATAGGGCAGATTTTGGAACATTTCCAAGCCAAAGGATAAGTGGAGGTAGTGATAATGGTATTAAAGACGTGGAGAAGATGGGAACTAATAAGAGGGCAAATGAGTTTAAAAAACTTAATCGGGATTTCGTCATGACCGACAGCATTAGACCTAATAGAGAACAGCGCCACGCCGAGTTCTTCCTCAGAAAAGTTATTAAACGAAAATGAGTTCTCCGATTCCGGCCATTCAGCGTCGGTCCGATAATCAGTAGGTCTGGACTGAATAGACGCAAAAAAGGCGTTAAAATCATCCGGGCACAGGGAACAGCAGTCAATATCATCCACGCCATTTACTCCAAGGTCATTAACCTTCCGCCACAATTGCTTTACAGGCAGGTCGCGGCTAAAATATTTAACACCGTAGTCCCTTTGTGCATCCCTAATCATTCTCGTCACTCCATTTCTCAGCACACAATAGGATTTCCAGCGGTTGGCAGTTCTAGACTCCATATAAGCTCGAAACGCACAGTCGCGTAAACACGCGGCTTCCCGAATATCAGCATTGTACCAAGGACTCTCAGCACGACTTGCGTTGCTATCTTGGATATCTCGAAAACGATACGAGATGGATTTATTTTCCTCATTTTACCCGTTTCCCTGCTACAAAGTGCTTCAGAAAGTGTTCTCAATTCGATAAACCTCGGATATGATAGAACTGCCCCGATCGGCAATTTCGGTCAGCATCGTCGGGTTGTTGGCATGTCCATTAGGGTGTCCTGTCCATGTATGGGAAAATTTTTTTTTTGAGCTAGACTATCGCGAGAGGTATCAAAATTTGCGTAATTTTACACAGATTACGCAAAAAGTATAAAAACTAGAATTGCGTGTCGTCTTTAGGGCTCTACTGCACTTTGAAGTTTTTTGAACTTTACGTTTTTACAGACCTAAACCGTATGCCGAAAATAATACAAAAATCAAGTTTAAAAGGTATTTTATTAATAAAATTAATGAAATATAGCACAAAAGACAAAATAGCGCTTATAATCAATGATAAAAACTTAGTAGTTAAACTTATTTTTGTGTCCAAAATTTGGCATTTCTGCTCGAGGCTGCAACCTGTTTCTAATAAAACCATCTCTAGAAGTAGCATCAGTTACACTTTGTGAGGCCTCTGTTACCAGTTTAACACATCTTTCCAAAGGTTGTGTGTGATAAGGACAATCAACAATTTCCAAAGCTCTTATCTTTTGCATTGATTTGAAGGTCCTCATTAGAAGTATATCGAAGAACTGGCGATGTAACTTGACACTCCTGCCACACAATAATTTCGGTGTAATCTCTAGCAGAAGAGTTAATTTTCGGTGGTTTAAATATCCTGCGTTTAGTGCTACTCTTAGCTTCTCTAGCTTTTATTATTCTTCGCAATGCCAGCGTCCGAATGTCGAATCTCTATCATAAAACAACATACTGAGAAGTAAGTTTTCTGAGTGAGCAAAAAAAGCATTTCTTTCGATAACAGAATCCACAACAGATCTCAGATTTTCGGGTAAAAATGGAGAGTACATTATCAGTTGAAAGATATGTTTGGCTCCGTCTTAAGAAACCTCTTTTGCTTGATTGACCCTTGACCCTCTAATAAAGTTGTGATCGAAGTAAGAATTCCCTTTGCAGTGCCACGACTTGGCGTTGTATGCCCCAAATAAATTGATCCAGGTTCTGCTAAAATTGAGATGTGCTCTTCTGAAACTTCTTTGCGATGGTAACGATCTCAAATTTTTTCATTTATCAGAGTCTTGTCTTTTCGTCCATCAAAGTAAATTCTTTTTATTACTATGTGTCCAATATCTTTTGAAACTTCTTTCTGGGCTTTAGATACAGCTCTGCGGATCTTGTGTTTATCAATAACCAGAGTTAAATCTTCGGTAGAAACCAAGCCGATGTCTGCCAAAACCGCAGAAGCAACAGCAACAGCAGATGGCGTCGATAAGCCGTATCTATAACACGCTTTAGCAACTGTTAGCAATATATTCCTATTCGCCGTTGAAGTTGATGGTGTCTCTGTCGAGGACGTGTTTGTCGGAGATGCCTCTATTATCAGATAAGTTTCTGCAAAAGAAACGACTTTTTTACTGCCCTTATTGATTCTTCAACTTGTCTCTGCTGTCGTTTCATTAATCTAGCCGTTTCTCTTATAACCATTTTCCTGTCATTTTTTTGATCCAAATAAAACTTCTCTCATTAATGGGAACTCTCTTACGTTTTAAACACCAACAAGATTCAAATGAAGTGTATTTACAAGCAGCAACGTCGAAGAGCTTCTCAGATGACTCCAAAAACCACTTTAGTTTGTTTTCAAAACTATCTTTTCGTTTGCTTTTGGGGTATCTTTTCAAGTAGAGGTACTTTTCAAAATAGGATTTCAGTAATTGAATAACTCGTTCCTTAGTTACGATTGGGATCGAAGCTTTGGTCCAAATATTGTTGATCTCTTCATAAACAATCGCATATATATCTGAATTAGGTGGATCATTCCCATTATACTTCAATTTCAGTTCGTTCTTGACAAATAAAATCAATTTAATGACGTCCCTTATAATTGGTAGCTGCCAATCGTCAAGTTTTTTGTGTGGTCCCAATATAGCACAAGTACTACGCCTCAAATTCATTTTTTAAAAATCACAAAATCCGCTTTTAACACTGCAACAATCGTAACTGTACTTTTATAGCATAATAATTACTTTGGTTACGAAGAGAACACTCGCGAGTCAACTGTCAAGTCAAGTCAAGGAAATCCTGGAAATATGTCGTTGCATAAAAATCGAAACGTCGTGCATGTATTACACTTAAATAGAACAAAAGTAAATAATTTTTTATATTTAGTTTAGGAGCCGAAATTAAGGATTGCGAAATATTACCATAAAAATGACAAGTTTTCAAAACTTTGAAGATCGGTAGAGCCCTAAAGATATAGTTATATTTAATTTTTGAAATTATTTTGCTGATCTCCGATCAATTATGCAAATTTCAAGAGGTCTTGCGTTAAGGAAAACCAAAAAAAAATTTTTCGGGACACCCTAATGTCCATTGCTCAGCATGTGTGGACGTCTCGCTCGGTGCGGATCAGTATTGAGAGGAGAGGAACTCTATCGAATCGAGCGCGTCGAAGTGACATTAAGGGGGTAGATAGGTTTAGAAGGCCTAATTTAAGCCTTTTTTTGTGATTTTTTTTGGACGGGAACAAATAAAACACTCCAAGCTTTCACTTTTTGCGGATGACACATTAATTTATATTGCGGGAAGGGATACAAACGAAATCAGGCTTAAACTACAAGAGGATCTGGATAACCTTAGCACCTGGCTAAAAGCGAATAAATTGAAGCTTAACACTCACAAAACAAAATCGATGTTCGTGAACAGTGTTGAGATAGAGACGTTGAAAGAGTTCAAGTATTTGGGAATTCTAATCGATAATAAGCTAAAATTTAAAATTTAAATTCACGTAGATAACCTAACGACCAAAATAGCGAAGAAAGTGGATTTCTTTAGGAGGATTCGTGGTGATATATCGACAGGCATAGCGATTAGAATCTACAACACGATTGTTAAACCACATTTTGAGTACTGCAACACAATATTGTTTATGTGTAGCCAGCAGATGATAAGGAAACTGCAGCTTCTTCAAAACAAGGCAATGAGGATTATCCTGAGATGCGACGGACATACTCCCATAAAGCATATGCTTGATTCCCTACAATGGCTTAGTGTTAGGCAGAGGATAATGATGAACGTTCTTATGTTTATCTACAAAGTGAAGTGCAATTTAATGCCAAGGTATCTAACAATATATATTAATTTGGTAAAGGACATGCAACCGTATTTTTTAAGATCAGGGGAAAATTGTAGATTACCAAGTGTTTAATCTTGGAATCGGCCCCATTCAATGTAACCAATATTTGTTTGGTTTTTAAAAAATAAGAATAGTCTCATTGTAATAATCATTGTACACATTCTTCAGCATGGGGTTCCATCGCATAAACAGTTTCGAGAATTCGTTTATTTCACTGCCGTAACCACTTTTCATTAGCTCACTGCGTATCGCATATCATTGCGCTGCCACTTATGCAGTGTTCACAAATTTGCTGCCACAGGAATTTTTCGTTATCATCCCGCGGCTCTCCATCCAAGAGAGAACCGTGCAATGGAATTTTATGCTGATGCGACTGTTTTTCTCCCTCCATGGAATATTGTTTACAGAACCAATTGTTAGATGCTAAGTAGGGATTGAGTTGAATAAAGTTTTACGCACTTACTATCAAGAACTAGTGCGTTTCACTTCGATTTGACAAGAGCACCCATCAACCAGAACTTAGGTTCATCTTGACCAGAGCAACCAGTAGCCGAGACGTAGGATCATCAGTGATCAGCCACCAGGACTTAGAATCACCAGCGCCCAGATCGACCAAACCAGTGCAGTGAGCTGCAGACATTGTTGTGTTTTGTTTTGCAGGAATTCCATTTAATCTTGTCCGGGTTTTGTACCTGTGCACATTTCAGCATTTGTGCGGTCCAAGTACCCACATCAAAATCTGCAACGATCAACTCTTCGATTGTGATCGTCTTCGCAGGAGCGGCCAATAAACTAATTGTTCGCGATATAAACACCAAGTTTTAGAAATGCCACTGCACAGAACAGTTTGTTTTTTAGAGGGGTACAGAATTTTAATGAATTACCAATAGACATTAAGCCGGAAACTTGTTTGAGGGTATTAAAAACAAAAATTGTTCAGTATGTGAGAAAATTTTGCATTATATTTGTATATTTGTAAAATGGCTTTGAATATGCCAATTAATTACTATTATTATTAAATAGATTTTTTTATTTATGTTTTCAACAAGATCTGTGAATATTTTCAAGTCATTCTCATGTACAGTTACTTAGTTATAAGCTATAGTTGACAGCGGTACGATGTCTGGGCTTTCCGGTTGCGTGACATGTGTCATTTTTGTGTAAAACGAAAACGTAAAAAGTTTTACCTATTTATCTTCGATATGAACCTAAATTTGGATAATAATTCAATAAATTGAGTAATTGAGAGACATTTAAAAAAAATGCATTTTTAAGGGTTTTTTTCGCTCATTTTTTGTAAGAAAAAAATACTTACATCTGTTTTTTCTTCCGAATTCAGGTTCATATCGAAGGTAATTTAATAACAAGCCAGAAAAACTTGGATTCCTTAGAATTGGTTGAAATTTCGTTGAGTAGCATGTCACGCAAGGCTTATAGCGTAGCTCCATCTACTGTGTGACGCAGCTAACATTTGCTCCGCGCACGAGCGGTAGACGGTAACGAATAACACATGAAATATACATATGTACATTATAAGATTATGTCAACATAATCTTAAGCACTTTTACTTTTGATTTCTGCAATAAAAAAAAATCGATTTTTTTGACCTCATAAACCTATCTCCCCCCTTAAATTAAGTGGTCAACATGTGTATATAAATCTTTATAGCAAAGATGCTGGGGCTTTGGGTGTCTGCTACCAGGCGGGACCACAGGTGGTGGATAGTGGAAGTCCCTGCAGGTTTAGAGGGGACGGAAACTCCAGGAGCCTCTGCCTTACAGGGCATTTCTGAAAACCAAATAATAATACCAAAGCTTCCCGTTTGTATCGAGTGTGCACCGAAGGTTGATGTTTCCGATAACGACATTTTAAGACAAAGGTTAATTAAAATAAACGCCTTAAAATTGCCAGTAAAATCCAATTTACTTATTTCACCACTTCAAAACAAAACGCACGAAAATAAGTGTCAGATTCACAAAATAACACGATTTTTGTAATTCTATGTAATAGTCCTTGCAGCTCAATTCAATCACATTCACAAATACAAAACTAGAGAGCAATCGATTCGACCAATCGAGTCGATTTCCCAACGGCGGCGGCACCTGGGCTGTCCCAGCGTACTTGCCACTGAGCTATTGGGCCAGACTAGAGGTGCACAAAAAAAATATTTTATTGTGGACTCTTTGATCTAAGTAATAACAAATGAAAATGTCAACCTTACTATGCTTCCTTTTAATTATAACAAATTATAGAAAACCTGAATTTTTCATCATTGTAGACCACAAACCACCAATTACTTCAACTAAAATGTCTGTTATTGAAATACACATGGATAAAACATTTTAAATACCACGTACTACGCGGGAAGGATGCTATTTTTGGTATGTATATCACAAGCAAGTATATGCATATTATGTTTACACAAGCCTTTGGCAGAATAAGGCCTCACTGGAATATATTTGGGAAAATTCAAGAAAGGAAACAGCAGAATGAAGTTATGTTCATTTATTGAAATTTACATGATGTTTCTTGTAATTATAATTTGAAAGAAATTACGAATTGAATTTTATTGAATTTGAAACTTGTCTAATTTAACTTTATATAATAAAAATTGTACGTACGGTACATAAGATCTACGGTTCAATATTTGTTTTCATCTTTTGTAAATCTGCTCCTCTTAAATAGTCCTCGGCTTCTTTATGTTCAAAGTACCAAATATACAAAAATTAAATATAAAATTTGTAAACAATAAAAAATAAATACTGTTCGTAAAAACGTTAAAAACGCCATCGAGTGTAAATAATTAGAAATCAATACACATTCCGCCTTTTGCGTCAATAGACGCTGATTGTGTTTCATTTATTTTAATGAAATGTAAAGACGAATGCAAATGCTTAAACAGTTTAAAACTAATTAAGCAGTTAAAGTTACATAAATGTACTCCGTATTGAAATTAGACATTATTCATCGATATATCGCAAGTTTCTCTATGCGTTGTGCTCTAAACAACAAATACTATCCTCAGTTATCAAATCTTGCTACTAACACAGGATGCATGCATGCAAGGAGCAACTTCTTAAATGTGACAATATTTGAGATTTTCGTTAATTCAATTTTTTTTCGTGAAAAAACAGTCAATCAAACAATATTTACCAAACAAAAATCCCAATTGCACTCCGATTGGTTGTTAATTTTAATATTTTACTGACACAAAAATGCAAGCGTCGCAATATGACAAATACGAAGCTCATTAACAAATGCTTGAAATATTTATATTTAATATCAAAAAACACAAAAACATTGAGTTAAATTCAAATGACTTCTTGAAAGATTGTCCTTTGTACGACTTGTGAGAAATATTCTGAATCCTTTTTCTTGAAGTTTTAATATGAAACGTGAAGCAATCAATTCAAGGATCAGCTGTTGGTTCAATTACTAATTCAATTAAAGGTGCTATTAAGCGAATAAACTCTTGTTAATCAGGATTTAAGCTTAGCTGATTTACGGTTTAGACCTTATCAATCTACTTTATTAAATTTTATCAGATGTCGCGGATATCTGATATTTAATCTAGCAAAAGCTATTATAGTTTTACCAGCAGCTGCGAAGAGCTTTCCGGTTTAGAACCTTTAGCACTTTACCTTTAATTGAAAATAAAAATAAAACTTTCCCCATGAAAAACCAGATTAATATGATCGATTTAGTACAAAATAATATTATCTAAATTTTGTGCCAGTAAAATATAAAACTTTATTCTTGGATCGCTGAGATTCGTGATTTGTTTTGCGATACTTTCCCAGCTGAAGTTGATTTAATTGCCACTTAGTCCTCGATACAAGACAAAAATATTACAAAAGCAAGTAAAACGCAATAAAACTTAATTCCTGGTAATAACAATATCTTAGGAAATAAAAACGTTTTGTATATTACTATTCACGGCAAATATCGCGCGATTCAAAATTGAAAGTCACTTTAAAACGGGACTTAATGCATTTGTTCCGAAAATACTTAAAGCGTGCAATATTCCGTTAAAATAGGAATAGATTTCAGCAATTCAGTGATATTATGTTCCTCTAAATGCGCGACAAGTTTGTCAGAGTTCCGCAACAGAGTCGTGAATGTCTGCAAATTTTCCACGATTTCTTTAGTCATGTTGTCCGAGGAGCGCTTAATAAATTCCGATAATTTTTTGCCTAAGTCGCACTGAATGTACAAGTCGTCTAGATTAATGTTTGAATCGTTTTTACAGAGAAATATTGTAGACAGAATACTTAAGGCAATTAAAGCTTCGTTCTGCATGACCAAGTGTTGGGAAGTCAACATGCTAACCATGCTCTCGACGGCTCCTTCTGTCTTCACAAAGGCTTTCAGACTTGTCTCGTCAACTCGCGCCGAAGACGTGTCTATTGAAGCCTCACTTGCTTCTATGGTGTTCGTTGTGTCTGTTTCGGAGGACGATTCCTTGTCTTTTCTACACGAAGCTTTCGCCTGGTAAGCGTGCTTGATTAGCCACGCCATTAGCCGGAGGGATTCCCCAGTCACACCGGCATAATCAGAAGACTTGCTCCAATGGACTAATTGCTCAATTAAGGTTTTATTTTGCAGCAGTTCCAGGGCGAGTTTCTCTGTATAATTTCTTAATTATTTAGGGAACGTTTAACGTATTAACGCGTAACAATTTACCTTGTCCATCCACAGTCATCCTCAAGGTCCCAAGTAATTTAAAAACAACCGGCGGCTGGTGAATTTCCAGCATGGGAAGTATTGTTTGCACTAAACCGGCTTGAATAACTGCTCCCTTGTTCGGCTTTGGTATAACGAGGTTCCTCAGAGCACTTAACAATGCATGCTGCAGCCGCATATCATCCTCCACACCGTTGTTCTTTGAAAGGATTTCTGTGAGATGAAAAAAACGATAAAAACTTCGCGCCATGTGAGATTTGTAAATTCATGTGTGCTTACCCAAGAGTTTCTTCATGACTTTGTTCTCTACCATATATATGCAGTGGCTGTCAGTGCGAGCGAAGTTTCCCAGCGCCAGCACTCCCGTTGTTAACAAATCGATGTCGTACGAATCAAGCCAGCTCTCCATGTTCTTAAGGAGCGGCGTGGAATAGAGGTAGTGCATAGATTCGTCTGAAACCCAGGAAACATGTATTAGGCTAAGTTTTTCTATGATGCATACATTTTACCTCCAGTTAAAATTAGAACAATTAGATCACAAGCCAGTTTCATTAAGGCTCTGGCTTCACTGCTATTCGCGAGGGTTTTGTATTTTTCCAGCAGTTTGTAAATAGTTTCACACAAACCTGCTTTGGCCAGTAGGAGTTTTACATCATCTGAAATTTCATCGAAATTGGTTTTAATAAACAAGTTTTTACTAGTACCTAAGAGTGTAAAACGCATCAAACTTTATCAACGGTTTATTCAGCATAGCTCTTTTTAAAACTGAATTAAACATCAAGGTGTTTTTATGCGTTCACGCAAAATACAAAAATTCTAATAGTGAACATGGCACCAAGGGTATAGAGAATTTCGAAATGTTTTATAAAAGACGGATACAATTTAAGGACTTACCGTTTTCTGCTTGATAGTGCAGTAATTCAAGGCACATTTCTGCTAAGTCGGGATTCGTGGAAGCGGCGAGTATTTGTGCCAATTGCTTGTTCAACTTTGGTTCGAAATTGAGATCTGATACATTCTCTGTTAAAATGCTCAACGGCGGCAAAACATTAAGCAGTAGGTCCTCGTTCTTTTCCACATCAGTAACGCACTGATCCACGATTTTCTGTATTTTATTCATAACACCAAGGTCCATCGCTCGCTTGGCTAGGTTCTCACCTCCCAGGAGGTAGTTTGAAATCAATCCGCCTCGGACTTTAATAAATTGCAATTCATTAGGTTTATCACATTGTGCTTCTATATCCAGTAGCTTTATCAGGTGCTCGTCGCCCCCGATGCTTAGAACAATATTTCTAGCTTCGTCGTTCATGTAGCAGATGTTGCCCAGGGCTCTGCAAACTTGTGACGTTAGATCCATGTTGAAGTTGATGTCGATGTCTTTGAGGCAGTCTGTAAGGGCTTTGATAATCTCCGTTTGTGTGAACTTTTTCCGCTGCGCCTCTGTTTTTGTTATTTCTGCAACACATTTTGCAACTTCTTTGCTAATATCTACGTTTTCCAACTTGAGCAGCTCTAAGAAGGGTTCGGTGAGCTCAAACTTGTCGTAATAGTTTGGTTCACTAGAGATTATCTTGTTTAGTGTGGCTATGGTCTTTTCTGTGTCTTTCGTAATAGATGCATTTTTAAGGCTTTCAATAATATCATCGATATCAGCTGGAAATATTAAGAAAATCGGAATAAGTAAATCATGTTCGCTGAACTCTTTAGATTATATGCTACATACATAAAAGTGGAATTGGGTTCTGAAAAGAGTTAGTCGGCATTTGTTGTTGTTGTGTTGGATATTGTGAAAATTGATCATACATATTATGAGAAAGTAAACATTATCTCTTTAATCACATAATTGAATTGAAATATAATACAATTTAACAATATAGAAAAAATGTATAAGACTGTTTGAGAAATGCGAATAAATTCAGCTAAGTGCATTTCAAGTCTACATTTCAATGTTTACATTTATTATTGAAGTTTATATTTATTAATTTATATAATAATTGAATTTTAAGAATAGAAGTATTGTGAACTTAAGTTTACTTAAGATCGTGGAATTTAGTAACTTTTGTGCTGCGTAATGGCCAAGTCACGCATTTTTTTAAACCATTATGTAGGGACTTGGAGTAATCTGTGAATTAGTGCTACAGTCCGTAAGAGGAATAGACTTGGCTCTACAAGAGATCTTACAACTTTGTTATAGTGAAAGAATCGTGAGACTTGCTACATTTTTAAAATGAAATGTTTTTGATGGGATCTCACTTGTTTTTGTAGATATTTTACATCTTTTTCGCGTCCTCTCATCCATTTTCACCATCATCACTCTAATCAATCGTATTCATGGATTTTTGAGACAACTTGAAAGTGATACCAAATCGTGAAATATTCTCTCCAGTCTGATTATTATTCAGTAGACGACATTATTTGTATAGATGGTAATAAGGAATAGTTAGTTCACCTTTTGAAAATAAATTTTTGTGTAATAATTAAGCAGTGGAAAGAATATTTCACTATTTCTAATTCTATATTCTAATTCGAAGTTCAAGTTTGTAGGACGGCTAAAAGTACCTTAACATATTTTCATTTGTAGAACCAACAGCCTCCCGACTCTGAGGAGTTGGAGGGGGAAATTCACAGATTTTTTATTTTATTTTTTCGTTACTTGTATGCAACCTGCATATCAAATTTCGAATTTGTAGGTCTGCTAGAAGTGCCTTAATTTATTTTCATCTGCCCCCCAACAACAATCACTCAATTCAACGGATAGGGCAGAAACCAAGGTGACTTTAAACTTATTTATTGCGGGATAACATATTATATAAGTACATAGGTTGTTTTATTTTAACAAAGAAGCAAATGCTCAATCGCCTATAATAGGCGAAATCCCAAAACATAAGTAGAGTAGTTGCTATCTCCATTTAATTGAAAAACTACGATAAGTTTCTAAAAAACGAGACGTCGTCTTTTACAGACTTCGACTTTTGCATGATAGTTGTGAAGGAATGCGAAAGACAAGCGTATTCCGGGAAGTTGCTCATTCGGTGGGAAGTCTTCATTTCGCAATTAAAGGTCATTTGCTACTCAAATATCTGAAAATGTCTCTACGAGCAAGACATTGGCAGCGGAGAAGGGAGTCGCGAAAGACAATTTCAGCGATAAAACCTGAATTGCTTTTAGAGGAACATTAAGGATCTTTACAATATTGAGGGAGTACCTATATGAAAAGCTAACATAATAATGCATACACACACATATAGAAATTAAGGTTTTTTTTTTAAGTAAAGCTAATTTAGGCAAACGACCTGCGATTAAGTTGATTTGCGCCTCAAAATTAGGATAAGATTGAAAAACTAATTAACTTTGGCAAAGTGTTTGCGAACGTGTGAAATAATCCTTTGTGTATTACAGCAAAATCATTCAAGAGATTAATACCTCCACACATTAAAAATGTTGAAATGTGAATAATAACCCTCAACTCGTTGTCGGCCTGGGTTCAACTTCCACCCTCCACCGCGGAGCAATATGCCGGGTGAATTTCTTCTACGTGACAATTACTTATGTTGATACCTGCACAAAAAAGTCGACAGCGGAGTCAAAGAGATTCCGTGCGAAAATATAAGCACAGGAAAATAAACACAAAAACATTATTTAAGGACGTACTTAAGCCTTGTGAGCTTTAACGTAGGTGCATGAACGAGGACTACGAGGGACATGTGGTACGCAGAGCTGCAAACCCCGCCAGACGACGCATGTTAAGTGCTTTTTCTAATGAATAAAAGGATAAACACGAAGTCGGAAGAATGCGATATGTGCATCCTAATAATATCTGTTTCGAAGCCTCCTAAAACAGGCAGAATATGCAATGACTTTCTGTTTGCAAAGCCCGATTTTGCGGGAATTGCCTTAGTCCTTAGTTACCAAAATCGTGATTTTTTACCACTAGAGTAGAGCAGCAGCAAAAGTGTTTCCAGGCTGTAATTTTGCGGAGAGGATGCCTTAATTGCGTTTCAAAATTAATTTCAAAGCTGTTAGATCCTTCCCCTGGGAGCGTTTGTCCACAAAGGAGAAAGGAGAGCAACTTGTGCACTGAAAAGACACTTCACAAAGTGGGACAACTATTGCAAAAAGTGTAACACCGCTAACGCGAGCGCAACAAGGTGAATAAGGAGCAATTATCAACGGTGGAAAGTGTTCGCTGAAAATGTGTTTACAACATGACCTGCCTGGAAGAGTGCAGCATTGAAAATAAAATAGAAGCTCGTCGCTGCGTCACTATGCACTGTAAACTTCCACGACCTCAATGAGGAAAACAAGTTTCTGATTATACATGATATACATCCGAGCTTAATGATTCCCATTTAAGTTTCCATTTCGTTCGCTCTGCTTTTGTTGTACGCTCAATGGAGTCCAGAACTGGCATTCTCGCAAGGAATTAACATGGACATTACCTCTTTGTCGTTCCGGCCTTAAATAATGAAGGCAGGCTTAAAAGTTTAATGCGTGCACTATGCAAATAAACGAAATATACCATAAAGAGAATTTGCAAATAGGAGTGGATGCGTCGCGCTGTGCGAAAGAGGTAGTTACCCGTCACCATCTCAGAGTTGAAGCCCCATTAGAAACACCACCACTCACCACGCTTCAGTCTCGAGGAGCGCAGTACACGGTTTGCGATGAATGGGGACAGGATAAAGCATAAGCTGGGCGGCTCTCCCAACAAGTCCATTTATCTGCAAGCTTATTTCGAAAAATTGTCTGACGCCAAAAGCTATAGAGATTCAAATCCCTTTTTGGACAAAACACTTGAAAACAGCCAATACATGTCGGGAAGAAGTTTTTATCTGTCGGCCGGAATCATACCAGCCTCTCATCGCACAGCTTCCAATTTGGTTAATAATAATCAGACTTACATCCAGCCGCCTAGTGATAATTGAAACTTCTCAGACTTGTTTGTTCGAAAGTTGTTTAACGATTCAAGAACCCTTAAAAAAGAAGGGAAGAAGTGAATTGCAAAGCAGCCAGTAAATTACTCCTGGACTGCTGAATGTATTGACCTAGATGAGAAGTTCTATTTTGTAAAGCTCGTTATCATACTACAATTACGACAGTCACGCTACTCCGAGCTTTAGCTTAGCAAAATAAAAAAGCCACGAAGGGAATGCCATGCGGGCGTTTGTCTGCAAATCGAAATTACAATAAAAAATGTAGGTTGCGATTTTATGGCCTGCCCAACTAGTACCACGTCAGTACATTTACGGATTGATTCAAACATTTATTGGGTAGCCAAAAGTTAAAACGTTGCCCTCAATTTTGGCAATTACTCTGCAACGAAAGCGGCGAAGTTATAGAGCTGGGAAACAAAAGAAGCCCTAAATCCCATCATCGTCGCAGAGAACAGAATTGGCTTCGTGGGAAAATGCTGAATTTTGTGCAATGGTATTTCTCTGAATTTGAAAACTGCATTGTTGCTGCACCAATGCGAATCAACCAAATGTAAAAAGCTAATCACCCGAAAATAATGTAATCATGTTGATAATTTACTTTATTCATAAAGGGATGGGACTATTTTGGTGTATTAATTTAGTCAAATGAATACTGCGCCAGGTGAATACAAGCGAAAGAAGCTGTCATTTAAAATGTTAAGGGTATAAATTAAAGTAAAAAATATGAAAAATAAGAGGGGAAAACTTCTCAAGGAAAGGTTAGAATTTTTATGAATAAGGTACCAATTCGAAAGTAGGCGAAACAAGAGAAAGACTTAGAAATATTAGTCAACATAAATAATGTTGCTATTAGAAATGTGTACTGAAAGAAAACCACAAGTGAGCTGTCAAAACAGCAGACGTTATTTCCATGACTTACTACTTGACTACTTAACATTGTCGGTACTGTAACTTTATTTTGTTGTATTCGAAAAATGCAATCCATTTTGGTCAGTTGAACCGGGAAATTTCATAAACTGTTTATGCTGTGGCTTTGTTCCAATCTATCATTGCTGAGATATTGTGACTTTTCTCTGTATTCAGATACGTGCATTAACTTATTAACTATTTATTGACTTGCCGCGCCTTAGTGATAATAGCATCATAATTTGTATCTACTTGATTTGTGAAGTCTGTTTGTATATCGGGTAATTACTATGCAGATCACATTCTATATGTTAGAGACCTTTGTCCCCTTATCTCGAAATTTGGCGTATTTGTGACATTTTAAACATAATTTTGACTTCTGTGAACATTTCGCGCAGTCTTCTGTGCATCATTGACTGTGATATCTGACCCAGACTGTGATGTTTCTGTGACTAATTGACTCTATCCGTGACTAAGTGAGGTTATGGTGTTTCTACCCTCTTTGATCTTACCGGATTAATTTAAGGCAAGGTTTTAAGCTTTCGCAATTTTACTTTAACTTAGAATCTAAAACACTCGCAGCTTCAGTGCCCCTCAATATTTATCAAACAATTTATCTATTGAAATGATTTTAAACGGTATACGGAATACTCCGTATTCGTATATCTGTTTGTTACAAATCTTGCACTCGATTTTTCAAGTTCTTCCAATCAACCGATTTTCTTGACATGTATTCAGTCTGCATGACAATACAACGGTATGTGATAATAATTATTTTTAGTTCAAATTGCACGTATTTGCGTGAAAATGAGTAATTTAAAGTTTTCGGGGTCGCTGATTTCGAATCTGCTATCAAATTTGGAAAATCGATGAGGCGGATGCAATATGGCGATTGCAAATGCTCAATTTGAATGGGTTTCCGTTTGATTGAATATATAAATACCATATATGGGCTTTAGGGTCGATCATTACAAATTTGTTATCAACATTTCGAGTTCCTACATGGCGGCCGAACCTACCCTTTAATATAATAACTTAACATATAGACCACCATTCATTTTAGAGTTGGGGAATGGCGGATCCAACATGTCAACTGAAAAGATCACCTTCAAGGGATGCTTTCAGATTTTGGAGATTGCCGATAACGAATCTGCTATCCAAATTTAGGAATACAATATGGCGAAAAAAATCCTCAATTAAATGAATTTCCATGAAAATTGATTCTTGATAGCCGAATTCGAATCTGCTAGTGACATTTTGAATTTATGATGGCAGATCCAATATGTTGACCTAAAGGAATATAGACAGCTCGAAAATGCGTTTAATCAAATGCGCGCGTTCCAGATATAAAAAAACACGTTGAGAGTATTGAACTAGATGAAGAAGCGGAAAGAAATTCCGCTCTTGCCAATGGATCGGATTAATGAAATAATCAAATCAAATCAGGTAAATAAAGCGCACTAAAAAGTGAAAAATAAAAAATTGGTAAAAGATTCTCTTTAAGTTAAACGATTTAATTGCACAATTAATGATGTACTAAGAGCTACAAAATAATTATGGGTTACCAATCTGGGGCTATGATCAGACTAAAATAAAATCGAGGGGCACATTTAGTAGAAAACACATAATATGATAACAGTATGATTTCCAAGCTCCAACAACACAAAGTTGGCAGAGGGGATGCCCTTTTTTCGTATTACCTCCACGCCCTACATATGTACATATGCAAAATTGCTTGTATATTTTTACCTGTAGGTTTTCGCATCATATGTCCAAAACAAAAGTTTTTCAGAATAACCTCCTTTATGAGATATGACATATTTCAATTTTAATTTTTTTTATTGGAATGTCTCCAGATGGTTGTGTGGAATGAGAATTTCGATATGCATCAGTTCACAAACCTGCGCTACACTCAGAAAATATCTTAGAATGTAAAAATACACGTCTTAGGCTCTTTTTTTACCTTTTAGCCCGAATATCTTGGAAAGTATCGTATCTCTGTTGAAAATGAATTTGTTCGAAATGAAATTTCCTATCGGGATGTCTTTTTGAACTTTGCTAAAAAAAACTTTTCCGCGGCACAAAATTGAAAATACGTGAGAAAAAGCTGAAAAATTGTTATTTGGAAAATTGCTTAACGGAAACCGAAGAAAACATTAGATGCTTCTGAAAGTCTAGCACGAGAAATTTAAAGTTATTAAAAAAACAATGGGGCAAAGGAGAACACGATATCTCTTTCCATTTTTGCACAATAAATTTGCAATTCAGCTCGCCCCGGAATATTTGCAAATTTTGAAAATTTTGCTTAACGCCAAATACAGTCTTTTATGAACGCTGATTTTTTAACGCATGGAAGAGCATTCAAACGTTCAGTAGAAAACACAAACTATAATAACATAATTAATGATTTCCAAGCTCCAACAAAACAAAATATTCTACTAAATGCGCCCCACTATTTTATTTTAGTCTGATCAAAGCCCCAGAATGGTGACCCATAATTATTTTATAGCTTTTAGTACATCATCAATTGTTCAATAAAACCGTTTACCTTAGACGATTTTTTTCCTATTTTTTAACAAATTTGTTTGGGGCAAACTTGATCCCCAAAATTTTTAGATTACTTGTATTTTAGAGCTATAGATTAGGGTTCAGGCATACAACTGAGTTACATGGGATTCTATCATAAAATCCACTGCTTTCAAAATAAAGGGCACAAGGAAAAGCATTTAAATTATTTATTACTACGCATTTACTGTATAACTAACTACGTTCCTCAAAAGCAGCTTTATTAATTATTATTAAATATTTTAAATGTCGGCAGTATGTTATGCTTTAAATATCTAGTAAAAATTAATTTAAGCTCATTTCCGTGTTGCGGCTAAAAAAAAATTATTTTGTATATTGGACTTTTTTTTAAATATCTCGAAAAGGATGGGAGATGGATTTTTTCATTATTTTTTTCGTCTTCCCTGCTTCAAAGTGCTTTAGAAAATGTTCTCAAATCGAAAAACCTTGAATATCATAGAACTTGTTTCAAGTTCCTATGGTATCATTATTTTACAATTTTTGTAAAATTTGTAACTTTGTTTTTCTCGAAAACCTTCGGTAACTGAGCATTTTTGTTATCGGATCCGTAAAATATACAAAAAATGCTATATAGACGGCCCGATCATTTTTCCTGCACCAAAAATTGCTGTAGGCTTGTGCAATTGATTGAGGAATTCATACTTCGGATTAAAGTAAAAATATAACAATTTCTCAAAAGAGTATCCTTGATTTTCTAATTTTTTAAAATTTCACTTCTTGTTGAATAAACATATACCCACGATTGTTAGTTGTATACTGGGCCAAGTTTTCACATTGTCGTCATGAAAAGAAATCCTTGTTATCTTGGATAAAGTATTCCGGACAATGAGGGACCTAACGAGTAAACTCCTATTTAATAAAATTTTCAGCACACGTGCGGGGTAAGTGGTACCTTACCGCACGGGTTTCCATGCGGTAAATCATCAATTAACCACGGTGCGGTAAGTAGCCGATTACCCACGATGGCTATTAACACACTCGCTTCGCTCGTGCGTGTAACACCGCCATCGTGGGCAATCGGCTACTTAGGGCACCGTGGTTAATTTATGAGTTACCGAATGGAAACATGTGCGGTAAGGTACCTACTACTTACCCCGCACTCGTGCTGAAAAGTAGCATACGTAACTCGGCCGCTAAGTAGCCGAGTGCCCATGATGGCTGTTAACGCACTCGCTTCGCTCGTGCGTCAACACCGCCATCGTGGGCAATCGGCTACTTACCGCCCTTGTATCGTAATATACTATTAATGAACTCAGAAAAGGAAATGAATTTGAGGGAAGGTAGCAACATTTTCTCACGGTGTTTTCAATACAATTCAAGCACTGGATTGGGATCATATAATGATGCACTGTAGAATAACATTCAAGGGTAAAAGGCTTCTGCATTAGTGTTCCAGTACCCCAACAAAGGATTACGTTTTTGCGTTTTGACTGAAGGCCGTACCAGCTGAGTGCTGGATGAAGATCTTCCGTACCCTGCTCGATAGTCCGCCCAAGAAATAACGTGAACACTATTCCTAGAGGCCGTAACCTACTTCTTTAAAACGGAAAACATCCTGGAAATCAATATCCCAAAAATAGCTTCAATTTATCTTGAGGCGCCTACACCGGTTCATAAATTTACATGAGGCCTTTCTCCAGTTGAGGCGCAGATCAACGGCGGCAATTTGTTTTGATTCTTTAGATCTGCGTAGTAGTCGTAGCACTAGCAGGACCCTTCCCAAGCAACAATCGCAGAAAACAGACTCCAGGTGCCTAATCAGAGGATTACTCAAACTCCCGTCTAGACCAGGCTCCAGATTAAGGTTATGTCGCATTATTTATAGTCGAGGGAGCCGTAAATATTGATTTTCCCTGCTTGTTTATGAAAGCGTAATGACTGGAAAATCCGTTGAATGCGTGGAAACAATACATGTCACCGAATGCAGGACGTCCGGCTGGTGATGCCCGGCCGGAAAAACGCCCGATGCAGACTCACCCCGCTGTCAAGATGTGAAAACAACAAAACACTGAGACATAAACAAAGCCCCAAACAAACGCGAACGGGACCTGGAAAAGGGCCAGAGAACACGCGCCCAAAGCACTTACTTGCCATTCCTGAAGTCCTCTGGAGTTATCTATTTTTACACAGAAAAACACTTAATCCAGACACCGCACCAACTTGGGCAGGGGAGAATACGCACTCGGCAGGTAAGGTAGGCGCTCAGGTGAAGTCCACTGTTCGCCACTCGGAAAACACACACACAAAAAAAAACTTACTCGAAAATAGATTACATTTGCTGGGGATTTTAGGGAATAACGCGCACGCACAGGTACTAGTCCAAATTGTCTCCGAATACGAAATTTTCTGTCTTGTGGTGCCCCCGAGAAAAGAAATGCGCTTCTTGACAAACGGCGGCGAATAACAAAAAACTAGACAGACGACGTCTCGTCAGCGGCCAAATACAAAATCCACCAGCATGTTGGATTTGGATCCCAAACCCAGTTGTCGCAATAAAGTCAAAACAGTAACGAGTTCACGGCGAGATGGCGCTTCCTACGCTAAATTGCACGAACTTTGTAAACCGCGGTAATTCTAAATTAGGTAAGATTATCGAATAAGAGAAATTTGTGCGGAAGCGATTATCTTATTTAATAAATGCTCACAATGCTTAGCCAAAAATTATCGCCTAATACTAGAACAGCCGACGAGGGTAGTGGATTTGCTGCGATTGAGACTGTTGGTCCGGCATGGGTGGCTGATTATGTCCAGAACTGCGGCTGGGGTACCCCTGGTTGGCTCCGCTTGAGGGTTTCGGATTCTAAAATAATATCATTAGTGAGCGCTCAACCGCTTTGGCCGATGTCATTCAGCCAAAGTTACAAGAATCTTAGAGTGATTTACTTGCTGGTTGGCGGGCATCTGCATGACCGTTGGATGCATTGGAAGTCCCGGCATTAGTGATGTGTACGCAACACCTTCGGGAAGATGAGGGGCTTGTGGCTGCGAAGGGTCCGGCTTGACCTCCATTGCGACGTGGCCTGGCTTTACGCTGTGGCCCGCAGCAGCGTTCTGGTGCGGCAACGGCATGTGCACGTCGATGTTGATGTAGATCTTGTCATTCTGTTTAGGATGCACCTGTGGTTGGGGAGGCTGCGGGGCCATTTCCATGTGGTAGTTGGGTCTAGAATGCATCAAGTTCAGGTTGTACGAAGGGTACATAATAGACTGTGTCCTAGAGTCTGGCTGTACAGGTGGGGCGGATGTCGTTTGGTAGAACAGCGTTCCCGGCGGGTTTTGGTACTGTGTTGGTTCTAGAAATGAAGACACATTAAAACTGTTATTCCGAAGCATTAGACTGGTCGCATACTGTTCCACAGGACCCTAGCAACGTCCCCTCGTCTGGCGTCTTCATGCTCTGCGAATATAACGTACATAAAAGATATAAAGATATTATTACTATACTCAGTAGGTTACTCGGGGATGCAGTGTAGGCCGGATTCTTGTAGTACCCCTGTGGAGAAGGCGGAGAGGGGCTCCTGCCTCTCTTAATGGGCGCATTAGATATGTTCACTGGAGCACCCTGAAAGAAAGTTTGTAAAATTACTGTTGGACAGCAGTAGCCCTTCGCGGTTGTACCTTCTGCAATATTTGCTGAGGTGCTTGTCTGGGTGGTAAAAATATCTGGCCATGGGGCGCAGCTTGCGGGGGCATGGCGTGCATGAATATTTCACTGAAATCACAGAATCAGCTTTTTTATTACTGTCACATATCGCGGCAACGTACCTGTCCTTCTGCTGCTGCTGTTTCTTTCTGTTCTCGTCCTCGTTCAGGACCTTCTTCAGCTGCAGAAAGAGCTGTTGCTTTTGGTTCTTGAGCTCTTTCAGTTTCTGGTCCAATTTTGTAATTTGCTCCCTCGTTTCGCCCAGCGTCATTTCGTCTTGCTTCTCCCTTGCTTCCCGCTCCCTGCGAAGACGCTCCTCTTCAATCTCGGCTTCATGCTCTGTGAACAAGTAAATCAGACAAAACTATTTCTACTGCCCTGAATAATATGTTCCACGTCCAGGTACCTTCCTTTTTGCGCTGGCGCTCCTTCTGAATATGCGTTTTCAAGGCTTCGAGCAGTCGCTCTTCGCGTTCACCTTTTCCTGCCTGCGTTGTCGTTGCCGCAGGCATCTTGGAGGAATTTTTGTCCCCAATTTTTGCCGAATTAAAAAATATCAGAACTGTTGAAGCTTCCTCTCAGTGACACATGTCACATATGACATCAATTGTCAAATTAGATAAACACTCCGAAAGAGATCTAAATTAATAATTGGATATTATCAAAAACTCAAACCATTCCTATTCAATTAGTTCACTTCGGAGAAAGTTTCCTAGTAGATGGCGAACCACACGCTAAGGTTATCCAGAATGCGGCGTCCACGCCCGTGGCAGTGGACGGCGGAATTGATGAAACTCCAGTCTTGTAAATTGCAGCGTTCTCACTGAAGGCGGAGATACTATTTACGCGATCCGAATGAGCTTGAACATAATAGAGATATAATGAAAACAACACATTCAGTATTTCATCTTGTAAAAAAAAATTTCTTTATTTCTTTTTCTCATTTAAAAACTACGGACGCACAATTCCGGTCCAGCCTCTGAGGGAAACGCAAAACAACAGGGTCCAGGTTACCCAGGGTCACTACGTCTCTGTGCCAAGGCCCCTCATGTACGTATATTTGCCTACAGAAATGTGACAATCAATCGTCCTTGATAATAAAAGAAGAAGAAATTTGTTTGTCAAGCTGTCGTTCGCATGCGTTCCTATAGTATGTCGTCTCCTTTAGTTCTCTTCTCAAAGATTTGAACATCTTCAGTCGCCATATTGGATCCGCCATTTTGACTTTTTTTAAAAGTTTTATTAGTAACTAGCTTGACCGGACCCGGTGTTTCCCGGGATACTATTAAATTTGTATTCCTTAATTTTACAACGCCTTCCTACTGCACCACCGCCTCTCCTATGTAACTATTAAATTTAGTTTTCTTCATTTTACACCATCTCCTTATTGCACCCCCTCTCCTATATCTCCCAGCGGGGTGGGGGTGGTCTCATATTTGGAAATTTGAATAACAGATTCGAAATCAGTGATCCCGAAAATCCCCAAGCGCGGATTTTCAGGGAAATCCCTTGAAGTTTAACTTTTCGGTCGCCATATTGATCCAGCATCTTGAATTCCAAAATTTTGAATGCAAGCTTCCTTAGCTATAGATTGATGAAAAAATTATTCCAATTCATGCATACACTTTTCTTCCACAGCCGTTTGAAATTTTGTCGGCACCCACCGAAAAACCCAAGTTTTCACTATTTTCACCAACTTTTACCCCCCCCCCCCCCCCCCAACAAAAACACGTTTTCACCAATAATTCCCACATTTCACACTTTTAACCAACATTTATTTCACCAACACATTCTACACTACCTGCCCTTTCCAACGATACCCATAACATGGCACACGCATTACTAATAGTATAATTATGAATTTTTACAACAAATTTCCTCTTCTTCCTGGACGCGACGGGAACGCGGTCGAACGGGATAAAGTGTCCTATGTCTACCTCCCCACCAATTTTCAGCCAAATCGGTTCAGCCGTTCTTGAGTTATAAATAGTGTAACTAACACGACTTTCTTTTATATATCTAGACTAGAAAATGTTCCATGTTCAGTTACAAAGCTTTCTGTCAGTATTAGACTCATTAAAAATGGCGCAGAAATAAGCTCACAGGAGGAAACAGAGGCTCTCGCGTTAGCGTTTTAATTATGGTATAAATTATTATTATATAATATTAAGTACTTTTAATGCGGGTATATTTTGGGCTCCCGCAGGAAAAATGGCTTCCCTAATGAAACAAACTTGCTCATTCTGCAACTATTTTAATTTTCAAGTACGCTTGGAAGCAAAGGCTTGGCTATCAATAAATTCCAATATAAAGAGATCCTGTCTTTTTCTGGGGCTATGTAAGACTTTTTTAGCGTATCAATTAATGAGGCACGGGGTTTGAAAAATGCCTTTTGACTGCGGATCACGTTCCCCCTACGACATGTACCATAGTTCTGGCCATCTTGATGAACTTTTAAATTCTCAAAGCCATTTAAATCATATGTACGTAGCGGACAAAAATCTGGAAACATTTATTTTAGAAAACTGAAAGTTATGAAATATTCTATGCAAACATAATATTAATCTTCTCTTTTTCTCATAATGTAAAAGTATTTTATTAATATTTTGTTGGAGCTCCTTTAGCGGCATTAACTGCTCTGCACCTGCGTGACATTGATTCCACTAAAGTTTGCAATAAGGACACTGAAAGGTGATTCCATTCTTCATTAATAGCATCAAAGAGTTCGTCTGGTCTTTTGAAGTTTTTACCTCTCAGCCTCCTGTCGTCCTCTTCCCTTAAGTTTTCTACTGGATTAAGGTCTGGCGGCTGAGAAGGCCAGTCCATAATTCGGATGTTGTTGTCAGAAAACCATTTTTGCACCGATCTAGTCGTATGGTTCGGATCGTTATCGTGTTGAAAGATCCATGATCCTCCCATATTTTCGTTAGAAGGCTGCATGATGTTTTCCATAATTTCCCGGTACTGTTTTTGATCCATGTGACCCACGATCCGAAATAGAGGCCCAGCTCTTGACAGACTAAAGGCTCCCTACACCATTATATTTCCTCCTGAATGTTTTATGGTGCCAACTGTATAGCGAGGATCACATCGAGGGTTGACAGGGCGTCTAACATAACGGATTCCGTCACTATGTACCAAATTGAACTTGGACTCATCACTCCATAGCACTTTTCCCCATTGCTCTACAGTCCAATTTAAATTGTCTTTTGCAGCGGCAATGCGTTTTTCCATGTTTGCTTTAGAAACACAGGGTAGGGTTGTTTAGCAGCACTCCTCCCATGGATTTCATTTTCGGCTTCAACACTTGCAGCCTCCATAACCTCCGGAGCCGTGAACTTTGGATCCTTTCCCGATTCCAATATGATTTTTCGATCCACTCTGCGACCGTTTTTCATAATTTAATTAAATAAATAAAGACAAAGAAATACAAATTTACCGTTCATCTGTTTTTCGAGGTCCTCCACGTTTTTTGGAATTGGTGGGTTTTTTCACGCGGCGATAAATTTTTGAAACAGCGGCTCTACCCGTTTGAACTTGTCGACCAATTTCGGCAAAAGATAAACTTTCTTGATCGCGGAGTAGAACTGCCTTTTTTTGGTATATTTTTCGCATTTTTAGGCAGTTTTTGGCAATTTAAAAAAAATAACGTTGTAAAAGTTTTTTTGACCTCGGATTTGGATTCAGCACGTCGAAAACCATAAGAAATGATGGGTCTAGTTTCTGGTACCAATCACTTTTTTTTTGTGTGCCTGTGTAATTTTTTCGACCGGGGAAGCTGTTCTCTTACGCGGTGCTATATTAAGGGTAAACTACTATTGCCCCCAAGGGTGGATCCAGAAACTTTTTACAGGGGGGGCCATTAATATTTTTTTATCGTTTGCCTCGAGCAACGCTACCTCGGAAAGAAGTTTTTCAACTTTGAGACGTCTCAAAACTTGGTTGCGCAGTACGATGACTGAAGATCGTCTGTTAGGTTTAGCTCTTTTGCACATTCATCGCGATATCAATGTAGATATACAAAAAGTCATTGACCGCTTTGCTTCGAAAAAAATCGACACGGTTGAACATCATACTTTGAAGTATTTGTCGGTAAATTTTTATTGTGATTTGGAAATGTGAAGAAACGAAATCCAAAGATTTGTTGATCTCAAAACGATTTCAGCAAATTAAATTATTATTGCAAACAAAAAGTGTTAATTTTTATATCATCTGTCTTGTTTTAAAATGGAAAAATATCTTCGAGGGGGGACATGGCATTGAGTTGTGTAGCTAAACCCTTCGAAGCCCTCGTTTGTGATGTACTTTGTTTCCACTGCAAGCCTTTTCTAATTCTCTTTCAACATGGGTTCATTAAGGGAAAGTCAACCACTGTATTGCTGCCATTGAATCGGGCAAGAAAGTGTATTGTATTTTCACCGACTTCAGCAAGGCTTTCGACAGGATTAATCATAATAATCTTATTCATAAATTGTCTGTTCTCGGCTTCCCAAATCGTTTTGTTGATTGGATTTTCTCGTATTTGTCTGAGCGTACTCAATGGGCCCATTTCCGTGGATTCCTTTCCGATTATATTGAGAATACAACAGGAGCACCCCAAGGTAGTCATTTTGGTCCACTGTTGTTCATAACATACATCAATGATGTATCCTTCATTAGAACCCACTCGAAAATTCCCTGCTATGCTGACGACGCGAACATTTTCCGCTTAATATCTAACGATCATGACTGCGAAACTTTAAACTCGGATCTAGGCGCCTTTCACAAATGGTGTTCTATTAACCATATTCCCCTCAACATCAATAAGTGTACTTGTATGGACTTTTCACGCAAAAATAACCCTCTGCTATTCAACACGACTTAACAAAGTGCGAGACTTAGGGATTACACTCAATTCGCGTTTTTCTTTTGAAGACCACATAAATGCCATAATCAATAAGGATAATGCAACCTTGGGATTTGTAAAAAGAAGGTCTAAGGAGTTTGATTAAATTTTTATTTAAAGTGGTGTCCTCGGTAGGCATAGTCCACGATCTATTGTGACTAACTTTTATTAAAAAATACTGTATTAACTGGAAAATGGTGCTATTGAAAATGATTTAGATCGCACGAAGTACTGTTGGTTTCGGGAAGATGTTATTCTGACTGATAATCTTCAAACGCCACTTCAATAGTTATATCTTCTTCGTTTTCTTCTTCTTCTTGTTCTTCTGTACTGCGCCGAGTACACTACCTCACAGGTGGTGCGGAAATGTGTGCATATTATGTTAAGTGCGACTTCTTCAACTTTTAGAATCGCAACATCTCAGGAATGGTGATTCTTAGTGAAAAAAGTATAAGGACAATTTTTGTAGATAATTTCATGGTCTACAGCTTTTGTCTAACCCTTTTTTATGATAAAACTTACCGTTTACCGGAAAAATTGAAAAAACCATTTTTGTTGACCTTTGACCTTGAACAACTATTTTTTGCAGATGTCGGATCGATGGGGACTTTTAGTATTTTATTTGTAATAATGTCCCCAAGGTCTGTACCAATTTTCAGCTCTATGCGAATTAATGCAAATTGAAATGCCTAATTTGACCGGACTATATAGCGGTGTTGCAAAATTTACTTTCAAAGTGTTTCCAGATTTTTGTCTGCTACTGCACATCCATACAGTAACGTTATTGCGGGTGGTGCCTTTAACATGAATTTGCTCAGGGGCATAAAGTCTTGAAATGTGTTGTAATTTTTCAAGCTTCAAATGTCCCAAACAAATTTTCAAAGCACCAACGTCCTCGCCCGGGGGATGTAAACTTTCCATAAAAGCCAGTACTGCATGCGGGCACATGCTTACTGAAATGTTTGACGAATCGGCGACGCGACGTATAGTTACATCAAGCGTCCGTGCGTCGCTCCCATGGAGAAAGAATCTCAATTCATCCGGGAACAAGTTGTTCCACCCTTTGATCCCAGAGCTCATGATGCGGGCCATACCCTTATCCTAATCGCCGGTGTTCGCTATGAGATCCAATTATTTTTTATAAAGGATATTTCAAGCTTGATAAAATGATAAAATGTTTACGTTTCGACCACCGTTTTTGACGAATTAAAAAAAAAGCAGTAAAATCGAATTTTTAGAATTTTTTAGGATAAAAAGCTTGATGGATATTTCTCCACTAGGATAACTTTTCACGAATATAAAGCGATTAAAAGCTGCCACTAAAGTGGGACAATTTGAAATCCCTTAGTTTGTTGACGAGTTTTGAGATTGTTGTATAAATCCTCAACTTTAGCCGGTTTCGTTCGATAGTTTAGAATATTGTAAAGAAGAGGCAGTTTTGAAAATTTTATCAAAAGTGCTAAATACAAATCTTTTCTTTTGAGGAATAAATTTTACGACGTCGATCAACTGGTTTTGAGGGTGTTTTAAAAATGTTAACCCCATGAGCGTGAGTGCAACCTTTTGGGTTCCATTCCAACGAAAATAAATGCAATCAGCAAGAGCTAAAGTGCCTTTGCTTTGGAATATGTTACGCGTTTTTAGCAGGCGTTAGGAGCAATAAATCATTGCAGAAACCAATTTACCCACTCTCCCGGGTTTGCCCTCAAACTGTTCACGAGCTCTGTAAAAATTTCATGCAAGTTTTGCTTTTCTAGTATATTTTCGCCGGTCCCGTAAGGGGTATCCAAAGCTTCCCTCGATACAGTTGCATACAAATTCTTCCCCCCGGAGTGGTACTATCTACACCAGCTGGTAGGAGAGATGAAAAATTTAAAATAGCGCATCTGCTTGTTTGCAACACGTGCAAGGCGTATACATAACATAGATAAAGCCGAAGAGAGTTTCTTACCTAATTTTTTTGGGATTCATATGGTACTAAAGTAGCCCATCCTCGTCAGGGTAATCTACGTATCTTACAGCTGCCGTGAAGTCTCTGAAACAGTTCTGGGATGTCGGGAGCAAAGTTACTAAATTTATAAATAATTTTACAAACTGCGGTATTTATTGAAAGTTTACCATAAAAGTTTTCTTCTGCGGAAATCCTTTAAGACCTTCGTGGGTGCAATACAGAAGCACCTGTACGTTCCCATTCTTTGTCCCACTGAAACAAGGAAAGTGCAATTTCAGGCATTAAAAATGTCAGAGTGGGCAATTTATTAATTAATAATTTGTTAATGTACGCGTATGTTAATGAAGAGGATTAGGATTGGCCAGCACTCAGGCAGAGAGGGTGAAGCAACTTAATAGAATTCCTTGAAGGTCCAATTTTTCTGTGATCTGTGAAGTGCCTTTACTTAGCTATTAAGCATCTTCCTTTGAAGGGGCTTCCCTCAGGTTACTTGACGATTACAGAATCTGCTAACAGCTCTCATCAAACTATACTGTCCCTAAAGCGTTTTTACCTGAGAGTAAAGTAAACGAACGTTCTGGAAGCTCTGATGGTTTTATCAAAGAAAGAAGATTAATTACCTTGACTCCTCGCCGCTTATTCACAGACTGCTGAATATTATCGCTTGTAGCTGTTGATGTGCTGCTTACGTAACTAAAATCGCCTTGTTCTGCTCGGGACTTGAATGGAATTACTTATTAACGTTCCAAAATAAATTTTCTGTATACTTAATGCCTTAAGAGGACCTTTCACGACCTCAGGTAATAGCATTATTTTCTTTTTCAAATTCCTAGATTTGTCTATAGCAATTTGTAAAGTAATTTATTTTTAAATTCAGTATATTCATGGAGTGGTGTACAGGGCCGACCCTAATCATTTGAAGCGCCCACTCTTATATCTCTATGCATGTCCCATTATTATTAATTAAGAACAACTATGGTGTTATGTATTCATATCTTTTATTATTATTATTATTTGCATTATTATTACTTTGAAAGGTGTTATATAAGAGACCTTTTCCACATCACTCTAGGCGTAAAAACGTCAATTTCCAACACAAATATTACGTCAATTTTCTTAATTTAATTTTAAATTAATTGACCGGAGACAATACAATTTTAGAGCAGCTAACTGGTTACGCTACCAGCAGCTAATTAAATCTAAATTAATAACTTGTCCAGCCTATCTCGTGCTGAAATACAAACCAAATCTGATATTGATGTTATGATAGAGAGGTTTAATAACGCTATTAACGAGAGTGTCGCTGCCTCGGTTCCATGTTCCCCCTTACTGCCTAAACCAACTAAACTGCCACAGAACATCCTAGATATTATAGCACAAAGAATTATCGCGCGAAGGCTCTGGTTGAGATACCGACTTCCAAACTACAAATATGAACTGCGACAGCTCAACCACTTGGTAAAAGAACAAATACTGGAACATAGAAACAGGAAATGGCGTTCTCTTCTTAAAGGCCTGGACAAATGTTGAAAGCCTTTCTGGAGGGTAGCCAAAATAATAAAAAATAAGCGTAAGCTTATCCCGTTATTAAAAGAGAGCTCAAACAGATATATCACTTGTGCTGAGAAAGTAGAACTATTTAGAAAAATATTCTCATTCAATTACACCACTTCTCCGAATCCTAGTGACCCCTTGACCACCTCAATAGTTAGCGCAACTATTTCGAATCTGCAAACAACAGTGCCTGTGATTGAATCCAATTGGTATGTTCGACCCAAAGAAATCAAAAATATAATTGGGTCCTCTCGAGCAAATAAATCTCCAGGACTTGATGGAATATCTAATAGACTTTTATTGGCCCTCCCTCGTGCTGGACTCGTATACATAACGTTTATCATTAATGCATGTCTCAAACTCCAGTATTTTCCAACTACCTGGAAAACTGCTAAAGTAATTCCTGTGGCTAAACCTGGTAAACCTCCTGATGACCCATCAAGTTATCGCCCTATTAGCCTCTTAAGCAATCTATCCAAAATACTGGAGAAAGTTATAAAGAGGAAGATTCTGGAATTTGCCGAGGACAATGCTATAATACCCCCCCACTGTTAGAATCTCTCAAATTATTAAAGATAAGCTTGAACAAAAGCAGTCTACAGGTCCTGTTCTACTAGATGGGCAGGCAGCCTTTGATACGGTTTGGCATGATGCCCTCATTCACAAAATGGTTACCTATAAATTCCCTGTTCCACTTGTCAACATAGTTTGTGATTTTTTGGTCAACCGGAAATTCCAAGTATATCTCGGTTCTACATTATCTACAGTAAGTGATATCAAAGCCGGTGTTCCACAAGGCTCAGTTTTAGGGCCAATACTTTATAACCTATACATATACCGCCGATTTCCCAAATATCCCAAACTGCCATTCATCTAACTTCGCCGACGATACAGCAATCTTTAGCTCACATAAAGAGGCCACACATATAATAAATAATCTCCAAATTGGTCTAGACAGCCTGTAGGTTTATTTTAATAAATGGAGGATAAAAGTGAACCCAAGCAAAACACAAGCCATGTTCTTCACCCGTAAGAGAAGTCCTAGTCACCTACCAAACAGAAACCTAAATGTAAATGGCAGTGAAATAACTTGGAATGAGTGTGTCAAGTATCTAGGGGTCACCTATGATAAGACACTTACTTATTCTAAACATGTCACAGCAGTTCTTGGAAAAATTAGCCTATTGATTAAAATTATGTATCCTTTCATTAATAGGAGGTCAACATTAAATCTGGATAATAAACTTATAATTTATAAAGTCATATTCCAAGCTCTTATGTTGTACGGAGCACCAGTTTGGGCTCAGTGTGCAGTTTCTCACATCAGTAAACTCCAAGTTATGCAAAACAAAATACGCAAAATGATACTGAATCTACCTCGTCATTTCTCCACCCTGGAATTGCACAGTCGGGCTAATGTTATGGCCATAAGCGTCAAACTACGAATCATGACAGACAAATTTTATGAAAAATGTAGCATTATAGATAATCCCTTGATTATGCAGCTTCAGCTAGCTACTTATCAGATGCGCAGCAATTGTAGATTAGACTAGTATTTAAAAGTAGGATTAATTAGGTATAGTAGATAGTTATTAGTAATTCATTGGGTATTTAACAAGAACTTTTTCCCAAATTCTGAAACTATGATTATGAAATACATTTAATGCTCTGACTATGTCATACGTAATAATAATGAAGTTGAATGAATTTCCAATTCTAGCACTTAATTTAAATTTTTTCTCCTATGTACTTAATGTAAATTTCGGAAATAAATAAATAAATAAATAAAAATAAAATTTTAAATGAAAAGTGAAAATCATCGTTGCGTTCTTTTAAAGCGGTTTCCTCAATAAGCCTATTCTTCTAGTTATTACATAATTTAAAAAAAAACAAAATAAATAAAAATTCAACAAAATCCAGAAATAACAATTCAAAAAATTGGGTAACACAAATTATCACAGTAAAATTTTAAATAAAAACACTTTCGTTGCCCTGAGATATACCTACAGACAACCTAAGGGACTCATATTGAAAGGTATCCGAAATAGTCGCATGTATGTTCCGTGATTTTTCGTAGTTTTCGAGTTACAGGGTGATCCAAAAATCCGGCGTACACATTATTATTTTATTTTTATCTTTTAATCTACTCAACACAGCGACATCATACTTACGTCAAACAACTACTATCTTAATGTGCTTTCCAAAATCTTGATCTACCTCTACCACTGCAGGTACAGTCACTTGCGAAAGTGAAAAAGCTCTAATATTTCCTGAAATTCACGTTTCTCCAAATTGTTCTCCGAAATTCATGTAATTAATGCACCTCTCTTTTATTTTTATTAAAATACCCACCTGCATTTCACAACAAATTCAACCTAAATGAGCCCCAAATTTCTCGAATATTTTAAATTACAGATAATGTGAGTACATTACTAATGCTAAATTTGAAAAAAAAGTTTAAAATTCAGATTGTTTAATATTTCGCAAACAGTTTTCTACACATTTTTTTGATTACCCTTTCTTTACCTGGAGATGTTGTACCTCTTTAGAAAGGTAACAAGATGGGTAATTGATTAAAAATACAAAAGAGGTGAATGTCGGAAAAAAATTTGAAGAAACATGCATTTTAGGAAATTTCAGAGTTTTTTTTCAATTTCGCAAGTGACTGTACCTACAATGGTATAGGTAGATCAATATTTTTGGAAAGCACATTAAGAGAGTAGTTGTTTGACGTGGGTATGATGTAGCTATGTTGAGTATATTAAAAGATAAAAATAAAATAATAATGTGTATGCCGGATTTATGGATCACCCTGTAACTCGAAAACTACGAAAAATCACGGAACATACATGGAGTGATTCGGATGCCCCTCAATATGAGGCAACTAAATTTTACCTTTGGACGTCACTTCTCCGGCCACAATATGTCACAATATTCGGATAAATGGTATCTAACTACTACTAGGTACTATCTGACTACTCTTCATACCTGGTAGTCTCTTCACTTTTTTGCCAACGTTGCGAATCCCTCCACAATGATTACCTCATTAGCATGCAGTCTAAACTAATCTCCGAGCCCAAACAATTCTACAATTTTATTAATATCAAAAGAAAATCAAATGGCTACCCCTCGGTCCTCAAACTCGGTAACTCGTCCTCTTCTAACCCTTCTGTCATCGCTAATCTTTTTGCAGATTTCTTCAGTCAAGTCCCCGATCTTACATACTTTTCTTTTATGAGAAACTGCCCACAAACCTCCCTTGTTTCCATTGCCATTGATCCGTCTCTTGTTGCCAATAAAATCCGCACTCTTGCCGATGACTTTGATCCCGGCCCTGATGGGATTCCTGCCATTATTTTAAAGGAATGTGCTACCCATCTCATTAATCCACTAACCAATTTTTTCTCACTTTCCCTTTTTGAGGGCACATTTCCCAATTTTTGGAAAGATTCTTATATCACCCCAATCCACAAAAAAGGCTGCAAGGGCGACATATCGAACTAGCGTCCAATAGCTAAACTATCATGCATCCCTAAACTCTTCGAAAGCCTTATCTATGACTCCATGTCCTTCCACTGTAAGTCCATTTTGTCTTCGTCTCAACATGGATTCCTCAAAGGTAGGTCCACAACTACCAACTTAACGAGCTTTGTGTCTAGCACCCTACAAGCAATGGAAAACGGGGTAGAAGTTGATGTCGTTGCCACCGATTTTAGCAAAGGTTTCGATAAAATCTCCCACCAAATCATTGTCCTCAAATTAAATCATCTTGGCTTCCCACCCCGCCTCATCTCGTGGATTAAATCTTATCTTAGTAACCGCCGTTACAGGGTTCGATTTGATTCCACGATTTCAAACCCATTCATTCCCATTCCGGCGTCCCGCAGGGCAGTCATCTTGGTCCTCTAATTTTCATACTAACCATAAACGATGTTGAAAAGGTTATCACTCACTCCGAAATTTTGATTTATGCTGATGACATGAAAATCTTCAAACAACTCACCAACACATCTGACTCTACCCTATTTCAAAACGACTTGAACAGTTTCTCCATTTGGTGCTTCAAAACCTTCCTCGATCTCAATGTATCTAAATGCCAATCGATCACTTTCTCCCGTAAACGCGCCCCCACCTCTCCTAGAACCTACGTTCTCTCAGGCGAACTGATTCCATCTGCTAATTCCCTCCGTGACCTGGGTGTTATCTGCGACAGTGAGCTCAACTTTCGTTCCCATATTGATCACATCGTAAATAGAGCCAACTCAACCCTTGGCTTTGTAAAACGTTGGTCCAAGGAATTCTCTGACCTTTATGTCACCAAATCACTCTACATCTTCTTCGTGAGGCCATTTCTAGAGAATGCCTGCCAGGTCTGGTGCCCCTCCCAATCCACCTTCATTAACAGAATCGAAGCAGTTCAGCGTAGATTTCTCCGCTTTGCGTTGCGTGACCTTCCCTGGACTGATACCTTCAACCTTCCTCCGTATGAAAGTCGGCTAAGACTAATTAACCTCCAGCCGCTTGCCCTCCGTCGTGATGTCGCTGATGTTATCTTTATCCACCAAGTCCTAACCGGCTCCATTGACTGTCCCGACTTCCTACACAGTATCTCCCTTAACACTAACCCCCGAAACGTTAGATCCTTTCCCACCTTTCGACGAGGTAATAATCATCGCACTAACTACGGCCACTTCGAGCCCTTCACCAGAATGCTACGGAAAGTCAACAACACAGCAGCCTTCGACTTCCATGTTGACAAAGCCTCCCTTAGGCATTCCCTTTACTCCCCCAACCCACCCCTATAATAGCCATCTATTCTGGTCATTTGTTTTAGTTCTTAGTTTAATTTATAGTTTAATGTAAGTCTGTAGCTTGTATTAAGCGAATAAATAAATAAATAAGTAACTGACCGTTTTATTCTTCCCCCCCTATGAAAATCGCCTAATGCTGATCGACTTGGAGCCCTTGTGGAAGCGACGCGACTCTGCAGACATTACCTTCATCCATCAGCTACTTTCTGGCGACATAGACTGCCCTTCTCTGCTTCAGCGGGTTTCTCTCTGTACCAATCCCCGTAGCCTTAGATCGGCCCATCTCTTCCGCCCCGTTTACCACCGCACTAACTATGGCCTTTCTGAACCCCTCACCCGCATGCTTCGGAAAGCCAACTCCCTCCCTTCCTTTGACTTTCACCTGAGCAAATTTTCTCTTAGGTGTGTCCCTCCTGTTAACCCTAATTCCAAAACCCTTTACTTTGTTTGTCGCTTAATTTAAGTTACTTTTTGTATTTTGTTTGCTTGTTTGTAGCTTACAGTAAGCGAGTGAATTAATAAATAAATATAATTGCCCCTCCTGTATGCTCCCCATTGACCCCTCTTTGTTTTATCTGCCCTTTGTCTTAGTTTTAAGTTGATTTTGTTTGTTTATTTTTAAGCCAATTAATTTGTCATTTGTAGCTTGAATTAAGCGAAAATAAATAAATAAGCAATCATGAAATAATTATTTAAATAAATTTTTACATAATTTTTAATAATATGTAGGTATGAAACTACTTGACAGATTTAAAATGCAAAACGTGGGGCGCATGCAATAGATAGTAAGGAGTGAAGAGAGTAGATGTCGTTCAGAAAACTCGCACAACAGTTCGTATCCTTTGCAGTGCTATGCAATTGTTGGTGAAAGATGGCGGATCCAATATGGCGGTCGAAAATCCTTAACTTCGAAGGAGTTCTTTCGGTTCTTTTATTCTACAAATAAGACTACGTCAACACGACGCCGCTTGCATCGCACAGTGTCTTGCTGGAAAAAATCATTCTCCGGCTCAAGTTTTAGGATAAACTTACGCGTTTTCTCAATCACAAAAGTTTTGAGGCTAGGAAATTCATTAAGAATGAGAAAAAATTTAGCAATATTTCCTTTTATTCCATAAAAGACTGCACGCTGTTTTTTACTTTCTTACGGTCTAAAACAAAAAGTCATCTCTAGAGCGAGTACGAGAGTTTCGAGGTCGGGCCCGCAATCTGCAGATCGAAGCAAATCAGTGTGGAAGTCATAATCCGCCATCTTTCCGTCGTTTAATGAAGACGATTTCATACAAAATACGAAAGTCCACGGCATGATACCCGATTGTATCGCGACCATTCTTTTCATAATATAACTTTATATTGTTTTTCGATTAGTTAAACAATCTTTGGAGAAAAAGGAATTCAAATTCAAATTCATCAAATGAATAACCCTTATGCGCAACAAATGAGACAATATATGTACTTATATATGTAGTTTATAGTTTGCACACTCATATGGGGGGATTGACGCCCTCCTTTATCTACGCCACTGCTGTCTGAAATACCACAGATTGCAACTCGAGCGCCGGCCTCTTCGGAACCCAGTGCCATATAACCACCAGTATAAAAAATAAAAAATAAAAATTATGTAATACACATTAAAGTAGGTACATAAGTAGCACGTATAGTTTCAAAAATGTTAGAAAAACTCATGCGGGACGCCTAGCGAAGACACACCTTTTATTGTAATATATTTTTTCTTTCAATTCAATAATAGCAAAATAGAAATTTGTTTGGTTAAGGCAAAGTTAACGTGATTTTTAGTCGTATGTGGTTCAATATCAACGAAGTTCGTTTACTTCTAGCAACTGGAAATTTCCGACCGAACAAAAAGAACAAGGTCACTTTTCGGGGTACCTACTTACAGACTGCTGAAATATTACGGCGAGGCGCACTTGTAGAACTTTAAAAGAATTCTCCGTCTTTAGTTGCTCTTTCCGTAAGTGCAATTGGATGTAAGTAAGGATGTTGGATATAAGGATCTGCAAAGACGGGAAATGTCGAACTGTATATGTACCTCTTTGTGTGTTGTTGGATCGCAGAACTGCTTTCGATGTGCAATCGCATTGCTGCTTTATACTAGAGAAAGCACCTTAAAGGAACATGAAAGGGCGATGCAGTTTAAACTCAAAGCTAAACAAATCAATTCCTTTTGTGAGAATTCACAACGGTTGCTTCTAACAAAAAAAACGAATTTGATTTACGATAAAGCAATTATCTTTATTCTGGATTCGGACGGGATTCCCAGCATTTAAATTATATCGGACGGTCGTTTGTTTGAGGGCATCTACGTGAATAAAGAATTCGCTAAATTGCAATGGTTGCAACATTCCTCCCGGTACGTGCTAGCGCGCGAATGCACAAACATGGGATCCATTTGGAGGCGGGCGCGGCGTACCAAGCAATGGGCGACCAGCAATAACGCCACCAGCGGCAGTCTAATAAAAATTGCGGAAACGTTATAAATATTAACGTCAGCCTGTGGGGCGGCTCAGCAATAAATCGCTATAAATTTTGGGGCCTATCATACCCTGAATTCAGCTGAAACTTTCACAGTCGATGAGCCTCAAAATTTATGAGTTTTGCTAACAGCCAATAAATGTTGTTTCCGATGAATAATCGATGGAGCAATTAGTCAATTAAATTAAGATAAATGCACTGATCAAGCTACGAGGTCCTGGTCCGGAACTTTGCTTTATAAAGGGTCGCACAACACCACCGCCAACCGGCTGACACGTAAGTAAACAGCAAATAATGCACTTAATTTCCCGTTGGGAATTTTGGGGTTTTCGAATCCGCAGACAGGACGCCAGGGAAAAATGCCATTGATGATAGTGGGTGCGCAGTAACGCAATGTTATTAAGTTATCGGGTGCAGACCATTAATTTATTGCATATGCGGGAGGCTAGCGCGGAGAAGACAGCGAAATTAATTAAGCGTTTTTGACAAATTGAACAGTGCAAGAGCTTAGGTCTGTCAATTATTATTCATTAGCTAATTTGATCGCTATTAACACCGACCCATTAATTTTGAAGCACATGCAAATGACTTTTGTGTGCCTTGCATTTAGAAATTTCATCCATCATATTTGCACAAATATAAATGGCTTTTCAAATTGTCATATTTTACACAGGGCTGCAAAAAAGTGTTGATGGCTTCAAATCTACCTATACATACATAATACACGTGTGTATGTTTCTCCTAAAATAAAATCCCAATGATCCGAATTTTATTAAAGATAGGTACTGCTCGGTCTTCGTGTTTTTCATCCGTTACACGTTCATCACGCCCGATAAAGGTTTCATTACTATCGGTGATTTAAATGCATCTCTTCTTTAAAAAATAAAACAACATTAAATACTCCTTTAAAATAATTCTCTACGCATTACCATTATACCTCTTAAGGAATTTTATTTGGTGCTAAAAATGACTAATTTAAAAGGCGAAGGCCAGACATTTTGGGGAATAACAGACGAAATGCCTTTTCACTTCTGGACAAACATTAAGCCTTCGGTATTTTGCTTGAGAAAAAAAGAGAAAAAACAATTAGTGGCGGGTACATGTCAAGTTGGGAAAAGACCTGAAAGGCAACCCTTTTAAAAAATTATTTAGACTTGCTGGACACGGAAATCCATTTTTTAGAATTTTAAGCAAGCTCCACAACTGCGTATAAATTCTATTTTCAAAAGCCTTTGTCTCCTATTCAGATTTCCTTTCATTAAAAATTCATATTTGATTTCTTTATTTGGTACACTTTCGTCGGCACACATTGTTGTATAGATGTTCGCAGTCGCAGCAATTTACACGTAAAGAGTTTTCATTTGGTTGATAACAATTGATTCGGTAAGATGCAGGGAGATATTGGAGGATTTCAATTATTGTTCACATCGAAGTATTTCAGCAAAACTGCAGGAGATTTTTCTTACGTCTATAGAAGCTCTCTGATTTCTGGACCTGGGAAAGGGGAATACATGACGTGACGCAGGATTCAGGTTCGTGTATACGCCACGATTGAGCTGCCCGAACTGCAGTCTATTCTGCCCGAACTGTCTTTCATTATTAATGTAAATGAAAAATATATTTCAGAAAAGAAAAGACATTGTATCTGATGCTCGAACAAAGCCCTTTCCGAAGGAATTGTCCCGAGGAAGGTTGTACTTTGCTCTGTGCATTCTGGCGGCTAAAGACTAAACAAAAGGATGCCAGCTCCCTGGTACATAAGTCTTGTGATGTAGTCGTAGCCTGCAGAGCAGAATGGGCGCTTGATGAATAATAGATCATGTTGATCCACTTGGTTTATGGCTTTCCTCATCTCGAGCAATCAATGGAAGGGTTATTTCGAGTGGTCGTGCGCCAACACACACAGCGGACAGATTAAAGCATAAGCTCCAAAGGATATTCATATCACAAAGGAGCACAGAGGTGGACATAAAAGTTTCCTTTCATCGCTGGAATCATTCGAGTCATTCTAGCACAATGTTGGCTCTCTAACGCTGCAAGGCATGTGCCGGGTTTTTCCTGCAGCATAAAACAGCAACTACGCTACTTAACGAGAAGAACAAATTGAATGCGAACCCATGGCAATTCCGCTGCAATGTCGTTAAAGCGCTTTATTGGGCAGCCATAGACGAAAATTGCATTACTCACTAGCAGTTAAGGAGTTGGCGCGCTATTAGATATGCTCTGACTCCAGGCATACGATCACGGGAATACGTGCCGACATCACGACGAAACAAAGCAGTAGAAATAAAAGAAATCAGGGAGCAGAACGATGCGCGGATTTATTAGGCTTTCACCCGCCTCGTTTCACATTTACTCGTATTTACGAGAGCACGCTACCCAAAACCCCTTTTCCCGTGTCTTCTCGCCCAAAGGCACACGGATTAGGTCCCTTACCCACTTTCAGTGGGAGCAGAAAAGTTTTTATTGATCATAAGGACATTTTTAATGATGTGGAAAATGTCGGAAATTTATATTCGTTGTGAAAGTCAAGAAATTCGAGATGAGCCTTTTTGCTCGAGCCCTAAGCCATCTTGAGCTCCTCCGTAATAAGAAAGTTTTAAATTGCCACTCCTGATTAAATTAATGTTGGAAAATATAAGAATTTTAAGGGATTTGCGGAACTTCTTCCTGCCATATTCTGGCAGATCCATTTTTCGCCGAGCAGCTGACTAGTTTTAAAAATTTTAAAAGTATTCCGCGGTCCGCAACTCTGGTAATGACGGAGAATAAAATGATTCCCTACAAAGTGTGCCGCATTATAAATAAAGGAGATTGTTACAAGACAGAACCTGGACAGACCTGGACAGAACGCAAAATAAACAAAACAATTTAAGTTTTAAACTCCTAAAAGTTCTTTTAAAAAAGCAAGTGAAATAATTATCTAAGAAACGGCAGAAATATGCATTGGGAGTCAGATCTCAAAGGAGCAAGCTCACGACGACGGGATTTATAATTTTGTAGTTTTTGAATTTTGGGTGTTTTACCGCGTGTTTAAAGGTGTAAGCATAAATAAGCGAATTTACGATTAAATTGTGTTTATAATAATAACTATAAAAATAAAAGTTTTAGAATCGCCTACTTTCCAGAATACTCAACAAATGCATTGAAGTGCAAAGTCACCTTTCCTTTTTCACTTTTAGTCGAGTCAATAAAGGTTTTTTTTATTTGAACGTAAACATAAGTCTTAAAAATATTTGTAAGAAAAATATGAACTTTAAATTTAAATTTCGCGGCTACAACCTTAATCTGAGACTGAGTAGCCGTTAATATTCACTGACCGGTCGCTTGGTCACTCCTAAATAAATGGTCATCAAAGGAATGTGTTTTGAAGCTATTATATTGAAACAATTCGGTAGTTTTAACGGAACTGATTTGATTAAGATACTCGTGCATTAAAAAGTGACAATATGTACATATATGAAAACACGATGGAAATAGTATATTACGATACAAGGGCGGTAAGTAGCCGATTGCCCACGATGGCGGTGTTGACGCACGAGCGAAGCGAGTGCGTTAACAGCCATCATGGGCACTCGGCTACTTACCGCCCGAGTTACGTATGCTATTTTTCAGCACGAGTGCGGGGTAAGCAGTAGGTACGTTACCGCACATGTTTCCATTCGGTGACTCATAAATTAACCACGGTGCGCTAAGGAGCCGATTGCCCACGATGGCGGTGTTAGACGCACGAGCGAAGCGAGTTCGTTTATAGTATAGCTGGGCAGAGTTTGACTTCAAGGGAGCAGTATACCTCCATAAAAACCTCCATAAACCTTTCGCACTTCGGGTCATTTCAGGTCGCTCCATTAACGCAATGAGGAGTGAGTACATGTCCATCATCACTGATTTAGGACAGGAGTATGCATTTCTCGCTTGCACTTGCAGGAGGCACCAAAAAAATATTTCTCGCCACCAAAAAAATATTTCTCGCTTGCACTCGAGCACTCGTCTATGTCCTGTGTGCCGCACAAGTAATTTTTCACGACAGGAGTATGCATTTCTCACTTGCACTTGCAGTAGCAATGAGGTGGGCACTCGGGAGTCAAAACAGCTACCTGAGGAGCACTCGGGAGTCACAGGAGCAGGGTTTGCCCGTGTGTGGTTTATAGCCATCGTGGGCAATCGGCTCCTTAGCGCACCGTGGTTAATTGATGACTTACCGCATGGAAACCCGTGCGGTAAGGTACCACTTACCCCGCACGTGTGCTGAAAAGGTAATTACATGTGATTTCTTATTGGGGTAGGCTAAATTTAATTTAATTACATGTCTTTCCAATTTACTATACGCTGGAGTCGCACATGAAATAATAATAAACATTTGCCGTTTTACAGATAACATAGGTCTGCGAATTATAACATTTAATTTCCCCTTTAAATAATAATGCATTTTTGGGTTTGTGAAGGCATACTGAATTAAAATATAGCTTTTATTCTTTTACAGCACATTAAGATTTTTTTATACAGGGTGTGCATATTTACAGATTTTTAAATAATTTTTATGAAGAGTTCTAAATATGCTTATAAAAAAAGAACTAGTGAGGGTAGATAAATAATTAAATATAACCCTAGCATTAATAGATATTACATATATGTACACATATATTATACACAGGTATTTGAAGCTAACTCTGATATAGTACTAAAACTACTGAAAATAATATATGTCTCAAAAAACTTACGTGATAGAACCTTTTTTTTATATTTGCCTTATAAATTAGTATCCACTGCCTACGAAAATTACTAATAGTCCGGTCAATCTAGACATTCAAAGATACATAAATTCCCAACAAGCTGAAAGTTAGGAAAATTGTTCGAAACATAATTACAAATAAAATTTTAAAATTCCCAATCATTCCCGCCCGTGTATGGAAAAATTTTACTCAATGTCGAAGGTAAAAAAAATGAATTTTTCGCGATTTTCAGCAAAACGGTAAGTTTTATCATAAAATTACCCCAGACAAAAATTGTAGATTATAAAATTATCTATAAAATATGAATCACTACTTTTTTTCCTAAGAGCCACCGTTTCTGAGATATAACGATTCAAAAGTTGTAAAAGTTGTAATCGTCATAATATGCATGAGTATGCCACGCATTAGTCCGGAAAATTTAGACAACTTTTTGAATCGTTCAGCTGTCCGGAAAATTCGTGAAGCCGTATTTGTCCGACAAACCTCACTCAGCCCCTGTTCGCCTGGACAATATGGTTACATCACGGCCCTCGTTTAGTCCTTGTATGCTCGTATAGATAAAAAAACAAAATTTTTACTCGGGCTGTTCCATCTAATACTTTAGCTGATGAGTCGAACAAATCCACCGATCAATGTCATCAAGAGCAACACTGACCATATCCACCAAATACTTTTTAGCTGAAAATTCTGTTTAAGTTTATTTATTTTATTAAGCCTACAAATGCGTCACCAGTTAATTTCCATCATAATTTTTCGGTATTAACCAAATCCTAGAGCCTAGGCAATCCTCTGTAGAACAAATTCCCCAACTAATTGAGATGAATTCAAATCGCAATATCATCAAGAAATTCCATAACATCGCCGAATTTCGTCCGGGAAACTTTTCTTTTCGGGAATATTACAGTAATCCCTTAAATGATTATTATTTGTCTCCTTCACCTCTGATATGTCAATTTATATAAATCCAAACAGAGGATCCGAGGCTACATGAGGAGAAGGCCGCGCGAAATCCCCTCGGAAGTGTATTCCGAAATACGGGTCGCAGTAATACGATCATTAAATTGATTTATGCCACGATAAAAGTGGAAAAGTTTTTATTGCCTTTCTGGAATGCCGCATGTTTTTCGTTCCTGTGTCAGCTCTTCATCGTTGCATAACAGTCACGGCTCCGAAATCGTGTACACGAACATCTCATATATGTAAGAGCCAGTCGGTTATGAGGAGAGTCTATAAAGGACCGGCGGATTTCCGAAAACATTACGGCAAAAAATCGCAAGATGACTGACTGACTACACGAGGAAGGCTCCAGCTGCTTTGTATCCCCGGAGCGGCGACGCTACGTTGCGTGGGGAGACCCTCAAAGGAGGCTGCTATGCAAATGGATGTGAACATTTCTTCCGAATAGTCGCTTTCTTCCCAATCGCGAAAGCGTAGATAAATCAAAGCGGGGGTGCCACTTCACGTAAATCGCTTCAGCGCAGATTGAAAAATGGCCCCAAGTGTCGAATTACTTCCAATTGTCGAAAACTCATTTGACTAATATCGATAAACAATGATTAATGAAGCTCGTCTGTGGCGCTGGCATAAGCCAATTGTCTCCATCTCCATTTCGACGGCTCCGCTTATTTTCACGCTTGGGGTCAAGGCTGGTCGAAAATCGATACTTGCTAAGGATCGAGGTGTCAATAACAATTCAGTTTAACTTCACTCCTAAAAGGATTGAAATTTTACACCATCTCCGGTTAGGGGAAACCTGCCGTTGGGGTGTACAAGGTTTTGCCTTATTGATGGGGCCTGGAAAAAAACATTTGAAATTCGAACATTTTAGAAATGGAAGTCTGAAAATTGGAGAAGGTAATAGAAGTCTATTATGGATTGTGGTCATTTCCTAATTACGTTGTAAAAATTATAACTTAAGCAGTACAATAATATACATTTCATCTTATGAAGTTAATTTATTTACATATTTAGTTATTTTACAATAGAGCAAAAATAACACAGCCACACAAAAAAAAAGTGGGGATTACTTTTGATGCCATACGACATATCCGTAGTATTTTGGCCTGCTGAGCACGAATCTGTGACCAGAATTGAGCCGTGACGTCCAGATTTTTTTCTAACCTCAAAAAATGGGTTAAAAACAGAGAAAATCGTGGAAAATACACTCGTAAAATTGGGAAAAAATTTATTTTTAACATTTAAACCTATATTCATATGAATTGATACCTGCTGAGCACGAATACGTCACCAGAATTGAGCCATCACGTTCTGATTTTTTTCTTGAATTTTTTTTTATTAATTTTTAGAAAAAAATCAGAACGTGATGTCTCAATTCTGGTGACGGATTCGTGCTCAGCAGGTCTCAATTCATATGAATATAGGATTAAATGTTAAAAATAAATTTTTTCCGAATATTACTCCACGATTTCTGGAACCCATTTTTTGGAGGTTAGAAAAAAATCTGGACGTCACGGCTCAATTCTGGTCGCGGATTCGTGATCAGCAGGCCAAATTACTACGGATATGACATATGGCTTCAAAAGTAATGCCCACTTTTTTTTTTTGTGTGGCTGTGTAATAGATCTAAGGGTAGAAGAGCCAATGTAAACTGAGTTCAATAATATTTGAGTTAGCACGCTGTCTGAATAAATTAAAATCAAACCTATCATTGAAATAACGAGACATGGACAGGTTACGAAATGAAACGGCGCTGGACAGCTTCCAGACGTTTAATGAGTACCTAATTTTAAAGGCGACCAGACACAACTAACCTACATAGATAAACAACGTACACGGATTTCTAAAGCTCAAATCCTTGAATTTTCAGTTTGGGTACCTAATGGCGCCTGATCTTACTAAAACAACTCCTTAACGTGTCTCAAGTATGAACTTGAAATCTGTGATTGAGCGCGGGGGCGAATTGGAAGTTCAGCTCACCGATCAGGAGGACAGTAAAGCAGCGAGGCGAACGCATAGGCAATGGGCCCTAGGGAGACCTAAGCGACTATCTCATAGAAAGTGTGTAGTCTGTGCGATCTCTCGCAGCTTTATGATTTAAGAATTTATCTCACCCACACAAACTTGAAGAAATCTCAAGTGGCTGAACTTTCTTTCAGATTTAGTTTCGTAGGAACAATTTTTGATATGAATGATGTTCTTTGCCTATACAACTAGCGTACTCCTAAATAGGCCTTACAAAAGTGCGAAACAAGAGTAGTGTTATGTAAGGCCCACCAAACTCCTTACACCATCTCTTCACAAAACTCAGAGTAGAGTTACATTTATTGGCTATCATGTTAATATGATATACAAAACAAAAGCAGGAATACGATCATACCACTAAGTCTTTGTTTTTGTCAAGTCTATTCATAACACAACTATTTATTGTGTAGTCAAATTTGAATGGTAGTCTTTTACGTGAAAAAGACAACGTTGTACATTTGCTAATGTTAAGGGGAAGAAAATTAATAGAACACCATTTAAAAAGAAATCCGAAAATTTCGAATTTAAAAGTTCACAGTGAAGTTCAGAAGACACAACAAAATACTGGCATAATAATTGCTGAGTTTGACCTGTAAAGTAAAAGCGAACCCATTTAACATTTGGAAAACTAAGAGCAATCAGTTTGTGAATTAAAACTGCATGATTTATTTTGTCAAATTCTTTACTAAAGTCAGTAAAAATGCAATCGACGTGCTGTCACGCCGCCGCCGGAGCGATAGTAGGCCGGCCAGACTGGCAGGTTCAACTGTACTATACACGCCGCCGCGCCGCGTCGGAATGAAATCAAAAATACATACATATAGTATGTTACGTTCGTCCATCAGGTATTGGGAAGGCCGCTCCGCTGTGCTGCAACGTGTGTTGGTTCAGTCATTAGTTTTTTTTCATGAAAATGAACCCCTTTTGTGGCAAGTGAAATTAGCATTTTATCACGACAGGGCTAAAACAGAAGCTGGTTATTGTAAGATTGTTGTTAAATGGAAGGAAACGGATCCCTCCCACATCAAGTCAGCTATGTAGAAAAAAATGAAAAATCTAAGTAGTTAATATAGAAAGAATAAAAAAGGTGAAGGATTCAATGAATACTTATGCATATGAACTTCATTTTTTTTAACCACTCCTTACACAAGGGTTTATTAGTTTAACTTTTTTTACGCCTTGGGTAAAGCAACCACTAAAACTAGAACCGCGAGCCATAATTGTTTAGAACTGACCACTGACGAATTTCCTTTCATTAGGTAGCTTCTAAAATATCTCCATAGTAACCACTCATATGTATTATACACTAGATAGTGAATACGGGGTTGGGGGTTTTCCGCATAGAAACCTTTTCGGTGGGCCATTTCAGACTTTTATGAAGTTGACAATGATTGCTTGTCAAAGATTCAAATAGCTAACAACTGTATGATTCACCTTCTACTGACTGAATATTTGTCTTTTACAAAATGTTTATACCGACTGAATACTTTCCTATCGCCAAGAATTCCAAGATTCTGGCTCCTAAACTCCGAAAAAAACGCAAAACGTATTCACGTCTTGGGGTAGTAGCATAGAAATATAAACTAAACACTGAACGGCTGCATCGTGTATAAATACTGTACATGAGGGACCATCTAAAGATAGCTACGCAGAGGAGTACAGCAACAGCGTGCATGAGGGAAGCTAAAAAAGCATTATAGCTTGTCAGTGAATGGCAGCGTGTAAATAGATTATAAGGATGGCATAGACACTATGGGAGGAACTTCGGAAATTTTGAATTGTAAGCCCCCTTCTGATTATGTCTTCATATTTACGCCTGCACTGCACGACCAATACGAACACAGCCAATTCTAACACATAAGGGAATGTGGTGCGCTAAATCTGGCTTACAGCCGTTCCGTGTTTAGTTTATATTTCTATGGGTAGTAGCCCGACTACTACCTACCCAATTTAGTTTTCAATCAGAATGCCGTCGGAACCACATGAAGAAATTATCAGCCAAGCTTTTCATGTGTTGTTGTGCGATTATAATGGTGTCTTCATCAAGTAGGGGGTCTTTAATTTCCAATGATTTTGGAGGAAATGACGTCAAGAAAGTAAAATCCTTAAAATAAATATAATAGATGTTATTGTTGAAATCAGTTGTAAAGAATTCACCAGATTGGCGATGGCTAAAGTGAAGAAGGGTAACAGTCTATACAACGTACGGAATTCAAAAATCTCCAAAACCCTGAACAAAGTTTCTTTCATATTACCAATATAGGTGCGCAAAGGTAAAGGCATGCAACATGAACACATTATTCTAGTTACAGCTCAAAAATAAATTATTTAGTTTAGAATAATCGGCTTTCTTAAAGTTAAAACAGAAGTTGTCATAAATAGGTCCGGTTAATATAACTAATCAAACCGTCGCACCCTACGGTAATCAAGAAGGTCCATATAGCAAAGTGTGTGAAGCAGGCCAGTAAAAATTATATAATTAGAAAAAAAGTGGATAATTCGTCTCTCCGTAAATAGCCCACATTTTTGCAGCGAAAATTTTTGTTATTCCAGGTTTCAGGGAAAAAAGAGTATCGAAGATTATTTTTGTCGGGCCAACTTCACATATTCCGCATTTTTTTTTCAAGTCGCTCATAGAGTAATGTTTCTCCACCCTTTATTTTGATTTCTCCACCTTAACATTTAAAAAGAAAACAGTTACGCCAACTTTACAAAAATCCTTTTTTTTCTATGAAAAGAAGGATAACCGCCATGATGCCCCAAATCCAGAAATTGTTTCTCCATCCCTAGAAATTGTTTTTCAATCCTGTTTTTCGTTTCACCACGTTTTTGCAACGCTTCGTCAGGCCAGGTTCACACTTTGCAAAACAGTGAATAAAGAGTAGAGAATGTTTCTCCACCGCTAGAAATTGTTTTTTCACCCCTAGAAATCGTTTTTCCGCTCTAGTTTTCGTTTCTCCACGTGCAGGAAAATAAAAGAAAAATACACCTGCTCAATTTAAAGTATAGAGCTGTCTTTGCTATAAGATGAAAAAATATATGATGAAATAATTTATTTCAAGGAAACTCGAATTTAAAATTAGGAAGGTATGGTAGTTGCTGTTCTAGAGGTCCCGGGTTCGAATACTACATGATTGAGATTGTTTTGCTGTCCAAAGAGTCAGATTTATAAGTGTAGCAGATATCAAGTGTGAGTGCAGTAATGCCAGCGTGTCCACACTACAAGCCAGGCGTCCCGAGTTCGAGTCCCATCGAAAACCACTCAAAACCCTTGCAGGCAATTTAGACTTACGTTTCTAAATTTCTTATTGTCATGTTGACCACTGAATCTGAAATATGGTGCACATATAATTAACAATGCGCATACTTTAAATCAACTACGGATTGCCTGTCTTTTACCTAAATTAAAATTATGAAATGAGCGTTTATAGTGAAGATAGTGTTTCCTAAGCCTAAGGAAGGTAACTTTATAAAAGATAATTAAGAAGCTATTTGATTTATTAAAAATATTTTCTACTTACTGATTTCTGTACTTAAATATGTATTACATTCTTTTAGTAGTTGTGAGAATGTGTTTAGTTTTTGCTATAGAAATGCCTTTTTCCGCCTTTTTGGGCATCATCAATCAATCAATTGTTGTATTAACCACGCAGGGCAGCTGCGTGAACAAATAATGTTTTGGTGGACTTCTCCAATACATTGCAATTCTAGTTGAATACGACTTGCTATTACAGATTACTTGGTGTAAAATTTCATATTTTTATGAACGTAACGAACTAAAATCTAACAAGGAACAACAATAACGTGTAAAACCTATGTATGTGAGGCAATATTGTGATGGAAGAAGATTTCCAACTCGTCACCGGTTTTGTTAATTTTAGGTATATATCCAGCAATTTATTACCGCGATAAATAGTGCGAACAACACAAATACAAGTTCAAGTGGATCGGTTACGAAGCAAAGTAATTATATAGAAAATAATATAATAATATAACAATGATAAAGAAATACCGGGCAAATGCGAATAGTGTTCAAGTGTCGCAGGTTCAGACCATATGCTTTTTTTGATTATTTATAAACGATTTATTTCTTTCCACAGAAATAATAATTTTTGGTGTTTCAGAAATCTGGCCATTTTTTGGAAAGCACTGTATCCATGATTACGTTGATATCATTTTCCACAACTACTTATATAAACTGTCGTATCTACGCATTTTTTCAGAATAACAGTGCACACTTTCAAAATCTTTGGCCGGACAAAAATAAACATTATTTCAACTTTCAACATATGGGGTTTTGGAAATTTTTCTGAAATGTGCTTTCTATTATTGTATATAAAAATCTCATTTATTTTCTAACAGTAACTACATAATAATAAGAATAAGAATTTTCTTCTTATTTCGCTTCCCTTAATATACGAAGTTACAAGCATTGACGACACCTGAAATATTTTTACCCATGCTAATTAAATGGATTAAATTGAACTTACTTGTTCAGCAAAATAAACGACAGGTATCCTACATGATGAATATAAAAAATCAAATTATTTTTCTGTTTCTCATTTTCTTTTTTTGTTACACCTTTACTTATCGGTGAGGGTTCAGAACAACTAATATAAATGTGTATAATCTACATATTTGCATATCGGGCGAAGAACAATTATTATTGTATTATCCGGACTACTTTGTGAGGAGCAGGAGCTGGGTATATTTAAATTAAGTGTGTCTAAAACCGTTCAAAATTCTCACTCATTAATCTGCCAAAATCAAATATAACATATGTATGTATTTGCCAGTAATTCAATTTTTTCTTTGGACTCAGTACCGTTCTACTTTGAGTGTGTAAATGGCCTGAGCAAACGTGTAAACACCATCGTTAAGAGAGTTGCTTCAAAGCTCGTAAATTTTTCCTTACTTCAGACTTGAGGGGTCACCTCGAGACTCTTCAATTGTGCCACTTTTGAGTTCAACTGGTAGAAAGTCGCAGTGTCACTCGTATGTACATTTGTGCTAATGCCATTCCCTCGTACGGCAGTATGGCAACAGATTTGCCGTATGTTGCATTCCGGATTTTCGAGTGGAAACAGTTGAGCCCATAACTCACCTAAATTTAACAGGCATTTTAACGTTTCCCTTATTTCACCACTGCGCCCCAGCAGAAATTCCTGATTATTTGTCACAAGCATTTGGCCGGGGAGGAAAAACTCGCAAACTTGGTAGAATTATTGCCCGTTCATGTTCCTTGACCGTAACAAATCAATTTTGCCTCAGATTACCACAAGAAGTTATTTTTAACTGCAAGTAGAGAACGGGCAAAAACCTGCTACGTGCAGTCTATTATTTCCCCCCATTACTTTGCTCCCTGCACATATAGTGGTCGGTTTAAGGCACATTTGCAGAAGTGTCCACCCACAAGGCAATTTAAAGCAATTATTGGCCATTTTCTTCGAGCAGAGAACTACTGAATGTCTTCCTGAAAGGAACCGACGAACAGTTGTTTTTTCATCCAATTTCTATCGATTTCCCATGGTGAGAGTTTTTGCCGTCCCGAGCGGTACAGAAGCCCAGAGCTCAGTGAAGTAAGTGCTTGGTTGTGCTCAATCATAAATTAAAAGGAGTTTTACTGTTGCCTCAGTGCATCCAGTTTACCATCCGAACATTTTAGAGCTTGTTGATGGTACGCTGTTATGTACGATTGTTGATACGTACCGCCTACCCACGTTCTGAGCTCATAGTTTCATTTCAATTTGTAACTGCACACAGCCGTTAACATCGAGGGAATCCGAATGTCCTGCAATGCATCTTCAATAATAAAGAGCTTATTGAACTTGAAGCCACATTGATGGATTCACTGAATTGGATCTACATACATACATCGTGTTGTACTACTCGTATCCTCTCAAAAGCATAAAAAAGGTGCAGGTAATGATACACACTACATATTTATTGTACGAGTTTTGAAGGCCCTCGGACTTCGTACATTGCATTGGTAAAGATAATTATCTTGCAAACCTTATATTTGGCAGGTATGTACCTCCTGACTGCTATGAATAAATTTGTAGACATTTGTCATTTTAGCGCCATATATTTATTTATTTACTCATCAACAGGTGCAAACCATCTGACGTTACAAAGATAGATACATAGATTACACAAAAGAAATTATGCTAAGCAGTATAAAATGAATTATAATATTAAGAAAAGTTGTATAGTCGTTTTTTCAGTTCAACCTTATCACAATGAAAATCGATAATTGAGAAACAGGCATTATAGTCTATAGACATAGCCGACAAAGGTTCAAAATAACCGTAATTGGTCCTGTGGTTATTTGCATAAAGAAAATGTTGTCCTCTAGTCATTCGGGGGCGTAAATTAACATTTAAAAGTTTTAAAAGATTAGGACAGTTTACGGCGCCAGTTACGATGTCTTGCATGAACATAACACCAGCAACATCTCTACGTTTTAAAAGAGACGACAAACCCAACAGTTTTAATCTGTCCTCATAAGGAGGAAGATTGGAGGGGTCATTCCACGGTAATTGACGAAGAGCGACCTGTAAGAAACGTTTTTGCACCACCTCGATTCGATTTATGTTCATGTTATAATGAGGCCTCCACACTACGGAAGCATATTCCAAAATTGGGCGAACAAAAGCACAAAATAAAACTTTTAAACTGTGGGGGTCAGTGAAGTCAACAGACCAACGTTAAACGAACCCCAACGTTGAGTTGGCTCGATTAATTATACTATCGATATGGCGCCCAAAGTCAAATTTACAATCAATCAACAGTCCAACATCAACAACACTTTCAGTTCGAGACAAGGGCCTGTCAAACATTTTGTAGGAGAACTCCACAATGGAGGATTTCCTGCAAAAGAAATAAAATTACATTTACTAATATTTAGTTTCAAATGATTCTTGGAGCACCACTCCACGAATATTAGAAGATCGTCCTGTAGGTATTGAGCATCGTGAAGAGATTCAATAGTTTTAAAGACCTTCAAATCATCTGCATATGCCAAAACGTGAGTATTACGAAGTAAGGGAAACAAAGCATTAATAAATATGACAAACAGTCTTTACATATCTTTTTGATGATTACTCAAAATTTGTTTGGGCTGGATGGAAAACCCGATAATCCACACATGAAGTACACACAAATACACTTATGGCCATATGTATAATAATTCTTGGAAGGTAAAAAACCCACTCTAAATTTATCAAATTGAGTCTCGGTCTCTGAAATAAATCGTTTGTTCTGGAATTTTAAAATCATAAAATCCTCCATAAAACCAAAATCTTCAGTCCACATTATCTGAAAAGGTAATAGGCACGCTTAACGTCTGTTGGACCTAAGGGGTAGAATTTTGTCTTATAACACGTGTAAATGATAGTTGATGAAGGCTACGGAAACTATGAAAGTGGTAATCCTTCGTGATCTAAAGGCGACATTCATATATTCGGTGTATTAGGAATCGTTTTCTTTTGGTCTTTTTGTTTGTCACTCTAAAAACACGTAGTTTATTCTCATATCAATCAAACAATTAAATATGGGAAAATGACAGCAGTTTTGTCAAACAACCAAATTGGCTAATTGAGTCATAGATAAAAATTAGCTTTCGAATTCGGACCATATTTCTATTCATCTCCGAGTTACAGGTTTCTTTGTGTTCATTTTTAATGATGAATGTGATAACTGAAACTTGAAATTTGTCGTGATCCGATGTGCATGATATTTATTTATCTTCTATGAGATAATTTGATGTGTAGGTACATGGCTTTTTATTTTACAGTTGCATTTCGACAAAACGACATATGCATAGATATACTTTGACTCGTCGGACCAAATTACCTCAAAGTGAACTATTAGAAATAATTACAAGTCCTATTTTTTAAGAACTTACTTGATTCCAATCCTCCAGAGTCCAGTTACTATGAGCTTCAGCAAACCTCTTACGTGCTAAAATATTTTTAGGAGAGAGAGCATGCTTCTTCTTTTTTTTCCTTAGGCTCTAGGCCAATTCTCTTCAAGGCTGTACGACAAGTCCATTTACTGGCTTCATTACCTATCTCTTGAGGAGCTTGTTGAGTAGTTTTGGCTATTCCAGCTACCACACATGGAGCCATTTCCTGGGCAGTTCGATCAGAAATTTTCACGGGGCGACCATTTTTAGGTTTTGGAAATTCCTCGCTCGCACATTTTTGAATTTTTTGTACCGTAATATGGGATATTTTACATTTCTCAGCAATATCTCTTGAAGATTTGCCTTCACGAGAAAGTTCAAGGACCTTTTCCTTAATATGCACTGCAATTGGCTTCATGAGAAGTTTTGAATGAAAACTCTTATTAAGGTGCAGATTTTCGCAATTTAATTTCACCTTCTTTAAAAGACCACTTATCTCACTCGATTGGCTTGCACAGAGCTTTCTGAGATAGCGGTAAATACGAAACGACGACGTACGCCGAGTGTGGTGCAAAAGTGGAAAAGTGGGCTTTGTCGATATTAGTGTAATTTTTACTTAGTATTTAAGTGAAATAAAAAGTAAAACCAATATATTTCGAATATACAGCTATAAGTGTAAATAACAATATTCTTTTCATTTCCGTCAGCCTTACCGTTTCTTGGTACCTAATAAGTATTTAAAAGCAAAAGTGGAATCATTTTTCCACTTTTGCTCTTCAATGTACATACGTACCTCTATTGAGGTAAAATAATCGGCAACTGATTTCTTGCTGCGCGCCTTCACTTTGTCGTCTACACAACGTTTTAAAGATCCCCATGGATTCATTGGTTCGTTCGTTCATTTTCTTATGAGAAGTGTATTGATGTTAATGGATATGAGTGAAATTATGATATAATACGCATAAGATATAAAGTTGAGCAAATTCTGTACAAAATGGGTTTAAACTCGACGAGCTCTACTCACGGTGATCAAACATCCAGATTTACCCGATGCCCCGAGTTCATTTCTAATATTTCTACAAATATTCACAAAAGAAATCTTAGACCAGTTCGTTTTAAAAGTTGCTTATTCAACGAACAAATCATTCCCAAAGCTCTGCTTCTATTCAAACGTGCAATACACATATGTACATATGTATGTGCCGAATAAATACTAAGTAGGAAATGCGGTATCTATTGAGAGATTGATTCCAACAAAAAGCCCGCAGTTTATATTACATAAAAACAATGATAATAAATAAAAGTATAATATTCTAGTCTATAGTGCAGGACCTACACAATGGACCAAATGATGTTATTGAATTTCAAAACTTTGTTTTATTTGAACCATCAAAAACCAATCCCTACTAATCTTTAACAATCATTTTGATGCGTGGTGTAATGTAATGGAGATGGACTTTTGTATTACTTTTTTACATAACAAGCTCAAAATTACAGTCATCCAGGAGCTATGATTTATGCTTGGAGCCTTTGAATGATCAGCTGGAAGTTTATCTGTTTGATCGAATGAAAATTAACTTTTATGAACAATTAAAGCCAAGAGTTCCTATTTAATTTACAGAAATGCATGCCCAACTCCTACGCTCATAATAATCCATAAGGCTAATGTAAGCTAAACGTTCTTAGCAAATAAAGGAAATGAATTCCTTAAATCTTGTCAAAACGACTTTTAGTAACGCACATCCATATAATTATCCTTAGTTTTTCCATAAGTCAAGAGTCATGCTTGAATTATTTATCACCTTTAACTTTAATTATGTATTGATTGTTGCATACACCATGTTGTGCCACATGCTCACATCCCGCCCCACTTGCAAGCCTACAGATAGGCGAGGCAGAACGCAAAAATATTAAATTCAAATCTTTCCAAGCTTCTGTAAAAAAACTTTTGCGGTCGCCATATGTCACGCAACGTAAAACGACTTCAAGTTGTTAATATGAAAGCTTACAGAGAAATGTCACAAATCTTGGCTGGAGGGTATCCAAAATAGTCCCTGAAAGCGAAATTTGGTCTTCATCGTCGGTGGAGCCATCACGCGAAGTAATACCAGAAGATGATAGCTATATATCAAAAATAATAGAATGTCAAGGTGGGTATTTGTTCTGTCGTGGGAGCGGCTGTGGTTGAGAATTGTGGGGGAATTCATAGGGAAAAACTATCGCATACCATAACTTTTCTTAAAAATTACCTCTGATAAAATATTTCTTTTTCTTGAACGAAGCTTCATAAATTCCTTAATTCATTGCGTTTCTGAACACTTGCATTCAGTAACATTAACAGTAACGAAGGAATTTGTTAGCTGGAAGATGGCCATTTAATTTGCTGACCATGTGTTTACATCATTCCATTTAATACATAACTCTTGCAGTTTTTATGCCTTGAGTGCGTGTTGTTCTTAAAGCTTAACTAAACTTAACTAGTTAATGCAGCTAATAAAAATTTATCAAATTTAGGGGCGCCTCGTATGGAAATGCTGCCTCAAATTAATTAAAAATATTATTAAATTTTTTTTATCAATGAAGAAATAGTAGGAAACAAATGAAATTTTTCGGATTTTTTTACATTTTGTATAATAAAAAGTTATGCCCACGTTTTTGAACTCATGCATAGTGAAATTATTATTTCTGGTGATGTTCTTGGGCCATTAAAAAAACTAGAGGTCATATATGTATAAAACATCCAACATACCCCTTTTTAAAACAGATCTCGCATGGATATCCATGCCAGCGACTTATCTTACTTTCGCGCGTCTTACTTGGAGTTGAATTCAGGCAAACCAGAATACTGCGCAGTACCACATTGCGCAGCCTATCGCATGCCATGAGAATTGTAATAACATGGTAAAGACACGTGAAAGGTACTATTACAATTTTTTGAATTATAAAACTTGGGGACCACTCTGAAAGCGGGGCCCTCGCAACATGCGGAGTAAGGTACATACATACACTGAGGAGCAAAAGTGTTTTAATGTGTACTAGCAAGGAACGAAAAGGTCGTTGAACAAAAAACAATGAATTATTATAATTTTTGAAATCTGCCATTTATTAAGACTATCCTTCAGCTAATAAAATAACAAAAACAAAGAATAAAATTATTCACTGTTGGCATAAAAAACACTAACAAATGGCAATTCAATTCAGTATTGTAACAGTTTTGCACCATCTCGAATTCTTAGGAAAGGCAAGCTAAAACGACTGCAATTAAAACAGCTACGGAGTTTGCATTTGGATTTCAATGTATAAATAGAAAAGGCTTGTGGTAGAAAAAGATGAAACCAATTCGTGAAAATATGAAACAAAAAGTTCTTGATTTATTGGGAGAAGGCCAGTCCGTGCGAAAAATTTGCACAAAATTGCAATGTTAGCATCGTTAGTGTATCTAGACTAAGAAAAGCTAGTAGAAAAACGTTTCAGGCTTCACCAGGTGGAAGACCAAGAAAATTATCGTCAAGAGATGCACGTGATATTGGCCGTTTACTCACAAGTGCTAGTGTTAAAAGTCCTAAAGAGGCCGTTGCTGTCCTTGGGAAGGATGTTAGTGTATGGACTGCCCGGCGTGCGCTAAACAGAATTGGTTTAAAAGCAGCTGAACGCAAGAAAAAACCAGACTTATCATTTAGAAATGTGAAAAAAAGGAAAAGTTTTATAGAGAGGCACAAAAATTGGACTGCTCATGATTGGAATCTGGTACTTTGTCAAAATATTTCAACAATAAATAAATTTTAATGTTTAGAATTTAACTGTTAAGGTTATTTGGTCAGACGAGGTTAAAATTAAGCGATTTGAGAGTGACGGTCGATCATGGTTTTGGAGCAAAAACCCAAAAGAAATTCAATCCGCAGATGTGAAACGCACGGTTAAATTTGGCGGGGCGGCTCAATCATGGTTTGGGGTTGTATTACTCCAAATGGTGTTGGTGCAATAGTGAAAATCGATGGCAAAATGAATAAAGAGCAAAATTTAACTATTTTGCAAAGCAATTTGCCCACAGCTCTTTCTATTCATCTATTTCAATATGGATCACAAAAAGATTCTCTTCCAACAGGATGGGAATCCAAAGCACACGGCAAAGATGGTTCAAGAATGGCTCCGAAATCTAAAATTTGGGTTGATGGAATGGCCACCACAAAGCCCCGACTTGAATCCAATTGAGAATTTGTGGTTTTTTTAAAAAAAAACTTGCAAATTATTCAGACCCACCAAAAGGCATGAATGAGTTATGGGAACGAGTACAAGACGAAAGGGATAGTATTCCTCAGCAAATTATTACAAATTTGTATGAAAGTATGCCTAGAAGACTTGAGGCATTAAGAAAATCAAAAGGTCGCTGGATAAATTATTAATTTATAAGAAAAAAACATAACTTTTTGTACAGTGAAAAACTGTGACAATACTGGATTATCACTTGTTAGTGTTTTTTATGTTAACAGTGAATAATTTTGTTCTTTGTTTTTGTTATTTTGTAAGCTGAAGGGTATTCTTAATAACTGGCAGATTTCAAAAATTATAATAATTGATTGTTTTTTGTTCAACGACCTTTTCGTTCCTTCATAGTACACATTGCTCCACAGTGTATATGGGTAGCAGGTAGCACGTCCTCTATCAAACCTCGTGCCGGCTAATCGCGGTAAGATTGGCTCTCCGCGGAACGCAAGTTTAGCGGCTGACGGCCACTTAGATAGGATTGTGCTAAGATCTCGGCCGGCCTAATCCTTCGTTTTCAGACACTTTATCTACCGACGTGACTCGACTATAGTCTTGTTGGACTGTATGTCCCTGGATTGCTGATTAAGGAAAACTCACCATGATATATATATATGTATAAATAGACGTGTTTTTTCTGCTTCTAAAATTTTAAACGCGTTTTTCTCGAAACGGGATTGCGCGTAAATTACTTGACCGATATAGTCGAATTAACCTGCTAATAAAATACAACGCCACATAAACTGACGTCAAGTTTTTTCAAAATATGATTGTTCAAGAATTTTTCACAGCAAAATTAATGAGTATATATGTGTCGAAAAACTAATGTCTAAGTTTGAAGTTTCGCCATTTGCTCAATTTTTGACATACAGAAATTTGTCGATAGTCAACTTATAAAAAAATTTATAAACTATGAAATGAAAAAAATTTACGATAGTGATGGCCCTAGATGGCAATTATATTTGCACACACACACGCGGCGACACGTCGGAATAGGCTCAGTTCTATTTTCGGCTTCTCGACCGTGCTGCAGCATACATTTTCTACACTGACGTATTATCGTCCGGATTGCAAGAAGTAAAATGTGTTTTTTGTGTTTAGAAATATTAAAAAATTCAAATTGTGCAATTCACAAAAAATTATATTATTTTAGTCTGTTTTTCTATTTTGGAGTTTCGGGTAACTATGACCCGAAGGAGTACAGGTGTGAAGTTTGGCCGAGGAAAACATCAGGGTCAAAAAGTGCGCCTAAAACATTCATGATGTTTTTAAGATGAAACATTTGGAAATGTTTGCAGAATCATTAATTTTACCGTACCCTCCTCAGATATTTCTCCGTAGGTACCTGATCTTAATTTCCCAGCAATCCAATTTACATGTGTTTATTTATAATCTGCTCGACATAGTTCCTGTTGGGCTTTACGTATTGATTAAATTGTATTGAATTTGGAGCTATGAATATTGTATGGAAGTTTGCGTATCTCGAACATGTCAGGATTTTAAGCTTATCTTTGCATCAAAACCAGATGCAAGAAAGGAGGATTTTATGAGTATTGAGCAACGCTTTGAGGAATAATTTTGAAGGAAGAAGAAATCCCATAATATGATTGGAACAATTTCGCGCTACAACATGGTTGCGCCGTTTTTCTCAAAAGATTTCATCTTTTTCAATTACGCATATACGAGTATAAGACGCGGTAAAGGGCAGAAGAAAGTATTGTTGTCAGGGTCGTCTGTTTATTTTATGTATAAATTTACCTTCAGATTAAACAATATTTCATCGCATAGCAGCGCAGCAGACGTCCCAGAAGACAGCATGAAGTGAAGCATATCTCTGCATGGTACAGAGGCGGAGTTACAGAAGTAAAGTGAGTTACTTAGATGGCAGCAAATTTGCAACGTGTCAGCTAGGTGAAAGGATTCGCAGCTATTCATCACGTATCAGCAGCGAAATTCAAGATAAACTACCGATGTTGTTGAGATACGCGGAGGAAAATCGGGAAAATAAAGGAAACCCTTGGAGACGGGGAAAGCACAACTGTAATGAATAAGAAATTGTTCCTGGGAAAATTGAAAAAGAAACTACTGAAAGCCGAAACTTTTCAACTTTACACAAAAGTTCGTTCTAGTTACCTTATTTCCTCGTTTGCAAACAAAATGGAAAAGGGGCTCCCGATGGAAAGCTGCAAGGAGAGACTTGGAGAAGCGAAGTCACTCCGTCCGCTGAATAATCCATTGGAAATCGTACCCTCCTACAAATCAAAGCCGGACCCGAAACCGCTGCCCGCGCGCTCACCTGTTATTCGGGGTTTGCAGGTAAATCACGTGGTTGCATGCACAAAAGTTAACACCAGCGGGCACGCGAAAGGAGAAAATGGTCAAATAATTTAATTTGCAAGCTTCCTGCCCGGAATGGATGGCGGAAGCAGTTGAGTTCTGGGCTTATGTTTCCTCTGGAGCCGTGACCAACCCGTTCCGATAATTTATACAAATCTGGGAAATTTCGCTTGCCCCGGCTGGCGGCGAAGGTGGCCACCACTCGGCTATGTACAAATGGCTAAAGTGAAAAAATTGGGGTAGCGATGGCGTAAAGTAAACTTTGAAAAATTTATAGCCACTATCACATAGCTGGGTAGGGCTGAAACCCTGAAACGCTACATTGGCTACATTCGACGGCAGCAAAAATAGGGAAACATCACCTGGGAATATTTTTGGTTTATAGGCCAGACACGTGTACGGCGCGGAGCGGGCGGGAATGCCCGAACTCCAGGTATAGTTACTGAAAAATCACTTTCAGGAAAATAAATTAGCCACCCCATGCTTCGAAATTCAATGAATCTGAAAGTGCAAATTGCGATTCAGTTTTAATAAATCTTCACAATGTTGAATAAGGGCGCATATTAAAGCTGCTCTATTCCTCCCTGGAAAAAAGTAAACAAATCGGCGGTTCGACTGTTTTGGTGGCATGGTATTGAAGAAACTAAAACCAATTTCGCTCGATTTCTACTCCAAATCAAAAAGTCAAAGCGATACTATTTAGGTAAAATTCTTTCTGTATCTGCTTCGTTGGGTGTGCTCAATGTTGATTGAGAAATAGTTTCATGGCATCCATCTGTGGTGACTTTACTAACTGGCTTCAAGGACATTCCGCTCCCTCTTTCTCGTAAGCTTCTTAATTTGCATGTCGAAACTTCTTCCCTTGTCGTTTCAGGAAGAACATCTATGTGATGAGTAGAAATGCTCGTCTCGAATATATTTTTGACTATAGAGTTAAAAATAAGTATAATGGCATGGCATATTTGAATGTCTACACTGGTGGAAATTTTGATATGAATTAATTGAAATTAATTTAAACCAAAAGGTTTCTAAATAATTCCACACGGAATTTTTTTTGCAAAAGTTTATACATCGCACTCCAAACTCCACAACATTTAAAAAACAATATTTTTATTCAAACGCAAATTGTTGTAAATTGTAAATGTATTTGTATACAATGCGCAATGTAGAAACGTACTTAATATGCATGTCTGCCTCTGTGTTATTCTGAAGTTTCTCGTTTTGATTCGAACCGTTGAATTTATAGTTTGGAACCGCTTAGCAATACGCCAATATGATGATACTTCGGAGTTAAGTTGTAGCAGATAGATACATATAATAAAACAACCTCATTCATGTGGGATTCGAACTCAGAACCTCTGGAATACAAGTCCAGAGTTCTCCCCATTACTCCACAGATACCCTCGAGGGAAAAAAGGTCATATTTTTCGGCGTATCCGTACATCACAAAGGGCTGGTGGTTTTATAAGCGAAACTTAATTGCTTTTGAGTTAAGTTCAAAATCTAAACTGTTGCTGCCGACCAGTAAAGTTTAAAGTTAACTATCTAAGTTATCTTTGAAGTTCTGCCTGATTTAAGATTAAAAACAATGTAAACAAATAATCGTTTATAAAACAAACTTCAAAAGTTTTAAAAATGCGGTAAGATTTGTCGGTTTAAAACAAATGTTTAATGAAACCCAACGACGGCTTCAACTACCCTTTAAAAAGTTTTAAACAAGTCTTAGCAGCTAGACCTCTATTGTGTATAATAATAACATAGGAAATCACCTACTAAGTTTATGAATTCTTATGATAAATACGTCATGTAATTACAGTTACTGCATTCAATAAATATTCGGCTACGTAAACGCCGTAGTCATACGTAATTACAAATTTATCTTGATTGAGATAAAAAAAAATGTATATCTATTCTATAACTGGATATTTTGTACCGTTTTGTACGGAAATAAGATGGGAAATTTAATAGAAATAAAATCTTGATGGATTAATTGCATGAAGTGTGTAGAAAATTTGGGAAAATCGTGAATTTTAGGAAATTACACACCATATTTTTTACTTTCGCAAGTGAATGTACCTGCACTGGTAGAAGTAGATGAATATTGTTGACATTTCTAGCCATGAGAAAAAGCCCAGTTAATTGTTGAACGTGAATTTGAGCGTTGGGGATCATAGAAGCCCAATGTTTCCAAAAATAAATTTTGCTTTCTCGCAATTGATACTAATATGCACCTTGTATGCTGTAGAGAATACTATGGCACCAGAACCATATATTAGCTGTGTGTCATTAGCCTCATTCAAAGCAGTTTTATACCATCGCACCTAAAAAAGTGTTTTCATCTTCCAATTGAGTCTTTGTTAGGTTAATCTTCATCATCGTCGTCTTAAATTCGATATTGAACGTATTAAAATTTACAATACATTATTTCTCTGAGTGTAGATAATATTTGTTCGCCGAAAATCGGATTAAATGTTTAAATTCTTCAAAACAAAATCTGAATGCTTGTGATTTCAAATAATATAATAGTATTGTGGAGCTAGGCTACTCATACCTTTTTTTTATCGGACGGCATAAACTTGTTGACTCTTTCATACTGTACAGTAAATTTACAAATTAGTGAGATTAAATTTATGTTGACTCTTTTTGTTTATTTTATAGAATATCTTCGTAGAGCAAACTGGAAATGAATCTTGTACCTATATTAACGCGAGCGTAGTGAGCTCAAAATTTTTGGGATATTTTGCGAAAACATGACCTCATTTCCTAAGGCTTTGGCACTTCATATAATCTTCAAATTGAGATTCCGCTTTACAAAAATTGTTGTGTTTCAAATAAAAAAATTCAATTTGAAGGTACCAAGATGAAAATCAAAAATGCAAGCGAAGCAAGTGCTCAAAATTACAAAGTTTTTATTTATTTGAGTTTCAAAATTAAAAAAAAACATCTTTCCTTTTTCTTCACGCATATCAGCGTCCTTTCCCTGTACGGGCACAGTAGTGGTGGGGCGAATGGCCTGTTTCGCTGGCCAAAAGTCCAAAAATTGATTTAGCGCTCTGAAACTCGGTATTATATGGTTTTCGAGGGCGCTGATTACGAATCTGATATCAGATTTATAAAATCCAAAATGGCGGACCGGGAGTGACGTAACGTTTTACGAAAAACTTAAGTTAGCGCACTGAAACTCAGTTTTATAGAGTTTTCTGGGTTGCTGATTACGAAACTGAAATTAAATTTGTGAAATTCAAAATGACGGACCGGAAATGACGTAATATTTTACGAAAAAATTGAGTTAGCGCTTTGAAACTCGGTATGATATAGTTTTCGGGGGTGCTGATTACGAATCTGATATCAGATTTATAAAATTCAAAATCACGGACCGGAAGTGACGTAACGTTTTACGAAAAACTTGAGTTAGCGCTCTGAAACTCAGTTTTATATGGTTTTCGGGGTCGCTGATTACGAAACTGAAATGAAATTTATGAAATTCAAAATGGCGGACCGGAAGTGAAGTAATGTTTTATGAAAAAATTGAGTTAACGCTCTGAAACTCGGTTTTGCATGGCTTTCGGGGGCGCTGATTACGAATCTGATATCGGATTTATAAAATTCAAAATTAAGCGTCACACGTGCACGTGGTCGAGCGCTAACTTTGAAATGACGCAGAGGGTCAGGTATACAACCCATCGACCCATCTCTTACAGATTTATATGCACCAAAGTCCCCTCTATCAAACTATGATGAAATAAAATGAAAAGTGAAACCTTCGATTTTCGACTTTTGGCCAGCGAAACAGGCCATTGGCCCCACTGTACGGTGCCTGGAATGGCCGCTCCGCTCCGTTCATCCTATGGTAGGGCCGGCTCCCCTCGACTCCTATGGAAGTCGACTCTAATGTCGATTCAAATTTAAAGGTGTAATTTAGTTATGTGGCATCTTCTTACCAGAATTAATTACAAATTAATGATACTCTTGCGTCCACTTATTTATTGAGAATCAAAAAACTACTTCCACGGGCATTTTATTGTTCGCAGTGTGCCAAGGACAAAAGCAAGGCGATAGAAGGAGTTTATTATTAATGGCTCGCAAAATGTATCACGAAAGTATTGAGAGAAGGGAGCAGGCCACATAATAATGGCGATGAGACCCATCTTAGGACCCACACATAATTCTCGAACATTAATTATTTCATGAGATGGCTCCGCAGCATTTTCAATTGTGCGTCTTTCAGGAGAGGAGTTTTCCATAATTACTGAGTGAATGGGGCTTGGAACAACCTGCAAAATTGTTGTTTGCCTTTCACCGGATGAATATATAATGAAAATTAATCCGTGCCCAGAATACCTCCACTGTGCTTTTCAATGAAATTATCAGAAAAAAATCATTCAGTGCCGATGCTCTGCTGATGTCAGATTGAGCGCAACTTTGCTAGTGGCGGATATTATTAAAATTGATTATCTGCATGACATGCAGAATGTGTGCACGACATCCACAAAATGTCATTTACTGTTGATGGCACTGAAGGAGGAGACCAGCAAAATACTTGTCCTATCTAAAGGGGACGAGCGGTTATGGTAGGGGGCGCACGAAGCTCGTCCAAATTTATACGACGCTCAAATGCTTTGGGTGGATGCCAGCAATTTTGCGATTTTCATAATTAACTTGTTAAGGACCAGCTGTGCAGTTGCAACTTTTAATTGCAGTCTTCTTAACAGTTTATAATGCCAATAAAAGGACGTTCCATATTCCCACGGACAGTCTGTGTTTTTCTGGCTCCGTTCAGGATAATGATGTTCATTCTGACATATTGCAATATGCTCTAGGATTCAGTCGGAGAAGCCAGACAATTAGGAATGCAATTAATCTCGCTCGCATTTTATTTAATATTAAATCGTTTTTAAAGTGACATCTGCGAGGAAGGTTTTCTTGACGTTGGGAGCAATATACATACATATGTATGTACATATATAAGGAGTACACGGAAAGCACAAGGTAAGACACAATTAATAAAAAAAAGGTGATCAAAGTTAAAAGCTTAAATATTTATGATTCAGTATTGTAAAGAACAATCTTAGCGAACTTTCAGGAAGTTTTGGAAGAACAGAATTCAAAGAAATCTCTATCCTTATGTATGTATGTACTCTTATAATAAAACTGTTGGGGAACCAAATCTGTACATGCAATTTTTTTGGCAAGACTTCTTTTCTGGGCGCTCCGAAATTTGATAAATTTGTTAAATTTGAGAGCGTGCTTCGAATCAGTTTGTAAAAGGTAAGTAATTATCAGTCCGAAAGGAATTTTTAATACTGCAAAAGTATGAACTATTTTATTAAATATCTCGAAAACGGGGCGAGTAGGAAGTTTTTAAATAATTTTCCGTTGATTTGGATAACAAAATGCCTCGAAGTGCGCCTTCAGAAAGGAAGAGTCCCCAAAATTATAATCGTCTGGACATTCTTATCGATATCGAAATCAAAACAGTAATTTTTACAATTTTTGTCTGTCTGTCTCTGTATGCATCTTGCCTGCGGAAACTACCGGATCGTATTCGATTGAAATACTGCAGCATTTTTAAATCAAAAATATTTGTTGTGCGCGCGCGGTTTTATCAATATGACCCATTTATTTCTCTGAGTGTAATCCACTATTTTTAAGACTTTATTAAAGGCAATGTGCAAAGCTGTAATACGAAAAATATAACTCCATTAGGTACTATGCAAGTTGTCTAAAAATAAAATCTTTGCGTAACATAATGTTTATAGTCACAATATATTATCCGCATTTTTACCCGCTCTATAAGTTGTTAGGAAATCCACACAATTCCACATAAATCATAGAATTGAACAAACATTTTTTGAAGCTACATTCAATATAGCTATAACCAACATGGTAGTAGTATTTATCAATACAAATCTGCTGTAATTATTGTGACCGCAAAATCCTTTTTGCTATTGTTACAAAACGGAATCTTTAGCAAGATAAGCATTTGTAAAGTTTCGTGGGAATGCACACCGAGGCTGCCTGCCTGTTCTATAAAGTTCCGCTGAGTTTGAGTTTGAAGAGCCGTTCACCGAACCGAGAAGAGAGTCAAGGCAGGCCCCCATAGAATCCGTTGCCTTTCGTCTTTGACGCAGAGCTTTGAGAGCTTAATGCTGTTTTAGCCCGTCAAGAGCGACCCGAATCCATAGAATCCTTCGACGCATCCGTTCCCGCTCAGCTGTTTATGACAATTCGAGACCAACCGTCAACTGGCGCAGTATGTTTCGAAGGTGAATTAACAAGGTAAATCTAGTACCAATTCGCCAAGAAACTAGACTAATGAATTCGGGAAAAACTCGACACCCTCCAGGAAATCCAAACGAAGAAACAGGAAACCGAATAATTACAAAATCACCAAAATAATTCACAGATATCAAATTCAAACCTTTACTTGTTAAACAAACAGCTGATTCAACGAATCCCAACTTGTCAAAGCTCTCTCACGACGGACTGTCTCGACGAAATTATTGAAGGTTCCTCTAAATTTTTCTCTCGCAACGCGCTGAAGTTACGTCGGCTATGGGTTAGCTCACATATGAATGCATGTATTCAATAGTTGTGCAGCGGCGGCCAAGGATTCTATGGGGGCCTGCCTTCAGTCGTTAATCGAAGTGCAGTGGTAGTAGTGATCGTTGTTTTTGATTTTACATTTTATTTCGTTTTATCTTTTTATTAACTTATCTTTTAATTAGAGAATGTAAGCTGAGTGTCGTGAATTGAAATTTGAAATGGAATAAACTTGATTGTTTTCGTAAAAACTCCTAAACTACCTCTCGATACCTCCTTACAAGTCCTTTCCGAAACGCCATCGGTAAGATCGCCGCCGTGGTGTGATGGTATCTGAGTTGGACTTCTGTGTCGGGGATCTCCGTTTCAAATCCGCGCCGGGACAATAAGTTTGAAAATTTTCTTCTCCCGAAATTTGCCCGCTAGCCGCTCAGCAGGCCAATTTTATTACACTATGATTGGTAATTGTCGTCATATTATTTTAAGCCAAGCAAATATTTTTGTATTAATATTCAAACTTTTACAGAGGTTTTTATCATCAAAGATGCTTTCATAACAAAATCTTCGCGGCCTGGTTTCCATTAACAATACAAAATTGCAGAATTGCCGGGAGTCCGCACCCACTCAGCATGTACAATTTCAGTTTTATTGACATTAACCCGGAATATTAAATTTATAGAAGCGTTACGTAATCATGGCATATCCAGAGTCCCGGCGCTCCATTGAAATGTGAGAGCGCTCCAATCCGACCATATTATGTAAATCCCACTAAATTTCAATGTAAATAAAGTTAATCCCGAAACGTACTTCGATACGGAATGGTCATAACCAACACTTCTGCAAATCCCCTCATCATGTTTATATTTGACGTTAGAAAAGATAAAATCTCGCATGGATGGGCCATAGAAGCTTCAGGATAACTGCGGTAGCTCCGAGTTTCTACAGTCCTAATAAAAACAAAAGTTCTTACATGGTGCGCCGCCTGAACGTGAGTTTTTCGTTGAGCAATAGACACATCGGGGATGAGGAGGACGTTAAATAACGCTTATGAAGATAATCCTTGTTACATTAGCATAATCCATTAGCAATGAAGTCCGCTGCTGAAGCCATTACTCGTGCAGCTCCTGTGGGAATATCATTGCTGCCATTATTCGTACTAACGAATTTCTTTGATCACACCGGGGGGAGGTGGGCCTGCACTTAAGCCGCTGTTGACTGTGCACTTGCTGCAAATGGCCCGCCAGAATATGGGTTTCTTCTGTTCTTTGCCTTAAATGCGTTCTAAAACAATTAAAATTGCTCTAATCGCCAGCAAATGGGCTCCTTGCCGAAGCTCCTCGAAAGCTCTCGAGTCCTTTCTTCAAAGACAATAAAACTAAAGTGACTTGAATGATTCATTGGCAAGGCCCTTCAGATGTTTCTGTTGTGTTTCCCATTGAGGCTGAGTCCGGACCACTGTTCCTGAATTATAAATACGTCTAGCTCGCGATGTTTGCAGTCACTTAAAGGATTTAAATCTGAGAGTTGTTCTCAAGCACAGAAGATGTTTCTCGCCTACTCTGGAGAAGTTCATTTTTTCGATAATTTGATACGGAATTTTAAATTCTTCAGCCTCGAAGCAGGTACGGGTGATCCTTGAATCCTTGCCTCCTTGCCAGGCGAATGTGGCCCAATCCGCCTCTGGCTACGGAGTACTCATCCGTAAACTTTCCAACATTTTCCTTTAATTTGAAACTTGAGCTCAACGAATTCCCTCCTATAAACTTTCTCTTTCTTAAAGCCCAGTACTAGAGCGCTACTTTGGCTCCTGGCAACTTCAAATGTAAAACTCCCATCTAACAAGCGGTAAAAAAAAATTCAACTTCTCCGCAAGTTGGTGTATAATCATTTTGTAATTCCTACATTAGATACATGTTAAATGCATGTAAGCAAATAACGTAAATATAAACCAAAACTTCCAAATAATGATGTAATTCTAATTCAGTACTTTTTTCCATTATCGGAAGGCACGCAACCTCAATCGGTGCCGAGCTTCAAAATAAGGCAACTGACGTACTCTCCGTTTACTGTTACTTTAATTAAAGGTTTTGGTTTTCTATTGACGATGTTTGCTTTAAGGAACAAATAAATTCATCGAAATTATATCTATGTCATATAAATATATGTATATGGATTATAATCCATTGTGTGTTATGTAAGTAGAACACAAAAAGTGATAAGAATAGCCACAAGAAGTGGAATGAATTAAATAAAGGATTGAAAGTGAGTCACAAAAATGATTTTAAAAAATGTTTCTACTTGGTACCCAATTTCGATCCCATTTTGGAGAACTCAATAATGTTTCTCAAATAGAACAGTATAAACCTTTTTTTGAAGCTCATTCTAAGCTACAAAGTGTAAACGAACGCCATGAAAAGTACCATGCTGACTTACTTAGGGTTAAATATAGAATCAGAACAATAGAAACAAAAGCCTTAAAAAGTATAATGACGCTGGTTACGGACATCTTAACATCGTCCATCCAAATATTAACAAATACAAATGTGATGTAAGACCTAGCTCACGCTATTGTCGAGACTGTTGTTAGTTACACTATTACTCCAGTTTGGACTATGAAAATAATACGATAGAGCGCACAAAAAAATAAACTAGCGTCGACGCTCCGCGACAAGTGTGTCTCACAATCGTCGGCTTTTCTGTGAAAAGTTATGTGAGTGGCGCACACTAGAGATAAAACTGTCTTATAGGGCCCCATGCTTATCTAGTTACTTTCACGGACCGCAGATTTCTCAACGGATTAAAACGAAATTTTCGCTTTTAAAATTATAATACCTTGGAGTATTGAGTTGCTTTTGGGTTTTATCAAAACTTTTTAACGCGTTTTTCAAACGAAGAATCAGTTTCCAAAATCGATCCAGTAGTTTGGTTGCTGTCATGTAAGGCTGGCCCAGTCTGGCAGTAATCCAATTAGCACTAGGAGTTGTTGTACCGTTTTGATGGCACAACATTTTTCAATTTTCAATTTTTTATTTAGAATTTATGATTTAAAATTGTATATATGGGTATTTCTCTGCTATTTGCAAATTGGTCCTTACAAGCCTGTCCTAAGCAAATTTTATCAAATATTAAGAATGTTTGTTTATAAACTGAAGGACAATAGTTGATTAAACATATATATTAAAAAATACCACACATTTTCCTCTTAGTTTTTGAGTTATGAATGATTTTACAGAAAACCGTGACAGGGGACTGTTGTAACCATCCAGCGGAATGTTTTTATGGACAAAAACAACTTTTTTATGTATTAAAGTAATCAGTATCAACAGTATTACAACAAATTACACTTACTATAGTTACTTTTCTTATGGCTAATAATAACATTTGTATAAAAACTTAACAAGATCAACTTCTTAGTTTAATAGTTATTGCTGTTACTATAGTGACTTTTTTTGTGCTATAAAATGACAGGGGACTGTTGGCCAGGGGACTGTCATTTTTACATGAACACTTCATAAAACAAAATCGCGTAAATTATATCGGATTAACGAAACGGATATGGCTACATACATAGCATATAATCAATTATTTTAAACAAATCGTCGTAATAAAAACTCTTAAAATAGTAAAAAAAAAAGCTTGCCAGGGAACTCTTTTCACTAACGGCCGAACGCGTGATTGACCAGCAAACGCAGACGTAGCACTAACAAAATGGCGGCTGCTCGCTTGGCTCCACAACTGAACGAACTTCACACCGATTGCGTTCCGTTTCACGATCATAACAATTCGCCCCAAAACAAAATTTGACTTTAGCGCGGGTTTTACATTTCAACAGGGGAATGTTTTAATAATTTTAGGACAGCATTCGCACATTGATATTTTGGTTAAATTTCTGTTCTAAAATTTTAATATTGGTGAACAAAGATGCTTAAAGTATTAAGTATGTATTTGGATATTTTTTATTCAGTTATCAACGATCAAAAAATAAATATTGGTAACAACATTTGTAATTCTGGAAAAGCGACGCACGGGGGACTGTTTTTTGTGATGTTTGAGGTTCATTTATTCAAATATTAGATTATTAAGTAACTAAAAGAGCTGTGGCCTGCTAAGAATACCTAATACTATGTCGTTAGTGATACAAAAAAACTAGAAATATTAGGATTTATTACATGAAATTGGCTTGGGACAGCGATTTTCCATTTAGTGGAGAAACACCCATATGGTACATAGTAGGACAGCTATATTTTAAGTGATCGAATTCCAAATTCATACATCTTTGATATTAATAGGTAGAGAGGGCCAGAATTTATTCGTAAATAATATTTAATATTTAAAATGGGGAAACAATTTAGTGATAAAAACCCCAGATTGTTTATTTACCTGACTAAAATAATATACTATAAATTACTATACTAGACTAACCTACAGCGCTAGCAACTGAGTTGCCTGATGAGGGGATTTTCAGAATACGAACATTTTACGAAGAATTTGGCTGCTGAGGTATTAAGTTTCTCGTTATGAGTTCGACATTTGCCTCTTTGTGCAGTTCAGAGGTGGAGAAGTGCCTTGGCAAGTTCATAATCATTTTGAGGATTTTATTTGAGCAGATTTGTAGTTTATTTATATGCGTGCGCGCACATTAAGCCAGACAGTAGAGCATTAGAGCTATAAATAATGATTTTATTATCCATGCTTAGCGTCGATTTCCTGTTGATAAATGGGTACATAATTTTAATTAGGAGGCTTGTGAGGGTTTTTTCTAATGTAATCCCGAGATATTTTACTTCCTCGGTCCAAGGGATGTCAGTGCCGTTAAGTTTAAGATTACTGGTAGGCAAAAAACGTGCATTCCGCCTACGCGTGAAGAACATGGCTTGTGATTTGTTGGGATTAATTATTATTTTCCATTTATGGAAGCAAATTTGGATGATGTCTAACCCTCTTTGTAAATTTTCACAAATGGATGACGAATTCTCGTGGGAACTAAAAATTCGCTGAGTCGGTTATATATTTTTTTTTAATTTTTTTTATTTCAGTCTTTATAAGTGCCAGTTCTCTAATTTTTCATGATATTTTTTCGATTAAGAACCTTCCTTTTACGAAGTCTGATCGATTGGATCCGAGTTTCCCAACTTCGATAGCAGATTTGGAATCAGCGATACTCATAGCTCCCTGTATTCGATTTCATCGCAATCACTTGACATTTGATAATTTCGGCCGCCATATTGGATCAGCCATTTTGAATATTCACACACTGTTATATACTGAAACCTCCCCAGAAATATATAGATTATAACAGTGAAAGAATCATCGAAATTAGTCCAATGGTATCCCGTGCAAATAAGCAAACAAACATACATGCGGGGGCAGGGGCGCAACTAGACATTTGGGGGCCCGGGCCAAAACATTTTGGGGGGCCCTTCTTCTAAAATTTTTTTTTTATTATTATTATATAAATTTATATTCCAACTTTTACATTTTAAATTTACATTTGCCTCCTCGCTTTGATGGCACTGAAATCCTTTGTAATTTTTTCATAATTGATTTCACTCGCTTTTTCGTGTTCAATGGAGATTGTCAGCTAGTGGTTCAACCTGTTCTCGCCCATCGTGGATCTCTATTCACTCACCTTATCCAAAATCTAATTCCAAAATCCTCTCCCTTTCTTCTTCCTACTTCCCGCTGCCTTTGGTCCTTTTCACCTTCCCACTAACTTAAAGTTTTAACTCTTTGTCTGTTTTCTTTTTTCCACTATCACTGTAGTTTTGTCCACTGACCCTATCTACTCACTAAATGTTAACCTTATTAATTTCCTATAAACTTCACTTGAGCAATATCCTTAAACTGTCTACCTTTTATCCCTAATTTACTCAACAAACAATAACGTACCTACCTACTTTTCCCAAAATTACGTAATGACTCATCTCTGCTAATTTACCTACATAATCATTCCCACATATACGCCACCGTGGATATCTTTCCCTTTTCCATAATTTCATTTCCTTTGTCTCATTTTTCTAAATCGAGGAAGCCTGCGCTCCTCGCTGAAATTTACCTGCTATGAGCCCGAACCCCCTGCTAAACATTCATATGCACAGATCTTGCTTGTGCACGATTCCTTTCCCATATTGCACAAATGTGGCTTACTCAACTTATCTCTACTGAAAAAAATGCGTTTAGATTTTCAGCCGGTTTATCCCTCGCATGAAACGTAATGGGTATTCTATCGTAACGATATCATGGGAAAATTTTTCTTTCCCAAAAATCAAAAATTTTTCGTTTCCATCTTTGTCACTCATTTCGAGAGCTTTTCATATTTTACAAATTTTGTTTTCTCTGTATCGAAAATCCTCTTTTATTTGTTACTTTCAACTGAAGCTGAAAATTTGCTCCGAAATTCATTATAAATTAGCAAAAATTTGAAGTATGAACTATTAAATATTTTGAATATTCTAGAGCTATTTTTTATTTGAGTGAGTAAAGTCAAATGAAACAATCGACAACCACGACAAAAACTCTGATGATTCGACCACTCATCAAAGTTCGTTTTCGAAGTGTAAAATTCAAACAAATGTGTAGTAACTTTTCAAGTTCAAGGAACTCCAAGCAGGATGTTTTAGCATTTTCGATTATTTTTTCGGCGATCCACGCGGGGCCCCCTTGAACCCCCCCCCCCCCTGGTTGCGCTCCTGTGCGGGGGAAACACAGAACCTCCCTTTTTTAAGTTGGTTAATAAGTCGATTAAAAACGAGATCGAGCTCGATTTTTCCTTGTAAAAATTGAGATAGAATCCAATTTATTTATGAATTAAATCAACACCTGAGGAATAGAAGACGAGATAGTATCCCAAGGGAGTAAAAACTGTCGTTGATTAGTTTAATACAATGCAAACCTTTTTACAAAAGGGGGTGCAAATCCAAATCGCATCAGGTTGAAAATTAAAGCTTTGTGATTAATTTTGTCGAAAGGCTTCCTGAAATCAGTGTAGTGTCTATGCAATCGACTTGACCACTCTTTTCAACGGTATTGAAGCAGTAAGAGCACGCAAAAAAGTTAGGTTAGTGACACTTGATCTCCTCTTCACAAAATTATTCTGGTGTTCACGTCGCAAAATATAAGATCAACAGCATCAACAGCACCATTTGCTGAAAGCCTAGCAATGGATATGTAATTTGATAACTTTGATTTGGTAACTTACAAAATAAGAAGCGATCCTCAGAAGTTGTTTGTTTCGGTCATTAACTTGAGCTCACATGCTTACTCGTGACTCGTCTAAAACATTGGTTAGTCCTGTTCATGTGTCACCATCCTAAACAACATGCAGGCAACATTTACGAACATTGTGTAGGAAACGTGCTAATAACGAGTGAATTAAAAATTCGTTAACAAGTTGATGAATTCTTCCCTTGCGCCAAGAGGCCCTTCAGGGGTTTCATGCTTTATTGTCTCCAGTCTTGCCCTCGTAAACTTTAAAGCAAATGACAGTCACTAAAAGCGATTATTTTCATCATAAAATTTGCATGCTAAATTCCAAGATCTGTTACAGCCCTCCCGTGGTGTAGTGGGCTTTCTCTTCCACTTCCATAATTAGATTCGGCCACGTCAAATAAAGACAAGAGAGCCCGAAGCAATAGGACGAAATTATAATAAGCGGAATCAGGCTCAACTCGAGCGGAATGTAATTTAGAAGGCATCAATTCATTCGTCTTTCATCTCGCGATAACTTTTGTATTTAAATATTCTTGCGGGAGGCGCTGCTTTCGGGGAGCGACGAACGAAATGAGGCGGCGATGAGCACCAGGCGACATTCGGAATAAGTTCCTCAACCTCAACCCGAACAACGAATAAATTCACCAGCACCCACACTGTCGAGCATTCGGTACTAACTGCGGAAAGACTGATTAAGTTATTAATTCCGCTGAAATGGCGACGTCGAACTTCGTGTTTTCGTCTTGAGAGCATCAGCAGCTGTAGGCGATTGTTAGATTTCCGGGGAGATTGTGAGTTTGGCAATTTTTGCGGCAAAACGGAAGAACCGCGTTGATGCGCTTTTTTACTAATTGTTGGGATCATTACTGCGGAGGAAGGAGTGCTGGGGACTTGGCGAAGGACAGATTTATAGCACCCGCGGAAATAGAGCTTTACAACTCCGAGATACGCGGCTGATAGCGCCTGCTTCCGCTTCTTTGCCGCACTTGAGATTCGCTTAATTATTTTGAGAACAACATTTTGAAATTTGGAGGCAAAAACTTTATCCACAAAATACAGTTAACGCCCCTGGGATCTATTGTGAGATGTTCGGAGATACGTAGGTACTAGGTACAGCGTTCCGGAATATGTATACCAAAATGGTTAACGTACCATATCAAGTTTTACCGCATTTGAATAATTTAAGGTTTATGCAAATATTCATTGCATATAGACAACGAGCGACGAAGTAGTCATGCACACATTTTATCATGCGGCCATGATACGTTCCCAGCAGAACTCTAATGTGAATTGCGGGAGGATTAGGCGGTTGCCTAATTTGCGCCAGTGGAGGCTGAGTGGGCGGCGTAGGCGGCGAGGGAGCACCACTCGCTGAACATAATGCACATAAACAATTCACTATGAAATCAGCAAAGTAAACGAAAGGGGAAGACAGCGGATAAAATCCCTCTCTCTTAATGACTTGTTTATTTTTATCTACGTGGAACGGGAGCTGCTCGACTCCTGGACCTTGGGTGGTTCCATCACCTCCGAGGGGATTTTTAATTTGTGTTTGCTTTCACGAGGCATATCATATCTCCCGGCGCTGCTGTTATATTTGCTCGTAAAAGTGATCTGGGCTACACGGAGGGACGTCTTTCAGCTCAGGGAGTTATTGTTTTGTAGAATTGCAAATAAAAACGCTCCATATTGAAGTTGCGGAAACTTTTCGGGCGAAATTGTGCGAGAAAGGAAAAAAGCGCGGATGCGCTCAGTCTGTCCTCCTAAGCGAAAATTGTTTACGTTCTGCTGATTTATTTTTCAGCCGTTGTCGGGAGGCTTGCTGAAGCTGTTTTTGTTTCCTGTTTTATTTTTTGTTTGGAAACAAAAGTAGCATTTTGTGTTGATAGGGATCCGGCACTTTTGCTCTTTGAATGCATCCATGTTGAAGAGAATTTTTGTGATAGAATTAACAGGAGCTACCAACTGATGTAATTGGATTAACAACAATGTCGTTCATTTTTTCGGTGATTTTAATTGATTATATCTTAAGGGCGAATTTCGACTTAAGGCCCTTCTTTAAAAATTGTGATGCTAAGTTGTTGTGGATATATTCATATACTGTTTGTTTAATTCAAAAATAGTACACAATCTCATTTATAATGCAAAGAAAAATGAATTGAAGAAATCTCAAAACATATGTTAGTTGTAATGTATTGCCCCGAGAAATGAAAGAAGTCTGTACTGGACTAAGGTTCACAAATAATTTGTTTGTATTTATTGTGGCTTTACAATAGCATGAAGAATATGAAACGCATTTAAGTGATGCCAGATGTATTAAAATTAGACAATACCTAACACACGCCCCACCACCCTTAACATGTTCATTTCTGCCAAAGCTATGTACATTTTAAATATAGAGTTCAAATAAGGCCATTCAGGAGTATAGGTACACAATTTTACAGTAATTCATATACAGCTGTGCGCAAAAGTTCAAGACCACTTTTGTTTTTTGGAACATTTGTACTTTAAGAATCTCCGTTGTTAAATATTGCAAATGTTTACAAAAAGAACGTAATGTGCCTTCATATTCATTACAATCTAAAATAATAGAGAAGGTTTTCCAAAAATTAATTTAAAACCGAGGTTCTCGCATTGAAAATGCTCTAAAAATACAAAGGTGGTCTGTATGTTTTACCATTTCACCATGAATAGACTTACGCCTGAACAATGCTGGCAAATTGTGCCTAATTATTTCCAAAATAGTGGGTCAGTTCGCGAAACTTACCGTGGGCTACGCTATGTGTATTTTACGGTATAATCATAATCGTCCATACAAGCAAGTTAGTCGAATAACCATGGATCGTTTGCGCACCACACATACTCTAATTGATAATATATACTTTATTTTTCTATGATAATATGCATCCACAGAGACGACGCACAGTGGGGCAGAATCCCAAAATGCTGGCCAAAAATCAAATTTTTGAGTTGTGTATATTCGTCTATATACGTTCAGATCTTGTTTAGGGATAGTCCTAGAACATAATTCCGGACCGGGCAGGTAAAAACCTGCTCTAGTGTCGCCTCGACATCAGTCGACATTCAGCCTCCGTTGAGTACGCACGAAAAAAGTGTACGCGTGGAAAAATTCTTACCTGTTTGAAGTGCTGCGAAACTGAAGAAACTAGTTCAATTCGAATTCGGCAAAATGGATTCATTTTCTGGGGGTATGTAGAATATGTTATATGGTTATGCACAATTATTGCTCATTTTATGTTTGTGATATTAAAAATCTCGCGACAAGTATATAGTATATTTTTTTTTATATTTATATAAAATCGTTTTTCTAATGTAGTTTTAAAAAAGTCCCGTGAGGTCCCGTCTTGTTTCGACAAGCAACTGATAGTGTACAGTGTTAAATATAACATATTAAAAAACTGGCTGCTCCGGACTACTCCTTGAGTAGTGAGACTAATTTTTATGGAAAAACGCGTGGCGCGACATTAAGGCGGTATTCTCTTTTAAACGCATAAATTTTACCTCTTTTTAGGTAATCGAAAAAAAATCGAATGGAATATTGTTCAGTAGGTATGTCGCTATCGTCCCTATCAAAATTAATCAATTTCATTGAAAAAAAAAATGGCGGACTGTAGAAAATAAAGTCACGAAAATCTTGTTTTTTTTGTTAAAAAACGTTTAAAAAAAATAAGAAAATATTTTCGAAAATAAGCAATTTTGGCACGGACGATAACTATTAATGAGTAGAAGAACATATACAAATTTCAAAGCAATCGGTTGAATAGTTTTTTGTTTAGGCCCATGAGAGTTTTAGAAAATGATGTTTCGAGAAAAATGCGTTTTTAAGAGCAGAATTTTCGTGGAAAGTTCATATTTACACTAATCAATTTATCATATCAATTTTACAATACTTTTACGATGTTTTTGCTCTAATTTAACTCCTGAATCGGAAGCAATAACTTCGGAAACCAAATTACATGAGATTTCACTTCATATTTTCAACGTATGAACAGTTTAGTCCGCCATATTGGATCTGCAATTTTGAATTTTGAAAATCTGACTTCAGATTCGTAATCAGCGACCTCGAAAACCCCCATATAGGTAATTTGGGATTTTTGGCCACGAAATCGGGATTCTGCCCCACTCTGCGACGTGCAGTGCGCACTGAAGAAGTTGTTGCTGCTCTAGAGCGCACTCTTATGGGGAGGACCCGAATGCGTCGATTCACCATCGTGCAAAGTAATTGGAGCAGTGTCCATCCATTTTATATGGAAGGTTCTGGGGAAAGATCTTGTACAAGATCCAACTTATGCAAATATTAAAGCCGCGTGATCATCATGTGTGTCGTACGTGTTCGCTGAATGGGCCGAAAATTATATTGCGCTTAATCTTTTAACACAAAATTTTGTTCAGCGATGTGGCTCATTTTTGGTTGAATAGTTATGTCAATAAACAAAATTACCTGATTTGGAATGCATAAAATCCAGAGGAAATTATAGAGACGCCGTTACATCATCCACGAAAAATCACTGTTGGGGTGCTTTATGGGCTGGTGGAATCATTGGCCCATATTTCTTCAAAGATGATGCCGGCCAGTCAGTGGCGGATTGAGACAATTCGCCGCCCTAAGCAGATGCAGAATTGCCGCCCTTTTTTGATCTTCTTTTACTCACCTTAAGTATAGTTCCGTTAACGTATGTGAGATGTGTATATTCCAGAATATAATAGATTTCAGGTTAGTTATGATAAATAAGTTCAGATTCATGAAGATTATTATTACTACTGTACGTAACATCATTTATTCATTTTGATTTTTTTCCATCGTTTTCACAATTCTTCCCACCGAAAGTGATGCGTATACACGGTGAGTCAATGAACTAGCAACTACTATGCGCTATAAAATATTTCCAACTTCATTTTATTTGTTCTGAAAATATTGATACAAACATAAACGAAAATGGAATTCTTCATGGAACGACAAAATAAGTTAATCACTATTGATTAAAAAATGTACTATGATTCAGGCTCGTTACTTATGCTTTCATATAAAAAGTTCTTTCTTCGACAACCCAAAAAGTAGCGTTATATCTAGTGTAAGCGATAAAATTTCGCCGCCCCTGAAATCTGCCGCCCTAGGCAGCTGCCTACCTTGCCTACCCGGTAAATCCGCCACTGCGGCCAGAACGTTACTGTCAATGGAGATGATTACTGACTTTTTCAGTATTAATTTATATGCATTGAGGAAAGTTTGTTTGTCAGCTTCCGATAAATTCTGGAACTCCTGAATTAGGTAATGTTTCAAGGTAGGTTTTAGGCTTTGCATTAATTTGTGCTTTAAAGATGGCAGCTAATAAGTACATATGCAGGACTGAAAGTACTAAATTTCCTTAGATTTTATAACTATTCGTACATGGGTGTCTTTAGGGTCACTGATGTAAAATATGATGCCCACTTAAATGCAAGATAGCGAGTCCAATACCGAGCATTCAAATTACTGAATTTCTGACCTCAGATTTGGTCAAACTTACGCAAAGTTGAAAACGAGGGTTATTTTTCTGGAATGTACTGTATAGGGGAGGGGTGATGTATTATGATAATGTAAGCGGGAAGTGCTAGTTAGAGGTTTTTAGATTTCGCGATTTCGAATCTGCCTTCAAGACTAGGTAATTTAAAATGGTTTTAAATGGCTCTGTACCATCGTAAAAGATATAACATTATGTACTTTTTAAATACTTCTGTAAAAGAAACAAGAGAGGCGCTATAACATAATCGAAAATTTTTTTTTCTGATTTGCATGGCGGTCATTTTGAAATTCACCTTCTTGATTTTTTCATTATTTGTTGTTATGCGGCCATAGTAATATACACTCTGTGAAAATTTCAACTACCTACCTATTACGGTTCATGAGATACAGCCCGCTGACAGACAGACGGACGGACGGACAGCAGAGGCTAAGTAGGTAATAGGGTCCTTCGGGTACGGAACCCTAAAAACGACAATGCTTGGACAAAATCGTCGCCGCGGACGGGCTTGGTAGTATAATACTAAAATGCGGACAATATGTTATAGTCATCGAGTTTACTTTAAAAGAATTATTAAGATTTTCTGATTAGGTATTTAGTGTGAATGAATGTGATAAAGGAAAATGCATAGTTAATATGCCTTCTCAATAAATTGACTATCTAAACTTGCGAAATTCGTAAATGTTGAATATACTTCATCTCCTGAGACATATAAAATCTATTAAATTCATAAATTGCCATGATCAACACAAGCTGCGCTTATCCAGTTGAGAAAGTTTGAAAAGTTAAACTTGTGAAACGCTTCAGCAAGCACACACACTTAAATTTAATTTGCCTGAATCCCAAGAGCTGGTCGTTTATTAGCAACATTCGCGCAATTCTTAGGAGCTTTGGAAGATGCTCCCATTTAAAGCAGAGGAATGCTGTGAAGGACTCCGAAGTTTTAAATTGCATAAAATTACATTCATCCTTTATTTGGCAACTATAACCGTGAAAAGTTCCATCCTGCAGATTCTTTAAGCTGCAGAGATATTTTCGCTATAAAAATGAAATTCAACGAAATCGAGCGGAGTGCTTGCTGCTCTATATGGATATTAAAAGCCATTCGTGTGCCCGCGTTAAATTAAGAGCAGAACTAGCTGCTACCATCGCATCTCGCCCGCGGAACGCGAGATAATTGTGAAAGAATTGCAATCGTGGAGGAGTGCTCGCTCTGGTCGTCACGGTTGAATTGAGGACTGTTTTTAATTTCCCACGAAAAGAAGCTTTTGAAATGAGTTATGGCTGCTCCCACTTAAAACTAAGTTTATTTTTAACCCGTGCAACCCGGCTTTATTTTATACAAGGAAAAGCAATTAAAGTCAGGCGCAAATTACTCAAGACGTTTTCGTCTCCGGCGGCGGCGGCGACGTCCTTAATTTGCTGCAGGGCCCTGATGCTCGACAGTTTGTCGCGAGACTTCGGATTCCTTCTGAACATTGAGCAACAAGTCAGTGCGTGGGTCACGGGGCGCTATTTAATTAAATAAAAGCGCCTGGGGTCCTTGGGGAACCGAGAGCAAATATTTCTTGTCACTGGGTCAAAGCACTCGAGTAATATATTCAAATTTCATTCCCGCTCGCTTTCCTCATTTGCCGCCTTCTCTAATATGTTACGGCTCTATAGTAAATGTGTTAACAGACCTTTTTAGTCATCCTGACATGGAAGGCTGCTGTGACTTGAATACAGAATTGTCGAGGAATATCCTTGCGATAAAAAGTAGTAGCGCTCCCCTGCCTTTAAAATAGGACGTGCAGGTCCTTTTCAGCGCAAACTTTACAGTTGTAGAGACGTGAGGCTTCAATGGCAAGGAAGCTCCGCAGGCGAAACGAAGTCACACCCTGAAAGTGAAGGCGATAAATTAGGGCAATTTGATAAGTGAATGTAATTCGAAGACGGAGCAGATAAATTAATTAGAGGCGGCCCATAAACACAAATGTGTTTCTGAAAGTAATATTTGCCCCGGGGCCTCGCTCGAAAAATTGTCTGCGCAGGGGGCCCGGAGTGCTGCTCCATCTAATTGAACCGGGCAGACGGGGTTCGTTGACAAGAAATTTACTCCCAACGGAACGTAAACATGTTCCCTTTCAGAGGTCAAATTACAGATTTCGTGCACTGAGGGCTACAAAGGGAAATTTCAATACGTGCTCAGCCCCTGGGAGCAACTAATTTTAATGCAAACAAACTGATGGGAAACACGGCGATATCTGAGACTCGCTTTTAACTCTTAGCATAATTTGACTGAACAATTGGATCAGAATGTTTACATTTCGCCTTTGAACTTGCTGAGATTAGGAGTGCTCCTCTTTATTCAATAAAGTCGCGCTTCTGCTGGAACGGATCTGCTTTCGTTATCCATATCGCATGCAATATTCATTGTACATCCTAAAAAAATTGCCTCCATGATATGCGGTACAATTTTGGTAGAAGGCCTCTGTGTTACGGACGGGCGAAATTGCTGGCTTTCCATTTGTCAACAAAACAAAAATGCTGCAGGCAGTTCTGGCCTTCCGGCTCAGTATGATTTCAATTAGCGACAAACTGCACGAATTATTCGCAGTTACGATTGCCTTTGACACTCGATCTGGCCTGCAACTCATAAACGGCAACCTCGCTCTGTTGACTGTATTTCATATCAATATTAAGCAGTCAGTCCGAGTCCCGAGACCGCAAATTTAATGTGCTTACCGTGGATTCTGCAAATTTGGAATGGCACTAATTACCGCCAAAATGCAGCATTTGTGGATTCTCGATTTGTGGTGTATCAATAAATTTTGAAAGGGAAAATTGCAAGCAGTCTCATTATTCTAAAAAGTTGAGCGGTTCCCGGATATTTATTCTCACTAAAAATTAAAGCCAACTTTAGGTTATTTTGGTCAAGGAAACAAAGAATATTTTGACATCTTTTGCATCTGTATTAAAGTGTGTAAATTATACCTGTAAAAAAAAATTTGTTAATTAATAAAATCAGACTGGACCGATTAAATCCGGCGAAGTTGGTCATCAATGTGTCATCTAAGATCACTAAATGGTCATAATTGGTTAGGTAGTCGCGTTAACTGATCAGCGAGAGAATTTTTTTATTTCATTTTTAATTTCACAAAAAGAGAATTTTGTTGATTGTGGGCATACGCAAAAACTTTTCGGCAGAATTTAAGTCAGTAGGTAACTTTGAATCTTAAGACACGTCTCAATATACGCGTGACGCGCCGTGAAATAAGCTTTCGAAAACAAATCACTTATATTTTACATCAACCTCATCTCATCGAACAAAACATGTAAATATATTTTCGTTCATAAAAAAATACCTATTAGACTACAGAATAATAAATCATGAAACTGAAATATTGTTAATAGCTGTAGTGTCTTGGTTTAATATGTGTACATAAATAAATTTCTGCACATAATCGAATAGAAATACCTTGAAAGGGTCTTTGCCATGACACGCGGTGCAGATATATAGTGAAATTATTTATCACTATATTTTATTTGTTTGGTGTACACAACATTTAATCCCATGCCATTTATACCACTTTATTTAAATTTTATATTTGCTTTTTACGAATTTATTTTTTGAATTTCGCATTCAAGCAAACCAGAAAGAATTAATATTTATTAATCAAAATCTGCTTCAACTAATAAAACTCTAAAATTTGATTCACTGCCTACTCGCCACAGGTATATATCTATATACAGGTTTAACACATGCCAAAATGATAAGGATGATAGATCTCACCTAGTCTCACACAAAAAATCGTATGGCAGGTGGAGCGAAATCGAGACGCTATTTACTACTTTATATTGTCTTTTGATCTAATTAACGCAGCGACATCAAACTCACGCCAAACAACTGCTATCTTAAGGGGTAACACCACTCTAGAATTTTGAAAGGCCCGATTGTCCTTAAAATCATCCAGGAAAGAACGGGATGAGGCGAGCATCAACGCGGATGGCCTAATGTATGGTGCAGACATCGCAGATTAGAGGAAAAAAAAATGTCAAAATCAAGTTCAAAATCAAAAATCAAAAAATCGTAAAATTTTAATCGCGTTTTTCTCGAAACCACATTTTTCAAACTGGGAGGACAGATTACTTGAACACCGTTGCATGGATCGATTTAAAACTTTGACAGTAGTTTCACAATTATATTCTCCATTGAAATACGTAGCCGTTTTTCTATTGAACGTAAACTCTTTTTTTTATGAACAATTTACTGCTTATTTTTTGGCCAAAAATAAATGAATTTTTTCAATAGTGCAACATTTCTTCAAAATTTGATTTAAAAAAAAAATCCTACGTACTTCTATAAGCAATAGTATATAAATTATACAATATTTTTGTTTTTCGTTCTGGGTCTTATACTTTATGAGAAATCCGTCGTCCCGAGAAGGAGTTTTAAAAAAAAGTCAATTTCAAAGATTGGCTCTGCCGCCGCCATTTTGTATTAAAATTATAATAAAAAAAATTTTTTCATACTTCAATAACTGTTAAATAAACCGTGTGAAAAGAAATCCTATTCTTTTTTCCATACCTTCAAAATAAATTGTCAACGTTTTTTTCGGTCGCTAGAGTGGTGTTACCCCTTAATGTGCTTTCCAAAAAGAAAATCCTCGGAAATAATCCTATTGAAATCCCCTAATTCATTTTCAGCAACGATTACTAGTCTGACTTAGATTATAAAAAAAATGCAAGTAAGGTACGAAGAGATAAGGTTTTACTCAATGCATTCATTTAACTTGAAATCTTTTCAAAGGAACAGATAAGCTGGTAATTATGTACATAAGTACTTATTCATTATTTGCAGTACACAAAAGAAGAATAAATTAAAAAGACAAATATAAATAAAGTGAGAGAACTCGTTGGAAGAACTCATTAAATTCCCTTCTTTATACTTTGCCATGTCAAAAGGTAACAGCAGTTCTGAGGAGAGTCTATAATTGAAAATTTCTGCAGACAAAAGCCTTCCAAAATATGACCTCTCCAAATTACAGTCAAAGGCGAAATGCAGCATTAAAGGAAGGGAAATAATCCGGTGAGGGGTCGCTCTGGAAGATTTACGAAGGTAGGTACATACTCGTATATACTTGGACAGCTGTTTTGGACACTTCACAATTCGGGTGTAGTTTTATGTCAAAATAAATATGAAATCGTTGCGTAATGTCAACAAAATAAAATTGGAAAGTGTTGTCAATGTGACTAGGAAGAACATTAGTTCGTGTATCGCAAGTCGTTGGAAGTATTTATGATTTGAACAGTATCAGTTGTGTTGTTCAATATCTCGCTTGGTATCTATTGTTAGGTCAAACTCATTAAAATGTGCGATTTTGAACTGAAAGTTTGATTTATTATACAGGGTGTATCAGTTGACGCATGCCAAAATGAAAATGAAGATCACTGAAGAATTTGGCTAGGGACCTTTCCCGTGTAGGCGCAGGGCCGCGAACATCACCGCTCCCTTCTAGCTGTCCTAAGAGCTTTTTAACCCATTGAAGAGAGGACATCTTTTTTCCCGTTAGCTTTTCAGCTGGCTCGGCTCCAAGCCTTTCAATAATGCGAAGGGTAGCTCGTCTCTCCCTGAAAGCAATAGTAGGGGAGCCCAGGATGCTAAATCGGGATTTACTCGAGCATCATAGAGACCCATTGGATTGCGATGCTTAGATGATAAGAAGAAAAATATGTCATATAATATATACACTTTCATCGGTAGGGGGAGCGGCTATAAATGTTCAAAAATGTAAAAAGAAACTGTTGCATGGACATACTCGAGCGCGTCAGATATTGATAGCATCCATGTCCTACGTATTTTTGAAAATGTACGTATGTTAGTCTGATTGTTTCCATGATGGGGGTGGTTGAACGTAAGGGTTGAAAACGAAAAAAAAAATTTAATCGAGCGCGCAGATTTTCTAAGGGGCGTTAAGTGATCCTAAAAAAAAGCTCTTATATAATAATCTGACGATTTGGATGTGCCGCAAACTCGCGGCCATTATTATAATGAGCAAAAAAAATTCGCCATTTTGAAAAACTCGAGCGCGTCAGATTAAGATATATATGGTTCATCTATATACCCTAGACGTGCTGTCTCATAATCTGACGAGTATCTGGAGGGATTCGCCTAATCTGACAATTGAAAAATTTTTTTTTTATATTTTTTTAATTTTTTGAACTTAATAATTTGAAAAGCTGAAGAAATAGCATGCAAATAAAACAGTGTATATTTTTTGAAGTACAAAACTTGTATTTATGAGAAAATAATTATAAAAAATTTAAGTTTTTTTGGGAAGTTTTTTTTTTAATCATCATCTTCGTCGGATATAATCTGCCCTTCTAAACCAAAGGCGTAATTCTTTCACACTCGAAGTTGATAGTCTTATCAGACGTCATATTTAGTAATCTAATAGGATTCCTAAATCTTATTGACAAACCATCGAGAGAATCATACCAGTAGATATTCAAAAAAACCAATATCACTCAACAGATAGCAAAATCAGACTGCAGCACTAGAAGAGGAGCAGCTACATAACCTCCTAGTAAAGGAACCAGAAGAAGAGGAGATAAATGAATTATATACATATAATAATATTTTATATATCTTATACTATGAAGAGAAGAGAAGATTTGAACTATTTAATTATACCGGCATATATCTTTTGTTAGTGCATAGATTGCGCAATACCATCTGTGCGATCAGCTGTCATGGCGTCATGGCAACAGAAACCAGAGTGGGGACGGAGTGAGAGAGTCATAGATAGAGAAAGAGTGAGAGAGGAATAGAAACGCGGAGAGGGGAATACAGGCATCACGTAGCTGCACGCATTAAACTTTATCGATTAATTTTTCTTACTTCGGCTTATGTAAATTGTCAGATTATATATTTTTCGTGAACGTAGAATTATTTCCTTCAAAATGAAAAAAAATTTAGCCACGCTCGAGGAAGTCGAGATGACGTTTTTTTTTTACAAGTTTGTAACCTTCGTACTTCTTAACGTCAATCGAAAATTGTCAGATTAGTGGAATATACACTTTTTAGCATGTAACTAACTCACCCTACCTTAAGCTGACGCGCTCGAGAATTTCTGATGATCAATTTTTTTTTACTAATCTGATCCTTTATCCTTGACGGGCGGCCATATATACGGAGCTCATATTTGGTGGAGGTATTTAATCGGGTACAAGGTATCTCCCTGTATTTTAATCTGCCGCGCTTTAGTAACTCCCGAAATACCCCCTTGGGCTCCCCTACTACAACATCAGACTCGCATCTGTGCCGCAGGGTGGTGGCATTTTTGGACATAGAGGTCCCAGGAGGTGCTACCGAGTTTCTCATACCTGGTTTTGGTTGAGCACTCTGCGCAACTTTTGCGAGTACTTGGGTTAGCAGTAGACTGATTTGTCTTCAGTACAAATTGCCACCCGAAGTTGGGGTTAAGGTCTTACCAACGAGCACTGGGCTAGCAGAAGACTTAGCTTCCAGTACAACTGACACCTGAAGTTGGGGTCTTAACAGGCATGGGGTTGGGAGCCCGTTTTTTTCTGGCTTTTGTACGGGGAAGTCCCGCACAAGGCGTCTTTTTGCCCGTTACGGACTTGGTGGCGTGTGAGACCGCTGGCTCACCCTTCCGGGTAGACGGAGTTGTTAAGGTCTCGGTTTTGTCCGAGGCCGGGTTTTTAGAATCTATTATCAACTGATTCCACTTTCTCGACGAGGTCTTTGCTTTGAACTTGGGTAAATAATGTAATAAGGAAGTCCATGGTTACTTCCTGAGGCGGACTGGTATTAGGAGGCAAATTGTTTAAGGAAAATTAGTGTTTGAATACCGCTCTTTAAATTATTATAATTCCGCTCAAACAACTTCAGCAGTCAAAAGAGAATTAATTTATCATGAAAATATTTTTCTAAAACATGAAAACAGCCTCATCTGCGAGCATCTAATGAAGTTCGTTCGCTAGAACGCGAGAAGGTCAGAAGCTCGTAAAAGTATTTTAAAGTCATTCCCGGGAGACCAATAAAAAATTCAAACCCATAGAAATGTGTCACTAAGTTGTGTTGACTTTGGTGATTAATATCCTGACAGTGTGTCCCCTATCACAATTTTAGCAAGCCCAAGAGTCTATTGTGTCTTTCATTAAATGCCTGCTTCTCTTTAGCTATTTTAATTAAATTTATGGCGTCCTGGTTTGTAACAAATTCGGTGTTTTACTCGGAGTGGGAATTATCTCCCCGAGTGGTCATTCCATTCTCATAGGATGGAGATATTATACAACTTTTTATTAGGTTGTTGTTCGGGCATTTGGAGAATTTCAGGTATTCATAGTAAATGAAGCTTTATAAAGTGAAGTACCTTAATAAAAGTCGCTTTGGAGTTGCCGTAGATACAATGAAATTAAGTGTTTTGCACTTGCTTCGGTGTGAGCTTAATTCAATTTGCGAAGTTTAAGAAAATCTTTGAACTTTACGTGCGCAATAAAAAAGTTTGCGTGAGACCAATTGTAACTAATAAGTTGTTAAATAGCATTTATAACGAACAGCCCACAGCGTCTGTGTTTCTTGAGATGCGTTCGATTGTGTGATTTCGATCCATTTTTATTTAATGTATTTTTCATGTTCCGTACTTTCCTTGTTGGGGCCGAGTTTGTGCCAAAAGTAAAATCTTGTATGGGAATATGAGAGAAAATATATTTCAGGACTTCTCTCGAATTTTATTTATAACTTTTGTTTTACAGAGATGAGTTTCGCCAATTTAAATATTTACCTCAAGGGGGGTATGCAGAGGAGGACACTTTAAGGTTTTTCTCACTCAATAAAATGATTGGAGGCGCAGATAAAATTTGTTTGGTCTGGCTACAGAAAAAACTACAATATGCAATTCTGTCTAAATATCGCACCATTTTTCAATTAAGTGTGTGTGCGGTGACACTACTACTCGTATTACTTTTTATGATGAAATGTATTATTTCTTGTCGTTGTTAAAAAACATATTTTATTAGCTTTCATTCTCTTCCAATGGTATGCATAATATTGTAAATAAACAAAGTACCTCATCTATTAAGAGGAAAATACCTTTAGAAATGTGAAAAGTAAAAAAAAAATTATTTGTTGTCCTTAAAACTTCTATTATTTATCTGATGGTATAATTACTTAAGAATATTAGAGGGAGTGAAGAACACTTGTTGGTAAATTTCACAAGTGGGGACTACGAATTTTTTGGATGTTGCTCGTCCACTCGAAGCAAATGAATTTAAAAAATATTATGAGTGTGTAGTGACCATTCATTGTAAACCCTGCGCACCCAACATAAACTTCACTCCACCGTAAGTTTACTTACGATTACTCACTCCGTTAATGCGAAACATATGTTTTTCACAAGGGTACAATGTACCCACGGACTAATTGAGTAACCGTACTCATTGTTCTGCTCTTTCAGCCTTGTACTGCCTTGGGGCTGGCTCCTCTCGTCGTTTCCCGTATCCACGAGCTATGAGAGGACCATCTTTGCATCACCAGGAGACCGATATGAGATCGAGTCCACAGGCTCATCACAGTGTTTCGGTCAGAGGAAATTTAAGCTGATCTGATCAGCGTGATGCTTAGCTCCTCATCTACAGACACTTACGAGGAGAGATCGAAACGCAGTCTCTACTTACTGACTTGGTAAAAATTCAAAGTATGAATTTCAAACTTACCAGAATTGAAGATGACGAACCCATAATGGCTACGAAAAGTTCTAAACTTCAACGGATTGTTATGAAATTTAGAGCTAGCAGGTATTGGAGAATCCTGGCTTGGAATCTACTATCAAAATTTGCAAACTGAAAGTGGCGGATCAAGCGACTGAAATAATTTAACTTCAAGGAATTTAAATGAAAATGAATACAAAGAAACCTTAATGGTCACTGGTTTCAAATCTACCAGCATCTCATAATTCAAGATGGCGGACCACATAATGACAACCCAAAATGTTAAACTTAAAAGGAATATCACGAAAATTAATATTTAGGGGTTCTAAGATCAGCACAAATAGTAAATTTAAATTCGCGCATCCAAAATGGCAATCGAGCTTTTTTAATTTCAAGAGTTTTCAGAGTTAACAGATTTAAATTAAATAAAAGAAATGGGGGTTATGATAAGTACTGAATTCGGTATGAATGATCAAGAAGAGCGAACGAAACTTCTGGATTACAGTGAAAAATAACATTAAATTAGTATAATAGCTGATGTTGAATATTCTGGTGCAATGTAGAATTTCAAAATTTTTAATTCAATAAGAACTCTAAAATGTCTTAACTTAGAGTAAAAAGAGAGATTGAGAATATTCGATCAGAATAAAACAATATTTTTTGGTGGTGGTAACGTGCACAGTTCACAAAACTTATGTAGGTACAAATATAATCGATTGCAATAAATTAAATGTGTAAATAGGACCATTAAAGTAAGAACAAACGCCGTGCGAAGCCGGGTAACTCAGCGAGTGTTTATATAAATATTCTATTCATATGCTACTAAAGTGCCAAAAGAGTAAAGTGATAAAAAAAATACAGAAAATGTAGGGAAATGGATAAATGGATAAAACTTGAATAATGATGGCTGGAAAAAGAAACAAAACCTGGAGTGATCCGTTTCCGACGTTACAATAAAGAGCAAGATCCTGATAATTTTTATAGGGAGCAAATAATGTTGTACGTACCTCGGCGGGATAAATCCGTTGAATTAACAGGCAACTCCTGAAATAATGAAGATATAATTCTTAGAAACAGTGATCGTCTTAGGGTAGAAAGTTCACAATTCAATCGTGATCAAAAGCATTTTTGTCACACGTTGGAAATATTTTTTAACAATTTTTACCAGCACTCTTTTACTTTCTTGTTTCTGAAGGCGCAAAAGTCGGAAATAGTTTGGTAAACAATTAAAAAAATTTTTCAAAGAATCGATGAAGATTTTTAACCATGAACCAAGAGTCAATCCTAAGTTGACTTTTCAGGATCGCGTTGAGGGTATTAATAACCATTCTAATTCATCTCTTGGCTTTATAAGACGCTGGTCTAAAGAATTTAATGATCCCCATGTTTTGAAGTACATATTTTAGACAAGAGCTAATAGCTTTAATTATCCCAATTATCATATATATGTATTGATTTTATGAAGCTCTATCTGCTACTGCTAGAATCTATAATGATAATTCTGAGGTAATTAATTTCAACTTAAGTAGAAATGTTTTTAAAAAAGCTCGGTTGAATAATTAATTAACTAAAGACACATTTTGCTTTTAATAATTTTGTAATGCTGATTCCAATAGGTATATCACGAATTTTCCTTTTTTTCTCTTTGTTAATGTAGGATGGTTAACTTCCTATTTAAATAACAAATTTGGTCGATCGACTATTTGGCGATAAAGTTCTGGTACCGAACACTGATTGCGCGAGCCCGATTCGTTCTTGGCAATTTTGTTTTTTCAACTACTTCGGGCTCAACAGTAGTCAACATTAAAATTTAAAAAAAATTCTTTTTTGGATGTTAAGAATCTCTATGTTTTCTGTTATTTTAGTTATCATCGTAAACAATATTTTTTAGAACAGCTTCTCTTAACTTTCTCTCTACGGTTTCCAGAATTATGATAAGTTAGATGTTTTTTTCTCGCACTGGTAAAAAAGTCAAAAATGGTGTTATTTGCAATAATATAGTACAATAGTATTGGAACGCCACAATTTTCCACACTACACTGGAAGTTGAATTGTAGGGACGTTTCAGACAGTTGGCCTTTTCGTAATATTTCTCATTTTGTGAAAAATGTTTATGTCCAAAATAAAGCCAACTACTGTATTCTGTTTAAAAAAAACACAACTATTATGCAGTTATTTTTATATGAATGAATTTTTTTTATGAAATTGAAACTTTACAAATTTTATTATGGCAGATTAAACTTGAAAATGACATGAACCATCACATGTGTACATATGGGTCTGCTATAGATATACCTACATAGAAGTTCGCTTTAACAATTTTTTGAATTACTCTCGTACTTTCTAATCGCATCATACAAAATGAAAACACAGACCAATTATATTAAATATCTCTGCTTTAATAGAGAAACTTTAGTCGAAATCACGTCGACCATATTGTGTGATATGTTACATAATGATGGAAAATATCCAGATAAATGCTAGCAATTGGATTCCGGTCTGGATTATGCTGGGCTTTTAAGGGATGCTTCCTCATTATGGTAAATGCCTTTGTAAAATGGGCCAACCGAATTTGTTTTTCAGGCGACGCGACGTTTATAGAGGTAGATATCCATAATACAATAGTTTATGGTTTTGAATTTCCTGCTTATTTTACATATGCGTACAATGGTCATTTTGTGCTAACGGCTATTTAACACGAATAAAATGTCATTAAGGATACTTAAATATGAGACACATTTATTGCACCTAAACACTAAAATTGAAAGCAAAACAGCCAACAAAACTTTTAGTATAATGGCATGCGTACTTTAAAAGCTGCCTAAATTTTTATTATTCAATTCAATGCAATACTTCGTTCAAGCTTTTCTCAACTAACATTTTACGAGTACTAAGTTGACGTTCATGCTTTTGTCTATAAATATTTTACCTCCAAGAATGGCTTATTTTACTGAAAGTTTCCTTAGAGAAAACTGCCAATTGCAAATTAAGCACAACTTTTTGTTCTGATCGTAACATTCCCTAATTTGGCCACACACAGTCGAAAGATCTTCGTGGAGAGAAGTTAATCCGAATTTGGCCAGGAATTGCTGCAAGGGTTTCAATTTGCTCTCATTATGCTGTTTCTGGCGTTTCTGGTGGGCTGATTCTTGGGCGGATGTAAGCGGAGCGCGGGACATTGTGTGCATATGCTAAACATTAATATTCGCCCAACATCGTGTTCAAAAGTTCCACTTAAAGTGTTTAAGTTGGCAGCTGTTCCTATGTTTGGTTGGTTTGTAACTTTCAAAAGTTTTCAGCCACCAAAACAGTAACAAGACAAGCTGCAGCCAAAGTTGAAAAGTTTCCCCCAGTTTCGGAAAATGCCTTTACCATCTTCGATCCTTGACTCTCTGGGCTCGACACATTTTCCCTGGAGTGATAAGTGTGTATAGTGCTGGATATAGTCAATTCGACGTTTTGAAACAAAAGTTTCGCCGCTCAACCGTGTCCAGGGCATACACTGCAGTGTGGAGTAATGCAAAATTACGTGACAGCTTCCCCCATGCACAACTTCCTTCCATATCAGCTTAATTAGCTTCAGCGTACTCAGGAATGGTCGAGGAATTCCTAATTAATACCTATAGAAGGAGCAGTAGCACATGTTCCGTGCCTCACATGGAACGTGCAGGCATTCAAATAATGCGGATTTCCACGTTCGCACAAGAAAATCGTGAAAATATTCTTCCACCGCAAAGACAAACGAATTTATTTTGATGAAAACAATTAACGGAAGATCCCGCACAAGAAGTTCTAAATTGGAAATAGAGTTCTCTTCTTGTGGAAGAATGCGCTTCAGATGAAGGAATCAGCGCAACAATGCAATCTAAAATGGAATACAAAATGAAAAGCACTTCCATTGGAATTTTCTTCGACTCCATTGCTTTCTGCAGGCATTCTGTAGAGACGTAAGAAAAGTAGTGTTTTTTCCTTATTGTTATTTTGTAAGGACAATTTCACCGAACGCCTTGAAAAATCAAAAGTTTTTAATAGGAAAGTTCTGCTACGTGTTCTAGGGTGTTTTTATTTAAGTAAAGTGCGCTTGACCGGTTTTCAACTTACAGATCCGCTACAAGAAATACCAAGTGGGGTGTATCCTTGTGCAATAAAATTAAAACAAAAATGGCTACTGCCCAAAATTAAGATGTTTTTGGTTATTGTGCATCGCGGTCTTGGCTTTAATAGTGTAACATTTCAAGTTCCAAAAATACGTATTTAATGAATTTCATTAAATTTGAATATATTATTATGTGGGTGAACACAAAGCTCATTATTAAAAACAAAATTTAATTTTAGCAAAACCTTGAGGGTTGTATTCTGCTGAGAATTAAAAATGATGAACGTGGGATAATTGGAAATTCAATTACTGAAATTCGTATTTATATTTACGTTGTAAAATCTTGAGGAAAAGATATTTAAAAATCTGAAAAAAAACACCCAACAAATTTTCATTAAAGGAAATGTTCAAAAATTTGCAGCAATCCCCATCAAATTCGGTATAAAGATTTACGTCTTAATTACTATAATTAACAAAATTGCATTTAAATCGAGTTGCGCGTTACAAATTTTACTTTATTTCTGCGAAAGAATAAAGGTTGTGGACACCTTTTGTTTTTCATTGCGGTCATCGATCAATTCAGTTGCCAATAATTAAATATGTTTCTTTTGCTTTTGTTTGTAATTTGTACCTAGAAGAAAGCTATGGTAATTCAACGTGTCTTTTTTCTGTCATTTATTAATCGTTGTGTCTATACCTAAAATCTACGAGTTCTCATTTATACTTGCATACCCGTGTGTATGTATGAGAAATGCTTAAAGCATTATTTACAAAGATATGGTATATAAACCAAACCAATTCAAATTGGTACTTTCCTGATGTATGAACGGGTACCCCCTCCTTCTGGATCTCACTCTCATCGGTAATATTAGCAAATTTTCGTGCATTTTTCAAACTTGAAAATTAAAAAAAAATTAGAAATAAATACCTACATTTTATTATTATATTATAATCGCCAACCCTGAATTTGCAAAATTGCGCACCCTAAAAATCTCCATGTGCAAACTATTTTGTAAATTTAAACTATAATCCATATACAGGGTGTTCAGAGGTGGGAGGGAAATAATGCAGGAGGTGAAAGGTCAGGCCGAGGCAAGCAAAAAATCGTATGGGTGGGGGGGGTCACCTCGCACCGTTCGGCAGTTACAGGGTAATTCGTAAATCAGGATGTTGCCTTATATGGGAACCGCTATTGTATTTTTATTTTTTTTTCTACGCATCGCAGCGACCCCAAACTGGTCTCAACAAATCACTATTCTGAAACCCTTTCCAAAAAGGTCAACACCGCCCCCCTACTCCCAACCCCTTGGCCACAATCACCTCTGGAAGTTGAAAAATTGAATTTTATTTCACGATTTTGCATCTTTCGCCCCACTTTTCTCCTAAATTCACGTTATTAACATACCTACTTTTTATTGTTTTTAAGTTTCCTATCTAATTACCTTTCAAAAAAGGTACAACATGCACAGGTAGAAAAAGGATACAAAAATCCTGAAATTAAAACATCTTCACAGGTACCTAATTACTTTATTGCCCCATAATGGAAAAAGTTGTTAAGTAAAGAATTTTAATGACAGCAAGTTCGGAAATGTTTCTTTAGGAAACACAGGTAATAAAGTTTTATTATTTCAGAAAAACTGTTATAAAATACTAAATGGAATCTCGTTAAATGGCGTTATTAGTTTATGATATCCAGTATTGACTTCTAAGTATCCTGACGCTCCGTGTCTAATACCTCCTATGAATTATGGTATAAAAATGGGTAGGTTTGAAAGGACACTGACCATAGTTGAAGAGGAAATTGATAAGAACGGGTGTTTAACACAAAACATTAAGACAAAATGGCAGAATTCACTGTTGAAGAGTATGCCGACATAATTTACGTGTACGGTTTAGTAGACGGAAATGATAGTGAGGCCTTACGGGAATACCAAAGGAGATTCCCGAATCGGTGTGTACCCCATAGAAGGGTATTTTCAAGGACTTTCAGGAGGTTAAAAGAAACCGGAAGTGTGACCACCCCTAGAGCAGAAGCGCGATCAGGAACTTCGGCCGATTCAGCGGAAACCGACCAACAAATTCTCAACATTGTCAGGAACAGCCCTGAAATAAGCATCAGACAGGTCGCACAACGGTTAGGATTGTCTGTAGGGAGAGTGTGGACCGTTGTGAACCGAGAGGGACTACATCCTTACCACCATACCCCGGTCCAAGCACTACATCAAGGAGATTCCGAAAGACGATTGCAGTTCTGCACTTGGCTGCTCGAGTCTGACATCGAAAACAGAAAGTTTATAGACCGAATTCTGTGGACGGATGAAACGCAATTCACCCGGGATGGCATCACAAACTTCCACAACCTCCATACCTGGTCAGATGTGAACCCACATAGGACAAGGTGTCGGTCCTTCCAGCAAAGATTTAGTGCCAATGTCTGGGCTGGCATCATCGGCAACCAGTTGATAGGACCCTTCATCTTGCCTCAAGTGCTGAATAGTCAGCTATATTCGGACTTTTTGGAGAATACCCTTCCGGATCTGTTAGAGGATATCCCCTTGGCCACCAGAAGCGCAATGTATTTACAGCACGACGGAGCACCTGCGCATACTGCGAACATTGTTAGGGCAAAGTTGAATGAACATTACCCAGAGCGCTGGATTGGACGAGGTGGACCGATTCCTTGGCCTGCTAGATCACCGGACCTTAATCCACGGGACTTTTTCTTATGGGGAATGATGAAAGATGATGTTTACTCACAACCAATTAACACCAGAGAAGAATTAGTTACCAGGATTGGGACTGCAGCGACAAAAATACGGGAGAGACTGGCTACCATAGACCTCAAACGCGGAATCAGAAAAAGGCTACTTACATGCATCGAGACTGGCGGAGAACATTTCGAACATCTTTTGTAGCACATAAGTTTTAATTGTAATTAGTTTTTAAGTAAACAAAATTTATTATTTAGTTAATTTAAGTATAATTTCTTAAAAATTCGAATTATCCTAATATTTTATAAAAGGATTTTTGTAAATAAATGTTTGTATCCTTTTTCTACCTGTGCATGTTGTACCTTTTTTGAAAGGTAATTAGATAGGAAACTTAAAAACAATAAAAAGTAGGTATGTTAATAACGTGAATTAAGGAGAAAAGTGGGGCGAAAGATGCAAAATCGTGAAATAAAATTCAATTATTCAACTTCCAGAGGTGATTGTGGCCAAGGGGTTGGGGGTAGGGGTGCGGTGTTGACCTTTTTGGAAAGGGTTTCAGAATAGTGATTTGTTGAGACCGGTTTGGAGTCGCTGCGATGCGTAGAAAAAAAAATAAAAATACAATAGCGGTTCCCATATAAGGCAACATCCTGATTTACGAATCACCCTGTAACTGCCGAACGGTGCGAGGTGACCCCCCCCCCACCCATAAAATTTTTTGCTTGCCTCGGCCTGACCTTTCACCTCCTGCATTATTTCCCTCCCACCTCTGAACACCCTGTATATCAATCCATTGGGGGCAGATACCTTTAGAATTTTCAGAAAATCGAATTTTTTTTTACATAATTCGAATATATAATATGTTAACAATATACTGTCAAAAGGACAAATCGAAATATTGAATATTAATGGAGTTATTGGGAAAATCGTCAGAGCCCGCATACCGTCATTAACCAGGTAGTCGGAGAGCTTGGGTCGGAGCAATGCCTTTTCACAGTACGTTTGTGTATTCTTTTGTCTCATAATTTATTCTCTTACTTGGCGACGATATAAAACAACATCTTCTACCAATTTACGAAGATTTTTCCAGAAAATATTTACTGGAAAGATGCTTGGGTGGCCATACCCACAGTGCCAACGAAAGTTTCAATGCAAACTTTGAACGCGATTATCTCGAAACTGTATTTTCAAAAACTGCTAGCTCTGTAAGTCAAAAAGTTATTGACCGATTAGGCTGAAACATTCAGGCGTTTCTCTTTATAGTACTATCGGAAGGATGCACCTTAAAGTTTAAAGAAATCGGGTTAATAAATAATTTTTTTTTGGGTCAAAACTCTTGAAAAGTAGCCAAAAATCTGGACCTTTGATTAAACAGCCGATATAAATTTTAATTTTTAACTTTTTTTATTATATTATAAGTTTATCCTTTCCTTTAATATGTTAGTAATCGACAAAAACTAATTTTATTTCCGATAAATGAAAACATTTTGATAGCATCAGCAGTTTTCGATGACCCGCGGGAGACGCTTGAGGAAATATTCTGCAGAGCCGCCATTTTGTAAAAAAAAAAAAAAAACTCATGTTTTTATACACTTTAATAATGTATTAACAATATGTCAAAAGTAATAAATGATCCAATTATTGTATCACCTTGAAAAAAATTCATTAAAATTGACTGATTTCACCCGTTCTAAAGGTATCTGCCCCCTTAAATGGCAGTTATAAAGTGCATACCTTATTTTATAATGAAACATTATTTTATTATTATAATTTGTAGTGTTATATAATATATCTAATTATGAAAAATGTTTACAAGTCCTATTGAAATATTTTTTTACTTTCGTCTGAAGTTATCAGATAAAAGTATGTTTGTTTATGTCTCTCTCTGACCTTTTTTTTATAGACATGTAAATCAGATCGAGATCAATTATATTTCATAGTACAATCGTCCGGCCACGTCTGCCATTTTGTTTTTATTACTTCGAAGAAAATAAGTAAAAAGTTGAAATATTGAGTTTCTTTTTATCACCTTAAAATGGGTATCAAATTACTTAGCTATGTGATGTTATTCAAATTAAAACTCCAATTACACAAAAAGGAAAAAAAATAACATGACTGTAAAAACTACTCTTTTAAAATCAAGCTCTTATGTATGTCAAAAGTAATAAAAGGGTGAAGATTGTGTGTCTGATTAATACTAGGTTGTACAAAAGTACCTACTGAAGCGCAGCGATTTTTGTCATTACGAGATTCAATTTGAAAATCAAAATTAAAATTAATAAAACAAATGTTGCGAAGTAGTAGTCCCGCATCTTGGAGCGACCGTCATATTGTAGTCGAATATCAAAATTTCTTTTTTAGTTAACACTTAGGTACTCGGTCATTCATTGGTTACACTGTATGTATGTATTTCATTGAGAAATACAAATTCATTGTGGACGAAGCTAAGATTTTGACTTCAATCTCAAACTTTGCGGATAGTTATTCTAAGGGACCTGATGGCATCTTCGCCTTTTTTATCAAACGTCTTGTTCCTATTTTTTGTTACTTGTTCAATCTGTCCCTCTCCAGCGGTGTTTTCCCGACATCTTGGAAAATGTCGACTATAATTCCGCTACACAAAAAAGGCTCTAAAGCAAATATATCTAACTATCGTCCTATCGCCAATCTATGTTGTGTAGCTACAATCTTCGAATCTGTGATTTGCGACACCCTGTATTTTCACTGTAAGCCTTTCTTGCAGTCTTTTCAGCATGGTTTCCTCAAAGGGAAATCCACCACAACCAATTTACTAGATTTTTCAAATTACTGCATCTCAAATATTGAAAAAGGCAAACAAATTGACTGTATTTTTACAGATTTCAGCAAAGCTTTTGATAGAATCAATCACCGAATTCTGCTCTATAAGCTTAGCCTTCTTGGATTTCCCGCTCTCTTTACCGAATGGCTTGCCTCGTACTTGTCCCAACGTTCGCAGGGAGTGTTATTTCGAGGCGTTCTGTCCAGGGAAATTTCTAATATTTCGGGTGCACCTCAAGGCAGTCATCTTGGCCCACTCTTGTTCATTATATTTATTAATGACGCGTCGATGATCTTATCAAATTCTAGAATTCTCTGTTATGCTGATGACGCCAAGATCTTTCGGGCTATAACCAGCGAGCAGGATTGTATTCTTTTAAATTCTGACCTTGATGTTTTTCATAAATGGTGTAGCCTCAACCGCTTGCCATTAATTATTGACAAGTGCACTTATATGTGCTTCTCACGTAAGAAAAGCATCATCACTTTTAATTATAAGATCGACGAATGCTCGCTGCACAGACTTGACAAAACGAAAGATCTTGGAGTCTGGTCAAACGGCCGTTTTTCATTTGACGATCACATTGATGCCACTGTTCGCAAAGAGGGTGCTACCCTGGGCTTTATCAAGCGGTGGTCTAAGGAGTTCCATGATCCTTATATTACACGAACTCTTTTCTGCACATTTGTTCGACCAATACTTGAATATGCGAGTCTGGTTTGGTCTCCATCCCTCAAATCGCACATTAATCGTGTTAAGGCCGTACACCGAAGATTTCTTAAGTTCGCTCTTCGAAACCTTCCCTGGTCTAACCCTCTGATTTTGCCTCCGTACGTGGACCGACTCAAACTTATTTCATTAGAATCTCTTGAGCAACGCCGCAACAACTTTAAGATATTGTTTGCTTTTGATTGTATATCAGGTAACGTCAACTCCCCTGAACTTGTCGGTCTGTTTAACATCTGTGTTCCGGTTCGCCCGACTAGACACTATAATTTCTTCCAAACGCCTCTTCATCATACAAACTACGGATCGAACGAACCTATTACGTCAATGTCACGCTCTTTCAATGCTAATTTTCATCTTCTTGATTTTCATGTTTCCAGAGTCATGATTAAAAGTCAGCTTCGTTAAAATTGCTTTTCGCTTTCCGTATGTTATGTAGTAATCAGTTCTTTGATGAAATCGAAATAAATAAATAAATAAAAACATATTAAATAATTTTGTCCTATTTTATCATACAAATTATTTACTCCTATGTACGACGGCCTCCTGTGTATATTGATGATGTTGTGGGTATTCGTTGATTTCGGTAAAACATTCTCTCCACCTGATGATTTCGGCTTGTTTGTCAATATTTGTATTTTATTGTGTAGAGTGCTGCTTCTTGTGCTTCTGTGGCTATGCGGTTTTGGAACTTTCGTTTGTGCCTTATTGCCGATTTCTTTACTACTTTTGCTTATTCGCAGTGTTTTTGTTTTAGGTCATCGTTGTTGTTCTAAGTCAGGAGTTTGGCTTTGACCTCTCTTCTTTCTTCGGTTTTCTTCCATGTTTCACCAGAGATCAATTTTTTCCTTTCTGGTTTTTTTATATTTACATTGGCTGACTTCCTAAACGTCAAAAAAACCGGTTGTGATTTTGTGCATCAGAAAATTTACGAATGCGCAATTTGTCGGATTCATTAATGAGACGTTTCGGAACATACTGCTTCATCAACATTTTTAAATACAACTTTTGAGAATACGAAGCTTTTTATCTAGGCGGTAGTGATGCATTTTGGAAGTCAGCCATTCTGTAAGCTTTTTTCATTCAGTGTGTGTTCTTTTAAGGATTCTTCGAGTTTTGCTACAAGTTCGTTCCTTGTATCCTTTTGTTGTAGCTTATGTACTATACGTTGAGCCATGCCTTTCTCGAGCCTACGTTTGATGTTTGCTAGCCTTAGTGGTATGTCTCCAGTAAGTAGCATGTGATCACTGAGATAATGACAGCTCCAGGCTAGCACGACTGCTGCTTCCACCTGTGACTGATGCAGATGTGGTCAATCTGGTTCTTTGTACGACCGTCTGGAGACACCCATGTGTATTTATGGATGTTCTTGTGGGGAAAGAGAGTGTTCCACCGATTGTCATGTCATGTTCCTGACATAACCCCTCGTTCTCCGTTTAGTACAGTGAATCTGTCAATGGAGTGATGAAAAAATTACAATAGTCGGAAATGTTGTTTTATTCGTTGAAGAATAATGTACTTAAGTTACCTTCGCGATGGGCACGTGATACTCTGGTGCGTTTTTTTGAAAACTCAAAAAAACTTCCAAACAAATTTTGGAATGCATTTTTCTCGGAACGTGTGGATTTTACGGGAAAATTTTTCGAACAAAAAAAGTAGAGGACGTTGCGATCTACAATTAATGTCATTGAAGCAATGCTGTACAGCAAGAAATGCGCACGGTAGGTGGCGCTGAAGTTTCCAAAAAAATTTAGTAAATTTAGTAGTAATAGTTTTATACAAACAAGATACCAACTTTTAATTGTTATTGTTTAATTGACACTTTGAAAATTTGGAAAAAATGGACGCCGGAGAAAGTCACAGTAGGACCGACGAAATTACCGTTAACAGCACGGTGCTGTATACGCAACGCTATATTGCACTGTAACTTGAAAACGGTAAGTTGTATGAAAAAAATGTTTAAATAAAAGTTGTTTATAATAATGTAAGGAACCAGTTTTGCATTTACATTTTTGCGAAAAAATAATATTTTCATGGCGAAAAAGTGGAAAAACCCTTTTTTGGAAACTTCAGCGCCACCTACCGTGCGCATTTCTTGCTGTACAGCATTGCTTCAATGACATTAATTGTAGATCGCAACGTCCTCTACTTTTTTTGTTTGGGAAATTTTCCCGTAAAATGTACACGTTCCGAGAAAAATGCATTCCAAAATTTTTTTAGAAGTTTTTTTGAGTTTTCAAAAAAACGCACCAAAGTAGCACGTGCCCATCGCGAAGGTACCTTAAGTACATTATTCTTCAACGAATAAAACAACATTTCCGACTATTGTAATTTTTTCACTCAAACTATTTATTTTTCGACAGATTGACTGTACTAGTTATTGTTATTTGGAGTCCCCAGTGCGTGTACCCCAGTACCTTTCTGGTACTTATACTATTTGATGCTCCTACTTTCACATTGAAGCTTCCATTAGTATGATGATGGCCGTTCTTGATATTCTGTTTATTATGGCAGTGAGTTATAGTACAGTCGATTTAGCACGAAAAAATAGGGTTGCTCCGAAAAATGACCCTCCGGAATGTGACTTGATAAATCGATAGGTGGGCATAAAATAAAGTTAATGTTAGATTTCCGAATTGATCCCCCCCCCCTGTTTTTGAGAAAATCCAAAAAAACTTTGGATGCGTTTTTCTCAGAATCTATGGGTTCTAGAGAAAAGTTTATTTAACAAAAAAGTTAGAGGACATTGTTATCTACATTTTATCTCATTGAAGTCAAGTCGTCCGACTTAAATTACAAAAAGTAGGTGGCGCTAAAGTTTCAAAAAAGTGGTTTTATGGCATTTTCGTTAGGAAGAAATACTTTTTTCATAGTAATGTAAATGGGAAAGTTATTCGTCACACAAATATTTACATTTTTTATTTAAACAATTTTTTTGTAAAACTTACCGTTCTCGAGCTGGAGCTTGCCAAAGTGTAAAAATTGTACTTTATGGCCGCGCGACTTGACTTCAATGAGATAAAATGTAGATAACAATGTCCTCTAACTTTTTTGTTAAATAAACTTTTCTCTAGAACCCATAGATTGATTCTGAGAAAAACGCATCCAAAGTTTTTTTGGATTTTCTCAAAAACAGGGGGGGGGGATCAATTCGGAAATCTAACATTAACTTTATTTTATGCCCCCCTATCGATTTATCAAGTCAAATTCCGGAGGGTCATTTTTCGGAGCAACCCTATTTTTTCGTGCTAAATCGACTGTACTATAACTCACTGCCATAATAAACAGAATATCAAGAACGGCCATCATCATACTAATGGAAGCTTCAATGTGAAAGTAGGAGCATCAAATGGTATAAGTACCAGAAAGGTACTGGGGTACACGCACTGGGGACTCCAAATAACAATAACTAGTACAGTCAATCTGTCGAAAAATAAATAGTTTGAGTGAAAAAATTACAATAGTCGGAAATGTTGTTTTATTCGTTGAAGAATAATGTACTTAAGGTACCTTCGCGATGGGCACGTGCTACTTTGGTGCGTTTTTTGAAAACTCAAAAAAACTTCTAAAAAAATTTTGGAATGCATTTTTCTCGGAACGTGTACATTTTACGGGAAAATTTCCCAAACAAAAAAAGTAGAGGACGTTGCGATCTACAATTAATTTCATTGAAGCAATGCTGTACAGCAAGAAATGCGCACGGTAGGTGGCGCTGAAGTTTCCAAAAAAGGGTTTTTCCACTTTTTCGCCATGAAAATATTATTTTTTCGCAAAAATGTAAATGCAAAACTGGTTCCTTACATTATTATAAACAACTTTTATTTAAACATTTTTTTCATACAACTTACCGTTTTCAAGTTACAGTGCAATATAGCGTTGCGTATACAGCACCGTGCTGTTAACAGTAATTTCGTCGGTCCTACTGTGACTTTCTCCGGCGTCCATTTTTTCCAAATTTTCAAAGTGTCAATTAAACAATAACAATTAAAAGTTGGTATCTTGTTTGTATAAAACTATTACTACTAAATTTACTAAATTTTTTTGGAAACTTCAGCGCCACCTACCGTGCGCATTTCTTGCTGTACAGCATTGCTTCAATGACATTAATTGTAGATCGCAACGTCCTCTACTTTTTTTGTTCGAAAAATTTTCCCGTAAAATCCACACGTTCTGAGAAAAATGCATTCCAAAATTTGTTTGGAAGTTTTTTTGAGTTTTCAAAAAAACGCACCAGAGTATCACGTGCCCATCGCGAAGGTAGCTTAAGTACATTATTCTTCAACGAATAAAACAACATTTCCGACTATTGTAATTTTTTCATCACTCCATTGACAGATTCACTGTACTAAACGGAGAACGAGGGGTTATGTCAGGAACATGACATGACAATCGGTGGAACACTCTCTTTCCCCACAAGAACATCCATAAATACACATGGGTGTCTCCAGACGGTCGTACAAAGAACCAGATTGACCACATCTGCATCAGTCACAGGTGGAAGCAGCAGTCGTGCTAGCCTGGAGCTGTCATTATCTCAGTGATCACATGCTACTTACTGGAGACATACCACTAAGGCTAGCAAACATCAAACGTAGGCTCGAGAAAGGCATGGCTCAACGTATAGTACATAAGCTACAACAAAAGGATACAAGGAACGAACTTGTAGCAAAACTCGAAGAATCCTTAAAAGAACACACACTGAATGAAAAAAGCTTACAGAATGGCTGACTTCCAAAATGCATCACTACCGCCTAGATAAAAAGCTTCGTATTCTCAAAAGTTGTATTTAAAAATGTTGATGAAGCAGTATGTTCCGAAACGTCTCATTAATGAATCCGACAAATTGCGCATTCGTAAATTTTCTGATGCACAAAATCACAACCGGTTTTTTTGACGTTTAGGAAGTCAGCCAATGTAAATATAAAAAAACCAGAAAGGAAAAAATTGATCTCTGGTGAAACATGGAAGAAAACCGAAAAAAGAAGAGAGGTCAAAGCCAAACTCCTGACTTAGAACAACAACGATGACCTAAAACAAAAACACTGCGAATAAGCAAAAGTAGTAAAGAAATCGGCAATAAGACACAAACGAAAGTTCCAAAACCGCATAGCCACAGAAGCACAAGAAGCAGCACTCTACACAATAAAATACAAATATTGACAAACAAGCCGAAATCATCAGGTGGAGAGAATGTTTTACCGAAATCAACGAATACCCACAACATCATCAATATACACAGGAGGCCGTCGTACATAGGAGTAAATAATTTGTATGATAAAATAGGACAAAATTATTTAATATGTTTTTATTTATTTATTTATTTCGATTTCATCAAAGAACTGATTACTACATAACATACGGAAAGCGAAAAGCAATTTTAACGAAGCTGACTTTTAATCATGACTCTGGAAACATGAAAATCAAGAAAATGAAAATTAGCATTGAAAGAGCGTGACATTGACGTAATAGGTTCGTTCGATCCGTAGTTTGTATGATGAAGAGGCGTTTGGAAGAAATTATAGTGTCTAGTCGGGCGAACCGGAACACAGATGTTAAACAGACCGACAAGTTCAGGGGAGTTGACGTTACCTGATATACGTCCGACTTAAATTACAAAAAGTAGGTGGCGCTAAAGTTTCAAAAAAGTGGTTTTTTGGCATTTTCGTTAGGAAGAAATACTTTTTTCATAGTAATGTAAATGGGAAAGTTGTTCGTCACAAAAATATTCACATTTTTTATTTAAACAATTTTTTTGTAAAACTTACCGTTCTCGAGCTGGAGCTTGCCAAAGTGTAAAAATTGTACTTTATGGCCGCGCGACTTGACTTCAATGAGATAAAATGTAGATAACAATGTCCTCTAACTTTTTTGTTAAATAAACTTTTCTCTAGAACCCATAGATTGATTCTGAGAAAAACGCATCCAAAGTTTTTTTGGATTTTCTCAAAAACAGGGGGGGGGGGGATCAATTCGGAAATCTAACATTAACTTTATTTTATGCCCCCCTATCGATTTATCAAGTCAAATTCCGGAGGGTCATTTTTCGGAGGGCAACTTCCAAATCGACTGTACTATTAGGAGAGAGAAAGTGAACCTCAATTATGATCTGACCCAGGCTCGAACCAGGGACCCCGAGATGATAGCCCAGATACTTACCACTGAGCTATTAGGTTCCCAACCTAAACTTGATATTTTAAATTTCTGGACAGGGGTTCACTTCCCACGAAGGTATTAAATTCAATCGAACCATTCGAACGAAATCCACCGACAAAAGAGTAATCAAGTAATTAATATTCTTGCGCAGCTTCCTAGTAAACCTTTTCGAAATAGAGATGGGGTGAAAGATATATCTTAGAAGCAATAGATAAAATACCGAGAAAAATTGTGTATTTGAGCACTAAAGTATGAACCACAAAATATAAAAATAAAAAGAAGTTATGAAAGTTTCCTGGCTAGCACATAATCCCCTAGAAGACACCAGAAGATAATTTCCATGCGATTTACATGCAGCCTCTTTGCAGTTGAGACAATTTCGTTCCTCCGCGCAATGCACCAAGCACTTACACTATACAGCCCTTCATCTAAAAACTTGCCGCATATTCCGGTAAACATGCAATGTGGCAATTTTGGGTACAACGCAAGTGCATTATACGGAGCAGCAGGGGGTTTTTTGTGGCAATTTGAATTGCAGCCTAAACACTGCATTAGTTTGCAAGTATAATGCTAAGCAGAGGAAAGCTCTCTGGAATTCAATCGGTTTCTCGGGTGTAGGTATTTCCCGCAAGAAGTTATTACCAATAAATCTTCCAGGATTCCTTCCCCCCCCCCTGCGGTCTACCACCACCACGGCTACAAGAGGAGTTTATTTCCCGTAGCAGGTCAACTGGGGCACTTATTACTCCGGAGTGGGAATGTTGTTCGAGAGCACATTGTAATTTCACAGGCGAACTTCGAGGACTTATACAAAATAAAATTGCTAACGATAAATTCAGTTCGCTACCTTCTGTGTGAGTGAATTCCGGCCCCACGAAGCACTTTAAGTAAACTATCTTCGGGGAGAACAGGGCCAGACTTCATGCGGTCCCTTCCCCAAATTTATCACTGAACTTTCTTGTTTGGCCTGATTAGTTTCATTTCAATGATTTCCTGAAGAATGTGATGTACGTGCATTTCATTGCAACGTTATTGGCATCGGGATCGGCGTAGGACCCTGAGGAGCCCTTAATTTGCAACAGCCAGGGCCTCCGTACGCTGGTCGTTTTGATGCTCAGCCGTATAGTCATATTGGGCCGGGTGCTCCCATCTAGATTGGATGGAAATTATGTCCGGGTATGCAGCACAGGAACTTAATTCATTTATTACAGGATTCCGAGACAACAACATGTAATCAAGCATTATCCGGGCGACTTTGGGAATGATCAGGTTAATGGGATTTGGCCCTAACATGACCTCCTGCGTCAAGTTTACGAAAAGCAGCAAGGCAGCCCGCTGCTGCTACGTCAGAGAGTTTGAATAATGAATTCGAAGGAACCAAACCGTACTCCACAGGTGAATAAAATTTAATTGGACATCTCAGAGGCGCTGGTACATAGTTTTTATTACTCCTTGAAATATTCCACCTAGCCGGAAACTTTATTATAAGAAGAATAGGGAAAATTACAGGAAAGAGGACAATAATTACCAGCAGGTGCTTATACCTCCGCCAGCGTGTCCAATAAAGTTCGTTTAATAGGTGACATAAAATTCATGGGGATCTTTGCGCATACCCTGTTAATCCAGCCTAGTGGCTGGTTGGTATGTAGACGAATAGGTATTTCTTGGATATTGCAAATATTTTCGGGACGAAGAGGAGGAAAATATTTCTCCATTTTGCTGTAATGACGGGACCATAAGGATTTTGCAATCAGGATGGAATTTTTAATCAAGTTGTTTGGTTCGATGTTGTGACTTGTGTGGAATTTGATATCTTCTACTATTATGAGATATGTACCTTTGGTTTTGGAAGGACTTTTATGTACTCACATTTTGGAAGATTTGAAAGAACTCTAAAGGAGTGTTTATTAATTTATCCTTAAATAAACTTTAATATAGACCATGGGCAAAGTCAATTAGTTGCATTGTTTAAGGGGCTACACCAGTGTAGATTCTTCAAAATTTTCAAATTTTTTTTTTTTCAATATTTCGTAAGAGTAATCGGTCAAGAATATATCCTCAAAATTTTAGACCGATATTTAAAAAAATAGTGGAGTTACAAAGAATTTTGCCGCGCATGGCATGCGCTACACATGTGACCTTCTCCTAACTGAATTAAAAAAAAAGCAAAAGTTTGGGATTTTTTTACAAGAAAACAAAACAACATATGACCTTGAATCTTTTTTTATTTGGAAGTCTTTAACAAAAACTAGATATTTTTTTTTTACTTTTTCATTTCTCGCTCACCCGTCGCCGCCAGAGGGCGCCAAAAAAAATCAGCCTTTTTCGCCTTTTTCCGTAATTCCGTGATTGCGGCTCGCCGAATCATCTGAGACAGAAAAATCAAAAAAACACCTAAATAAGACATTTGAATGTATAAATCTAACTAGGATCTAACGAATCGCTCGACTAAAAAAAAAATAGCAGCCTTTTGAAGTCAAAAATCGAGAATTTTTCGATAAATTTTTTACAAAAAGTGCTGTAAAAAAAAAACTACTTGGGTTTTGTCTTATATCCTAGTTAGATTTGTGAACAATTTAATTCTGAACAAAATGAACCAAGGTTTATGGAAATCGGTGGAGCGGTTCAAGAGATATCGTGGAACTACGATTGAAAAAATGAAGGTGAGAAAAATGCGTTTAAAGAAAAAAAGAGTTTTTGAGTGGAATATTTCGCACAATAATGAGGAAATGAGCAGACTTACAGTATTAATTAATAGCACTTTATCTCGAAAACCATATTTTTTTTTTTGGTGAAATTTTAGGACATGATTCTAGTCATATTAACGAACATTTTTCCGTAAAAAAAAATAAAATAAAAAATCGATTCTTTTTGACCCCAGTTAGGAAAAAGTCACCAAATATATATCACTATAACTCGAAAACCATATATATTTTTCGAAACACAATTTTTGAAATCCGTTCCCACGATATCTCAAAAACTGATCGACAGAATTGCATGAAAGTTGACATATGTAGTTGCTCAGGACACTTTTATCAACCGAGTGACGATCCCACTTTTTTTAAAAAAATTCGTAGTTTTCAATAAATTACCAAAAACTATCCAATTTTTAGGCAAAATTACAGTATATTCGAATAGAGCGCCACAAACTTTTTTGTAGTTACAATTTTACAAATTGGCCATCGTCACTCGGTTGTACAAACACTCTACTTTTAATAGCAATTTAATTTTTTTTTTTTAGATAAGCAGTTGTGACAGAGGGGTGGGAACCGACGGCGATGTCATGGATTCCATGCTCCATTTTGACCCTACATAGTCGACTCGGCTATCTTTGTTTTGTAAAACACTAAAAGTGAATAAACAGCATAAAACAAGCACTTTCAAATAAAAAAAACAGACTTTAATTATCATGTATAGTTTCCGAGAAAACGAGTCCTAAATCTGGACACATTTTTCCGCCGTCTACACTGGTGTAGCCCCTTAAAGAGGCCTTACACTTATTGTTAGAAGAAACGTTCTAAATCCAATGGGACATACATTAATTCAATTACTTTCAAATATAATTTGGCTCCAATGCCGAAAATTGTTATGAAAGCTTCCAATGTTGAATTAAAAATGAAATCATATTGATTTAAAAACAGGGTGTTTGATTCAAACGGTAATGGTTATTGATTGATATCGTAAATGGATTTGTATAACTTAACAGCCAGAATTATAACACGCGCTGTAACACGATGCGGGTCATGTTGCCGCACCACATCTGGAGAGCAGCGAAGTCGTGGGAACGCAACATCATCAAGTTTAGGTAGCCATAAGGGAATTTATTTTTGCCAGTCAAAAATATTAATCCTTTCGAATAAAGTATTTTGAAATTATATTTAATTTTTTGTTAACTCACAAGTAAATGCTACATTAAATGGCGGCCGAGCAGAGACCGATGTGACAAGTGTCATAGGATTTCATCAGGACAACCAAGCCTGAAACAGTCTACAACACTCAAGACAATCACGCCTGGAAGACGTCAGACACTAACTTTAACACTTGTTCCACTTTACGATCTCAATAAAGATCACCCAGAAGAATGCGAACCTTGCTTCTACACATTTTTTTTAAAGCTAACTAGCTGAGTTACCCGGGTTCGCACGACAAGTTTGTCTTTACCTTAATGATCCTATTTACACATTTAAAGGCCGCTTCACACGATGCAAGTTTCCTTGCTGGATTACTTGCTGGTTCTGACTCAAATCCAGCAGAGAGTCAAACAAACAAAGTTGCACAGGTTCTATCCGTAGAATCCAGCATGCTTTCAAGCAACAGAGCCCGCAGTGACGTCATTTCCCGTCTCCACAGCCAGCTCAGTTGCCGGTAAAACTCCCAGCAAGTAATCCAGCAAGGAAACTTGCATCGTGTGAAGCGGCCTTAATTTATTGCAATCAATTATTTGTACAAATGTTTTGTAATCTGTGTGCGTTACTTATTCACCAAAAAATATTGTTTTATTCTGATCGAATCTCATTAATCTAAGTTAAGAAATCTAGATGCCTTATTGAATTTGTAATTTTGAAAAGCGTCTTCATGTTAATTTATCATTTTACAGGAAACAAATCCTCAAGTAGTTAAATGGTTAGCTGTATTTTCTGTTCCCATTACTGTAGCAATCAGTTAAAGAGGTATGGATTTTTCATTTTTCGGCAACAATTTCTATTAAGAACATTCAAGTACAGTGTGTCTGCACCGCTGTAAGGCGCTGCAGCAAAGTGGACCACGAAAGTATAAATCTGGCAACTGGCAACGAAAGTAATAATTTGTGTAGCAGATGTTCAAGCACCACTTCTTCGGTACACAGTCTCGCGAAAGACTGTGTCCCAACCTATTTCCAGAGATTTTTGTTGCAATCTCTGATTTTTCTCGGGTAGAAGTTTTGCGTATGGAAAGCTCCGAGGTGCAGCAAATAGTTTAGCCCCGAAAAAGTTTGTCGTGCGATAAATGATAAATACTCTTAATTAGCAACGGAGTGCCTCAATTTCGCTTAATAATTTACCCTGAAACAGAAGTCTGGTCAGGCTGGAGCACGGCATTAAAGTGAAATTGAACTGCATTAATTATCCGCAAGATTGGTCATTTTATGCGCTCTTTCCTCTAGAAGTCTTAAATCTAGCGCCCAGAAAGAGCTTGCAGTCAGAAAGTTAAACCGTTAAACTCGTGTGTATGTAGTTTGAAAGTTTCGTCTTACTGAAATGGTGTAGCTTATTTAAACTTTCCGTCCAGGTGCGCAGGTTGGCGGTACAATTTTAAGTGGGGGATCGATGTTACATCTTGTACCGGATGCAAGTTTCATTGATTAATTTCTGCTTGCACGTAATAAATAATCGAACTTTCCAACTTAAAAGTGTTTGATTGGCAGCTTTTCACCTGCACAGATTTATTTTGCGCACGTGAGACGTTTACATAGTCCCAATGCTGAAGGGAGTTTACTCCGGTAGCTGCTATAGGGCTTCACTGCTTTCACATGCAAATATTGCTTTGGGATGTAGACGCACACCTAACAGGGGAGCAAGATTTTTCAGAAAGTTTTACACTGAATAACAAATGAAGAGCCTAACAAGTTTGCCCTCTAAGATAATTTAAGGCGTTCAAGTCTACGTTTGCCGTGGGCTGTCTGCAACTTTCATGAGTTTTCCCTTATTGACTATGAAAACATTCAGGCATTTTGTAGTAAATTAAGCTAGCACACTTTTTCGATCATAATTCAACTTTTTTGATTGACATAAGATTACGACCTAAAGTTGTGACCCATACAAATGTAATATTTTAAATCAAACCATCAATTTGGTCTGAGGCCAGAAATAATAGATTAAGCAGACTAAATGTTTGCAAATAAATAATATGCGAGTGTTCCGCATAGAGGGGAAGATTAAGACGATCATACCAGGGAAGTTCTCGTAAAGCAAATCCAAGGAACCTTTGCTGGACTGCTTCAATTCTGTTGATATTGGTAGATTGAGAGAGAGATCAGACTTGGCAAGTGTATTCAAGGTGAGGCCTGACGAACGAGACGTATAATGATTTAGCAACGTAGGGATTACGGAACTCTTTAGACCAACGCTTCACAAATCCGAGTGCAGAGTTGGCTCTAGCAACCGCGCTGTCATTGTGATCACGCAAGTTTAGTTCGCTGTCACAAATGACACCGAGATCGCGAGGGAGGAGACAGTCGGGATAGGTTCATCAGTCAACAGGTATCATAATATCGTACAGCTCAGAATTAATTGAATTGCTTAAATCTTATCCTAATCATCTTACAGAACTAATAAAAAAAAGTGAATAAAACGATTCGAAAGTAACTGTGATCCTATCCTCGTGTTTTAATTTAAATTCCGCCGCCTTTATACATATAAAATATGACGAAATATTGGGGTACAAAAGGACCTCTACGCACCGTTAAGCACCTAAGCACCTTTGAAGCCTCAATATTTTATTTAAATTCACCGATTTCGAAGCGTTTTTTTACTATACGTGAAACATATCACATTGAGCATTCGTAAGAGAAATTCTTCTAGTTTTCATAAATTATTTAATTCTTTATTTTTCCTGTAGTAGTAGTAGCCTGGAGTATATTCCCAAATTAAGAAGTAAAATTATTAAATTAAGAACGCTTGTCTCGGAACCAATTTAAAATAAATGTATGTACTGTAATGCCAAATGGGCAGATTATAGGCCCACTCGAACTACACTCAATATGGCCTACTATTTGGAATTCCTTCAAAATGACCTCCCGCTGCTATTGAAAGAGGTTCCAATTGCTTTGAGGGCAACAATGTAGCTCCAAAAGGACGGATGTTCATCACACTATGCGATTAACGCGCGGGGATATCTGGGTAGTACCTAGACCCTATTATTTAGCCACCGCGATCGCCGGATTTGAATCTGCTGGATTTTTTTCCTGGACTGGCGTTCTAAAAAAACATTATTCTCCTCAAGGTCGTTCGTGGTGCATTCGTGGTGTATTTAGAATGGCAGCCATCTCACGTTCATTTCGACCCTGGCCATCCAAACCATAGCGTCGAGCAACTTGACCTGAGGTAATCGGCATGTCGAATAGCTTCTTTAAATCATGAATAACTGTACTTTAATCAAAAACAAAAAAACCGTAGTATCCAACTGCCTACAGCTAAAAATATAATTTAAGTCACCTGATCTCTTGTTGCGCTAAGACGAAATTGAGGATTATTTAATGACACACACTCAACAAACCAATGTACTCTTATCTTGAATTACCCTCTTCAGATCGATAATAGAACCCTTTTAAACCTACCCGCACTTATGCATACCGTCGGCGATAAAAACAGTACGTTACTTTACAAATACGTGTTTTACGTTTCGTGCTGCTGAGTGCATGTATACGGTAATATTCCAAGCTCTCATACTTTATGGAACTCCTATGTATATGGTTTCAATGCGCACGGACTCATACATATAAATTACAAGTTGCACAAAATAAAATCCTAAAAATTATATTGAATTTGCGATGGAATTTTCCACCTTAGAATTACATGATAGGGATAACCTAGAGCAAATGTAAGAAAAATCTAAATGCATAGTGGATAAATTTGATGAACGGTCGCAAAATCCCTTAATCAAGGATCTATGTGGCCACATAGACAAATAGCTCTAATTTATTTTATAACCCTTTCATGTTTGGATATACACATTTTTATATCGGGTTGTATAACAAATAAATAAATAAAAAATAAAATGTTTTTGATTCATTGTACCTAAGCTGTTCGATTATGAATTTCAGCAATGTAAGGAATGAAATTATGATCGGGCGATTTAGTACGTCAACATACACAGCTTCTATTCAGTAATTTATATATTTTCTGATAATCAAATACTAATTGTAATTAGAACAAAGTATTGAAATTAAAAAATAGAAATTTAATCTGTTAGGTTCTGCATGTCTTCAGGTACAAACACCTTCTCCATTAAATTTGCGCGAATGTAATCATCGTATTTTGGGCCAAAGCCGTCTACGAATGTCAATGATGAGGTATCAAGTTTGTAGAGAATTTGTTCATCAGTAATAAACGGGTTATCGTAATAATATGAATCTAAGATGCACTGCACTTCCATCGCCCTTTTCTTCTCCGCGGTGTGCTGTACTAGGTAGCTGTCGAGGTCCACATCCAATCCACTAAAGTAATCCGTCAGAAATGATTCTGCAAATTTACGTGCTTCCTCTTCAGTCATCTCGGGATTTTTTACTAACACCTCGTCTGTTAACGTCGATATATCTTCGGTTACACCAACCTTAAGATCCAAAACAGTTCTATACATCTTTGGAAGTTTCGCAATGGTTTTGGAAGGTAGTTTAGGTTTTATTTTATTTTTCCCTATTTTTATTAATTTCCAAGCACCCTTAGCCAATTTCGGTAGAATCCTAATAAAAAATATTCTTACTAATGCTGAAAAGACAGGTGCCACTGATAAGCTATATTCAATACACGTTACAGCGAAGAATAACGCCGCGAAAACAACTGATAACTTCATTTTCACAAAATATCTAACGATTGATGACTGGTGGAATTGATACTCAGCATCAGCTTTTATACTTTTGAAATCTGAACTTATGTGTAGCTTGCCTTAATAGATATCGAAGCTTATAGGTGGAGAGGGGAGCGCAAAAAATGGAGTGTATCGAATTGCTGGACGATATTTTCACGAAAGGTTCTTTATTCTCTGACAAACAAAAAAACTTGTTTTGGCTTCCCCTCCCAATTTTCGGTGTTTTATCTAAAAAAATAAATAAAATAATAGTTTCATAAACTGCAAAAACACGCTTTTATAAGTACTGCACTAAAAAGCGAATAATAATTAACCACTGTGCTCTCACTGTTTATCCCGTAAGGGTTTTAGCGTAAGCCATATTTGTAATTATAATATTATTTGAGTGTGATAGCGTGGCGTACTTTATCTTAAAACTAAACCATTATGAAATATTACTTACCTAAGCAAATGCCTCTTTCAAACATATCAATGAAAAGCATTATGATAGTTTTAAGGACGTCATATAGCTAATCGTATTCTACTGGTAAAAAAAAGGTAATTCGCCATCTTGCGGCGTCCGCCATATTGAGTTTAGAATGACGTCCTGTTGCTTATGTATAATACTCGTTGAAAGGTTTCATTTGATACCCACATCAAGAAAAAGGTAATCCGCCACCTTGTCAGCCATATTGGAATTAGAAGGATATTGGATATACCATATATCATTGACATCAGAAAGAACTACGCACGATAGCCAAGTTTCACGATGATATGAACCATAAGAAGCTGTTGAAATTCGGTTCCTTAGATTTTATTACATTATTACATTACATTAAGAGCGCGCTAAATAGAAAGCCCCTTAGTTTTGTTTTGTTTTTTTTTTTATAATAAAAAAACCGCTTCGAGTTAAAGTACGAAATTAGGTTCAAATGAAAGCTGAAATTCTCTTTTTCAGAAACAATAAGTTGCATTTAGTCGCCATCATAAGAACGCTGGAAGCGGGTGAAGAGGAGTGGGTGCCTCTCCAACGTGGGGGAAGGCAGACCATTTTATTTAGGTTTGTTCAAGCATAATGATACTTTCCTGAAAATAATCGCCGACCAATATACTCTATTTTTTGGACTGATAGGTTTGTTAGGTGATTCCGAGTGTAGATATTAAAGGTCGTACCATTCATATGAGAGCATATCAGCAGCATAATTATGCTTATCACAATATGTTTTCTGATGGCAATAATTTTTGCTGAAGTTTTAACACTGCGTATCCAGAATGAACTCTTTAAAAAAATGTAAATAAGAACTTGCTAATTTGTGATTATAGTTACTGAGAAAGAAAATATTTTTTGTAAGTAAAATAATATTGCTTGATAGCAGAGTGGAAACCTGTTGTCAGGCAAAATTAATTTACTTAGAACAAACGTCAGCATTTGCACTTGTACAAACTGTTTTTCAGTGCGTAGAAGTGAAATAACTTGACAAACTCCCATTTTTACCAGAAAAACTTCAAACAAAGAGAACGGCAAAGCTATTACAAACAACATGAAAAATTTAAGTACGTCGATAGAACTCTAAGTCTGTTGCGCAATTGTTAAAAAAGAAAAGTGTGAAACGAAAAAAACAACAACAGTGAGTTACAAAATTGTCTTAAAATATTTATGGAAACAGTTTTTCGACAACTTACCGCCCGATGATTTTGATTTGAATTTTAACCCAACGTTTCGAAAAGCCTACACTTTTTGTGGTCACGGGTGCACCCGTGAAACACCCTCCATAGTTAGATGTGTATAATAAAAATTGCAAAACATAGTTATGCCAAATTAAAATGTTCAACATTTTCTTCAGTTTTTTTTTGTTGGTCTTGTATGCAGTATTTTCAGCATCTTTACTAAGGTATCAAGCCTTGTTGAATGTGTTGACTAACAGGACAGGTGCCCTTAGCACCTTTAACGATTTGGCTCATATCTCCTTAATTGCTTTAAAATATTGTCCTTTCAGCTTGACTTTCCTCTTGGATTTTAAGATAAATCCCAGCAGGCATAGCTGTGAAACTAAGAGCAGATGACTTTTGCGTCTTTGAAAACCAGGAATTTCATAATAATAAGTGGCGTGTGAGCGGCCGCATTGCCTAGGTGTACATAAAGCTAAGATTTTTTGTTGTCACTTGTCTGGGTACGTGAGTCAGAAGTTGTTTCTAACTAAAGCTTTTCATTCACAGTTCATAAAATATTCTCATGGACTTGCCTTGCCGAGCTGCCCTTAATGAAATTTTGTTTTGGGACTGCGTTGCTTTGCTTTAATGATTGCTGTTTAGGGCAATAACAAAATCAAAGTTTATTAGGAAACTAGCAGACCCGTCCCCGGCCTTGCGCTTAATAAACATCCGACCGCAAATATAATTTATTAATATCATATTAATCACCATCTTGAATTCTGAGCGATACTATACCGCATATACATCACCAGACTCGGACTCCGAGGATTTGTTTGTAAGAAGATGCTTAAATGCTCTTGCTCACAAGTCACTTCATCATCCAGCGTGTTATACGTTGTTGTTGTTATATTATATGTATGTCGATTTTGTCAACATTTCCTCTCTTGAAAATAATTTCTGTTACACTTTTCAGTTTTGTAAAGCCGATTTTTCAAATCTTGACGAGCGTCTTTCGGTGATTGGACGCATGTACTCAACGAACGGGATAAGATGAAACAGATCATGTGACTTCATGGAGCAAGAAGGAACCGAGAGGCTCGCAGAATACAACAGTTCCGGAGAATAATAGGACTCCACAAGATATCCGAACAATAACAATTCCGGAGATATTGCGTCTCTTAACAAACGAGTCCAGGGATAATAATTTAAGCCTCTTAGGATAAGTGGTAGAGAAAGGTGGTCCACCAAGGTAGTCCACGACGAGCAAACCTCAGAAACCTTAACTGAACAGCCTCGATTGGGAAACGAGCGCTAGATAAGGATAGAATAAACAAATAGCAGAGGACGGGAGCTAAAGAAGGACTGCACTTTTTCAGAAATGAGGCAGCGATCCGGGCCGTTACTAAAACTATCAGGTAAATTAGACAATTGTTCGAAAATTTCCGAACCGTCAAACACAAGGTCCTGAAGTTCAATTGTGTGGGTGAAAGCTTCATCAGATGATTAAAGTCACTAAAACTAATATCATAGTCAGAATCACAGAAAGCGCTACTAAAGATCTGCGAAAAAAATTGGCTATTTGGAAAGAATCACTGCTATCATCATCACTATCATTTACGCTTAGAATTCAGAAATCTCCAGAAAAGTTTGGGGCCGCACCGGAGCTTAGATGCCATAACAGCTAATTAGTAAAAATCACATATGAGTACTGTAACTGCAATGAAAATTGGTAGCTAAAATCGAGATAAGTTAAATAATCGATCTCACTCCTAGAGGCGCAAAACCATATTACATATAAGAACTAGCAGACCCGTCCCGGCTTTGCCCGGGCACTTCTACATTTGTAAATTTAAACTGTTGCAAAAGGAATAAAATTGTTGTTTAAGTTTCTCAGAGAGTATCAAAAAAGTGAGAGTTTTTAAGCTCATAAAAAGGTCCGCTTGACCTCTTCTGGAATATATTCAATCTAATGGAATTTTTTTCCTTCCATGTAAAATTGACGAATAATCCTTTTCATTCATCAATTCATCTATTTGCATCCTTTGGAAGATATTTAATTCTCGATGCACCAGTTCAATGAAATATTTTCATTCTGTTTGTTTTTCAATGTTATATTGTCGAAAAAAAGCTTCTGCGCATCCGTTTGGCCTCCTCTGGAATATATTCAATAGTAAACTCGCCCCTTGCCGGATTTTTCATATTTGTAAATTAAAACTGTTGTAGACCTAATGAAACTATTACATGCGCGAAGACGGTTTTTCATTTTTCCCGCGGGAACCCGAAACAATCTTGGGATAAAATGTAGCCTGCATCATGAACGATAAAATGCTGTACCTTCCAGTAAAGGCCTCATCGAAATCGGTTCAACTGTTCTCGAGATTAGCCCCGACACATAGACAAAATTTGTTGACATGTTTGTGTAGATTTTGGTATAGTGTAAGTAAAGATATGAGCTTCGAAAAACGTAGTGATTTCAAAAGCACAGACCCTAAGAACCATTATATTCAATTACACGGATTTCCGTTCCAGTTGAGCCCCATATTTGATCCGCCATCTTGAATTATCAATTATCGATGGCAGAATTAAAATCAGCGACGCCAAAAACCTCGTATATGTATTTATTAAGACGGAATTCCTTTCATTAGCCGATTGTTCTAGGGTCACTTTATATATATATCGGGGCCATTTCGCCAAGGTCTGTAGCTGTATAACGGTTTAAAGATATTGCATGTATCACTTATAGTTTTCCAGAAAAACCGATGATAGACAGATAATTTCCGTTACGCAAACTTTCTGAACATATGCTTGATGAGGGTCCCATCAAAAATAATATATGTATTATATTTATACCCTCTTTTACCTCCGCGGCGGTTGAAATTTGAGATATGCTGAAACATCTGTTCCATTATTTGTGTTGCAGAGTGTTTTCGGGGTCGCTAATCTCGAACCGAATCCTCGAAATGTGGAAATTAAAAATCATTTGTTCACTGTACAAATAACAAATTGAAGTACTTAATGGTAGAAAACAGTATACTGATAATGTATTTGTTCTTTTACTATTTTACCTACCTTTCACAATTATAAAATACGCATATATTTCTCTTTTAATTGAAAATGATTCCCAAAATATTGCTAGTAAGGACTAATAAATATGACAGTTGCACTGAGAAAGTAAAACGATAAGTGACACCCGTAGACGCCTGGCGGGAATAACTGATCGATTGGCAACTGATAGGATGTTTGGAAATTATTAAAGTACTAATATCGCTATTCAAAAATGGGGGTTGTTGGTAGACGGGTGAAAATTTAGGGTTTTATGTCGAATCATAAAAAAATTAAAACAAAACAAATTTGTCCCAAAAAATAAAAAAAAATGTTTTGGAGTGGACCACCCTTATCACCTCCTATTCTCAGACCTACTGAATATACACACAAAATTTGATAAGAATGGGTCAAGCCGTTTCGGAGGAGTTTTGTTACAAACACTGTGACACGAGAATTTTATATATTAGAGATTGATCTTAGTACCCAGTTTTGGGTTTAAGGCTCTGTCTGGTACGAACTCGGAGTAACCGTAGACAATTCTGTAGATTTCTGAACTCTAAGCGAGGCTTGGTAATGTTAAGTTAACGCTGATTTCTTTGGTACTACCTTTTGTGATTCAGACTGTAAAATTAATTTAAAGGACTTTATTCACTTGTACTTTTTTCAGGAACTAAAAGTCTCGTGTTTGAGGAATCCGCAATTGTAGAACATTTTGCCGAGCTACCCAAGAGATTTTTCTGATTTTCCAGGTCCTGGTGGTATCCTCGGTCCAACGTTATTTGCTGAAATCCTGCCCGCTTTGTGTCCGTCCTTAGATGTGCATTTTCGTGAGGCGCGCAAAAGTGCTCAGTACTTACACACTGTGGTCCATTATACATACCTCGGAATAATAGCTCCAACAAATTTAATTTCGTTTCCCATCCTGAGCCGTTAGTTGTTCAGTTTGTATAACATTTATCATCATTTTGTCTGCTACTATATGTATATAAACACATGTACCGAGTGTGCCGGCTCTCGCATTGAGAAAGACCTTGGTAGATTGAGAAGAAGACCCAAGTTTGGTCTAGCGTAGGAGGACAGGTCTGACGAACGAGACGTGTAGGGATTCGGCAACGTAGGGATTAAGGCACTGTTTAAACAAATGGTTCACTAATCCTAGTGTGGAGTTGGCGCTAGTAACCACGCTGTCAAATGTGATCACGAAAATTTAGTTCACTGTTACAAATGACATCAAGATTGTGAAGATAGGAGACAATCGGTTCAGCAGACAACTGATAAACTCTGAGGGAAGACGAAGGGCCCTTGCGGTAGTAAGTAATGGATTAGAATTTGGAGACAAGGGAGCAAGCAGTTGGGAGTCCGTGATGTAGGATATTAGTTTTGAGATTTTCATATCATCGGCGTAAACTGATTGAAGCCAAGGTAGCAGATTTTGAAAAGAATTAATTGATGTCAGATTTTGTCGAACGCATTACTGAAGCCGGTAGCAATGATGTCGATTTCGTCACCTTTTTCCAAGAGCGCATGGAGTGGACATACGTCAGCTTCGGACTCGGAAGAATGCTCACTGAAAGACGCTGCAGTAGTGAGCGAAGAGATTAGATAACACAAATATTACACGAGGGTCGGAAGAAGCAGTGCCTTCAATTTTTAGAGTTGAGGGGTAGCCACTGGAGTTTCTTTTCATATTGATGAATTGGTAAAAGCTCATAGGATCAGTGATAAGAGTGGATTGCATACGTTCGATATATTCGAGATTAGAGGATGCGCTGCGTTCGAAGAACAGGTAATTGACGAGGTCGGGATCGGAGCGAGATAAGCCTGCCACAGTTTGTTTCTCCAGTACTGAAGAGATCGAAGTTCTTTATTATACTATGGGGAGAAGAGGCATGGTCTCTCAGAGGCTTATAGGGAATAGATTGGGCCAGGAAGACGAATACTAATGCATCCACAACAGAAAGCATTGTTCTTTGTTAAGCCAATTTTGGAGTACGCTAGTGCTGTTTGGGCCCCATTTTACTAGGTGGATATTAACCGGGTCGAAGCGATTCATCGGTTTGGCCTCCGTGATTTACCTTGAATCATCTTTCGAACCTCCCCCCCTACGTTTTTAGGATCAAGTTGATCTCCCTTGACTTTCTGGAAAAGAGTCGTAATGTTTGAAATCTTGAAGGGGTTTATTAACACTCCCGAACTGTTGGGTGAATCTTCTGTTTCGGTTCCACCTCGCTCCGGGAGGGTCCACGATTTTATTAATGAACCGAAGCTCTCCATTGACAAGCATCTTTTTTTTCTAAGCCTCTGTAAGTTGGCGTTAGCGCGCCTGGTCTACAGGTAGATAATATAAATTGAAGGACTGATGGTTCGAATTCCACCCTTTGTCACGATCATTGTGAGACGATCATCAACACAACTGGTGTAACACTAACCCGGCCCATTGTTCGAGATTCAAAGTTGCCTCTGTCATGCTTTCCTTCCGAACGAGCTATACTAAACACCTAAAAAGTTCAGATCATATTTGTAATCATTGTTCTTAGAAAAAACTTTTGTAAGTATTCTTTATTTGGATTAAAAAAATTCTCCCTATTAAATTATCATGCCCACGCGTAAGAATAATACATTAATTGACGTAAGCAGCATACGAATGATGCTTATTGAATCAGCCTGTCACGTTTTACCAATTTGAAATATCTAATACTGGATGTTTCTTCAAAAAATATGAAAAGTTGCCTTCGATTCAGCACTTTCTTTATTTTCGATTGAAAGAAACAAGCAAAAGTGCGAGAAAACACACCAACTGTTTCAACAAAGACATTTAAACAATATATCGTCTGGAGTTTTTTAAGCCATTTTGGATCGATTATTCGTTTTATTATCAACGCCACCGGTCCCAGACCTCACCGGTTCCACATGTCGGTAGACAAACTGAATTTTTACAACAAATTCATAGAACACCAAAGGCTCTAAAGTTCTGATGCAATTTGGTATGAGTTTTGCTTAATTATTTTTTCTTTAGCTTAAAAATCCTAAAAACAAACAAAATTATCAGAAATTACCCTAACGTTAAGCTATTATGGTATGTTTACCTGCAAGCTTTCTTAAAAATTATTCAGAAGACAATTCTAGTTGGTTCAAGATGCCAGCCACCCTGTACACCTATTCTCTCTCAGGAATTTTTTTTCACATACAAGTTTTTCTCATCGGTCATAATGCAGTGGCGAAGCATTGTAGAAAAAAATACCTCTATATTGCTATATTATTTCGAGAGATAGCTATACAAGTTGTTGAGAAGAAAAAATTAATCTCTTTCCTTGTAGTTGACTATGTATGTTTTTAAAATGGTTATTGACGATTTTTCGCGAACTATACAATCACTTAACGTAATTTCCTTTTTAATTTGTTTTTAAACCAAAATACTGAAAATTCAAACCAGTTTGAAAGTTAAAATTTTAACCTAAAAGCAAAGTTTGACAATTAGTTTTTTTATCTAAGGCTAAGTTATGAATGAATTTAATTACCTCCTTCAAATCAATCAAAAATAAACATTGAGTAAATCCAATTATAGGGTCTTCCAATACGGACGCTCGACTTTTAAATGTAAATAAAACAAGCTGTGTGTGAGATATTCGTTCCATTTTTATAAGTTGAAAGAATATGGCATTAAGTATGGAATACAGTGACGTTCAATTGTCTGCCGCGGTTTCTTCGTTGTTCTGATGAACTGAAGAACCTCGAACCCCATGCACGACGCGCATGTAAGGTCACTGACGATTCCCAGGGTATGTAGATGTTTGCCACATGTACTATGCCCTGTTACAATCCCTACAAGATTCCTGCATTCTTTCCTGTTTAGTTTCAGGAAAGTTTCTGCAGTGCACTTATCGGGACGACCTATAAAGAGTTTGGTGTGTCTACAAGTAACACGGACCATCTCTGCGCATGGATTTTCTCCATGTGCCGAGATATCCAGTTTTTCACTATTGCAGAATTCACGCCAATCTGTGGTTTCGGTAAAAGGGGCTGCATTTTGCACCTTCCTTTGCTAGGCTATCAGAGTTTTCATTAGCCTCGATGCCTTGATGACTAGGAACCCATATACGAGAGACTTCATTGTAGCGAGCTACCACCTGCAGTCGTCTCTTACATTCCAGGACAATTTTCGAGCGGGTGATAGGATCTCGTAGTGCTGCGAGCGCAGCTTTGCTGTCGCAACAGATACCAATCTTCCTTTCACGCCATCTCTAATCAATTATCCAGTTTGTCGCACTCAGAATAGCGATGATTTCCGCTTGGAAAACCGCCGCAAAATCTCCGAGAGGATATGATTGTTTGATTTCGTTGCTAAAACACCATCCAGCGCCCGTACCGGTAGAGGTTTTCGAGCCGTCTGTATAGAATACATTGGAAAAGCTCCCCAGTAGATGGTGTGGATTTTCCCAGTCCTCTCTATTCGGGATTTCAACGTGATATCACCTATCGAACAGTGTTACCGGTGGCATATCATCCATTGGCATACTGTACGAGTCACAGTTTTGCTGGAGCCTTCGTGATAGATCACCATGGCCGTTTCTGTGGTTGTCGTGCCAGAGTCCTTGTCTCTTTAAACGACAGACCACCTTCACTGCTTCTTCCTGGATTGTGATGTCCAGTGGTCGCAAGTTTAGCATTGTGTTGAGAGCCGCACCATGCGTGGAGCTGAAGGCCCCAGTGATCCTTATGCATAGCTCTCTCTGTAGGTACTCTGTTTAAGATCGTAAAGGCAGATGTTTTTCCTGTTCTGATCCACCAGACTACAGACGCATAAGTTATGATGGGTCTAATAACAGCGGTATATAGCCAGTAGACCACCGCTAGTCTCAGACCCCATGTCTTCCCAAAGGCCCGTCTGCATTGCCAGAAGGCATTTAATGCTCGGGCGGATTTTTGTTCGACATGTGGTCTCCACGTGAGCTTGCTGTCTAGGATTACTCCCAGATACTTAACCCCAGTTGGATTGTAAAACCCTTTAAGGGGGTCGTCTACCCAATAGGTCGCGGTTCGAGCGCTATATTATACAGTTCGTTGTGTGGAAAGAAAGCGAGATAGAGAGTTGCCGCTTGGTATACGTCTTTATTCATAAGTCATAAGCATGAGTAATTTTTTTTTTTTTTGAAATTTCGAAAATTGTGGTCCTGAGACGGTGGATATGAAAAATCGGCAGCGCTGCAGAACTCCGGTGATATCTCGGAAAGTTCCCAACCGATTCTGTTGAAATTTGGCACAGACCTTTAGTGCATGCGCCGCTATGGCCGGTGCCTCAATGGCGGTAATGAAAAAAAAACTTTTTTTTTTACAAGCAAAAAACCCGGTAAAAAACCGAAAAAAAAAATTTTTTTTCTTCAAAATTACGCCAAAGTCTGATTTGTTGTTTTTTTCTTCTAATTCTGGCATAGGCCATAGCTAAGAGTGTGTAGATACTGATTTTTTTTTGTTGCTTGCTTTCAGACACCTCAGTCGCCTACAATCACCGGAGTTCTGCAGCGTTGCCGATTTTTCATATCCACCGTCTCAGGACCACAATTTTCGAAATTTCAAAAAAAAAAAAAATTACTCATGCTTATGACTTATGAATAAAGACGTATACCAAGCGGCAACTCTCTATCTCGCTTTCTTTCCACACAACGAACTGTAGAATATAGCGCGACCTATTGGGTAGACGACCCCCTTAATGTTGGAAGTTTAAGGTTATTCAGTTTTCTGTTCCTAGTAAACAATATCCCACCAAAAACATTCTGTAAAAAACTAGCCAAGTCTCGATGGAGCTGCTTGTTTATCTCTAAAAAGTAATGAAATCTAGACAAAGTCGTGCCAAGTCTAAGGTTCCTTACTGCGATTTCTTTATTATTATAGTTAATGTTGTGTGACTTGGCCGTTGAACATTCTTTATACGTTAGTGGGTACAAGTCAATTTTGTTTACACGTAATGTTATATCGTCAATGGGTAGCGATTCTGGCGACAGATTGGTGCAATGGTGTCATGGAGCACCTGGTTTTGTACCTTGTGTACCCTTCAACAGCCAAGTCACACAACATTAACTATAATAATAACGAAATCGCAGTAAGGAACCTTAGACTTGGCATGACTTTGTCTAGATTTCATTACTTTTTAGAGATAAACAAGCAGCTCCATCGAGACTTGGCTAGTTTTTTACAGAATGTTTTTGGTGGGATTTCACTTCTTTTTGTAGAAGCGTGGGCATATTGATTTATAATACAGTCAGATTAAAAGCAGAAGGGGAGGCATTCGCCCAGCAGTGCGACGCTATAAGCAGAAGGGGAGGCATTTTGGTTGGGCTCTTGTGTTTTCTAATCAGGGTGGGTCACCAGGTACTCCAGATCTTCGATTATCCTAGTTTTTATAGTTTTCCCTTTATGTGGCCATTAAACCCTAACTCTGTACCAAATTTCAGCTCTCTGAGTTTATGGGAAGTACTAGTTCTATTCTGATGTTCATGAGTGAGTGAGTGAGTGTCATAAATGCGAAACTTTGCTTTCGCTTAACTTCGGAACTAAATGACCAACAGACTTGAAATTTCAAGTATGTGATTACAGCTTACTGGATGACGAAAATTTCTGCGTTCTGATCTTATCCAGAGGTTTTCAAATAGGGGCCTGAAAATGCGGCGAAATGGTTCCAGTAAAGGATGGTACGGCAGTGTTTGCTTCGCGCTCAACTTGGCGGGGGCACTGCCGTGCCCCCAGATTAGTGTCGTTTTACTAGGGTTCACTGATAACCCGTACTTCTCGCACCATTTCTGGATACTATCCAAAGTCCTTTGCGCTCTATGGCAAATTATCTTTAGTGAGTATCCACAAACCAGTGCACACACGTCATCGGCATAGGCCTGCGCGTGTACGTTGTGAGTCTGTAACTCATCCAACAGCGAATCTACTAGGACGCACCAGAGCAGGGGCGACAGTACGCCTCCTTGGGGGCAGCCTCTGCCGACCTCAGCCCTGGTATCGTCCGCGCCATCCGCGACTAGTAGTCTCTGTGACAGCATGGAGTGTATCCAACGTACTAGTACGTTGTCCACCCCATGCGCTTTGGCTGCGTTACACAGGGAGGAAAAGTTGCATTGTTAAAGGCCCCTTCAATATCGATGAACACGCCCAGAACAAAAGCACCCTGCTCCATCGCACTCTCGATTCTTCGAACTAAATCGTGTAGCTGATTCGTAGGATTTACCACTTTGGTAAGCGTGCTGACGAACACTGAGCGAACACCGTCTCAACGCTTTTCCCCTAATGTACTTTTCAACCAGGCGTTCCAGACATTTCCCCTTTACTTAGATTGTAGTTTAATTTAAGTTATCTTTTGTACATTTTTTTATTTATTTGTAGCTTGTATTAATATAATAATGAATAAATAAATAAATATGCGAATAAATCGCAAACAATTGATGCCCTCGTAGTCGACATAACGAACGCCATCCAGCAAATTCAGCATTGGACCTCCCGAATTCGTGCCACCAAACAAATGACAGCGGAAAAAAAAAAATTCCTGCTAGTTCCTGCTTTAAAAAGTGTTTTAATGTGTCGTCAACAACCATTTCAGACTGATTTTTTCTTCTCAACAACTGGCATAGCTATCTCTCGAAATAATATAGCAATAAATAGGAATTTTTATTCTACAATGCTTCGCCACTGCATTATGACCGATGAGAAAAACTTGTGTATGAAAAAAAATTCTTGAAAGAGAATAGGTGTACAAGGTGGCTGGCATCCTGAACCAACTAGATTTCTTTTCTGAATAATTTTTAAGAAAGCTTGCAGGTAAACATACCATAATAGCTTAACGTTAGGGTAATTTCTGATAATTTTGTTTGTTTTTATGAGTTTCAAGCTAAAGAAAAAATAATTAACCAAAACTCATATCAAATTGCATCAGAACTTTAGAGCCTTTGGTGTTTTATGAATTTGTTTAAAGAGTTCAGTTTGTGTACCGACATGTGGAACCGGTGACGTCTGGGACCGGTGGCGTTGATAATAAAACGAATAATCGATCCAAAATGGCTTAAAAAAGCTCCAGACGATATATTGTTTAAATGTCTTTGTTGAAACAGTTGGTGTGTTTTCTCGCACTTTTGCTTGTTTCTTTGAAGAAACATCCAGTATTAGATATTTCAAATTGGTAAAACGTGACAGGCTGATTCAATAAGCATCATTCGTATGCTGTTTACGTTAAATGTTTTATTTTTCTTACACGTGGGCATGATAATTTAAAAGGGAGAATTTTGTTAATCAAAATAAAGAATACTTACAAAAGTTTTTTCTAAGAACAATGATTACAAATATGATCTGAACTTTTTAGGTGTTCAGTATAGCTCGTTCGGAAGGAAAGCATGACAGAGGCAACTTTGAATCTCGAACAATGGGCCGGGTTAGTGTTACACCAGTTGTGTTGATGATCGTCTCACAATGATCGTGACAAAAGGTGGAATTCGAACCATCAGTCCTTCAATTTATATTATCTACCTGTAGACCAGGCGCGCTAACGCCAACTTACAGAGGCTTAGAAAAAAAAGATGCTTGTCAATGGAGAGCTTCGGTACATTAATAAAATCGTGGACCCTCCCGGAGCGAGGTGGAACCGAAACAGAAGATTCACCCAACAGTTCGGGAGTGTTAATAAACCCCTTCAAGATTTCAAACATTACGATTTTTTTCCAGAAAGTCAAGAGAGATCAGCTTGATCCTAAAAACGTAGGGGCGAGGTTCGAAAGATGATTCAAGGTAGATCACGGAGCCCAAACCGATGAATTGCTTCGACCCGATTAATATCCACCGAGTAAAATGGGACCCAAACAGCACTAGCGTACTCCAAAATTGGCTTAACAAAGTACAATGCTTTCTGTTGTGGATGCATTAGTATTCGTCTTCCTGGCCCAATCTATTCCCTATAAGCCTCTGAGAGACCATGCCTCTTCTCCCCATAGTATAATAAAGAACTTCGATCTCTTCAGTACTGGAGAAACAAACTGTGGCAGGCCTATCTCGCTCCGATCCCGACCTCGTCAATTACCTGTTCTTCGAACGCAGCGCATCCTCTAATCTCGAATATATCGAACGTATGCAATCCACTCTTATCACTGATCCTATGAGCTTTTACCAATTCATCAATATGAAAAGAAACTCCAGTGGCTACCCCTCAACTCTAAAAATTGAAGCCACTGCTTCTTCCGACCCTCGTGTAATATTTGTGTTATCTAATCTCTTCGCTCACTACTGCAGCGTCTTTCAGTGAGCATTCTTCCGAGTCCGAAGCTGACGTATGTCCACTCCATGTGCTCTTGTCCTCAGACCTCCCTTGCTTCCATCATCTTCGACCCTGCAGTGGTTGCTTCCACCATCAATGCACTTGCTGCTGATCAAAATCCAGGTCCTGATAGGACTCCCGCCATTGACCTGAAAAAGCGCGATTGGACTCCTTACCGCTATTTTTCAACCTTCACACCCAAGGGCATTTCCCTGCTAGGTGGAAAAATTCTGCCATCATCACCATTCATAACACAGGCTGTAAGGGCGATATTTCCAACTAGCGTCCTGTAGCCAAACTCTCCTGTATACCCAAACTCTTGGAAAGTATCGTTTATCATGTTTGAAATTGACTCAAGGAAAGCTGAAATGCTCTATTTGCGGAAAAAATTGATTGACTTTTACCACCCTTTTTAGATAGTCGGAAATGGTGGAGTTTGGAAAGTGGGTGAAGGCACGGTTACCCTCACCACTTTTAGTAAGGTTTCTTCGAGCATAAGGAACCTTTCTTTAAATGAATTTTGCACTGAGCTCTTGCTTATATCGGTCAGTACGTTTGTTTACAAGGGTATACTGGGTAACGTAATGGAACCATACGTTGACGAACGTATGCACACAATTAGCGATATCGTGTCTTAGGGATAATAGTTATTATCAGTGTTCTTATCTAATTGAGAATCTTTGGAACAAAGATCGCAAAAATTACAGAAAAGAACCCCAAAAATATGGAGGAATTGCGGCTTAAGCTTATAGGAGCTTGAGAAAATATTCCCTTTTTTGGCTTTTATTATACCTATTACATATAATATCTGATTTTGTTAAATATTTGTATTGTTACGTTATATGTATTTCCTTAGAAGATTTTGGTTTTCATTGATTTCTGTCAGAAACTACTGGTGTTCTATTTGTCTGTCCACCACTGTACATGTACTTCAACTGATGAACACATAACCCTTCCGTTGTCGGGGAAATCGTAATAACTTTCCGCACTCCGTGCACTTCACTGAAGTAACTCTACTGCAGTTTGCGATAAAATATATCTCAATAACTAAATAAACGTTAATGAAGCGAAAATAATTCATTGGGCTTTTTATTTCTTTTTTTTTAATAAACGCTGCGAAGTGTAACTTGATTAGGTACAGGAGATGTGTTTCATCAAATTTTCCCATCAACCTTGCACACCATTACACCTTAGTGAATCCGGGCTATAAGTCTGAAATGAAACGTTATGATATAACGATAGCTGGGATTCGAGCCTTCATTTCTACCCGATTCCTGGTGGATATTTTGTTTATCTTTATGAACTCATATAGCGAAATCAATTTCGCGTTTGCTGGCGCCTTCCACCATCAATAAACCGAATAAAACGAATATAACCTGAACGTTAACGATACGAGGGGCTTTCAGGGGCCAGTATAAATTTTAATGAGAACGAGGGTCCAGATGGCTTTAACGATATATTTGGAGTGGGTGGGTATATTTATTTTTTTTTGTGTTGCCACTACGGGCGTATTTTGCCAGCCGTGTGGTCACGCGGACTCAAATGTTTTCATGGTTGCAATTTTGTGACTTGAAGTCCTAATTCTATTACCATATGTGCGGGTTAATTCTGGTGCTACCCGGCACCTGAGTGAACAGGCGGGGAGCTCACCTCAACAGGGGAGCAACACTGTCAGGAGTGGGATTATATCTATTTGCCGTGTGGTCGGATTAGTTCCTAAAATATGAATTTCATGCCCTGTAAAATGGATGAATGTGGATAGAGCGTGCACTGCACGACCGCCCTCTGGGCTTAGTTTGTACTGAAATAGCAGCGGGTAAATAGTACTGGGGCTCCTTGTAATTTAGGTAAAGTGTATGTTCGGAAATTATTTGCTGGGCCCTTGTGTACACTTTATAGGACGAGTTTTCAGCAAATTTATTTATAAGCGTGGTCTAGTTCGAGGCTGATTGCATTTTTGAGACATGTCTTTTAATCACAGTTATTCATAAGGAATCTACTCGGATTTTAAGCAATTATTAATATTTCATCAAGTTAATGACCTCGGGATCCAGTTTTTCTAATTCGTTTTTTATTATTTCATACAAAAGTTAGCAAAAAAACGGAACACTTTGGAATCGGCTCGGTTTCTGTATATTCGCCATACTCTTTTATTCCTTATAGATAGTTACTTTTGCGTGAAAAACTGAATATAGTTATAGTTAATAATAGACTGAGCATAGACATAAGCACAGTGGAACCAACTCGCAAAATCCGGTCAAAAGTCTGCAAATTCTTAGAGTGGGGTATTTTGGGACGCTGATAACTAAATTTTAGGTTTTGAAGCCTCCAATATGGCGGACTTTTGTACGAAAAATGAAATATTTTGGGCAACATGGGATTTTTCGGATAGCTGATAATGATTTTGAGATTGATTTCCGAAAAATATAAAATGCGGGCTCCGAACTGAAGGACTAGCACTAGACTATAGAAAAAATCATATAGTTCTTGATGAATTTGTAGTGCCTTTTGGATTAATTTAGGGATCAGTAACTAATAATGCATTATATCATTCACAGACACGTTTATTCACAGTCTGCACACTAACATCTAACCACTACCTGTCGAATTATCGAAGTCGCTAACTGAGCAGTTTATTGCACGATTCTTGGGCTTCTTCCGACATTTGCACTGATGGTGGCAGCAAAGATACGATTATTTTTGAGTCGGGAATCAACATTTTGTGAACCGTGGGCGTATAATATAACAGACACAGAGTGTAATCTTTGAGCAAGGACTAATTTATAGCAAAGTCGGAAGAAATCACTTGCAACATGATGTGAAAACATTCGATAATATTTCAGTCGATTCCTGTTATCGAAGTTGAGACGATCAACAAAATCTTTTCTTTATGTTCAACTCTTTTAAAAGACCCCGCACAAAATGATTGGATTTTGACCCTCCCTGAAAGTTTCTGGATCTTTCATATTTTCCAGTTTATGGTCTCCTGATCAAAAGTTCTCATGGGTGAAATACGGAATAATGGAGGATTTCTGAGATAGGTGGCCCAAAGCTCACACTATCATAGTAGAGGTCAAGATTGTTGATTATCTTTTTCTTTACAACCCCTTTGACATGAGCATCAAATAAAAGGGATTGACGAGTAGAATGCGATTAGCTATGCCACCTTATCACTATGCACCTTATCTAGACAAATAATAACAACAATTTTATTCCAGGGTGTGGTAAAGTTCAACTATTTGGGAGGTACAGGGTGATTCATAAATCTCTTCTTAAGGCAGCGACATCAAGCGCACGCCAAACAAATACTATTCCAATGTCCTTCCCAAAAATCTACCTTTACCACTGCAGGTACAGTCGATTGCAAACTTGAAAAAATGTGCTGAAATATCCTGACCTTCACGATTTTCCCACATTTTTTCCAAAATTCATGCAACTAGCACACCTCTTTGTTATTTAAGAGAATTTAGATAATTCAAATTCCAGATTCCATGAAGATGTTAGCGCGCTCAACTGAAAATTTGAGTTCGCTCATTTACATCCCTGAGTGAAAGCTTCATTACCAGAGAAATGAAGTAAAAGATCTACTAGAAGAAGCTACATGTTTTTGTTGATCATCCGTGAGTGGCATATTCAGTGAAATTTGCATATAAATAACAAATAAATAAATAAAATCTAAACTTGCAGAGCTATTCAATTTGAGGTCTGAAATAGCATTAAGACCGAAGTTATGAGGGGTTGAAAATACGCCGATCTCTTCGAGAAAAGGTACAGTACTGACTTGCTCGACTTGGTGGGGCACTACCGTACCCCAGATAAACTAAGTAAAAGAAATCATGTGAATCGAATCAGTACTTCTCGAGTTAGGAGGTAACTAACGCAGGGACGGACAGAGAGACTCAATACAATGGACATAAGGACACTGTCGCATGCTTTATTTTCATATTAGAGTCTACTTGGAAATATCAATTAGTTTAAGTTATTATTGTCTGATGATATTGTACATCTATTTGCCAAGATATATGTAAATAACCATGGAGATGCCATAAGTATTCCGGTTTATCGATTTCAGTACGGAATACTAGCAATATACATATGTACTGTTGCATTTTGCAATGATTAAATGCATTTGTTTGGTTTTGCCCATCACCTGGCACGATTTTTGTACGAGTACTTCCTCCGCGCCGTTTAAGTTTTCCCATTCTGCTGCGCTTTGTAAAAACCCGTAAATAGTGGCGTTAAAGTTGATGTAGTTGGCTGGACTAATGAAATCGTGTGGGAGGTGGTACCGGTTGGTTTTTTGGTTTACAGACTTTTGCTGCGAAATGTGATTTCGAATGGTGTTATGTGATTGGGACTTTTAATTCAAACTTTCGAAATGAAACACATATGCGAGGATTTAGTGTCCAATCGAAGGTGTGAAATATAAATTGAACTTTAAAACTGGAGCTCGCGTGTTTATCTTAATATACCCGGACCTACGGGCCCTATAGCAAGTTTTGCTCGGTTCTATAGAGCTCTTGCACAAAACCTTGTGTAGTGCAGTGGAAAACTTTTTCGTCACCGTGGTTTGTCAGCTAGCCGCTCGGCTGGCAAATATCGTTCCAATACAATAATCAGTTTAATGATGAGTAGAGACTACTACATTGAGATTTTGCCTTGATAGTGCTTTTATAAAAATATTCGAAAGAGTTTAGTAATTTAGGCAACAAAAACCGACTTCCTACTTAAATTGTAAATTATTCTTCACATGTGTACTGCGATGAAAGAATATGTTATATGTATTTAAGGGGGGGGGTAACGTTAATTCGGCGTGAAAAAGGCCCTTTTTCAAGAATTTTTCCAGACGCTACAGGCAATACAAATTTAATTAGTCGATCGCAGCATTATAGTACAACCTGTGAACAATATTTTGCTTAATATTTTAAAACAAAATATAAATAATTAAGTCGACGGCAGCAAATCTTCGGAGGCGCCTCGAAAAAAAGTTGTCTGTCGGTGAACAATATTACTGAAGAGTGGATCATCTGAATTAAAAAAAAAAACGTGTCATTAGATAACCGCTTTCCAAAGGTATTCCTGGGAGGAAATTTTTTTTTTTCGATTTTTCAATTTTTGCTGACACTTAGAAGTGAAAACACCGATTTTCGTCTCAAAAATGAACCTATTTGTTATTGTAAAATCTATAATTATGAAAAAAAAAAAAAAGCTCCCAGCGTTACCTGGTCATTTATGTAAAGAAGCTGTATACAAAATTTCAAAACAATCGGTCGAGTAGATTTTGCTCTAAACTGTTCACCGGTTTTAAAAATGACAAGCGTCAGAAAATCGCTTTAAAGTTTTGCATACCTGAAAATCGAGTAGTATACATGAAAGCAACAAACGCTCAAAGTTCTGTATCTTAGTTACTTTTACTCCGATTTGTTTGAAATTTTGACACAACAATCTTAAGATGTTGTAGAATCATATGAAACAATAAAAAAAAATGAAAAATAAAATTTTTTAATACGTTACCCCGCCCTTAAGCCATGTATTATATTTACAGAAGTTTTAAACTAGCGGGAAAACTTTTCTATCTTGTTTTCCCCATACATGGTATGCGTCTGGTATGTTGAAAACCTTCTTTTAATTTTCATGTACGAAGGTATTTTTGATATACATACGAGTATATGATTTGGCATGCGATTTTATCTGTTTAAATTTATCAATAGGAATTTATTTCTAAACCGCATCAAGAACTCGAGCTTCTCAAAATATTCACTAAAACGAGAATCTTAGGAAAGGTGGCGAAGACTCTATCTCTACCTATCTTTATCTTCCTAATGTAAAGCGTGTGATGAGGTTCTCGTGCATGTCCTTGCTCTAGCTTGATTACCCTCAAGCCATTCAAATTTCCTTCCCCTGAAAGAGGAACGTAACTTCTATGCATAAACAATTTTCGATTTTTATTAAAGTTGTTCCAAACTTCCGCTGCAAAAGTGTCTTTCCCGAGCTTCGGTGGTGAGTAGTAAGAGACTCTGTTAAGAGTTGTGTACTTATTGGGTTAAAGGATGATGAACAAAATATCTTTTTTATTTTTATCCTCATACAAATCATTTTAAAATAAATGCACGAATCAAAGGTTTTTATTTCGTTCAATAAGAATGAGATATGTGTGTATGTGTAAACTACGTGACTGCTTGCTCTCCTATCTCACGTGAAACAAAGTTGTCTGTGCCTTGTTTTTTTCTATAAGAATGTACCAACATAAGGGCAACGCACAGTGGGGCAGAATCCCGATTTCGTGGCCAAAAATCCCAAATTACCTATGTGGGGGTTTTCGAGGTTGCTGATTACGGATCTGAAGTCAGATTTTCAAAATTCAAAATGGCGGCTCCAATATGGCGGACGAAAAATTCGAATTTCTATTAATTTCACTGAAACTGGTTACTTGGGGGGTTTTTGGGATCACTGATTACGAATCTGAACTCAGATTTTCAAAATTCAAAATGGCGACTCCAATATGGCGGACAAAAAATTCGAATTTCTATTAATTTGACTGAAACTGGTTACTCGGGGGGGGGGGGGGGGGGGGGCTTTGGGATCGCTGATTACGAATACGAGGTCAGATTTTCAAAATTCAAAATGGCGGATCCAATATGGCGGACTAAACTGTTCATACGATGAAAATATGAAGTGAAATCTCATGTAATTTGGTTTTCGAGGTTATTGCTTCCGATTCAGGAGTTAAATTAGAGCAAAAACATCGTAAAAGTATTGTAAAATTGATATGATAAATTGATTAGTGTAAATGTAAACTTTCCACGAAAATTCTGCTCTTGAAACTTTAACGCATTTTTCTCGAAACATCATTTTCTAAAACTCTCATGGGCCTAAACAAAAAACTATTCAACCGATTGCTTTGAAATTTATATATGTTCTTCTACTCATTAATAGTTATCACCCGTACCAAAATTGCTTATTTTCGAAAATATTTTCTTATTTTTTTTAAATGATTTTTAACAAAAAAAAAACAAGATTTTCGTAACTTTTTTTTCTAGAGTCCGCCATTTATTTTTTTTTCCAATGAAATTTATTAATTTTGGTAGGGACGATAGCGACAGACCTACTGAACAATATTCCATTCGATTTTTTTTCGATTCCCTAAAAAGAGGTAAAATTTATGCGTTCACATGAGAATACCCCCTTAATGTCGCGCCACGTGTTTTTCCATAAAAATTAGTCTCACTACTCAAGGAGCAGTCCGGAGCAGCCAGTTTTTTAATATGTTATATTTAACATTGTACACTATCAGTTCCTTGTCGAAACAAGATCGAAACTCGCGAAGACATTTTTAAAACTCCATTAGAAAATCGATTTTACATAAATATAAGAAAAAATATATTATGTACTTGTCGCGAGATTTAAATATTACAAACATAAAATGAGCAATAATTGTGCATAACCATATATTCTACATACCTCCAGAAAATGAATCCATTTTGCCGAATTCGAATTGAACTAGTTTCCTTAGTTTCGCAGCACTTCAAACAGGTAAGAATTTTTCCACGCGTACACTTGTTTCGTGCGTACTCAACGGAGGCTGAATGTCGACTGATGTCGAGGCGACCCTAGAGCAGGTATTTACCTGCCCGGTTCGGAATTATGTTCTAGGACTTTCCGTAAACAAGATCTGAACGTATATAGACTAATATACACAACTCAAAAATTTGATTCTTGGCCAGCTTTTTGGGATTCTGCCCCACTGTGCAACAGCACTGTGACAGATTGTGAATGTGCATGTTTGGGAATTTTATTTTACAAGTATAACTAAATATTTAAGGATTGAGTAAAAGATATTTTATTAAGTAAATATATATTCAACTTCTTCAATACCAATTTTAATTGAAAATTATTAAAAATGTACAAAGTTATGAGCCTCAATGTGACGATAAAAAAACTTTACTTCATTGTCCCATCGATATTGTGATGAAGTGATCTTAATACAAAAACAATGTATTTATCAATATCTATGGTTGTGCGTAGCCGCTTTTCTTTCTAATTTTTGTCTCGCAAAATGGCGTTTCCTTTTTCAGACGTTTTATTTGAATTCAAACGGCCAGCGTGTTTACGGAAATTTATAAAATGTTTAAATCGGTTAATTAGGTTTCGAGTTTTCATTTAGACAAGGTAAAAAACGTCATTTCGAGATAGACGTATTTAACATTTTCGTTGTGCGTTTAAAACCCACCGTTTAGAACGAAACCGTATGTGTGTAAAAGGACTAATTCAGACAAGTTTCGGAATTTTTCCTCAATTGTTAGTTTACATAGTTATGTATTCTATCGAAAACAGAAAAATCAATTTCTTGAACCGTCATAGTGGCGTTCTCCCTTAAAAGATTTGAATTTGAAATGATAACTTCATTAATTCGTTATGTAAAAAACTCCTGAAATTTCAAGCCATCTCCATTTTATTTAGCTTCTCTTCTCTAAAAATTGCCACCTAAAATACACATCAAAATGAGTGGCTCGTCTCCAATAAACCAACATTACCTATAGAGTTGGCTGCTGTAATATAGTCACTGAAATAGTTTAGTATATCACTGACTTGACCCCAACTTTCTCAAGGATATCGGTATGTCATCTTGTGCACATCGCAGTAGTCCGCATATCACCCAGAGAAAATGTCATAAACAGTAAAATAAAGCAATAAAAGAATTCTTTCTTACCTTACTACTCTTACACTCTTTCCTTTTTTTGTAGTCGGCCGATTTATTCCGAGGAGGAAACAACAATAAATTTGTTTTAAATGTTTTATTACAAAGACAGCCCATACAATTAGTACTTTGGGTCACTTTTTTTATGTACAGCAGTTACTCAATAAGTACCTACACATTTAAGCATTTTACAATTTATTCTCCGGATAGAGTCAAATCTTGTGAAAATTCATACGTATTTACAGTTCGTTAGGTTTTTCCGGAATGGAAATGAAAAAACATTTTATTTTCATTTTAAAAAACGTCTCATTCAAGTTGTTTCTGAATATGCCATAATTTCGACTGTACCTGCATATAATTCGGAGCCTGCTGTATGCATACACTTTGATATGAAAGAACTCTCCTCCGAATGAATATCATGAATTAATGCCCAAAAAGTTTTAACTTTAATAAATAGACTAATTTAGCCGGTTTCTGACTCTCTGTTTTTGTCCGAAACTTTTCAGTTTTTTACTCAGGGTTTCGTTTGCGTTAATTATGCATATAGAAAGGTATTCTATTTTTATAAAAAATAGAATCATTGGGAATTTTTGTTTCTCTCTTGCTGTTGATTTACTTCCACAGGAGCTCTTTATTTGACTGGCCTTATTATGCAGCTAAGTTTCGTAAGCTCAACATTTACAAACATTTATGCTTTCTCTATGTGGAGTATTTATGACCTAGTGCGTCGATTAACTCTGAAGAAAGTTTTTGTATTTTTCTCATGCAAAAGTTAGGATGCGCTCTAGTGCAATATGTTTATGTTGACAAAACTGGAAAAGAAAATGTTTGCACTTGCACTTGCAAACATCTTATTTTGAAATATTTAATACCGAGGAGTGTAGGAAGCGATGTGTAAACAAACATTTACTTCCTTTAATTGTTTTTCGTTGTTCGTTTGACGCTCAATAGTGAACTAATATTATTTGTTTTAAAAAGCAATATCTTTGTCATATCATACAACCAGTTAAAATTCTCAATTTGTTGTTATACAGGTGTGGCACAACACATACCTGGTGCGATGTTTTACTTACAGTGACTGATTAAAGATTAGCTTAATGTATAAAGAGATTCACAAAAGCCAAATATGTTTTAGATATAACATCAAATGCTTCAAAGTATTTAGGGAAATAAAACAGTTGTTTTAGTTGATTTTAAATAAAATTAAACTTATGATGACATTGTCTGAACTATTTTTTTGCTGGATGAGGATACTTATGTACATAATCATGTTTCAGCAACGGATCCATTTCAATACTCAAATTCTTACACCTTTACAAAAAGTAAATATTAAAGTTTCCTTATTTAAGAGTTTATATATCGTATAGCAGTAGGAGTTTTGAAATCATTTGAATACTTACAGATTTGAATGCGATTGATCAAGATTTGAGTTTACGATCGATGATCGATCTCAGATTTTGGGATGAGCGATGAGCTGAGAGCAGATTTGAGCTCGCTCATTTACATCCCTGGAAAATAGCACCCGTCCTACCTGCGAAATCCAACATACAGACAGCGCAGATTCTTAGCAAGCATTTAAACAAGAAAACAAGCTCCGTGGCCTTCGGGCTTAGGAGATTAAAATTCCTGCCAGCTAAATTAATTCTAAATTCCAGCGCTCAACTCATCGTTCAACTCAACTCTTGAGCTAGCTGAAGGCGTGAGTCGCTTAGTTCAAAATTCAGGATTTAAGCTTAGTTGTTCAATATTTCAGCAAACTCAATGTTTGAGTTGAGCGATGAGTTGAGTTGAATTTGAGCTTTATAAATCTTTTTTTTTCTCTAGATTAATAAAATATAGACGTTTAGCTTTGGTCATTATTATATTAGAAATAATAAATGGAAATTCAAAATTTATGTAATTTTCCTCTTTTCTATTATTCTTTCAAAACTGCTGATTTTTTTTTTAAACGGAAAAACACCAAACCAAGAACACATTATATCTCAGGTGTTAATTTTATCCGCAAGTGTATATCCTTCTGATATTTTTTTATTTTAGTTTACAATGAGCCTTTATACAGAAATTAAAAATCTACTACATAAAAGAACGCAAGAACTTGAAAAGTCAGAAATAACGTAGAGAAAAAATCTCCAAAGAAATGTAAACAGAAAAAATTTGAAGTTTAAGAGGAATATTAAAAATAAAAGATACATATGCAAGTATAATTAAGAAATATTAAGTCCATCATGGACAGCTTTTTTAAATCTGTTAAACGGTTGATTCAGAGGATTAGTTTGTAGTCATCATGATGTCTTCTAAGTTGGATTAGTGGAGAGTTATATGTATGTATGCTCGATGTGTGTTGCTTCTACTACTGAATGTATCCCACATATATGCAGTCAAAAAACTCATTCTTTGTTTGCGTAACTAAACTGTGGAATGCCTTCCCAATTAATCTCTTCCTTTTATTTTAGTATGTATTAGCTTAGTGTTTTAACTTACTTAATTTTAATATATCATTTTGTGATTTCAGATTAATTATTAATTTTCATCATGTAATAATTTAGTACCACATAATTTTATATATAGTGTACATTATAAGGCCAGGCCTTTGTACAGGTTTCAAAATAAATAATAATAATAATTATTATTATTATTAGAAGTGATCATATCTGTTCATATATGATAATGACTGTGCAGCCTTGTCTGAAACTCATATGATCTTATATGATCAGATTAGATATGATTAGATATGATATGATTTTTTCCCGGGAAATAAGTTATACAGCCTGTGGTCCAGTATATTGAGGTTTTATTATTGCAATTTATTAGACAGCCTAAATCCGATTTTTCGACCATCAACCCCTTGCAGGTTTGCCGCCATCTTGGATTTACGGGTGATTATTTTCGTAAATATCTTCTCTTCTAGTTATGCTAGTTAAAAAACCACATTTGGTCAACTTTTAAATGAAATTTGGTTTAAATGGAAGCTGAAGTCTTCTACTTTTAGAAAAAAAAAATATGTGGACTTTTACAATCCTTATCATAACGCCGGAAGTTAGGGAGGAGGGGAGGGGTGATGGATCAGAAGGGGAGACAACTCATGCTATTTAGGTTTATTGGAGCATAGTGAACCTTTCCTGAAAATATTGTCCGCCAACTCGGTACCCTCCATCAACCTTTTCAGTCACTGCTCCGCCTATATGTGCACCATTTTTTGCGCCAATTTTGCAAATTTGCGCCTCTCTATAAACTTAACCTTTTGTAGCAGCAAAAAATATTATGTACAAAAGTAATGGTAAATTTTGTGCTCTATAGCTTTTGTATGAATATATTTTGTATTACGAGTTATGCAAAAGGAGATAATTGCGAAATTTGTAGCAGCGAAAAATATTATGTATAAAAGTAATAGTAAATTTTGTGCTCTATAGCTTTTGTATGAATATATTTTGTATTACGAGTTATGCAAAAGGAGATAAATGCGAAATCCCAATCGTGGTCTTAATTTTTTAACCTTTTTCGCGTTATAACTCTGAAAGCATGAACTTTATGAAAACAGTTGAAAACAGTTGATACAACTAAATTTGTAGAGAGTTTCAAAGTCTAACAAAAAGCGTTAACTTTTTTACCTAGGATGACTAGAAGATGAGATATTCACGAAAAACGATTTCGCCCTTAAATCCACGATGACGGAAGACCTGCAAGGGGTTGATGGTGAACAAAATGGATTTAAGCTATCTGCATGGTACTTTAACGATGGGAAACAAATTTTGTCTTACCCAATGAATTGCGATAATAACCATAGGTATCGGACAAACATTACTGGACTACTTACAGTTTAAGTGAGATTGTGGATAACATTTTACGAATTTTTTATTACACAGGTCGGGTCCCCTGGAGCCCGGGGGCCCCGTATCATTGATACGGCTGATACGGCTGATACGGCTGATACGGCGGTACTACGTCCCTGCAGGCCCGCCGCTAGCTGTTTGATCGCCCGCGTGCAATACCGACTATGCCGCCCTACGACTACATATGCTGAGTTTTTTTAAAAAGAGGCTATTTAAGGTTTTTTTCATGATAGCGGGAAAAAAGAAACAAAGATAAAACATTTATTTTGATTAGGTACTTAGTTATTTTTGTTTACTGAAGTATAAAACCATATACTTAAATATTTATCTATAAAAATTTAACTCTTCTTGCCTTTATATTTACGAAATCTTCTATCAACTTTCTTGTATCCAAGCTGTCTAAAATTTCATGTTTAATTGAAACTATAGCTAAATTACTTAGTCTTTGCTGGCGCATTGTTGATCTTAAATAGTTGTTGATAATTTTTAATTTTGAAAAGGATCTTTCACCAGATGCAACTGAAACCGGCAGTGTAAGTAATAACCTTAGCGCTATTGCTGCGTTCGGCAATGTTGAAATTAAGTCATTGGTAAAAAAATATTGTAATAGGGTTTGTGGATCATTAAACTGGTTTTCTGCAAAATGCAACTTTAATGCAATGATTTCAATAAACAATTCAATACCATTAATGTATGATTCACTACTTGAATCATCTTTAAGCTTCAGATTTAAATATTTACAATGTTTCATTAACTCATCATTGGAGTAATTAAATAAATTAACGCTAAAAAAGCCAAATACGTCGGTAAATGTATTCAACTCCTCGAATCTATCCTTTAAAGAAGTTATTGTCTGATCTAGGTTTCTAATATATATAAAACTCTACTCTATATTTGATTTTGGGGTCTACTAAAACTTCATCATTGTGTTTATATTGAAATTGTGTTAGTTCTCGTCTTGGACCTCAGAAGAACCATTAACAAAATAATTGCGATTTGATGTGCGATCGTTACTGTTGGGGCGGGCGGTTCCACAGACGACGTTTGGTATTGCATCTTAGCCTTAACGGATGCCAATAAATAGATGGCGATGTTAACGCTAAGATTGCGCGCCGCGCCGCACAGTGGGCCAAAACGCCGAAAACCTAGCCAAAATATGAAAGCATCAATAAATTTTCGCAAAATATCGTATATAGGGGTTTTTTGGGTCGCTGATTACGAATCTGGTAAAAAACCTTGAAATCACCAAAAAAAATACCAATCGACAATTTTCGTTGGAATTTTCGCGAAATGTCGTATAATGGTGGTTGAAATTCTAAAAAAAACAAAAATCCACAATTTTTATTATTTTTTTTATTGCAAAAAGTGAGTTTAGGTTAATAAAAAAACATTGTTTTTAAGTTATCAAACTCTATCATTGAGTGCAATTCATGTTTAAAACGAAATATGTTAACTTTACACTTTTACAGTGCGTTTATTCACTAAGGTTCTTACATTCGCGGCTATATTATATGATCAACGCCAAGGTAGCAAAAAGTAGCAGCTAAATTTTTGCGTGTTTACTAAAATGGGTTCAATAAACAACTTTTGGATGAGTTTGGCGCGGAGGAACGCGGAGGAAGTAACTTACTACTTTTGAAACGCATAATTTTTATTACTGAAAAACAAAAACTCTCTAATGTTTTATGGCTCGTGGTCAATCTACGTATTAAGAAATCACTATGTTACTCAATTTTTTTCATTTTCCTTACTTGCTAGAGCACAGTTTTGAATCGTTGAAACGTTGAAAAAAAAAACTTCGAGTTTTGGCCAGCTTTTTGGCGTTTTAGCCCACTCGCCGGTCGGTTTTTTTTTCCATGCGATGACATTTCTTATACTGTAGATGGGGTGGCATATTTATTATGACAATTACTTTGAATATTACGTGCGTCAAAACTTATCCTCTTGTCAAACATCACCCCCAAGTCTTTAAATTGGGAAACCTCAGCTAAAAATACAGCACTGGGACTCATATATTTTAGGGGATCTTCTTGAAAATGTATAACCCTTAAAATTTGAACAAATTCAATTGAAAGGTGTGTAACTGATATTATAAGATGAGTTACCTGTTGTTCTAGTACGACCGCGGCATTCAATCGATAAAGTAATGAAAATATAGGTACCTAAACATGTGCAGGTCAAAGTGACTTAATTCGGCTGAAAGCAGGCCATTTGGCGATTGCTATTTGTTCATAAAAACGAGTCAATAAAGCTGCATAGAGGAGCACTTCAGGAAAAATGAAAGGGTACTAGTTCTATTAATATCATCCACTGCCATAGTGCTGAAATTAATCTTTCTAAGTGTGAAAGCACTAAAATAAATTGCACTCGGTAGAAACGTGCATTTGACTACGGCACACGAGTGTTTGGAACCAATTACTGAATATCGGCCAATATCTAGATACATAGGAATATTTTTTTTGCCACCAAATAATCCATCAATCGTTGTGCCTTAAATATCTCCTGGTCAGGATGAATCGCCCATCAATTTTCAAACCTGAAGGTAATCCGAGGATTTTTTTGTCATAACAAACCCATTTGCGAGAGCCGCTCAAGTACTTTGAACCACTTCGGAATGTGGCCGTGGAATACCTTTGGAGCACTTTCCATTTGATTCACATTTCGCCACCTGGCTGCAGCGGGCGGTGAGCTGGGAACCTGGAATTCTGGGTGCGCTACTTTTAGATTTTGTTTCGTCCTTGTGTTTATTTTGAAAAGAGAGCTTATTTCCGCCGATACGTGGGGCCTTTGTCGGATTGCTTCCCCTTTGGGATCTCATTATAAAGTGTTTTATTAACGCTGGCATGAGTGCGCAATTTTTCCATTGCTTGTCGTCAAAAGAAATTTAATTACCGCCCGTATATTAATTAAACAGTTTCTACATGTAAGCCTAGTCTCGGTCCGCGGCAACATGTGAATACAAAAATGTCGTTTTCGAATGGATGCATGCGAGGGTGTGCCTGGAGTGTGGGCTTAATTGTTGTTTCCCTTTGAGTGCTGTACAATGCTGCTAAAACATTAACGCCCGACTTTATTTAATTAAGTTAATTATGTTATGCGGAAATTTATGGGAATTCGTTGAATGGCACAAAGCGTTTAAGGACCATTAACTTCTTTCAGCTGCACAGAGCGCCACTCTGACGTGGTAGATTAGCGTGCAAGAACCAAAGTAAGACAAATAATAATGCACAATGACTGTTATAAATTTAAATTTGTTGAAAAATAGCCGTTTTGAGTGGGAACGGCAGTCCTTTTCTGTTAAAATTAATCCGAAAACCTTTTCACCCCTGTCCATGGAGTTCGTGACGCAGCACAAAAAGAGGTAAAGGTGCAATCGAGTGGCCGAGGTAATTAAGTAGAAAATAATAGAGAAAAGGTTTTGCGGGAAATAAATTTCTAGAAGTTCCTTTATCCCTCGAACTTTTTCCCTGCCCTGCGGCGGAGCATAAAAAGCACTTTGTGATGCCTAATTAAGGGCTGGCCGTCATAAACAAAAGCTAGGATAAGATGACAGGAACATTACTGTCCCATTCGCACACCTTTTTTCGTGAAAGGTGTTTAGCTTGAGAGGAGTATAATTAACGGGGTAATTATAATTCCGTCGCGCAATTAAACGGGATATAAATTGAGGAAATTCCGCATAATTTTTTAATGCCCTTCCGGGTTTGATATTCGTTCACGTGTTCAGAAACTCATCACGGATGCCGGTGGACAGGAGCTGTGCTCGGAAATCAATTATATTCAAATAATTGCATTATTGCTCTAGCGCTGTGTACTTCATGTATTTTGTGCAGCTCATTCTGCAATGAGATTTTTCGCCTGAACAAAATACATAAAGCACTCCAAAATGTGCACATTATGGCAATTGTCTAGAAGCTTCACGTTGTCTGTTGCTCTTAAAAGCGATTGTTGATATAGGGTCTTTCAATTAGGACGCTCGAATTTTAAAATGAATAAAACAAGTTATGTGTGAGATATCCACTTCATTTTGATTTTATTTGAAAGAATAGTTTACGGCAAATATGGAATATAACGTCGTTCAAATGTCCACCTCGGCTTTGCTTGGTGGCACGTATTCTCAACAAAATAAATAATGCAACACGATTTTCAGCATTTCTCAAACTTCAACCGGGGGTAGTCTCATGTTCGATCTTCAAAAAATCTTTTTTTTTTTGTGCATTTTCTCAAAGTTAAATAAGTTGAGAATATACTGTAAAAATTTTAGACCGATACACTACGTCATTTTAAAGTTACAACATATAATAGGGGAGAGCGCACCCTGCATCTGCATATACGAAAATTTTTTCTCTAAACTTTAAACGCGTTTTTCTCGAAACTACTTTTTTTTCGTTGGCACGGATGATTAAAGAAAAACTATTGGACCGATTGGGCTGTAATTTTCACATATTATTATAAACATGAATGGTTCTGGCGGGTAGCAGAATTAGATGTTTTATCGATTTCTTTCTGTTTTATATCGATTTTAAACCGAAAAAAACCGTCGATTTTGTAAAATTTTTTTTACAAGGCCGCCATTTTGCTATTTTTCACTCAAATCTTTTAAATCTGCTACGGGCCAGAATGACAACCCTACTGAATAATAATCTTTTTGGAATTTTGATTTCAGATGATTGGGAAAGGAGCAATCAGGGGGCGAGCTACCTACTTTTTTTTGAAGAGACCTACTTCGCCTCACCAAAATGACCTTAAAAAATTTCTTTTTTTATTTAAAAGAAATGTTTTTGTATTGTTCAATAGTTTAGTAATAACATATAATTATCACAAAAAGATTGCATTTCATTTTCCACACAAAAAAAAATCTTAAAAAACCTTCAAAATTTAAGCTCGGACATGAGACTACCCCCTTAACCTTAAGGCCACCCCACCCGGTGGTCTAGAATTTTCAAAAAATCTTTTTTTTTTTTAATATTTCGAAAGGGTGGTCTTTCGAGAATATACTGTTAAATTTTTGTAATGATATTGACAGTATTTTAGGTTCTACAGCCTTTTTAGCAGGTAGCGAACGGTTGATCCGCCTATGAATGGAAACATACTAAAAACTTTAAACTCATTTATCTCGAAACCACCCGTTTCTGCACGGCGCGGCGGGATGCAAAACAAAAAAACTATTCATTCGAATCATCCCAAATTTTAATATGTTATTCAGGATACTAGTAGCTATGGCCGGGACCACCAAATATTTTTTATTTCAATAACTTCTTATTTTTTACGTAAAAAACCTAACGAAAAATAGTCTGTTTTCGATATTCAAATTTCAAAACGCGCTATTTTTGTCAAAATAATTTTTTTTCCATTTTTTGTTGGTTCCGGCGATAGCTACAGTCATATAGATTAATAATTTCCTTATATTTTATATTTCAAATAAGTTATAGAGCTAAAACTTCACCCGCCGCTCAGGTTAATTTTTTGAGGGGGTCATCTTCAGCGCGATTATTTAAATAATCACAATTTTTTGTGTTTATTTTAAAAATAATTTTGTATGCCAGTTGAGTATTATATTATAATATAATATACCTACAAAGTTTAAATATCGTTGTTCATTATTTTCACCTTCAAAAAAAAATTTTAAAAATCCCTTAAATTCACCGGGTGCCCTTAAGGGGTAAAAGGCGGTATAAAAAGTTCGTATGTGAAAACATTTATTTTACGGATTTACTTGAAACTAGTATACTCTACAAAACATATTATGAAACAGGTATTTCAGTTTTTTAAAAAATTTAGCAATTCCTTAAATACTCATATGACTGTCACATGTATAAACAAACCCTCTTTTGTGATAATGTAAAACCCTTAAACATAATGTTAATTGAAAAAGAAAAGAAAGGATCTAATGAATTAGTTTTTGTGAAATTCCAAATGAAAAACTTATGGCGTTTCAAAAATTGTTTGATCAATTATTTTTGCCTTTTCGAGCTTCCAACTTGTTTATTATTAATTTTACGTGAAAGGGTTATTTATTTAGAATTGTAGAGAATTTGATTCTCAACAAAATATCTTTTTTGAACATTTTCGTGCGAGTAAGTGTTAGCGAGATATCGCTGATAAAACATTCGCACCCTTATTTTCAAGATGGTAGACATATGGAGGTTGTTGGAATCCCGGAAATTGAGTTTTGTACTCACCACCGATCCCCATCATAGATTAAAAAAACGCTGCCTATCCAAAATGTTTGCCAAAATTATCATTTGGACTGGGCTAACGTTTGAAAGTTTGGCTTCGTTTGATGACTATATTCCACTAAAAACCTGTTTTCGTTCTTTTTATTAATTTTTAATGTTTTTGGTCCTTTGGGCGCAGGTTCTAAGTCGGTAACAGATTTAATCTCTCTGTACTGCTTTTGATATTGTTGCGCATTTTGTTTGTTGAACTAGTAAACATTTGAGAAAAGTTGGACGGAAAAAATTGTTCGTCAAACGCGCCTCAATGAATTAAATAAAAAGACCGAGAGCCATCACACTTATTTAAATGTAATTAATTTGATCTATATAATTGAAACACTAACGCGAGAGCTTGTGATCCCTCTTAATTTCTGCACCGATTTTAATGATACCAACACTCACAGAAAATTTATTACTCAATATGGAACACCACTAATAAAACACTAAAAAGAGTTAAAATGGTGGATCCAATATGGCGACCGAAAAGGTTTTACTTCGAAGGATTGATGTGAAAATTGGTCCTTTTATGTTTTCGGGGTCGCTGATTTCGAATCTACTATCGAAAGGGGAATTAAATAGTGCGACTGAGAATTCTCACCTTCTTGTACCAATTTCAATGGAAAGAGGATCCACCCAGGTAAATTATTTTACACCGTGCGAAGCCGAGCATAAAAATTAGTTTTAGTTTTAATGTAATATTTAATTCTAATTTATTTTATGTTAATTCAAATCCAAAAAAGAACCGGTTTTAAAAAGGTTTGCAACCCTGTGGGCTGCTATCAACCACCTTCCGCAACTGCTTTTCTTCGTGATCTGTTGTAGTAAAATATCCACCAACGGAAAATGTTTCCTTTTGATTTGGTACCTATCTCCTATAAGTATATCTGGCAAATACATAGAAAAGGAAACTCACTTAAAAATCAATCCTTCTATTAACTCAAAATTGTCATTTTATTTAATTAAGGGAAACCGGAGCATGATGGATGCTTTAAGAATTATCATTAATAAAATTTAAAGGAGTTTTGTGAAATAATTCTAAATACTTTTATTATTGGTCACTTGTTTAAGGGGGAAGGCCACTGTGATGGTTAAAAAAAATTTTTTTTCCTTCTTAAATTAAGTTTATATATTCAAAAATATGTGCAGAAAATTTCAGGTCAAAATTTCAAAAATTGACAGAGTTACATCCATTTTAGTATAGTACATAGTATGTTTTCCGCCTGACGTCCCGATGAGAATGGCACGCCCTTAAGTCCCTTGCTGAAACGTATTTGTCAATAGATGACTTATTGCGGTTCTTTTCTTCGATTTTTTTTTTTATTGCTATATAAATATATTCTTCTATTGTTACATAAATGACAGCGAGAAAAACGGACTAAAAACTTTAAACACGTTTTTCTCAAAATGCCTTTTTTCAAACTGGTCGCATCGACAACGCGGTCAATTATTAACCGATTTTCAATATTTTGTTTTTGTTTTGGTCGTATTTGTAGTGGCTATGGTTAAGTAGCCGATTTAAAAAATTTTAATTTGTACTATTTTTAGACTGTGAAACAAAAAAAAGGTCGAAATGATGGAAAAAATGTTCAATTGGTCGCCATTTTGTGAAAAAACAAAATAAAAAAAATCGGCTGCGTACAACGACAACTACATTTATATAGATTATAATGAATTTTTATTTTGTTTTTTCTGATAACCCGTTCTTGAATAATCGATGCGACCATGGGGGGGAATTTTTTTTTGGACTCTACGGCAACGCTCATAACTTTGAAACTATTTAATATTTTTTAATAAAAATTTATGTAAGTATTGGTCAATGTACACTTTATAAAATAATTAAAAAACACTCCTGATATTCCTTTATTTTCGCGGTAAAAAAAAATTCCCGAAAATCGCTAATTTGTTCACCCGTCACAGTGGCCTTCCCCCTTAATTATTCCGGAAAATAGAACATAACATAGAAGACAACAAAAATAAAAGTTCTGGTTATGTACCTATATATAAAAAATATTCCGTTTGCCCATTTTGTCCCGGTGACGGAACACAACGGGCAGCTAAAAGAATAAAGTGCAGAATGAACACACGTTAGTGGATTTCTCGTCATTATCGTCTTCTCCATACCGCAAGAACAATGTGCCCACTTGCCATATAATCCACACGTGTCCCATTTCTCTGTGAATTGGGAATGCGAGCCCCCACAACAGCCACTTCTCGTTGTCCTCGCTTTCGGTAGAATCTGTTTCATTGATTTCTGGTTTTTTCGATTTCCTAACTCTATTAAATTCTTGTGTATTTCTAACGGTCTTTCGGCCAGTTTTACTTAGTTCTTTTGGATTCAATGGTGTTTGGTGACTTGAGTTCTAGCTCCATTTCGTATGGAGAGCTTGTTATTATTGCAGTGTTTCCTCGAAGCTTAGAAGATACTTTTATAACAGGTGTTTTAGGGAACAGGTAAGATCTTGCAATTGCGAAAATTTCTGAAATGACATAGATGGCGTAGACCGATCTCAAATCGCAGTAGATGGGCATGATGATCACATAGCTGGACCGGGCACTGGCATGGTTGGATATGGTAGTGATGCGGAAGGATTCGGTAAAGAGTGTTATCCTGGGGCTCATAGTAGCTGATCATCGTCTCAGTATTTATGGAAATTATTTAACAACGCTAGAATTGACGATTTCCTATTATAAAACCGCAAGCCTACACTTCCATTTCGATAATCATCCTCCGTTAATACTAGCTATGCACGGAGCCTAAAGCGAATGCATTCTCTCTCTATCACCCAACCTGATATGCCTTGGAGCCCGCTATGCCCCGGAATGGCCTACATACAGATCCGTCTCGGCTTTTTCATATTTATAAATTATAACCGTTGCCGAATGAATGGAATTGTTTCATGTGTGGAGACGGTTTTTCATTTTTGTCGGGGAACCCAAAATATTGCCGACATAAAAATTAGCGTAAATTAAGAAAGACAAAATACTCGACCTTCCAGTGAAAGTACCATTGTAGTCGGTTCAGCATTCCCCGAGCTTAGCCCGCACAAACAGATAGGAATACATTTTTGAAATGTTCGTTTGGTTTTTTGTATTCTATAAATAAACAGAGCTTAGAAAAAAGCAGTTATTTTGAAACCACAGACTCTAAGAACCCTATTTCATGAAAATTCATTTACATTGGAAAGTTTTGGCGGCCATCTTGAAGTTTGAAATTTCGATAGCAGATTTAAAAACTCATATTTATTCGTTTACATTGAAATTCGTTCTATAATTTTCAACTTTCGATAGTATATTCGAGATCAGCGACCCGGGAAACATAAAAAGATCCATTGTCATAGGATTGCTAGAGATTGAAGTTGAATCTTTTCTGTTGTTATATTGCATCCGCCATTTTATACCTTAGTTGGCACACTTCCGCAGAATCTCATAGTGGGCACTGTTAGGTCCGTGTTACTCCAGCTACGAAAATGTCTACTGCGTGGCAACCAATGATTTTTTTTTTTTTTGAAAAAATGTCAGATACTCTTATCATGCTGTTTCGATAGATAGTAATGTCCAGTATGAATAAACAAAAAGAATTGGATAATCCTTAGAAACGTGGCAAAGAACACTCTTTCGATTAAAACGTTGGGGTCGGTCTGATCCCACAATGCCAGATAAGGTTAAGGGTTACCCTACAATGAAAGGTAGTTTACATATACTTATCTAAAATTGAAATATATAGTATATATACATATATGCGACCTTTAAGGTAAACCCGATCAGAAAAGCATTTGCACATCTATAATTTTATACACCCCTTTTCCTTTTCTTTTCCGGATGGCATATGTATGTATGTATGTCGGTTGTCGGGCTTCAGGGAATCTTTTTGCCAATTTTCGTACAAATCGGTTCAGGGGTTAGGCCGTTAAGAAGTAACAAACAGACAAATCGACAGAAAAAAACCCTCTCTCATTTGCAATATTGTTAGCCCAGTGCTCTACCGTCTGAGCTATCGGGCTAATGTATTTAAGGATGCCTATGCTCAAGCTCGTAGCCAGGAGTATTTTTCGGGAGAGGCTTGAGAATTATAAAAACAAGTTTTATATATGTATGTATGTAAATCAAGCTTGTTGGATAAGTCAAGTCGGAGTTGGGTAGAAGAAGCAAAGTTTAGACAGTGAAAATAAAGTTAGAAAAAAATAAGTAGAAAAGTAAAAAGAATATTGGAAAAGTGAAAAAAAGGAGCGAAAGAAGTTTCGGAAGGAGAAAACTGATCCAGGGAAGAGGAAGGAACGCCGAAGCCGTTATATCTGGAAAAAATAGGAGAAACGGAAAGATGGGAGAGGCCCGTGGAGGAGAAAATCAAAAGTTAAGTAGAATTGTTAACATAAAATTACATTGCGCTTTGTGGCATTTTTGTGCTTACGCACTCGGCTTCTAGAATTGTCCCCTTTTTTTTCTTTTTTTGGTGATTTTGGTATTTTTTTGCGGGAACACGCGGCCGCGAGTTGCGGGGGCACTCCAGGTAGCGTAGTGGAGCCTCCCGTTGTATGTTGGAAGAGGAAAAAAAATCAAAAAAAAGTTTCTCGATTTCCTTTTGTTTTTGGTTTTGTTTACGAAAACAAACGAAAATCGAGTTGCGCTCTGAAAAAAAAATTTAATATAACCTCAAATTCTTCGAACTCCTCCCACTCTCCAAGCGCTGGCTTACACTCGGGAAAAAAGCGCTGTAACATTTTGGCAGCTCAGGCGCGTATGCAGAGAAAATGTTCGGGAGGGGTTTTCATAAAAACCAAAGAATATCCATGTTTTCGAATAAATTTTGTCAGTATCGGCTTAAGTATATTCAGTAATATTTATTAGCGCGAGCGGAGCGGGCGCGAAATTTGTAGGGTTTTTTTTCAAAGAGATGAATTCAGTTTAAGTACATTTTTAAGAGAGTTTTAGGTTTTTTATCTTTATAAATATAATTACCATTTACACATCGCCCATAACAACTTTGGACACATTTGGGGGGCCAAATTTTTTCTCGTCTCACATGAATTACTAAGCAAACTTGGCTAAAAAAAAGTTCCTGTTCCTGAGGAGAGGTCCAAATTTAGATCAGATGGAGAAATGGATTTATGATGAGACGAATATCCATGTTCTCAAGCACACTATTAAAACCCACTTTTAGGATGGTGCGAGATCTTAATATGGCGCCGCGCCCTTATGCATAGTGCATATGCATAGTGTGGAGCCAGGCTATACTCATACCTGTGTTCCTCGGACTGCAACAATATTCAAGTTTTATAGAAAAACGATAGCTTAACGGGATTTAAGTAGTATGTAATATAAGCGTGAGCGTAGCGAGCTACATTTGTTGTTGTTGTTCTGTCGCATTAAATTATAAGTATGTATGAATTTGTACAGAAAAAGTCTCATCTGACCAGAAGCGATTGTCTTCACCTCTTAGCTATGTAAATGAAAAGTTGGTCATATCACTGATGGAAGTGGTGAAAGTGGAACTTGGTTTGGGTTTTCGGGTAAATAAAAACCACAGAGCTGCGACGTTTATTTTATTGTGGAAAATCGCAGTACATTGCCTCGTAGATGTAGATAGGCTATCTGTACCAATCCTACCCCCATTCGGCCAACGGTGTATGGTCTCCTATTGGTCAGGCCATCAAAACACAAAATTTTAAAAACAAAGAAAAACCTCGCCTGGCGGAACTTAAAGAATACTCTTCCGAAACCGAATACAGCGAACATAATTTAATTCTATAATAAATAAAAAATTAAGTTAATTGTGAATTGGATTTTGAGTATCTACCTACACAATTGTGAGCGCTGATTAAATTGTTCATATTAAGCAAAGCACCAAAAGGAATTTTTCCTCACGAAGTGAATTAAAATGTTTCTGAAAAAAGCAAATAAAAGGGATACTAATTCAAATAGCAGCACAAAAGCAGAATATTTTCAACTTCTCTCAATTTTCCGCAATGTGAAATTTATGTGTTTTTCGCGGAAAACAGTAAAAAGGCACTCCTTTCATTACTTGATGGAACAATAAAAATAAGTTCGGAATTGATATTAATTGCACTTAAAACTTCCAAGACTGAACAAAATCTCTTTGTTTGCAATCAAATTAATTTTCATTACATTTTCCCTACGGTTATCTTCGGTGAATTTTTGAGAATTTTCATTTCATAAAAAGCAGGAGAAACAAACTCCCTATTGTAAAAGATACAGAAATGGAGTTCAACCGAAAATCAATAATCCCTTTAAGCAGTCCGTCCTTAATTGAGCGAATTTTATTGTGTTTAAGGAATGTTTCCACTCCGAGATTAAACACACTCAGGAAGCATCGAACGTGCCGTGCCATTCACCTTCAATTTTCCTTCTATTTATCAAAATTTCTTTTTTTACCTTCGGACGTGTGCGTTTTTCTCGAGCTAGTTTTTAAGAGACTTCCTTTTTCTTCAGATGTGTCAACCTAAAGAAATCTAATTAAATGACAGACGATTCAAAAGAACAATTAAGGCTATTGTGGGTTTCGTCCATCTGGAAAATTTGGGTATTGTACTTAATTGGAGTTACATATATGGAGTAAAAGAATATAAGATTTTTTGATTTCAGGTGAACGGCAGTTGAGGGATACAGTTTGTACATTTCCACATTTGTATTTACATACACATGAATGCATATATATTGAAAGACCTTCTAAGAATTTTACGCACCGGTGTGGCCTGATAATGTACAAATGTGTATAATGAAGGAAATGTGGTAGGCAAACACGGAAGCAGGCTTGCAATATTTATGCCGAAGAATTGTCAGTCATAATTAAGCAATGCCAGTCTTAATCTGTTCAGAGTGCCCTGAAAATTGCCATTTTAGTGGTCGCTTTTACCACTTGTATTAGAAATATACATTTCATTTATTAGCATGTGATTATTTGTGAGTGAAGCATGCTTATAGGTGTTTCATTTTTTCATTAAATTGTTTGCCCAGAAAGTATAAATTTAGTGACTTTCTTAATATGTACCTAGAAGTTTCGATATTTAAGGTATAAGTTGGCCTTCGGATTGAAAACTAAAATTAAAATATGAACGAAAGCACGGTACACTGTAACACACCGGTCTGCCCGCGGTTTAGTGTGACACTTGTTGTATTTTAATGATTGCTGCTTACACAGCCACACAAAAAAAAATTATCGGGCAGGGCGATCGGACTATGTGCTGCATATGTTTTTGGGGTCGTTGAAACTGAATCCGATGTCAGTTTTGCTGAGGTTTTTTTGAGGTTATGTCAAAAACCTGACTGATAGGGTTGAACTGACATCGGATTCAGTTTCAGCGACACCAAAAAACATAAAACACATAGTCCGACCGCCGGGGCCGAATTTTTTTTTTTTGTGTGGCTGTGTTATTTTCTTCAAAATTAAGCTAGAATGTTTAATTGTAAAACATTTAAAAAGCAGATATTCAAAAAAAATTATTTGTCTGATGTGGTTTTTTTTCAAGATTCTTTACTGTTTTGTAGCATATTTCGAGGGCTGCCAATATATGTAAGTTGAAGGAAGAATAACAGGAATTCCTCCAAATTAATGATTGAGATATCATTTTGGAGATTCCGTTCGCCGCTAATGACGAAAAATAAACATATAATTTAATATTAATGTTAACGTTAAAACACTTTATTTTGAAAATATGAAAGTCGGCATCTGTGGACAATCGGCTTAAATAACATGTACGACAGCTGTCGGTTGGACTGGCTTACTCCACATTATACAGCTAGATTACACTTGCGTATAGGATGTAAACAACTCCGACTAACAGCTGTCACGCATGTTAGTTAAACAGATTGTCCAGATGGCACCATCTACATTTTCTATACAAATATGGTTTTGAAAGCAGTTTTTAAAAAAAAGTTATTTAACGAAAACATTATTTTTGAACTACACATTTGTTTATTTTTCGTCATTATCAGGGAACGTGATCGGCAAAATGATATCTTCTTAATAGATATCTACATTTTCGGTTAATTTAATTTATTTTACATTTGAGTAAACACAGGAGTGAACAACTTTTTATTTGTAGAGATACTGATTAAATAAGTTTGGCTAAAGTGGTGCGTATTTTGTTTATGTTTGTTTGTCGTTAAACAGGGGGCCACGATAGCTAAGTTATTAGCTGAGCATTTAAGGTCGTGGTTTCGATTCCCAGCGAGGTCCCTAGTGGTACAGTGGGCTAAAAATAAAGCCTAGTGTGCCCCCAGGGAGGGCAGCCCACTAGAAAAGTTGACAAACGCCGGAATTAAATGTCCTGGCCACGCGGATGAAGAAGATCACGTCAGATCCCAAATAGGCATCTATCTTGTGCAAAAAGGATAGTTCCCCTAAGGCATATCCTTTAACCTATCTCTTAGGCAATTTTTGTTTGCTTTTATTTGTTGTCATGAAAATGTATACATAAAACTGGTGTTCGTCTAAATAGCACACGTAAAGAAGAAGATCTGGCTGCCACCACCAGAAATATCTCAGCCTTATGGCATTCCATTCAGAAAACTTGGAAGACATGATGATATGATAAGATATGATATATGCGTTATACGCCAATTCTAAATTACATGAATAACATTTGTATGGCAGGACTAAACCAATTGTATAAAACTTATGGTACTAAATTTTCACTCGCCTTTGCTCGGGCATTAAACTGTCAGGCACCAACAAGAGTGTGTCTCAATAACCACACTGGTGATGTGTCTTTTGAGTACATATCATTGGCGACCAGGAAGCGCGTCTCCGCTATCATCAAAAAATGCCTCTTATCGCTTCGATCGAAAGATTGAATGAGTTCAAAAGTGATTTCTAGAGTTACGTCGAACGTAAAAGAAAATAAAATACAAAGTTTCTTTTTTGTTAACCTTAATGGGCGGTGAAATATAGGCCATTTTAAAAAAAACTTATGTACTCCAAGTGTGAACAATTCCTGGAAAATGTGAGCCATGCATTTTTGAGGTGCCCCTTTATACATATGTAGTTGTTGAGCGATGTCCCATTGTTTTTTATTAACAGGCTCGGTTTTTTCTCACAAATGAATTGTATTTACCACTTAATTATGAATCAAGTTACATGAGCTGTAGTGCAGTTCAATCAGCCCACATTCACAGCAGCGCCATTCACTAAGTGAGGCGAGGTAGTGAACAGTAGGCAACAAAATGCAAAGTCAACCGAAAGCTCAGCCCTATGCAGTAGGAACCTGATGTTTGCTCGAGAAAAGTGTGCGTTGTACGGATTGGGCCGTCTTATGGTAGTGGAAAATCACCATGGAAGGTTATAGCGTTGAAGAACGTGTGCAAATTATCAAATTTTATTATCAAAATCAGAGCTCTGTTCGAGAAACGTTCATCATCGAAAATCATCTTTAGCGACATGCGCTATAGATCGATGATAAGCAACTTCTTGTGGCCTAAACTGGATGATATGGATTCTGACATGTGATTCCAACAGGACGGCGCTAAGTGCCCCACAGCGCATACCACGATGGATATCCTGCATGAGTGATTTGAGAGGGACGTGAACTGGTTACCGAGATCGTGTCCTTTGGGGCTATTTGAAATCACAGGTCTATGCGAATAAACAGCAAAGTCAACATAAGGTACGCCATCCAGCAAATTTAGCTAAATTTATGCGAAAAATCATCGAAAATCGGACCTCCCGAATACGTGCCACTAAGCAAAGCCGCGCGGATATTTGAACGACGTTATATTGCATACTTAGTGCCACAAAATATTTTTCCAAATAAAATAAAAATAGAGTGGATATCTCACACAACTTCTTTTATTTACATTTCAAAGTCGAGCGTCCTTATTGAAAGACCCTGTATATACAGTCTTTGTATAATGTTATGCCCCCCTTGTAATCTATTGACACGCTGCCATTCCCTGCAAGCTACGCTGCTTTTTATGAGTTGTGAACAAACCAACAAAATGTAAAATAAGACGTTTTTTTTAATTTGCTGAAGTTATTATAACTCCTTTTAACATGGTTTGGTGAAATATAATATTTATCTTCTATTTACATCAAGCCCTTACCTAAACACCGGATTTCCACGCAGTAATTGCGTGTTGTTGTGACAACCCACCACACAACGATTCATTTCGTAAATTAATTAATTAAATCAAACGGTGCGTGAAATAGTGCTTTACGCCATCCTCGCCAACTTTTATCACAAATATAATTATACACTCAAAAACTTGCACTTTTCCGGTTCATTCTATGAAAACTTCGAACGAGCACAGATTAAAATTGACAATTCGCTTAGATGTCTTACTTAGCTTCCCTCTTGCACGCTGTTGCTGTACTGCTCTCCGAAGCTCATTTTAGGTTGTCGCTCATGTCCAGGGATTTAACACGATACAGCCGTTCCATGTTCAGTTTATATTGCTATGGTATGCTAATAACTCGAGAACTGTTCTTTTTTCAAAGTTTTTGATATGGTGTGTTTTCAGATTTTACTTTACTTCCCAGTCGGAATAAACAGACTCCTTATAAAAAAATAATAGTCTTACCACTAGTGCAAAATGGATTAGTTCCACTACTGGTTCAAAAGTAATGCAAAGAGGAGTTAGTTTGAATATCGACATCAACGGAAAATCCACATGATCATGATCATTTTCGGAATAACGTTCGCCGGAGACAAAAAAAGGGAAGGCCATTCCTGGCTGCGAAAATTTCAGTTATTGTGCAATCGCAGGAGAGATAACACGTGTTGTTTGTAAAAAAAAAGTGTTTTGTTGTGCATTTCATGTAAGTACCCGCTCTTCTGTTACATATAATTTAAAAAAATGTCTAGTAGAGGGGGCAGCAGCAAGCGTAATATTAGAAGGCTAATTAAAAAAGAAACAGAGGCAAACATTAACAAATTAAGCAGTAACGTGATTAATAAACCGGAAAATTTGCAAGCGAATTTAAAAAAAGCTAATGATTACGTTTTCGAAGTAGAAACAATTTCTTCAACATATTTTCAAAATCCACCAGCCAAAAAATCATTAGTAGAGAAATTAAAAGAATGGTATTTGAGAAATAGGCCTTCCCGACAATGTTTTGATGAATTGTTAAGTATTTTAAGGGAAGAAAATGTAGACGTAGGTACCTCTTAGTTCTAAGACAGTTTTGCCAATCAGGGAAAAACTCACTGTAAATAGGGTTTCGCCTGATGTGTACTCTCACTTTGGAAACGAAAAACAATTTAAAACAATTTGTAGCACTATTTTTGAACATGAAGAAGTTATTGTAGACATTAATATTGACGGATTACCATTATTTAGAAGCTCTAAAACCCATTCGTGGCCAATTTTACTGCGGGTCAGTAATATTAAAAATATTAAAATATTTCCCGTAGGTGTTTATTTAGGTAAAAAGAAACCAGATCACATAGACCAGTTTTTATTCAAATTTGTTATTGAAGTTAAATATCTTAAAGAAAACGGAATTCAGGTAAAAAATAAAGTAACTAAATTTAAAATAAGATGTATTGTTTGCGATGCCCCAGCAAAAGCTTTTATATGCGGAATTGTTGGCCATACTTCCCTTCATGGTTGTCCTAAATGTACTCAGGTTGCTAAGAAAGTAAATAGTGTATTGGCTTATAGCCTTAAATCTGGTGATCTGATTTCTGATAAAGATTTTAAAGATAGGAAGGACTTGACTCATCATCAAAAACCTTTTCATGACAAAGAAACGCCTTTTGAGAGCATTAACGTTGGAATTATTATTATTAGATTTAAATTAAAGTTGACACAGTGGTCCCTTTTCCTATGAAAATGGGTCGCTGGGTCGTAGACTTCGAATCTGTTTTCCACTTTTGAGAAGATGGATGATGTAAAGTCTTAGGGGCGTTTTTCAATATTTCCCTCGCTGTTTGTATGAGGTTTCTTCTTTTATTTGCTGTTTTCTTCACCTTTCCTACTTACAGGTTGTTTAAAGTTGAATCTAAATTTTCTTTTCGTGGAATTAAGGCTTATAAATATTACATGTAAGAAACTCAGATCACAACATTGACACGTGCAAACATGAAACCATTACAGTATCAGAGGAAAAGAAGTAAGATAAATTTTGTGATAAATAACTCTCCGATAATTTCTCCCAAACATTTCCAGGAGCAAAAAAAGCCCTGAATAATTTCCTGCCACGTGTGGAGCATACTCGTTTTCATTGCTCCTTTGTAATAATATGCGTGCTTTGCATATCATCGCCTGGTTTTCCCGAAATGTGTTGCCGTGCTACGAAATAATGGGCATCTCATTTGTAAAAAGAGTTTGACCAAAGTAGAAACTCCCATAATTCACGGAAATAAAGCCCCAATGCGATGGTACACGTGTTCTGTATCTCAGGGCGGGCGTAACAAAATTATGTGAATATTTCTGCGAAAAATGAAACGCGAGAAAAGCCGCGGTAAGTAAAAAGCTTTGCGAATTTCGTTCAATTTCTCGTCGTACTACAGTTTCAGCTGTTGGCGCGGGGCTGCAGCCAATTTGAAACATAAGAGGGATTTTGACAATATTATTTCTGGGAAAAGATTTTAAAGAGCAGCAGCGCGCACCAGCAATAAATCGCGTATCTAGCAAATCCCATTAAATCACGTACGTAAGAAGGGCATAAATCGCGGAGGCTTAACTTGTTTCAATTAATCGGTTTAGCGTTTGGAGCGAATTTTGTGGTTTTATAATTATACATCATTTGAATAAGAGCGGGGTTTGTGTGTGGCGGGATTAATTGTGGTGATAGGGCATTACGCACATCCAGTCATCCATTATTCAAGTTAATTTATACATGAAGCGATTATTAAGCCAGCCAGCCACTGATGGGTAATGATCAAATTGAGTTAAGTTGCGTATATTGGATTTTTTGGAGCGTTGTCAGGAATTGGATTAATATTTCATTTTGCGAATAATTACCAAATGTGTAGTAATGTGGACTTAGTGGTAGCTTCAAAGTTTGTCCAATATTTCACTGGAACGTATTTACGGCGGCAATAATTTGGAAAATTGGGTTCAACTCCAAACGATTTTCAAATTACTTTAACAGCACAATGATATTGTTCATTTTAATCTTTATTGAACAGGAAAATGGTAATAAGCTTTATTTATTTTAAGTACATTTTCGAGGGCCTTTGGAAAAGGAAATCCCTTGTACTGTTTATTAATGGAAAGATAACCAATGATTTGTGTCTATTCATTTACGAATAAAATAAATTTATTAGCTTAAATTATAATTCGAGTTTACCAGAGGCTGCTCTTTTGTAAAGCGGCAGTTACAAAATATATCAATATTCTTCCTAAGGCAATTAAGGGGACATTCCGGACAGAAAACTTATTATAAATATAAATATAAATAAAATTATTTGCTTAGTCGATAGTATGAACCTTTAAAAATAACATGTTAAAATTTGAAACCGAAATCTTTAGCGGTTCAAAAGTTACAGGCAATTGAAGAGGCGTGCCTCCCGCCCCGCGGCCGTCTGAGCTGACGAGCCGGAGATCAGGTGCGAGCTATGAAACGAGCGTGTGAATAGCTTTCGGATTTGTGGCCTTGAATTGATGAATGAATTTTATAAGGCAGGTATTTTTGATGTTCCTTTATCTCCTTTTCGGTAGGAGGGGATCTAGGGGGACGGAAGGAAGGCATTTGGCAATTCGTCGAAAAATCAAACTTTTTTCAAGTCGAAATGCGTCTCCAAACTTTAAGAGCTATTTTCTAAAAACTTTTTTGTTGTCGGCGGTGGCAGCTTTTCCGAAAAAACCGTGCATGCGATGTTTATAAAACTTGGCACACTTGTTCTTTAAAAGTATGTGCAAAGAGTAGTGGAACAGATTTGTTGTTGTTTTTTTTTAAAAAAGTTATAGCTAAAAAACGGTGAAAAAAAGCGCCGAAAAATGCACTTTTTTTTCAATTGCCCGCCACTTTTTTATTTTTTTTTAATTTTGAAAAAGTGTTCTACCACTCTTTGAAAAATACATTTAAGATTAATAAACATTCGTCATTTTTCATTTCATATCGCCATTAAGGCTAAAAAACCTACCACCAGCGGGCCGCGCACGGCTACTTTTCACACCTGGAGGGGGGGGGGGTTACCGGTTCCGGAGTGACTCGAAAAAATTCCAGAATGTGTAGTCTAAGGATAAATAAAATGATTAAAAAAAAATCATAAAATAAGCTATTTTTTGGGCCGAAAACCGGAATGTTCCCTTAACTAGTACAAAATATTACTAGTTTTCTTTCACTTTATACACATTTGTTTAGAGTAATAACAAATTAGAAATATTTAACCTCTTATTGCATTATTCCTTCAAACCAAAACACAAAAAACCAAAATATGGTAATCGTCTAAGTATATTAAATGTGAAGCAAAATATTCGAGTACCCTAGAAATGATATGCCGTTACCACGCGGTCACGTTTACTTTGTTAACCGCATTTTATGGGTTGTGTCTAGACTTGTCAATCGTCCCGCCTGAGCCGGAACGTTCCGTTTTGGTACTATTTTATAGGCGGCTCGCATGAGGTACGTGAGGGATGCTAATAAACTCAATAATCCAGATAATAATTTAGCTCGCGGCAACTCCGTATGCGAGCGGGCGGAAAAAGTATTGATTGAAAAAAAGGAAGGCCACTTTATATTTGGAAGAAGAATTTTTATTTCACATTGATTGGAATGTTTAAATTGATTTTTAACAATTGCCCCCCCTCGTAGCGAGTTATTAGTATTACCATCGTATTCTACGTCAAAGTTTCTATTAAAAACTACTTTTTTTTTCCTGGGGTATTATTTATTACTATTGGAGATAAATTAATTTATGTAGTGCGGCATGTCTTATTGGCGCGCATTGGGTCGAATGGCTTGTTTCGCTGGCCAAAAATTAAAATATCGAAGGTTTCAATTTTCATTTTAGTTCATCATAGTTTGATAGAGAAGGGGCTTTGGTGCATCTTAATCTGTAGGAGATGGGTCGAAAGGTTGTATACCTGACCCTCTGCATCATTTCAAAGTTAGCGCTCGACCACGTGCAGGCCGTTCGTCCCACTGTGCGGCGCGCGGATTCTAGTTTGGCCCTGTGTGTCTAAGCTAGTGAGCCTATTGGTAAAGTGCTGACGAAAAACATAACGATGCCTAAAAAAGTCTCACGTGAATTACAATGCACAAACATTCGTACTGACTCGTGTTTTAATCCCTTTAAGTTAATTAGTCATTCGAGAAGAAAAAAAGTAACATTGAGAAAAGTGAATGAAAATTTTCTGCACGCATTAAATATATCCTCAGGATGAATATTTAAAAAAAATCTAAACAATTTGACCGTTGGAATGAAATTGCTCTCGACATGTTATAATTAAAGTGGCTACTAATCGCACAAACGGATGGAAAATACAAGACGTGAAGAGTACGTGAAGAGTTTCCTAATCTTTACAAATGTATCCATCGAGCTGCAACAGCAAGTATTCAAACATAAGTTGTATGTATGTATGTATAAGTTGTATTCGTTGTATTTTGAACGAGCGTACACATTCCGCGAATTTGATTTTTTTCTGTATAACATGTGGCAAGCATTTCCTTGGCGTATATACTGCGTTAAGGATTTGATCATTTTTGCGTACAAGGACGTACACACCTATCACGTTTGTTTATGCCACATTAACGCAAATACATGAGATCAAGCTCATGTGCTCGCGTGAGTTTGTTCAGTGTGTACCCACCTTAACCAATAGGTTACAAACTCGTGGCTCCGACAAGCCCTAAAAAAGCCCTACATTAAAAAAAAGCTCCAAAAGGCCAACAATTAAACATTGCAATCAAGGCACCCCCCACCCGAGATAAGGACCTTTACGGCAATTTCACAAGCACAAACTCAGGATAAAAAAAGAAAACTTTAACAAAAGAGCATCACCAAAAGTTCATAATTCGAATTTTGCTCTTTCTCACGCTCTCTCAAATTCGCTACTTTCGTATTCATAAATTCTTTCGTGTTCTCTTTCGAACGCTTTACCGTATCATTCTAATCAAGTGTTGAAAGAAACAATAATACATACAATGGAACGTGGCGACACACCACAAATGTGGTACCCCAGAACCATAATCTGGCTCAACATGAGAATTTGCCTTCTGTAACAGCCGTCTCGGTCAACGCACCGCCACCCTTCTGGAAAAATGCCCCGAACTTCTGGTTTCAATGTCTTGAAGTCCAATTCGATCTAGAAACGTAAAAATTTATTCATGTTCTCTCCGTGTTGGTTGAGGACTTCATTCGTATCGTGAGTGACATTTTTCGGAATCCCGATGCGCAACGGTCGTGCACGCAGCTCAAAGAGGCTTTATTATCACTCCTCACAGTCACCGGTCACCCTCACAGTTTCTCCGGGAGCGGGAGTTGAGGGATTTATCTAATGGGAGTCCGAGTGACGACGTGCTGACCACCCTAAGAGTATTATTTCACTGAAAAATATGACTATTGTTTTTATTCATAAAAAATTATCACTATTTTCAAATCACTCAAATTGACCTCAGCAAATAAATATGTCTTTTTAACTGAAGCCGAATAGCCTAATAAATTTTTGAATACATGTTCGTTCAATTTCTTTTCGAATGCCGTTGAGAAAATATTTTTATCTCTTAATTTCGCAAAAGTACGATCTCTTAAAAAAAACACCATTTTTCGTCAATGTTTAATGTTTTTTTAAAAAATTTTTCTTTTCATATCTCAAACACTCTGAGGTACTGACTAAGAAAAATTTTGTGAATCGATCAATTTGACAGTGAGATATTGATTGAAAAACTAAGGCATGCTCATGTACGCCCCAATCGGGAAGCCGCAATAGTGAGCCTCATGAGAGTTAAAACTTTTAACGTTCGTTAATATGTTAATTTTTTGTAATTTCCTAACTGTTCCACCTGATTTAGAGTGAATATTCAAATAGATTAAGCGCATACCAAGAGGCGTAGGCAAAAAGAAGAAAACTATTTTCCAGAATGGAAATAGTAAGGGGGGTAAAGCGAAGTTCCTTGAAATTTTACACTATGTCTTAAATCAAGTTTCAGAGGAGGTAGCTGTCCTCCTCTGACTCTCTCGAACACCCATTTAAATGCTTGACTGATTAATGCAAAACAGAATTACTGCAATTGTACACAAGTAAAATGTTGTAAGTTGTACTCTTTGCGATATTTTGAAAGCAGTATAACTCTGACACAGATATCTTTGTTAGGAAGTTTATGAAGTGTTGGTTACCAGAATTCGCATGTTTATTTCGAAATGAAAATGTGTGAGAATTTCGTAATTAGGAAACGCACCATTAAATAAAGTAGCTGGAGCTACAGAAAGTCTGTTTTGGGTGCCAGCTAATTCACCTTCCCGACTCCAATTATGCTCCAAAGATGGCCAATTTGACTGAAAATAGGAAACGACGCCGTAAATGAAATTCAAGATACAAGTGTGTTTGTGAAAGGACGCAATTTGTAAATAGACTGTCACTTCTCCAAGGAAGAGTAAACCAGAAATAAATTAACTGTAAACTAATTTCAGCGATAAATACACGAAAGAATTTGAATTTCCCCAGATACAAATGAATTTAAAGAGTTTAGAGAATACAACGCTTTCTCCCAAAAAGGACATAAGGCAGATTGCATAAATTCACTTCGAAGCCTGTAAAAGTCAACAGATAATGTACATACATCAAAAAATGCTAAGCAACTCGGGGTTTTTCCGTTGCCATTTCCAGGAACAATTACCGATCATTTTGATTTATCAATTGCAGGTAGGCAAAAGGTATACACATCGTATGGTCAACCCGTGTCACGTAGATTCGCAAAAGTAGTGGGGTTAATTATATAAATAGCAAGTTAAGTGTCTTTTTCTTTCAATCCTGTGTAAATTGTGTACAATGATACTTCTTATTATTCAGTAACCAGCAGTATTAAAGTTCTGAATTGTTCAGTAAGATATGGAAGCGGGTCGTACGCGTCGCCATCTCACCTCCAGCGAAATGCATTTAGCCGTAAGAATGCTACAAAGTGGTAGAACACAAGCTGATGTAACAAGCAACTTTAACGTCAATAGAAGTCTAATTTGCCGATTGTGGCAGCGACAATGTGCTTCAGGGAGTCCACGTGAACAACATACTCATCGGTCTAGGTCAACAACTTCGGCACAAGATCGGTAATCGTCCTTCAAGCTCGACGGGGTCCGAAATTGACGGCTCGTCAATTGGTTGCAAGCCTCTCTGCAACATACAACGTCACGGTTAGTGACCAAACAATTAGCAATAGACTACATAAGTCTGGCCTTCACTCTCGTCGTGCCTTACGATGTCCAGCACTTCGACGTGGGAATCGAGCCAGGCGGGTTTATTGGTGTGAGCAACATCAAAATTGGGGTACAGAACAATGGTCCAATGTACTGTTCACTGATTGGATTTCATCCAGATTCAAGACCTATGCGAGTTTGGAGGTGATCTGGAAATTCAGGGGTGGCATTCCGTAAGGTGATAAGTGATTGTCACCGATCACCCTTTCAAAATCGCCTTTCCGTAAGGTTATAGTCACCCGAAAAGTGACTTCAAAGCGATAATTTCGTGGTGACAGCAAAATTGTTGTCACTTTCCCTTTGTTGCGAGTTGAAACAGTTGCGGATAGAAAATGTAAGTATAATAATAATATATTTTGATTAATTAAATGAGTTTTTATTATTCTAAGGACACAAACCACGCAAAACCAATTCAATTTAATGACAAAGTTTATGGAGACATATCCTCATTTAGCTCGGGGGAAAATGGAATCTAATAAAGCACCTCCTCCATATTTTCGAGGGTAGTGGAACTATTTTGGACATAGTGCTTTGCCCAATTGGACCTGCAAAATCATTTGCAGCTGTCCACTGGTATGATCCGCCAGAAAGGATCTCTAAAGCACAAGCTAGGCGCATTATGGGAGTAATTTTTGTGCTTCTAAGACCACTGGATAAATCAATGTCATGAAGGACATATCTAAAAGCGTCCTTACTCAAACGTTATCGTTGAATGAACCTAGAAAGTATCTTATAATCACGTTTCCTGTTACCATAAACTTACTGGGTATCTGGTAAGGTAAAAATATCCATTCCGTCACGCAGCTTTCTTCTTAAAACATTTACTTCTTTTTTCAAGTTATTTTCACTGTCACTAACGCTTTCGTAAAAACATTTTAAATTTTATATTCACGGTACGAGGCAAAATACAATTTTTGACATAAAGCTTACAACGAAGTAAGCCGCATTGCGAAAATAGCGATAATGAAAGTGATCACCTTACAGAAAGAATTGAAAAATGGTGATCGCCAGGAATTGTCACCAAGGTGATTATCAATTATCACCTTACGGAATGCCACCCCAGAAAATCTCAGAGCTGTTCAGGAAGTCACCAACTACCAAGGAGGCACCGTTATGGTATGGGCCGGGATGACGATTGGCGGTCGAACATCTCTCGTTTTTCCATAAGGCAATCTAAATGCTTCAGGTCATGTTAGTGAAATACTGGAACGTGTTGTACTTCCATTTGCACAGGAAGTTGGACCCCTATTCATCTTAATGCAAAGTAATGCGAGAATACACACTGCAAGGAGCGTTAGAGAATGGTTGAGTTCAAACGAAATCAACGTTTTAGCATGGCCTGCGCAATCTCCAGATTTAAATCCAATCGAACATGCAGGGGATAGACTTCAAAAAAGCATTTTAAACGATTTGTCATCAGTTTCGTCCAGAAGCGAGCTATGTGATCTGCTTCTAGAGCATTGGAGCAACATACAACACGATTTCCTCGATAATGTGATTCTTTCAATGCCGAGAAAATGTCATGCCGTTTTATCCGCAAGAGGAGGCAACACCTCTTATTAGACTAAGGACGAATATTGTCATAGAAGTACACTTTCCTAGAAATTTTACAAATAAACGAAATTTAAATTTTGTCACAAAAGGAAAAATCTTGTTTTCCCTTAATAACTCCCCCCTACTTTTGCGAATCTACCTGACACGGGTTGACCATACGATGTGTATACCTTTTGCCTACCTGCAGTTGAAAAATGAAAATGATCGGTAATTGTTCCTGGAAATGGCAACGGAAAAACCCCGTGTTGCTTAGCATTTTTTGATGTGTGTACAATAATAATGCATGCTTGCTAGCAAGTTTGACGTTGTATTTGCATAGAGATCAACATCAGTCAAAACACTTGCGTATGCTAATATAGATACTCGTACGTGCATTTATGCTTTCAGCCAATTACCTTGACATGGTAAATATTAATCAACTTCAATTTTCTCGAAATTAGGCATTGCGCATTTTGAGGCTTAATTGTAAAAGAAAACAATCGAACCGAGAGTGATGGAGGCAAATATTATAGATCATGAAGTTCAAAATACAAGAGCGCAATAAAACAACATTACCGCTGTATTAGTAAATACAAAAAGAAAAGAGTTCAGAAAATTGTCAAGGCTCTATGACTACAATAGGCCGATAAGTTTTACTTCTCATTTCAAGCCTATATTCGTATCAAACGTAAATGAAAAATTAATTTATTTTAGTGTATAGCAAAATATAATCCGAGTCTCTCATTGTTATTCTAGTGATATTATTCACTCTACGATTCTATCAACTAACTGTCAAAATCGTATTATTCTTATTCAGTCACTAAATAATGCACTTTCAGCTCCAAGAAAATTTGCAGCACATAAGTCTTATTTGTGTGCCATTGAGCGTGGCAAACTACCCTCAATTATTTGCGAGTATAGATGTTCAATGGAAACTAGCATCTTCAATGCTATTACCTACTGTCGCTATTGCTGGCGTTAAAATTTGTTCATCTAAAAATAACTTACTTCATTTACGTTCGACACAAAATTATTTAAAGTAGGTACTTCCAACATACACGTGCCTACTTCTTTTACATAATCTATTTATTTGGGTTTTCAGCGATTTCCACTCTGGTGTGATTGAAAGATAGCATTGAAATAATTTCAAAGAAATGTCATTTTTATTGAAAAATAACTATAGTCCATCTACATTAGAAAAATTACAAAACCCTGGTGGAAAAAAATTGCGTGACTACAGTTTGTGCTCAGCTACTTCAATATAGGGGCTTGTATAGTTCAGTGAAGGTAAAAGTACTCACAACGCAACGCCCAATGGAACACAGCTATTCATTTAAACAGTGCTTATTGCACCAAGCGTTTCACCGTGTAACACGGACTCGAGCAATTTGGGCTTTTCCGTGTGCTTCCGGATTCCGTGTAAAATGCGTGTGACACGGACTCGAGTCACTGCCTATTTGCACCCCACGTGTGTGTCCATGCGAAAATCGGAGCAAAAGGGCAAATTTCAGTTTACAGATATTTTGTAAAAGGAAAATATGTATTCAGTCAGTAGACAAATTGTAAACGGCTAATTTTCCTTTTATGTATTGTTTTGTACCCGAGTCCGTGTCACACAAACTTTACACGGAATGCGGAAGTAAATGGAAAATCCGATGTTACCCGAGTCCGTGTCACATTGACTTTACACGGTGGAACGCTTAGTGCATAGTGCATGCGTTTACATGTTTTCAATTATGGACGATGCAGTTATGACAGCGGTCGAAGTATTAAGGCCGCTTGTATGACCTTATTATAGTCTAAAAGCTGGCAGCTCTACTAACGTCCGAGGTACAAGGCTACAATTTTGTGCATATTTGATTCAATACTATGTATAATAGTATAATAAGAAAATTAACGTCTGGCACGATTGACGTGGTTGCAATAGTTGGTATATTAATAATAGAAGGAAAATCGTTTTTCGTAAATATCTCATCTTCTAGACATGCTAGAGAAATAAGTTAAAAACAAATTGTTAGATCTCAGAATTGTCTACAAAATTTAGTTATATCAACTCTGTTCGTAAAGTTAACACTTTTTAAGTTATAGCGCGAAAAATGTTAACAAATTAGGACCACGATTGGTTTTTCGCATTTAGTTCGTTTTGGCTAACTCGTAATAAAAACAATATCCATACAAAAGCTGTAGACCATACAATTTCCCATTGCTGTCATATACATATGTATAGCAGTTTTTGCTGCAACAAAACGTTAAGCCTGGCTTCAAAGTTGTAAAATCGGCGTAAATAGTGATCATATATGCTTCCGATTTCAACTGATTGTAGCCCATAATAGACGGAAAAGTGACTACAAAAGGTGGAGTGTACCCCGAGTTGGTAGACAAGTTTTTCAGGGAAGGTTCATTATACTCTAACAAACCTAAATAGCATGGGTTGCCTGCCCCTGATGGCTGACAGCTCTCCGACTATTTATCAGAGCAGATTAGATGCAGTTAAATCGAAAGGCAAAAATGCTTTTTTGACGAGAATACAAACATTACACGATCAGATCCAATATTTATTTTGAACTAAGCCGCCCTGCGGACTGGACTCACTCTTCTTGGTCTGCGGTGTTTTTAAATATCTTGAATAAGGAAACAAATTTTATATATATTTTTCATGCATTTATTTCCAACAGTACAAAATATTAGGAATCTTAAAAGTACGTAATAGGTCCATTAAAAGATTGCAAGTAATTGTAGAAAAAAGATAAACATATCCATGAATTAAAAACAAGCGCTTCAAGACACAATAATAAAATAGATAAAAAAGGGACCGCACACTAATAGCCTTTAAGTGAAAAGTTTAATAGGAAATAATAACAATAGGAACTAGCAGGTATGCCGAATTCACAATACAATAGAGAAAGAACCAGAGTGGCATTGAGTTGTGACAATTATTTTAATTTCATATTTTAAAATAATTTCAATTTTCGAAATTTAATCTGGGCGGCAATGTAAATTTCACTGTAATTTATGCTTTGACCTTAAATAAACCCGTAAAACATATGCAATATATTCTGATTTCCGTTTTAATAAGCATAGAAGACACACCTTTTTATGATACTTCTTAAAAACTCAAGTGTGTCTCCCGAGGGTTAAAAGTCCCACAATATAATTTGTTAAATCTGTTTTTTTCATATAACTGAAATTTTTCTTACCAAGATAGTATAATGTAGCACGAGCATATATAAAAAAATATTAATATGGACAGAATATATAATTAGGGAATAAAAGAACCAAAGGTAACTGTCACTATAAATAGAAGGGTGCCAAGTGATTAAGTGCAAATAATCGATATTGATTATAGGGGCCAGAAGAAATAGAAAATTCACTAAAATATGTATGGCAAAATAAAATTTGAGGTAGATAACTAAATAATTACTTATTTCCCTTAGGGCCTTTTAACTGAAATTTTATTCCATGCAGGTGCCCCTTTATTCGTTTTATTTGTGTCGGTTTTATTGATCTAATTAACGCAGCGACATAGAACTCACGCTTTCCAAAAATGCTACCAATGTTGTCTACCTCTACCACTGCAGGTACAGTCACTTGCCAAAATGAAAAAAAATGCTCAAAAGTTCTCGTTCCTCCCATATTTTCACCGAAATTCCTGTAGTTCATACATCTTTTTACTTTCATTGAATTACTCATCTCATTGTCTTCCGAAGAAGATAAAACACGTCCAGGAAGAGTGTTGCACAATCAGAAAGAATTTGTTTCATGTCGGGAGACGTTATTTTATTTTTCCTGCAGGAATCCAAAACATTACCGGTGTAAAAAAATAGCCTAAATCGTGCCTGACAATTCAAACAAACAAATTTTAAAAACTTTCGTGTCGCGTAAATAAATATATGAGCTTAGAAAAAGGCAGTTATGTCTAAACCACAGACCTTTGAACCCAATTTCATGAAAATTAATTTATGTTGGTTACTTTTGGCCGCCATCTATGAAGCTGGAAATTTCGATAGCTGATTTAAAATCAGTTACACGCAAAACTGTTGAGATTTTTCGGTCGTCATATTGGAGCCAAGAGATCTTCGAACTTCGGGGAAACACATTTTACCCACTTAAGGGTCGAATTTCGAAAAATCCCTCCTTGAAGTAATAAATAAAAATGGTGGTAATACTCATTATTAAATCGATGTGAAAAATATTAAATCCGGTTCTCCTTTTCAATCAAAATCATTTCCATAAAAACTTGTTTGCAAAAACAAAGGGTAAGGTCAATCATGTGTCGCAGGCTTTCATTTTTCAGGTAAAAATTCGTCAAAAATACTAAACGTATCGAATGTGATGGTTGTTCCATGAAGTAAGTAAGAATTTTGGGCGTTAATAGACAATTATAAACAACCTTGTCACAAATAATTAACTGCCTGGAAACGTGAGAATATATACATTAGGTATGTGGCGGCGTGTATGTAATTTATTAATTACCATTACATTCGAATTGTCATGGACAAATAGATAAATTCAGTTTTAAATTTAGAAACTACGATAAACGTCAATATTAGGCACACACACACACACACACACACACATACATACACGCACACACACACATACACACACTTCCGCTAATTGTAATTGAGAAGAGCTTTCCTATAAAAACACAATCATTCCATTTTCCAAATTCCGTTCGTGTTTTATTAATTCCCATTCTAGATACTGAAATATACTTAACTTAGAAATAAATCGATTCATAATAATGATGGTGTGATACAAGGGAAACATGCAAAAGACGATGAATTAACCCTGAGGGTTGCTTGTGTTTCAAACAAATGGAAATTTTTGTGTTACGTTATTTCTATTCTCCACATACCGTCCAATAATCAATCAGCTAAAATATTTTGAGTTCTTTCCTTCTCACTGAAAATGCGGTTATCCAATATCCATTTCGTGCGTATTTTTGTCGGCATGGGCTAACATTTTCTTTGTGTGCCACATCGAATTCAGCGGATTTTAGTATAGTACATCACCAAGTCGAGCAAACATGGCCGTACAACCTTTTCTCGAAGCCACTCAGGGCACTTTGTATCTTTATTATAGAACAGAGTAAAAGCTAGCAATTTCTATTACTAAGAGTACTTAATGTAATTGGATAGTGGAACACCCTGCGGTTTAGAAATGGTGGAAATACTCCTAGTAGTTCTAAATACCAAATGAGGAGCTCCGAACCGGACCCAAGCTAAGGTGGAACAGCATACGCCGAGGGCTGTGTGGCTAAAGGGGAACTTAGTAGATAGTGTATTATAGTATACGTACTCAGGATACCTTCGGCTTAAATTTAGCCTTCCCGGGACACAACACCCTCGGGTGACATTCACTCCCGTACTCGAGGGTTTTATGTAGATAAAAACACAAGTATACACAAGGTGGATACTACCTCTGAAATGCCGAAATCTATGGCAAACCGACGAGGAAATCTCGAGTTACTAATCAAACCAGGCAGGGCCACATCTGGGTACATTAGTATGCCCTGATGAAAATGGGGGTTGATGTCCCAGACGTTGTCCTCATTCCCAAAGAGCTGGCTGCCCTATCCGAAACAGAGGCGGCCGACATCAACGCAGTTCAGCCCAGATAGAGTAGCGTGCCCCCGGAGCAGACCCTTAGTGCAGGCAAATTAAAGGCTACGCAAAAGGCAATCCTACAGTCTTAGGTTTCTAAAGGCTGAAACTTCGAAGCGACCATCATGGCGCCGGTGGATGTGTCAAATGCGGATCCCCCGAATACTATAGTCTACTCCAAGGGTATTAATGTGGATAGTGTTTTAAAAAAAAGAAGATGTATACATCTTATAGGTCGCATTGCTTTCGAAAGGATTTCGTACCTGGACAACCCGCTTAATTAAGAAGTACCATCAAAAAGGTAAAACCAGAAAAAAACTCGGTAATACCAGCCTCTAGCTGACTGCGAAGAAACCCCAAGCCTTGAATAAAAAAATCTAAAAATATCTAGAAAAAGAAGTGAGATCCCATCAAAAAAATTTCATGTAAAAATTGTAGCTAACTCTCGCGACTCTAAAAAAGTTACGAGATCTCATGTAGAGCCCATCCTACGAAGTCAAACCCTATTCTATCAGATCACTCAAAGTCTCTACTTATTAGTTCAAAAAATTCGTGACTTTGCCGCTACGCAGGCCGCACGTTATTAAATCCCACGATCTTACGTAAATTTAAGAGCTCAATAAGCATACTCATTTACTTATGGTCACTTCTTATATATGTGTGTAGGATAGTTAAATTCCGATTATTATAATTCTTAGGTATTATTAACGAATAATGAAATTAAGAATAACTAGAGTAATCACAATGTTGGCTCTGACGACTTGTATTACAACTGACGACTGTTCTGGGTAACTGCTGACTACCAACTGCTGCTGCTATCGGCTGTCATATTTTAACTGCTGTACATATGTAGATAATGTTTTTGATGGAACCCTTTGAACTATTAATTTGCTACTACATTTGCTTTCACTATATGCATTACAATGACACAATTTTTACTATAATTCAAGGGGAATTCTAATTTTTTTTCGGGCAAAAATCAACACATTTTGACTTGGTTTTTCTCATGTTTATTTATGAAACGAAGTTACACATTTTTTGGTTGTTTTTGATCATATTAGTTTAAACTTAGTGAAACATTTTTTGTTTATTGTTTTCTTTTTTAATTTGTTCGTAGAAAATGCGCAAGAAGTGTCGCGGCGCAGTCTAAGTTGATTTCTGCTCCAATGTTAGCTTCACCCTGATGTGTGTAGAACAAAAAAATTAAACGGATTCTTAAAGTACAGACTTATGTTAAAACTAGTCCTTGGATCACTATAGGATAGGGTCAAAAATATAAAAAATAAAAAAAATGTGCTAGTTTGAAAAAATTTACACAAAACGGTCTGATTTTTATACCTTAAGCTGAAATAAAAATCAGAAATGGATGTGGTGAGCTGACTTAAAAAACGAAACATTATGTAAAAAGATTGCTGCAAATCTGACTAATATTTTTTTTTAATTCGCTGGATTCATGAAAAATCGCTTGGATTTTGTGGTTTAGTATGACCTGTATTAGTATTGTATGAGTAAATTGTAGTACATATATACATATATCTGTGTTTTCCTGGTATAGCTTGATAAGTTCATTTTCATCGTAAATGAGTTAGGAATAGATGACGTATATACTTTAAGTTCTTTACAATGGAGGCCATTCTGCGATGCGAGTCACATGAATCGCGGTTCACATTGCAAGTATCCTATTCTCCTATTCTGACATCGCTAAAGTATGAATGCTCCACATGTTCAAGGGAGTAGTCATGTAACTTGAAACGACCAACAATTTTCGACCATTCGCGAAAACGGTGTCATGTAAGTCGAATCGACCAAACTTTGACAGACGTTGCGACAGAATTTAAGTCGAAAGGTGCAAGTTGATCGCGCTTTGAAAAATTGTTGGAAATGTATGTTAAAAACCACCAAAAATCTTCAGAACTTAAGTTCTTTTAAATATATTTTAAGATAGGGCTACAATAAATAAGGAGAACAATGAAAAACGGAAAGCTAGTGAAAGCATTAACTCCGAACAAAAAAAGTACCTAGCTGAATATTTGGAAAAGCACAAAAGTTTAGCAAAAGGTGTGCTAAAATGTCCAAATGCAAGAGACGAGTCTTTAAAATTGTGGGAAAATATAAGTACAGGGCTAAACTCGAGAGGTCCGCCAATTAAACAAATGCACGAGTGGAAAATGTAACGTAAATGCAACTGATAAATTTGTATACATAGACGTGGGCAGATATTAAATACAAGCTAAGGAACAAATTAAGGATAAACAAAATTAATATAACAAAAACTTGAGGAGGACCATATTCTGGCAAAAAACTAACAGACGTTGAAGATTCCCTCATAGCATCTGCTGGCTTGGAAGTAAGCGTAAGGGGATTAAAAGGAACATCATATAGGGCAAATCTAAACCCAAAATCATCGAGCCAAAAGCAATCCGCAAACGACGAAGAATTAGAAGAGATGCTACAACATTGCTTGAACTCAGATGACGAAAATAATAATGCAACCTATTACATAGAAAATCCTATTTCCGAGAATTTTTAAAGAGAAAAAGGATTTAATAATGACCAAGAAAGAAATCAAAACAACGTGTAAAAGAGGACCTCATGAAAGAACACGTTAATGAAACAAAAAAAATGAATGTTGTTTTAAACGAACTTTTAGAAGAAAAAAGGAAACAAACCCTGTTAAAAGAAGAAAAGTTAAAACACAAAAAGGAGATGTGGTTAAAAAAGGAGAAGTACCAAATTGAAAAACTGCGACTCAGAAAACACAGCCACACAAAAAAACAAAAGTGGGGATTACTTTTGATGCCATACGTCATATCCGTAGTATTTTGGCCTGCTGAGCACGAATCTGCGACCAGAATTGAGCTTTGACGTCCAGATTTTTTTCTAACCTCAAAAAATGGGTTAAAAGCAGAGAAAATCGTGGAAAATACACTCGTAAAATTCGGAAAAAAATTATTTTTAACATTTAAACCTATATTCATATGAATTGAGACCTGCTGAGCACGAATCCGTCACCAGAATTGAGCCATCACGTTCTGATTTTTTTCTTAAATTTTTTTTTATTAATTTTTAGAAAAAAATCAGAACGTGATGGCTCAATTCTGGTGACGGATTCGTGCTCAGCAGGTCTCAATTCGTATGAATATAGGTTTAAATGTTAAAAATAAATTTTTTCCGAATTTTACTCCACGATTTTCTCTGTTTTTAACCCACTTTTTGGAGGTTAGAAAAAAATCTGGACGTCACGGCTCAATTCTGGTCGCGGATTCGTGATCAGCAGGCCAAATTACTACGGATATGACATATGGCATCAAAAGTAATACCCACTTTTTTTTTTTTGTGTGGCTGTGAAATCAGCAGTGTTTCGTGCTAGCGCAGTCATATAGCCTGCGCCAACTGACCACTGATAACTTCCACTGGCCATAAGCTTTAAGGCTGTGGCCAATTTAATTACTGCAGGAATAGAGGTGCTACGACTTCCACTTGAAATTTTTAAATTATTTAAAAGATATTTAAACACATCATTTGAAACTCGAAAATTGTTCCTGAAACTAGAGGCACTAAATTTATATACATATATAACGTAAAATAATTTAACTTACTCTTCCTCCCTTAATTCAAACGCGTTACTTTTATCACGCAAACGCCTCCTTTGTATCCCTAATAAAGCTTTTTGCTCTTCATCCTCATCGCTGCTGCTATTTAAAAATATCATTTCCCTTGTTTTGCGACAAAACCAGCAATTCAAATTAATTTCTTAATACCTTTAAGGACACAATACCTTTTGACAAGTCTTAGCTGATTCAGTAGTCGGATTTTTATGTACTGAAATTATGGCAGTACCCTTTTTACGGTCGAAACAATTACATGACGTCGAAATGAACTTTGTTCGACCTAAGTCATCGACTGAAAAATTGGTGGAAACACAGTTACGTGACTACCCCTAAGTTTCTTATGCGAATCTGTCGGTAGACCCTATTCTAATATTTGCCTGAACTGAATATTTTCAGTATGACCGAAGTGAAAGTTCCGTGGAAATATTTTTCACGTGAATCGGATCTCAGAATATAAAATAGAATCGTCATATCAATTTGTATTTTCTCAAAAAATATGCCATTACATAATCAAATACAATTAACTAACTCCATCCTTCCCTGCATAACCAATTAAGGGGGGAATACCAATTGACCGGTTCAAAAAATTCATTTTTTTTTTTTACGGAAATGGATTCTATAACTATTCGAAAATGTCACCACAAAATTTCAGGCCGAAATTCTGCGAATTGGGTATTTTTTTAAGCGATGGAGTATCGCGCGTTCATGGTACGCTCGAATCCCAGATTTCGTTCCACCGCGCCCGCAAGGCCGATAGAATGCTATTAGTCATTTCCGAGCCATAAAAAACTTTTCGTAAATTTTATAAAAGCTTTCTTTTTCATTTCATCGATTTTTGGGTGTGTTTTTCGAAGAATGAAAAACAGACATTTTTTTGAACTAAAACTTTATACTCGTTTTCCCAAATCTCATGTTTTTAAAACGGTGTGACAAGTTGCGAAGAAACGGCTGGACCGATTTTCATGATTTTTCGCTGGTTACAAGATAATGCAATTCTCTTGCCCTTGACGAACGATTTTTTTGCAAAAACAGTGTTGTTTTCGCAAAAAAAATTCGCAAAACTGAAAAAAAAAATGAAAAATCGATTTTTTTTAATTATAAAGAAAAAAAATTTTTTTTTTAAAAAACCGAAAACGTCAAGGGCAAGTAAATGACATTAAGAAACTTATTTGTAATCACTTTTTTGTTCTAGAAAAATTACCTGAGGTGCTATCGCGTACACCGTAAATTTGCAGACTCTTTTGTGCACGCTTCTAACAACAAGCCAAATGCAGATTTCGCAATAATTTTTTTTTTGTATTTTTAGAAATGCAACATACAACCTATGTACGAAATTTGATTTTTCTATCATTGATAGGTTTTTCCCAATCCACGCCGAAAATCAAGTGACCATTTCCTAAATCTAATTGGTATTCCCCCCTTAAGTCCAGGCTGATTTTGTATATGTTGCATTTCTGTCTATTTTAAAGTGAAGCAACGGAATATTTATTTCTTGCAATAAATGCCTTATAATCTGACTTATTGCTTTGTATATGTATTTTTGTAAATGTGTAACGACTACGAAACTTCTGAACAGCGATTTCTCGAAAAACTCTAAAATAGTCTTCCGGCTATGCTAGGAACCCACAGATACATAAGTACATATAAACATTATACATGTGAACATTGTTCAGTATCGCGTTGGAACGTGACACTGACGCCACATATTCTTGGGACACGTATGTAAGAAGGCGATTGAAAAAAAACTCTCCCTTAAGGCGCAGGGTCAAATAAACGATTGTCTTTGTCTAATTTGTTTTAAAGAGAACATACGGTTTATTTCTTCGGTATGTTGTAATGTGAAAATATGTATAAGTAGCCGAGCAGTAGCTGCTTGAAATTGTCTCCTTATAAACGTGCCGTGGAACCTATAGATCGCTATAATTATTATCTGAATTCACAAAAAAGAAATTCCGTTATAATATATCATATAAATCTAAAATCAACAATTCAGCGCCTTAATGAAAAAAACAATCACTTTATTCTGTATGAAATAATATATTTAATTTTTAATTTTTTAAAAACACTTTTACGTTCATGCAAAGGAACATATGTTAAAGAATATGTTCTCAAAATTCCATTGGAAACGGTTTTCGAATTCGCTGAGCTACATTCCACGGCGTGCGAAAATAGACGTTTTCAGAAAATAGTTTTTAAATATTTCGGAACAAAATAATAGTGTGGCGCGGTTCGGAGCACGAAACTTAAACGACTCAGTCGGTACACTTAGACTTCGTATTTCCATTTCAAATAGTGGGAGTACGTTTTTCAGATTATAAACTAATTTATAAAGTTTTATAAAAATAATTGATTCGTTCTTTGACATTTCACATCTTAAATAAATTAAGCTAGATCTAAAATTGCGTACAAACGCAATTGTCAGCCGAGTGGTTAGAGGTTGGTTAATGGTTGGACTGTGCTGCGGATATGGGGCATTATGGAGTTCTTCAATTGCACTGTCAGAAAGGGTACAGCAAACTTTGTGGAACATTTCATTACCATACGTTCACAGCTTACACTCTGTTATATTATTTGACAGCGAAAGTAAACCCGATATTCTTTTCGCGCAAATAATAGTATACATAGAAATTGATTGAGAGTTAATTTAATCACCCGAATCCCAGGCAAAAAGAAGGCCAACAATTATCTAAAGAAAACCAAAATATAAGTACAATTTTTTCGCTATTCCAAGTAACAAGGCGTTAAAAATTTTTGGAATTTACTTTTAAGTTAAAGTAATTATATATTATACTATATTACTCTTATAATTGTGAAACTTAGTGTTGGATATTATTCAAAAGGGGCTTGCTTAAAACTGACGTTCAGTATCCATTATAAATTAAAATATGAACGGAGTTTAAACCGATGCTATATGTAAATATTGTTACAAAATTTACCTGCCCAGAAGTCAGAAGACATTTACGCGGATTCATTCAGACTTAACTTTAACACATGGCCTAGCCAAATTCTGCCCTGAGTAACAACGGTAGCATTTTTTCGTTGGTTTGGGAAACACCGAAGTGGAGTCAAGTCAGACATATTAGGGTGAGGGGTGTGCACGGGGCGGTGCAAATTGATTTGTTTTCAATTGTTTGTACCCAACTTCTAAAAGAAACTGAATAATGTGAACTAAATAAAAGTGAATCAATTATAGACTCGTGTTTTTTCAAACTTTACTCTTCGTGAGTTCCAGAAGTTAACAACTGAATTAAGACAGACAGAGTCATCCAATACTCCGCATAGCCTAGTAGAAGGAGAACCAACTTCCAATCCGAGCAACGCTGGTTCGAGCCCTGTCGTTCAGGTTTAATTTTTTAAGAGTCTCGCAAATTTTTTATTTAATTTGGTTTTTGTCTTATTTTCCATTTTCCGCTCTTTTTGCGATTCGCAGGTACGCGCCAACCAATTTTTCAACAGCAGTATGTAAGACGTGAAGAATTATCCTTTTCACACACGAATAATTTTTTATTGCCACTGCGTACCGGCACCTACATAAAACTGGACGAAATTTAATGTTTGAATATTCTCAAAATTATTATATAAGTTATGGAGATCAGAAGAATAAATTGACAGCTTAAGATGCCCTCTCCACATTCTGATTCTTTCACAAACCAAATATAAAATATTTGGATTTTTTGGATGTGTGATCGATGAATATCTTTAAGTGATGGAACTTATAGGACATGTAGGTGGAACAAGCGTTGGTAAAAGAAAAGATGCCTTTAAAAAACTGAAGATTTATTTACATACATAAATAATAATACATTAAATTTTAGTTGATAAAATTATAGGATAAATTACGTTTGACTAAAAATAACTAGGAAATTAGGTTGTGTTGAATGCATATCTTTGGGAACATATTATGGCTTAAATTAGTTAACAATACTTTTATAAAATGAAGAGGTACAAAACGATAACCTGACAACAAAACTGAATGCTATAAATAAAGTAAGTACTAGAGGTATGACTACCATATGGACAATTTCTACATTTCAATCAATACGCTGCGCTCATTAAGAAATTAATGAAGCTAAAGGGTCTCCCCCACGTATTCCCATTTTGTGCTCCCGGAAGCGGTTCTTTGGGGCGGTATCGTTTCGTTGATGAAATGCCAGTGCAACAGTTCGATGAATACCTTACTCGTGATGCTTTTTTTGCCTCCGATCCAACTAATTGTAATTTGCTGAACTAATTTCATGCGCCTTTCACCGCTGGTAGCCCCCAATGTAAATTTAATTATTTATTGATGCGATGAACCAATTTCTGTTTCCAAAATATTTACTTCAGTATTTCCGTGCTGCTTTATACAAAATGGAGGGCGCCCATAGCAGTGGGTTCCGGAACCGCAACGGTGTTAATCATAAACTCCGTCGATGCCAAATTAATGCACGTTAAAATTATTGAAAAATTTTGCTGTTGCGGTTTTTTTTTTGAAGCTATTTACGATATTGTGTGTCCAGTTGGTTCGGAAACGTTGGGAAGTTATGATGCAATTTTTGAGTAAATACAAAACATAAAATCAAAGCTTCCAGCCTTGACTCGTTTTGTAAAATATATCGCACCTCGGCCCAATTTGAGCTCACATGCAGCGCAAATATTTGCAACCAGGCATCAGGCTGCTTGCGCAAAACGTGACTATCACCAGTTTTCTGTGTCTGCTTTATTCATGAGGTTTGCTTCCCCAAAATGTCTTGGGAGCCCTTTTAAAAGCAAATTAAGGAACGCATGGGAGGGGTATGAGCCCACAAGTGCTTCAGATATGTACAGTTGAGCTAAATGGAGATTATATGACACTTTTGAAGCTTATAGCGTGCTTCTGCTGCCAGTCTTAAGCAGATGACGCTTTGATGTGCACTCACGCGCAAAAATTGTAAAATCTAATATTCTAGAGCAACTCATTTCCGGAAAATTCGAGTACGCGGCAAAAATTCTGGGAATAGAGTGTGAATTTTAATACATATAAAGTTTGCACAATATTTATACTATTATAATATTCGATGTTTGAAGTTGTATTTTCATAATTTCAAGTTTCATACGAGAGGAGTATCACTTTTATTGGAACCATATTAAACATGAGGACTGTTGAGTTCAAAGTCATATTACATTTATTATTATAAATTTATGTAAAATAAGTAACTCTTGAACCATTTCCTTAAAAATTCAACAATAACAAAAACATGAATTATTAGATTTTACTGTTTCCAACAGCTTTTCAGATTTCCACTTGCTACCTTTATACTGTAGTACATTACAAAATGGGACGGATATCAGTTTTGAATTTGAACAGTATTCTTAAATAGAACTATATTACGAAATTAAATCGGGAACCGCAACTAATAGAAGTAAACTAGTTACAATACTTGAGTTACATGTACAAAGATCGATAAAAGTAAAAGATGTCGGTTATTATCAATCCATGAACCATAATTCATTTTGGTTTTATTCAACAAACGGAATAAACATAAAGAATTCAAAAGTTAAGCGATTTAGACAATCTGTGAAATTTTGGAGTGAATATAAAGACTTCGGTTGTATAAAAATCGGAAAGTAGCCCGAATCAAAGGATGGTTGAATCAAGGTGTACAGTACTGTAGCTCTATAAATTGTAAGATATTTTTATATAGTGAAATCAGAAATAAATTAATGTAATAAAAAATAACTAAAAATCATGATTCCTTGATAGTTTTTAAAGTAAAATAATACGGGGATATGTACGTCAAAGTTCCATGTCTTTCGTCTTTGCACTTTAATGGTTCACTTTTTTAAACAAATATGAAAGCAAAAGTGAAATATAAACTTTTGGGTCAAAAAATATAATAAGAATTTAAAATGGTCTTGCAAAATTATTGCGCATTTAAAAATAAATAATAAAGATGGTTAATTAGAAGTAAAAATAGTAAACCATGACATCACTGCATATGTCCTCTTTTCCTTTCAAATCAAAAACACAATGTCGTTTCGAAATAAAATGATATTAGTTGAAATAAGGGGCCTGTGGGAATAGGTACGGATGCTTCGTTTTTTAAAAGAAACTAAGGAAATTTTTGGTTTCAATATTTAAATTTCACTAAGTTGAAAAGGAAACTTCGAATTTTAAATAAAGTAAAAATACAACGATTACAACATAAAATGTGTATTTAAATTTATATGGGTAAAATGGGAACTTTGTAATTTTTTTTTTATTAAATATGTTTTTCCTTGTTTTACCTTAAGGAACCACGAGTGGGAGTTTTATACCTGAATAGTGGAATTCTCATGAGAAGAACAGATTTATAGTGTATATTTCCATTTTTAAATGTTGATCGTTTTATACTTTAGATTACTATGCACTGATATTTGCGAACTGTCCATAGATAAGAAACAATTGTCACGCCGATTGTTTAGTATTAAAAATAATACTCGTATAAACACATCAGTTAATATATAAATGTATTGCACGGACTGTATAAAAAATTCCGTATCCGGCAAACAGTTAAACTATTAGAAAGCGGGACTGATATGTTTTCTGTTTTGTTTTTAAGCACGTTTTTCGTTGAAGAGAGGCTCTTTCAAGCGGTTTTACAGTAATATCTACTGCACTCTCATTTTTAAACCATATACATATTGTAATACAACTGGTTTTCAGACATGTTTCATTTTTGAAAATATAATTGACTGATTATATCGCCTTATATTAATTTTTTTTACTTTTATGGTCGATAGACAAACTGTTGCAAAAAAAAGTTTCAAAACTTAAAACTTTATGAATTAATTAATTAATTTTCATATAATTTTTTAATAATATCTTTAATTCATTTGCTACAACAGCTTTAAAAGACATTGCCAGTAATAATCATCAAGGTCCAACAAAGGCAACATATGATTTTTAAGTTGTTTTTTTTTTATATTACAGCTCACTGATTCCAATGATATCTGTTTTTGTTTCTGCCGTCTGTATAATATAATTTTTTGAAGACCTCGAACAAATTGTCAGTTTTATCCATTCATTCAGATTGCGCAAAATTCCTTTCAGCGAATCGTCATGTCGGAAATGAGTAAAAGTCATAGGATACTAAATCGCACAAGACATGTAGTATCCATTTGGCGCAATAATTTCACAACTACAAATGAAGAATTGTGACGAGTATATTATGTCAATTGTGGAAATACTATTTTTTGACACATGAGGACATGAAATAATAATACGCACAATTCTCACATATAACATATTATACTACTTTTAACACTTGTGGTGCCATTTCTATATCCAGATGATTTCAACATTCAAACGTGGCTAGTATATAACTAAAATAAACTTCAATCAAGTGAACAAATACTGAATATGTTCCGTTATTATTGCATCTCTCAAACATTGGTAATTTTCTGGACCTTCTGCTTTAGTATTTAGTTCTCACCTCGGCATGCATTTTTATATCCCACTTTTGAAAATTTGGGTGGGATAAACATTTTTTGATAGTTAAAGTTCACACTAGAAAATTATGAATAATTTCTTTTGAAATTCTTCCCTCATTTATTTTTTTTCATGTTATTTGTTAGGCCAGACATTTCCAAGTAATTTCTCTCACGAAGTTAACTAAAATAGTGAATTTTTGAAGTTTTCTTTTTGACTGTTTCGCATCAATATTTAGTGAAAATATTGGATAGCCAAGAAGTTCAGACGTAGTCTATACGATTTGCTTTCCCAATTCAGTACGAAATACTAGAAACAAGAATATAATTATCTCATCTTTTGTAATGTTCAACAAACAACAACAAGTCCTATTCAAACCTAACGAATACATATGTCTAGTCAATTATAAGGGTATTCTAAATATTTCACATAAAATGTGCCAGCGAAAATCTGTAGTATGTTTAAACAAAACTTCAAAGAAAATGGTTCAAAAAGAAGTATATCACTTTTGTATAAAACATGGAGACAGTTGTATAAGTCGCATCCATGACTGCAAAAATATATATTTTGTAGTAAATTTGATGCGCGTTCTATTTTTGCATATTTTCGCTCTCAGAATTTTTGCCGTGTATCGTAATGACTTACAAAATAAAATATATAAATAAGTTTAAGTTAAGGTTCGTAACCTAGGGGCTTCCAATTCAGCCAAATCGCACGGTGCACAATTTCAACAAGCTAACCGCATTCCCCACACGTCCTGCACACTTTAAATACAATAGTTCATAAATTACCTTATACAAAAGCGAACACTCACTCTCACAGGCGCATCCACGGCACGCAGATTCATTCCCATTCACCACTACTCGCACATTAATCTAACGAATCCATACACTGCACTTCAAACTGCAGAAGAGATGGTTGTGGTGGTTCTGTCCGTCGTCAATGGGCGGGCGGAGGAGGAGCATTGGGCGCGTTTCGCCACCGTCATTTGACTTGATTTCACGGCAATCCATTCGTTTCTAGATGCGTCAAACCACGTCAGCCCCAGGTTGTACCTGCCATTCAGATTGGCGTGTTGACAATGCGAGAACCACCACCCACCCTCATAGTTTGCAGCACAGTGCGTATTCGAGATGTCGCGGTCCACGTCTATCGCCGAGAACTGCATCTTGTTCTGGTAGTCGAGGGCGTCGGAGGCGTTGCCGCTATACCCGGCCACGTGCAGCCGGTAGCCGTCCTCCCGTGAAGATATGTAGAAGCTCTGGTAGAGCGCGTGCCACGTGTTGTCGTAGATGTCCTGCATGACGATCTTCAATTGCGTGCAGTTATCGCTGGTCAGGTGGTGGAGGATCTCGTTGCCCATCCAGAACTCGCCTGAAGGCCGTCCAAATCCAGTGGCGTATTCCTCCCACGACCGATTGAAGTCCACACTGCCATCGTATCGACGCTGAATCGTTGTCCATCCCTGTGAGCAATGGGCCACATTTGGCCTATGCTGACCTACAGGTGCAATTAAATAAAGCCCTGCAAAGGTGTGCTCCACTTGACTACAATCAGCCGGTAATTTATTGACTATGGATTCATACTGGAGCTCCACAGATTCCAGCTGCTGGATTAGATTGTTTTCCGTTTGAATGTTCGTGTAATTTACTTCTTTTGTTCTATTGCCGCCGTTCGCTCTTGCCTCCATCTGGAAATAAAAGAAAATTTATGTTAGCGGCGAGTGGCTTTATACATATACGTACGTGTGTTCTTTGCGCGGTTGTCTTTGCTCCGGCTTACAGCCAGCACGACATAAAAACATTAAAAGCACAATGTCATATTTGTCTCCCCGCGATAGCATTAAAAGCTTCCCCTACGAATACGATTAAATTTCCGCAAGGTAAACTTAAAGGGGGCCATTCTTTAAAGCACACGAAATGTGGGCGTCTAGGGATTTCCTTTAATCTGGCTTCAAGGAAGATTAAGTGCTTTTGGCAAAAATTGATGTGTTCGGAGGGTGGGGCGGTACATAGTGGTTCGAAAAAAGTGGAAAATTATAAACATTTATTTCAAACTTCCCTTCACCTGTCCGGAGAGTAATCCGTTGCAATGCTTACATGGAATGTGGAGCATATATTTATGTGTATATGTAGCGGCCTGCTTAGCGTATTGTGAAAAGAAATTAAAAGAAAAGTATAAAAAATAGTGAATTAATCACCTTACTTCATTTATTTTATTTAGTTATACATGACTGGAAGGAGAAAGACTCGTAGTTCACTCTTCATTTATTTTCAGGACTTTTGGAGAAAAAACAGAAATAAGGGTAATACAAAATACTTTCCTCTTTCAGGAAATAAAATTCAACGAGATTCTCTTTCATTTTGTTGCCTATGTGCAGAAAATGAAGCACAATTTTCGTAAAAAAAATTAGATTAGGTTTCAAAAGCAACAGAGTACCTACCATTATCCCATAAGATTTGCGAACTGTATAAATTTCAAAATGAAAATAAACACAACCTTGTTAACAACAAAATTTGTTGCTCGTATCTGTAGTATTTTTTTTTAGAGAATATGACTTTAAATTTCAAATTTACTTTTCAAGAACTGGTGCAAAGCTATTTTATGAGATATTCAATTAAAATGCTAGACAGACTGCCAAAATGTTTTTGATTAAGTTTAGTCAAAAGGAAGGAGAACTTCATAATTTCAAATATATTATTGACTGCATATTTGTATAATAGTTTCACAGAAAAAATTTGCATGATGATTCCAAAGCTCAGGGGATAGAAGAATCAGTGCAATAGTGAGTGAGAAAGTAGTGGAGTCCATACTACATGGTTAAATTGTTTCACATGGTTACCATTCGGTTTTAATGAGTTGTTCGCAATTTCACTGTGTACCCAAATTTTTCCTCCGAGTTATGAGTATGTGTACGATTTTCTGCACGTGAAATGGAGGGCTTTGTCGTCAATAAACAAGAGAACCTTGAGAAACACCGGTAATAATTGAGCGGGATCTATGCTATAAAAGCAGGGAGGAATATTCTGCCAAAGGACTTTTAAATATCTAAGGCAATTACTGCGGGCTTTCCATAAAATTGTAGAAATTTCAGCGCTTAGTCGCCCGTTCTAGATATCCCATCGACTGTATTTTGATGAGAATTTCAAAAGTTTCGGACGGATTAAATTAAATAAATTTATATTTACGTAATTGTCTTATGCTTTGTGTGATCCTTGCTTAACCTAAGTAGGTACAATAAACAGCACATGTTACCAAATTTATATAATATATTTTAAGAAATATACTAAAATAATATGTATATTAGAAGAATTCGAATTTGTGTGCTTTTTGCAGTTATGTATTCAATTTTCAAATATTAGAAACAATGTAAAACACATTTATGTATATACAAATGTCTTTTGTAAATTGCACAGAATTTGCTATTTTATCAATAACTTTGTACGGGCCCTCACCAAAGTCTTTGACAATTTTGACAACTGTCATAACAAACTATCACTGACAATGTAAAATAGTTCAGTGGGGAACATTTCGACCAAACACGATTGGTCTTTTTAGTACTGCCACACGGTTCTCTTGGATGCAGGGCAGTATAAAAGGTAGTCAAAATGCATCCAACGATCAGATCAGCTTTCGATCTCCGGCGAAATAGTCGTAGGAAGGAAATCTACTCCTCATCAGAAAATTAATCTGAGAATACTTAGCAAAATATTACTTTGCATTAGAGAAATAATCTAAGTCATTTATTCGTACCAGAAAAATACTCTGGAATCACTACTTCCCCAGAACACTAATCTGGTTCCGCCCTAGTACTTATCGACTCAAGTTAAGAGTCTAAGTACAAAACCGAAATACTAATTCGGCAAACTAAAATAAATTGGCGCCAAACACTAATTGGCCGAGAATTACCCTCGCAGAATCAGTTCTGTTCGAGGGAATAAGTTATCAACTAACCACTAATCGTCGTTTAATTCACATTTCAGCCACCAAACCCACTCATCGGATATAGTGAGTGAAGTTGGCCACAATTTAAAGCTGTAGGACAGCATTTGCGTATTTTAAGTGGCAGGAAGCCCAGTTATTTGAATTTTCACGACATCAGCGGCACGACTAGCAAAGGACCATTTGCCTGAGTCGTTGCACTAGTTAGTAAGAATAGTGAAATTTGTAAATTGAAACCGAATATTGAATTTCTGTGATAGTCTGTGAACTGTGATATTGTATTAAAATAAAAGTTGGACTTTACGACTTTGTGATTGCACGTTTTATTCCGGAACCTTTCTTTTTATTTTTGTGCATAGCCCGCACATTTTTTGGTCCTTCGAGCCGGATTGAAACGCAATCACATTGGTAGCAATGGAGCCTCTTATAAAAATGCAAACAGCTCTGCACGAGCAAATTTCCAAGGCCCTTGTGAATCACAAAAAAGCCAACAAAACGTACAAGTCCACAGTCACATATCACGAAATTCGTATTCAAAGTGTCGAAGGGTTATGGAAGAGTTTTTCCGATAACCACTCGTCAATTATCGTGCATGAACCATCCGGGACGAAAGATTATCTGGACGCAGACACATACGGCAAAACAGAGGAGATGTATATAGAGCTGATCACGGACTTAAAGGAGAATATCAAAAATTTGAAGAAACAGATGCAAGCAGAGGAAGAACCTTCCACGACGAAAGAAACGAAAAACTCGTCAAACTTCATCCTCCCGCGAATCAACATCCCCAAGTTCGATGGAAGTTACCAGTCATGGAGATCCTTCCATGACCTATTTAAGTCTCTAGTCCACGACGATCCTACGGTTCCTAACGTGCAAAAATTGCACTACCTTAAGGCAGCTGTGTCAGGAGAAGCTGAACGATTATTGAGGCAATTCGAAACGGTGGACACCAATTATAAAAAGGCGTGGCTAACCTTGGAAAAGCGATACAACAACAAAAGAGTGCTCGTCAGTACGCACTTGAAAGGGTTACTAAATCAGCCCGTGATGAAGCAAGAGTCACCTTCCGGCATCCGCACCTTAATGGATAAAACAGAAGAGTACCTACATGAACTGAAGGCTCTTCATCTGCCAGTCCAGCACTGGGACGACCTCATCATCCATATTTTGGTACAGAAGCTGCCACAGGAAACACACTACCAGTGGGAACAACATACTCAAGATAACCAAGAACTTCCAACGTATGCCGAATTCATTGCATTTCTGGAATCCAGATTCAGGACGTTGGAAGCTTTGCAAGGGACCACAACACACAATCAGACTAGAGCTCACAAACAAACTTACGGCTTGTTGCAGAACAATGCCAGTCCACAATCTCAGAAGCAAGGATCCTACAAAAATCAACAGAACAAGAACCAAAGGACATTTCCGCCATGCGTGCAATGCAAAAATAATCACTCTCTCTTCCACTGTCCTGAGTTCAGAGCTCTCAGTCTAGCTGACAAATTTAACGTTATCAAGGATAACCAACTTTGCAAAAACTGCTTATCAGCCCACGCGTCCCGACCATGCTTAAGCAAGCGAAACTGTTCCCACTGTAACCAACGGCACAATAGTTTACTGCACCAGGAAACAGCACCACCCAAATCCAAGGCATCCGCTGCTCCTACTAACAGCTCCACAAGTGGACAGTCATCTCCAGACGCTCAAACATTTCTAACGAAAAACATACGGAAAGCACTACTATCTACAGCACTTGTACGAGTGCAAACTGCCTCTGGACGCATGCTCACTTTACGAGCCCTCATTGATTCTGGATCACAAGTGCCCTTCATCTCCGAACGGGCCTACCAGCAGCTCCAGATCAAGGGAGACCATACCAACCTGAAGATCAATGGTTTAGGTAAAACCAATACGGTCCACGTTCGGAAACAGATCCCGATCGAGATCAGGTCCATCCAGTCTAAGTTCAAGACTGATATACAGGCACTTGTGATCCCAGAAATCACTGACGCGGTACCAACAGTGGCAATCAACTATCAGGACTGGGCACATGTTCAAGATATACCATTAGCCGACAGTAACTTTAACATACCCGGACGAGTGGATCTCCTCCTAGGAGCAGAAGTATACGGTCGCATCATCCGCAACGGCATCAGAAAAGGAAAGGCAGATCAGCCAGTGGCGCAAAACACCCAGTTAGGATGGATCATAATGGGATCGGTACCAGATGCCCAACCTCCCATCAGCACCCTGCATACACAGATTGCTTCAAGTCCAACATTGGACGACAAATTGGTAAAGTTCTGGGAGTTGGAAGAAATCCCTAACACCACTCGAGCAAGTCCCCAAGATGCATTGTGCGAATCCTTTTTTAAAGAAACCCATAAACGAATGGAAGATGGGTCCTACGAAGTTAGACTGCCATTCATCAATCTGAAGCCACCGGTTTTGGGCCAGTCCAGACAACACGCTGTGCGACAATTTCAACAACTTGAACGAACGTTCAGCCGAAAGCCTGACCTAAAGACAGCCTATTCTGCTTGCATACAGGAATACCTCCAACTAGGTCACATGCGTTCAATTATGAATCTGGATACAGCAACAGAGGGCTGCTACTTACCCCATCATGCTGTATTGAAGGAGAGTACTACGACCAAGCTAAGGGTAGTATTTAATGCATCTGCCAAAACAACGAATGGAAAAACACTGAATGAGCAAATGATGAAGGGACCAACCATACAACCAACACTCTGGGCCATCCTGTTACGATGGAGACAATATAAGTACGCCTTCACTTCTGACATCGAGAAGATGTACAGAATGATACACATGAACAGGGAAGATCAAAAGTATCAAAAAATTGTATGGAGACCCTCATCTGACAGCAGCATACAGGACTATGCTCTAACCACAGTGACATTTGGAACCACGTCAGCTCCATTTCTCGCAATCCGTACCCTGATTCAACTAGCAAGTGACGAACAAAAGAACTATCCGTCGGCACGCGAACGGGTTCTAACAGATTTCTATGTCGACGACTTTGTCAGCGGACATCATTCGTTGCATGAAGCCGAGAACCTGCAAAGTCAAATAATCACATTGCTAAAAAAGGGAGGACTACACTTGCGAAAATGGACAACGAACACACCACAATTACTCAAGAATATCCCAACAGCTGACCGTGAGTTTCAAAACACTTACAACATCCATGAGTCGGACAGCATCAAAGCTCTAGGAATCCATTGGCTCCCATCACAAGACGAACTGACTTTTTCCGTTAAGTTCCCGACGAACGAAATTCGACACAGCAAGCGGCAGATGCTATCTGAGATCTCCTCCCTGTTCGATCCACTAGGTTGGCTGGCACCAATAGTAATAGTGGCAAAAATTCTAATCCAAAGATTGTGGTTATCAGGCTGCGGATGGGACGAAACTCCCCCTGAGAACATTATGCAAGAATGGTTAACCTTCCGAACACAACTGCCAGCTATCGAATCTATCAGAATCCCAAGGTGGACCAGGTACCAACCGAACACAGAGTCACTCGAAATTCACGGTTTCTGCGACGCATCAATCCATGCATACGCAGCCGTAATCTACATACGGATACAAGGCGAAGGACATCCAACAAGCACCCAGCTACTCACTTCAAAAACAAGGGTTGCCCCAACAAAGCCTGTATCTATACCAAGACTCGAATTATGCGGAGCATTGCTGTTATCAAGGTTGTTAAAGCAAGTTCAAAACGAACTGAAGATAGACAACAATCAAGTCTACGCCTGGACCGATTCCACCATCTCCCTCACGTGGATAAGAGGACACGCGTCTAAATGGAAAACATTTGTATCCAATCGAGTAGCCGAAATACAGGATAATCTTCCCCAACAAAGCTGGCATTACGTGCCCACGAAGGACAACCCAGCAGACTGTGCTTCTCGAGGGTTACAACCAAAACTCCTGGAACACATGCAATTATGGTGGAACGGTCCCAACTGGCTAAACAAATCCTGCCCGGACTGGCCCAAACAACCAAAAATCGAATCCACGGAACAGGAAGCTAAAAGGACGTTAGGATTCACCACTACAGTCGCATCTACTGAGCCCTCATTTCTAACTAAGTATAGCTCTTATACTAAAACAATTCGGATCGTCGCGTATATCCAACGTTTTATCTACAACAGTCGAACAACTAAAATTTTGCGTACAACATCATTCCTGTCTACCACAGAGCTTCATAACGCTAAACAAACTATCATCAGACTCATGCAACAGTCGGTATTCGGACAAGAAATTAAATTACTGAAGGGCAATAAGCCAATCCCACACAACAGCAGACTTCGCTCGTTGAACCCGTTCTTGGACAAGCATGATGTCCTACGAGTAGGAGGACGCCTCACTAACAGCCATCTCAGTTTCGCTCAGAAACATCCGATAGTATTGGACAACAAACATCACATCAGCACTCTTATTATTGACCACCTACATAAAGCAACTCTACATGGCGGTACACAACTTATAATGAACACGTTACGAAACGAATTCTGGTTGCTCAATGCTCGCAATGCCATCAGGTACCAGATACATAAGTGTGTAACCTGTTTTCGATACAACGCCAAAGCCAGTTCACAGTTGATGAGTCCATTACCAACAGCCAGAGTGACTGAATCCCTGCCATTCCAGCATGCTGGAGTCGATTATGCTGGTCCCATCACTATTAAAACTTCGAAACTACGACAGGCAAAGCTTGGTAAAGGATATATAGTGCTATTCGTTTGTATGGCTACGCGAGCAATCCACCTCGAAGCCACGACAGACCTGACCACCGCAACCTTCCTAGCAGCTTTTAGAAGATTCGTTGGACGAAGAGGACTACCGACCTGTATGTACTCCGATAGAGGAACTAACTTCGTGGGAGCAAACAGAGCTCTTCAGAACTCATTGGAAGAAACTATAAAACAGGTAGAGACTGACGTTGCAGCAGACATAGCTAATAATAATATAAACTGGAAGTTCAACGCTCCAGCAGCTCCTCATCAAGGCGGTTTGTGGGAGGCTGGAGTAAAATCTGCCAAACGCCATCTTTACAAAACTACGAAAACTACGTCGCTCACATTCGAGGAATTATCGACTCTCCTGGTCCAAATCGAAGCCTGCCTCAACTCACGACCTATCTCGCCTCTCAGCAACGATCCTAACGATCATAATGTACTAACTCCAGGACATTTCTTAACTGGAAGAGGTCTGATATCAGTTCCAGAACCAGTGCTGAACACTGATTCACACCCCATCAAGAGATGGCAATATATACAATGGCTCAGTTATCAATTCTGGAAAAACTGGTCCCGAGATTACCTGTCCCAGTTCCAACAAAGAACCAAATGGCAAAACGCGAAAATAAATTTAAAACCAGGAATGATAGTCATCATTCGAGAGGACAATCTTCCCCTTGGACACTGGCCTATTGGTAGAATTACCAGCACCCATCCTGGTAAAGACAATCTGGTACGAACGGTCACAATCAAAACTATGAAAAACACATACGTTCGACCAGTTACAAAAATTTGTCCACTTCCGATTACTACCGATCAAGCTTAATGTCTGGCAATGCCACGAACCAACGGTCAACATCGACCGTTATATTCAAATTTAAGCGACAACCCACCAAACGACGATCCTTTCAGTGCCGGACAAGCGACCAGTAAACTACTACGAATTAAAAAGTGCAAGTGAAAAAGATGGAGGACGTTCTCAACATCAATATCGAGGCTGCAATTGAGGAAGCTATGGCTAAGGAGCTCAAGACGCCTATCCCACAAATGCCAGCCATACCAAAGAAGAGGCACATCACCAAAATTACGTTGGAGGAGTATTTGGCACGGCGTAAGAGGACAATGCCTATGCCGGTACCTACCTCGAAAGTAAAGATCGTGGAGACCGTCATCAGCGCCCAAGACTCTACAGCCACCAGCAGTGACCATCCACCTGCTAAGATTCGGCCGATTAGCCGGCCCCCAGCAGTAGCCACCAAAGACGCATCAACGTCAGCATACAGTTCCCCGCCGAGAGCACGACCTCAAAACTTGCCTCTGCCCCAGCGCATCACGTCTAGGGTTATCATGCCAGAGGATGCCGATTTAAGGCAAATGATAACCGACCAACTTCCTTGGGATAAAATACTAATCGCCAGGAAGTATTATATCCACCACCAAACCGACGGGACAGCGATAAAGTTTGTCAGGAAGGGAAATGGGAAATTTAAAGTCCTATTTCACAAAGGTATGGTTTCCTTTTATTATTTACAAAAAAAAAATGTACTCATTTTTTGGGGCGGAGTAATGTACGGGCCCTCACCAAAGTCTTTGACAATTTTGACAACTGTCATAACAAACTATCACTGACAATGTAAAATAGTTCAGTGGGGAACATTTCGACCAAACACGATTGGTCTTTTTAGTACTGCCACACGGTTCTCTTGGATGCAGGGCAGTATAAAAGGTAGTCAAAATGCATCCAACGATCAGATCAGCTTTCGATCTCCGGCGAAATAGTCGTAGGAAGGAAATCTACTCCTCATCAGAAAATTAATCTGAGAATACTTAGCAAAATATTACTTTGCATTAGAGAAATAATCTAAGTCATTTATTCGTACCAGAAAAATACTCTGGAATCACTACTTCCCCAGAACACTAATCTGGTTCCGCCCTAGTACTTATCGACTCAAGTTAAGAGTCTAAGTACAAAACCGAAATACTAATTCGGCAAACTAAAATAAATTGGCGCCAAACACTAATTGGCCGAGAATTACCCTCGCAGAATCAGTTCTGTTCGAGGGAATAAGTTATCAACTAACCACTAATCGTCGTTTAATTCACATTTCAGCCACCAAACCCACTCATCGGATATAGTGAGTGAAGTTGGCCACAATTTAAAGCTGTAGGACAGCATTTGCGTATTTTAAGTGGCAGGAAGCCCAGTTATTTGAATTTTCACGACATCAGCGGCACGACTAGCAAAGGACCATTTGCCTGAGTCGTTGCACTAGTTAGTAAGAATAGTGAAATTTGTAAATTGAAACCGAATATTGAATTTCTGTGATAGTCTGTGAACTGTGATATTGTATTAAAATAAAAGTTGGACTTTACGACTTTGTGATTGCACGTTTTATTCCGGAACCTTTCTTTTTATTTTTGTGCATAGCCCGCACAAACTTTTAAGAAAAACAAATAAATCCGCTTTTTTTGGTGGGAAAGTAAAATTTTCAATTGTGATGGCACCGTTTTGTGAAATAACAGTGCAATTAAGGCAAAAGGATTTTCCTGAAAATTTTCAGTTAAATTGCTGATTACAGTATGACAAATCGATGTAAATGCGTTATGGAACACCGATTTAGTGAAAACACGCTTAAAGTAATACATACATCGCCGTACTACTCCATGTAAACTGCGTCTAAACAAAGTATCATATCCCTGCCAATTCTACAAATGTTTTAAACATTTTTGCAGTTTTGTTTTTTAAAACACCAGGAAATGCTATTTCGAAACACTAAAATAAATTGGGCACATACTGCAGAACTAAATAATTGTAAGCGTCAGAGTTTAAATCAAAACAATATTTCAACCCAGAAAAACCAGAATTTCCCCAAACTTATACTCTTGCTACCTAACCTCTTCCGCCCATTCCCAATCGGGCGACCATCAACATTTGAAACAAACACTATTAAGGGCCTGCTCCGGGAGCCAAACAACGTCTCAGTTGCTCTGTAAATTATTAATAGCTTTGATCCCGGGTTGCCCATAATGGGTTCCCTACAAATTTCCGATTGACTTGATTGACGATTGCTGACATAGGGAAAATTCAAAAACATCAAAATTTTCTACATACGGCTATACTGTGGCATATCCGAGGCTGATGGTTTATTTTTTTTTTATTAAAGAATTTGGAAATTCACTATCTGCTCCTTTTATATCTAACACGATTTATCACCACTCTTTTGCCTTTATTTGTATCACCGGTACCCACGATGCGATGTTTTTATTGTTATGACGCATTAGATGCGTTGCTAACGCACAGCTAAGTTTGTGATTCAACGTACCTACATATGCTGGCGATGCAAGTTTGAACTTTTAACGGTGCCTAGTGCACCAAAGCGGAGCGCTGTCAGGAAACGTGTGAACAAATAATTAAAATATGAGCAAGGAGAGATAAAAGAGCAGAAAAATGTAATCCATAATATCATTCCATCGGTGAACAAAAATTCATTTTATGGTATGAGTTGGATGAGATAACTTTTTCAAGCCGGAAATCAATAATCCCCAGCTAGAGGGACACACTACTCGCTTGCTAATATAATACGCACTGGATCCATTTACAAAGTTCACGTAAGTAACAAGATTATTCTTAAGAAGTACATATTTATCTCAAGGTTCAGTATTTTTAGGTATTGGTTTCAAGAAACAATGATTCAAATACCGAAAGCACGAGAGAGGAAAATGATATTCAGTTTTCATAGAATGTATCTCCCATCTTGAATTTTTAAATTTCAATAGCAGTTGGAAGGTCAGTGATCTTGGAAACAGTATCAAACCAATTTTCATGGTAAACTCTTGAATATGTGGTTTTTAGATCGACATTTCCCATTATTATAAATATAATGTAGCTGGTGAAGAAGTAATAACATAAGACCACTATTTATCTCATCGCTAACGTTTCGTGTTTAATTCACACTGCCTCAGGGCTCATGGTACTACTAATTTGTGAATACAAAACATTGCGCCTGAAAGAACATCAATCACAATACCTGAACATGTCCTGGAGGTAGAAACAGTACTCTCTATATATATTCTTTGTCCAACAATTGGTTGGTTTGTCAGTTTATTAAAATCAATAAATGAATAAATATATTACTCAACAAACAACAAACCAAGAAAGCTCGCAACACTCAAAATAGTAAGATCTATGATGTCCACAAGCTATCGGCAAAACAAAAGTCATATGACCTCAGAGGATTGTGCTCAAAAATGCTCTCCCTCTCTTTCTCTCCCTTTCTCTCTTTTTCTCTGTCGTTCTCTCTCGTTCTCACTATTTCTCTCTATTTCTCTCTCATTCTCTCTCTTCATAAGCACAATCCTCTAGGATGGTATACTAGCTACCGAAAATGCGTTAAGGGAAAATAAAGTAGATGAAGAAACTGAAAGGAGTGTGCCCTTGCCCATAAGCTCCTTACAATTAACTTCTTAATGGCCTATCCGAATCCAAGTCTTCGCCTTGCTCATGACGCCAACCGAGCTAAGCTCTTTTCGAATGCATGTCTATGTCAGTGATCTTAGATACGCAGTATAACAGATAACCCAATTGCATAGCTTGAGGAGCGAGTCAGTATTTGGGTTGACTTCGTCAGGTAGATTTGCGTGAAGCTGGCAAAGTACTTTCATTAAGTCAGCTATGTTAAAGAATTCATAAGCTTTTACTTTACTAACTTTTAAACTTAACTTTAAACTTTTTAAAAAGATAACTTTTAACAGCCAAGTTGCCTGGCAGTAAGACCCAGTTAAAAATTGATTTATTAACAAAAGTGAATTCGAATTACAAGCTAAGCAAACGAATTCGAACAGGTTTTTGTTTTTGCCTCATTTGTTATAATAGCTTAGCTTGTTTGCTGATGACATTAACTGTCATAACGAGCCAAAGCCGAAGACGAAGACTTGTATTCGGACAGGCCCTTAATATGTTGTAGTATATGTATGTCATGTACATTCATCAGACGCAGTCAGCTGGTCAGATAGTGGAACATTTTGACATGGTATGCTTTGAGGGGAAAAGCTGAAAATTGTTTAAAATTATGCTCACCCCATAACAAAAAAGAAGAAGCTAGTCAGCCAATGTATGTATGTATATTTACACATGGAGAAAATGGTCTATGGTGTAAATATCCAATAGGGGTTTTATCAATGTAATTTTTCCTACACTCACTTGAAAATAATAATTCGGCAAAATAGAGGTTAAATTTAATAGTTATGTCCTATTTGTCCAAATAATACACTATAATTAAAACTTCCACTAGTAACTTTTTGAAGTTGTGAAAAGATTCAAACAAGTTTTACCACTAATCTCTATCCTAATAAGAGTTTTTTTGTATAGAGCTTCGATATTTTGTACGATTTGCTGGAGATCCCTTTTTGTTACTGGGTTGAAGAAAAACAGGCATTTGTTGCGGTGACTTAATCTTACCGTATTTATATATTTATTTTATTCCCTTCTCTCGTGGATAAATGATATGATTTATTAAAATGGGTCGTTAATAGCACGTTTGTACCCAAAGAAAATAAGCTAAAAAAAGTACGCTAGGGTCATTACTGCCGCCAATCTAAAAAACAAGATTTGTTACGTGTCATTTTGAATAGAGAATTATTCTTGCAGCCTTCAAAAGTAACATTACAGTCAGATAAAATTGGTCCTTGTAACGCACAAACAGCATTTTCTAATTTTCCACAAAGGACTTCAATCGAATAACAGCTTCCGCAGGCAGACAAAGGTGCATACCGTGCTCATCAGCAAAAAGCAGTGAAGGCTGTAATCCTAATCATTCATCCCGGAAATGTATTCCCATGGGAGCATTTGATGTGTTTCTTCTTCAACAAAAACGAGATGCGAAAACACCTTGCTAAGTACCTCTAAAAGTACCCCGTAAAGTTCGAGAGAAAAAACATATCCCCCCGCAGTAACTATGATAACTGGATTGCGATAGGCAACATCCGTGGCAACATCTGAGGTGGGTGGTTCAAAACCAAAAGCCATAAAGAGTTTTCAAATTTTGCTCTTTGACTATGTTAAACGGAATGAGCGCAATTTCCAAAGGCAATATGGAGTATTAAATCATGTCGCCCCCATGCTGCGTATCCGGTGTTTAGCGCGTTAATTTGATTTGTGTGAGGGCGTTAAATTACCGCACAACAGATGGGTCAATGCTAGTCGCACTGTATCATGCAGAAGTCTGCGGCGGAAGTTGGTTAGCATCGATTAGCAAATTATCGCCACTCCAAAGGTAGCCAGGTATTTGAGGGGGCTGGCTGATCTGATTTTATCTGCACACAAAGCCCGACTTACCGAGTCTGAGTAGGGGTCCGTCAGTCCGAATTGAAATTGCGGGTGACTGTGGGCCTCCGTTCACACATAAAATGGACTTAAATTGAAAATCGTTCGGCATTGGATTTAAATAGTTATTGCCATCGAACGAGTGTCTGATCAGATTAAATTGGTTACTTTGGCTCCTGGACGGAAATCCATGGCTAGCATATGGGTGGCTCGCACCAGGTTGTGCTCTGCCGTTCCCGAGCCCTACAATGAAAATTTCGTTTAAATATGTACGTGAGTCGAGTGACAATTGGATCACACGTCTCGCACTGGACAAGGACTGAAGTTTTCTGCCAGAAAAGGGTGAAAACTTTTATGATTTGATCACTTTTATTACTTGTGCTCAAATTGTGTAACAACTGAAAAACTTTGTAGTTCCCTGCTATGGAGGGCAAGCTTATTTGAACTTTTTCGTCTACTTACATCGTACATGCAAAAATGTTTCGTAAAAAACTATAAAAGTAGTGCAGGTTTGTTATAACGAGTCAAGGAAATTGTGGGAGTTTATGGAATGGTGGAATGGCGAAGGACTATTTGCGGGAAAAAGTGATAATATAAAATTTGTCTCCGTTTTCCGTTCCATAAATGGAAAAACACAGCACTGCAATGTCTGCATGTGACACTTTTATAGCGCTTTTAGCGATTTGAAAATTGAAAATGGTCCGACGCACAAAGCTTGCGGTTTAATAAAACTAAAAGTGGATAAATACAAAATAAACATCTATTCATATCGGTAATTGAATATAATTTGACAACGATTTTATTAAATATACGCACATAAACATTCAGAGAATTTTTTCATTTAGAGCAAAGTTATCGATTGGTCACTACAAAAGTGAGTCTTCCACGATAACAGAATACTAGACGCTATAACCGAAAAAGGTTATGGGAGTCGCTATTCTGTTGTAGTAACTACAACATGAAGTCGCAGAGACCGTACTTTAAAAATGAGCGACGTCATTAAGGTTCTCGGAACAGTAGTATAATGTATAGAACTGAACGTGCTGGTGTGACGACTTATCTCTAGATAAGACGATTGCGAGACGGTATCAAGAACCGTATTGGAAGTTGTTATATGTATGTACCGAGAATCTGAAATATCCATCACGTCTTTTCCATATGAGCGGAGCAGAGCGTCGGGTGTTTTTAAATGCTTAATATGCATATAAGCTGTTTGTGAGATGTGTTATCTTCAATTTATTTGTTTTTCTGTTATTTTTAATTATTATTACTATAGGTAGTACCATAGACAAATAAATATAAAGATTACCCACTTCGAACAAGCAAAACGCGACCAAAATGTCTTAAAGCTCTACAGTGATGCCTCCACATGTTCGCTGGCAACCGGCAAGCTCGTCGCAAAGCAAGCCGAGTAGTTCAGCGCGTGTGGTGTGTAGGGAGAATTCCGAGAAGGAGTACCAAAAACATACCAACTGAGAGTTTGTACGATAGCTGCGCTGACCTGCTGCTTTGCTTGAGCAAGGTAAAGACGGGATACATGTGTGTGCTTATTTTCAAAATTTTATTTTAGTGAACTATTTTGCTTGGTGGCAATAGGGTCATAATCTAAAACAGATGATTTCCGCACCCTGAGTTTTTACACTTGGTGCTCGGTTGTCTGGAAATCCAAATGCATTTTTTGAGATGGATAACAATAAAGAATGCACTTTGGCGTTTTATATTGGTACACTAAATTATCATGAATCACTTGTTTGTTTATTGTCTTCACCCTGAGCATAGGGCGCGCAGCAATCGTATGAACCCCCAGTTGCCTTGTTTTTGAGTCCTAGCAGACGACCGTTTTCTGCAGGTGCGGCGACTTTGCGTCGAGGGTATTGGTATATGGAGACTAACTGTGCGGTACCGGAAGCTCGTGTCCACTGACTGATACATCATTTGAAATAATGTTGTACCGCAACGGACCGGTCGTCTGCTACGAGCCTTTTTTTGATCTTTCTCCGAATTCGCAATGCAAATCACACGAAAAGCGTGATGCGCTGAACAACTCGACTTTTCCTGCGTTGAGCTCACGGGTTGCTGTCCCTGTGGAGGTCTCAGAAATGTTGGTCGCGTTTTGTTTGTTCAAAGTGGGTAGGTAGATGTCTGCGCGGTGCTGTGCCGAGTAGCGTGGGACGAACGTGGTGGATTGGGCAACCCAAACACAGTCATTTTTCAACCACAGCGCAGGCGTCTATCATATGGTTTGGCACCGACTCCAAAAACAATTATTTTCAACTTTTTAGTGCTTTAGTTTATATTTTTGAAGTCGTTTTAATTTTATTTAAAGATTTTATTTTTAACTATTTAGTGCGGCTCACCATCATATTTCGTTTTTATTGGAGCTGTGCCTAATATGTTCCAAGTTTTATTAAAATAGGTTAAAGGGAAGTGGGCGAAATTCAATAAACGGGATTCATCCACATCCACATTAGAGGTGGAACATTGTCTTCAAATTTCAATGGAACCACCCGCGAGATATATGTAGCTATTCAATAAAAAAGAACCATTGAAATCAGTTCTCAATCGACGAAGACATCGCGTAACATACCCACACAAAAATACAGTCGAATTGAGAAGTTGGTTAAAAACTAAAATTATTTTTATATGTTATTACTATTACTGCTAGTGCAAATGGTGATGGACTGAAATTCGAAAACGGGATTGCTAAGTTTATCTATAGTAGTGAAGTAATGATGAGTAGAAGTGTCCAAAATAACTACAACCTTAATATATCTATAGCTTCATATGTTAAACGTATCCACACCAATAATTGCTCGCTAACGAAACTCTCATCGAAAATAGCAACGGAAAAGTTTAAAGCCCCCACTAACGATAATAGGAGACAATAAACAAATTAACCATTTGCCATCTGCACAATGAGTCAAGAGATATTATCCCTGAAAGGTATACTCAGCTTTTACAGTGGCAGTTTTACAGGACCTCGTTTGCGCTAATGGAACTCATCAGAAAATAAAATTCCATTCAAATCAAACACGAAAAGAATGCGGGTTCGGGGGTAGCTGAAAGGACACGGCAATTACCCTCGGCGTTTGGTCTTTGTTCGGCCAATAATACACACAACAAATCTAGAAAGCGAACGAGCATCAGGTCTCCCTGCACGGCAGTAGCAGAGCTATTAACTGGCAGTAGAGAACTGGTGAACATGTCGCCTTATCATTAATCTTTATTGAACGCTAAGATTTTCGTCCATTCAGGGGATACCATTATTACATTTTCTTGATTCCACCGATTCTCCTAATCACGCAACCATAAATCAATTTTCCATTGGCCCAGGAAGTAACATTCCTGGGGGCTCCCCGAGATCATCAGGCGCAAGATAGTTGCCTCCGAACGGCGAAGGAAAGAAACTCCTTCAGTCTCTCCTTGAGGTGCGGAAATAATCCTGGACGATCTCCTGTTTCCTTTGTAGCGAATCAACACTAGGAGCAAAAACGGTGAAAGGAATTTTTTTATCATAAATTTTCCACTTGTTTGAATTTGGGTTATTTCGCTCCTACAATGTACCTGCGCTGCGCCCCGCCCGGCTCCTCGCATTATGAAGTCTGAATAAACATCAATAGAACATAAAAGCGAGGAGGACTTGAACGGATCGGGCCGGAACTGGCGAAAGGAAATGACGGGATGGAAGGCTTTTACAGCAAAAATCAAATCGTGTCTTATGTGTACAACAGGGTGGGGGCTATTGGGGCGCGACGCCCTAGACGGCAGCCGGCAGCCGGCGCTAGTAATATTTGAAATTGATCGCACAAAAGACAACTTCATTACGTATGCATTCGACATACCTTTTCAATTCGACTGTGCACGATTGATTTTTGAGCGTTGGTAACTGATTGAAGGCGCTCCACATCTCGCTCTAATTTCTGAATCTCATTCTGCACCTCCTTCACATTGTCACGTTCGTCTTGGAGGGCGCTGACGCTGACGGCCATCGCCTGGATACTCTTGGCCGCATTGTGTCCTTCCTCACGTAGTAAGCTCTGCTCCGAGTTCAGCTGGGCCGAGGTGAACTCCAGCTTCGAGATCTCCTTCCTTATTTCGGGGACGCTTTTGTCCACTTTATTTTGGATGCCCTCGACGTCCTCGAGCAGCTCCAGCATCGAACTGTGCAATTTATCTAATCCAGCGATTTGGCGGCTCAAGTTGAAATTTGCGTTCGCGATGCGATGCTGTTCGGTCTCCAAATTGCGAATTCGGTCCGCAAATCGATGGAACTGTAACTCGCTTAATTGCCGCTTTAAATCACGCTGCGATAATTCCACCTCGTGGATCTGCTCCCGGAGGAATCGCTGATGGCGCATCCGGTGGTCGGCTTCCGGCTCCACATAGTCGCCACTCCGGTCTCCCTGCAAGAGAAAGAAATCAAATTTAATCTTCTGTTCGCTCGGAAACATCGGGAGGTAATTATTAGAATCTGCTGCTCTCAGTGCTACTGATGCAGACCAAATTGTTAACATCCAGGCTACAAGGCAATGGGTTGCCCAAACCAAAGGGTACGGAGACACCGAATCGCACGAAATCGAATTTTATTGGGAAATTTATGGGGGGATTCGAAGGATCGTAGGGAGCTGGTGCTTTATCTGTTTTAAGATGTAATTCTAGTCAGGATCTGCTTAGCACTCCAATTTACCGAAATTAGCAGGATTAGCACGATGGGCATAATTTAAGGTTTTCTCGAATTAATAAGGCCAGAATCGTCTTTATGGGCTGCTTTAAGAAATAATGTATAAGCAGGTAGTTGCGAAATTTCTAATCGTAAGAATGGTTTGGATTTAAAAGCATTGCTTGTGCACACCCTACCGTTGGGATCAAATAGAAATTGTTGTTTGTTGTTTTTAATCCTTCAAGGTTTCCTTTCTTCTGAAATATGTACGTTGTGATAACAGTGGAAAACTAAATGTAAGATCAGAAGTACCACAACGTCTAGTCCAATTCAATGAACACTAAGTTAGTAGATTGGTCATGATGGTAGAGAATTAAAGCGGCAAAGGTATCTCAGGATTTTTTTAACATATAAATGAAGATGAATTGGTTTTTTCTGAATAATTTGTTGCTGCGATAAGTGATAAGACTAAAGAAGACCTACAAATTCAAGCGATCGATCCCAGGAATTTTTACCAATATTTCTGTAAATTCATGTACAGTCTATTGTGATTACAGATCAGGTAGTAAGTAGGGAATTAATTTTTAAAAAATTTTTTTGGATTATAATTCTCATGAAAATACTCGTAGAGTATGTCAAGTGCGAGTTGAACCTTCGTACTAACCATCGCACTATGCCAAATAAGGTTAAATTACTCCACACTGTAACACATCAAGAAATTCTCATCAATGTCATATCACATTATGTAGAGGGCATGGATATATACGAATTCCGCTGTCAGCTGTCCAGGAAAACTAACTGAGGTGTAATTTAATTCGAATTAATTAGTTGGGGGAATTTTAGAGGATGAAAAGATGGCAAAGAATGAATTATTAGTTTGGCTTTGAAGGGCGTATCGCTACGTACCTACTTCGAAGCCAAGCTATAATTTATTCTTTGTCCTCCGCTCATCCTGGAAAATACGATAGGCATCCCACTTATATATGTATAGGAAGTTTGTCGCATTGTGATTATTTGGAAACAAAAGGAAATTTCAGAGTTTTCTTGTGTACGGAAATGCTGCCTTCGAGCTGCCTCAAAAAAATATAGTTTTTTCGTTTCACTCTCCAAAATTGAATAAAAATATTTTATTAAAAAAATTACCACATATGGATGAATTTCGCTGGCAGTAAAGGGATTTCACACTTTTCAGACAGCTCATTTAATAATACCACTTAGAACAAATGCTTGTTATTAAATAAATAATAAAGCGATCCTGACAACTAATTTAATCACACTATTCAAGTTAACTTCAAGGTAATCGATTTGTATGTAGTCGTCGATTATCGCGAGATTTATTTAGAACCACAACACAAAAATATGTATATAATAGTTTTCCAGAAATCGATTTTAGCAAATGTATTTCTATCAAATGAAAATTCAGTTTAATAATCAAACAATTCTTTTTATGAGTATCGAGGTCGTGGCTATTTGTTTTACTCTAATTTCCATAAAACATACCGCCCTACCACAGAGACTAGACATAACATACATAACTGTTGATACACAATTAGAGGAATACAAAACTCCCTGATACCAGAGAGCTGCCGCTTAACTTAAATTCTTGATAGTTCCCCATTCTGCTGCTGCCCCGATATTTGGAGACCCCCATTGATCTAGTTTTGCAACGATTAGACCCGCTACCCACCCCAATCTTTCAATAAGGACGTTCGACTTTTAAATACAAATAAAACAAACTGTGTGTGAGATATCAACTCCATTTTATTTTTTGTGATATTTTATGGCATTAAGTATGAAATATAACGTCGATATCCTCCGCGGCTTTGGTGGCACGTATTGGGAAGTTGACCCAAAAAATCATTTTTAGCGACGTCAACGGCGAGCGCTACAGTTCGATGATAAGCAACTTCTTGTGACCTGAACTGGATGATATGGATATCAACGACATGTGATTCTAACAGGATGGCGCTACATGCCATACAGCGCGTGCCACAATGACATTCTGCACTAGCGACTTGAGGACATTGGCCCCCGGAATCGTGCAATTTAACGTTCTTAAACTACTTCCTTTGGGACTATCTTAAATCACAGATCTATGCGAATAGACCGCAAACAATTTATGGCCTCAAAGTTAATATAACGAACACCATGCGGAAATTCCGCTAGATTTATGCGATAAAGTTATCGAAAATTGAACCTCTCGAACACGTGCCACCAAGCAAAGCTGCAGCGGACATTTGAACGACATTATATTCCATACTTAATGCCATAAAATATTCTAAAAAAATATGATTAACGTATATATCTCACACACAACTTATTTTATTTACATTTAAAACTCGACCATTGTCATTGAAAGATCCTGTATAGGTTCCCCACAAGAGACCAGGAGAGAATCGAACCCATGGCCTCTGGTACGTGGTAGCTTGGCTCACTTAGGCACTGAGCTATCCAGGTCCCCATCCTGGTACTTCAATCGATGTAATTTCTTATAGCTGAATTACGAGGAATCATACCATAAAATTCTCTTATAAATGAACTAATTTGGTTTCCATAATAAGAGTAGACGAATTTAATGAAAAAGAATCATAAATTCTGAAATCTTTTTTGTTGAAATTAATCTGAGTTTATCTGTAATAGATCTAAATAGCTAAACTCTCACGAATTTTTAAAGAAATTTCATAAAATATGTGTAAACCTTAAACCGTAGGTAGGTATTGCAGCATTTCTTTGGCTCCAAATTATGCCTACTTTTTCACAAGATTATTGTGGTCTTACTTTCATATTACGTATTTCTGAGTGGGGTGCAATCAACATCAATCTGCTGATATTACGTGGTTTGTGCTTATATGGATATATGAATTTTAATGAGTTGAATCATACAATGGTCCTCCATCAAAATGCTATTCGTACCTAATGCTGCTTAACTTCAGTGATCGGACGAAAACCGCTCAATGCTAAGGAACCAAAATTGATGAACACTATATAAAGCATCTTTAACAGATGGGTCTCATTACTTTCCGTACCTCACCGATAAGCGTGTTGCATCGCCCATTTTCGATTCCCACTTAAGGCAATCTAAATGTTCTGCATAGAATCTAGATCTAAAGGAAATTAATGGCGAGAGAAATCACCATACAGACAAGAATGATAAAATGAGGGAATTTCTATTTATCGTGAAAGTCGATTTGATAATATACTTTGGTTGCTTTTTTTAGGCAGCACAAAAATATCCGTGTGGTGTATACTGCATTCTCCAATAGAATTTTTACACAATAATCCAATAAAAGTTTAAGGAAGGAAAAGGGTAACAACCTTAAAGAGGATGGACTACATCGCATACCGAATTAGTGTATTGACTCATAGATGATAATCGACGCATTGCTATTCCGGAGCTTGGTTTTGGTTTCCATGTTTTATGTTTTAATTTTGCCTTGAACTCGAAATTAATATATTGCGGGTAAGCACCTTTTGTTTGCCTTTCTCTGAGCACATCTTGAATCAGCCCTCAACCACTCCGTGCAGAGTGAATTTAGGTTAAGCTTTGTGGTGGCTTCGTCTTAACCAATATCAGCATGTTCCAAAAGCAATTCTCTGTCTTGAATGTTCACAATTTCTAATTATCTTGATTGCAATGCTGCTCGGCTCTTGCTATTAATCACGATATTATTGCCCCTGCACCATGAAACGCTGAATCAATACCGACCGATATATTTGTGTACATGAAAATTCTCTAATTGTTCACATGTATAACCTTCGACAAAAGGTGGAAGTTATTAGAACTTTTATCGAGTTGAAGTCAAGGCTTCAGAGCCTTTCAAGCAGAAAACGGTTCTGAAAGTATTTTAGGAAGCCATTCATCCGTCCAGCTCGGGGCTCAATAAAATCTATAAAAAGTCCTTTCTTCTCAATTTCAGCTATCTTTTGGAATCCTCGCTTAGAAACCTCCCCATTTTTGCTGCTTCTTCTGCTCTGCACTTATCGGCACTCATGCATCATTTTTACATGGTTCATTGCTGCACTTATTTTCCCCATTGAATAGTGAACTTGTTGTTATCGATTTTTCCGCGCATGTATGCACCGCTCCCGGCCACTCGAAAGTGCACAATACGTACATAAGCGAAAGAGTAACAAGTAAATTTTAAAAAGCAGCACCGACCATGGCTTGTTCTGCCACCAGTATTTTCCGATTTTGTGTTAAACAGGCCAGCGGAGAAAAGTTTTATGAAAAAAATGTTAATCAAATTGGAGTGTCGTTTCGCTCTTGAGGGTAGTTCATAGTGGCAGTCGCGGCGAATTACACACGCCGTGAGCATGAGTAGCTAAAGTTTATTATTTCCGGTTCACCTTTCCCCCGGGTGTTTATCTTGAAGCTTAAAGATTTAATTGTGTTCACGTAGGCAGGTTGCAGATTATTACCATAGTCGCCACTTTGAGGAGGCGGGGGCTGCAGAGCTTTCAGTTTTAGACAAAATTCCAAGTAAATTATAATTTCAAGGAGTGTTCTACTCGTTCTGGAAACTTTGCCACAAAGCAACCACCTGAATTGTAATAAACTTCCAAGAAATTGAAGAGGCACAAAATCTAAAGCAGCTGCACCATAGGTGAGTCTTGTTGCATACACCGATCTATTTATTTTTCATTGCAGGCGAAACGAGGGAACCGATTGTTTTGAGCACGGATTTAGTGGGCTGATGATTCAACCATTCAGGACATTTAGCGGAGGCAGATCTAACACTTTGATTCATTTTGAAATATTAGCTTTGTAAATAAGTTGTCTAAGGACTTTCTTACCTATTTCATTCATATGTGACATGAAGTAATTGAAGATTTATTAATACGTGCCAGACGGCTTCCCTTTAACGTTTTGTTGATTATTTGGGTGAGTATTGTATTAGTTAAAAAGAAAATAAAAATAATGGCCTTCATAGTCATAGGTGTAAACTTTCATTTCGTGTTAAAAGCTGCCATATCGATGGCCGTCTCATTGAAAATGTCGAAACGTATGGCTCACAATTTTTAATTGGCAATCACAAAAATACGAGAAGTAATATTAAGCCAAAAATGATAATATTATTATATTTCAGGATGACAAACAAATTACATTTTATTATAAACCCAGCGGGAAATTTGGTCAGGCAATCCAACGGAAGCCTTGTGGAAGCACAGAGAACTTTTCACTATCAATTCCAGGTTAGTCGCATGGAAGCTAGATGGAAGCACAAGCGCGAACAAAATCACCTTGCATATTTTCTTCTTCCGATCGAGCTCTTCGTCGACGCCGGTTGAAATGATTATTCCTGTTCGTACTTTGAGCAGAAGCAGAGCGTTCGATCAAGTCCAATAACATGACTTTGGGTTAATTGAGTTCTTTAATTTATGTGCTTTGAATAACCGAAATTAAAAGTGCAATCTAACCCTATAACCGATCCCACTTTGATTCCGAGCAATTCATCCTTGCATGCTTCTGAGGAAGCAGTAAAGCATTAGACTTTGATGCCAATTAGATCTTATGTCCAGTCAATGTGATGCATTCCTTATTGCTCCCGTGGAATCTTGGGAGAAGCAGAAGAAAAGCTTTTTACTACTTCCTCCTAATGACATGCAATCGCAATGATAAAATTAAATAAAGTGTCTAACAAAGAGCCATGCATCCGTGCCTCCTAAAGGATAGCTTCCGCTTGCATCTAGGATTGCTTCTTTTTCCGCTGGGAAGTTCAAGCAGGTTTTATTCGCCAAGTCCGAACGAACGTACAAGCCATGGATTAAAAACAAATATTTTCAGTTACGAGTATTAAGCTTCCACAAACTCTCTCTCTCTGTCTCTCTCTACTTGGAGGTTCCACTTCCGTTCCTTGAATCGTTTATGTTCGTTATGGGTGATTAGTCCGCAGTAGATATCTTAATCGAAGGGACTTCCATCTGTCGCTTATTACGAAAGCGCACTCTGGGAGTGGGATCCGAGTGGAATGCGAACCTGAGACTTTTGGATCGGCAGTCTAGCACGCTTATCACTAGACTACTCGCGTCCCAGTAAGCCATGGATTAACAACGGAAAATTTATTAAATTGAAAGCGAAACCCTTCCTTTCATCAGAATCTGATAAATTACTTTTTTCAACAAATTTTGGGATTGCTCAAAATATCTAAACATTTTAGTGATTTTTAAATCGTTGCATCTCCGCAAATAATTAATAGATCCGATGGTCTTGCGGGATTATTTGAAAGCCAGTACCTACTTTCTAGTTTTAAAATTCAAAAACTGTCCTGTTTATGAATGAGTCCCGCTTCTGTTTCTGAGGGAAAAACGATACCTACTGAAACACATTTGAAAATCACTAACATTTTTAGATTTGTCGTGTTGCGTTGCTTTTTGCTAACACTGTGGAAATAGTCAACAGTTGTAAATCTCTGTATAAATCACATTTAGATAATTCAGCTGATAGCTGCCTGACACCCAAAAACGTTCTCACTTGTAGCATTGCATGCTCTTTGGTTTTTGGCTTCAGTCAAATTTTTATTTTCCTAAAATAAGTTCAAACATTAATATAAGTATAGATAGCTGGGGGTTTTATGGCCCGGTTGGTACTATGGCCCACTTTCCACCGTTAACTTAGTTTTCGCGATATCCTTCTAAGATCCCGATGATAAAAGTCTTCGAGGGAAATGTAGTGAGTCATTATCTCTGTTTTGGTAAAGTGATAGATGCTCGTTCTTATTTAAGTTAGTAAGTTTTTAGTTACTATCTGTTAAAATAAACCCATTGACTCAATTATAATTTCGCCCCTCCATCCATTTTTAATGTATGAATCGATTGGTGATGTTGGTTTTCGTTTAAGCTTTTCTGTTATTTCACTACAATCGAATTATGAAAGTTTTGACATGACCCATATATTGTGATGTGGCCAATATGGGTAAAGACATGCCTAAAGGTTTTGTTTGCACACAATATATGCACGAAGAGTGTGTGGCGTTGTTAAGAGATGAAAAATACGCAGTGTGAATAAATTGTGTTTTTCCTTTTTAAATGATTTGATTTTGTAAAACATTTTTAGCGAGCCATTTATTTTACGTCAATTACCGTTTTTGTTTTTTTAAGACATTTATTAATTTGTAATTATTCCTATTGAAGTTACTCATCTCCTTACCTAATTTGTAATTTTTCCCGATATTGGCAAATTTTTAAAAGTCTGAAAAATGTGGGCCATATTACCTACATTAGTTGGTAATATACCTCAGAAATAAGCTTTTGGTAAATTGCAATTTATAGATGCTTAAAAGACTGGACAATAACTTTTAGCAAACTTATTTTGGGATTTATTAAAAATGGCGTCTACAATAATCGCCAAACGGGTGGGCGATATCACCCTCGCAGGTGCCTTACATATTTCAGAGTCTAAACGAAAATTGTTTTAAATTAAAAATTATCCTTCTCCGAAAACTTCAAGAGGGTTAACTATTGTTCCACGAGTGTAATAATTATTAATCTTAAAATCTGGGCTCATTGTACACGTTTCATTAATGAACACGCCAGAAGACGTCTGGGTCCGAAATGGTTATTGCCCTTTTGAGTGAGAACGAAATACTCTGGTGATTTATTGTCACTCGTATACAGACTCTGACTCGAAGTCATCTTGACATAATTTTCATAATGGGTGTCAGATGTGTCAACCACCTATAATATAAACTAATTCGGGTCCCATTAGCAAATTACGCCATTTATTCTGGGCATTTTGCCCCGCCAACTTCAGGGAAATGATAGTTGTGAATAGTATCCCAAACGTAAACTACCATACGAGAGACTCCATTGGAGCCAAACTATCACGGAAGCTCATTACGAAACCCTGCAATTATGTTCGGATAAATTAGAAGCCCTCCAGACAATTAATAAATCCTCGAAGACTTTCCAGATATCCACCAGTGAAATTCTAATCCGGGATAACTTTCTGTGTGCACGTGTGTGGACCATCAGGACTGCGGTTACCCTTCGCCTTGAAATAGAGCGATGAATCTCGGGTAGCCACTTTTGTAAACTTTGGTTTTCACTGAATTTGCACTGGGATATGTGGCCGATTGTGGAGGGTATACTTGCTTCTTTTGATGGCCTTTTGTTGAGGGCGTCCCTTCCCCTAATGCAAAAATTAATAGGAACATTTTTAATAACTTCTCCGGAATGTTTCCTAATTATTCCCTTCAGTGAACTTAAATTTAATTAAAAGAGGCTCTGAGTAGGGACTGTAGGAGGCTGGGTGACGTAATGTGGAAGACTTATCACAAAAAAAATCGAGGTTCAAGAGGACATTATAAATGTGAATGGACTTTTCCCCCTCACACGGAAAAGAATCTATAAGTCGTTCTCTTATTATTTTAAACATTCCAACAGACAAGATCCGCATAAAGGCGCACTGGAACACATACCAGCCTGAAGAGTCCTCGCTCCTCTTCATTTCTTCATTTACATTCCTCGTATAATAGAATCCGCCATATTCAAACGGCACAAGTGTCTTTCTAAAATTGAATAGTAATTCATGTACGTCGTTAGCTCGACAGCTCCAAAAGTTGTACTGCACTGCCCTGATAAAAGGGTGTCGTCCCCGCCAGATAGGGTGCAATCAAAAGAAATGCACCGACCCACATTCTCGCTCAGACAGCCCGAGTCGGAGTCATTAGATATCATGGCGCTGGTTAACTATTGAACGGAAAAAGAATTCCATCGTGCTGCAGTGGAAGAGGACGCGCATTTAACATGTAACAAATTCATGCCTTTGCCCGCGCCAGAACCAAACAGGCACTCTATTAGCTTTGCTAGTGGAATGTTTTAATTTTCACTGAATGCACGTCGAGTGTCAAAGGTGCGAAGTAATTTAAAGAATTAATTGCACACTTTCATTCCCACACCTGCCCACTTGGATAAGCTAGCCGGTGTAAATTAAAATTTCATTCAAATTTTTCGGATTTCCATTTTTCCTGGCTGCACGTTGCTAAAAAGCATAAATTAACAAAAACTCACTCACCTGTACGACGCGTGCTTTGAATGACGAAACAATTTGGACCGTGATGGCTTTTTATTTCGTTGCTTTCTGCAATTGTTTCACTGGGCAATGCGGACGTCAAAATGAAATTGATTCAATTTCGAAATGTATCTTTTGTGCTAACTGCGAGCATGATTACGACAAATAAGTAATTTTGACGAAAATGACTGATGCCCCTGTAGGCATACCAATTCTTTCATTAAAATGAAATTGCAATTTTTCACGAAAATTAAATTAATGGTAATTTAATTCCACAGAGCTGCAGATGGGTTTTCTGCGTATTAACATATTAATAAGAGTTCATCGCGAAATACTGCTTTTGGCACTGATATTGAAATCCGTCCTTCATGAGGACCCAGTGTAACGCTGAATTTAACTGGGCGGCTTTTGTACGCTTTTGCTTTTTACTGATATAATTTTAATTTCTCCTATAATTAATATTTTCATATAATTTATCGTCACCTTCTTAAATATTCAAGTTCGATATTCTCGCAACAACTGCGTTAAATTCTCGTATTACGTTTTGTTCCTGTTTCGACAGCAGGTTTTGTACCATAGAATACTTTAAAAAAACTTGTAGAAAGGTATTTCATGTAATTTATTCACATAATTTATGAACGAATAAAAGCTCTGACGACTAAGTGGAAGACTTTTTAAAATTAGGAATTACTTTGGTTATCATTACTCCTACCATTACCAGTAATTATTGTTTTTATATTACTTTAACCATTACTGTAATAGCAATGTTATCGTAATGATGGAAGCTTTTAATATCATTGCAATGACAATTACTTTAGTATTATTTCAATTGCAATGAATAATTGTGATGAAAGCTGCATTATTAATTAATTATAATGAAGTGATTGAACCAGAATTACCACCACATCTGCCATTAAAATGATAGTAATGATAATTAAAACAATTGGTAATGGTAATTTTAATGAACATGACAATTTTACAAGTCTGATAAATTGCTTTTTACTAACAAGGAGAGAATATTATCCGGATTATACGATCTGATTTTTCTGAGTTAAAGTACATAGAAATTACTTAAAGAAATACGCGTACGAGTATTCAACCTTGGTATCAGTGCGTGCCTCGGTCGGTTGAGGTTATTGTCGGAGCATATGTAAGTAAAACATCATAGCTTTTAAAAACTGCTGTGTGGCGGCGAAAGTTGGTTTTATTTTTGCTTGTATAATATTAATGTTAATAGATCGTCTGAATATAAAATAATAGCAACGCATTTTTTTTTTAACAATAAAAGAATATAAATATTAAAGTTAAAGTCGGGGTCTTCATCAAATCCGAATTCTATTCAAAGCCAATTCAACCGAAATCAAGTATATCCACACAATGAAAATCACTTAGAAATAGCTAACAATCAAAGTCGCAAATTATGATCGCATACTCTAACTTCAAAATGAGGGTCGTTCCCTGCTTACTGAGAAATCGCTTCTTTCTGATCCCAAATTAATGTAAATAAATTCTGAACGAATTTGGATTTTGACGTGTTTCTCTTTCCTTTTTTTGAAAGACAACAACTCCCCCCTCCCCTTTCCTGTATATCCCAGCAGAGTGGGGATGGTCTCATATTTGGAAGTTATGATGGCAGATTCGAAATAAATGACCCGGGTGCGGGCTCAAGGCTGTCTCTTGAGGTTTAACTTATTCGGTTGCCATATTGGATGCGCCATGTTGAATTTTGAAATTTTGTCGGCATATGAGAAATCACCACCCCCGGCAATCTTCCAATTCGATTTTTCAGGGCAATCCCTTAAAGTTTACCTTTTTCGGTAGTCATATAGCCATAGCACAGCCATGTTATTTTTAGTCGAGGTTGAACTGACTATACAAGTAATTAAACAATTGGCGATGCCTTTTGGCCAAATAGGCACGCCAGTTTCACTTCCGTTAACAGCAGTAATGCAATTTATGCAATGTGCCCTCGCACTGTTTGCCAGTTGAAGAAAATATATTTTTACAGCGCAGCGTCATGAAAGGTTGTCAGCATAATGCCACTTATATACCCTCCATAAATTAAAGCACTTTCCTCCCTTCATATAAATTGCTTAATTACTCGTTCGTTTCGCATGAATACCTCAAACAACAGAAATCTGCAACACAATGTTATGAAAGATCTCACAAACCACTTAGCCGACAAAATGCCGGACCACAAGAACATAATTTTCCCTCTCTGTGGTAATTAATTATTTACTGTTTTTGGATATTCCCTAATTTTCCGCCATAAGCCAGTCAGTCCCATAGGCGAAAATGTTTGCCTCGGAATCCATAAATATTCTGGCCTCTCTGCAAGTCTGTATAATAAAGCCGGAGTATTTCATGGCGCCTGTTGTCCACTAGATATATGCAAATAAGGAATGGCAGCAAATAATTACCGCTGGCCTCGCATAGCTTGGAATGGCGTGCAAACTGATCAATATCCTGCGATTGCAAGTGAAAATAATCAAAAGTCATTGCCAATGCCTGTTGAAGAAAAATCGATAGTAGTTGTCGTGGACGCGATAATTTATTTATTTTAGTATGCGCCGAAGGTGGGCTGGTGGATTGTCGAAGAGTTGATATACCTGCGAGTGTTTAGGACGGTTCTGGGAACGGATATTGCATTCATTTGCGTATTCAAATATTTAGGCATTTTCAGGACCCAATGTCGTTTCATTTGAATTGGTTATTAGCCATTTATTTCCAGGGATCAAAGCGGGCCTTGTTCCAACTGTGTGCAAACTGAAATGCTAAGTATCATGATAATAAGGTGATTTATTCAGTTGTTTCGCACATTGCATTGTTACTTGTTATGTTCAAGGATATAATTAGGCAATCAAATTCTATCGTTTCATTGCCAATTTTGAGTGTTACCTTCAACACATTTAAGTAAGTGCCTATTTGTCTTCTATTACTTGAACTTTGCGTACGCGTGTTGTACATATTTTCAACTGTTTTTTCTTCTATTACGGTTCTTTACCACACTAAGGACCTTTGGCACATCACTTGTATCGTAATTATACTGGGTATTTGAAATATATGCCAACGTCAATCTCTCAGGAAAAAATAGTTGAGACAATAGTTGTGGGACGTTAAGAGCTATGCATCTGTTAAGGGGGTATTGCGCTTTGAAATTTTGAAAAAATCGAAATTTTTTTTTTAATATTTCTATTGTTAATGCATTTAAGATTGTACCTATTCCAAAACGAATTTTTCAAAAATTCATAAAATTGACGTATTTGTGATGCCTCAAAGTTGGAGCGGCGAGTGCGGCGATCTATCTAACTTTAATCGCGTTTTTCTCGAAACAGCATCCACGATATCTCAAGTTCTACTTGACCGATTTTGTTCAAATGTATAAAAAAACATCCCTATACTAGCCGCTATCATCAGAATTACGATTTTGTTTATGCGATAAATAGTTTTTTTTTAATCCAACATTTTCTTCGAAAAAAAAACCCGAAAAATCGAACTTTTTTTTTAAATTTGTATAACTTTTGCAAATTTCTATATTTTTACTTTTGCCTAGTTCAGGCGATAACCAATAGGATACAAATTAACAACAATTTGGAATTTTTTGTTTCAGGCGTCTCTGAGGGCTGCAATCACGGTGGCCGTTAACACCTTCGCGAAAAACATCTCTACTTTGACCAGCTCTGACAGCTGGAATTTTTTTGTATTGTCAACGAAAAAAATATATTTTGGTACCAGAGACTTGTATTAATAAATAACAAAAACAAAAATCAAAATATATAATATTGTAGTTTCTGAGAAAAAAAATCTTATGATATTGTTCCAAAAATTACGTTCAAAGCGCAATACCCCCTTAAGCCATCTCAGAGTTCTGTAATCGCTATGCACAAGATTGCTGTTGATCCCTCGCCCTAACTTTTTGTTAAACTCTCGTACCTTTTTCATACATGGTGCTAGGGTTTGGAAATGTCACCCAAACTTAAACTCGTATGCATTTTCTTCTACTTATATTTCATTATTAGTTTTTCTCTATTCGTTTTTTTTATTTTTTCCAGACTGAATTAGTTATCAGTAAAGGATTACTCACGTACCTACTTATTTTTGAGCACAGCCAAGAAAATCGTCCAAGTGCGTATGGTAGACTAATCAACTAAGGGTTCCCGCGCATGTATATAATATAATTAATCTCTATATATAAAACAGTACGCACAGCCTAAATCACTGAAAATATGTAGAAACATGAAATTGAAGTATTTTGCGAAAATCAACCTCTAAGGCGGTATAAATCTTTGTATGGCGAAAATAATTTTTTTGTTTGTTTCGATTTACAACTTTGCACAAGCATTCTACAACACAAATGATAAGGCTGTTTCTGGCAAACTATAAGTGATACATGCGATATCTCTATACAGCTATATAGCGTAAGGTCGTAGTTAAACGACCTCAGTATTATTTTCATGGCGTCTTGACCCCTGCCTGTGGGAGGGGGCGAGCTTTCTACCATATATGCGAAGTGACAAAAAAAAGTGCGGGTAATGAACGGGTTTCCGTGTTATTGAATGTATAGAAGCTTTTGGAGACGCTGATTTAAAATCTGCTATCGACATTTGAGCTTAAATTTGGCGACCCAAAGTTCTTCCTAACGTAAATGTTTTGGAAATAACTGCCTTTTACCCGCAAAGTAATTGTAGTAAATGAGAAGTATTCAGAGTCCTGCCTTCAAAGGACCATAAAACATCCACCGTCCGTTATGATCTGGGGCGTTTTTAGCGGGAAAGGACCTGGACCTCTATACGTTGTAGAGGGCATTATGAGAAAAGAGCAATATATTCAAATGCTCAAGGATAAATTTTTGGTCTATTTTGAAGATATTCGAAAAGATGGAGAACGTTACAGCTTCATGCAAGATGGTGCACCATGCCACACCGCAAATATGGTCAAAGATTTTCTCACTTCTGAGAATATTCCTCTCCTTCCATGGCCTGGTAATTCACCAGACCTTAAGGGGGGAATACCAATTGACCGGTTCAAAAAATTCATTTTTTTTTACGGAAATGGATTCTATAACTATTCGAAAATGTCACCACAAAATTTCAGGCCGAAATTCTGCGAATTGGGTATTTTTTTATGCGATGGAGTACCGCGCGTTCATGGTACGCTCGAATCCCAGATTTCGTTCCACCGCGCCCGCAAGGCCGATAGAATGCTACTAGTCATTTCCGAGCCATAAAAAACTTTTCGTGAATTTTATAAAAGCTTTCTTTTTCATTTCATCGATTTTTGGGTGTGTTTTTCGAAGAATGAAAAACAGACATTTTTTTTAACTAAAACTTTATACTCGTTTTCCCAAATCTCATGTTTTTAAAACGGTGTGACAAGTTGCGAAGAAACGGCTGGACCGATTTTCATGATTTTTCGCTGGTTACAAAATAATGCAATTCTCTTGCCCTTGACGAATGATTTTTTTGCAAAAACAGTGTTGTTTTCGCAAAAAAAATTCGCAAAACTGAAAAAAAAAATGAAAAATCTATTTTTTTTAATTATAAAGAAAAAAAAATTTTTTTTTAAAAAACCGAAAACGTCAAGGGAAAGTAAATGACATTAGGAAACTTATTTGTAATCGCTTTTTTGTTCTAGAAAAATTACCTGAGGTGATATCGTGCACACCGCAAATTTGCAGACTCTTTTGTGCACGCTTCTAACAACAAGCCAAATGCAGATTTCGCAATAATTTTTTTTTGTGTTTTTAGAAATACAACATACAACCTATGTACGAAATTTGATTTTTCTATCATTGATAGGTTTTTCCCAATCCACGCCGAAAATCAAGTGACCATTTCCTAAATCTAATTGGTATTCCCCCCTTAATGCCATCGAAAATGCATGGCAGCTGCTTAAATTCAAAGTGTATTCAAAGGAGAACGCTGGTGACGAAATACTAATTAGAAATATAAAAGATGTATGGGAAAATGACGAAGCCATCAAGGATTGCATCACTGCATGTATAGAAAGCATGCCGCGACGAATAGAGGCAGTCGTTAAAAACAAGGGCAGCACTACAAAGTATTAATTACTTTTAATCGCTATCATCATGGAAATGTAGTCAATAAACATGTCTGTTATGTATTAATAAAATTATGAACTTTTATTTATATTTTGGGTGAAAATTATTGAATTTTATTCTTGGTTTATGAAAGGGTGGTAATAATTTAATGGCAGACCACTGTATATGTATAAATGAGAAAGACTTTTCGCGTTGGTACCTTATATGTATTATGTCTCCCAAATTATTAAATGGATTCGAATGAGGTCTTCATTGTTGGATAGCTTGGTTCTTTGGCAACGTTTTACGCTGTATGTAATTGTCGGATCTAAAAATGACGGATCCAATATGGCGACGAACCTTTAACGGCTAGCCGTGTAAATGAATATGAGTTTTCTGGTGTCGTTAATTTTAAATCTTCTATCGAAAGTTAGAACTTCAATATGGCGGCCAAATGTTAACAGCGTGAATGAATTATGAAATTGGGTTCTTAGGGTTACGTGATTTCGAAATAGCTTCCCTTTTCTAAGCTCATATGTTTATTTACACAGTATCATAACCAAAAAAAAAATATATGTTGGCGCTAACTTCGGGAACGGCTAGTTGAACCGTAGAGTATTTTGTCGTTCATGAGTAGTAGCCTATTTTACCTGTGGGAATTGTGGGTTCCCACGGGAAGAAAATGAAATTTCCGAAATAGCGTTCGCCTATATTTCAAGCACAGGGTTTACTATAAGAATAATAACATCAATTATTTGAAACTGTGGCAACGTCAGGAAGCTATAAAATATAATAGATATGTATAAGCAAAATAATAATTTGATAGCGAATTGTGTTGCCCATACTCAAAATGTGATCCACAAATTCTAGTAAACACAGACTAGACTTTCTGCAAGTAATGTCCTGTAATGTCCTGTCCGCTAATTTGTTCATAATTCTAAACGCTTTATTGGAATTCAATTATGCCTAAAGGTATAACGACGCGACGCCATAGGGGCCATCAGGCGGAGTCTACTCGTTTCGAATCCTTAATAAATTAAAGACGAAATTGCCATTCTGACGTCCAAATGGCTTCTTAATTGGTTTCTATCCAATCGAGTTGACGTTAATGAATAAAATCCCCATAAGTCATAATGCGCCACTTGCATGGGTCTGACATTTATAACCATAAATTGCTCCTCTACTTATTGCAGTCCTTGGAGAACAGATGTGGTCAGAACTCCAACCAGAACACCACCGACAACTTGGGCCAGAGAAAAGGAAAAAATTTATATCCGGATGAGTTGATTTATACTGACGTATGTAAGTCGCAATCAAATTACATTACCTTTGGACTGTGTTTTTGTTCTGCTGAAGGTATGTCGCCTTCCGGCCTTGCCCGATGATTTGTATTTGTGTCACATTCCCAGGGGCAGGTATTAAATGTTGCTTGTAGGGCAGGTAACCGCATCGCATGTGCGACGTTATTTTTGTGAGCTTTTGTAGGAATGTAATGATTAGTCGTTGACTCCTTGAATTACTAAAGAGCTGAGAAGATGACGAGACAATATATACACACGCATAAGAAGGCAAGGCTATAATTTATGAATTGCAATGTCTTGTTAACTATCGAAGCAATATTTCATAATGTTGCTCGAATTGGAGACATCTGAATGCTTTACCTAACCGAACTTAATCTTCTTGGACTCCTGAAAGTCCTTTCGAAATCTCATTATGCAAGTCTAGACATTTAACTCGCAATATCGTCCTTTTCAGAGCCTTGTACGTATAATACCAATTAAATTTCCATTAAATAGGTCGGAATACTCAGGTAAATCTATTTTAGACAAATTGAATTTTGAGGCAGGGTAAACATGTTCAGCACCGTCAAAAGAACCCGCTGAAGACGCAAATTTGAATTTGGTACAGCGGAAAATTCAAGCTCTCACAATGAGATGCCGAGATTGAGTTCAAGCACCATAAAATGATAATGAAAAAGAAATCGGTGAATGCGGTGGGCCACTCCGGAGGGGCTGGAGCAAAAATGGGCGAAAAATGAAAAGTTGCAAAATACCTGGGCAAAAACATAAAAGTGATAAGGGTCTTTTAATTTACCCAAAATTTGGAGGCTGGCCACAGGCAGTTCTACTATCCCAGCCGAGCATTCGAAAAATTTATTTCGGAAAGGGAGCGGTATAATTGATTGCTCGCCGACCCCGTAGATCAAAAGAATTGCGATATTGCGGCCTAATTGTTGCCGCCCTGCCCAGAGAAAGCTGCAGACGGTAGTACCTATCTGATCCTGGAATCATTGGGTATTTAGTTTTTTATTATATTCCCCCGAGTTTAATGGGAAGGAAGAAGGCCATTTCTTCTGAACTTCTTTACTCACATCTTCACGCAGCTCCTCACAGCAGCGCCAGCTGTTCCACAAATTTATTGCAGCATCTTGGAAAGGTCTAAAATTTCTGCTTCAAGTGGCAGATGGCCACATGTGTATGTATGGTAAATTAGTGGGGACACGGAGCGAAAGGAAGTCGGCAAACAGGATAATAACTCATGGCTAACAGTCCTGTTTATTTATGTTATCAGGCGAGATAAAGATACATTTAAATTTGCCCTTCCTTCTTTTTTGCCGGCTCATTGTTTTCCGAATGTACCTACCCGCATTAAATTATTCAAATGTTTCCGCTTTAAATTCACTTCAATTTCCATAAAGCTGCTCGAATTTGATTTTCTCAGGCGATATATTGATTGACTCAAGCAATCTGATTCCATCATAATACCAATCTGGTATAGTCAGATGATGGAAATTGTTACATGCCCCCAGTGCAAGTTAAAGAAGCAAGGCAATTTCAGAGTAATTAGGAAGAGTATAAATGCTTCAATCTATATGAAATAACTCTTTTAATCTAATTGAATTTTTCAATCTTTAATCGATAACATTTTCATCCTGCACAAAAAGTTCACAAGAAAATATTGCTGTTATCAACGATAGTTGTGTTGTTAGCGTTAAAAAAAACTTTGTGGCGTCTGCATTTGGGCTGGATTAACAAACCACTTTATTTATTCAATCTATCTTATCTAATATCTGATTATTGCTGATATCCTGATCCACATTAACGCCCGTTGACGCCACATCGAAACGGTGCATATAGACCGGTCGCTGAAAGGAAGTGAGGATGCAAACATGAGGGACGGATGCTGCAAACGGATATTAATTTTGTAGGTCCTATACTGCACATTTTTGGATTACAGGTTAGTTATTCGAAAAATGGTGCTCCCGCCCAGATTATTGATAAAGATAATGTGTAAAAGGTCTTTCAATATGGACGCTCGAAATTTTTTAAGTTATAGCGGCCATATTATTAAAGCAACAACTGCAAAATTTATTGTAGATTGTTCAACAGTGCGTGGCAAATCACCACGGAAGGTTGTAGCGTTAAAAAACGTGTGCAAATTATCAAATTTAATTATCAAAGTCAGTGCTCTGTTCGAGAATCATTCCACGCGAGAAACGGCGAGCACTACACATCGATGATAAGGAACTTCTTGTGGCCTGACCTGGCTGATATGGATCCCGATAACATGTGGTTCCCACAGGACGGCGCTACGTGCCACACAGCGCATGCCACGATGGACAATCAGCACGAGCGATTTGAAGGCATGGTAATCTCGCACGCCGGCCACATCAACTGGCCACCGAGATCGTAATTACATGGAATTAATATAAATATTAAATAAATATTCTAATTCCTTTCTTTACACAATTTTTTACCTTTTCGATGGTTTTTAAGAAGTGTCCCACCGTACCCGAATTTTTTTTGAGCTAAAAGGCGTTGTTTAGAAAATTGGCAATACAATTTTGTTTTCAAACCAAATCGAATAGCATTGATCGGCACAAATGTGGGTATGGACATAACCTTTCGAACTGTATATTGAAATATTATATTATTCTCTTGCAAAAACAAAATGTGTCCCACCTTAGCCGCCTTTCTTCTACATATTTGTACCTATATAAAAACAAGTTAACTTAAAAAAAGGTTTTAGAATTAATTATTATAAATTATACATATATATAATTATAATTGATGTAACTTTTTAACTCAAAAAAGTTTGTGACGTTTTGAGTTGGTAGTTTTATTCAAAACGGAGGAGTTTGAACCGGTTCCAAAATGAAACCGCAATGGCCCACTACTAATACCGAGATATCTTCATTTAAATTATCTCAGAAATTGAGTTAGAAAACAAATACACGGAAGCACAAATGAATTGCACTATAAAACAATGGTCTTCATTGACCATCATTTAAAAAGCAAGTTATGTGAAACGGTGCAGGTTTATTAGAATTAGCATAAGCCAAAAAAGCATTCTGTGTTAGGCAGCTCCTACTAGTGAAGCTAAGCAGACGGTTGACGCAGACATACGTTCTCGGACCTCGAACCCATGACAAACGCCAATCGGTTTAATAGTATTTTTGCTTCTGTTTTATGTTTTTAATCTTGCTCAGCTAAAAATTGTAAGTGCATTCTATTTTACTTCAATGAATTTGTAATGAATTGGGAATCTCATTAGGCCTTGAAGATGGTGGAAACCGATACGTCAGCGAAAAATTGAGACTGCAATAAAAATGTATTCATAAAGGAATACATTTTTGTTTGAGATTTGGATACCTGACGAGCCTTCTTTTTAATCAAAATCTAATCGGTCTGTGCTGAATGACGAGCTGATCAGCCGACACAATTTGCCGATGAAATTTGTAAGAGAAAGGTACTCTCAATTTTCCACAAAGCAAAAACTATATGATTTGCTCCTTAAGAGACCTATTTAATAACCCGTCACCGATGGAATATGCGAACCAAATTTTCTTCTCCACTATCCATATATGGGGAGGAGTTTATCTTTTGTGCTGTCCTTGAGTAGCGTGCAAGCAGTGATAAAATGTAGGAACTATGTTCGATGCTGTGGCACATGACGAAACTACACATAAGATATATAATAACTAGCAATGACTATGAAACTGTAGAATCATCCATTACGGATCATAATCTCTTCCTATTTCTCAGAAAAGTGGTTGCTCGCGATAAACGACCTAAATAAATGGAACAAAGGAGAAAATAGTATTTCATTGTGAGATTTCTAGCTTGTAGTAGATGGAGTGGGATCTACTAAATTGAGCTTATAATAAATCCAGAGATCTTTGCTTTGAATTTAATTTGAATTTATTCTGCACCCACAGTTTGTTTTAACTACAATACAATGTATGGTATGTATAGTTTTCTGGCTCTTTCCGGCCACCACCAAGCAGTACAGGCTGTGCCATAAGAAGTAAAGAAAGGGTAAAGAGTACATAAGTCAGGAAAAGTGATGCAACCGATAAAAATGAATTTTACTCGAGAAGTTACGCTTGCAGAATATCGTGCTCACATATTCAATTTGGTGATGGCAGCCAGTCATATAAATTTCTTATTTCGCATTAAATTTAGAAGGAGAGAGCCACACTCCGCCGCACCACGGAGAAGTGATTTAAAATTCATGAAAATGTTCGGTGATAAATTTTTTTGGGTATTGATTTCCTTTTTGTGATATTCCTCGAGAATCTCTTAGTGCCCCCGTAGCTCACGTACTGTGGATTTACAGAAAGGAGCTCGAATGAAAGTGTGAAATTGCATTTTAAGCGCACGTTTTACTCAAGCAGCACAGCCGTACTGTGCGCAAGGGTTGTGTCGTTATAGTACGACTGCCGACGTCAGGCGTAGGATAGGTATGCATATATTGTGGCATAAGCTTTATTCCTCCGTTTGTGCAAGCGCCCTCATTTCTTGCGAGCACCCAGATTGCAAAACCAGCGCAATCACAGAATATTACTTGCACTTCCTCCTCGGAGAGGAAACCAATCCAGCAAAGCAACACTGGGCATCCTCATCCTGACTTGGTTCGGATTTGTTCGAAGCCTGGGACCTGGGTAAATAAATGTCAAGGACTCCTTGTCAAAGTATTCAACATTAATTGTCTCAGTCGGGAGTTCTCGTATTTCTGGAGCAAAGAGCGAAAGGACATCTTGAAATTACTTTTGCTGAAGGCCTGCTTTTGCGGCTGCAGCCATTCTCCGGATGTCAGCTCCAATTTGAGAAGTGTGCTGGGGCAGTCGACGGGAAAAGTTGCGGGCATAGGGCGATTGCGGCACCTTTAAAGCTATTGAGGGCTTTCCAATTCAACGCTAATTATAAGTTCACCCGCAGAAAACGGGAAGCGCGAGTAATTTTTTTAATCCGACGCCTTTTTCCAACTGCCCGGGGCTACTTCCTTTCATGTTTTCACTGAGACCGCAGTGCTTCCTGACTTTCTTGAATGCCAGCTACCGTGGTTTTTTGCGCGAGAACACAGGAGCAGAAATTTAAAGTGCGGCAGGAAAAAATACTAAACCCAGTTCCCCATTAGCTTTGGCAGTACTTCTGTACAATTAAGCTACTCCTAGGGCTGTTTTTTCGTATTCTCTGTAATTTCTCCTTCGGAAGGAATAACGGAGCTGAGAATTCAGCTGGTTTACCGACTTGATTTTAAGGTATTCCACAAAATTCTAAACTATTGTTCTCCTTAAGCACATTGTGTGGTGTAAGGACTTCTTAAGATGTTTTCGTTGACTATTCCCAGAAAAAAATTGCGTACCTCTTTCAATTCGGTAATTTATTAGCCCTACTTTTAGGAACTCAAGAATTTGAGAACATCGAAAATAGGGACTTCCCAATCCCAAGCGTACATCAAAATGAACTTTCCGTAAAAGGCCATTGCTTCTTTTACTCCTGACTTTTTTATTAAATGAGAACTAACGCAATTTGGTATGCTTCCGTGGGCCTGAATGTGAACTTCATTCACCAAGGACTTGTAAAACATTCAAGTACATGTCTGCAGGGAAAACGTAATAACTGCCAATGCGTAGGGGCTTCATTCGGATATTGAAAGCTTTGCAACCCACAATATGAGCAGTGTCACGGTAACAAGTCGATGTTCCCAGGAATAAAATATTATATCCCGTGAAGAAAAAAAATTACAATTACTTTGATGGTATTAAGTGGAATTCATATGCCTGATCCATGTAAGGTTAATCTCGTTAAATCCGCGCTTTGGTTTGCATGTGTAGGGAGCATTAACCCATGAAATGCCGAAATATTTCGAATCCCGTCCTCCTCTGCGCCAATTTTTCGACTCAAATAATTACCTACCAATTTTATCTGGAATGGAAGGCATTGTGGCGGAATAAGGGCGTTTGATGTATTATACCATTTTGAGGAGTATATGAATCGTTGCTAAATTTTTACATATTTTTACCATTACAGGCTATTGTTGTTGTACATAGGTTTCGGCATAATATTTCACTTTGTGTATGCTACGCAGCGAGAAAACTTTGTCCAGCGAGAAAAGGTAGATAACCTTTGGCGCGTCAGAATATATCATGAAATTCGACAAATGATGAATGAAGAGGATATTCTGAGACCTATCAATTTATTAAGATAGCCGGGTCATCAGGAGGCATTGACCAAAAACAACATGTGAAGTCCTGACGTCAGATTTAGGACGCAGTACCAAAAACGATGAACGTGATGTGACGGGCTTTATAGTGACGAAGATAACAACTTGGAGTTAAGTGGTGTACAGCTTAATGGAGGTTTACTGAAGGACAGACCGAAGTTCTTCCAAGCCTGCAGCGTCACAGGAGAACTATTTAATAATGCATGAAAAAAAAGCGAGACTTTAAAAACATTAATCACTCAGAAATATCTTTTGGAAGTCTTGTTTTAGTAACTTAGAAAAAATAACGCAACAGTACCAAATTACGTACATGGAGATACTAGCAACCTGGGCATAATCCTTCGTATAGCAAGGAGCACATAAGAGGTATATTTCCTCAGATACATTTTCATGCTAAATGTCTTAGGAGCTGTACAATGTAATAAGATCTAAATTATAAAATCAAAAAATAAAATATCGCATGTCTTTTTTGCTCAAGTTAAAGGTGTTTTTATATACAACACAGGGTTAACTGAAACACGACCTGTACGGAGTGTGTAGGACAAATTAAGCATTAAAAACTCCACCCAGGGTATTGATGTCAGCAAAAACATTAGACATGTACATCAAAAAAACAATTATGTATATACATTTACATTTTATTTTAACTGAAGACTTTGTACTGGATAAAATGATAATACGGAATTTTATGTTCAGTACGAGTCATTAAAACTCACTTTTTCACTATTCATATTCAGTCATTTCATTCAAAGATTTCGTTGGAAAAAAATCATATATAAATAATTTGTGAATATAAAAAAAAATTTGGCGATGGGTCAATGCCATTCTAAATGGTTGCACATTATTATTTTATTTTTATCTTCTGATGTACTCCACGGAGCAGCATAAAACTGACGTCAAACACCCACTATCTCAATGTGCGTTCCAAAAATGCCACCAATGTTGATCTACCTCTACCACTGCAGGTACAGCCATTTGCAAAATATAAAAAATGTTTTAAAATTTCTTACATTTCACTTTATTTAACTGGCCTTGTAAGTATGTTTCCGTCAAATCTTGCAATTAAAATTCGATTCTAATTAAGCTCGAACTTTTAAATTGTGCACACATGTATCAATCTTGTGACAATGTAATATAGTATATCCAATATCATTCTAAATCCAATATGGTGAATGCTGTAAGATGGTGGATTACCTTTTTCTTCACAACATCCTTTAAGATGGTATAAAATGAAAGGGTTTGACGAGTAACAATTTGATAAGCTAAGTAAGTGACCTCATTAACATAGTACACTAAAGTCTCGCTTCTTAAAAATAATTGTTACAGTTATCTAAACACTTGTTTAAAATTAAAATCCATAGCTATAAGTAATGACTGTTGAATTCTTTGTGTACCACAAAAATGATGTAGTATGCGCAAACACGTGATGCTTTTCTTTAATGTTCACTTTTATTCATAAATATTGAAACACAATCATTACTATAATGTGTTTTAAAAATAACAGCAGGGTTATCAATAAAGTACCCCATTTCTATTCCGTAAAGGAAAAATAATTCAGCCTTATTTCAAGGAAACAAAACATTTAAGCAGATAATTTCAGAGCATCTGCTGTAGTAATCACGTCGTTGGTTCGACTGTTTTATTTGGCGCTTAAACCGAAATTAAGATGGAATCTTTCGGCTCACTCTCCTCCAAAAGGATTGCGGTGAAATGCCTTTAATTCCACTAATTTCAAATTGTTTCTATCCGCTAGTACACAAAAGGGCCTCAAGAAAATTCCTTTAATTTATTTAGGCTGCCTTACTCGTTGCCCTTTCCAGGAAACGGAACGGTCTTAAGATATTGTTGTATCTTTCTTTGATAATAATGACACCCAAACCTTTGCCCCTTGAACCGTTTGCTATTTTCGGCATACTGCCATTATAGTAAAAAACATAATAAGGAAATAATCTATGGATTGTTAAGCAAATGTAGGTGAAAGCGAAAATGGAGGGCGGTCTCCTTCTGTTGTTAGGGCAATCGCATTTCATTTAGCGCACAACTCCCGAGAGCAGTTCTTAGTAATTTAAGTTGTGGCGGGCGCCTTTGACTGAGACAAAGCGGCATACAACCCTTAATTTCAGTCTTGAAAACAGTTGGGAATTCAATTGACTTTTCCGCCCTGGAAATTTTAATTTCTTTAGATTTTAATTAAGAGATAGCCCCACGAATATGAAAAGAGATGAAAAAAAATGCTCGGAAGGCAAGAAGACTTTCAAGAGACGGTTTGTGTCTTCATTAAAAATTGGTACTACGACTACAATGGGCAGATGGACGAAAGAAAGCACGTCAAAACGCTGTCTGAATGCCAGTTTTAGACTTTTCAGAAAGTATATTCCTGTGGTAGAACACAAGAAGTGCTCCTCGGCCGATATCAGCTGGAAATCAGACGACCGCCAGCACTTTCTTCCGCCACTAGGTCTTCGTTAAATTACGAGTTGATCGACACAATTGACGAACAAAGTCCATAATATACGGCAAGGCTGGGTAAGTGCAGAACCTATAAACCAAGGTACCTTCGCTGACAGTGTAGAACTCCAGACTAGTCGATCAATATGCAACAGTTGATTCAGGTGCGCAATATTACATATGATGATATAGCAATTTGAATGTCACATCGGCGTTTTGATGATGATGGAGTAAATGTAGAAAATATTACGTCACCGTCAAAACGCAAGATCTGCTGGAAACATCGCTGCTCTGCGTGAGAGTTTACGGGAAAACCCGAGGCCGTAAATTTTTCGGTGTTCACAATAACTTGACCTTTCTGCCACTTCAACTTGGCGAATTTTGCGTGGGGACTTGAGTCTGCCTCGTATAAAATCCAACTGACCCAGGGATTCAAGATAAGCGACCATAGGCAACGCCGTGTGTTCGCTGATTGGGCTCTAGAGCAGTTGGAAGTTGACTCAAATTTCGCCTGAAAATCATATTTAGGGACGAATCCCATTTTTGGATGAATGCATGTATGAAGCAGCAAAATTATCAGATTTGGAGCGATACTAATTCACACGAGATACACCAGCAGCAAATGCATCCCGAGAAAGTCACTGTTTGGTGGGGTTTTGTTTGGGGGCCTTGACCCCTCCTAGCATCCTCTATATTTCGGCTGGGGTATAACCAGACTCTCTGAATGTTATGGTCGATGTTCTGTTGCCATAATCCAATAGAACGAGTGAATAGTTACTACATCCACTATTGCCTCGTGAACTTATCACATATTTCTTGTTTTCTTTCTACACACGACAGACACTTCTTCACCATATTTTAGTTCTTACCTCTTTTCCATTTAATTCATACTTTTTTGGTTTTAAATAACAAAACAAAGAATAACTAATAAAAAGATGAAAACAAAGCTAAACTAAGTGCGATGTGATTTAAGCTTGAATTTCTCCATGTGAACTAAATACTGTAATTCGAAATTGACTAGTAGAAGTCAGTCACAATTTTTGTGTTTGGTTTTGATAACAACAACCAAAACGCATTTTGACAACGCCCGTACGTCCGAACTGTTAATAGTTTTATATAATTGAAATTATAGCTATTTGGCAACTATAGCAATATCAAAAAAGGAAATTGAAGGCGTTTTAAACTCTGATTCCCAACCCCTTCTTTGATCAGTTTTATCACGGTGAAAATTGCGCACCGATAGCAACATATGTAGCAATTATGTGAATATTTCAGGGGTGGGAGGAGCATAAATAACACCCGTAAAACGAATTTAACTAACACCTGCTATTCGGCAATATCTATTCAAGGGTTCCCTGCCTGTTCAGCACCCGCCGCATCGACAAGAGGCAATATAATAAAAGTGAAATTCCGGGCGAGTTTTATTTCGACATCCGTCGCATTCCTCTTCAGCCTCCTTGTAACTTCCTTCGTTTAATATTGCATTTTTGTGCGGGAGCCGACGTAGAGTACGCGCCGGGTTTCCCGGCCCAAGATCCCGGCCCGTTGCCTCCGGCAGTGCCCGACTCTTCGACTGGGTTGTATAGTGCTCAATAAAAGTTTAATAAAACGAAATTATCACAACATTTGTTGGCCTCCTAAAGGTCGGATTGTGTACACGAATCGTATGTGATATGAAATGTGAACTATGTGAAGTACGCACATGGGTCGGTTATTCAATAACACGGACACGGGTGGAGAACCCGAAAAATTTCTGGGGGCTGAGTCAGCAAGATTGGGTCCCGGGTGCCCACGTACTGTTACATATATACCTACCTCTTCATGAAGACGAAGGATTTTTCTCAAGTCCTCCTCCTTTTGGACAGCCTCCTCTCGCAGCTCCCGAACGAACACTTCGGTCCTTTCCTGCCGCTGCTTTAGAGCTTCTAATTCCAATTTAAATGCCTTGAAATCGTTTTTGATTGTTGCCAGGTCTTCGAAGGTTTGGCTCCGCCGATTGAGGTCCTTTGAGGCATTACTAGCAATTTCCTGGAGCTCTGTTAGTTCTTTCCTCATTTCTGCTATTGACTGTGTGAGCCATTCGACTGTGAGTCTTTCCTTATTAGCGCTCCCTCCCTCTCGAATCGCTTTAATTTCATGCCTGAAAAGAGAGGAATAATTTATTAGTTCTATTTTTGATAAAGGACGCTTGGGTGCTTCGCTCGTTAGTCACCGGCAAAGACGGAGAGCGGATCGGGAACTTCATCGATAGGTTCACTCCGGAGGTAGGTCGGATTTTGTGCAGAATTCAGTTGAAATGCTAATTAGGGGGACAAAAGGATAGATATTCCGGGCGCCATCCACCCAAAAGTTTCCATCTGTACACAGCGTGGGCTGGTTGTGGCAGATTCATGCCCGTGTACTGTGCAAATAAAATGAACATCTTGCCGCAGCAGATGTTCTCGCTTTTTCGCGTGCACTTATTTGCCAACCTGTAGGAGCTGCGCCCATTTAGGCGGCTGTCAGCATAACAACGGGAGCAGATGGTTCATTATCTGTCTTCAGATTCCTACCGGGATGCATAATTGGAAAAGAAATGCTTTTGCACGGCTTCTTCTCGCGTTGGTGCTTACATGGCATGTTTAATATCACTTCTGGTTACACCAGCTGAAAAATTCAGTTCCACTTTTCTGGAGCTTTCAAATTGCAAAAATGTTCAAGAATTGCATTTCATATTCTGTTACTTTATTTGTTAGAAATGTACAACTTCCAAGAATGTATTAAGTGATTGATTCAATTTCACAGAGCTTTTTGCAGCGACATCTCATAAATCTGCATACGTTTACGATTCGTAGGTTAACTGAGTTACACACTCACCTACAAGTATAACTACGAACTTATTGAAGAAACACAACAGGCAAAACTACTAAGATGAGGAGAACAAATGCAATTTAATTTTCGCGAATCCGAATAATGCGAGAAAATATGAAAAACAATAATTAGGATGTGAAAAGTTGACATTTTCAATAATTCATTCTTTTCTTTGCATTTTTTGAGGTCCACATTTTGAATTTAATTTAAAATTTAAACATAATATTATATATTTTAGCATCTCACGTGTCGATTCAAAGCGATTTGTTTGAATATTCCACCACCAGTGAACTGATACAGTATCGTAAATCCTCATTGCCTGGATCTATAATCCCAATATATACCATATACTACTATTTTGGATTACCAATAAGCTCAAATGAAAAGTCTCATTGAGAATAATTCACGTTGTTATTTCATTTTATAAACCGGCGACGGAAATCAGTTCTGTTGTTCGATGGAAATGAATGATGAAATTGAAGCATGGAATTTTTTGAGATCGGGGAGAAAAATTTAAATATCTCGGTAATTAATGGACATAGTGTAATGTAACTGGGCTCAATGGAATCTCCTTGGAGATTAGTATAATCACGTAAATATATTAAGATTTAATGCTTAATGGTTTTTTCGTAAAATGGAATAAAGTGTAATGGAGGTAAGAGTTTACTGTTAATTTTTTTGTGAAGAGACGGGTAGGAGTAAGGTGATGTGAAAATAATTTAAAAAAATAGAAAACATGTGGAGCAAGGCGTGTGCGGAACTTAGGATGAATATATAAATAAATTTAGAAACTGTGGGTGTTCAAATCAAGAAATTTTTGAGAGTGTAGAATTTTTTTTCCCTGACAATTGGAAACAAATGAAAAAATTGATTTATATTTAGTAAAAAATGTATGAAGAATACGTGAAAGTGATGTATGGGAAAATTGTGTATGAATTTATGATGGATTTAATGTGACCATCCCCACTCCGCTGGGGTGCAGATATAAGGGTGTGTAAAATCTATATAAATGGAAATTTTATGGTGTCCCGGGCAATGCAAAGAAAAATGTGGAGATCTGAGAAACACGAAATGCTTTCCTAAATTTTTGGAAGTATTTATTGTATTTTGTAAGTTTGATGAGTAGATCATAAAACAAAAATAAAATAATAATGTGCACACCGAATTTAAGAATTACCCTATAACTCGATTACTGGATTTACCAATGCGCATATGTATGTTGTGACTAGCGAAAGTAAAAGAAAATATTTATATCCAATAGTTGTACCAATAAAACGTTTCCTTTTCATTTAATGTATCCATTTAGTTAATAAATGGTTTCAGAAGAACAACTAAAGTAAAAAATAATTATAAAAAGATAAATTGAGTAGTTTACTTTGTTATTATGCAAAAAACCCTTCGTTGCTTGAACAAAGTAACTTAAACTTAATTATGGATTTGTTAAATCAAAATATTCCTAGTAACTATGGCAGTGGGCAAAATGTTCCTTAGCCTCGTCAGGCTACCTACCTTGATCTGGACATCATGGGCTAAGGTATCACCTAGATAAGATGCGTTTGTTAAATGAGATGGAATGTCATCTGTATCTAGAAGACGACAAAACTACAACACATATCTTGTGTGGTTGTCCTCCACGGTTTAAAAAAAGATCTTCAGACAGTAGGTTTTAAGCTCGAATATCGTTCGATCCTCTTCGTAGTGTCAATTATATTGGCACCTCAATGTTTTCAATAATAAAAATTCTGCACTCTTCTATGAAACTCATTCTAACTCGTCCATGTAACACATTAAAGATGTGAGTAAATATTTTACTTACTCGTAGGTATAGGTTGTTTTACTTACTATAAGATTGCATCAAATTGTGCATTCAATAAAATCTAAATTAAAAAATATGTAAGTATAAGTATGGAAGCATTATCCGAGGTCCGACCCAGTTCTTGACCAGCATCTTTTAGTTTTTCAATTTTCGAGGCTCTAGGCACACATCTTAGCCGAATAAACGTTGAATAAATCAGAGAAAATAGATAACCCACACATATTCTGTGCACTTGCCGTCAACTTAAGCTCTAAAGCCAAGCAAATCCGGACAAGCACAGTCCACCGGAGAGGGGACTGCAGCAGAGCTATTGAAAAATTCTTAAAAATATCTGCATTGCTATTCATCCTCCTCGGAGCGTCCTTAAATTTCTGTCATTCCCCAGAAACTGATGACTTTTCAAATATTAATCTTTTAAATTTCACCGTATATGCGGCGACTTGCGAAGAAAATTCTGCTCCTCCATCCGTTAGTGCGGCGCGGCCCGCAAGAGGGAATATCTTTTCCGGATTTTTAGCTTTAATCCGAGGTGCATGGCTTCAATCTGGAATTTATTTTATGCCCAGACGTATGAATGTGACGCCAGGCCTTATCCCACATTTGACTTAATACGAGAACCCTTCAACATTCAATGCATACGTTCGTTTTGAATAATGTGTTCCTGTGTGAATATTCTAAGAACAGCAAAGGAACAACAATAGCACCGGCAGACGACAGCTGTAAAAGCGTTTCCTATTGAATTATTTATAGATATCAAAATCTTGGAGCAGAGCTTGCCGGGTTCTTCCCCGTCGAGGAAGTCGTAATACAATTTGCAGGGGACTGCTACGACTACGGACGGGTACATTTTTGGGCACTTGTTTTTCGTCTTGGTGGTTTTGATGGATTGGTGCAATCATGTCGCTTATGAGATGGAAAAAATGGTTCATGTGAATAAGTGATACGTGTACGGTTGCCGAGAGATCCTGGGCTGGTCCCAGAAGCGTCTCCCATCTGTCCTTCACATGGGAACCCACTTTCGATGGCAATTCTACCGTGCAGAACGTCTGGGTCTGGGAAACAAGTCCTCGGGCAAATGAGGTAATAAGCCTCCACCACCGCACAACGGCAAATTGATTTGATCAGACCATAAAGCATCTTTTGCACAATTTCGTACATTTTTTTTTGCTCGCCCCTTATTACATTATTGGGCGCCTCGTGGCAAACACTTTGATGTTCACGCTCGCATTTGGCACGGTGGCCCAATAGATTTCGGAACAAGCGAAAATAACCCTAGGCTACGTGCAATGAATAAGCAATCGCCAATAAAATTAGGGCGGCGCGGCGCTTCCACATATTTCTACCGAATATATATTACTTTGATTGGTATTCGGGATCAGATATGATTGATTTTTCACAGAATCTGTATATTTTAACCAGAACACTTCCTCGGCGCTCTGGGTGGCGGATGCCCCGGGAGCTAGAGCAACTTTCTGCCAGCCGCCCGGGGCTGGCTGCCTATGCTCATTTTGGCCAAAATTAATGTTATTAAGGAAATTGCTTCGGTATTTCAGCGGGATTAATGAAATTACTAAGAAACTTTGGGCCGCGAATTACGAGCCTTATTGAGCTGAAATTAATTTGCAATTTTCCTCAAAAAGTAATTATCCATACTGACCCTTACTGCTAGCCTGCTAGTGAGATACAGCACCTAATTAAACATTTTCCTGAGCTCAGGCAAGCCCTGAGTTTCTATCCCGGCATAGTGTGAGGAATACTAGCAACAGCCAATTCGAAGTAATTCAATTACAAATGATCCTTGCGGAAAAATCTACGAGTACTTGCCGCGCCCATATGCACTTCTTGCCTAAGACCTAAGAGATGAATGAGCTGCACTGTCTAGTGTCTAGTCGAGACAATGAAACAAACATGCGAAGAGTGCATTTGAGCCGTGCTCATCGACGAATGAACATGGGTGGATGTTCCCTAATTACTTTATTGTACGCTTTCACCTGTGCGATTTGCATCAAGTTTTATGCTCGCTGGCACCAACATGGAAGGGACCGAATGAATGAGCATTTTCTGAAAATAGCTGAAAACACCACCGTGCCATCGGGGGCTCAAAACGATCAGGGAGCAGTTAGGTTGTGCAGGTTAATGTACCTTCGGAACTCATTATTACCACCTCAACTTTGTCTGTGTTCCAGTTGGTGATTTACCTAGTTTAAACAATGCCAGCAATTTCGCTTTCCCATACTCACACAATAATTGTGATATCCATTCCGCTGTAGCAATTTTTCGAGTTTTCTACGATTTTGCAGGAAATTAAGTAGAATTTATCTCTAAACCATACATCTGTGTATGTTAAATATGTCCATAGTATGATCTGAACTACACTGTTTTCTGATCTTGTATATTAGGCCGGCAGCTCACCACTATTTTTTTTACTTAACATAACTGTAGATTGTACCGTTTATTCAACGTGGGGGCTGGCGTTGTTGTGAAGCAGGATTAGCTTGTTATGCCTAGTGTCCTATTTATTTTTATTCGCCCTGTCAGCTTAATCATAGCTTTAAGAAACACAAATAAAATTTTGGCGCTTGGAACTCTCAATCATATGATCCGATGTTAGTAGTCCAAAACCTCAGAAAATCGATGCTTACTAAAGCGAACATCAAATAAATCATAATGCTCATTAACATTACAATGGATGGGATTAGTCAGGTCAAATAAACGATTTTTAGAAAGGTTAGTCTTCTAAGGTTGCAATTATTCACCTTGAATGAAAATCTGGCTCTTAGAGACCGTGAACAGTTACGATCTAATGAATATAATTAATATCTGCAACTATTCGATGCTTATACAGCGAATGCATGTCAAAAGGCGTCAAACGATCAGTATAAGGAGAAAGATAACCGGGTTGTACCACAGACAATTTTTGAGAGCGAACCTAATAAATTTACCATGGACAGACAGATTTGTTAATATGATTTTGATAATATGGAAACCACATTTGGTACATATATTCCAGAATAGACTGAACAATCGAAAAGAATAGTTGCTTCAAGACAGCAATGTTGGAGAATTCACGTGACCATCTTTTTATAAAACATGACATTAACAAAGATTTCGGAACTAAGTATTCGATTAATATGCTCAACAAAGTTCAACTTACAATCTGATGCGATGCCCAACTCAAAAACAGAATCTACTCGTCGAAGAGTGTAACTCGAGAGAATGTAATCAAAATATAAGGAATGGCCAGCTTTACAGAAAGATATTACTTCACATTTGTTAATATCAAGTTCCAAATAATTATGAATACCCCAAGAGTTTAATATATTAAGATCCCTTTGAGCCAAGGCGCAGGTCACTAATATTCTTCGTATGAAAGAACAACTTAATGTCGTCGGCGTAGATAAAAACTTTACAGAATTCAAGCAGGTGTTATCAGCAATAGTTAATTGTGCCCCTCTCCACTCTTTACGTGCTGTGCTTGATGAAGAACTGTACTAACAATCAAACAATGCTTTTCACTTTTCTGCAAAATAGAGTCATGAACTAGAACTTCCCGCAAATGCGGCGCAAAATAACGCTGAGATCGAATGTCAATTACTGCGTTTAAAATTTCATACATAGACCTGCTAAACATAAGTATAGACATTTAAGGAAAAATGTTTTCCCCGAGTGATGATTTTTTCCTCTTTAGGAGGATGATAGGGGGATGTTAACGCTTCTATTTTCTCGGAAAGAATTCTACATTTCGAACTACACCCTAAAAAGGGCTAGCTTTGGTTTTTTAGACGTGAAGGATCACTTAGATCATCCCGTGCATACGTAGGTACCTTCTTCGATCAAATTTGGTCAACCGTGCATAATTTGACTGGACTACTCTTGTACGGTGTAATTTGCTCGAAATTCTAAAAACTAAAGGGAGCGGCATTGTGATAAACAAATAGTATTTTTCGTAAGACCAGACGAAACTGTAAAATTTTAAAGCATTGTAAGCTGCATTGAAGATAACAGTAATAATGTAATAATAAAAATAAATTCGTTGATCTCATGACCACTTTTGAAAATCTAATGGGTGCAACTCAGAGGGTGGGTTAATAAGTAACCGGCCCAGTCAAGAAAACACAACTTTTTTGGGCAAAACTCAATTTATTTCTCCTTTCAGGTCGATCCACTCGGCCCAAAAATTCCTTTCCTTTTTTTATGCCTTCCGAGTAGTAGGTACGGTTTGTCAAGATTATCAAAAAGGCCTCCGTTGTAGTGATAAACTCCTCATTCGACCCAACTCTCCTTCCACCGAGCCATTTCTTCAAATTCGGAAACAAATAGAATCTATAGAATATGGAGGTTGTGACTGCGACACCGGTGCGTTGCGTTGGGGTTGGGTTGAAGGAGGAACATTTTTTCTTCGCCAAATCAGCGTCGAATCGGATCTATAGCTCTGAATAATATTTACCGGTGATCGTTCTGCCCATCACAAAAACCATTCACTAACCACCTTGTTGGCCGACAGACCATCTAGGCCTTATTTAGCTTCGATTCTCTAGTAGAAGTTCGCCGCTTCGAATATGTGTTTTAGAGTCCCCATAAACATTGCTGTATTCGGTGTTAATCTCATACTTTGTTTTCTTTTTCAAATCACTGCACGATATTCGATTTCACTCATTTTTATAAAAATGCAAAAGTTGTTCGGTTTCAATGCCAGCCAAACATACACTGAATGACGCAGCTGGCTGAACATCATTTGAATGGATTGACGAAAAACAACATTGATCCGATGGTGATGGCGCCGACTCTTGCCTAGGCCGAATATTTTTTAGCCCACCCTCGTAAAAAGACATCTTTTCGATAAATTTATCGCTACAGTTTCAAATTAATAATTTCCTAGCCTTATGTTATCTCACGGGTTTAACTCTGTCAAGTGTTAAAACTTGAAAAAAAACAACAAATCGAATTTTCTATAGTCACGAGGTGTCACACTTCTTTAAACTGTACTGTAAAACTTTACTGTAATTGACTTAGTGAATTTTTCAAATATATATATATGTATATATCCAATTCGATTTTCTGATCAAATAATCTATTCGATTCAACAAGAAGAACTTTTGGAAAAAATTGTTATTTGCCTTCCGCAATTTATTTAATTTCTGAATTTTTCAATAATTAAATAGGTTTAAATTTCCTGTGGAGAATTGACGATGCAATGCTGCGTGCCAATTACGAAGTCTGGCAACAATTAACAAAATATGAAGTCTATAAATCCACCCCTCATAGATGTATGTAAGTATGTACACATATATTTAACATAAAAATATTTCACGTTTTACTGTACAATTTCTGACATAAAATATTCTTGGAATCTGCAAGGCCGTAAAGCGTCAGTTTATGCCAACATACCCACACTTCTGGTTCTGCGGCAAATCTTGCTACTTTGAAATCGGATGACTTCGCATTTGTGATTTAAGTCCCGCACATAATTCATCAGAAAATAAAATTGGAGTTTCCTAAAGAATTTCGATGATGTGCTTTGAACTTTTATTAGTGCGTGATCTGTATCAATTTCAATTTTCAGAAAAAGTTCCACAGAAAGTGGGAGGTGATTTTTCTTATACGATAAAACTCACGATGAAAAGCACTGTGGGATTTTGAGTTGAAAAGGGGCACGATTTTACCTATGCGAACTGAAGCACGTACAATTTGATTACCAACGAAGTAAATCGACAAACAAATTTGAAATGTGTATTTTGAAATATTTTCATAGAGATATTTTATTGAAAACATTCTTTTTTTTTTAATTGGCACGTATTTCTTTTAAGGAAGAACAATGAAAATATGTGGATAAAAATGAAGAACTATGTAAATGGGATTCAGAATTTGCAAATTATGAGCCACCGCTGTCCTCTTGCTAAGGTATATATATATATAGGAGTCCACTAATTTTAGGTATCACAGTTTGCATGAGAGTATACGCCCGGAATACTTTTCTTCAAACGTTATCACGAGTACTAAACCCACTTATTGTTATTTGAAGAGACTAAGTAGAGTAAATCACCAGTGTTAGGTAGAACTTTCTAATGCCGTATGTAGTCATGCTATAGTATAAACTTATATCCATGTACGTAATTTTCAGAACTTTTGGAACTACTTTTTATAAATTCTATAAGATGCAATATTTCCCCCTAAACCCTTAAGCTCGGCACAATTTTTTTTAGTTAACATCAGACTAAAGAGCACCCGGTATAATTTGTGTCAAACGTTATCACGAGTAATTAACCAACCTTGGTTTTTGAAGTTATTTCGAATGTTAGCAAGGTTAGATGTTATGGCTTTAAGAGTTGGCATTTCAAAACTCCAACGTGAAGATAAATATATTTGCAAAATATACCTACCATATATCTACAGAGGGTTTCATTTAGGAGCTGAGAATTAATTTGTACCCTGGTAGGTAGTACTACATTAACGAAACTAATGAGTTTTTCAGATACTAAGAGCATACATATGTATGTATCTCTTCCACAAACCTGATATTGACTTAGGTAATAGTAAAAGAACAGTATGAAAAAAAATGCCATTCAATTGATGTAGATGTTTGATTAATGTGACCTAGAGACAGTTTTACCACCGACATTGAATATTGTCACAAAGAAAGATATGTACGTGCCTAACTTTTAGAAGAGCATGAATTGTAGGTATTCCATTGCCATTCCCAACTGGGTACGCAGAGTAGCAAAGCATTGAGTAAATCAAACATATACGAGTTTTCCACACTAATTATTCCGTCCCTGTTCCCAACTCCATCAGACGGCCGTGCCCCCAGAAATGCTGCCGGTAAATGAGTTCTAATGCCTCTAGGCTATTAAGCTGGCTATGCGCACGGCTAAACAATTCTAAATCATTACTTGGGCGCATTATCTCGACAATACTTTGATCCACTTAGAAGCCCTGCAAAAATTTCCGATTAATTATGGCATTTCCCTCTTTCAACTTTGCAACCCGAGCCGAGCAAAGCGGAGCTATCGAGCCCCGCTTGAACTTTGACTAATAAATATTAAAGCAGAAATGTCTTCTTATATTTCCTCATTGACGGCTATGAGCTGATCAAATTAACTCCAGAAGTCAATAGCGCACTACGCCAGCAGTAAGTTGTGCCGGCAGTCGGTACCGGCACACTGGAGCGAAAATGTAATTGTTTACCTTCTCGGGGGACCCACGGGGCTCGAGTGAACCGCACACATAGCAGGTCCGAGCTCGAGTTAGATGAACTGCTGTTCATATACATAGCTATCCTCAATTGACCCACTTTGGCTACTTCCGAAGATTTCGAGAGTCTCATAAGCTCTTTAAGGACGGGGCAAATAAGGAGAAATATGAGAGACACTAAAAGAATTTGTAATGAAACGATAAAGCTGCTCTTTGAAGAAACTTTGTCAGATTAGCGTTAAGGGCATCATTATTCCTCGTAGGGGAAGGAGCTACAAATGAAGGCTCCTAGAGGGTTTAAGAGGAATGACCGATCCCACAGCCCACTCCCACCAGTTGCGGCTAATGTATTACTGGGGGCAGACCTAATACATTCTTAAATAGAAATCGACCTCCCGAAGTTTCTGCATTGATTAGGCTTTGCTTTTTTTTCTTGGGCAAAAAGGTTGATTTCTTTGCCAGTTTAAAAACCTTCAAAGTTTTAGGCTGTTTTATTGATGAAAATGTGTGACATATTTACTTCAGCCCTTATGATCCCATGCTTGATTCTGAGGGCTCCAGTTTCTATTAGAACAGCGCAAGTGCTAAAAGTAAAACCTGGTCTATCTATAGATTTGTTCTTTTATTCATTTGAACTTTTGTGCTGTGCACGGAGTTTATTTCACATCCCACTTAGGACACTATTGCGTTATGTTACATAAAGAAAGCATTAGTATTTTTTTAAATAAATATGTCATCAATTCAATGGTTAATATCTTCTTTGATAAAAATGAAATCATTTAGTAGGAGTATCAAAGGCACAACAAGGAGGAGCACTTTGCAAACATCCTAAACAGATGATATTTTTAGAACCAAAGTCAAAAGCCTTTTGAAACCTAATAAGCCCAAGTGACAAAAACATACAGTGTTTCCTGAATGTCTTTTACATGAGAGAAAATTACTTGAAATTTGTTTGAATGCATCGGTGTTTTAAATAGGGGTTACACGAACGTAGAAATGTAAACAAAACCTATTATTATTATACCTACACTAAAGCTTCTAGAATATGAGGCAATAAGTTTTATACATAAATGCCTTATTTTTTTTTAATTTCTCGCTTTTCATCAAGAGTGTGGAACGTCTCTGATCCAACAATATCCGCGTTAAGAACATACCTGCTCGGCAGGCAGCATGTAATGTTTTACGTATTGAGTTCTCACTTCTCTAGTACACTAATAAATGTTGTTAGAAAGTATGTGCATACAATAAGTGTGTCTGCATCTTCGAAAATTAGTTTTGTTCTAAAACCGGCACTCTCACGTTTTTTTGCAAAGCTCTGCGATGAATTTTCTTTTACCTTTTTAAATTTGAAACAAATTTTTCTTACACTACTGTTGATCTCATTGTAGAAAGAAATTCTATATCAGGACATATTTGCCTTGTCTGCGGCGCGGCGTCTTTCAGCCATTTTAGTACTTTTTTCTAAACTTTCAGGATAGCCATAAAATACAATGAAGCTATAAGAAGAATAATGCCGTGAAATATAACTAATATAAAAGCTCGTGCTTGATGCTATATTACTGGAGCGTAATATTTGTATTTATTGTGTCCGACGTAAAGTAAAGTCGATTTCAAATTGTTCAATATATGTTGATATAAGGTTATGAGAAAAAGTGTTGCAGATCGATTCCACCTTGCTTTTTCATGAGGCATAATGTTTCTACTTTCCGTCACTAATACTTCTGCGTTATTTGAAAATACTGCAACTTCACCCAACCAAAATTCTTCTGTGCGAGCAGCTTTTCTTCGACCTTCTGAATACTATATATAAAAAGGCTTGAATAAACTTAAATATCATAAATCTCACACCCACAAAAATCATCTAGTAAAATAACAAAAGCATTACGCAATAGAGAATAGAGTTCCACCGGAACGGAATGTACCGCGGAGAGTCTAGAAAAAAAAGAGAGAAAAAACGCGCCGCACTAACTGTTATATCACACAAATAGTAACTAAATAAAGTAAATATAACTAAAATTTTATTCAACCATGTTTATGTATGCAACTTTTAAGAAAACCTCAAATAGTTCCTGTGATATGACTTCCGATTATCGCAACATTTAACACTCCCCGTTACATCAAAACCCTAGACCAGTTCCAGTTGACTTACTTGAAAATTGGCGTTGCGTTTGGTCGTTAGAATTTGTTCATATATAAAGAAAACGAGCGTGCATGATAACGGTAAGAAGAGAGTATCGCTTAAACCCAGAAAAAAAGATTAAGAAATGCATTTAAGCAGAATGCAACTTTACAAAAAGTATTGATATCCCACCAAAAGCATAAATGTGAAATAGGGGCCAAGTTCGATACAACATTTCACATTTAAATTTTTGTGGGATTAAATTTACTCTCGTCGACTCATTGGACATATTGAACGAAACCCAGGAAACGTGAACCTAGAGCTTCGAATTTTGTTGATAAAAATTTAAAATGACTTAATTTAGAAAACAACTATTATATTTATAGACTGGCAATTGACTGCCGATTGACAACTGTCATCTTAAATTTTTACAAACAGACATTATATAACAAGCGACCAAAAAAACCTACATGCACCAACTATTACGAAAATCTCATTAAAATTTATTTTTAAAATCCACATTGGATTCGCCATTTTGAACTGTAGAAATTGCACACTCACTCACATTATTTAAATGTTTGATACGAAAAACCCTTCATGCCAAATTTCGTGAAAATCTGACAAAAAGAACATAATTTCTGTATTGTCTAATGCCTCTATATATTTTATAAAATTATCCCAAAAACCGTTAAGAATCAAAAGATTTGTTTCAGAACGCTCATTGTCATCAACCGCTTTTTTTTCTAATTCAAAATACTAGGTGACCTTCTCCTAACTGAATTAAAAAAAAAGCAAAAGTTTGGGATTTTTTTACAAGAAAACGAAACAACATATGACCTTGAATCTTTTTTTTATTTGGAAGTCTTTAATAAAAACTAGAAATTGTGTTTTTATTTTTTCATTTTTCGATCACCCGTCGCCGCCAGAGGGCGCCAAAAAAAATCGGCCTTTTTCCGTAATTCGGTGATTGCGGCTCGACAAATCATTTGAAACAAAAAACTCAAAAAACCACTTAAATTAGACATAAAGATCTATAGATCTAACTAGGATCTTACCAATCGGTCGATTAGAAAAAAAATAGCAGCCATTTGAAGTCAAATATCGAGAATTTTTCGAAAATTTGTTTACATATAGTGCTGTAAAAAAAAACTACTTGGTTTTTGTCTTAAATCGTGAAAGTGCCGTGTGCTGGTTTCCATGGAATTTTCTTTTTGGAGTTTTTGATGTAAAATTCTTTTGAGTTTTTGGCATTTTCTCGAAATTTCTAGAGAAAAACTATCGATACGTTTAAGTGGCCACGTAAAATATAATTGAATTGAATTTCTTCCGGCGTCCCAAACAGTGTGCTCGTTCGTCAGCTGCGCCACCGTTTTTTCTCTCAAAATATATAGCACTATAACTCGAAAACCATATTTTCTTTTTTCGTACAATTTTAGGACATGAATCTAGACATCTTAAGGAACATTTTTCCGTAAAAAAAAAAATTGATTTTTTTTTTACCCCAGTTAGGAGAAGGTCACCTTAGTGTTACCGTTAGTTTCATGCTTTTGGAAATTGAGACTTGGATACACTGTCACTAATTTGCAATAGGACAACCTGCGTACATGCACTTCCTACTTATCAGCTCTTTAATATTTCGCTTGCTAAAAAAGTATATGCATGCATGTTTACTCACTGCTTACAGAATTAATTGGTTGCGCCTCCAGAACATACACACCTCCTCCGGGCATGATTGCATGCGGCTCCACCATAGCTACACATGTTTGTAGATATTCGGAAGCATCCACAGCGCTAATAATATAATGGGATCACCGCCAGGCAATCAATTTCGATATGAATAGCTACACCTAATCGCATATATGTACATATAAATCATTCAATATTCATTCCCCGGTTCGGAGTACCAAGGAGATGTAATGGCTGGAGTTCGAGAAATTGCGGTTTAATTTGCCCGATAAGTTCCCATTGAGGAGTGTCCTTATCACTATCTAGGAACCCTTTACAGGAGCTAATCGGAGAACAATACAGGGCGGCAGAACGTATATAATTACTTATAGATTACCGGCAGCTCCTCTGGAGAGCTGTCCCATAGATCTCCGGCAAATGAGATCTTCGAAGGCTGTCCGAGCAAAGGCACGGCGCAAATTAAATTGGCTGAAAAGTTTCTCGGAGATAACAAACAGCTTTCCATGATCGAATTAAAAGTAATTAAAGAATAAGGAAGGAGCCGAAGTTGAAGGCTTGTGATAACAGAAGTGAAATAAAATTACCAATCGAATTCGCCCTTTGTGCGCTTCTCTAAATCCGGGGCTTTTGAGGTGAAGGTGAGTGTGGCGTGCTACTTTCGCTCCCACCCCAGCATCCTGAGTAGCCCCGTCTGTTCACGCCGGCAAAGTTGCTCCCTAACAAGCGCAATATTCCTGGATTATCGCTGCCTGCCGTACAATAAAAGATAAAGTTTCAGTCGTTGAAGAGATAAGTTTTCGGGAGCTCCAACACCGCCCCGCTGGGAAAGGAGTTAAGTGCCGGGCTGGGAGGGCTGTCGCTGATATCGGGAATTGCTGAACGTCTTTTTCAATCTGCAGATCGAAGATTCGCCCGAATGTCGAAATAATTCACCAATTCAAGTAGTATGTACAAGTCAAAAATTTTAATGAGCAGATAAGCGATGGCTTCTAGCGCTTCATCCCACCCGGGGGCAAACGCCAGCCAGTCCCGGAAATGTTTTAATGAATATTGCGAACTGACTAGCAACGGTATCCTCAGAGATAAAATTCGACCCGCAATACCCCTGTATCTTTCCAAATTGCCACGTCCCGCAGCGCCAGGAGTGGAGCACAAACATTTGCCTAGTGGTGTGTTTGGAGCTCAGATGCATAATGGCCCAACTCGTTATCGGGATGTGCAGTCCCTTGAGGAATAGCAACGGTCTTATAGAGATCATGAGGAGGAATCAATAAGTAGCACCTGACTGTTGTCATACTGGCAGCAGAGTACTCACCTCGCAAAGAGCTGTGTTCTATGCCCTCAGGTCCCCTATCGCATATTTGATTTTGGGGCTGTTCACATGTGCGCTTTAATTTTGTTTATTAAACCAAATACGGGCGGCTAGTCCCGGTTCTTACCTATGCACATATTAAAATGTATGTATTTGCTGGAAGGAATTGCATTGCGTTAGCTGAGTACATAGCATGGATATCCTTGCTCGAAATTTACCTGCATGCACGAAGGATACGCAGACCGGCGCAGCCCTGTCGAATTTATTTAAATTTCGAGTTTTTTATACAACCCTTATTTTAATGATTGTGTCTGGAGCTTTTTGCCGTACTACTTTTTGATTTCGCCGCTATCCGTTTCACACAAACTGCATAAACACATTATGTCCCGTGACTGATATGTACATCTAGGTGGAATATAGTTGGACATTTCGCTTTAAAAAGAATGGGCGCATCTGTTGCACGTGTGTTATCTGAAACAGGCATGTCATCGCGGCAGGCCATAAATATAAAAGCTCACGAAATCTCCCATGCGGTGAAATTGCAACAGAGGTGTTATGAAACCCGCAAGGCGGAGTTATTCTTTAAAACAAATTAAGAGCGTGTCTACAAAACAATACACACACATAAATCATGCCAGCGCATAAAATGAGTTATATGCATGCAATCCTAGATATTCGTCGTGTTCTTTTGAAAGTTTGCGTAATTATTGGAAATGACAGCCACATTCGGTAATTTGTGTTTTATAAAGAATACAAAGATGTGAATCAAACGGATTTGTAAAATGCAGCAAATTTAACAGTCAAATTACTCACTTTTAATCCAACTAGACAATCCAAAAGAAGAGTAATAATTTTCGCAGTTATGCATAACTACCCAATTGCGTGTAGTTATTTTATTTCACTTAGGAATAAACCAATCAGGCTAACGTTGACTAATTAAATATCAATAGATTCATTTTATTATTTACTATTTATCATCACAAAATCAAATTCATTCGTACCTGTCCCCATACCCATAACCCATAACATACCTGTCCGATTACTAAAAGGAAAAATCACTTTATAGAAGAAATATTTGAACCGTATTCACTTAACAGTTTTTGCTATACATGTGTTGTGTATGTCAAATAGACAAAATTGGGAGAGAACCATTTACAAAAGGAGTTGCAGGACAACACATTGTTACAAGAAACATAACCTGACAAATATCTGATAATAGGGAAAACTAAATCGACCATAGATTCAAAAGAGAAATACCACAAGAAGTAAAATACAAGAATTAAATGGCAGCTGTGTAATAAATAATAAAATAAAAAATTTACGCTCGTTGGAATTTGCTATGTAATCCAGTATTTTGACCGGTCGTGGTACGTAAAACAATTATAAGAATAATGTGATATAAAATGAAGAACAATCAGCAAGAGCTAATGAACATATAGCAGAAATATCAGAGCAGATAAAGACAGAGGGCAGAGAAGAAATACCGAGTACACAGGAAGTAGAGTAGTAGGTATTGTATGCACTAATAATAGTATAAGAGTTATAGTCGATGATATCCTAGGATAGACACCCCCTCGTCCTGTCGAACAATCCTGTTTTCCTTGGTGAGACCTATCACCCCCATCCTTTCTGCATGCATTATACGATACATCCTATATATAGAAATAATTCAACTCAATTCAGAATGTGGAGAATTTGTTTCACGTCATATCGGATAGAGAATTTTCTCAATCCTAATTACAGAAACGAGTTGCGGGCTGTAGACGATGACCACTCCTTCTGCAATTTCAAGAGTGCAACGAAATGAGACACTCCTATAAATCACTTCCATCAGTCAACCCCGCTATATGCAGATATACGTATATGTATGTATTTTATAATAAAATAAAAAAGTTGTTCTTCAATCTAGGCTTATACTTATCCAGTTTTCGTTTGAAGTGAATTATCCTCCTTTAAATGAAGCAACTGATTTTGGTTCGCTAGTTTTTAAGTAAACATTATAGCAGGACAACGTTTTTAATTAATTTCTTTTAATTGGCAATTAACCCCCTTCCTTACCATTTTACCTGAACGGAATTTTTGTACAGGTAATTTCATTTATTTAAAAAAGCTGCAAACCTGCTGTATAATTTGTCCAACGTAACTCATTTATATAAGTTATAAAATAATTAATCAATATTGTATTTATTGTCGAAATTATCCCTTGCATTCGAAAGGTAATTAATATTTGTGCTAAATTTCTCCGCAAATTGGCTTTTGATCATAAAATGAACGTCGGAAGCAATGCACAAAATTATAACGTTGAGTAAAGAAAGTTATTCGAGGAGACAGAAGTAACGATTATTAAGAGACATGAAAACGGCGATTTTGGAGATAAATGTGGTCCAAAACATTAAAAAGTGGATTCGTCAGCAAGAGTATGGGCGCATTTGCAGTATGTAAAGTTGCCATTGCCAAGCGTCTTTCATCAACAACAAAAACTAGTTTTCAATTTGCGAGAAGCCTTGTCAATTACGTAGCCGAGGGTGGAGAAGCATTCTGCTTCAGTTCCTTTTAATCATTTGTGTTCGCTATTGCTGGGTGATTAGCTCGCAGTACTTATCCTGACTGATAAGACTACAATTTATCGCTATCAGGAAAAACGCACCTTAATTATGATCCGAGCCAGGCTTGAACCGGGGACCCCTAGGTGATAACCCAGCGTACTTACCACTGAGATATTAGGACAAAACGATTGAAAAATGAAAAATAGGATTTTGATGAGTAAAAACCTCTGGTTTTATTGCACATACGAGTACATAGCATTTATTATGACCATAATATATCCTTCCTGATTCTAAATTATTTACCTTAAATACTCTTTCTAGATTTCTATAAGGGACAAAATTTGGGGTTTATCCCTGCCTGCAGTGATGTTAAAGAAGCTATTTTATACAAATAATTATTCATTTGGTCAATTCTTATTGCACTAATGAATTATTAATAAAATAATATAATAAAACAACATAAAACACATAAAAAAAACTATGTAGATTGAGTAAGGCAATTAATTTTTAATTACTGGGATCAACCCCAAAGAAATAGCATTTCAGACAAATGCTTTCCTATTAGTCTGTTCCTTAAGGGGACATTCCGGTCAGAAAATCGGTTTTTTTTATATTGATAGTATGAACCTTTAAAAATAACATGTTAAAATTTGAAACCAAAATCTTTAGCGGTTCAAAAGTTACAAGCAATTGAAGACGCGTGCCTCCCGCCCCGCGGCCGTCTGAGCCGACGAGGTGGAGAGCAGGTGCGAGCTATGAAACGAGCGTGTGAATAGCGTTCGGATTTGTGGCCTAGAATTGATGAATGAATTTTATAAGGCAGGTATTTTTGATGTTTCTTTGTCTCCTTTTCGGTAGGAGGGGATCTAGGGGGACGGAAGGAAGGCATTTGGCAAATCGTCGAAAAATCAAACTTTTTTCAAGTCGTAATGTCGGCGGTGGCAGCTTTTCCGAAAAAACCGTGCATGCGATGTTTACGAAACTTGGCACACTTGTTCTTTATAAGTATTTGCAAAGACTAGTGGAACAGATTTGTTGTTGTTGTTTTTTTTTGAAGTTATAGAAAAAAAACGGTGAAAAAAAGCGCCGCAAATACACTTTTTTTTCAATTACCCGCCATTTTTTTATTTTTCCGAATTTTGAAAAAGTGTTCCACTACTCTTTGACAAATACATTTAAGATTAATAAACATTCGTCATTTTTCATTTCATATCACCATTAACGCTAAAAAACCTGTCACCAGAAGGCCGCGCACCGGTTACGGAGTGACTCGAAAAAATACCCGGTTTTGATATCTTTAATAGTTTCTTTAAAAAAAAATCATGAAAATGAGCTATTTTTTGGGCCGACAAACCGGAATGTCCCCTGAAAACTGACAAATGGTTTTTTATACAGATTGAAGAGAATTTCATGTTTTACCTGCCTGTCTTCCAGAGCACTATTGAAATAAGTTTTAACTTCTGGGGACATTACACCTGATCCTGATGAGGCTTGGTAATTTTCATTTGCCGATATGACTATTTCGTCATGAATATCCTAGATGATGAATGAATGAATTTTTGGAAAAGTATTATCTTTTTACATACATATGTCGATATATCAACACATTTTTATCGATATAGGAATATCAAAATGCAACAATATCAATAGAAATATATCGATATTTTCAGGAGAAGTATCGATAATCAAAATATCGGTGTCAGTATCGCCCATCCCTAGTAGACAGAAAACGTAACACAGAAGCGACGCATGTAAGGTAAGGTAATAAGCCCAACCCTTACTACTTTCTACGAATGTAACCGCGTAAAACATAGGAATATTCCAAGCTAACATCTGTCATGCATTACAAATAACTGAACGGGTGGTACGCAAAGGTTTGTAAACGAAGGAGTGAGCCGTAGAAAATGTCGATATCTAACAAAATGTTTTTAAATTATTCCGATTTTCCTACTATTATTAACATACCAAGCTTGGGCCATCGATCTGCCCATGCACGCAAGGATTTTTCTTACTGTCGCTATGAGAACTAATATTTAAAATACATATTATCCCGTTGTCCGATACGCCAACTTTTTTGCAGTTAGTTCTTGGACTATACGTACCAGTACAAAACATCACAAATTTTGAGTAGTGTGTTTTAACTGGTTATGTAGCTGCATGTTAGTTTACACAGATGATTTTGTATTAGGTCAAATGGTAAATGATTTTTTTTAATATCTTTATGTAGATCGTAGGTCCGAAAACGAAAATACTCAATTAGTTCATGTTTTCCAGAACAATTCCAACCTTATTTGTGAACATACATACAGTATGCAGAACAAATTCGTTTTGCTAATTAAACAGAACAAGTTGTCCATCTATTAAAATCTATGTGTTTAATTTGAAAAGGCTTTTTACCAGTTTTGATAAAATTATCATCTTAATTCAGAATAGGCATTTAAACGAATTATCGACAAATATATATTTGTCCAATATATTGTTACCCATTTTTTGTGTAATGATTACTAAAATATGGACATTTGTATAAATTTTATGAAAATATATCTCTTTTTGTTCAAAATTATAAGTTTAATGGTAGTTTACACAAATTTAGTGTAAACTCAAAACGTGCCTAAAATTTCGCACTTTTTTTTTAACGTATGTAAATATATTCTATTTAAAAAAATACAATATATATATATACAAAATATAAATAACACTTTCAAATATTATAACAACTTAATATATTTTGAGATAATTTTTTTTTAAATTAAAAATATCAACAACTTTAAAGAAACTTCAACCCAAGAAATTTCCGCGGTAAAATAAATTAATTCTAATGAAAACCCCACTCTCAAATAATATTTATGAGAGTTGCCTATTGCCTATACATCTTGTTTTGGGTGTAACTGAGAAAAAGCTTCCTTTTCGTAAAAAAACACTGGAAATTGTATAAACGAAGAGTTTGTTTACTTCTTCCAAGAGAGATAGATCCATTGACCGGAAAACGTCTGCGTTTCTGTGTTTATTTATTTTTATTCTGTTTGCCTTCTGCAGACCTTGTTTTTAATCGCACCTATTACTCAAAATATTTTCCATCTATGAACTCGGTCGGGGTTTAATTATACATATTTGGACAAATTCAATACAGAATTTATCGCCTGGAATTATAAACAGTTGTTTTATATGATTTTGTCGAGAATAATAATATTTAGTTACATAGTTATTTTTTACTGCTTTGTACTCTGCGATGAAATGAATGAACGGCAATGAAACGAAGCAGTTAATTGCATGAAGTTAATATTACTTAACAATTTATAAAGACCGTTTTTGAACAATGGGCTCGCCTGAGGTAATGGGCGTATAACGTAATAAACTAAACATGAACTAAAATAATATGCATGAAACTCTATTTAAAATTCAAGTCATTTTCCGCTATTTTAAAAATCCAACAAATTGCTGAATTAAATCAATGTGTAATGCAGGCTGAGGGGCAGGGAAATCTTGCAGCGTCAACGAAGAAATATCGAAAAGATGCAGACATCACTCTGCCACTAGGGCCACTTGCACGGAAGCGAAAGTCATCCAGCAATTTAAGGAGATGTAAGTCACTAGACGTGACTTATTAAGCACTTGAGTGGAATATGCACGCCGCAAGAGGTATGTGCAATGTCTCCCATATTCTTCGCAAGTGCAGCTGGGAATATCTTACCGTCTGCGAGGATATAAAACGACGCTAGTAAAAGCGGCAGGGGGAGAATCCTTTCCAGTTGGATGACAATAAAATGAACAATCTAAAAGGGAAAAGCAGTTTAGGGTGCAACGCGTTTCATAGCCCATCCGTCTGAATGGGTGCAATAATTGGAGTTTAATACGTTGGCTACTGCACCGCCATTTGTTGTACCGGGGAGCGTTTTACGTTAAAATTAATTTGCATAGCCGGGAGCGATATTTAATGACTTCATGCTTTGCAAGCTTTTAATATTTGCATTTCCCCGGTTTACTTGATGCATTTGTTGTGTGGCATTGTGTCCATTTAATTGATTCTGACCCCGTCCAGGCGATCCATGCGGCGATGACTTTTTGTGCAATTTATTTGCAGCGTAAAGTGTTCCGCTTGCAGCAGTGCTGGAATCGCTAATCTCTGTCTATTTAAAATATTCAATGGCTGCATGCCCTGCTTTCGTTCGGCTGGTGCCCTGACGGACTTATTTACTGAAATCCCAGCTCGCCGGGGCCACTGCACCGACGAAAGTAAATTTCGCCCAGCTGAACGAAATTAATTTTCGTGATTTTTCACGTGCAAGTTTTTCTGGCGTATGGCTGCTCCCCCGGCGCGGCCGCGAGGTCGCTCAGCCGTACGCTTCCATTAAAACTGTTTTATTAAGTGTAATGACATTTGTAGTGCATGGCTCTGGGTGCTTTGCATAAATCATGCCCCTAATGAGTTATTTAAAAAACACACTCATTGCAATTTGTTCCGCGTCATTCTTCAGGACGGCGGTCTTAAAAATTCATTAAGCGTACGGTGCGCCAGCCCTGCCCATTCACCGGCTGACTCAAATTGAAATCTTTATGCAGTGCAGAGCTCCACGTGAATGACACACTTTGCAGGGCTGTGCACTGTACAATGGCAGCCGTTGATGAGCACAAACACTCCGGCGAGACAGTCATTTTTCACAGTTTTATTAGCTTAAGCCCCAGACAGACAGCTGAGTACAACTTGAGTATCGAAATTCGACTTTTGTAAGAATTAATAGGAAGCTATAATTATAAAGCTAATGAGAATTTTGAATTTTCGCAATAAATTTGTAAATATTGCACTTTATCGGTAACTGAGTTCACTTTAACTTTAATTAGTGTGTGTAGTCTGAGTAGGATAGAACAGCGGCCATAGATGTGCAACACTGCTTGCATAAGATCGGCAGATTTCCAACTCATAGTCGGCATCCTGGAAAAGGAAATTCGAAACTTCAGATATCTGTGGCCCCAAGCTAATTCTCGATAAGACGTCTAACGTAAATACGATAGTTGAGCAAACTAGAGATCTGCTTCCAGTAGCTGCAGCCAGCCAGTGTCGGTGCAAATTTATTGAAATTCAAACCAAATCCACGAGGCAGCTCGTTTCATTTCGTTCATTTTTCAAACTAAATGCGGGCGCAAAAGTGCTATCTCAATATTATCATTCTAAATATGGAAATGTTTTCTTTAGACGACGGGGAGTGCTATCCGGAGGAGGGCGAGTGAAAATGTCAGAAGTGGGACTTTCTAGATCTACATTTAATTTCCGGATGGGCTGCTAATTAAAGTTCGAAAGTTTCTAAACATTAGCCGAGTATGTGTCAAGTGTCCCGGATGCAAACGCTTTTATGTCTAACTTTTGGGGCATTAGGGTTCACACTTATGCCACCAGAAAATGTTGGGGAGCGTCTTTTATTCCATCATTTGTGAGGAAAATTTTGTTGCGAAATTAGTTTAAATGATGCATTGAGGTCCTGTGGCGGTCCTACTTAGTTTACTGCGATAAATTTGACAACATCGATAAAACGACGGACACGTTAATAGCGACGTCATAAATACAAATAAAATAACAATCGTCATACCATTTACGTTTTTTACTACTTGCGTGAACTGTGGCTACTGATTGGATATTAATTGCTCATTTCAAGAGGGTCTATTCATTTCTGGTGTTCTATGTATTCATATGTATACTATAAAGGGTACAAATTAAAATACTTGTAACATTGCTCTCGTAGTATTTATTAGGTGTATAATAATAGTTGGCGGTTTTGATAGTGTTAAAGTTTATTTAAAATAGGAATTGAAATATTAAACTATTACTATCTTTGGTCTTTTGCAATTTATCGGGCAGCTTACGGATGCCGTCGCGGTAAAAACTTGATAGTTTTGAAGTAGTCGGTGAGTCTCTTTTGCACATCTTCAACTTTTGTGAACCGCTGGTCTGCTAAATATGACTGCATCAATTTGATAAGATGGTAGGTAACCGGATAGAGCCAAGCATGCGGAATAAGTTCGCATGCGGCAGAACTTCCCAGCTTGAATCGAAAATGAACTTCTGCATGAGGGCGGACGTTATCATTTTTTAAGTTAAAAAGTTTCCCACGAAATCTTGCAAACCACATTTTTACAGTTGAATAACTTATATGTAGTCTGTTCACCCAAAGATGATTTGTGAATTCAGTAGTTTCAGCAGCATTTTTTAGAAGGCCTGTTGGAAAACGACTGATCGATACTGTAATAAGACAGTAAAGCATGAGGTGGAATCCACAATAGCCAGAGGACATTGTTATCATAAAATAATGTAGCAACTTAAAAAAATAAAAGGACGAATAGATCGGTTCCGGTAACAAGATATTTTAGGAAATATTATGCTGACCTATGTTGTGGATATTCGAGCAAAATAATGACCCGAAACCATTCGGCTCAAGTGTTAAAAACTGGTTTGAATGTAAAAATATAATGGTAATCAAATGGCCATTTTAATTCTTAGACTTGAAGAATTCTTTTGATTTAAAATTTTTTTCTGGGGCAAGGACTGGCCTTCAGTCTAAATTCTATTTGAACATCTATGGGAAATTGTAAAGAAAAGGTTTAAAGGACAACAATTTCGTAACAACAACGGTCTCTTCAAAGAATTCACAAAAATTCGTCAAGCACTCATAGAGAAGCAAGCTGAATCTATGCCTGGCGATCCCAACTAGTTTTAAAAAATTACACAATTTTACACATAACGAATTATTTTCTTTGTAATTCTGTCCGCTCCTAATATCACATATCGTTTAGTATAATATTACAACAGAACTCGCTGGTTGTTTCAAAACATTTGATTCGCGCTGCAACTAAACATTTAAATTTGATTTCAGTCCTACAGAACTTATAGCCCCTCCTTCCCACCATCGGTACGCACGGTATGCCACTACCTAAGAGATCTTCCAAAAACCTTCGATAGTGCAGCGAAAAGCATTGCGGACTACCACGCCTGAGCCCGCGGTGCGAGTCCGCTACTTCAACGCCTTTTTAACCTTTTTACAATCTCGGGATTTATCCGCTCGGATAGCGAATTTCGTAACTATATGTTTATTTTCCAAAAAAAATCGTTCTAATTTTTTTTTCTTTAGAGTGACATTATATACAGGGTGGTGTAAAAGGACCGAAGGGGTTTGAATAGCATATAATTATTAATTATCTATTACCTACGTATTTGGGAACTCGATTCGATCACGATTTGAGTTGATTTGGAAAATTTGGTATTTGCGAACACGATGTCGAAATGTCGACGATTGCTGTCATCGAATGTGACGTTTTGATAAAATTAGATCGTATTTACAAATATCTACTAAACAAAACAGTAATCGAGTGGAATTATTAACTACGGCGCCAGATTTATGTAAGCTTTAAAATGACAAGTTACACGAATACTATACTGTGAACAAAAATTATTGAATTTTATTTTAAAAACCGAATGCGATTTCTTTCCATCACTGCTACACAAGAAAATCACAAGTTCGTATAAAATCTGATGATGAGTGACGAAGCTCATCATTAAAACCGCTTTCGATATTTTTATTTGGGGATACTTCAAAGAACTTATATTTGCGAATATGTCAGAGATTATAGTCCAATTAAAAAATAATATTCGAGAAGAAATTCAAATCCATCAGTAATTCTTGAAATCTTGTGGAAAGTCATGGAAAACGCGACTAAGCGATGCTTCAAATGGGCACGAAATACGCGACGTTATTTTTCACGTTTAAAATATGTAAACAAATTTCCCATTAAGTGTATTAGAAACAAAAAAATTAACTGACCCTAAAGTATAGAAATTATAGGCCATGGACTTCGTTTCTTTTGCGCCACCCGGTACATTTAATGGCATATTGTTAATTTTAAAAGTTATTTACTTTCCATTTTTTTACATCTTTGAACAATAAACTCGTACAAGTTATTTTTGATTTTTCTGATATAGTAGGTCCAGAAACCTAGCGGAGGAAATACATATATGTATCTGATAATAAAAAAACATCAACATAAAGCCGGAGACATTTTTCGTGAATGCAAAAGTATAATTTAAGAATATATTTACCATTAGTAAATTACATTATTAAAAATGATAAAATTTAAAAAATTAGTTTTAAAGAACAGTCCATAAAAGTAGAAATAATATTTTACTACGACCTAGAAGTATCAAATAACTCCTGTTGATCAGAATGCGTTCTATTCGTGTTCTGAAAAAGTTCCAGCGCTTTAAAATCATTTTTACGCGAACAAAGTTTTACTCGAGATACTTCGTGAACAATTAATTGAATTCACTTTCGAATTTTCAAAATATGAAAATAGTGTCAGCCGCAGAACAGCATCATCAATAGCTAAAAAGCAGCAAACATTTCAATGCAAATTCGGAATTTGTTTAAAAACTTTAGGTAGATTTATTCACAAAACCTTTCAGAAGAAAACTCGAAACTATTTGAGAGCCCAATCAAACAGATTATTGAATGGATTTTTTCCCTGGAATAGGCAAATTGCGCCCAAAATCCTTGTTAAACGTTTAGCGCCCGAGTGCTATAGCAAAAACGTTTGTACTTTCAAAAGATGATTAAATTCGGGTGAACACTTCTGAGTTTCGACCTTTGATGATTGATTTTGGGAACGTGCAGCGTCAATATAGCCGAAATCGATTTCATTGTGTGGACCTGACTAAGTTTGCCCAACAATTACTCGCTTTCCAATTAGGGAATGTATCCACCTCTGAAATCCACATGAGGGTAGATCCACCACACACATATTCCCGCACAGAACGTGGTGATTAGCTAGAAAATGTGCTTCATCATGCGATTCACAGTAATCGCACAGTGGCGGGGTGAAAGCGTTTTCAATTTCACCTCTATAATTTATCGAGGTTCGAATGGAAGTAGGTAGCGTCACTGAGGCAGACGTGCGAATCTTTTGCGAAATTAGGGAGAGAGAAAAACTGCAGGTAATAAAATCTTAAAGATATAATTAACTAAGCAAAACGCCACGTCCATGCATAATTCAATGGTTACGTTAATTTATGAAATTAAGTTAAGTTTCCAATTAAGTAGAAATAGAAACTTAGAGCTTTCGGATAAAATGGAAATATATTTTATTATGTTATTTTGCTCTGCTTCTGGGAGTACGTTTATGTATCCGATATATGTACTTTTGAGTTTTGCATCAACAACATCGTAGAAGCATAAAATCACAACGCACAAGTTAAAGATGATCACATTTTTTTTCATCGCGAAAAGAAAGATTTAGGTATTAAAAATAATTATGACATTTCTTTTTAATCCACCGGTACTACGGTTTTAGTTACATATATGGAGCTATGATTTTGTCTTGCAATAATTTTAGTCGAAATACAAATCAACAAATTTTCAGTTATTATTTTGAGATGATTTTGCATTTGCTATCTATCTCTTTTGGATATTAAGTAGGTAAGTAAACCGATTAGAGAAACTACTTATTTTTCTTTTAACGAAGTGTGATTTTTGAATTTATGCGTAACTCATAATTGCAATTAAGTGCAAAATATTTATTTCTGTCGATATGACAATAAATTCAATTCTAATCTTGAGCATTTACAACTGTTTGAAATCTTGGAAAAGAAGACAATTTTTAATATTTTTTTATAGCTGTTCTACGACAAAAAACGACATTTGTAAAAAAAAATGTCAACGTGTATCTTAAAACACTGTTTTTAAGCCAGTTGAAATATCTTCTAATGGGTTAGTACTTAATTAAATTAATAAAACGATTTTATAGATCGCAGCAGGAGCCAATTCATGCAAGTCAAAGCACGAAAATAGCGCGTCGAGTGTTGGTTTAATTAATTTTGTTATCACGTTACTTTTAACTCAATTTAGTGGATTAAAATGACAATCGATTCATAATTTCAGAATGACATTGACATACACGTCCGCTAGATTTTTATCAATACCGCAAGTTATAATTTCTTCCCGCGCTTAGGTTGATAGTTTCTTTTATATTTGTAGTAACACTAATTAGTCGCGTATTAAATGGAAATTTTATCCAATGCAGTAATACTAGTAAATTTGTACTGTTTATCCAGTTTTCGAACATATATAAGTTAATTTTGATTGCTTTTATATTACGAAATGTTTTCAAGAAAATTGTGTTAATTCTAAACTAGCAGTGCCGTGGCCGCTCTTATCCGGGAACTCCAATTATTTGAAAAAAACAGGTCTCAATTTTATTATAGGAATAGTCAAGGTTACATTTAGGTTACTGAGGTCACATTTAAATCAAGCGAATGTGTGTAATTTTTAAATACGTCTGAGCCCAGATAAGCCGACCGTCTCCGGATTTTTCGTGCGATGATCAAATTGTGCGTCCTCCCGCAATACAAACAACATCTCGTGTAAATATGTAACAAATTTATTTTATCTCTGCAACTCTGTTGAAATATCTGAAGATAGTAAAGCCCCTAAAATCGCTGTTACCTACTCCATGTATGTTTCTCCTGCATTTAGGTACCTCCCGGTCGCATGATTGTATACGCGAAGCTTGTATCGCTCAATATTTGAATGGGAGTTTTATGGATTCATAGTTAACATCGTTAACGTCAAATTTGTGTTTAAATGAGTGGTGCATCGTCCGGAAGTTTACGAATGAATTGATGTTTTCTTGGATTGGTTTCAGTAATTATGTCCCATATCTAACTATTAGCATTTTGAAAAAGGGCTTATGGTTAATGGCGGGAAAATTACTGAGAAGGAACCGTACTAAAAGAGTTTTTGAAAGCAGGAATATATGAAGAATCAGCTCCTTCAAAAGAAGACCTTACTTCTGCGGGCATGCATGTATAAAAAAGATATGAATTGAGATACGAAATGGAAGGCCTTTTGCACTCCAGAGAAGGGCTAAAATATGTCTTATTCAATTCTTCTGGGCTGTTCTTCTACTTCCGACTGAGCAGTACAATAAATATTAGAGACATCTCTACATATGCATTCATATTTTCCTTATAACTAAAGGGGCCCCTTTCTATTCTGTTAATAATATTTGTAAATTTTTTCCATCGCTTAATTTTCGAGCAAACATTTGCGCCAATATGTACTTATGTATCTCAAAAATCATGCAAATTAAAATACAAAGGAATAATGTCTTACAACCCCAAAGAGTGCCTTTTCAAGCAGGACTCCACTTGTTGGAGTGTGAATGTATATATTATATATAATATTTGAATTATTTGTTTTGTGACACACAAAGAGATAGATGGAAACTGTGATCTAGCTGCTAATTACATCACAAATAAACGTAGGTACAGGAAGTCTACAAGAGCTGGCCCCCTGACAGAAATCCAATTTACGCCAATGGTTATCATGTGTCGAATGCATTTTTCACCACTGATTGAATCTAATGAGTCCGCGTAATTAACCCACACGGTTCCACCGGAAACCCCCTTTAATCTGAATGGGGATAAAGTAATTATCATAACGTGAACTGTACCCACGATGAGAACAACCACCCCGATGGCATACATTATAACCTCCTCAATTACGGAACTGTCTCCATCCTTCATGAGACCCGGGCAGTTTCCGGGAGCTCGCACTGTACGTGGGGGGCCATCACGTCTATTACGTGGGAACGACACGAAGAGGACGCCTTAGCTGGCAGCAATCCTTTGCAATTATTAAATATGGCTCGACCCACCGTGTCGGCGGAGTACCCAATTTATATGGGGCCATCTCGCCCCGGATTCCGACTCAACTCACCTCATCTGCTCCAGCTCGACTCGAATATCCATATCCACGCTGCCGTCGACCCCCGAGAACTTCCTTATTGACTTCTTGAGACTGTTCTCCAGCAACTTGTAATCCTCTTGGCGGCGCACCATTAACGCGTTTAATTGCTTCGATAGCAATCGCACTTGATCCGACAGCGAGAGCGAGGTCTCGTCACTAACCACCGGCTCTACGGTGGCGGCGGCGGCTCCATGGGGCGCCTCGTCCGGGTGGTAGTTATCCGCACTCTTATAGTTATTACTATTGTTACTGTCACGGAGCACACTATTATCCTTGAAATATTGTTTGTTGGCGAGGACGCTGTTCGATCCCGTGGATGCCACCGCCATCAGGAGCAGTAATCCAAGGGCATGGCAGGCGGCTAAATCCATGGCTGGAGCGCGGTAATGCCTTTTGCGAAATAATAATTCACTGAACTAAAGAAAAATATCGCACTGCTGGAGTAGGGCAGAACGAGGGGTTAGCACATTTCGCGCACTGTCTCCGGAGTCTACTTAGAGGTTTAACGGCTAAAGGAGGCGCGCTCACGTCCGACAAGCAAGTAACTGCTGGGAAGTCCCTTCCAGATCCTTTTATACGAGACAAGACACTTTCTGGATGCAATGTGGGGCCCCGTGCACAGTCCACAGTATAACAGTTCCAGCCGCGAGTACCGACTGAGAGATAGTGGGTGAGCAGCGCATGGGCAGATGTTCCACGGGCTGCTCTCCAGATCCGCCGTGCTGGTACGATGCGAACATTTTCACCTGCTTAACCAGAAACTGGTTCTGCTGTGCATGGATGCCCAAGAAATGGGTTCTGGACGCATCGGGCCTTATCCCAGCCGAAAGTTGGGCGAAGGACTTCAAACGGCTCCTCCGCGCTCTCCAGGTAGGTAGGAACCAGAGCCGGCAGCAGCCAGGGAACTTGCCGTCCAGAAGAGTCGGCAGTCCGCGACAATGCGGTTATGATATCAACAGTTAGGTAAATACGCCGCGGCACTGCTATTATTATCGCTGTTATTATACAGCCCGTCGACGGGTTGTTTGCCCCACTCGTACGGCTGGCTGGCTCCCCATGGCTCCTGCAATATCGCATGGCAAATCAAAACTAATTTATTTCGTCGTGCATGCACACACGCCCGGCTAACTGAGTTATTGTGGCGCATTCTGCTTGAAATTTACTACCAAGTCTGCCACCTTTCTGGTTTCGAGTAGGTGCTCATCAAAGGAGTCCAAAGCGAGCTTGAACTAACATTCGTTCATATGTATGTACCTGCTGCTTTGAGCCTAGGTAGCGCGCTGTCCGAACTTCGGTGACAATGCCCAGTAAGCAGGATGCCTGGACAGCTTTGGGACATGCTGGGTAATTTTGTACAAGGACCAGAAAACTTTTCGAGGCTGCACAGGAAAGTCGGATTTCATTGGGAAGGCTATGGCCACCGTGCTGTCCACGTTGGGAATGAAAAGGCGATGACGCAACTCTTCATTCCAACGATACGAGTACCTAAAGTTATGAAGCTCATATTGTTACGCGGAGTTCAATCAGTAATCTGGATGTGACCTCCTTTGCCTTTAATTGAGCGTTGACAAGCTTTGTTCCAGAAGCCATATTAAAACACAATGCTTTGTGCTAGTTCGTGTCGTGTGGTCGTATTGCCTGTGATCTACATGTCTTCTTTACATCACTTTTTGCCCTCCGCCTTTGATTTGGTAAAATATTCATGCAGGATACGGTGAGCTCAAGCCAAACTCAGTGCATACTTCTTTTGTACCTTTCATTCCTTTTTCCTTTCCGTCCAATTTATCAATAGAATTATCCTTTCCTTTGAAATGTCTGATTAAATATTAATTTATAACAGTTCTAAAGTTACAATCGAAATCATACAATTATAAAATAAAAAGAAGGGATTTTGAAATCAATTCATTTCGAAATCATTTTAATGGAATTATCTCGTGAGCATTGTATTCAATTCCATCCACGGATTGTGAGTGCCATCACGCAACACTTAAAAAGTCAGACAAGTGCGAATAGGAATAAATTTAAAAATATGATTGGTGAAGCGTGGGGGGGGGGGGGGGGGCGTTGATCATAAAACTGTATAGGAACTGAACCGAATAAAATCTGGAAACTTTGATATAAAAAGACTTTTGGCCTATATACCCTAACAGATTATATTTGTAGTAAACATTTTTTAATTTTTATTTCAGCTCCGACTCCTTTTTTAATTTTTCCCGAATGTTTAAATGTTTGCAAACTCTTTTCCATTTTAATTCAAAATCCTTGGCATTCTTTGCAGGTTTTTAAGTTGTTCTTAACTGACTTTTGACAAAAGCCCAATATCTTTAAATAATACGGCACTATAGAACATTTAGTTGATTTACGCCGTTTGCTTTGAAGTCAATATCGTTTTCTGAAAGCAAATTGCGTAGGCCTAGTGTGCCGAAGATAAATCGGTCCAAAACAACGTTGACCCCCTCGTGGCTTTTCACAAACGGATTTTATCATTTTTAAGACATTCATTTAAGACGTTCATGCAGACTTCAACACCAACAGTTCGACTTGTGATTAACGATGGACTTCTCTTTCCCCATTGGCAAATAGTATACCAAGCAAGGAATTTCAAAGTTCAAAGTTGATTCTTTTCACATCTAAAGTGAAAAATAAAATAAAAGTTGACCTTTCTTTTAAATTGCCCTCCATTGTTTATTTGAAAGCCAAGTATGTATACTTATGACTTATTGAAAAATATAAAAATTACCGCTCACCTACATACCTTTCTCGCGGTATGACATGGTGCATTGTCCTGTTGGAAAAACAAACTCGTGGTCGAAATCTGTAGATACCCTTGAAGGAAAAAACCTGAAGCACACTCTTCAAATCTCCACCCCCTTGTGCTTGCCGGGAAAGTCTTCGAAGACATTCATTGTTGAGTGTCTCTGCGGGTTTTCTTCGAACGAAGAGTCTCCCATCTCCAACATGCAGCTTGAATTTTAATTCTTCTTAGAATATAATACTGTTCTACTTGTAGTGAAAAATCCAACCTGTGTACAGGAAGTGTGTGCCAGAGTGCAGGAAGACTAGCTATTAGAAGTCTCGCACCCATTAAACTTTCAGATATTTGTGTCCTTGTTGCTCATTCTAAGTTTAAAACCAGTTACGATGACTTTGAAATGCCAACAAGCGATCTTCCACAACTGTTGTCTTTCTTGGTCCTTCAAGATCCGGCCCCGTGGTCACATGTTCACCAAACAGGTGCTTCACCTTTTTCAATACGCAATATTCAAGCCAGAGTCTATATTCAAATCGGTATAATCCACTTTTTCAATTTGAGACGAAAGTATCTTAGAAACATTAGATCGTAACTTCTTTAGGAAATCCTTCTGGGAAGCCACGTTTTGGTTTTCCAAGAAGTTTATTTATAATTGCGTTTTTATTGCCAAATATAATCCGAATTCTTTTCTTTTCTCGTTTCAGAAAGGAAAGTCAAATTAATTTAATTTAGAATATTTTTATATATGTAGTTTGGCTTTTGATTTTTTTTTTTTCATTTTGTTTTATTTTTATTTTTAATTATTGGTTTTTTATTTTTACTTTTATAGTTATTTTTTTTGTTATTAATTGAATTTTTGTTTGGATTATATTTGATTGTTTGAAGACTTAATTTGCATTTTTTAATATTTGAATTATTTTGCCTTTATTTTATGTTCGATTTGTATATATATAAATTGAACGATAATAAAACTAATTGAGTTTAACATTAATTTGACGTGTTGCAAATCGAATTTTCTGACCTAGATTTTGTACAAACCGTATTCCTAACAAATTCACTAGCTACAAGCTGTTAGAGGCCACAGTGTTTTAGTGTGCTACGGTTACAAGCGGCGGCTACATTATGTTTCCACTTCTTTTATTATTATTTTTTAAATTGTGAGATGCCATATACATACCATACATACATGTATACATATGTTTATATATCAAAACATGAAGCTATCGTTGTGTCGGAATGTTTTAGAGAGGTAGATAAGTACACAGCGTGTTTGAGGAATTACTTTTAAAGACGTGTTTCTAAATCATGGGTTTTCAAAGACTCGTCATAACCGACGACGGGGAGGAAGGAACAAAGATAATTACACTTGATGTGAAAAACCTTCAAAGTACATAAAAGCTGAAAGGATATTTGGCCATGAATAATCATGGAAATTTAATTGAAATGAATTCGGACACAAAATTAGAAGCTAAAAGACTACGTTCGTTAGCAATATTACATGATGAATTCGATAAATTACCAATTACCCAATTACCTATATATATTACCGTATGTGCGATTTCAATTATCGAATATAATGGCAATTTTTGCGATGACAATGAATCGAAGAGCCAGTTTTTGTCATTGAACTTGTAGTCTAGTCAAGATAGACATTTAATTGCGAAACATTTCGGATAATACTGAAAAGTGGTACATGTCTTACATACACTATAACAAATGAAATATCAAAAGTCCCAACCGATCCAACTTGAGCTAACCATTTTATTCATTTTATTTCATTTGCAATAGTATTCTAGGTCTGTCTGTTTCCAACTGTTTGCGAAATTTTTCACTTGTTTTTGTTTATTTTTCGACATCATATTTTCTTTTTATTACCACTTCTATTTGTTTTTCGAAAGAGATTCTCTCTTACTTTTTATTTTAAGGACTAAACTCTGTCTAGTCTACCTTATATTATATTACTTTAATTAAAATGTGGAAGAAGGTACATGTATAGTTCTTCCAAAAATATTGTTACGAAATTTGCCTGCCGAGCGGCTAGCTGAAAAATCTCGGTGACGGAAATGTTCAAAGAAGTAATTGAAGGGGCTCGAACCGCTTTTAAAATTCAAGTTAATGTTTGTTGGTTCAATTGGCACAACTTGATCGAGAATCAATTTACAAAAAAAGGTTAGCCGTGGTTATGGCTCTATCTTCTACGGCACTTCTAACGGCAGCGAAAATCAAAAGTCGTGCCAGCTTGCTTTAGTAGCTGATCGGACTAAACCGGACAAATGCATATATTTATTGCAAAATGCACTTTTTGCAACAATATAGAGGATTCCGCATTCTTTGAGAATTCTTCTTATAAACTCGCGAACAAAATAGTTTGGGAATCTCTGGCCAATTGCTTTATAAAAATCATGCATTATCTTCGATTTGCGCAGTATCAAATTAATATCCCATCGAGTATAGAATTTCCTGATTAAGAGGACCCTAAAATATAACATGAAAAAGTGAATAACATAAAAATGCAAACAAAGTGAAACAAAAAAATTTTGTGTAAGGGTGAATCATTAAAAAGAGGTAACCTTGTATAGAAACGAAGCCTACATCAAAATGTAATTTGCGTAGTACCAAATGGAATCGTACAAACTAAGCCAAAGCGGCTTCATACATAATTTGATTTTGTGTGTCCCATTTAAGTTGGCTTAGTTTTTCCAAAGCATTCAGATCCTAAAGAGAACATGTAAAGACGCCAGCTTTCATTGGAACACGTATGCAGTTGCATACACGGCCTCCTCCTCCTCAAGGTTATTTAAATTTAAAGCTTTGGTACTATTTGCTTCATAAACCAAATAAGGCGATTTTCTGAAAGCATGCAAAACTCAACGAAATTCAAATTACGATTCCATTTAGGTAGATATTTGCGAAACCAGAAATATCCTTTATGTGAGTAAAATGACAAAGTGTACCTCTTCCTCGGCATGGGTTAGACACATCCGGCAGTGTGCCGTCTTAATTATGCAGTCATCCTGACGGAGGGCCTTAATTTCTCCACCAGTGCAATTGAAATGTCACATCTGCAGACACCGGGTCGTGTCGTGCGCCCCTTTTTTGTGCACACTGTTTGCACAAATGACAAAATTCTGCACAGAAATTAATTTGGCGTGCACTCATCTCAGATGTAAAAAATATAAAAGGAATCTGTTGCTTTTACTCAGCAGCGGTGTGCTCTTCAAAAATTCCAGGTGTGGTTGTTCTTTTGTTGTAATTATTCGGGTTCGCTCTGATCCCCGCCCAGTCCTTACCGCCTTGCTTGGGCCTGGGACTGTGCAGCTAATGAAGGTTAAGCTGAGGAGTGCTCGGGCCAGGAACAGCCGGCAGGTGTTACATGGCGACGCAAAAAGACTGCTTGCAGCCGCTTCTATTTAGTGCGTTTTTATTTTGAAATTAGACACGTACCCGGTGCTCGTCGTGTTTTTGTAGGGCTCCAGGTAGGTGGCACCGGGCGATACCGAACAAAGGAATACCACATTCCTTCGGATAGCACCTCCTAGCAACGATGTGCGCCGCACAGGAAAAACATAATTATCAATTAATGCCTTAGTTGGCTCCTTTCAGCGCAATGCTCGTACTGGTACTCCCAATTGAGAAGAGCCCCGCGTAATTAGCGACTTTAAATCGCACCTGAACAGATGACTTTAATGCGAAGAAATTTAATTACGGTGATGAAAGCGCTGTAGTGCTCCGCCGTTGTCTTTGCTTAGAGCACGTTTCACCTACAAAAGGTGTTAGGGTGACTATTGATTTCCAGGGCGTTGAATTACAAAGTTTGTTTTGACTTCAAACAGCAGAGAGATATGTATATATAAACCTAAACAACAATACCTGTGCCTCTGCACTTAACCATAACGATCCACTCTCAAAGGATATTAAAGTATGCCCTTCGCCTGCTAGGGAGGCAACTGTGACAGAATAGGTGTCACAGTCAGCACATTATTTCAATTCATGCCGTAAAGTTCGCAGGAGACCTCTTTCAGATGGCAGCAGGTAAGTGAACTTTCTGGAATCAGGCTCCACACTGTTTTCCGCCTTGTCTAAACGCTTGACGGTTTAAGCTTATACAATTTTGCATCGATGAGTCCAGAAATTGCTCCATCAAACAATTTAATATTTGCTACAAGTTCACAGCTGAAAAATCTTTGCTTTGAAAATATCCCGAGTGCTGATAACGCAGGGTGCGCGACTCCAGTCCTAATTAACTAATGAACTTGAGAGACGAAACTTCATCTGATATTAATCGATTGAGAAGGTTGCTTTGAATATGTATTTAAAATTCAAAGAAATTCGTCGACCAAATTTGAATTAGAACTCCCATGTTAAGTCCATGAACAGGTGTGTTGTGTTCGTGTACAATTTATCACATCTTAGAATCTATAATTTTAAAAGACTATGATTTGAACATGAGTTTCCTATTTAAAAGGAACTAAAGACTTTGACAGACAGAGAGAAAGTAAATATGGGGAAACGTATATTTTAATTTTTGAATGGCTTCAAGAAAATGGATTTCGGCGAAGTCAGTTACTTACTACGGACCAAAAGAGTTATTAGATTTTGTTTATACATTTAATAAATGTCTTAACAGAAGAATTAATAGACCAAACTTGCTATTTCAGTTTTGGATTGACACTTATTGTTGATCTGTTGCATTAAAATCATATTATAAGAGTTGAAATAAATTTTAGTTTATACATAGGTACATATATCATTTTAAAACACTTTCTCTAAGACTTTTATTTTTAATTGGTTACATCAGAGTTATTTAAGTTTTAAATGTTTAAGTGATCAGATAATTGTTAATAAAGAATATTTTTGTCTCCATACTTGGGTTCTTTCACCATTTAGCCAATTTATAATAAAAATAGTCAATCAATTCTTTTTTGACAACATTATTGTGCGGTTCAAATATGAAACGAAAAAAGAGCGAATGTACGCAAAAATGTACCATATTAAATCTCTTGAAAAGGATTTTGCAGTACGTACAAAAGAGTTGGGGCCGTGTAAAAAATTCAAAACACATACGTGACACTCGGCCTCGCGTTAAACATTTTGATGAGTAGTAGAAAAATTGTTAATATTATAAATAAGCTAGAATATTATTGTTGTTATAATCCTAATTTATGTACGGGTGTAGCTTTATTAATTTTGATAAATTCATCGAAACTACGTCAGGAAAATACACTTTTCAGGATACTACTGATGTCGTTTAAAAATGGAAAAATATCTTTTGTTATACGATCTCCATATATTAATATTTTATTTATCTCCACTTTATTTTAAAAAACCTTTTATATTTTGTAAGATATTTTATTTTATCGTTATACCTTTTTATTTGTTTTACTAAACCAGCTCTAGTGAAAATTACCGCCAGTTTTACGAAATTGGTTTACCTCCAATGCCTTACTTGATTTTTTCTATTACGTTTAAACGATAACGCATTAGTTTATTAAAAGTAAAAAATGATGAAAAAATCGACTCGAACGATTATCCGCCACCACTAATTTATAAAGAAAAATAATAGTAAAATTAAGCCAAGAACCTATGATACCCTGACGTTTTATATTCAACCTTATTTAAAAAAAAAAAACAAAACCAAACCATTTTGCCGGTTCCGAGCCCTGAACATGCTTTCACGCCCCATTTTGTCTAAAATCGATATATCTACATATAATATATATTTAATTGGCGTGGGCATTTTCACATTATTTACAACTAGAAAACGTTCCCATGTGGGTAGGATATATACTCCTTGAACACTTTGAAATTTGTGGTTGTTATTGAAATTTAAACACTAAATGGGCTTTAATGATAAATGTATTCGGGTATTTATATTATTCAATATATTGACAAAATATATCATAATAGACGGGTTAATATTAATCACATAGTAGCTCATATTTTGCTTTCCCCCCCCTTTTTGCGGGCGGCGTATAATTTTGGCATTCAACCAATTCGATCGGGCACGTCCCATAATATGTAGCTCGATAAGATTGAAAGCGGCCATTGTATCTTCTATATATGTATATAAAAATGAATGTTTGTCTGTATGTCCTTTATATTATGTCCTTTATAGATTCGTAAACTATGCATTTGATCATGTGATGATCTTTAACAAAGTTGTTGTGCATGAGCCCACGAAGGTTTCTGAGTTGGTACGACCAATTTTCGACAGATGGCTCCACTGTCAGGAAGAAGAAGAGGAAATTTGTTGTGATGCGTGTGCCATGTTATGGGTATCGTTGGAAAGAGGAGGTAGTGTAGAATGTGCTGGTGAAATAAAGGTTGGTGAAAAGTATGAAATGTGGGAGTTATTGGTGAAAACGTGTTTTTGGTATGGGGGAAGGGTGGGGGTAACACGCCCCAGAAGTGTATCTCAGGGGTAGGAAGATGAAGCACTATAGAAAATTGGGCCGGGTTGGTAAAAGTTGGTGAAAATAGTGAAAACTTTTCGGTGGGTGCCGACAAAATTGAAACGGCTGTGGAGGAAAAGTGTATGCATGAATTGGAATAATTTTTTCACCAATCGATAGCTAAGGAAGCAGAGTAATCTATATATATATAGAAATGAATCCCTATTTCCCTTGGTCACGCCATCACGCGCGAACGGCTGGACCGATTTCGCTTATTCAAGGGATTTCCCTGAAAATCCGCACTAGCGAATTTTCGGGATCACTGATTTCGAATCTGTTATTCAAATTTCCTAATATGAGACTACCTCCCACCCCTCTGGGAGATATAGGAGGGGGGGGGTGCAATAAGGAGGTGGTGTAAAATGGGGAAAACTAAATTTAAAAATACTTTACAGTTTACAGTTAAAAAAGTATTAGGAGTAGTGAAAGTGCTGTATGGGGTGTGTTGTGTACGAATTTATGGTTGATTTAATGAGACCACCCCCACCCCGCTGGGTCACATAGGAGAGGCGGTTGTGCAGTAGGGAGGAGTTGTAAAATTAAGGAATACAAATTTAATAGTATCCCGGGAAACGCCGGGTCCGGGAAAGCTAGTAATTTTATAAATATTGGATGTTATATGAAAGTAAGGTGGGGCAGTGTGTTTGGAGTCGTTGTCATGTTGAAATGTAAACCCATATGATGAAGAATGTCTTCATAAACTTTAGTAGTCATAATTATTTCCCCGTATTTCTTTAACAACTTCGACCCCTTTGGCAGAAAAACAACCCTAAACTGTAGCACTACCTACCTTTAGCGTGTAATAGTAGGTGTTTTACATTTAGCAGCTGCTTCTTCGATGCTGTAACGACGCACACATACTCTGCGCTTGGTTCCAAATAATGCAAAATTAGACTTATTTGTACATTTTTATATTGTTCAGTGGTCCAATTAACGTGATATTTCGTACATTCTATTCGCTTCTTCTTATTTTGTGGACGATAGTTTTTTACTGCAATCCTGCCCATTAGTCTTTTTTTAAGTAATCGTCGTTTGACGGTATCGACGCTTACTTTTTAGGACAGTAAGAAAATGTTCAACTTAGTCGTTTCACAGTTTATTTATGGCCAATAAACCGATAATTTATATGTTGAATTTTATGTCGATATGGATCGAAAAAGAAATTTAAATGAAATATTATTTGGATAAGAGATCCATATAATTTAGAGATTACCTCCTTTTGTATTGCCGCTGTTTGACTTTTATTCAGTTTTCCGGTATTTTTGGCAATAACTTACAAGCTCCAAAGTTTGCATATTTAGTTGTATGGATGCTTGCTTACATAAAACATTGAAATTACTCATTCCTGAGAACAATAATTCTGCCTTCCGAGTGTTTTAAGTGCATGCTGAAGCGGGTTTACAACCTTGTTAATCCGGAGTTATTGCAACGTTCTTCATGGTAATAATAGCGTAACAATACAAACAACAACTTCATAATTCGATCATGACCTTTGGCAGAACACCACGGGTTCTAAATAATTGAAATTAAATTTCCGAAAATTCCTAGAAGCCGTTTACGCTCGTTCCTGTCTTCGGAAGCGATAACGGAGTTCGTTAAAATGTGACAATTTTAAATGGACTCTAAACTTTTATGTGCTCTGCTAAAATTGACCACTCACAACACATTTTGCAACTTTAATATCACCGGAAATGGCAAATGGGACAATAAAATCAATGATACAACGCTCACCCTTAAAACGAGCCACAATGTCTATCGATTTTTTCCTTAAGACGTCCACGTCCGCCTCTTATTCCACGTAGGAGCTATTCGTCAGGGCAAAAATGCTTTAAAAATGATAGGAGCCGTCAAAACAATGGCTAAGAGTGAACTGCTCTGGGGACAAGAGCAGAAGTAGAAATCCCAAAAAGAGCATTCAGGAAATGACACATGTTGCTGGGTATGCCATATGTGCCATCCGCATTAAATATACAGCACGAGGAGCACTACGAGTCCGGGGAATCGCTGCTCGTCATCTAATAAGGAGATGACTTTAAAGATCGGAACTTTTGCAGAAAGGAAAACGAATCAACATCCGCTTTGCTTCCTACTCTCTGATTCGGTTCCTGTTTGTCCTCTCATCCAAGATACGTATCTGGTTCGTCTGTGTTTATCCGGAAATAATATTTTTCCTTTGCCCCTTTGCATGGTAATGGTAATAGTATTAAAACGGGATCTTCTTATATGTTGCTGGACAGCGCACAGAGGAATTAAGCCCCACTAATTATTGAATTGAATCTGTTCTCAAGGAGTTAGTCCTTCAAAGTGAAGCACGATCTGAAACAACGGGTGGATTTTTAAGAAAGTTCTTTTTTAATAACATCATGTCGTAATCCATCACTGATAGTAATTAAAGTTGGAAGAGCGATTACTTTCAGCAAGTAATAATGAGGAGGGGAGTCGGCCCTAGATGAATGTCTGGACGAGATTTAGCATCTAACTCAGGCCTTGACATCTTATTGCCCCCTAATTGAAAGCTTTTGGGGTAAAGCCGATTATAGGTAACAAATTTGGATAAGCACTTCTTACGAAGGATAAGAGAGCCGATTTGAGGGGTGCTGCTTTTACTTCTGGTAATAAATTATTTAATCTTTCGAATATTTCTTCGGAGATGGCCCTTTCTGAGCGTTTTATTTTGAAAGAATTGTGGGAACAGCCTTCATAAATATTCCATGACGCGATATAAAGGAACGTGCAAAATAGGGGATATATGAAGGTATAGGAAATCACAGGATCCTGCTCCGGAGTGATCTCTTGTCCTCAAATAAAATTTTATCGAAGGGAATTTGGTGTCCTTTAGGATACAATTTGCTTAATGGTATACTCTTTCCGCAAGCAGAAACAAATTTTTATTTACGCAATTTGGTAAAAACCTTGCTGCGGCTCCATGCACACCGCTAAACTCAACGAATCCTCATATTTTATTTAATCAAAATATCTCACAGCTTCCTGGCAAATATCAGAGAGGATAAATAAATCTTTAGTTTTCAATAAAAGGCATTCCATTGACTCCGATGGTCCGCAGAACATACATATCTCTGGGCAAGCTTTTCATCGAAATGCAGACGAATGGTTTCCTCTTTTCATTTATTGCATTTCGGACATGCAATATTTTAGTCAGGGAAATCTTCAACAAGATTCACACAGATAAGCTAGTGCTCTTTCGGGTTTTAACATAGCACCGCAATTTGTTCAGCTGGAAAACCTATTACCTTTAGCTGGAACCTCGTATTCTCTTTAAGTTCTATAGATACCTTAGTTCGTAATTCGGGTTCAAATTTCCTTTTGTGGAAAAATAAAGTTCCATATTTGGGGGTATGTAGTTGTTTAAGCAGGGAAACTAAAATTACAGAAGGTATAGCCTTGTCCCTCCGTCAGGGTTTTAATGATTAATTAATTTTTTTGGTTTATTAAATACTACTATACGTTTTTATATACCTAACCCAACTTTGTTGGGACCTTCGTTCATAACATTCCAAGATCGCTTAAACGTACTAATCCAGTTAACAGAGGGCAAAATGTACAATTCTTTGAAATATTTGACATTCTTTGGTAAAGACTATCTGACAAAAGGTGTTAAGTTTAAAAAGACTCATAATTTAATCCTTCATCCTTTATATACACATAGTCAGTTGTTTACTCTGCAATAGCCTTCACGACTATTTTAGCGAGTTTTTGTTAAATTTTAATTGGTTGTCGTTAGACGAGAGTCGTGTACCTTGTACCGAAATAGACACTTTAAAAAGGGGTCAACCTCGGAATGAGAGAACAAGCTGTAAACTCGTACACTTCTTCATTTTAGTGTTCTAAAAGTTGTCTCAAAAGTCTCATAAAATCTCGTGTCTGCGTCGTGAATTATTCAAGGTCAAAGGTCACAAAAATCAGTTTTTCGCGATTATCTCGGTTTCTATAACTCCAATGATGTTAACATTTATTATAAAAAAGTGTAGAGCATACAATTTTCAACAAATTTCGTTTTATAAAATTTTTCATACGGCCAACCGTTTTTGAGATAGAGGCCAGAGAGCCCGCAGCGCTCAGCCATACTCACTGTAATGCAAGGTGAAGATGGCGGAGTTGTAACGCTGTGATCAGCGGCATAACCAATAACCTTGACAGACAACTCGATCTCTCCCCATCCCACCTCTGACCTTGTGGCACAATACTGTTTCAATTTCTGTAAGGCTGACTCACAAATAAAACACAAATCAGCCATAACTTTTAAAATTATTCTTAAATATAATGTATTAACTAATAAATAATACAAATTTTTTATTGTTAATGATATTTCAATGATTTAATAACTTTATAAAAGGTATTATTCACTGAGATTCACGGTTGACCTTGCAACTTTTAGAACACCAAAATGAAGGTATGTACGAGTTTACAGCTTGTTATCTCTTATTCCGAGGTGAAACCCTAATATGACTGGGATATCTATATAGTAGTTTTTAAATGCTGATTCTCAATAATTGTGAAATGACAGTGTGTATACGAAATAATCAATAGATAAATGCAAATAGTTACGAGTACAGTGTCTATTCACGTACAATGTCAATACCATTCAGTTTGTTATGAGTTAAGTCTTTACTTACCCACGCTTAATCTGCTCATTATAACATTGTTAATTTAAAAAGTACGGAAAATAGTTCACATTTATAAAAGCGCCTCCGTAATATGCATACCCCTTATAATCATTGGGTTTGAAAACGCTGCAGCCTTCCAACCAGAGCTCTTTCATTTTAATAGTTGTTTTGAGTTTACTGAGTCCATAAACGAAAATTAAGCAATAACAATATGATACTTGTCCGAAGTACGACATATTAATTAATAGCAATAAACAAGGGGCTTTGCGTAATGATCTCCCGGATGCTATTAAATTTGGCTATGTATAATTATAATAAAAGCGTTTAAAAAAATTATGACTTGAGCCAAGGCAATAAGAGAGGAAGGGAAAGTGATGCGGCCGGGACGAGCTTACATGCGAAATTACCGCCATTTATTGCGTGCCCCCATAGCATGGCTAACAAGCCTTCACGCAAGGTGTTGCACGTCGGTCGGCTGGACGTGGCATTATAATCAGATTCTACTCGCAATGTGCAGCCGCTTCCTTCTCGGTTTCTAAAGTGGTTGCCGGCCGCCAGAAAGAAGATATCAATGAGAGGCCAGTGGTCACTCGAATTGAACAAAGGGAAAAAACAGATGAATCCGAGCCCCGCCAGATCTACAGCTGCTTCTCGCTGAAATGATTTCGATGGCAGCAGGACTGTTTAAAATCCAGAAGGGTTTGGCCAGGTATAAAAATGCTGAAAGACGCCACACGGCATCAGCTCGCAAAAGAGACCAAAACGAGTCGAGCCATTTTGAGAAGAAACCACACCAGTGGCAGGTGTTTACCTACCTGTAGCTGTTATTTCCTCGAGCAAGATGGGCTGCGCAATTGACCGAATGCAGGATTTGATTACAGGCCCTGGCTTCAGCAGCGGGCCCAAAAAAGAGGTCAAAGAAAGATTCTTTAAACCAGCTCAATCGACTCCGGGGCACACGGGAAGGGACTGGACGGAGCACTTCATGCAAAACGAGGTAACATATGTCGCGTGGCTGCTCACCTTTAAAACTTCTTTATTTTTTCGGTATTTAACCGTCGTACCTTTTCTTTTGGATACCAGGAAACACGGAATGCTGGGCTCGGTTGAAATTAACATTTTTACTCGGCGCGTAAGTTGTAATTGAGTTAAGGAGGGTTGAAGGCGACCTGTTCGACAATCTCCTTTCGGACAGACTGTATAATTTTAATTTCATTCTTAGCGTCGCTACGGAATATTAAGGACTAAGCCGTTTGGAAAATTGTTTGAAAAATATTTACGCTTTCGTTCTTGGTGGGCTAAGATTAATGTAATGAATTGCAATTCACCGCATTCTACATGTGCTCGTGGATTAAGAACATTGTAGAGAGCAGAGTGTAGGTTAAGTAAGAAATTTCTGGTTACCTAGAAGAGAAGCTGCTAATTAAAGGTTGTTGATTAAAAAAGTTATAAGTATAAATTACCTCTTAGTAAAATGAAAAAAAAGTCTTGTGTCATCTGCGATGTTTCACATATTTCTTATAAGTTTAAAAAAAGGGCTCCTCGCCGCATAAACAAATTGCGTCGTTAACAGAAATGCGGCCGGGTTCCTGGGCACCTGAAGAAACTTGAGGTGTGCGATCGATCCGTTGCAACGACGCTATACCAGTAAAATGGTATGTATGTACACTGCTAAACATTTTGGGTAGGCAACGATTGCGAATATCCTTTTTCAGTCGAATCGAAAGCCAAGATAAATTTTTAAGGCTGAAGTGCAATGCATTTTGGTGTCTCGGCTTTCTATTCGACTGAAAAACGATGTTCGCAATGAACACTTCGGTAGTGGGTATAAGCCTCAGGTTACCGGATTACAGCCTCCATTTTTCCGTCATCTTTAATATAAGAGTGTGAACGGATTTTTAGCCAGATTTTTGATTGAGAATCAAATTCTCTACAATTCTTATTAAATAACTTTTTCACGTAAAATTAATAATAAACGAGTTAGAAGCTGGAAAAGCAGAAATTATTTGTTCGACAACTCATTGAGACGCTATAAATTTCATATTTTCAATTTTACAAAATACATGCATCAGAGGTTTTTTCTAGAGCATCTCTTGCCATTAATTTTACCCGTTTATTCGCAAACAAAATTAATTGCAGAACTCACCAAAATAAATCCATCATCCTCCACTGTAGCAGGGCTTGTAAATAACCGGTATTTCCTAATTTTCAAACTAAAAACACGTACAAAACGGACACTGCAATAAGAAATATTTATATCTTGTGTGAATTTTAGAGAGCACTATCGACTGTTGGTATGACCACGAAAATATGACTATAAAGTAGTAAAAGTAATTAAAAACGGCTGCTGTAAGGAAATACAGGTTTTTATTTTAACTGATATTTTATTATATGTATGTCTTTCCAAGTATTCTGGATGCTGCATTTTACTAGTTATTTACAATAGAATACAAAATGTCATCATCAACTGGAAAATGAATGCTACAGCATTCACGTCCTAACGTCTGCCAAAATGACAAACAAACAAGAAAATGTGTTGGAGGAGGGAGGGTAGAAGCATCTTCTTATGCCGACGTTTCACATTTATTCGAAGTTTCCTCAAGGCTACAAAATACAAAAATTCATACGACCGTTACGGATCGCTGCCCATGGAACAATTCAAACTTAAACACAACCCAGTTAATATTGTAAAGGACGTTGAACACAACATTTCAATAATTATAGCAACTAAAGAAAACAGATGGATAATGAGAAATCAGGCGTTGAACTTTTCAACAAATAATTACAGTAACATTAGTAGTTTTGACGTATAAATTAACATACTTAGAGACTACCACATCACAAAAAGATTCATTGACGGTAATAATAATTTATGTGTTCTTAATAGTATTTAAAGGAAATTCAATGGTTGTAATGCATCAAGATGATTATCTGATCGCCATCTGATCCTAATAAATTAGGAGATGATAATATGTGCGGTTTTCAATGGTTTAATTATGTTCGATATCCCATATGGGCAAAAATTTGTGATGGAAATTGGACCCTCTTGCCGTTATCCAATTGAGCTGAAATTTGGTACACTGATTTGGGTCTAATGACAACAAAATAATTTATAAAAAAAAACGTTAGCATCTATTATTAAAAAAGTAATTGTATTTATTTTATTTGTATTTTATTGATAAAAACCCCTGCAATAACGAAGCGTTATCAGAGTTAGACAAAGTGAGGAATTATCAACCAGAGTAAATGAAATAATGACCTCTGGATAGAAAGGGACAGGAGAGTGGGTTCAAAGGTCGACAGTGTATCAACACCTCATATACATTGGCCGATCAATAGCTTGCAATGCATTAAAACAGTGCTCTCGGGTCGCACTATAAAAGGTAAGGACCAACAGAGAAATAAATGTTTTATTGAAATGAATGAATTGATGAAATATCACTGTTGTTGTTATGTTCCTATAAACTATTAATATGTTTTATTACAATTTGGAGCGCCTAGTGGTCTTTTATAAATTCTGAAAGTTTTTCTGATCTGCTTTCACTGAAAATGTCTTTCCGGCTTTTTAGGTCATACCAGATTTAAAAGAAAACCTTTGTTTTTAAAAAGTTTTTTTTTTTATTTATTTTTTCATATCCTACTCTGGATCTAATTTCCCAATAAATTTTAAATTTAAATTTGTGGAATAGCTACTTATAAAAAACTTTATTTTTTAGAATAGAACACAAATTGGAAAAAATGTTCTACAAATTCCTAAATTCCACGTTTCCCTAAAATTGTTTCCAAAATTCATGTAATTAACACACTTTTTCATAATTAAAATTCAACATTTATAAAGTACTGGCGTTAACTGTAATAAGTGTTGAATTCAAGAAAAAGCATCTGGTGGTTAATTTGACATAATTATATTTAATGCACATTTTTGATCCGCAAAAGGTTTTCTCCGTATAAATTTGTATATATTTTTTCTACCCGGACATATTGTACCTCTTTAGACGGGGAATTTGATAAATTTTTAAAGCTAGGGCAGATGATATGGCCCCAATCCTTCAGACTTTAAAAAGTTTGCAAAAGTTGGGCATAATAACAATTAGGAAATGACTAAGATCAATGTGAAAAATTACAACTTTGTTATCGAATGTGTTAAAGAAAAAACAAACAATGAAAATGACAAATATGTATTATATAAATTAAGTTATTTAAAGAAAAAAAACTAAACTTATTGATCCTGAAAACAAACAAAAGCGTCTTTGTCATCTTACGCATTTAGGCTGTTTAGGCATGTCTTTAACCATATGAGGCTTGTCAAAAACTTTCGTGAAAAATTCGATTGTAGTGAAATATCAGTAAACTTTAAACGAAAGGCAACATCACCAATCCTTTCAGCCTTAAAAATTGTTACTCGGGGTAATTTCGTAATATTCGTAATAATAATAAAGTACTCTGCTTTATGATATACTCATGGGGCGGCGCTACCATAGGGCGAACGGAGCAATCGCTCCAAGCGTCGAGCCAAGGAGGGTTAAAATGCTAAACACATGAAGACACAAATCCTGAAACTCTCTTAGAAATGCACTTAAAATGAGGTAATATTTTCGCAAAAAAAATATTTAAGATCGCTACGCTCGCGTTTTTCCTCGATAACAATTTCCATTTTGCTGATTTCCATTTATTTTGTAATATTTACACAAAAGATCAAAGTATTTATCTCTCTCGCTATTTCGTAATTCAACTGCCTAATTTGTTATTGTTGATAGCAAGCTTATGCGGCCTGAGGAAAAAGGCATATGAGTAGTCGGGTTCTACACTATACACATGTACAAAGGGAGCCATATTTAAATCTCGCTCCATCCTAAAACTAGGCTCGGACCGGCACAATTATAAACGACCTTATGATAGGATTTATACTCATAAAATCGAATATAAAATATACATATGTACATACAATGTACACCAAGCTAGTTAAAAAAATGCTTGATCTGTTGTACGATTCTATTCTTTGAACCTTTTATTTCAACAGTTACTATTTACAAATCTAGTAAAGATAATATCAAACCGTGCCTTGTGTAGTACATATTATATGTAGTATAGTTTCAGTAATTTTCTTCTTCTAAGTTTTATAAACGCTTGTAGTTTTGCTTTTTACTTTTCCTTTGCGCCCGCCAATAAGCCAACCTTATTGAAATTATAAAATTTTAAACTAAACTAGAAACCTTATCGATTACTATACCAATCGAAAACTCCGTATTATACAGCCGAGTTAAATCCATTATATTACTCCTGTTTTCAACGAAAATGTGTTCAGTTCAAATTCAATCAATGTCTGGCGACCAGCCAAAGAAGTAGACTTGCTTTATGGTATGTGCGACGTTTGCATTCCGGGTGATTATATTAATCTGTGGGTTCAACTCGATTGCCTTCACCGCATCGCTTGCATTAATCCCTTACAATTTGAAGTACCTACTATTTGAGTAATGATTTTCCAGCACATGTTCATATACCTATATGCATATTTATTGCTCATTTACTTTCTATGTGGCGTTCAAATTCAAAATCTCTTATTTTAGAACATTTTGAAGTATTTACAGATGAAATAATTTATAATACCTACAGATAAATAAAATTGAAGTGTCTGTCTGTGATTTCGAAATAATAGAATCTTTCTAGGCTCATATGTTCAATTACATGATACCAAATCCCCAAACAAACGTTGGTTGTCCGGGGTAATCTTGAGAATGGTTGAACCGGTTTCGACGACGACCTTCACTGGAATATAGTCTTTTAACGGGCATGATTTACCTTTACACTGGAAATATTTTTGGGTTCCCGTGGGAAAAATGTATAACCGTCTTCATGCATGAAACAGTTTCACTCATACTGCAACAGATTTACCGCGCATGAAGTCGGTAACTTTTGCAAGGGTCACAGAGTTGAGAACTGCACTAGAGACTTTCTAAGGGTGAATGACATTTTGAAAGATTTACGTACTCGTACATTCATGGATAGGCAATTAGAATTACACCATTCTTCCTCAGTGATTAGGTCATGCTCAAGAATATCACAGTCTTGTTGGCAGTTAATTACTCGAAAGAGTTTAAGGTCGTCAGCAGATAAAAGAGAGTCAGAAGTTATTTTAAAAGTCCAGTCGTTAATAAATAACAGAAATAGTAGCGGACTAAAAATAGATCCTTGTGGAACACCTGACTATGGAACAAATTCTTAGGACGTGCACCAAGAAAATACGACATTCAACATACGATCAGATAAATATGACGAAATATGTCCTTATCTTGTTTAGAAGGATTTCATGAGAAACATAGTCCAACGCCTTAAAAAGTCTGTAACAAGAATACAGATTGGGCACTAGGCAGTAGTTCTGCACGTCGCATATGTCGTCCTTTTTAAAGATTTGAAGTACATTCATATGCGTGCTTCCACCGTTCTGGGAAATTACCGTCGCTAAGGGAAGAGTGGGAAATAATCCACTGGGGATATACCACGGCAAGTGCCAACTTTAACATATAACGAAAAAGTTAGGTAACTCGTCAGGTCCAGCAGAGATTTTGGAGTCAAAGCTTTTTATCTATGTATTAATACGTCATCTTCACTAATAGGCAAATAAAACATACTATAGATATTGCACATGGCGCAGAGAACTTATTGTCAGGTAAATCGTCATAAGTTTTGAGGACTTTGATTCTATCGCCGTGAATTACGAGTAATTATGCCTTTCATATTGTTTAGTCGTGATATTTTTAAAGCAGTTTTAGGAATACCAGCTTTTGGTTGAGAGCTGATGTCAGCATGTCAGCAATCGATTTGACAATACTGCTTATTTCACTCAATACCTTGTACGAATAATCTGCAGCTCACATTGTCACATGCTACATTCACTTATGCAGACTAATTTGTTTTAACTAATTCTGTCGCCAAATAAAGTGTCCGTGGATTAAAAAAACCAATGTGCCTGCGTGATTGTGTGAAGATTCAAAATATTATATTTCTGGTTCTTTTGGTGGAAAGCACAATTTGGATTTATTTTATTTTCTGCATAGTCTAATATGCGTTTACCTCGTCCAAGCCATTTCAAAAATGTTCAAGATGAAATATGACAAAATAACTTTTCCGTGGCCTTCGAGCATTTAAGTCAAAATTTGGTAAACCATTCCTCCAAAACAATTTAATAACTAAAAAACTGTTTTTTTGTTGCTCTATTTTCATTTCTTCTTTTTAGGGAACAGAATGCTCTTGTTTTTCGTGTTTCGCGATGAGGTCTCGGACCTAGAGTGCAAAAAGTGAAACATTGGATTTTCAAAATGGTTTCCGTTCAGAACCCAAGGACACAAAAGTGAATCATTGAAGTTCTCACTGCAATTAGCTAACCCACCCATCCAATAGTTTGTGGTAGGTATTAATGCATTCTTATTTACCTCTCGGGACTGGCCTCTATTAGTCACACTTAATTTTAGGAAATTATGTTTGCTCAACAGATCAGACCAAAATATTCATATTGTACTTCTCCCTGAAATAATAATTAAATTTTTCTGAGTAGGTTTTAATAATTAACTAACCAAAAAAGTACTCATCCAGTCATCACATGATTGAGAAAGGGTTTGCGAATAAAAAAATTTTAAATGGAGCTTCCTAATTAGCGAAAATAAAGTGTTTCATGCAAAAACGGATACGCCTTTGCAGCTGGTGCTTCCACTTCCTCTTAATTAGATTTAGTAGCCGCTTTGTTTGGTTAATTTAATAAAAACTTTCTCCAAGGCAAAATAACAGTAACGACGAAAGTGCCTATCCACTCCGGCCTTAATCGGTAGAGGGAACAACTGCAGTCCTTTCAGGAGTCTATTTGCTCCACTTAATTAAGTTGGCACTTTAACCATACAACACCCACATGACACCACATATTGCCATTATGTGCTCACCATCGGGTAGAGGACTGATCATTATATTAAATAGAGGGTGGAGTAGTCAAGCCGGCAACTTTTTGGTGCAAGCGGGGGAAAAGAAGTGGGCGAGAGACCGTCCCCAGTGACCAAATAGCTTAATCCTTGGGGCGGCGGCTCGCATTATTGTAATCAACTCAATTTACGGATTGCACATTAGCAATTAATCAGGGCGCCAGGATTGTGTGGTTATTGAACGCTTTAAGGATAAACGACTTCTGGCGCGGTTCACCTGAAATGGATGCCTTCTCTTCTCAGTGGCCCAGACGACAGCTGAAACGGGCGACAGTGGAAACGAGGGGGCGGGCCTTTATTGAAACCGAAATCACACGCCGGGGAACGTTCACCTGCGACAGATGTGGAATTGATGTGATCTGCCTTTAAAGGAGCTTCTTTTGCTCCTCTGACGCGGGCCCGCATCCGCCCTCAAAGCACTCGCAGGGAGGCACTTAGACATTGACAAATCGTAATGCTATTAGTCACGTCGAATTACCTGGAATCACGGAAATATGCGAAGGGTGCCTCTGATGCAAAAGCGGACATCACTTGAAATGAAGGAAGTGCATCCCTGTCTGACCCGTCTAGCCCTAACTAGCGTTAAGCTTGCATTTCGTGCTTTTTCTCTGTTGATGGCTGCGATGTTGCTGGTCCTAGATATTCGCTGCGGCCGTAATGGCTTTCGGAGGTTCGAAATTGCTTTTGGAAATGAAATTGCAGAAATGTTCAAAAATGCCTCCCCCTCCCACCTGACACCGATTTGTATGCGAGAGCGCCTAAACCATTACCTGTTGTTGCTGCCTCATTGCAGTTATCGCATTCGGGTGCGGAGCTGTAAATTATGGCACTGCGGGGTGGTTTCCGTACAAAACCGATACAGTGTTAATTACAAATTCAGATAAACAAGAGGGAAATAATGAAATGCGTATCTGATTATGAACTTTGCATCTCGCCGGGCACCAGTACCTAACCGCTCCTATAAATAATGCACCCGACCATAAATCAGCTTATAAGCTGTCCCGTACCGCTTGGAAACCCACGAACCTACGCTGTGCATTATAGTTGCTGGTTCGGGCCTTATAAAAACAGAGTAACTCGAAAAAGGCCACCACCTCCAAATTTGCATTATTAGCAATAAATGAAGCATTATATATAAATAACGATTTCAAAAAAAAATTTATGATAATAATAATCAATGATACATATAGAAATAAAAAAGTGTTTGTTTGCTTGTTTGTTTGTTACTCAATCACGCCTAAACAGTTGCTTCAATAGACTTCATTTTTTCACACAAAATAGTACATAGTCCAACTTAGGATATAGGCTACTTTATATTTTGATTAAATGCAAAGTTTCAAAATAGCGGCTCAAATATGGGTACCGGTTAGTTATGTTGTTAAATTAGTTAAATTTCAAGGAATTTAAGTGAAAATGTCACATGTAGGTACACGAGAATTGCAATTTGTATTGTAAGTACACCAAACAAATTCGACAAAGTGTGTATTAACTATTTAAATATCTAAATTAAATAGGAAAATCAAAATTAGAATTTAAAATAGAGAGAAAAGAACAATTAAATTCAATTTTTGGAGTTATAATATATACTTTAGAAATTCAAGATTAAAATCGACTATGATACGACCTATATTACATTAGTAGTAAAAATTATAAGGCAGAATACAAAAGAAATCGCTCCAACTCAACATCTGAAGACGCACGCTGTAAATTTCGTGACAATTGATTCCACAAGCGGGAAGCCTGAACAAGAAAAAAAACCTCATAAACGCGCGTGGAAAAACTAGATTGATATGAAGAAATGTTGACAACGGTTGGACTCTAGACATTTTATTTCCTCACATAGGTAAGCAGGAACACCGTTCTTTAATAATTTAATAATAGTCCACGTTTCAAATACGTCCCAATGTCACAACCCCGGTTAGTGCAGAATTGTAGTGCGATACATGTTCATATATGTATTCTTTTTAGCAAATATCCGAATCTGATGCAGTCCAGCAACACTATGGTATATGGTACTAAGTTCTGTAAAACAGATTATTTGGTTTTATAAGCTACTCTGGAATAGACCACCTATCACCCTTAACATTAAAGAGTTACAAAATGTATGTATGTAGCAATAAGTGTTCGGTGTACCTATGAATCCTATGATAGCGATTATGAAGCCCACGCATTGAAAATATCCTGTTATGAGTATCATGAATTTGAAGCCGAAAGAATTCTAAGTAATGGCGAGGTACACAGGAAAATATAATTACCAGACCGGCACAGAGGGAGAAAACCCGAAAAAGCCGGTCAAAAATATAAACAATTCACAATTTTTTTTTAAATTGGTACTCGAGGTTGTTCGAGGTCGCTGATAATGTTTCTGATAAAATTTGTATTATAAAAAATGGCAGCTGCAATATGGCGACTGAAATTATAAAAAAGTAAACCTTGTGATCGAAGGATCAACGTTATTAAACTGTCTACGGGCAAACTGTTGGGGCAATATCCTCCACGACTTAAATACAAGCTACCCTTTTGCGCTATTATATCCGCCTGACCCTACGTATATACCAAGCCAAGCTAGAGTTAATCCATCGGTACTTGATCTTTTCTTGACAAATAGCCCTGAATTAATTTCACACCCCTACGTGATGAATAATTTGTCTTCTGACCACTTGCCAGTCTATATTGAAATCGATAAAAACCCAACTCTAAACGAATATAACAGGCCAAATACAAAACTTACAAACTGGATACGCTACAAAACTTAATCAAACACAAATTAGGAAACCTAAGAGCCCTCTCTCTCGCAGCGATACAACATCGATGCGATATTGACAACATTATAGTGACCTTGACTAAAGCTATAAATTCTAGCATACGTGAAGCTAGCCCCCAGCTCACACCCATAACCAAAAACAAACTACCTAGAAGCATATTAGATACTATAACCAGACGAAATATGTACCGCAGGAAATGGTTACGCTACAGGTTACCCTGCTACAGGGCTGAATTTAAAGTATTAAATCAACTAACTAACAAGTTAGTGATTGAACATAGAAATAAAACATGGAGCTCACTGCTGCAAAGTATGGAAAAGTGTTCCAAACCCTTCTGGAATGTTGCACAAATTATTAAAAATAAGCACAAATCAATTCCAGTACTCATAGAACAAAATAATAAATATACTGCCAGCAGTGAAAAAGCAGAGTTGATCGCCCAAAAATTCGCTGCAAACTCCACCATCTATACCAACCAAGCTACTATCGCGCAGGTCGAAAGCTCCCTAAAAATTCTGGATTCTGAAAGCAGGCATATTGATCTTTCCTATTCTCACTGGTATGTTCGGCCCAAAGAAATAAAGAACATAATAAAATACTCCCGAAATAGGAAAGCCTGTGGGCTGGACAGCATTTCAAACAGTTGTTTAAAGACCCTCCCGCGAAATGCAATTATTCATCTTTCGCTCATAATAAACTCCTGTCTCAAGCTCCAATATTTCCCAAGTGGGTGGAAAGAGGCGAAAGTAATCCCAATACTAAAGTCTGGCAAACCACCAAGTGATCCTAGTAGCTATCGCCCTATTAGTCTAATAAGTAATTTGGCAAAAATACTGGAGAAAGTAATAAAAAAGAAACTCATCGATTATGTTGAAGACAGTAATATCCTACCTGATCAGCAGTTTGGATTCAGAGCCGGGCACAACACAATACAGCCGCTACTCAGGATCTCACAACACGTTAAAAATAATTTTGCTTCAAAAAAATCAACAGGCATTGTCCTCCTCGATGTGAAAGCAGCGTTTGACCCAATCTGGCATGACGCACTAACACATAAAATGATCAAATTTAGTTTTCCCACCCCCCTAACAGTCATGGTCCGCGACTTCCTTAGAGATATGTAGGTGCTTCAAGGTATATCTGGGAGCGGTATCCTCAACCTCAAAGAAAAACCCCGCGGGAGTACCACAAGGATCGGTGTTAGGACCAATCCTCTATAATATCTACACCGCTGATTTTCCTGACATACCAAACTGTTCATCTTCTATATTTGCGGATGATACGGCCATATTTACTTCGCATGAGAACGTAGCTGGCATCTACAGGAATTTACAGTGCGGCCTTGACAGACTTTTTGAGTACTTCCATAAATGGAAAATTGAACTAAATTTAAGCAAGACGCAAGCCATGTTCTTCACACGAAGGAGGAAACAGTGTTTCTTATCAAGTGCAAAACTCAAGCTGAACAACCAGGAAATTCCTTGGACAGACCATGTAAAATTTCTTGGAATCGAGCTGGATAAAAAACTTACTTTCGCTAGTCACATAAAATCAACTCAAAGCAAAATAAGCTTGCTTATAAAAACAATGTACCCCTTCATAAATAGGAAGTCAAGCTTAAGCTTGGAAAATAAACTCGTTATGTATAAAGTTATATTGCAAGCGATTATGCTATACGGTGCACCCCTCTGGTTTCAATGCGCTAGTACCCACATCAACAAATTACAAGTAGCACAAAACAAAATACTCAAAATGATCCTTGGCACTTCTCCACCTCGGAGCTACATATCAGAGCTGGCATAAACCCAATTAACGTAAGATTAAATACTATAGCCAGTAAGTTCTTTGTAAACTGTTCCCTGTCAGTAAACCCACTAATTCGACAAATTGTTGACAGGTAGTCCTACCTCTAGAAAAGTAGCAATAAGCAAGTAGTAATAATTTTAACCAAATATTCACTGGGTATTTTGAATTTTTCCCTCCAAGACGTGTTTCTATATAACTTAAATCCTGTCGACAAAGTCAAATACCAATATTATAGATGAATGAAGTGTATTACTTCCAGCACTACAGCATAACATTCCTATTGTATATATGTACATATTGTGATCAAATTGAAAATGCGAAATATATGAATTAATGAATCAACGTTATTAAATAAAGCAGTTTAAATAAATATTATTATAATATTACAACTCAACGTATTAATCGCTGTCTAATTCAAGGTCACTTACGTCCGAAATATCGGCTGCATCTTCTTCACTTCTATATCGTCGTCCACATTTTGCTGTTCAGAAATATTATCAGAAGGAAACCATTCAGCCACTTGGGTTTTTAAGTCATTCTGTCCGACGCGATTCTTTCCATAAAGTGCGTAATCTGTATAGCAAATGGAACAGGTTTTTTCACGCGTCCATAAACGAAATAGACGTCCCAATTTCTTGGCAACGCTGTTCTTATTATGTGCATGGAAGCTTATATTTCATCGGTGATGATCCTTTGGGAGGGCGAAAGTTTCACCCGATGTGGCGGCTATAAATTCTTCTGAACAACAAATCAACTTAGCAACACTTACTGTGCAAAAACGCGTATAAAAAAGAGAACGGCATCTAGCGGCAGCCAAATTTTTTCATGTATTAGATCCGCAACTAAGTTCTCGCTGTTTTTTTTTATGAATATAAAACTTTATTATGAAAAAATGGTTACAAATGAGTTATTCAAAGTACTGCCCATCGCTAGCGACAACCTTTTCCCATCTTTCTGGCAGAGCTCGAATACCGTCACGGTAGAAGTGTTCGTCTTTTGAGGTTATCCATGAATCAAGCCAATTTACGATGTCGTCATATGAACGGAACTCCTGATTAGTCAGAGCATGTGCCATCGAACGGAATAAGTGATAATCGGACGGCGCAATATCTGGGGAATATAGCGGGTGGGGTAGGACTTCCCATTTGAGTGTTTCTAAGTAGGTTTTGACGGGTTTGGCAACGTGAGGCCGATCGTTGTCGTGCTGTAAAATCACTTTTTCGTGCCCTGATCGTATTGTGGCCGCTTTTCGCGCAGTGCTCGGCTCAATCGCATCAATTGAGTTCGATACCGTTCCCCAGTGATCGTTTCGTTCGGTTTCAACGTCTTTTCAGCGTTTTCGAAGATTTTCGGCCTTCCTTCACGCGAACGGTCGTCAACATCAAAATCACCGTCTTTGAAGCGACGGAACCAATCACGGCACGTTGTTTCACTTAGAGCAGCATCTCCGTAAACTTTTTGGAGTTCTCGATGCGCTTGAGCCGCCGTTTTCTTCGAATGAAAAACGAAAAGCAACACATTCCCGCAAATGACGATTATTTGGCACATAATCAGACATTTTCACACAACCAAAAGTATATGTTCCAAAAACAAAATCACAAATGTATCAAAGCGGCTTGCTTACCATATGTCTAAGCTTGGTTCATGACGTTTTAGTAATGCTATAATCGACCAACTCTTACTACTGGAGCCATCTATTGAAAAACAGCGGGAACTTAGTTGCGGACCTAATACTTGTAGCTGAATATTGAAGGAACAATTACTGACCAAATTCTTCGACCGAGTGCAGTTGAGTCATGTCTGTACAAATTGCTACTTCAGTGTATTTTCGTATGCTTAATTTAACTTTAGGTGTACCTAAAACGAAACACCGAAGAAAGGACTTGTACCCCTCTGGTTTTCAGCCCGTCTATTATGAATAACTGTGAGCTAAGATGGCTGCCCAACCATATTTCTCACCCGTTCAGTCGTTGAGAGCAGTTAGACAAATAAGAGGACAACCAATAAATTGGAAAACCAAGGGACAACTTGTAAACAAGGACACTATGGCTAATTCTGTCGAAAGCTTTGCTAAAGTCCGTGAAGATACAATCAATCTGCTGACCGGATTCAATGGTGGTTAAACAGAAACTAAACACTAATGCCACATGGTTGGTTTTTAAGGTATACCAGTAGGTACTGATTATTTTGTCAAGGCGTCATCCCAGAATTGCGTAAAAAAGCGAGTGCTTGGGGATCAATTGAAGATGAGGTAAAAGAATGCCGTGAAACGATTTTATTCGACTAACAATTTATATATGTATATATAACAACGAGCCAAAACAAAACATGTCGCTAAGAGCTGTGCTAAGTTCACATTTTGCGGTCAATTCTCCGCCTAAATGGGCTGAAGTCGGAAACATTTATGACCACTTTTTGCCCCGATTTTGCAACTTTGTGCCTCACCTTAACCTTTTATCGCAACGAAAACTGTTATGTACGAAAGTAATGGCTTTTGTATGGATATATTTTTTATTATGAGTTATCCAACACGAGCTTAACTTGTTCGCACTATAACTTAAAAAGTATTAACTTTAAGAAATAAGTTGATATAAATAAATTTGTAGAAAATTTTGAGATCTGACAAAATGTTTTTAAATTTTCCCACTAGCATGTCTAAAAGATGATATATTTAAGAAAATCCATTTTCCTACTATTACTAACATACCATCGATCTGCCCAGGCATACCAGGATTTTTCTTACTGTCGCTGTTAGTACTAACATTTAATGTACATTTTATCCTGATGCCGTTTAGGACAGCTCTTTTGCACTCAGCTCTATAAAGTTTGTCGGAAATAGCATCCTGGCAGTGCGGATAATGTTTTAATATTTTTCACGTCACCAACCACTTGTCAGTATTTCGCCAACTTTTCTCGCAAAGAATAGCAAATGCTTTTGAAGTGATAACGTCCACCAATTGGGAAGCTTGTAGCTGCTGAATAAAAAAATTGCTTTTTTGTTCCCGGCAATATGGCAAATGAACAAGCAGCTGATGAGGAAATTTTTTAAACAACTCACTCTCCGTCTGGGTTTGCACGCTCCAATAAAACGCTTGGGGGCAACCTACACAATTTAACCCTTTGAGACTCGCTTGAGTGTTCCCCGCAAACAGGATGGAATTTTTATCCGTTCCTCAACTTTTTATGCAAACTTTACCCTTACATCACATCGCCCAGACATGATAGATATCAGCGTGTCTGCCAATATTATTCGTTCGAGCTATAGGTATAGCTATTAATAGCAAATTTTAATAACTTTAAAGAGAATTTAATGGGTGGAATGATTTAAACAAAGCTTATGCCTTGTGTAATTAATATTTGGGGATTAGGATAGGATTCATCACTTGATATCACATATGGCAGAACCATCCATCCATTAAAGCATATCCCACCAGTTTGAGTTTCATCATTTCATTAATTAAATTCATTGACTTTTATTCACGCAGTTGTCGAATACATTGGAATCTCAGGAAAAGCTACTTCAACGTTTCTATTTCATTTTTCAGTTAGTATAAGCTTCATGCTTTCTTAGTGTTCCGTACTCTAAAGGGACAAAGTGAAACGCGTGAAACGTGTGGCTGTCCGTCCGACCGTATATTCGGTATTGATAGGACGATTTGAATGAGATTTGATAAAAATAAAGTGCATTAATAATACAAAAAACTACTTGCCCAGGATTAACTCGAATTTCGATCAATCGAATAAAATTACTTCGAATTTCCAATGATACCCCATTGAATTAGTTTATTAAATAAAATTATCACCCTCACGAATGAAATTCGCTATTCTCTTTTTTAACATAATAATGACATATCTTTAAACCGTTATACAGCTTCAGACCTTGGCGAAATGGCCCCGATATTATATTCACGGAGTGTCTTAACTCCTGCCCGTAGGAGTAGGGGGACTTTCTGCATATAAAATAACCCTAGAACAATCGGCTAATGAAAGGATTTCGCCCTAATGAATACATATACGGGGTTTTGGCGTCCCTGATCTTAATTCTGCCATCGATAATTGATAATTCAAGATGGCGGATCAAATATGGGGACTCAACTCGAACGGAAATCCGTGACTATAATGGTTCTTAGGGTCTCTGGTGAATATAATGGTTCTTAGGGTCTGTGGTTTTGAAATAACTGCCTTTTTCGAAGCTCATATCTTTACTTACACTATACCAAAATCTACACAAACATGTCAAAAAATTGTGTCTATGTGTCCGGGCTAATCTCGAGAACGGTAGAACCGATTTCGATGAGGCCTTTACTGGAAGGTACAGCACTTTAGCGTTCGTGATGCAGGCTACATTTTATCTTAAGATTGTTTTGGGTTCCCGCGGGAAAAATGAAAAAGCGTCTTCGCGCATGTAATAGTTTCATTTGGTCTACAACAGTTTTAATTTACAAATATGAAAAATCCGGAAAGGGACGGGTTTGCTATTGAATATATTCCAGAGGAAGCCAAACGGATGCGCAGAAGCTTTTTTTCGACAATATAAAATTGAAACACAAACAGAATGAAAATATTTCATTGAACTGGTGCATCGAGAATTAAATATCTTCCAAAGGATGCAAATAGATGAATTGATGAATGAAAAGGGTTATTCGTCAATTTTACATGGAAAGAGAAAATTCCATTAGATTGAATATATTCCAGAAGAGGTCAGTCGGACCTTTCTATGTATGGTGCAGGCATCGAAGATTAGAGCAAAAACAATTAAATTAAATATTAAAATTAAATTTCGAGGATTTAAGTGCTAACTTTTCTTTTTATAAACAATTTACTGCTTATTTTTTGGCCGAAAATAAATTAATTTTTTCAAAAGTGCACCATTTCTTCAAAATTTGATTTAAAAAAAAATTCTTGAATACTTCCATAAGCAATAGTATATAGATTATAAAATATTTTTGTTTTTCGTTCCACGTCTTATACTTTACGAGAAATCTGTCCTCCCGAGGAGGGAGTTTTAAAAAGAGGCGATTAATTTTATAATAAAAAATTTTTCTTTCAAACTTCAATAACTGTTAAATAAACCCTGTGAAAAGAAATCTTATCCCTTTTTCCATACTTCTAAAATAAATTGTCAAAATTAGGCGTTTTTTTCGGTCGCTAGAGTGGTGTTAAATAAACACATGAAGCAGTTATTTCCCCACACAATAAAAACTCGATCCCAAGAAATTTCGTATATGTACGTTGATAACTTTTGGCCGCAACATCTTGAAGTTAAAAATTTCGATTGCTGATTTAAAATCCGCGATCCCAAAAATTCAATTATACGAAAATCCGTTCAAATTTCTAATTTCTAAATTTCGAGATCAACGACGCCAAAAATTTAAAAGGTCCCCTTTTCATAACAATCCCTTGAAGTTTTTTTTTCGGTCGCCATATTGGATCCGCTATTTAAATTCCTTTGCATAGTGAAACCTGAACAGAGAGCATATGTTTATATATATGTAATATGAGTTTTGTATATGATGGAGTCCTACCTAAACCTACGTCAATACAGTGTTCTTTTTGACTCGGTGACCTCTAACCCTTTTGTAGCCCGGTCAGGGGTGGCTCTAGGTAGCCATCTGGGTGCTCTGATTTTCATTCTGTCCGTAAACGATGTTGAATACATCATCAAACACTCGGACCTTTGAATTTACGCCGATGATATGAAAATCTCCAAACAAATTTCCTCCCTTCTACAAGCGGACCCAGATTCTTTTTGCATTTGGTGCAGTAAAAACTTTATGGAATTAATCGTCTCTAAATGCCAATCTATCACCTACTTCCGTAACTCCTTCCCTCCCACCCTAGAGTCTATCTTTTGTCTGGTGAGCACATTCCTGCAGTTGTCTCTCTTCGTGATCTCGGCGTCATTTATGATGGCGAGCTTAACTTTCGCTCTCACATCGACAGTACATTAGCTAAAGCTAATTCCGCCCTCGGGTTTGTGAAATGCTGGTCCACCGAATTCTAAAACCCATACGTTGCCAAATCCCTTTATGTCTCTTTTGTCCGACCCATCCTTGAATATGCCAGTCAGGTATGGGCTCCTACTCAGACAACGTACATTAATAGAATCGAATCTGTCCAGCGCAGGTTCCTTCGTTTTGCTCTACGTGATTTACCTTGGTCCGACCACCAAAACTTGCCTCCTTATGAGGATCGACTGAAACTGATCGACTTAGAACCGCTAAGTAAGCGGCGCGGCGTGACTCTGCCGACATTACCTTTATTCACCAGCTCCTCACCGGTTTCATTGGCAGCCCCTCTTTGTTGCAGCTGATATCCTTCCACATCAATCACCGTCGCCTGAGATCAGTACCTCACTTCCGCCCTTCCTCTCACCGCACCAATTATGGCTTTTTCGAACCAATTTCAAGGATGATCCGTAAAGCCAATTCCACACCCTCGGTCGACTTTCACCTAACCAAGTCCTCTCTTAAGAAAGTCCTTAATGGTCCTTCCTAAAGTCCCCTTTTTTTGTCCTTGTTAGTTAATAAGTCCTAGTATAGTTCTAGTCCTTAAGTTCTTATGTTTATATTTATGTTTGCATGTATGTTTGTATAGCTTGCATTAAGCTGAATTAAATAAATAAGTATGAGTGGTTACTAAAAAAGTTTATAAATAAGAAAACGCACAAACAGATCCGAATAGCGAAATATGATTTAAAGACATTGAAATGATTCTTATAAAAACTTTTCGTTAGGGAAGCGTTTTCCAAAACGTTGAGTAATACGTTCAAAGGTTTTTTTTTTTAAAAAGCGATTAATCACACATTTCTTTTAATTTTTGAAAATGCATTTAAAACGTTCAATCGGATAAACTGTTCGGTATAAACACTCCTAGCCCATTTATTGCATCATCCCTTGTATTAAAATTGAAATGATAACACAGGCACACAAAAAAAAAAGTGATTGGTACCAGATACTAGACCCATCATTTCTTATGGTTTTTGACGTGCTGAATCCAAATACGAGGTCAAAAAAACTTTTACAACGTCATTTTTTTTTAAATCGCCAAAAACTGCTTAAAAATGCCAAAAATATCCAAAAACAAAAAGTAGTTTTTGGCGATTTAAAAAAAATGACGTTGTAAAAGTTTTTTTGACCTCGGATTACCTCGGAGAACCTGTTAGAAAAAAAAATTGATTTTAATTTAAACAGTAGTAAAACAAAACTTATTTACATCCTAATAAATATTTGACATTTTTGGCTTTATTGTTTTCCATTCCCAGCCAAGTAAGTTAAGTATTATTTACATAACTGAAAAAAAATTGTCCTCTTAAGTGAACGAGTTATTTGTATGTTCCAAATTCCTCAATGTAATATCTTATTCTGTTCCCACACTGAAAGAGGCAAAGGTTATTGAAAGGGATCACTTCTGATATAACAAGCATGCCGAATTCACATCATCAAATTACAGCGGGTGCTCCCAGACAGCAAATTTTGTCGATTACGGTCATGAAATTCGTCCTCAAATTCTTCCAAACTTTCGCAAAGAATAACTCCCGTTCGACGTGAAATTCGATAGCTCTTGCAGGGCAGAGGTAGGTGACTGCAAAATTGCAGTTATGCAACGTACGAAATTTCTGGCTCCTGGGAATCAACGACATATGAACATACGCGCACTTTATTAACCATGAGAATAAACACATTATCAGAATCACATAGCAGTCTACGAATCCAAAAGGAGGTACTTGAATGAATTTCGCAGGAGAGGCGTACGGAATTTATTGAGGAATGCAGCAGGGGAATGTGCACCAGTTGGGATGTTGTATTTCTGGATGGCATTACGAGGTGTGGGAATAAGTTGAGATGGAGGTTTTGCGGTTTGCGTGGGTACTACGCAAGATGTTCAACTTGAAAAACTAAAATAAATAACTGTACTTTTGTGCTTTTGTACTGGATTTAGGACTTGAAGGTCCCCGTCATCGAATTTCATAAATTAGAAAAGCGTGACACTTCATCGTTTTCGGCAGTTTTCAATTGATTTCACACTCCACAGTGTTCTCAAATTGGAGCCCTCTGCCAAAAGCAAGAGAGTTTAAGTTTTTGGTGTAAGGAAGAGCTATGCATGGAAACGTAGTGTCATCACCAGGGAATGAGGAGGTATTAACTATGGAATCTCGTTATTAATTTCACTGCCCGCAGCGGCGGATCTATTCTGACCGTGTAAATTGGAATTTCCAAATAAATCCATATCCTTTGGCTTTGAGCCGATACGAGGCGAGCGCTGACGTTAACATGCCACTGAGGTGGTGAAAGTACGGAATTCAGTTATATGAGACTGATAAAAGCCTCTTGGAGGTCAGGCTCGTCACACTGTAGAATGTCTGAGTCGGGCCGAAATTCTGATCGATGCAGTGCAGAGTCAATCCCCGGGAGGTTAAGTGTCTATAAAACTTATCGGGGACGATATGGCGGAAGCATAAATCATAGCCTGCCTGATTATTCCCATAATCCGTCCCTATATTTCCATTACTCAAGAATCTAGCCCGGGGGACGCATGCCTTGACGAAACGTACACCCGGTGCAACACATTCAGATAAAAGTTATTAGGACGGACACTTATTGGGTTGTTACGTGCCTCGACTACAGAGTGTCCTAATGTAGAGACATATGACATCTCGAAGCATTAATAAAGCCAGAGCCCGTCCATTAACGTCAGCTTCCTTATGAGGAACGCACGAGGAGCCAAGTGGAAGATGAAATTAGGTATTTATGAGACGAATTATTTAATTACAGATTTAGGATCCCGAAATGCCTTCGGAGTAATGATGTACTGGGCGGAGGATGATTTTATAGGTCACGTATGCATTTGGCACTCCCAAAAATTATGCTTTGACTGAGATTGCAGAATTTAATTAGCTTTAATAGCCAAATAACTGTTGCTTTCTACGAGTAAATATTTCATTGTAAACGTCAGATCGTGACAAACAGTCGTTACTTCACCTTCTCGTAATTAGATGAAATGCATAAAATACGCACACTGTTAACTACGCAAATATTAGCAGTCTCTGGACACCATATAAAAGCTTAAGGAGTCATACTTAAGCATACGTACTTTTGTTTCATACTATGTATGTACTTTTATTAAGTGATATGCGTGATTACTGGATATTTCTGGAATAGTGGTATAAAAAATATATATGGGTTAATTTTATTAAAAATTTGAAAATAGTTTGAAAGGGCAAGTAATTAAAAATGAAAAAGTAAAGCAAGAAATGGAATAACTGCATTCTAAGATTTAAACCTCGACAGGCACACTTTGTTTTACCATATTCCTAGGCACACGAGATCTTGTATTAATTATTTGGCTCTTTGTATTATAATTTGTATTAAATTCTTTAATTTCTGACATTTTTTTCAACTGCACTTACCTGCAAAGTTGCAATATCTCCATGAAAATATTTTTGTGTAAAATTTGTTCAGTATGACATATTCTGGGTATCATAACTCTTTTCTCTATCCTCTTATCTTCTTATATATATAAAAATGAATGTTTGTCTGTATGTCTCGCTAAAACTCAGAAACGGCTTGACCGATTTCGATAAATTTTTTTTGTTATATTCGCTATAATACAGGGGAGGTTTAAAAAAAAAGATAATTCGGGAAACCGCAAAGGAAAAGCCGGAAAATCGAAAAAATCGAAATTTCCGTTTTGTATATGAAGCGAATTTTCCAACTTCAAGGAATCTTTATGAAAAAAGCAATTGGAGGTTTTCGGGGTCGCAGATCTCGAGCTTGCATTCAAAATTTTGGAATTCGAAATGTCGGATCCAATATGGCGACTGAAAAAATTAAACTTCAAGGGATTTCACTGAAAATCCGAACTTTTGTTTTTGGTTTGGGTTTTTGGGTTCACTGATTTTGAATCTGCTATTCAAATTTCGAAATATGAGACCACCCCCACCCCGCTGGGAGATATAGGAGAGGGGAGCAATAAGGAGGTGATGTAAAATTAAGAAAACTAAATTTAATAATACTGTTGGAAAATATCTAAAACATGTGCAAAACGCAAATAGGAAAACGCTGGGTCACATAGGAGAGGCGGTGGTGCAGTAGGGAGGTGTTGTAAAATTAAATACTAATAGTATCCCGGGAAACGCCGGGTTCGGGCAAGCTAGTCTATATATAAAATGCACGGTCCGTCTGTTCGCGTATAATTCTAGAACGATTTAGATCATGATTTTGTATCATTGAGTGTTTTTAACTGCCCCATACAAGTGAATATGCTGGAAAACATAAATTTTTGGAAAATTCATCTCGAGATATGGTGATATCGATTGGCTGCCCAGGTCAGCAGCTTCGACAGCCCCCGATTTTTTTCGTTGGGGGTTCTTTAAGAGCAACCAGCGCATGACATTGGTTGGACCAATTCAAAGACAAATTTACTTCAATTCCGACGACCATTTCCGAAAATATGATAAAAAAATGTTACAAAAAGAGGTCGTGTTTGTCTCCTGTACAGAGGCGGCCATTTGGCCGATGTTATTTTTGACATCTAACTCCCAGCCAGGCCAGAATAAAGGTTGTGTAGCTATAACAAACAATCGTTTTTCATTCCCTATCTTGAATTATGACAGGAATATAATATGGCAATCGGTGGAACAACGTCAATACGTCAATAGATGAAGGCTGATCAGCCGACTAGAGGTCCTAGACTACGCAGACGACATCGCCCTACTCGCCTAAACCTATAACGACGAGCCCCCTCTGCAAGAGAAGTTAGCCTAAAAACAAGTACACGCAAAACAATGTGTATAAGAATCAACACAGCGAATACCAGCCAGATCGCAGTCAACAATATTACAATAGAGGATGTAGTCGAATTCAAATACTTCAATGGTATCATTACGACAAATGGAGGTGTAGAAGAAGGTAGTAACAACAGACTGTAACAACCAAGGGCAGAAGACCCAGAGCGATCTGGAAATCTCCTCACCACGCCAGGGGACAAAACTTAGAATATTAAATTCTTGCATAAAATCAGTCCTGCTGTATGGAAGCGAAACATGGTTAGTCAAAAAGGCCAATCTTTCAGTGAGAATTCTTCCGTGCTTAAAAATGCAAAAAACACACGAAAAAAAGCAGTTTTTGGCGATTTAAAAAAATGACGTTGTAAAAGTTTTTTTTGACCTCGGATTCGGATTTAGCACGTCAAAAACCATAAGAAATCATGGGTCTAGTTCAGACCCGGGCAAAGTTTGACTTCATGGGAGCAGTATACCTCCATAAACCTGAGTTATACCTGAGTGCATTTCGGGTCATTTCGGGTCGCTCCATTAACGCAATGAGGAGTGAGTACATGTCCACCATCACTGATTCAGGACAGGAGTATGCATTTCTCGCTTGCACTTGCAGGAGGCACCAAAAAAATATTTCTCGCTTGCACTCGGAGCACTCGTCTATGTCCTGTGTGCCGCACAAGTAATTTTTCACGACAGGAGTATGCATTTCTCACTTGCACTTGCAGTAGCAATGAGGTGGGCACCGGGAGTCAAAAGATCCTACCTGAGGAGCACTTGGGAGTCAAAAGAGCCGGGTTTGCCCAGGTCTGGTCTAGTTTCTGGTACCAATCACTTTTTTTTTTGTGTGCCTGTGTAATTGGTGAAATTTGTTTTTTATTGTCAAACATATTGACTTATGATGGCCGCCATTTTACTTTTTTTGTAACGTTATACAGCCTATAACATCCGTAGGATTAATACAGTTCTAATGACCCCTCATGTATTCAAATCGGTTATTCTAGTGGGGCTCTAGGAGGTAACATCCGGACAAACATACATACATACAAAGACTGATAAACACATAATCCTTCCGTTGTCGGGTAAAAAAAGGATTACGCTGCCACTGTGGTCAAATACAGCAAAATTGCACAAGCTGTAGCCTGACATATTAAATACTATTTAAATCACATAAATTCCAGTGCCTTTTACGTTGAGCACGTTTTGCTGATATAATTTAATCGATTGCCTGAGCTCGTATAGTGCAACCGTCCAGGTCAGCTGTTTATCATGAAAAATTAAATAATAAAGAAACATTTGCAGATGTCCATGGGCATTTATACGAGTAAAAAAATTTGCGCTTCACACTCAACTGGAAGGGTTCTGATAGAACATATGGCAAACATCTGCGTCTGCTGACCGTCGTCAGAATTTTGCGCAAAAAAATTGCAACATTGAATTATGCCGGACAGAATGTCTGCTCATGTGAATCCTTGGACTCTCTATAATCGCTTAATCCCCCTAGTTTATATAAAGAACACCTTTCGAATATCGAGCATTAACTGATAAAAAATTTCCAATTTGTGGACTCCAACGATGATTTTTTTCCCGTACGAGGAACGTGGCACTGTGCGTGCAAAATATGTCTACATTCTGCTCAATCAATTTGCGTTTTTATTGTGAAGAAGCCTTCTTAGGTGGCAGAGACGTTCTCATGGCTGCAACCGCCTCGGTGTCATGATCATGTGGGTAACACAAGCACGCTTTGTGTCAAGTAACTGAAAAAGTCCTCAGCCGCAATTTTCCAGCCCATTGGCTGGGAAATAAAAGAACGAACAAAAAGCGTTGCCGCATTATGCGATCGGGAAACCCCACCAGAGCCCTTGCACATAAGATGATATTCGCCGGTGAAACCGTAGGCCCGGGCAGATGGTGCGGCAAATTAAAATTTCTGTCGTTTCACACCTTATTAAATTTTGCCATAAATGAAATTCAAATTTCCACCTGAAGGGCCGACAATATTCGCAGCGGTTGCCGTAATGAAACGCCTATTTAATAAATTGCCCCGCCATCGCTGGGATGGCGCAGTAATTTTATTGATGTGCATTAATTAATGCCCACCTGCTCCGAAATGTAAACAGAAGTCGTTGCGCAATCCCTGAGCTCGTTTTGAACGGCTCAAATGTTTTATGCCAAGAAGGGGACGATACGATGCACTGTAGCACTTTGCAGTGCTCCTTGCAGAAGCTGTAAATCCCTACAAATCCTTGTCCTCTACAAATTTTCAAAATTAAATGCTTTTGCAAGGCTTTGTGGCTTTATCTTTACGACATACTAAGGAAATTTAGTGAACAAGGCAATCCGCAGTAAAATAGTGGCAGTGTCGCATTATATCTACATAGTTGGGTTAAACTGCTGTCTGGCGACCGGCAAATCCCCAAAATTGAAATCTTCTTTGCATATGCCCGTTCGATTCGACCGTTTGAAGGCCATTTACTGAACAGAATAAGACAATGACGCACTGCATTTGGCCGTTCGCAACACGAATATTTGTGTTGCAATATTTCGAGCAAGTGCGCTATTACGACGGCAAATGCTCCTCATTTCGAGGGATGTGGCCACCCCTCCAGTCTCGGTCTACTAAGTACTGCCACAGTGAATAATTCAGCAGAAACCTCCCTGCACTTTCTTCGCAGGCGTTCAATTGTTGCGACTGCATAAATTTTGTATGCTCGCATATAAGTGCTTCCCACAAAGGCATTTATTACTGCTGTTCAGTCAATGGCTTTCCGAAGGGTTAAGTTATAATCGCCAGCAGTATGTGGCGCAGCGAAGGACGCTGCAAGGTGGATGTGGTTGGCTAAATAAGGCAAGCATTCTTGGAAAGCCCTGATAGTTTGGCACTAGTAGTTCTCAGACTTGCAAATTCGAACGGAGAAGGACTCGTATATTAGCATTCAACAGTTCCCTGACAAAAATTATTATCTCCACCCACGTACACGTCTTCGTGTTCATCGTCTTCAAAATGACTTCGAAGACAAATGGATAGAGCGATTGATCGATCGACTTGGGCGTGTTTCTTTTTAAAGTGTATTTCCTACCCAGGGAAAGCCGGAAGCCGCGAAATCCTCGGGTAGAATTTAATGGAACATCCATAAAACCTGTCATCTATGCAAACAATGTTTATTTCGTGCAAAAAATAAATGGTCCTTTATGTCTTGCAAATTTTACCTCCGAGGAAACTTTGATTTACGGCAGCCAAAGCAGAAAATTTCTTCCGAAAACTTTATGCCAAGCAGAAAAAGCCTTTTTACACGGGAACGGCCCAAAAACCAGCTCGCAAAGTTTTTCGTTTGTTTGTTGTTTTCTCAGGAACTTTGGCTTGCCAGTGTCTTCTTGCCCTGCGGAACAGATTTTGTTTAAGTTGTGGATTCCTTGAAATACGCTAATAAATAAATGATAAATTGCTGGAATGTATTTCGTTTAAGAAAATGCCTGTGAGAGGATTAGAAACGCATAAGCCTGCCATTTTTTAAAATTGATTGCTTGAGAAAAAAATCACAGTACATAATATGGTCTTAATTCATAATTTGTACTCTGTTTCTACCTATTTTTAAATAAGGGTGCCATTTTGTTTTGATTTGAAGATGTGAAGCCCAGTCAATGTGGTTGAAAACTTAACAATCTGTGAAGTTTATCAAATTCCTGAGCTGACTACTAAAGATAAAAGAAGACAATAGAAGAGACTAAGAGAGACTTCTGAACTGAGTTTTGCTAAGGTTAAAGTCCACGCAATCCATATAGTAGAAGTTGAAAAGCCGCGACATAGAAGGTATCGGCATATTCTTACCGTAATTTGTGCGGTGATAAGAGACATGCAGAAGGTCCGAACCTCGCAGTGAACGAGAGGGAACTGAAATACTGATCTGACTCAGTAGTTCCGGGGAATCAATAGACCCTTGAAGCATGTCGAAGAGGAAGGTCGTTTTGGATACTTCGCGCCTCTTTTCGAGGCTGGCCAGGCCAATCAGCTTCAGTCTGTCTGAGTAAGGAGGTAGGTTAAGAGGGTCCCTCCAAGGCAGCATCCGAGAGCAAATCTTAAAAATCGCGCTGGACAGATTCCACTCTTTTTGTCTCAGAGAGATGATACGGAGGCCAGACTGGGCAAGCATATTCAAGGATGGGCCTAACAAGTGCGCAGTAAAGTTGCTTGCAAATATACGGGTCATTGAACTCGCGAGACCACCTTTTCACGAAACCCAAAGCCGCACTAGCCTTAAGGACAACAGAATCAATATGATCTGCGAAGATAAGCTGGGAATTGAAGATAACGCCTAAATCTCTGCATTTGTCAAGTCTAGTTAATAAACTTCCTCCCACCTCGTAGACAAAAGGGAAAGGATTTTTATTACGGGTGAATGACATAACAGAACACTTAGGTATATTTAACGGTAAGTGGTTTTTATGACACCAATTATTGAAAAGGGTCAAGTCAGAATTTAAAGAAACACAATCTGAGGAATTATTAATTACGCGGAATATTTTAGCGTCATCAGCGTAGCATAGGATTATGGAATTAGGTACAGTAAGGCAGATATCGTTGATAAATATAATACAGAGTAAAGGGTCAAGGTGGCTGGCCTGCGGAGCCCCGGATTCTATTTTGATCTCCTTGGATAGAGAAGATCTAAAAATGACTCTCTGTGACCGATTACATAAGTAAGAGGACAACCAATTGACAAAAAGAGAAGGGAACCCTAGAAGTTTAAGCTTGTATAAAAGGAGCTGGTGATTTAGGCGGTCGAAAGCTTTGCTAAAGTCTTTATGAATACAGTCCACTTGCTTACCGCGCTCCAGCACTGAGGTACAAAAATTCGTGAATTCAACTAGGTTAGATGTCGTGGATTTACCCTTGCGGAAACCGTGTTGAAAAGACCCCAAGAAGGGCTTAGAGTGAAAATATAGCGCATCAAAGATAAGAGATTCAAATAACTTCGCTAAACACGGCAGATTAGCAATAGGTCTATAATTAGAGATGTCGTCCCTTCTTCCCTTTTTATGTAAAGGCAGAATAAGCGACATTTTCCACGTAGAGGGAAAAACACCACAGCGAATAGATAAATAAAATAAATAACAAAGAACAGGAGACAAAGACAAACCACATTTCTTAACAACAGATGCAGGAACACCGTCAGTACCGCTAGAAAAGCTCTCAGTTAGAGAAGCTATCTTTGATAAAATAGATGCTTCATCTAAGAGTAAGCCCTTCATCTGAAGAGAGGTAGGAGGAAGTTTAGTCAGCTGTATAAAATCATTAAAGCTAATATCACAGATAGGTTTAATGAATGCAGTTTGAAAAAAGTCGCTAAAAAGATTAGCTGTCGTCAGGGCGTCATTGCTCAGCGTGTCTTCATAGAAAAGAGAGGCAGGAAAGCCATCAGAGTTGCGTTTGGAATTGACAAACTTCCAAAACAGTTTAGGATTCCTACTAAGGGTATATTTGGTATGATGCACGTACTCTTTATAGGCGGATTCAGAGCTCGACATGAAGAGGGAATGAAGTTCAGAGTATGTGGCATAGTCCTCGTCATTTTTTGAGGTACAGAATCTTCTCCATGCCTAGGACTTTTGGTTTTTCAAGTGCTTCAGGTAACTATAATATTAAACCACGGGTGGCGAGTGAAGTGATTTTTCCGCTCTGTAATAGGTACGCAACTAGAGAAACAATCATAGAGCTGGTTGTAAAAGGATTGCGTAGCCCTGTCAATGTCTGTTTTATTTAAGACGTTAGACCAGTCACAATTAACTATCCTAGAGTTCAAAGACGAAAAATCAGCTCGCTTAAAATTAAAACAGTAGTCAGTAATATCCTAATATAATAATATAATAAAATCCTCCGTAGAAAACACAATATGAAGGGCAGGATGATGAGATGATTCCAGAAGGATAGGTGCGTCGCATCTCCTTACCATAGTATGATCTGGATCAATGCAAAAGACGAGATCCAATAATCGGTCAAAGCTATTAGCTATGCCGCAGACCTGTGAGAGTCCAGAGGAGAGAATGCTGTCGATGAATCGCGGTGCAAAGCCAGATCCAGGTGAACTAGGATAGGTGATAGTTTAGAAATTTTAGAATTAAAACAAACGCAGCGATAAAGTAAACAGAAAGGTATATAAGGGAGCCACTAAATTTACGGCACCAGGAACATTACATTATTAATATGTGTAATCAGCATTGTGGTTTCTTAAATAAAAGTGATTCCTGGGAGTATTTTGGGCACTTGAAACTTCTTGGCAATTAGACAGTAGACTTCACATCTCTTATTTTACTTCAAGCGAAAAGATTTTAGTTGCACATAGGAGGATTTTGAATTTATGTGGGTTGATTTAATCTGATCTAAAATATACGTTGAAGTACGTTAAACATATCCGAAAATTTACTGATTTTAAGCGGCTTTTGCCTTTATGAGGGTTGCTTCTAAGTACATAGTTGGGTTTCACTGCATGAATTATGTTGTATTATTCCTGATTTTATAACACTAAAAAAGTTATTTATGACTAAATCATATTTGTAACAATATTACTCTTGCTTTAATTAATATTTTATTTTATAAAATCGGACGAGCGATCGTACGAGGCGTGCGAGTGAGAGTTGACCTCGTGCCACTGCACTTTAATTCCTCTAGCTCCTAAACGACTACGCTGCCCATTATAAAACTTGGCAAGGATTATCTACACAAGTGCAACTACAATATTTTATATTTAAAAAAAAGTGATTGAAAGGAAATTTGGACTTTGGTTTCTGTAAAAAAAGGCATACTTTTAAGAATTTTGTTTGGCGATACAGATAGTGTCAGTTTATTCAGTCAATTTCCATATAATAATACAACATTAAAACAATATTTTCCTAGATTTCCATTTCAAAATATTGTGAATTGAGCGCTTGACAGTTAATCTCTGGAGGGGTTGTTGTGCGGTGTACATTATAACTCGCAAGAGAATCATCTGAAACCAAAAAATCCAAATGCGTTTGTTCAAGGAGGTGTTTCTCGAGGTACCCTGGGAGGATTTTTTTTTATTCAAAATTTTCAATTTCTCGTAGTACTTGGAAGTCAAAAAAACTGATTTTCGCTAAAAAAAATTGTGAAATTAATAATTATTAAAAAAAAAACAAAAAAGCTCCCGGGGATACCTGGTGAATTATGTGAATGCTGTGCAACAATACGATTGGTCCAGTAGATTTTGAGCTACAAAGTTTACACGGACTTCAAAAATAAGAAGTTTCAGAAAAATGTTGCCTACAATGCCTATAGCCAAAGAACCAAGCTATCACAGTGAAAACTCAATTCAAATCCATTCAGTGATTTTGCAGGAGAAGAATAACAACGCGAAAAGCAACTATTAAAAGCAAAAGTTAATCTTCATCATTTAAGAATTTGTGATGATTATCAAATAAAGATTGACTGATTTGGAAGGCATGTGTAAAACAAGTCGAAAGGCACAGCTTATTAAAACAAATTCTCAACATTATGTTCAGTATTCGCTTAGGACAGAAAATAATTATGTCCAAATTTCTTAAAATTGGCTTGGTTGACAAAAGAAAGATACACCAATCCATCAATGAGATATGACTTTAGAACAGGTAAAACATCATAATAAATTATTTATTCTTACAGACTAGAAAAATAAGAAATTATATTAATTCGTAATTAATTATTTCCAGAATAAATATTGCTTTTCATATATTGCATTTCTAAAAATTTCCCGAGGCACAGCTATATCAACATAAGAAGAAAACTTATTAAATTTAATAATGCAATTCGTGACTGGCTCGTGATAACCATGGTTAGTTCGGTGTGACGGCACCTTAAGTAGTGGTCGAGGCCTCATAACTCTTTCTGGTACATAAATGTAAATTGAAGATAGTAGTTCTGAAGACTTCACTTTATAACATAAAATGTCTCTTATAAACATAGCACATCCTACCTCTCTTCTAAAATCAAGTGTAGATAAACCTAATAATGCACAGCGAACTTTGTACGTTGGCATATTTTCGCGCCAATATGAATTTCTGGCCAGAACAAATCTCGGGAATGACTTTTGTACTTTCTCAATGCGGTCTACGTATGGTCTGTACACAGGACACCACACAACAAACGAATATTCTAAAATAGATCTGACCATTGTACAATATAATATATCAACGCTAGTCTGATTGCGCTTTATAAAGCCTATAGATATAAAAGCTTTAGAAATTATGTGCTCGATGTGATGACTGAAGTGATAACTTAGTATGAAACCATACTCCCAAATCTTTAATTGTTGATACTCTAACAATAGAAACATTATCAATTTTATAGTCAAAATCTATAAAAGATGCCTTTCTATAAAAAGACATTATTTTACATTTAGAAATATTTAATGAAAGGGCATTATTTTAACACCATTCAAGAAACAATGCGCAATCTTGATGAAGTAGCACGTAGTCGTTTGGAGATTTAATGTTATGAAATAATTTTAAATCGTCCACAAACATTAAATACGTAGAAGATTTGAAAACATTCGATACATCATTAATAAATAAGACAAAGAGAAGAGGACCCAAATAACTTCCTTGAGGTACGCCAGAATTGACTGAAATAACGCTCGATAGAACATTCTGTAATTTAACGAACTGTCTACGGCCAGAGAGAAATGAAGAGATCCACTTTAGTATGTTGGAATGGAAACCAATTCGTTTAAGTTTTTTAATAAGCCAGACAATGTTAACTCTATCAAAAGCTTTGGAAATGTCCGTGCAAATTGTATCCACCTGTGCCCCATCTTCCATCGATTTCATAGTGAAACTAGTGAAAGTAACAAGATTAGAGGCACATGACCTTACGGAACAAAACCCATGCTGCTGCGGGCTTATCCAGTCATTGACCAAACAATTCAACCTACAGCTCACCAGTGAATCCAGAATCTTAGGAATGGTTGACATTATGGATACAGCTCTATAGTTATTAACTTCATTCCTAGATCCTGATTTATGTATAGGTGTAATGTATGATACCTTCCATGCGTCTAAGACGTGACCAGAGCTCAGAGAAAGATTAAATATAAATGCCAATGGTGAAGCAAGTGGTAATGCACAATATTTAAGGAGAGATGAGCAGATATTGCCTTCATCAACTTTTATACTGCACTTAAGTTTTTCCAAACAAGAGAAAATTTCATCAACGGTGAAGGAGATGTGTCCACTATCAACTGTAGTCAAGATAAAATTTAGAACGTCAGAGTCAGGAAGAGTAATAATATCACAGTATACTGATGCGTAAAAAATTACAGACAATATGAAATATTATATTGTACATGCATCATAAATGAATATCGAGTGAATTATTTGAAAATCAAATCATGTATCAATAATTGCAAAATAATCCTAGGTACATATAAAATACATATATCACGCAAAGCTAGAGGCAGATGGAAAAAGGACCAAGCGAAAGTAATAGCACTGTTCCGGTGGAACCCTTAAAATGAAAGTCAGAAAGCGTGAACTCGATAATTTGGAAAGATTTTCAGGTGCTCGTTATATTTTTTCTTTCAATTTATACTGATGGGACTATGGGAGGAGTGTCATTCCCATGCTAACACTTACTGTAGCGAATATTTTGAAGAGCACGTGTTTACGAGGAGGTGCCCGACTTTCCTGCATTCCTACCGCTAGTGAAATTACCTCATATTAAAAGTTTAATAGAATCCCAGAGCGTAGGGCACGTGAAATGCAACAGATTTTCGTACAAAGCATTCAAAAGGAAATCGGGCAGCCCGTAAGTTGTAGCAGATTTATGTCTGGATATAACCTTAAAAGTTTTCGTTACAAATTCCCATAAACATCCTTTATGGCCGTGTCTCTACGTACAAAGTGTGCGAAATATAGTACGGCCCAAGGAAGCGCGAAGCGAAAAATAGATCCATAAATAACGGCTAACCCTCAGAAAACTAGCAGCCGTGAGAATGATTAAAGTTTTAGATGGGGCAGTGGCTGCAGCGGCTACTGCATGAATCTGGCCGTCTGTTGTTTAGCCCTCTACTTGGCGAACTTGCTCAGTTATGCAGTAATTTATTAAAAACATTTACCTGGATGCCGACACATCTTCCCGGTAATGAACACCCTGACCGTTTCGCTTCGGAGTTCAAACTGGTGCGCTTTGTACCCTTTCAGCTCTACGGATTCGCCCCCAAAAATTTATAACAACCCATATGAACGTCAGAGCATCAGTGAAATAGCATCAAAACTTTAACACGATGAGAATTTGTGGAATTCGTAGCCGGCCACTGCGCCCTTCGTCTCGATGGTCCTCGTCGAAACTCGTTGGAGTATATTTTGATTTCGAGTGCAACTCAGCGAAAACAATTTGTTACATAGTTTGGAAGCTGGTAGCGTGGTAGATGAACTCTCCGGTTGCTCTGCGTCGAGCAAGAATTTTTGGAGAAAACTTGAATACCTACCATTAACTTCCTTGGGGATTCCGGTTACCATGTTCCTAGTTCCTAGCTCATCTAACATTTTACAGAGAATGACTAAAGTGAGGAAAATGTTTTACCATATTCCAGTCACATTTCTGCTTTAAAAGGAGAAATTATTTGAGCTTCCTTCATAGGAATTTTTTTACTGCAATAAGGAGGGCGTGTGTCCTCTCCATTGGGTGCAACGAGTTAATCAATTGGCGGAGACTAGCAAGAGCAGTGACAAATCAAGGAAAAAAATTCTCGAACTTGATTTATATGAAATGTGAGCCCAATTTCATGCTTCTCCTCAAACTGATTCTTTTTTATATATATAAAACAAACCGCCAAAAATCATGGCTTGTGTTTTAGATATAAACAAAAATACATTTCGAGTAGGAGCATGAACTCAGGAAAGGCTGATATAACAGAAATCGCTGGCAGCTTACAGAGCTCGTACCTGAGTCTCCTGTGTACTGGAAGAGGGACTTTCTTCAAATTGGCAAATAGTCGGATTAGTTTAAACGTCTGTGGTATATGCAAGATAAGGAAGAAAGAAGACAGTTTTGTTCTAGATAATTACAATGTTACTACTATATTATTATGAAGTAGGAAATATATTTCCTCGTACAGTTCATAAATAAAGTTGAATTATGCAAAAATTCGATTTTGTATTATATTATATTATTTTTGAATTTACAATTTGTTCCGAAGGCCAAAGTGACTTTTACAATGCCCCATGTTCTAGTGTCGAGGATTTAAAATGTTTAAACTCAAAAATTGAAACTTATATTATATTTCCGTCACTTTCTGTCTAAGCTTGCTTTTCACTGAACATAACTACTAATTTCAGTGACTATTTTGTAGCAGCCAATTTTATAGGTAAATTTAGTTTATTACAGACAAGCCACTAATTTTGATGTGTGTTTGAAAGGATAAGAGTTGTGTAGTATGGGAGAAGAGTGACCGAGCCCGATACTGGAATGACACCCAGCGACTTCCTCAATCGAAATTCTGCATGGCTGCATGATACTGTATGCTACGACTTCAGGAAATATTTATGAAAAAGGAAATTTGGGGTTTTCGGGGTCAGTGATCCCGAATCTGCATTCAAGATTTTAGAATTCAAGATAGTGGATCCAATTTGACGACCGAAAAAGTTAAACTTGGGATTGCCTCCAAAATCCGCTCTAAGGGGCCTTCGGGGTAGCTGATTTCGAATATGTCATTTAAATTTCCAAATTCAAAATGGCAAGATCCAATACGGGTACCAAACAATTTAATTTAAAGAATTGTCATGAAAATCCGAACAAGGGTGTTTTTGGGATCACTGATTTCGATTTTGCCATTAAAATTTCCAAATATGAGACCATTTCCACTCCACAGGGTCATATAGGAGAGGAGTGCAGTAGGGAGGAGGTGTAAAATGAAGAAAAATAAATTTAATAATACTGTTGAAATATATCTAAAAACACGTGAAAAATGAAAATAGAAAAAAATTTGGAGAAAGCGAAAAAAAATATTTACCCGTGAAAATGAAGGAAGGCATGGATTTTTTCGAGATTAAGAAAAAAAATTTAATATCTCGGTAATTAATAGACGTAAGCGCGGAAGAGCAGTAGAACTACGCGTATACATCAGTATTTAATGAAGAAAAGTTTTTTGGTCAAATAGAAGTGTGAAAGAGATAGGAGTTTACTGTTTATTTTTATCCGAAAAGAGGGTGGTGAGGATGTGGAAAATAGGAAACATGCGGGGCAATGTGTGTGCCAAATTTGGGATGAAAATATTAATAAATGTAGAAACTTTATAGTGAAAAAGTATTAGGAATAGGTGAACGTGGTGTATGGGGATATTGGGTATGAATTTACGCTTGATTTAATGAGACCACCCCCACCCTGAGGGGGGGAGCGATGGTGTGTCAAATTAAGGATGAAAAATTTAAAAGTATCCCAGGCAAGATAGTTAAATATAATTTTTAGCTAGATTGTCATAGTCCGCAATCCCGTTTGGCCTGGAGTCCTGGAGCCTCATTTGCGCAAAATTATCGTTATTTAAAAAAACGCTTCATTTAATAGCTGAAAGTTTTACCCCATGTCCACATATCCAGTACTTTAAGTATGTACCTATATGACTGCGAAGGAACAGCTCTTGGGGGTTGATTAGCATAATCTTTGAGAATGTAAGCCACACGGAACATAAGTAGATGTTCTTCTGGATCAACCTGACAATTTTTTTAAATGTTGTTAACATACCAATCGTAATATTCATGTTTTTAAGACATGGGTTATCTCTTCATGTCATGCTTAGTTTTACTTTTTTTAAATAACTTGGAGCAATTCTCGTTGAAAACTTTCTCCAGGAAATTGTAACCTTGAGGACAAATTTCAATCGAAGGACACTACCTATCTCCCCCTGTGCAAGAGGTAAATGAATTTTTTCGTAGAGGAACTTTGCCGGAAATAACGAAACTTGAGGGCAAGCTTTTAGGATTATGATATAGCAAGAATTTGATCTGCTTTCAATCCGAGGGCACTCCAATTATAAAATATTTTAACTGCTCCGTCCAGGAGTTTAAAAGTACTAGAAGTCGAGCTGGGAGTTCTGAAACTGGGATAACACTGATATTTTCGTTGGCACAGTAAAGTGGGAAAATATGTAGTCAGTGCTTCCAGCGATGTGAAATCGGTTTAAGGGGAATTTCCTCTTTCTTCTTCGTCCTTTCTTTAGTGAATACAAAAGTTTTAATTGATGCACTCATGGGCAGACAATCGATCCGTCCGGGTGCATGCATGCCTAAGCTCGACTAACTTCCTGCCGTCATTGATTGGCGGCTTTGCCCCGGTGTTGCAAGCACAAAGGAGTAATATTTACCCTATAGATGCTCGGGTAAATTGAGAACTTTGCACAAAGTTTTCAAAACTAATTTAATGGGTTGGCTGATTCCGAATCTTCTCGGAGTAAACAAGTGGAAACCCTTTGGGAGCAAATTGTAATTTCCAATGAAATTGATTTTAGGAAGTGAATACCTTCTAATGAAGCGCCTTTGCCTGCGTCGGAAGCTTATGAGTTCCCCTGGAGTGGAAGCAATATCATGCGTGCATCTAGATCTACATATCACAAATTACATCGATATTCCTCGATACTACAAACCGCAAGCCTGAGCCTCAGGACCCACATGCTTCAAGGCAGCAGAAGTAGGCATGCATGTATAAGTATAGGCAGAGCAAAGAGCTTTTTAATATAAAACTTGTTGTTTCCCAAAGTCATCCCTTTCATATAAATTAAATCGAAACAACTGCAAACGGAAAACATTCTGCTTTATGGGTTCTGACATGTGAAAATGTTGGCGCTACAACGTAGAGGAACAAGATAGGGAAGGAGTTTTAAAGTATTTCTGCAGAGTCATTCAGATAAACATAAATAGCAGTGGGTCGAGGAGGGCGTTGATGGAAATAGCAATCCTTTCAAAAACTGAAAAGGGTTTATTTATTCTACCACCTAAAGTGTACAAAGGGAATATCTAACTGCTCTGTGTATCCTGAAGCCCAAATTCTGCCCATAACCCTCAACCCCAAGGCATCCAAGGCACTTGCACCTTCGGGTTCTTCTTCTTTCACTCTTTTTGGTCTCAACCTTTTAATATGTCTGTCTGCTCCCATGGGATACACGTCGGCGGCTACGGTTACGGCTCTGGAATCTACGAAGGATAATTTTCTGAGAATTTGAACAGTCATGATTTTTTATTACTCATAGCGTTCTCTTCACCACCGTCGAGATCATCCACACTATTGTCAGAAGGAGTAATAAAAATTGGAAATCCTTTCAGCCTACAAAAGCTTATAAATAGGCAGCAAATTTACGATTAAATGGTTCGAGATTTGAGCTCGGTAAAATCTGTTTAATAAATGGCAGATGTCCTGACTAATAAATTCAAGTGGCTCTTCGGTGTTCATTCAGGCGAATTTTTATGACTACTTTTCGTGTAGCATTGTATTTGTGAGATATCAGTTTATCAATGCTAAATGTTAAGAAATAAATTAGCAGCCAGGAAAACAGCAATTCTTGTGTAGGTAATACTATAATAGTTTCTTACTTTAAGGGAAAACCATATTTTAAATTTGTTACCACTTTTGTCCTAATTCCGCATACAAACCGGTAGATTGCATTCTTGAAAACAAATTCAGTTCTATTTCGATCGCATTGTTATTTTGTCATGTGCCAAAAAAGAAGAAGAATAAACATGTTAAGAAGTAAAAAGAGAATCAATTTCATACTCTCCATCCTAAAGTATGCCTTTACCCTGACAGATTTTTCGATTATTATAGAATGTCTATTAGGGTAATCCTTATTTTTCGACTTTTGAATTATCCCCGGGGCAATTTTTCATTTGATTATATGCATCTAAATATGAAATAAGTTTTTTTTTTTTAAGAAAAAGCGTTGAAGGACAGCTTAAATGATGGTTTCACTAATGTTTCATTTAAGTGTTTATATCACTTTTTACGTGCAAGTGAAACTCGTATACACAATCACTCCTTATCTTCTCCTCCCCTCGACCCCTCTTCTGTACCCACGCGTCGATATTTAGCCCGCCCCGCACTTTAGTTCTAATAAGTCATTAACGAGAGCGCACGCGTTTTATTTGTGAAAATCATAGTAACGTGTTTCAACTTGCAATGGCGTCTACAAGTAGTGGACTCAGTAAAGCTACTAGAAATCAAAGTAAGGTTTGGCTTATCGGTCAATTATTATCCAAAAAAAAACAACAGATTTTGAGTTTTTATTTAAATGCGACCCCTAAATGTCATTTAAAAAATTCAGAAAAAATATTGAAATATGTAGTTTCTTATGGTATATAATCAAATTACCTGGTGCCCCGCGAAATTAAAGAAAACAAAATTTTTTCTTAGGAATAAGGACCACCCTAATGTCTATCATGTCATTGGTTGAGTTGCTTTTTAGTGCATTCGTGAAAAAATAACAAACCAAAATCAGTGGCGAAATTTCTATAACTGCACCCTCTTTTTTCAAAGTAGTAGGTAGGTACTCGTTCTTTAAAAAAAACACAAAATGGATAATAAGAGATACAACAACAAAAATTGTTTATTACAAAAAGTGTTTTTATTTATTATGTTCTTTGGGTAATAAGAAAAAAACTGATATATGTAGCGAAATTTCCATAACCATATAAAATCACAATTATTGAACATTTTAGAAAAAAACTAAGTTGTGTCGTAATTTAATATTTTGTGACCTCCATTTTCCAGAATAACAGAAAAAATTCTGGTGGGTATAGAGTATATAAGATTTTTTAGGATGTCTTCACTTATGTCTTTCCAGGATTTATAATAGCTTCTTTCAGGGTGTTAAGCAACTTATTGTAGCCTAAGCTGGATGATATAGATACCGACGACATGTGGTGCCAACAGGATAGCGCTTCGTGCTACACAGCGCATGCCACGATGGACATTCTGCACGAGCCATTTGATGGCGACGTGAACTGGCCACCGAGACCGTGCGATTTAACGTCTTTCGACTTATTTCTTTGGGGTTATCTTAAATTACAGGCCTATGCGAATAAACCGCAAATAATAGATGCTCTCGAAGTCAACATAACGAACGGCGTCCAGCAAATTCAACCAGATTTATGGTATGCGACAAAGTCATCGAAAAGTGGACTTCCCGAATACGTACCAACAAGTCACGGCGGGCATTTGAACGACATTGTACAATATTATAATTTACTGATCATCGGGGGTGTTATTATTTATCCCAGCGATTATCGATTATTTTTGCATGTCACTCCCTACCCGCCCCGGTCCTTTGGGTGATAGGTCTGTCTTGCACACAAAGCACTTTTGTCCATATTGTTAGTCGTGCACCAAGTTTGGTGTAAATGGTGAAACATACACATATATAGATCAATATGTTAGAAGATTAAGGAATTTTTCATTTTCTTTAATATTTCACGCAGTATTCTTTACTATGATAAAATGTTTTTGATAAAACATTCAAAGACTGTAAATTATCAGCTTAGAAACGTGTTTTAGTAGATCAAAATCCATTTAGTTTTCACAGATGCTGGATACAACTATTTCAAGAAAAAATTACAAGGTCCCATGTTTTTTAATGTAAAATTTCGAATGTTTGGTTGACGGATTAATATTGTCTGATCGTCTTCAAATTTTCCACAAATTTTTTTTTCGCTCCTTGAAGAAATTTGAGCGGTGAAATCATAGAAATTCGAAGGTTCGCCTAATTAATGGCCACCCTAGAATGTAAGTAAGTACCAAGAGGGAAGCACAAACAACATAAGTTTGTAAAAACTAATAAAATGAAGAATGCAGGTCAATTTGACGATTAACTTGTTTTGCCAAAAAAGTTTTTGGACCCTCTAATGTCGTAGAATGACGCATATACAATTTTGAGAAAAACGCGTTAAAATTTTTGCTCACACGCCGAGCGTAACTCCTAAAATTTAAGATTTAAGTAAATCCTTTGTACAAATATTGTGCATAACATTATATAAAGGGGAGATATAATATACAACTAACATGGTCAAAAAAACCTTTTTTTCTGCATTTTCTTGAAGCTTGAGGTCTCAAGAATATCTGTTAATAGATGATTCCACGTAAGTTGACAAATTTCATGATTAATTCATTCCCACATTTTCAAACGTGTTTTCTCAAAACCTGGTTTTTCGAATCGGTACCCAAAATTTCTCGAAAACCAATGAACCGATTGCCTTGAATTTTTTGTGTGGTTATTCTGTACACCATTATCTAGTACTTGTCATTTTTTTTCGTTACTTAGTTTTTGTTTTATAGGAAAACTAATAACTAATTCTTGGTCCAAAAATATTTATTTATGTTCAAACGTCCGCCATTTTGTCATTGAATTTAACAATCTTTTTGGTTTTATTTTTGAGATGATTTTTGAAGAAACGCCACTGGGTACTCATTTTACAATATCCTTGTACAGTAGAATTCGCATATAACGACCTTCAAGGGACCGGCGATACTATGTCTTACTAACCGGATGACGTACAAAATGGCAGGATTATTTCTTAAGTACATATGTATGTACTTAACTTACGAATACATTACAAAATTTGCGTTTCTAAGTGTCAAGCAAAAAAGTTTGCTTTCTCTTGTAGCCGAGGTCCATTAACGGGTATTCCCCGGTCGCACTGAAGCTTGAACCACTATAACAATGCCTTATCCACCTGCTCATGAGCAGAAGTCCTTACATGTTTGCACTTCAAAACATTGGCATTAAACAGCGGCTCGATCTTATCTTTATTCTTCTTTATTTTGGATATTGTAGAATGAGATACGCCAAACTCCTTTGCGAGGGTTACATTTGATTCACCGGCTTCTAATCGGTGTAATATTGCACTTTTTTCTTCAATTGTAAAACAGCTTCGCCGAACCCATTTTGTCGAGCTTTAAGAACTTGTCACAACAAGTGACAAACTCTAACTGTGATTTACGCGCGCCAATAAGGAGAGGTGAGGCGCGCGGGGCGGGCCACCGAGGTATTGGTGCGTAGGCTGTGGAAACAAAACATTGCGCGTCGTTTTAACCGGACGTATTATCATAAAAAATGGTCGCTATAAGCAGTTGGTCGCTTAAACCGGAGTCGCAATAAACGGTTATATTTTCTCAGTACCTAACTATAAAACCTAACTTGAGTAAACATTATCGTCGCTAAAATCGGTTAGTCGTTATAAGCGAAGTCGTTATATGTGAATTCTACTGTATATTTTTGATGTTTTTAAATAAAAAAAATTAAACATATTTCTGAATTTGTATACTTTTAGATAGTTAAACTCCGAATCCGAACTGTACAAAAATGACATTTTTTCCGGCTTCTAGGTGTATATCTCCCATAAATGTAAAAAAATCAAAAACAAACAGATTTCGAATTGACAAACCGTTACATTAACCGATATAACAAAAATGGATACCAAAAACTTTGCAAGTCGCAATTTTTTTTTATACAAATAAGGGCGGGATGCAAATTGAAATATCTAGACCTTGACGTCGGTTTAACCCAACTGCCTGCCTACTACACATAGTGCGGCTGTCGAAACGGGCCCACCTGTGCACTCATGCATACTCATTTCCTCGGCTCTTCCAGTGACAAATGGTTGCACCGATGAACTGAGATGCTGCCAAGCATATTGACATAAACTTTGCGGATGCAATCTCTGATAAACAAAGCGCTTCCGCCCAGCGACAAAAGCTGGCATGCAAATGTGTGCATCGGTCGCTCGCATCCTACCTATACCCAGCAGCCCACCACGAACTTATTGATTACTCAAACGGAGAAATGACGGAACAATAGCTTCGGCCATGAAAATTTCACGGAGCCATAGGGGCGCTCTGCCTCTGCCTCGTGGATTGCTTAGTTGATTAGGTAATGTGTTTTAACCAGGTGTTAGAAACCACACCAAGAGTAAAGAGGAGACCTCCTTAATTGAAATGTCACGTGCATTTAAGCGCCTTATTTAGCCTTAGAATTAGCCCATACGTTTAGGGGAGCAACCGAGTTGTACTTTTAATCATTGGCCTAATCTTCTTTCGTTGCAAAACCCAGTAAGGGAGGAGATTGTGTCGCCCACTCGTGACTACAATACGTCCGATCGGGAATTATATAATTTTTCGTCATCAACCGCGGTAATGGAGTACTCTTTTTCATCACCAAGCGGACGGGGAAACTGCTCCTGGTGCCTTGTGGAAAAGCCGTTTCTTATTTCCCTCCCACCTCGGTTACGTAATTAGGTCTTTGAGGATACTCTCTAGCAACTCTGGTCGCTTCCTAATTAAAATTACTCTTTCCGGGATAGTTTGTTCCACTTAAATATTTCGCCTCAAGGGATCCGCAAGAACACTGAATTATGAAATGTTTTTAAAGTATATTAAATGGCTTTCCATGAAGTGTTCCCCTTTTGTCTTACGTTTTCTATAGCAAACATCTATACCTAGAAAGCCGGGCAGCTAAGGGTTAAAGGAAATCGAATCGAAATGAGGTGGTTGGCATCCAGCGTTTAACTTATGTCTTTTATGGAGATCATCATCAAATTACAATTTACATTCATCAAAAATATGACCGCCATAAAGCTGTACACAAAAGCATTTAATAAATAAAAGCGGACATCTGTGGAGCTAACACCCTTTCTGAAAATTTATTTTACGGTTTGTAAACAATGCAAATTGTAATTCCATTGAATTGGGTGTAAATTTGGGTCATATCACTTACTTGATGTGTTCCCTCAGCAGCCACAAAAGCGGAACTTTTATCTCGACTAAACACGAAATGGGCGGTCCTTTCCGTATGAGCTTTTGCACAGTTTTCTGCTTTTTTGCCCCGGCCTGAAAAGTAACTGACATAAAAATAGGGGGCCAGTAGGTTCGTTGTCCCTCCTTTATCAAAGGATGATCCCAAAATTGTTTGGCCGGAATAAGGATAAATGTTTTGCGTTTCAAAAATATAAACGAAGTATTTTCAGAAATCCTTTGAAGTACTGCCCATAAAAGCGGGTATAAAATGTTAGAAATAAGATGTGTTTGTACCCGTATATGACCGCTCCCGGAAGGACATATAAATGACGAATTACTTTCAACGGAATTTGCAGAGCTGCCAAGTGCTCCTTAAAGTGCAAAAGTGCTTCTTACATTATTCGAGAATTTTATGAGAAATTGTTTCTCTCGGGATTTATCTTTTGCCGGGTTACTGCGCGACATCCAAGAAAATCTCTCGCGTGCATTTTCTATCATGTTAAAATTTTTGCACTCTTTGTGTACACTTTCTCTTCATAAATAAATGCGTTGTCTGTCTGGCACGAAAAATATATATCGAATTATTTTACTTAAGTGTACATATAAGTTGAGGGAGTTCGTTTCCAAGAAATGCATATAAAACTGTACGAACTGAATTTGTGTGATAGTATGAAAGCGTTTTAGATATTCTATTCTAACATGTTAAAAAATAAAGTGAATCAAAACCCAACTACGGCTTCAACTGCCCTTTATAAAGTTTTAAACAAGACGTAGCTAGACCTCTATTGTGTACAAAATTAGCACTACTAAGGATAATGACTTCTTGTGATAAATACACCATCTACAGTCATTACATTCAGTATTGTGATGAAATATTCACCTATACGTAAAAACCTTAGTCACACGTTTTATCGCAATTAAAATAAACTTTTGAATGACGTCACATATCTTTTTGTAATCTGCTGTCAAATCCTTTCATTTGATACCTAGGTATATCGAGAAAGTTGTGAAAAAGAGGTCAGCCGCCATCGTGGGGCATCCGCCCTTTTTAGAATGACGTCACACAGTTTACCGTATTGTATATTTGGTAGAATTTGTTGTTTACTGTAAAACATTTTGACTTATAGTGGCCGTCATTTTGCCTTTTTGTAACGTAATATAGTCTCTGTCACCCGGAGGATTGAGACGATTCTAACGACACCTAATTTGTCCAAATCTGATGACTAGTTTAGGTGTTACGAAGAAACAGATGAACGTCCATACCCATATAACATACATAATAGACTCCCAAACTTATAGCCCTTCTTCTCCTTGTGGCGTAGTCAGGTAAAAAGTAAAAAATGTCTAAGTACGAAATCAGATTGTTGATTAATTATGGCTTTCTGAAAATATACCCCATATTAAAGTTTACACTAGAATCACATAATTGTGACTTTCCCAATATGTTAATTTCTTTATCCAGGCAATTATGGAAGTATAAAACGGAATTTTTGTGAAAGGGGAGCGTTTTCTGAGGAATGTTGAGTTTTCATACTACGTCGCAATAAGCTTTTATATAAAGTAATCGCAATTGACACAAAAATTTAATTAAAATTAAAATTGGTTATAGTTTTGAGCACATTTCGAAATTTCTAAAATTGCCATAAGTAGACAAGTAATTGAATAGGTACTTATTATATTATTTTGTGTTTTATAGTACATTTGACATAAAAAAAGCTTGTTTTTAAAATAGTATCTTTTACAGTTATTTAATTATTAATTTTGTGGTCTTTTTCTGCTCTACGCTATTGAGAAGTTTGGTAGTGTGCGCCCTGCCTCTAGGTCATGGCTCAGATCAAGGTCATGTATGCGTTCCAAATTTCAGACTATTCTGACAACGGGAACTTGTTCAAAATTGACTTACCCCTCTATTCTACGTAAGAGATTTTTAGCAGATCTGCTAACCTGCTAATTTTAGAGATAGCAGATGTCAAAAAGAATCGTTATTCTGGATAGCAGATTTATGGAGAATATTTGGGATAGCAGATCAAGCAAGCGGAGACTTGTCAGATTCAAATCAAAATTATGTACTTAAAGGTTCCTGGATGTTTCTATCATAATAAATGACAACAAGGAAATGGGTTCTTTCTACAACACCAAGTAGCACTTTCACGAAAGTGAATTAGGGGCCTTATTTCTTGATAAAAAACACGATTTTCTCTTCGAAATACTTCTAAACAATATTAAAAGTATTTTTTCCATGCCTTTAAATTTAATTTTTAATATAGGAGGATAACCAATAATCAAAACGAATACAAAAATGTATGTGCAAGAGGCCATAGAATTTCATACAGGAAGCTTTTTAAATTCCAGGAAAAAACAAACAAAACAAATTTAATATATTAGTTTTAAATTGCATTTTCAACGAATTTTCGAGAGGGCTTAAACACTTTGTTCTCCATGCAGATAAAGTTGTCGAATGCCCATTTTTCGGTTGATTTCTTTGCCTCGTTTTTATCCAAGCATCCATTAATTCCACTAGAAGTTGCCACCTTGAGGTAATTATTTACAACTCCTATTATCTATTCTGTATTGTAGCCGTGGTTATCGTCGCAATTGCCTACTTTCAAATTTATGCATATAACGTACTTGTGGTAGTTCTATTCATCAGGAAACTCAAACTTTAGGATCTTCTCCTGGTTTTGTTCTGGTACTGGGACTTCATCGAAACACTGTTGACGTATCTCAACCCATTTCTCTTTGGTCATGTGAGGTGCTGTTAACTTAATATACATACATTTAAGGTTAGAACCGTCTGTTATCCTTTTAACCAGAATATGAAAATCTGTTAATTTATGTCTCCAAGCAAGTTAGCAAATCAGCTGTAGTTAGCAGCTGTCAGTTCTGCTATGCAGAATAGTAATTTCTGCTATCTGAGTAGATAGCAGGTTAGCAGCTGTTAACTTTTACCTGGAATAGCCCCGTCATATAGCTAATCGCATTCTACTCGTTGAACCCGTTAATTTGATACCCACGTCAAGGGGACTGCTTAGGAAAAGGTAATGCACCATCTTGGGGCGTCCGATACATTGAATTTAAAACAATATTGAATATCTATAAGATATTGCATTGTCACCAGATCTTTGGACGAATGTCAAATTAGAGAAGTTACCTAACTTCCAAAATAATTTCTAATTTAAATTAAATGGAAGCCGGATTGCTTTCAAAGGCATTTTAAGTTGAGAAGATTTTACTGGTTCAATCAAGCAAACCCTCCTTTTAAAAGCAACCGATTTCAATTAGAATTGAATTAAATATGAATGTTATTGTAGCAGACTCTGTTTAAAATATGTAATACGTAGTCACCAATATCAAAAAACCAATAGGATGTCCCGTAAATTCTGGATGATCTAGAAACTGGGGATAGGGCAGCTTATTAGCTATCAAATGAGCACAATATATCCTTACGAAAAGTCTCACAGATTGCGAATTATTTAAGTTCATCTTTCTAATTTCTTCAATTAATGCCGTGCCCACAATTGCACTATCTCGCACGCCACAAATACACATCTATTATATATATCACGAGGCGAGCAACAAAAAAAGGGAAGAAGCGAATAATGCACGGGAGCATGTAGGCGGGGTATATTGTGGGGTTGCTTGTCTCTCATATATCAATTCCGGGAATTTGAGCTGTAATTCCGATGATTCTTGGCTAATTAAGATATTTTGTGTTTTCTTGATTTCGTTGTTATTGTCCCTTAATTTTATTATTTCTGAGTTTTCTCCAAATATGTTCCTTTTTACATTTTATCACTTTGGGTTTTCTCGAAGCAGGAATAGACAAATTTTAAAACTAATCCAAAGAGGTTACAGTTTTCGTGCAATGCAATAAGATAATTTGATTCGATGATTGATTTCGAAAGAACTGGTACATAGACTGTGATCTATAAAAAATATTTTGAGGAATAGATTTCTCATCTTCAGTATACCTTTGGACTGAGTTACTTTTAGAAAACATTTTGCACAAAGTCTTTGCATGGTCACTTATAGGAGACATTTCAATTTTTTGCTCTATAGTTTCCATGGTGTTTTTTTTCAAAGACTCGTTTTCCTTAACTAGTTTATGGTTGATCGCTATGAGCTTTTTCTTTTGTATTTTTAGTTTATTATAATTCTTTTGCAACTCGTTGAACTTTTTACAGTTTTTAGAATATTTTTTCATATAAAAATTGGTTGTTTTAATATGTTTTAAGCAAGAATTACAAATTTCAGCTACTGATTCACTTGAGGAACTTCTTTTCCGTTTTCTTTGCGGAGATCTTAAAGCAGATAAATCAATATCACATTCTGAATTATCCTCGATCTGACGCTCTTCGGTGAATAGATATAATGATGGACGAGCATCTCTTTTCAAATATTTTTGGCCAATAACATTGGGATCAAAATGCCGTTCACATATCAGTATTTTTTTGTTGATGAATGCAACGTTTTCTTTGATATTACATATTTCTGCCCAGTCTTTTCTCGAATTCATTTTAGAGGGGAACTTAAAAAATTTTAAATGCGGAAATTCTCTCCTGGAGTTACCACAAGCACTTATGCAGCACTTTTGCCCAGATATATTATGATTTCCTTCCATTGAAAAGGAAAATACAAAGCAAAAAATATAAAGCAAAACTCCAAATCCAAAAGTATTTAAAATTATATATTATATGATTATGATATATTCTTATTACTATATATATACATATATATTTTCTTATTCTAGGTATAAACAACAGAGAACCAACAAACGAAAAAATAATGTCAGGGTTCAGTTTCAAATTCAAATTATTTACGAGGCACAAAGAATATTAAATACTTAATACCCAGCCAAAAATCGCAACCGCATTCAACTGATTCTCACAGCGAAATGAGATTTTTAGAATGAAACGCATAGCAGCCACGGCATCGACAGCAGAATTCATATTATAAAATATTCCCGGAATCAACAGAACCACCCCACAATATACCCCGCTTACATGCTCCCGTGCATTATTCGCTTCTTCCCTTTTTTTGTTGCTCGCCAGTCTCACAAGCGCCTCGTCTTCGATTCGCGTTTCGCTCGGTGCCCTCGGCAAATAGAGTCAGAGAAATTAAAAATTTGAGAGAGAGTTCCTATAGGTGTGTTACCAATACATTTATGGGGGCCCAGAACTGGCCCCTGCAGCGTGAAGTGGATTTTAGCCTCTTTGCTACATCTTTGTAGTTATATAATCTTTGGTTCTACCAAAGAATATATAACATAAAGAAGTTGCACGAGCCTAATTTGCCACTCAAAAATATTTTCCGATCGATGGAAGAGAAGGAACGGTGTCAGGGCAGGGAAGTGATTCCTAGAAACCGCGGGTGTGAACACAAATGTGTACCAGCCAGCAACGCACAGAAGTTCGGGCGCAGGTTATTCATATGGGTTCATGCGTTGGGGTGAACCACGCTTGCGTTGTCGGACAATGTGCCTTCTAGCTGCTGGCAGACCGAATTCTATGAATGAATGATATGAGTAAAAAGGCGAGAACCCAAAAGAATTTCGTCTGCGCTTGTAATTCTCAACTTTCCTATTTCTTGATTGTTGTTAAGATTATATTAGGGGAAGCGAATACATTATTATTTATTCATTCACTCTTAAGAAGATGGTAACTATCATTAATTGATTAATTAATTAATTGCATATACACACATATTTCTTGTGAATTATAATAATGTTAAATTTATAAGATCGATAAGCAATTATTTGAAACAGCAAATTGTTTTTATTTTAAATAATTAATTAATAAATATCTGTGCTTCCAAAAGGTAAATGTGACACTAACGTTAGAAGTGAAAAGTATTGTACAAGGTTTTCTTATTTTAAAATAGCAGATCCGTCCGGTCCTTGCTCGTGCTTTTCCATACTTGTAAATAAAAACTTTTAATTTTCAAAGGAATTCATGCGCGGTTAATTTATTGCATTTTTCCCGTAGGAACCCAAAATATTCTGAGCTCAGTTCAGAGTTCTCGTAATTTTCCCACACTTCCTAGAATTGGAACCGGCGAGCGCTCATACAGCCCTCAACGCGTGCTTGGAACACCTCATCGCAAAAGTCCATAAGAATAACATTGCGCACCGGAATTTCTGTACGTTTGCTGCCTGGTCCCGCGTCGCATCAGAAATTTTTGGTCACACTTCCGATGTAAGAAGTGTCTGAATATGAATGGCCGCTTGTATTTATTGTACTACTACAGATATAGGGTTCGCACGGAAGAACCCTAGAGCAAATTTTTCAGTTCAAGTTATTTGTTCCGACTGCGACTTCTTTATGTTATATATTCTTTGGTTCTACGCACTAACGTAATTGTGGAGCGATATAGGTAATGTGAGTCTTATCCGTTTCGGTGAAGAACGGTTATCTGAAGATTCCAAAACTGTGCCGTATATGATGGTAGTTCTGTATAAAGTGTCCTTAATGTTTGTTTAACCCTTAGCGAAATAATATAGGAAGGATTTTCCGTGTTTCCGACAGAAATTAAAATAAACACGTGAAAAACTGTGCCCAGCTTACTAAAGTAAATGAATCAAACCAACACATGTCCTTAGCACATGCTTTCTAGATGATTCTAAATCCCGCTAATTGTATACTTTTTAAAACTGGAACGCCTCTTTCGAGTTGCTTGGAATCGTGTAGATTTCCGTTTTGTTTCTCCCTGCTAATTCATCACATGAAAATGTTCCTCCCTACATGTTATTTCCCTTAAGAGTGCGGCTGCGATTTATTTTAATTGAAGAAACAAATTTTATCTCGATGGCACACCCTAACCATCAAAAACTTCACCTAGTCAGTGGTTGCGTTCTCCAGGAAAAAAGTATGGCGCTAATTATGCATAATCCGATACGCATTTTGCAGCAAAATGAGCGAGATTACTTGTCTCTTTAGCGACTATTTGTAAAAACAATTTGATTTTTACCTTCAGAATGAAGCAGACGCTTTTCTCCTGAATAAGTGGTTTAATTTGCACAGAATGTCTCACAGGTGTCTAAAGGAAATTGAAAAAGTCAAGCAGAAATTTACCTTGAGCAGTACCGGGACAGAAATATAATGAAACGCTGACATGGCGATTCAATAAAAAACAGCATGTCAGGAAAGTAACTCCCCAAAAATGCTCGCTTTGTACAATTTTCTTACGGAAATAGAAATTGGTGGCCAACGCAAATAAACTTGTACTGGGGAATTCTGACGGCAGCTGACATTTCATTAACATTCAGAAAAACATTTCACTGCTCCCAGATTGAAAAGCGATTCACCGTCTCCATGGGGAGAATAAATTTTCTCGAAACAGCTGTCATTTACATCTCCATCAAAATTTCCTTTATTATGTCGTAGGTCTTCTCTTATCTGCCCTGGCAGCCGGCAAGCCCTCCGAGAATTACTTGAAAAGCCTCGTTAAAGTAGCCCATCGCCTTTGCAGGCTGCACAGAGCAGGAGGCTGAGGCAGACTCTGGCTGCGTCAACATTATTTCCAACATTTTTAGCGAAATTGCGGCGTTCACAACAGTTAAAACTATCGTGGAATTTGCAACCGCCACGAAACGCAATATCCCATGCAAGCACGTTGCCACGCTCAACTCTGCCTTTCAATCGAATTCACAAAAGGGAGTTCCGGTCGGTGGTGTTTGGCGGGAAGTGAATGGTCACGGTTCCTACGGGCCCCTCTTGTTGTAACCTGGAAAATGCGGTGAACGATGCAAATTATGAGCGGAAACAAAAGTGGGAGGTCAACCAAATAACATGAAATTATCCAAGACATCATTTCACAGTTCCGTGAAACGCACTAAAGTGCACTATGGTGACCTATAAAGGGCGATGTAATTGCAAATATAAACCCAGGTTTTTTTTCCATACTAATGGTATTTGATGCAAGGCTTATAGTCCGAGAGCTAGCCCTAAACAAATAGAATTGATTTATTAAAGGATGAAAATTTCAGGAAATTATCACTCATTCATTCACGAGTCACATCACATTATCTCTTTAAGAAGTTCATATCAAGATAAACAATTCGGACCAGAAGGAAACTCTCGAAAGAGTTATTAATACACAATTTAAGGTTTCACATAATTCACTAACATCCTCGTTATAGTCCGGTCAAAATAGAAGAAAAAATTGGGGTGGGTTTGCATTAATTCGCATAGAGGTGAAAATTGGTACATACCTTGGGGACATTATTACAAATAAAATACTAAAAGTCCCCATTGATCCGACATCTGCAAAAAAAGTTATTCAAGGTCAAAGGTCAACAAAAATGGTTTTTTCATTTTTTCCGGTAAACGGTAAGTTTTATCATAAAAATAGATTAGACAAAAGCTGTAGACCATGAAATTATCTACAAAAATTGTCGTTATAGTTTTTTTTTCTAAGAATCACCATTCCAGAGATATTACGATTCTAAAAGTTGAAGAAGTCGTACTTTACATAATATGCACACATTTCCGCCCCACCTGTGAGGTAGTGTACTCGGCGCATTTTTTTTAACGTGGTGTCTCCGGTAGTCATAGTCCACGATCTATTGTGACTAACTTTCATTAAAAAATATTGTATTAACTGGGAAATGGTACTATTGAAAATGATTTAAATCGCACGAAGTACTGTTGGTTTCGGGAAGATGTTATTCTGACTGATAATCTTCAAATGCCACTTCAATAGTTATATCTTCTTCATTTTCTTCTTCTTCTTGTTTTTCTAGCTGGATATGTGGAGAAGACACATCAGTCCTCATTGATATCATAATAATCTTCATCTATTGAAGTTGATTCAACATTGGAGCAAGACTGGCCTTGGCAATTGGTACATACTGGTGAACAAAATAACCCGACTTTTTTACAGCCACATTTTGCACTACAACCCTTTTTGCAATTGCAAAGATGGTGTTAAGAATTCTTTCCGGAGCAGGTGGGAATAAAGTTTGAATTGGCTTTAAAGTATTATGTACTAATTTCCAACCCCAGTCTTCTGGCTCCAGTTGATTGCCTAGCCTACTTATACTTGATAGTATACTAGTATAGTATATATAGTATAGTACTACTGACTGCACGAACTCCAATTGATAAGGTTATTTACTTTTTGAAACCCGGGAAAGCTCAACACCCAACAAAAAAAAATTGATCGAAAAGTTTATCTGCTTATCCAAAATGTCAAAATCATAACTTATTTTTACATGCAATAACTGGCTGCGATACTACATCATCATTTTTCAGAAGGGGTAAAACAACAGTATTTAAATTATTTGAAAAAAATGATTTAATTAATTGCGCAGAAGTATTTCATCGACTCTTCTCCACAAGACATCATCACAAACGAGATTCGCTTTCTTCTTGCTCTATATGGAGTTCCAAAAAAAATTGATTGTTTAGACAAGTACAGATATTTAAGTTTAGTAACAAATAGACGAAACAATAAAAGAGTGCAATTATCTTGTCCTCCTCCAACATCTGCTTCTGCTAGTCAACACATGTCGAGTATACTACCATTTTATATACCATTATTATAATATTATACCATTTTCCAGTTAATACAATATTTTTTAATAAAAGTTATTCACAATAGATCGTGGACTATGCCTACTGGAACACCACGTTAAAAAAATGCGCCGAGTACACTACCTCACAGGAGGTGCGGAAATGTGTGCATATTATGTAAAGTACGACTTCTTCAACTTTTAGAATCGCAATACCGCAGGAATGGTGATTCTTAGAAAAAAAAATACGGACAATTTTTGTGGATAATTTCATGGTCTACAGCTTTTGTCTAATCTATTTTTATGATAAAACTTACCGTTTACCTGAAAAATTGAAAAAACCATTTTGTTGACTTTTGACCTTGAACAACTTTTTTTGCAGATGTCAGATCAATGGGGGCTTTTAGTATTTTAATTGTAATAATGTCCCCAAGGTATGTACCAATTTTCAGCTCTATGCGAATTAATGCAAATTGAAATGTCTAATTTGACCGGACTATTAGCGCAGACCTATATTCTGCAGAATTGAAATGTTTGAATTATATTCCTTTCAATGAGAAATGTGAAGTAGCTACGATAAATCACATCCCAAGGAATGATGAATGGAATGCCAATGGAATTGGAAAGGAATTATAGGAGTTTAGATCCTTAATTCTCTTTATAACTCCAGAACGTTTAGAGCTAGGAACCTGAAATTTGGTAAACAGGTATGAAAAATGTATATCTGTAAAATGTAATTTTTCCAATCGTTAAGAATCCCTTTAGCATCCCTAGTTGAATATACTTATGTATGAGGAATTGCATTTCACTCATCATTCCTTGTAGCAAAGGTAATTGGTGATTACCATGCCAAATCAAAATTAATGGAATTAAACAATTAAATTCCAAGCAATGGATTATTATATTGGAATTAATTCCCATAAAGAAGAAAGATTCCCTTACTGCTGGTAAGGGAAAATGTGCTTCAAGGTTTTCTTCGCCGAGAATTTTACACCATAACATACATAACAAAATAGTTAGATGGTTAGAAAATGTGACTATACTCAAAAGACTTTTGTATTTTTACATTCTACTTCCTCTTTTTATTTTTTTTATTAAAATCTATCAGATGAATTATAGTTCTGAGAAATTTGGCCTGAAAGGTAAAGCAATTCCAAAACTATTTATTTATTTATTTGCACAGTCAACAGAAATGAAGTTCATTACAGACTATTGAAATGATCACTAACTTAAATATAGGGTGATTTAAATTAGAAAATTTGTAGATAACTAACATTGTTACAAAATACGAATAGGGTACGATTCACTGATAAATCAACATTAACATCATAGACAAAATTGAATTAGAACAATACGTAACAGGTCCTTGCTGACCATAAGAAGTTCTATGACAAAGAAGCGATAGCAAACTCCTAGATGTAAGAGACATGCCAGGTATATAAATATTAAATAAAGCTAATAAGTCCGACGAATAAATTTTATTACAAAGAGTATCAATTATAAACATAAATCGCTGCAATTTTTCTCCGTACTTCCAAGGGTTGCAAACCTAAATGCTTACATCTAGCATCACAATTGGATAATCGATTAGGCAGGGGAAATTTCCTTGAAGTATTATATATTTAGTAAAATTATATTGAATGCGTTCAATTAGCATAATAAGCATATATGTTAAATATAAGGATTCCACTCAACAGACACCAGTAGAAAATTTAGTAAGAGCCTCCATCAGAAGGCATGATATAACCACCTTCAATTTATTTGTTCATCTCATGCCCACAACACTCATCATCCATATATAATATGTATAGTTTGCGGAATTCCTATATTATTTTTCGGTTAATTTATATTAGGGGTCCATGGGAAGAGTTACCATAGTCCACTGAGATAGATTTTGAGAAAAACGCAAATTAAAAGTTATCTACGTATTAGGGCATTGGGCGCGAGGAGATTTTTTATTATTATACATTCTCAATGTTTCTCCCATTCAACCGCTATATTGCTTTGCGCGGTTTATAACAAAATCGAAGGTGCGACGGATATTCGCATTGGCCTGATAAATTTTTGAATTCAAAATTCAAAATAACTAACATAATTTTTTAATTTTTCTCATTCATAGCTCAGCCGTTAAATATTTTTAATGAACGGTAGGAATGACGATATTGAATCGATCCTTTGAAGATCACTTTTTTGGTCTTAAAGTTTTAGATATTTTAAATCGATTTTATGAATTTAATTTACTATGGGATCGATGCAAAAATTAAGCAAAGAGGTTGTGTCAGGATTTTCTTTTAGAAACAAATAAACATACGGTCGTTGATGCTAAAAACTGGTCAAGTGGGAGTCGGACACGCACAAGAAAGGTTCCGTACCAACGTAAAAGATATAACACTATGAACTTTTTAAATACTTTTGTAAAACAAACAAGAGAGGTGCTATAACATAATCGAACATTTTTTTGTCTAATTTGCATGGCGGCCATTTTGGAAATCGCCATCTTGATTTTCATTACTTGTTGTTACAGCGGGTATAACACTCTGTGGAAATTTCAACTCTCTACCTATTACAGTTCATGAGACAGCCCGCTGACAGACAGACGGACGGATAGCGGAGGCTTAGTAATAGGGTCCCGTAGGGCACCCTTCGGGTGAGGAACCCTAACAATGATTTTTGAATGTATTATATATGTATATATATTTGAATGTACTATACATATATATAGCTAAATACAGGGTTACAGGGAAAGTCGTGCTGAATATTAAAGGACGTTATTATTCAGGTCATTTCTGATGGATTTGATTTTGTAATATGGTGTCCGAAACTTAACCGTTATGGAGATATTGTAATTTAAAGATTTTTTAAAATATCCTTTATTTTTTGGGCTTTTTTATCGATTTTTTTCGGATAAGAGCTCCTAGGGTCCGTTTTTTGTTATTTATCTAGTTAGAGGGAATGTCAATTATTCAAAATGATTAACAAAAACTGAACCTACTACTAACAGCTTAAAAAGACTGCTCGACAACGACGGTTAGAATTAAAGAATTTTCACTAAGCGTTTTTAACTTTGAAGCGCTTTTTTTTTTTTTTAAATGTATGGAACTTATTCTGCAAATAATTTTAAAAACTTCTACGTCTCTTTAGTTATTCAAAAAGGTATAACACTTGCTATTAAGTAGGCAAAACATTCACCAAATAACAGTTAAGGTAATAGAGGGTACATTTTTAGTTTGAGGTAAAAGTAGCTATAATACGTAAATAAAACCAAAACAAAGAAGAGCAATATTATTATAATTCATGTTCGACATGGCCGCCGCTATTTTTTACACAAATTCTCATTCTTTTTCTTAAATTACTTTTCACGACAGAAGTTCGCAGATTCCGCCTCATTTCCACAGCCGCATCAATAATCTTTTGTCTTCGTCTAGGAACTTCGATACAAAAGAATCCGGTTTATGAATATGTAAAATTTGATACAGTTCTAATAGACGGAAATCAGCGGGTTCAGCAAAACGAACTTAACCCAATGGGTATATTCATTATTTATTCATTTTTATTTATTTTAGATTTCTTATGATTATGTGCACGAAACTTCTAAAGAAAAAATGACTTAAAATTCAAAATACAGACTTAAGAGTATACGGAGACATGCTTGCACACCAGGAGAATTTAAAAGTCTTTAAAGTGTTCAAAAAGCTTTTCAGTAAAGTCACGACTGCCGTTACTTCCTCTTAAAGTAATGGGTAGGTGATTCCAGAGTCTGATGGATTGTATGAAAAACTGTCTTTCCGTAGAACGGTTACAAAAGATAGGAACGACTAGCAAACAAGTTCGAGAGGATCGAGATAAATCGGTAGGGTGATTCTGACCTACCAGATAAACTTAGTGTTTCAAAGAAATAACAAGGCTATTTCGAGACCAATAGATTACGTAGAAAAAGGGTTGTCCGGAAGTTAAAGTATGAAGACAAGTCACATTCCAAAATTGTTTTGACATGGGCAGAAAAATGGTCAAAGCGCCTTAAGCCAAAAGGATCCCTCACGGCTGAGTTAAAAGCAACATTGAGTGGGTGTGATAGGTGTGTACGCCAGCGGTTCTATTGCGCCACAGGTAACTACATAAATTTATCTACTACATATCTTATAGATTGCTTTCAGTTATTTGATGTTTCTTAGGGCGTAGTGCGTTAAAAACTGAAGTTTCCCTATTTAATATCAAACCAAGTTTAGTTCAGTCACTTTGGTTTAAAAAAATCCAATATTAAAAAAAGTTCTGTGGAGCGGATTGCTCTGCAAACACTTTTTGATTTTTATATTATAAATATTCCGCCAAAAGTCCATTGCGAAATTGTATACGCAGAAAAAGTTACTCAAGCGAAAATAAATACATATTGTCGAATATCTTGCGATCGGTTTTACGCTACATTTCGTTATTATGAGAAACGTATGAAACCACTCGTGCAGTTGGTAACAAAAAATTACCCCATTAAGCAACTTAACAAAGCCATTGAGATATTTTTTTGAAAATCAGCACTTAATTATTTCAACGTAGCGTACGACGTTATCGTAATATCCGCGTCATTAGAAACATTGATTAATCGTTTGGTGGAAGAAAAATGGTCGATTGCAACTGAAGAAGATACTAAACGTGTGGCGAAGAGCCTCGAGCACAATTTATATTGAATCATCAACGAACGCCTTGTTAATGATACCAAATTTAGATATGTATATCCGATGTTATAATAGAGCTTTTGGGAAAATTGTTTATGTTATTCCCTGAAACGCCTGTGATGCATTCAACGCATTTGGCTACTCTCAGGAACCAATTTACATGAATATCAAGACTTAAATAAATTTGTGAAAAATAAACATTTGGTCTTACTTTTCACCGACCGATACGGCTGCCATTTGTGTGATGTCGTTGTTTGTATATAAAAAAATACACACACATATATATTAACCTAACAGTTCTTTAACAGAGAAGAACAAAAAAATTGTTAAATTGTGGAATCCCTTCGGTATTTTTACACACAGGTGGACCAGCAGTCTTGGCCGCCCTAAGTCGTGTAGCACCATGAATTTACTTTCTTGCCAACTTTTTCGAAATCGGTTCAGAAGTTTGGTCGTGAAGAAGTAAGAAACATCGAACAATAAAAATATTGCAAACAGACATACCTACTTACTAACTTCCTCATTTACAACACTAGATATTAAGAATTTTTCGTGGATACACAGGATATACAATTACCAGACATTTCACCATCCAGCAAACAGCCGCGCGCGACTTAAGTTAAGTCACTGTAAATAGATAGGTTTAAAATAAGGAAACTATGTTCAGGAAAGCTAGATCATTTAATCTATGCTCTGTCATTTTCGTGCGTAAGTAGTTTTTAACTCGTCGCAAACAAGAAAATGATCTTTCTCCCAACCAGTTACTGGCAAGAGAACAAACACACATACCGAGAGCGAGTTTACATTGTATTACTGTAGAGGCAGCACATTAATAATAGTTTTATTTAAAAGAAAATGTAAAGGATAAATATAGGAGTAATTTTGCAAAATATGTATGTTGCATTGTTAACATCGTAAAAAATGTTACTTAAATTATAAGTAAAATAAATCATTTTAAATTTGATGGCAATAAAAGTATAATCCAGCTTTACGATGTCAACATTGTAATTTAAGCTGGATTTTTTTTTCGTGCATGGGGACGTTATACTGTATGCTGTATCAGTACTTTGATTTAGTGTCGTTTCATGTTTGCATCAGAATATATTTTGCCACGATTATCCGCCCTCAATATCTGGCCGCCCTAGGCCCAGGCCTAGTCGGCCTTATGGGAAATCCGCTTGGGACGACACTGTGAATTTGAGGCTCGTGAGTAAAAGTTTGAGCACCATATTCATACATATGTGTCTAGGTTATACACAGAACCAGAAATATGCACAATTTCGATATTATGTTATTGTTTTGCAAAAAATTTATTTCTTGGGGCCAATCTTACGTGGTCTTTCCTATAGCTAAGTAAGACGAGCCTTGAATATTTTTTAAATGTCAGTATCTAATCTACTATATTAGTTTACCAAGTGATAAATCGACCCTTATAATGGTTTGACGAGGCTAGCGAACCCGAAATTTTAATTATATGTATTTTTATTATTGCACTAGCTTTTATGAAGGAACTAATTATTCAACTCTGCACATTCTCCTTTCAGCGTGGTACTTGCCTCACATGGCCTCGTGCAGTGCCTGTCTCCTCGAAGCGCGAGACCAGACTCAGTTACTACCGGACGCCGCCGGTGAAGAATGTACTGAATTGCACGTTGTGTTAAAATCACTGACGAATTATTCCGCAACAACTTTGACACAATTATTCCACGTTTTTGAGGAGCACAACGGTCCACTGTTTAATCTCGTGTATTTAGCGTAATTTTTATAGTATAACTGTAAACTGCACGCTGACAAAGGACGACACTTACAAAAGCTATGGCGTCTTTCAATAAAGTGATACCTTTTGACCCATCTTGCATTTTGATTTTACGTAACCATCCTAAGCTAATTTTTGCAGTATGGCTGTCAGCTGTGAGTATATAGGTATATTCTTAAAGTAGTTGATTTGATCAATTTTGTCTCAGTAACACAGTCACCCATGGCCAGTCGGTCCTGCTATATGGTGCTGAGATCTGAGCCAACCGGATGCGACTCGACGTTTGCAGAAACGTACTGTACCTTCTGTACAACGTCGGGCCGTTTCTGTGTTTACCGGACAGCCTCGGAGGTGGCGGTCCTCGTCAACGCTGGGGTGATCACTATAGGTCTCCTATCCATTCAGTGGACACGGGTGTTTCCGCGCATACCTCCATAAGGGCCCATGATGAAGAGCGTGGATCGGTGGCGCTTGGTTGAAAACATGCTCCTCACAGCAAGAACCGCGAAGCCATGGTGCCGTCCGTCCTCACTGCAGGCCTTAGTACCCTAGGTGGAGAGCCTTATGGGAAAAGCAAAAACGCACAGCCCGAAGTAATGTGGAAAACGGTTCTGGCTGATGTTTTTGGCACTGGGGGGATGGGTTTTAGCCGATAGTCCATCCAATTTATTTTAGGTGGGAGGCCGGCACTCCTTCCGTAAAGGAATTTCTCTCTTCTAAAAAAAATCGACTACAATGAGTTTACTTTTAATAATTGTAATGATAGATATGAACAAGAAACAATACTTTATCCAAGAAACTCATCTTAACAAATTTCTTAAAAGTTAGAACGAAGTCATAAAATCTTAGAATTACAACTGAAATAATTAAAACTTTTCAAGAGAAAATATTTCTGGTGGTTGGAAATTTTAATTAAGAAGGAAGTTTCCTTGAGAATTTCATAGAATTTTTAGTTGTCTTCTGCAACAATTTTAAAAGGAAAAGTTATGCCAGAATTTGTCCTCCAAGTTTTTCTGACATCAGACTAATTATTGGGTTTATGCTGGCTTAAGCAGAAAATTTATATTAGCTTAGATTTATCAAGCCTTGTATGTTGGTAAAAGAGCTGGATTATTTGTGTATTGTTCAAAAATGCAAACAAAACTATTGTCACCATTATAGAAATACAAAGTAATTAACAACACTTAGAACTGCCAAGTTGTAAAGGTTTTACACAATTTTATTTAGTTCCCATAGTTCATCGTAGCCAAACACCACCACCACACCAGCGACTTATGCCTAACTCATATATATATATGTATATTGTACGTACATATGTATGTATGGGTGCGTAGTTTTTCATCAGACTCATACCTACGTCCATACTATTCAAATCGTTAAATTGACTAGTCTACTATATTTGGACCTAATTGTAGTAATAACACTTCGGTGTATTTTTGGTTGTTGTTGCCATAAAAAACAATAAAAAATTAATTTATACATCGCAAATACGTCCGCCATCTAAATATTTTTCATGAAATAAGAACAATAAAAAGAGGAAAGAACATTTCGTAAATTACCCTATTCGATTTCATGACAATTAAAAGGCAATGATGGAGTCATCGACATAAAAGAATTCTCCCACTTATCGCTTCAATAAAAGCCGCACATCCCAGTTACTTCCAGAGTCATATTACAGGCCATCATATGTATGTTATGCACATGTACATACATTTCATTTGTTGGACATATCCGCTCTTTGTTATGAGCTCTAGTTGCGGATGGGAATGAGTAATTGGTAATTGGAATGAGCTTCGTCTACAATTACTCAACATTGCCAACAGCAAACAATAGGATTCTTTCCACGAAAACAAATCGATGTAAAATTGATCGCTTTGTCGTACCCTTTTCGTGTGTCCGTTGATTTTATTGGGTAATTTTAATCGACTACATGTTATAACTTTTTTTAAGTACAAGGCGTTCGGATCCTGTCGAAGCATCAAAGGATATATAACTTTGCGCAAGTGACCGACTTCAATTTAACTCACCTTACCCCACGGATGCAATTTTCGTAATTTCTAATTCTGCCTTAAGCGTAAATTGAAACAATGACACTAAGACGATGTCACGGAATACAATAAGTACCTACTTTTTGTAAAGATATTAACAAAGCATAACTTCAGTATCTTATTTTATATGCCTTCAGATTATGAGAATAAATTGGGGTCGGTGTGAGTGTGCGTTTGCAAAATTTTCAATCATGAATATCTGGCATGCAAATGTATAAAAGTATATTTTGCAAATAATTTCGTAAACTATTTACATACATATGTATTATATAAATGTGGGATTGCGACGGCTTAGAGCAAGTAGCACGCGCAAATAGTCCCACTGTTCTGTTTGTTCCATTTTGTTACTTCTTCTCGGGAAATCGGTCAGTTTAAGTTCAATGGAATGTCAGGAAAGGAAAAGTTGTCAGTTGTAGAGACACATCGAACGAAGCAGGAGTTTCATTTTCCCGTGCTAGCATCCTCCCCTTGGAATCCAACACCTACAATTGGGGGCTCAACCGAGATTTGGGGACCAAGGAGACTCCGTCAAGAGTCGAGCGGCAGAAAGGCGCAGCCATCAAGCACGCCTGTTCTGGGAATTTGGCTCAGCAGCGCAACGGCAGATTTTTGAGCTTGTTCTGGCTTGTTCTGATTGATCAGTGTGCGTTGGAGGATTGAAGCTGTTCTGTTTGGCGACAGCGCTTTGGTTGTTTTGAGTGCAGGCGGTTCTGAGGACGCCACAGTTTCCTGAGTGTGTTGCAGACGGTGTAAGGGGCTCCGTAGCGGCCATCAGAGACAACAACGAGTTGCAGTGTGCAGAAGGGTAGCACTGTAGCAGCAGCAGGGTGACATCATCGACATAACGACGAATTGCACTGTACAACAGCGCGGCACAGCGTCTGTGTACAGCAGGGTGAGATCATCGGGACAACGACGAGTTGCATCATACAGCAGCGCGGCACAGCGCCTGTGTGTTGGTGAGGGCGGCAGGCAGTGATTCAGCAGATTAAGGTCAGCGCATCTAAACCTTTCTTGAGTAAGTTTAGATTGGATATTTTATTGCTTGCATGCGAGAAGAAGAAAAGAATTAATTAATATTTCCGAATAAATATTATTACATTTTAATCCATTTACGATATATTTGATTGATTTAAAACTATACTTGTCTCAGAGACGTTTTGCTATTTTGATTTGGTTGACTTCATCTTTCCAACGTTCAATATTTTATTTTAAATTAACTGAAGCATTCCATACAGTTGGTTGGAATTTAATATATTCACTTCATTCATTGTATACTAATTGTAAAGAACAGTGGGACCAATGGATAGACAGGATATTTTGCGCTTAAATATTAAGAATCTACGGGATAGATTAAAAGAAGTAAATTTGTCCACTACTGGCAAGAAAAGTGAGTTACAAGAGCGTTTGATCGCACATTCCGGTCGACAAACTGACGATCAACGCAGTAATGATGGTTTGGTTGAGCGAAATATCAGCGAACCAATGTTTGCTAGTACCCAATCTAGTACTTTGCTTCCCAATCATGAGCGTACTGCAGTTTATAGGCCAGCTACATCCGCTCCACGCAGTGAAGAGAGTCAATTATACCAGTTTACCTTTAAAGATATTGAAGAGAGTTTGACTAGATTTAACGGAGAACGAAATCAATGCGTTAGATCGTGGGTTCGGGAATTTGAGGATGCGAGTACATTCGTAAAGTTTAATGATCTGCAGAGATACATTTACGCTAAGCGTCTTCTTGTACTGACTGTTCATTGGCGGAACACGGACTGTTCGTGATTGGCCGACACTTAAAGCTGCGTTACTTGAGGAATTCGGGATTGTCGTAAATTCGGCTGACGTTCATCGGCAGTTGCAATATCGGCGTAAACAAGTTAACGAGACACCACGTGAATATTTGTACAAGATGATAGAAATAGCAAAAGTTATAAATGTAGACGAAGAATCTTTAATAGGATACGTCATTGATGGGATTAAAGACGAAAGGGTCAACAAAATAATCTTATATGAGGCCAAAACAATTGAGGAACTTAAAACAAGACTGAGAATTTATGAGAGGTTGAAAGCAGCAACAGGTTACAAACAGGATGAGACATTTCGGCCCAAAAAGAATGAGAACATGGATACTAAAACTAAAACGGAGAAACGTAAAGTTTGCTTTATATGTGGAGACGTGTCACACTTATCAAACAATTGTCCTAATAAACAGAAGGGATACAAGTGCTTCAGGTGTAACACTTTTGGACATCGTTCGTTTGAATGCAAGGAGCAGACAGATTTACCCGCTAAGGTAAAATTTGAACCATCTGCAAATGCAGTGAATAATAGTAGTAACATGATGAAGAATGTTATAATACAAGGAAAATCAATGGATGCATTGATTGACACTGGATGTGATTTAATTTTGTGTCGAGAAGATTTTGTCAATGATATGAAAAATGTTGAACTTGTTTCAACAAAAATAAATCTAGGCGTATTGGGTAATCGAGAAATTCAAACATTAGGATTTTTCAAAGCAGACTTAAGTATTGACGACGTTCCATTTCACGTTAGTTGTCATGTCATAGCAGAGAAGGACATGATTTATCCGATGATAATTGGTAATGAGTTATTTCGAGAAGCTACGTTGGTAATAGATCAAACAGGAATTCATTTTTCTGCAAACTCTTATGAAGAAACCCAAGATGTGGCTGACCGAAATCATAAAATATCGGAACTTCAAAGTGAATTCCAATCGATTTGTTGTTTAGCGGATTTTAAGGAATGCTTGCAAACAACTATAAGTGGAGTTAACCTGGACCATCTGTCGCATGAAAGAAAAGAAGTAGTACTTGAGCTTATTAAAGAATACAAACCAGTACAGGAGTGCGAGTCGCCGATTTAGATGAACATCATTTTGAGGAATGAAACTCCAATTTATATGGGACCACGGCGAATGCCCATTGAGCATAGAAAAGAGGTCGAACAGCAGATCGATACCTGGTTGAAGGAGGAGATAATTCAGCCAAGCACATCTGAATTTGCATCGCCCGTGGTATTAGTATCTAAAAAAGTCGGTACAAAGCGCTTATGTTGCGACTACAGAAAGATTAATGAACAGATTGTTAAAGATCATTTCCCTATGCCTTTGATTGATGATGTGTTGGATCGACTACAGGGAGCGAAGATATTCACGACATTGGATTTGATCAATGGATTCTTTCATGTGCCTGTATCGCCAAGTTCAAGAAGGTATACATCGTTCATCGTGCATAATGGACAGTTCGAGTTTCTGAGGACTCCATTTGGGCTTTGCAATTCGCCATCAGTGTTCACCAGATTTATCTTTGTGATTTTTAAGCAGCTTGTCCAGGAGGGTGTACTATTGACTTATATGGATGACGTTGTTATTCCGGCGAAGGACTACAATGAAGCTATGGAACGTGTGTTGGAAGTGGCAGGTAAAAGCGGTCTAAAAATAAAATGGTCAAAATCACAGATCATGAAAACTAGAATTGATTTTCTGGGTTATATAATTGAAAATGGAACAATAACGCCATCATTAGAGAAAACCAGAGCAGTGACTGAATATTCTAAGCCTTATGATAGAAAAACTTTACAACGATTTCTTGGATTGACGTCATATTTTAGAAGGTTTATTCCTGATTACGCAATTACTGCAAAACCTTTAAGCGATTTATTAAGGAAAAATGTAGCGTTTAGATTTGAGAATGAACAAGAAACAGCCTTTCAGAAATTAAAAGAAGTATTAGCAAGATCACCAGTCCTTAAACTGTTTGATCAGAATGCATATACGGAAGTTCATACAGATGCGAGTAAGGAGGGTTATGGCGCTATTCTTCTTCAAAGGAATAATGATGACCAGGAACTCCATCCCGTTCAATATATGAGTAGGAAGACCAATCCAGCTGAGCAGCATTACCATTCATATGAGCTCGAGGTGTTGGCAATAGTTCAAGCACTGAAGAAATGGCGAGTTTATGTCCTGGGAAAAGGGATAGAAATAATCACTGATTGTAATGCGTTTACAATGACCATGAAAAAAAAGGACATACCACTTCGAGTAGCAAGATGGGCCATGTTTCTCCAGGACTTTGATTATGTAATTGAGCACAGGTCTGGTACAAGAATGAGACATGTGGATGCTTTAAGTCGAAACGCCATGATGATTGTTGACACGTTAACTTATAGTATACAGCAAGCACAAATTGAGGACAGCTATTTGAAGGCTATAAGGAAAATACTTGAGACCTCTTCATATGATGATTATCATTTGAGGAACGAAATTTTACACAAAGGAGACATCGTTGTTATACCCACTTCAATGGAAGAAGAAATCATACGACAAATACACAAACAGGGACACTTCTCAGCCGCTAAAACTGAAAGTCTCGTTAAAATGAAATATCATATATCCAAGTTAAGGCCCAAGGTAATCAGATTGGTGCAGAGTTGTATAGAATGTATAATGGCAGAGAGAAAAGGCGGCAAGCAGGAAGGACTTCTGTCACCAATCGACAAGGAGGATAGACCCCTGCAGACATATCATATCGACCACATTGGACCTATGGAAGAGACGAAAAAAATGTATAACCACATCCTGGTGGTGGTGGATGCATTTTCTAAATTTGTTTGGCTGTACCCCACTAAGAGTACAACTAGCGAGGAGACTATAGATAGACTTAAGAGACAATCGTCAATCTTCGGAAATCCTAAGAGAGTAATAACGGATCGCGGCAGTGCATTCAGATCGAATTCATTCAAGGACTACTGTGAGGAGGAAGGTGTACAGCTGTTCATGATAACCACAGGTGTTCCGAGAGGCAATGGGCAGGTGGAGAGAGTAAACCGTATTCTAGTTGCTTTACTAACTAAAATGTCAATAGAAGAGCCGAAAGCGTGGTATAAACACGTCGATCGAGCACAGCAATTACTGAAAAATACGCCTACTAGAAGTACAAAGTTTTCCCCTTTTAAAATACTTACCGGACTTGATATGAGATTGAATACACCGGACTTGAAGGAAATATTGGATGAAGAATATCTTCAAGAGTTGCAGGAGGAACGAGACGAGATTCGGGACAAGGCAAAGTTCAACATTTTGAAGATTCAACGAGAGAACTACAAATCTTATAATAAGAAACGGAAGCCAGCCGTTATTTACAATTTGAATGATTTGGTTGCAGTCAAGCGGACCCAATTCGGGCCAGGCCTAAAGTTGAAGGCGAAATTTTTGGGACCATATAGGATTGTGGAGCGACAGAAACATGATCGCTATGTCGTCAATAAAGTGGGAGACCATGAGGGTCCTAAGTCTACTACTGCTGCCGCAGATGGGATGAAAAGGTGGAGTGAATCGTTCGAGTCGAACGAGACGTCAGGAGGGCCGGATGTGGGATTGCGACGGCTTAGAGCAAGTAGCACGCGCAAATAGTCCCACTGTTCTGTTTGTTCCACTTTGTTACTTCTTCTCGGGAAATCGGTCAGTTTAAGTTCAATGGAATGTCAGGAAAGGAAAAGTTGTCAGTTGTAGAGACACATCGAACGAAGCAGGAGTTTCCCGTGCTAGCATCCTCCCCTTGGAATCCAACACCTACATAAATACATATACGCAAGACTACGTTTTGCGAACTTTTACACGATGTCACTCATAAACGATTACTTCTTTGAGAAAAGATATTTGAGAGAATTTAGTGCTGAACATAATAGGTATGCCAGATTTTCTTGTATGAGATATTTCCTTTTTAGCTTTTACCAAAATGGCGTCTAATGCACACCCTCGACGACCCAACTAGGAAAAACACTCAGATGATACAGAACACTTTAAAAAAGAGAATTTGCATTACGCTATTTATGCATTTCGAACAAACTTTTTTTCCTCGTGATTGGACTACATAAACAATTCAATCTTAACGCATCTGCTCTTTTATCATGTTCTTAAACTCGAACAAAAAAATACAAATAATGTCACAAATTCTCAATTTTCGCAACGCTATTGGGAAAAAAGAAAAATAAAAGCCCTTTAAATTCCCAAGTGTTCAGAATTGTCACAAAAATGCTCCTTAGGTTCTGCCAATTTTATAGATATTTCTTTGAACTCTGAAGGGCAAAGCGCTCATCCTCAGCATTTGGCAGAAGTATGTTTGACAGTTATTAAAAATCAGCCTTGTTAAATAAATTCTGGCTTTTAAGGTTTCATAAGGAAAATAATGAAAAATTGTCTTACTGACATAACACGGGAACATACATAAGGCACTCATCCCTCACCTCATTTGGGAAAAGTGGAAAATTTTCCTGAAAAGTGCTTTCCGCAACACATCCCCCATGTATAACGAAATATTAAATTATGAGCACCACAAAGGAATTGCCTTCAGTTTTGAGGGATTTAATAATATTAGCTAGACTCATTTCACTCAAAAGAGTTTTTCTTGATTGAATGGTGCTTTTAATTGAAATAAATAGTGTTGAAGATCTCTTACCAAGCCACCTTAAACCAGCACCAGGAAGAAAGATTGTAAGAGAAAAATTATACGACGATGCGTGTTCAAACATCAAGGGAAATTTCTTTCTAAGGCTTAAGACTAAAACTTCTGAACTTGATATATATGGATACATTTTCTATTTATTACCTGAGGGCGTGAATAACAAGGATGCTGTAATTTAATCCTCTGGTTCGTTGTTGCATAAATAAAAATTGAATCCCTAAGGGAATCTCGGACTGAAAGTTTAAACGTAAATCGATTTGTTCCGAATATTGACTGCTTCCACAAGAAATATCTATACTATTTGGAAACATAATAGAGGAACACCTGTACACTGAGAGAAAACACCAGCTTTAAAATTAAAAGTCAATGTATTTAATTGAAAAATATTCATGTTTGTCCTTTAACATATTTGATCTGAGAGCAAATACTTTGATTTTTAAATTGTCGCTTTGAGATTAAAGTGTTATTTATTGATTTAAAAAAAAACCTCAGTTATAAACTAGTGTTTTTAACCATGTTGGGATATTTTAAAAATCTCACCTTTGATTTAAAAGAATTTTTATAGCAACGAGGCTATTTGTATGTAGATCAATGGTGAGAGCAGTGGACGATGATCACACATGGTTCAAATTATTCACCTTTCTAAAGAGTCAGATTATAAGTATAGCAGATATGAAGTGTCTGAACTTTATGTTTTATTATACTAAAGTATAATTATTCTTCAAGGTGACAGTTATTAAAAACAGTCAATGTTATACATATACCTAAACTAGTAAGTTGCAATACACAAAAAATAAAAGTCAGGCAAGTGTGAGTCAGACTCGCGCGTTAAAAGTTCTGAATATTTACCGCAAATTAAATTAATGCAACAACTACAAATTAACAATTTTTGAACTTTGATTTTTTACAGCTTCAAAGAAACGTAGATCTAAGTATTTGATATTAATTTCAACTTGATACCTCCACGCGTTCCTGAGGAAAAGGGTCTTGACAGATAGTCAGACAAACAGACAACGAAGTGATCCTATAAGGGTTCCTTTTTTCCTTTTGGGAAACGGAGCCTTAAAAACTGTTAAATATCCCTTTAATATAATTCACACTTAAATCTTTATACTTCGGTTTAAGTAGATGTTTTCCTGTCACCTCGAGCGCACACTGTGACTATTAGTAGTGCGACTAAATAGGCACATAAACAATCGTGTGGGGATTGGAGACCCATAGGTCCACATAAGTGCGCTTTTAATGACATAATTAAATAGGGAATATTGTAATATAAGGAATTTTTTATTTTATTCCATACGATTGTGACACATGAATAGCGAAACTATAGCTCTGGTTTCAAATGTGCATAGCGTAAAAACATATACATATAAGTTAGCACATGCGGTCATAGTAGAAAACTTAAATATGCTGTATAGGAACAGCTGAAGTAGCTACATATGGCCACTTTCCTGATGTTAGTGATGTCAATAACTATGCAGATACCATATATTAAAAATAGCAGAAGAAACAATTTTTTTTTCCGTGTTGTCTCAAAGTGATCCTAGCGGTGAATTATATCAACAAATATTAGCTGCGTTTTATTGTGTCCCTTGTTCTACTCCGTACAAAAATTCAATTAAGGAAACTATCCGTGTGTTGAACCGTTTTATACAATAAATATTTCATTTTTACCGCAGACGAACTTAATTCATGCAAAGTATTGAACTCCCACAATTACCTTCATTACGGAAAAAATTTCTTTACATATATCAGCTGATACTTTTATGAAAACTAACAAAATTCTTTTAGCAAATTTAATTTAGCGTCATCTGGCTTTTCACAGATTCACTATTTGATCGGCTTGCTCTATTCAACGAGAAGAACACATTGTTCTGCTCAACGTATAGCTGTTCCAGAACAACGTGCACAAGAGAACGCAGCAATATGTATGTCATTTTGTGTAAACATGAAATAACTTGACAACAACGATACCTATCGGATCCTAGCATAGGACCTATCGGCTGCTAGTATAGGTTCATAGTCTCGACAAAACAAATATATTGTGGACATATGACCGCAGTCGGTGAAATCATTCTGAAGTGCCACGATCACTAGCAAACGCACCAAAAAATATTTATATAGATATATAAAATTTATCTATGCTTCTATACATATGTATATATTTGTTTATTTACACACATATTGTAGATGTAGTTAGTAAAAAAACCTTCGATGCAATGAGCCCTTTCATGCCCAGTACCAGGAAATGCTGATTTCAGAATTGAGAGAGCGGTGGTTCCAACTCCCGGGGGTTGATGGGCTCACCTGTCTACCTAACATATCGAGATTCCTCGAGAAAACTCAGATTCAACAAGCCCTTGTGTTCCCGTGGCATTGAAAAATGAGGTATAGTGGTGGTTTCGCGTTTAGTGGTAGTTCGAGCGGGTTAAAAAATGCGATATTAGGACCATGGAGTTTTCCGCCGGGTGTAAGAATTTTTGGTCGCTACCCCCGTACTTTCGTGTTTCAACCCTTTTTTTGCAACTTTGACATGTACTGCTAGTACTCCTACTTGTATGTGCTCTCGCATTATCCTGCTGAAAGGTGAGCGGATTTCGTCGTAAATTTCCTGGTTATACCATTACATAGTCAAAACCTTGCTTTACCAAGAACATTTAATGCATACCAATAAATTCTCATCTGCCAGCAAATTTGTTTAAAACGCAAAACAGTCTGTGTGTGCCTGCAAGTGGCTATCCACCCCCACCACTTCACGAAACCACATAAATATGTCGAGTCCCTCAGGACAATAGCTCTGCAAATATTGTATAACTGATTCGCTGGCAAACAAGTAAGTGTCACGCGCTCGGAAGACAAATATGCTTTAATACATTTAATGTCAAATATTCCCGCACAAGAAATCGCAATAACGAGGCAAACTTGGGCTCTCGGAACACAGGGAATGCATCAATTATGCGGCTATATGTAGGGTAACATAAAAATTGATTTTATAGACATTTTATTGTTATTTCTAAAATTACAAGAATTGTTGCGGACATTCGTTAATATAACGTATCTGAAGTCGAAGTCAGATAGTGGGTTTGTTCTGTTCTTCTAAAAGATCTCAATTACCTTTCCTCGGTCTGGAGATTGTTTGTAAAACGAGTATCACACGCTGAAACGAAAGAGTGTCTGAGAATATCCTCACTTCAGCAATAGAAAAACTGGTACTCGGCAACAGAATATCCGTCAGGGAAACTTTGTTTGCAACCCCACTCAGACGAATTGTTTTCACGAAACAGAATGTCAATAGGTCGAATGCCTGTTAGTGCTTAAGAGTTTTTTTCCTTTGCCACAAGTGTCTGAAAAATACACGCATTCCTCCCTTGAGCTGGAAATGAAACGAGGAAAAAACATCAAGCACAAAAGAAATACTATAAAGAAGATTTCATAAACTTTCCGTCCTTTGTTTGTTAAAGAAACGATAATAAAGAAAATGCGCTAGATTACGTAGCAGAATTTGTCGTTTTTGTAGTTTGTCGGATTATGTCTAAAGCTCTCTAGAACCAAAGAGATCGTAGACTTAAATTGTTGCATTTTTTATAGAACAAACTTTCACATATATTTGGAAGCGATACTTGTACTTAGGTTTCTTGAAGTTTATGGGTTTAATATCTTCGACAAAATATTTGAATTATGTATGAAGGTAGGTAGGTAGGCATTAAAATTCAATTCAAGGCGAAGTGAAGCAGTTTTTTAATTTTGTTGATTAAAATAAAAATGTTTTACTTACAGTTTTATATGTGTACCAACTTACATGGTGCAGGGTAGATGTGCTACTTTGTTTTGTCGGCTATATTCTCTATAGCATTTTCAATTTGACTGCCATGTATTTCGGAAACTGTGGAGATAGTCCAGGGAAATAAGCATTTGTTCGGGACACTGACTCATCCAGCAAACCAATACGATTTTCGCGAAGTATGAATCTATAGCAATATGAAAAATTGAGCATTTGAAAAATGTTCAAGGATAAAGTTATTCTATTTGTTTATATGGTAAAAATGACTGCATTTTTGTAAAATCTATTTGCAACAAAAAAAAATTATTTTTTACTACATCTAATGAAATATTTTGAAAATATAACTCTTTCGCTTTAATGTCACACTGACAAACCCGAAAATTTGTTTGAAATGTGCGTAGAGTGCTGTTGCGAAAAAACAGTCTTCCGGATAAACAAATTGAATTTTGCCAAAACTATCCAAAGAATCGGTTTCAAATTTTTAACACTTATTCGGTACCACAAGAGCTACCTATTTACGAGGATTTAAGTTTTCAAATAAATTTTTACAATAGTTATTGTTAATTGAATATTTAGCTATTTTCATTGTAAATTAGCAATTATCTAAGCAACAAATTGACATTTTCAAAATCGATTTCAGTCAAGTTGTCGGTTTTTGCATTATCTACAAGATTATTGCAATAAATTGCTGTTAAAACTATTTATTTAAATCTGGTAAATAAAAATGTGTTAAAATTTCACTTTTTTCACTTTTAATTGTTTATTATTCGAAAACGTCGGCTAACCAGGAGTGGCAAAAGTATAAGTATTATTGCTATAGGTTCATACTTCGCGAAAATCGTATTGGTTTGCTGGATGAGTCAGTGTCCCGCACTTGCTATTTTTTTTTGCTTATTTCCTTGGACTAAGAGGTTTAATAACTCAACAAAGTGAATTATGTAAATACCTTCATTTTTGCCAGACGCTATTAATTGGATGGTATCATATTTCATAAATTATGTAAAAAAAATTTATAAAAAAATTCAATTTAAAAGCTTGTATTTATTATTGCCTGGGACTTGGTAATAGCCTAGTAAAATTAGTCGCAAAAAGGTGAAAATCACGAAAAAAGTCCGACCAAGCTGGATTTTTGTGAAGGTCTTTATTTCCATGTCATAAACATATTCTGCAAAGTGGCCTTTTGAGTCATGGGTTTTTGTTTGTAGGGGGTTAATTTTAATTTTTGCAAACAGATATCTCATCAGTTATAAATTTTTTGAGGGATATATACCTAGCTATAAGAATAACCGAAGCTTATAATATTCTGCACAAAAAGCGTCCCCGTTTGTCGCACCGCTCGTGTGTTCATGTATATGTTTACACGGCGTAGACGGCAGTCAGTAAATATGTATTTTGTAAGAGGTAGATATTCAGTCAGTAGGCGATGCATTTCGCAGATTTCGGTCGTACGTAGCACGACATCGACACAGTTCGGTACGAATAAACACTTCCTGAAATAGAAACTAAACGCTAAAGTACATGTTTTTTACGAATGTGATAACGCGAAACGACCTTACTTAACTTAAAATACAGTTTACCATATTTGGTTAATGGTTCCTATATACGTAACATTATAGCCAAAGACAAGGAAGAATGCGACAATAGCCCCACAGAGTTACCAATAAAATTTAAAAGGTCTTTTTCCAATTTACACCTCACAAAAAAAACCTAAGGTGTGAAAACTCCATTCATTTTGTGCCGGAAAAATAAAGCGTCCTAAGTAACTGTTATTATGTGTTTTTTGACTGTGTCGTCATCAATTAAAAGATCCTTAGGAAATCGGTGCAAAAGTCGCTTCGTCAGGTGGGAAAATTCCTTAAAATTAATATCACAGTTATTATCAAGGAAGGCGGCTTAAAGAAATCGCAAAATATGTAGGTTAGCGACAATCGAGGGATCACTGCTCTCCCTATTGTTTAATTTTATTTAAGAGGAATTTCAATTAGTTCGCCTCTTAGAATTGACGAACCTCCGAAAGCTTCTTAGGCTTGTCGCGAATAATAGATTTCATTCTAATGATATAGTCAGACGAAGTACGTTATAAGTGGGAGAACACTTTTAAATTACGTCAGAATGTTGTTCGACAAATGAATATCATTGAATTCTGTATTGAATATTGGAGCCTCTTACCTTCCTGTTTAATTTATCTCTTCGTACTTTTGTTTTTCCGGATATCTGGAAATTATTTTATGTGATCCCCATTTTCAAGAAGGGGAAAAAGAACTCAGTGGAAAACTATAGACCTATTGCTAAACTATGACCTATACCTAAACTTATTGAGGCAATTTTGAGAAACTATTTAGCCTTCTACTGTAGCTCGATGATATCAAGTAATCAACATGGATTTATGAGGAGCAGATCGACTTCAACTAATCTTGTGGAGTTTTCGAATTTCTGTTTAACGAACTTGGAGAAGCGTAAACAAATCGATTTTGTTTACACTGATTTCAGTAAAGCATTTGACAAGCTTTCTCATAGAGTGCTGATTTTTAAACTTCTACGACTTGGCTTTCCCAATGACCTTCTTCATTGGATTAAGTCATTCATACCTTACCAATCGTTCCTTTAGAGTTAAGTTTTCTCTTTGCTTTTCGGACCCTGTTTCCGTGCGGTCGGGAGTGCTACAGGGCAGCCACCTGGGACCTTTGCTGTTTACTCTTTTCCTTAACGACGTGTTTCCTCTATTCGAGAACTCGCATGCTTTGGCTTACGCTGATGACTTGTATATTTTCCGAGTGACCGAGTCACTGCAAGATGCGCTTAGCCTCCAACGCGATCTTGACACCTTTACTGAGTGGTGTTCAAAGAATCACATGAAACTAAATATTAGTAAATGCAATTTTATTTCATTTACTAGGAAGTCTTCTATTTTGCAGTACTCCTACAAAATTCTTGACACACCTTTATCTCGGCAAGAGAATGTTGTCGACTTGGGACTGACTATTAATTCTAAATTCGATTTTGGACGACATGTTGATAAAATAATAAATCGTGCAAATTCCACCCTTGGTTTTGTTAAGCGCTGGTCTAAGGATTTTAATGATCCTTGTCGCTTATAAACATTGTTTTGTGCGTTTGTCCGACCTATCTTGGAATATGTTTCTGTTGTTTGGTCTCCTCATTATTCTGTGTATATAGACCGTATCAAAGCAGTCCAAAAGCGTTTTCTCCGGTTCAGTCTTCGTCACTTACCCTGGCGTGACCCGCATAGTCTTCCTCGGTATGAAGACAGACTTAAACTTTTAGGTTTGACGACTCTATCCAACTGTAGAGAAATCTCAAGTGTGACGTTCATGCACGATATCATTACTGGCGTTATAGACTCTCCAAAGCTTTTAAATCTTATTAATTTTAACTCACACCCCCGTACTACTAGAGGAAAGGACTTTCTATTCCCATGTACCACAGAACTAATTATGGCACTTTTGAACCGGTATCGGCCATGTCTAAAATTTACAATACTAGATTTTCCTCAGTAGACTTTCATTGTAGCAAAGATTTAATCACAAAATTGTTACTCAATCATTAGGAATTAATTTAAATCATTGTTTGTTATGTTAAGATCAGATGGTGTAATCAACCTGTTGATGATGATAAATAAATAAATAGATTCCCCACATAAAACTATTAAAGTTTCCATTCACTTATTTTCATTGTTTCCAATTAGAAAAATTATGAACTTAATACGATTATACTAATTAAGTAAAATAGGCAAAATAGGCAAAATGAAAAGTAGGTAAAAGGATTTATTTCTTTGTATCATATCCCAATTCCAAACTTACTCAGTCGCCTTACCGAAATTCCGGATTTAACTTCAGTCTTGTGCTGCATTAATTTTATCAGACATTCTTGGTACAAAACTTCACCTGACAATAGTCCCCAAGTCTGTGGTACTTGTCCAACCTTCTGAAATATATTTAATGCTGGGGGAATTCCACTACAATCCTTGCACTAAACTGAATAGAATTCCCATCCCTTCCACCTTACTTTAGTGAAATTCCCGATGGCCAAAGAGGACGACAAAATTTTGCTCCGACGGAGAAACAATAACAAGCAATTAAGAAGTTCCTTGTTGGCGAGTCCTTACCTCAAATTTTCGTCTTTTTTCATTTCAAAAGCGTTAAAGCCATTCAAAGTTTTCCTATTTGCAGCGTCTTAATTTCACTTGATCTCCATGAAGTTTCTGAAGGAGCACAAGCTCTTAAATTTTCAATCCTAATGGAGGTGACCCGATTTTGCCAACAATAGCGCAGAAAATTCAACAGATTCATTGCCATAATTTATACATAAAGCTTTTAAGAGAGCGTAGCAACCACGCCGCACTTATAGATTATCCTGCTGTACTGGTACTATACAAATACAAGTTTGCTCTTGTTCATGGAAATATATATATTCAAAATGAAAACAAAACGTTCTGAAGTATAAACGATTCACATCTTTAGTCTTCAGTCAAATTTTAATAAAGTACGTATGAAGTTAACTGTTGTAATATATCAATCATAAATATAAAATAATTCGATGTGAACCTTGAGAAAAATATATTGATTCTCACTGCTATAAAATTAGTTTACAAATTTTGTTCATAAATTACATATACGTAAAAAAATATTTCTTTGGCCGTTGAAATATGCGCGCATCACGAAGACCTAACATTATCCCAAATTTCAAATTCATACTTTACACCGTTTTCGAGAAAAACTTCTGTGATCGAGTTGACCTTAGCGCGATAAGTGTTTGCTATCTATACCAACATCAATATCTATCTGGACATGTATTTGTTGCTAATGCCATATTTTTACAATCATCAAAATGACCGATTTAAATTAATGTTCGTACAGGTTCTTTCAATAAGGACGCTCGACTTTTATATATAAATAAAACGTGTTGTGTGTGAGATATCCACTGCACTTTTACATTATTTGAAAGAATATTTTATGGCATTAAGTATGGAATAAAACGTGGTTCATGGTGGCATGTATTCGAGAGGTCCAATTTTCGATGACTTTGTCGCATAAATTTGATTGATTTGCTGGATGGCGTTTGTTATGTTGAGGGCATCAATTGTCTACAGTTTATTCGTATTATAGGTGGTTTAAGATATGTAGTCCCAAATAGTGAAGGCATTTTGGGTAAGATATGGCTCAAGTTAGGAAAGTTGGTTTAACAAGCTATAAAAATTGGTGGAGGATTCTTTGGATAACCTGGAACAAAATACCAAAAGTCCCAAAAAACCCCCCCTGGGGAACATGCCGCCATCTTGGAATAAGGGTCGCTATCTTGGATTCTCTCTTGATATTCTTTTAAACAGGATTACTCAGTACCTATGGGTTATATACGAACGCTGTTTTTTCAGAAGTACTTGTATTGACGTAAACTACAGTTTTAATAGCTTTTTGTCTTGTGAATAAGATAAAACCAATTAAAATTAAAATAAAAGTAATATTAGGGTAAAGTAAAATGGTAAACCCTAGTTCAATGTCAATTTTTGACCATGGAAAATATTACTAAATAAAAATAGAACACATCTAAAATGAGAATACGCAATTAGAATTTTTGTAAGCTTATAATTGTGACTTTTATAAGCTGCCGAACTTGCGGGTACGCACCGCCAAACTTGATATTTAGAGCCGTAAATAATTTGTACACGTAGAGAGAACCTATATTATTGATAATTTAAACATTTTATTGCACAATTAAAAAATTAAAATAGTATAGTTGGCGTTGGTTTTCGTGTTTCTTCTTTTTTTAGTGATTTTCGTGTGATATAAGTAGCTTCCTCGGCTTTGCGAACGTTGAAAAATGTCATGCATTTTTTTGCGAAAATGTGATTTTGGATAGTGACGAAAGGTAACAAAAGGAATACAAAAAATTCGAGAGTATTCAAAATGACGGATCCATAATGGTGACGCATTTTCATAGCAATCCTTTGAAGTCGAAGTTTTCGGTCGCCATATTGGATCCGCCATAAACCCTACAATTATATATAGGCTAAAACCTTGCTGAAGAACCAAGCTATCCAACAGTAAAAACCTCATTCGAATCCATTTAGTAGTTTAGGAGATAGAAGATAACAAGGCGAAAAGCCTTCCTCATTTATATGTATTTAAATAGATGTACTAATCAACAAATTATCTAAAAAAATTAAAAAAGCACATGTTCAAAGATATAGATCTCAGCTACAACCTCTATGTATTTAAAACATTCATAATTTTTTTTTTGTTTAATAACAGACGGTTAATTGCACTGAAAAATTTAATATTTTCATGGAATAATAATTTTCTTGTTAGTGCATATTTCATAAAAAAATCATAAATTTTTTTTTTACAAAATGAATTATTCTATCGTGAAGTATGGGTGCTAAGCTGTAAATTGGCCATCTACTAAATGTCAGTAAGTATTTTATAACTACTGTTATCGTTGATTGAAATTACTTATCGAAAAAATAAAAGGTTTGGTTCTCTGAAAGTCGTGAAATAAAGGATACCTATTGAAAAAAAAATTTTTTCGCAATTTCTTTCAATACATACACCTTAATAACGACTCTCTCAGGAAACCAATTCAGACTATAAATTTAAAAATAATTTTTGTTTTTTAATTTAAAGAAGATCTACTAAAATAAGTGATTGTATGCTAATTATTAGTTAATAGTAATTGTTTAAATATGCTTTTGATCATTTAAATACATGGATCAAGTAAGTGAAGTAGTTTTCTTTAACACGCACTTTTTGTTTTGCTTTTGTGCTTACCAACCAAAAGTTATAGGCATATTTGTATGGAGCACGTCTCATTTTTGGCTCATGCAGCCATATATTAAATATTAATTAACAAATTCATATCTCCAAGACATTTGATCGTACAAAAAATTTGCTGACAATATTTACGTAAAATATTCTCCTCTTTCGATTGGCGTAAGCAGTTTTTTCGGTAAAATTAAATTTGAAAAGTTATTCGCGAAAACCCGTAATATTACACGTTTATTCCAAGATGGTGGCATGTTTACCAAGGGGGATTTTTTGAGAATATTGGTATTTTGTTTCAGGTTATCCAAAGAATACCTCCACCAAATTTATAGCTTGTTAGACTATTCTTCCTAACTTTCGCCCATTGGTCTTGTACTAAAAGCAGGAAGCCTAAGGGCGTTAAATCGCACGATCTCGGTGGCCAGTTCACGTCGCCCCTCAAATCGTGCAGAATGTCAATCGTGACATGCGCTGTGTGGCACGTAGCGCTATCCTATTGGAACCACGTATCGTCGGTTTCCATATCATCCAGTTTAGGCCATATGAAGTTGCTTTTCATCGATCTGTCGCTTCGTCGCTTAAGATGATTTTTTTGGCTAAATTTGTGTCAACTTCCGAATACGTGTCATCAAGCAAAGCTGCGGCGGACATTTGAGCGATGTTATATTCCATACTTAATGGCATAAGATATTCTTTCAAATAAAATAAAAATGCTGTTGATATCTCACACAGAACTTGTTTTACTTACATTTATAAATCGAGCGTCCTTATTGAAAAACCTTAAATATCTGAAACCACAGTGTGACTACAAACTTGAGTCGCTAACGTGACGCTAAGATTTAAAGGACACGAGATGCAACTATAACACTACATATGTACCCATAACACTTTGATTGGAGTAACGTCTCTCACATGTGGTAACCATTTCGGACCCAACGTGATTTGCACGTCTCCCACTCATGATGTGACGATTTAAATTTATTGGGGGTTTTACGTAAATAATGATTATTATCAGTTGTCATTGAAATTATGGAACATTTCACATCCCAACTTGACCATCTTAAAAGAATGTAGGCGGAGTAAAAACGACAGGTACAATATCGATCAAACTGTGTTCAATGTAAAAACGATGGTCCCAGAAAGGAAGTGACTCATACTACTACTACTAGCGTATTTAAGCTACATAAACATACATACATATTCGCATATAGCAATCACCTTCCAAAGTGTCGGTCTTACGAACATTCTTTGAAACATTTACTTCCACTAAGCTTTAAATCTCGAACAACTCTTTTTACTCAAAATGCCACTTTTAAGCTAGATTACCTTCCGGGGGTTCTTCGAAAAGTACGTAAATGCAACCTTGAGTAAGGCAGGATAAATAATGGAGCCACTCATCCCCTTAATTGAAATTATCCCTAACAAAAATCAATTACATCTTCTCACCCTAATTCTTTGAAATTTGAAGGAGTCTCACAGCGAAATGTATTCACTTAAAGCAATTTTCTCAGGTGGTCTTGTTTTGGTGAGAAAATTACCCACTTTCCTCCAGGTGAAGGGATAATAAGGACAATTAGGGTTTACCCTTTTCACATCGCAAATGTAATTCAATTTTGGAAACAATTACGCATGGATCCTGGCGCGTTGACAGGAAACAGCCCGCCCTCGATACACACTTTGTAGTACAATTATTACCTGATTAACACTTTACACGCAAACCAGGAACGGGGCTGTAAACAGAGTAAACAAGGTTGTACACCACTCAACAGCCTTTTAGTTGATCTTATGAATTCCGTCGAGCACCTAATATGGATTTTCTCGCGTAATTGCATTACATTCTGGAGCCGTTACTACCAAAAATGGCAGAGCCATTTATTTTGATTTACTTTCTTACGAAGCCAGCCTACGACCCGTGGGTACTTTCTCCAGAAATTCTCGTCACGAATTGTTTCGACGTCTTTGACCTTTGGATTATTATACCTCAGTGATTTTGGGAACGTGTACCTCAAACTAGTTAGTTTGTGCTGTATGAGTTGGCGACTAAGATATTCCCAAATATACGACAAGCCCCAGCGGAGCAGTCCATCGGCTCGAAATAATAAAGTACCAAGTAATATAAGCGAATCAGGGCTCTGGGTATTGTCGAAGCGAATGGTATTTGATGATTTCTCTCAGGTGCCAACATTTAAATTCCAAATGTAAAATACTTGCCTCAGTTTTATAAATTGCAAATAGGCTGACTTAATCCTTCACTTCAAATCACGACCGTCGCATGGCGAGTAAACAATTTGAATTATCATTCGCACAATAGGCAAGGCACTGGACATGAGACGCAAATTATGGCTTAGTGATTTTGCGGTCCGTAATTAATAAGGGCTTTGCGGAGAGCTTTATGGTGTACTGCGAAACATGTTTGATGATTTCATAGCTACATATTTATGTTATTAAAATCATTCGCGGCGTTTATTTTTGACCACTCCATTGACGCATTTACCCGTGGGGGAATTAATAAAGGTAGTCTAAAATAGACTAAATTATTTAATGGTTCTAGTCTTGTTTTGGTTGGACAAATTAAGCCAAAAACAAAAACCCAGAAATCAAAAAAAAAAAATTATATATTGGTCACTATATAATCCGCTTATTTGCGACCCATTTTTCAACCACTAAATTCAATCAGAGTATTACAATATTTAATTCCATTATTCCATATTACTTGAATTTGACCGTTTTTACGTTGTTGTGAATTGCACATCACAACAAAATATAGTACATACAGCCAACTTGTACGGCACTTTCAGACAATATGCAGTTGCAATGATGTGTTTGGCACTATGTCGTACATTTTAAGGCAAATGATATCTGGGTATTCGGGTACCCGGGTGCCTGCTTATTACCCGAAATTTTCGAGAAAGTTCTTGGTACCCGGGCACAAAAGAAGCGAGTACTCGGATAACTATTGTATATTCAATATATTACTGGATTTGAATATAATAATAATTTATTTGGTTAACTGTACAAAAACATTCTCCAGCGTACAAAGTTCAAGTGGGAAAAATACCGGCCAATTTAGAACAAAATCTACTCTATAAAAAACATGAATATAACTATAAGACTTTAAGTCTAGAAAGGCACAAGCAAAAAAAATACGTTAAACTTCAGAGGAGGAAAAAAAATTAAACATAAGAGCAAAAAATAGAAATGTGAGAAATGAATGAGATGTACAAACATTTAGACAAGATAATAAAATTTTAAAATAGTTCAGACAGTTGGAGATGTCTATAAGAGGACGATGGACGATGCGCGCTGAATATGGTTCCAGATATTAAATTGATTTTTCACTAATTTCCGGACTTTCTGGGGCTCTGTTCACCCCTCCGCGGTTTTCACCGGCGGCTTTCGAACATGCTCTACAACACGGTGCAATACAGAAACGGTGTCACGTGTCATGACACGTTTCATGGCACATGTCACATAACATCTAACGTGACCACCTCAACAACATGTTGCCATGAAAAATTCATATAACGTGTCATGTCACGGTTTATAACACAACGTGACCACATCTACAGGTGCTATCATGTCGTAAAGTCTGCAAAGTGATTTCATTTTCTTGCACGCTTGTCTGCGCTATCTATAACCATCCCGCCTCTTAGCAAGCGAGCAAGAAAAAATATTTTAGTTAGACAGACATTTTGCATAACGTGTAGTTACAGAAAAACGTTTTTTAAGAACACGTTTAATAATTAAACGTTTCTTCAAATGGTATTTGAAACATTTAATCGGATAAACTTATCAGACCCGGTACTGAAATGCTCAGCATTTTTCGCATATTATAACAACTTTTCTGCGGTATGATATAAAAAATAATAAAAAAATAAGGTAAAATTAATTACAAGAAGATGTTCCGACAAAAACCTGGATGGTTTTTTTGTGAAATTTAAAATACAATACAATAAATTTCGCCTTTTCCGACTTCTAACGTTTATTACTATGAATTTACACAATTTTATTTTATTTAATTAACTTATTTAACACGAATTGTAGAAAATTTGTTTCTCAAGAATTAACCTTTATAGAAAACTTTCGTACCAGTAACGGTTAGGGAGATATTGTTGAAAACCGTTGGCACCCTTATTTTCAAAATGGCGGGCAAATGGGGGGAAAAGGGGGAGGGGTCGAAATCCCTGATTGCCCCTTTTTTCCTATCATGTGAATGAACTACTTATAATTAAAATGAAGTGATAATGGATATTGACAGCCCATGTAACAAAAAAAAATCTAAGTTTTCTTAAAGCAAACATACCACTAAATCATAAGTTTTTATATTATCTCATTCAAATTTTGACTGTTTATAGTAAATATTAGTTTAAGTTATTAACTTCCTACCCAACCTACGCCTTAGCTTGATCCACATCTTGTACTTCACAATTAAAATTTAATAAAAATTAAAGTTAACCCTACCACCAGGTGAGAGAATGCAACACACTTTCAAGAATATTTTATGTCAAAGTCTCCATAATTTGTATGTAGTAAGTGTATATACTAGGGTGGTCCTTATTACTAAGAAAAAAATGTTTGTTCTTTAATTTCGCGGGGCACCACGTAATTTGATTATATACCATTATATACCATATTTTTTTTGAATTTTTTAAATGACATTTAGAGGTCGCTACCAAGGTTTGAATTCTAAATAAAAACTCGAAATCAGTATTTTTTTTTTTGATAACAATTGACCGATAAGCCAAACCTGACTTTAATTTCATGAATGGTTTTGTCCGGTTCCAGAATTACATTTTTTTATCCACTTTCTTTTTTTTATCTCGATTTTAAACCGAAAAAAACAGTCGATTTTGGAAATTTTTTTTTACAGGGCCGCCATTTTGTTATTTTTCACTCAAATCTTTTAAATCTACTACGGGACAGAATGACAACACTACTGAATAATAATCTTTTTGGAATATTGATTTCAGATGATTACAAAAGGAGCAATCAGGGAGGCCAGCCACCTACTTTTTTTTAAGAAACCTACTTTACCTCACCAAAATGACGTTTAAATAATTTTTTTTTTATTCAAAAAAATTTTTTTGTATTATTCAATAGCTAAATAATATCATATAATTATAATAAGAAGATTGTATTTCATTTTCCGCAACAAAAAAATCTTTGAAAACCTTCAAAATTTAACCTCCAACATGAGACTACCCCCTAAAGTGCGGGGCGGGCTAAATCTCGACGCGTCGGTACTGAAGAGGGGTCGAGGGGAGGAGGAGATAAGGAACGATTGTCTATGCGGGTTTCACTTGCACGTAAAGAGTGCACGTATTATAAGCCAGGCTAGATACGTAAGTAACAGATTTTTTTTTTTAAATTAGTCATTAAAGCAAACTAGTAGCAGAATGTTTTAGAAATTATCACAACTAAAGAAAGGAAACTAGTCCGTACTACCGCCGCCTTTTTGGTGTGAAATTGGGTGGGTTTTTAGGGGTTAAAAACGTTTTTTTTTAGTTTCTGGCTAAACTACATAATACATATCCTATCGAGAAATTCACAAAAAAATGTTTTTTCGCCTTTTTATTCTTTTCTTCCTCTAGCATAAATCTATTTAGCTCAAACTTGGTTAGGGTATACGTTTTGGCGTCCCACATACATATGTTCTATTTTTTAGGACTAAAATATTCAGCGGTTGTTATTTAATTCAATTTTTTTCTGAAAACAAAAGCAATGCATGAGATTCCTCATATAAGTACTTGTCAGAAAGATTTCGGAAGGGGCTCATTTTTTCTTGTTACTTCTTCTCTCAATGGAAAAAATTGCCGAAAAATCGAAAAAAAACCGAAAAAATTCCTTTTTTCGGTGTATGTTTTATAATTGTTGTCAAGAATTTATTATTATTTATTAAAATTAAAATAATTTTGTAATACCAATGTGATAGTTGTGGGGCAAGATATTGATCTACTTGTTTTACTGGCTGTGACACCACCTCAGGTTTTGCAGGAAAAGGAAAATTACAGCAATAAAAACAATCAAACAAAATAAAGATTTTGCTAGCTTAGCTCATATCGTTCACCAAAAAGATGGTGGTGAGGACTTGATAGCTGATAACGGCAGTAAATAAATAGTATAGATTTACAGTAAAAAAAAAGATTTGACACTACATAATTTACGGTTTGACATTGATACAGCCACGATCAAATCAACTTTCAAATTAAAAAAAATACCTCCAACATCCGGAGCGGCAAAACATTTTAGAGCATATTATTAGCACCAAACATGACTTGAAAATAAAATCATCGCAACGAATTGGGGCTGTAAAAGATCAGCGGAAGGAATCATGCAGCCAAATATCAAATCCGGAAATTCAACCATTTTCAATTGATGCCAGAAAAATGGAAATGCAGCCAAGTAATGTTGAAGAGTCTATGAAACTCTAGAAAATGCTGAAGAACTTGTTAGTTTCGTGAAATCATATGGAGAATGGCGGATTCAAAATGGCTCATCAAAATTTGCAAAAAAACCTTCCATATTTACAATATTGGGAATGGGAATTTTATTTTTCCTAAATAATATTTGTACTCAGTGTCTTCAAAAACCTCCGAACAAAAATGTTCAAGAAAAATAAACCAGTAATAAAGTTCTGTATCAAAGGGTAAATTGAAATACTCATCACGTTAAAGGGATGTACTTTGTAATTTTAAATGGCCTTAACTTTTAGAGAAAAAAATGGAAATCGATCTCTCAAACTCTTAAATTGGAGAGTAACAGTAGTACTAAATGATGTAACTGGAGATAGAGACCAGAAAAAATTTGCGAACCACGTACATAACCTCAAAGATAGCCAAAAACGTCATGTTTTGGGTACATAACCTCAAATATCTCAAAATCCTGACGTGATGAGACAATTCTTCAGAAATGACCCTCAGCTTTTCAACAACAAAACGATGTTGGCCTGTGTTATTAAATATTTCACTTATTGCTTGTAGCATACATTGATATTACAAAATTATATTAATTTTAATAAATAATAAGAAAATTTGTGACAATAATTATAAAACATAAGTGGAAAAAGGAATTTTTTCACTTTTTAGATTTCAGGTAATTTTATCCTGTACCTACAATTAACAACAAAACAAATGAGGCAGAGTACTTTTATGAGGAATCGCAGTTGTTGGTTCGGTTGGTTCGGACTAATTTTCCTTCCTTACTTGTGATATTTTCTGCAATATTCCACTATAAGTTTGCTGTAACGACTTATTTTGTTGTTCAACCCTTATCTAGCCTGGTCTAGGACTGGACTTCATATTTTAGAAGGATTTGCTTAATTAAGTAAATAGTGACAGACGAAAATTCATGAATTATTACAGAAATAGAAAATTGTTGCCACCGTCAAAGTGTGCTAAGAGGGCATAAGCCCGGCCGTGTAAAACATTGATGTGTTTAAATCCTTTAATTTCAACCCATGCTCAGTAAAATGAACGTTTTAGATGAGAAGGACTCCCTAGCAAGTGATTACTAAAAAATTATTTATTTATAAAATTAAATTTTGCCCGAAAGCTTTTTCTCATGAGAAAGTTTGCCAAGGGTACACCCAATAAATTAAAATCAAACAAAAAGTAATTTTCTGCAAAGGCAGGAAGCGCGACAGTGCTAATATTTAAAATTAATTTTATTTCCCCCTGCTTTTTTGAAGGTCCGTTCATCTACGGCAGCAATGTGAGGAGCCATTAATATCTGGGGTGGCGAACTTTCCGCTTAAATCATAACTTTTGATTTACTTCAACGAATTTATCACCCACCAGAAGTGGGATCTTGAAACGGCAAAAATTTAATATTTGCCTTTTCCACTACTTCGTTTCATTTCGTTTCCACTTAAATCAGCTCGAAGTCCAGTCCTGTCGGAATGAAGGAATTTTCGGGCCACTTATTATACGCATTAGGCTTCCCCAAGTGTATTGCCTTGTTTCGGCCGCTTGTTGACGAAGCACATTTTTTAATGCCTTTCCACCCATTTGAACATCCTTCCTGCTTTGCACCCAGTGGCAACAGCCAACCAGGCCATTTCCCTTCTTGCCAGAAAAATTTTCATTTTATTTGTTACGTCTCAGTTTTCCTACCTTGCCTTCCGGGATTTTACGTACGGCGGGATTTTTAGCAAAGAGGCACCGAGGTAATTGGTTCTTTCAATTTAACTGAAAAGTGGAAGAGGCTACTGTGGATGCTGAATGTTTTATGTACTCTGCGGGTGAAATAGGTCGTTATAGCTTTGACATAAACTGCTTTCGACATGAATTGCTCGAATTAAATTAAGAACTTCTCGAAATACATCTCTATAAGTTGATTATTTTGAAGACGTGGCTTGTCTTGCACTGGAGAGATTTTCCTTTCACAGGAGGGGATCCAAGAGGGCACTTCGTCCATCTGAAAAGAAACGGCTTCATCCTAAACGAATACAAAGTGATTGAGCAGTGCGCTCCTTAAAAGATTGCACTTAGTGTACAAACTGTTTGATCCTCTTTTTTACAGAGGAAAAGGAAATTAATTTATTTACAAAAGCCTTTTGTCCTCGCCCTAAAATTATGAAGATATTTTTCTGGCAACAAAGATTTAGTAATTAAATCCTAAAGTCTGGTCTGATGCATACTAATGACGATATTCTACACAGAAGTTTGTCGCTGCTAAAAATATGTGGCAAAATTGCCATTTTAAATAAAAATTCTGAAATTTCAAAAACATTTATGTATACCAATGGATGCTTCACAATCGCAGCTAAAACCATAAATACGACGATTTTAAAGCAAATAAAAAAATTTAATTTATCTGCAGGCGTACATGTGTTAATGAACAAAAACTGACCAAGTATTCATTAAACTCGCACAATAATTATTCCGTACATAATATAAAAAATTAGTGGTGCAACAACCACCGCAGTTTTAGATGTGGTCACAACTGTGAAACTTCCCTCCTAAAAGTAACATCTCACATCTGCAGATACCTTGGCCCAAACCCTCTTACCGAATTGTACCTTGTAGCCAAGTTGTCATTTAAGTTCACCTTCAGTTTTTTCACATCGGCATTAGAAAAGTGAAGACTGTCTCTAGACTCTATGGAGTACCACAGGGTTCAATTTTGGGCTCCCTACATTTAAGTACTAGCTTTGATTATATAGAGTTGTGCCGAGATTGTGGTGGTGCTGAGCACACCTATTTTCGAACTTTTATAATGGTGCTCCGATTTGCTAGCAAGTTTTCGCAAGGGAATGCTCTTAATTCTCGTTCTCACGTATTTGTTTATACATATGTTGTTAAAGTTCTCGGAGCGCAAATAGAAAATAATCCTGCTGCTATGCTGCCCCGGGATACTAGCAGATTCACACACTTTTGCTTAGAGCGTTATTTTAGGACAATATGTCGCGGTTCTTGTTCCTGTTAATATTGCATGAACGCATGCAATGCAATGCATGTTGTTCATTGAGTTCTTTTTCAATTTCAAATGACAATAGAAAGTCTGTTTGGTTAAGACATTCTGGTGATGTTTATCTTCAATTTAAAATACGGTCGGCTGAAAATATTCGTTTCTGCGAAAGACATTTTTATGAAAAGGACGTATTAAAGCAAGCAGAAAAAAACCATTAACTCCAACAGTAGTTCCAAAATAAGTTGTTCACTTGAATTGTTCTTGCTCTGATTCTATTACAGATCCGATAAGCGGATTAATAAAGTGCAATTCCGATACAAAAAAACAACAACTATGCGTGTTCCAAAAAAATAAAACCTTTCGTATTGGTACTGCAGTTGCTCTTGAAACGCTAAATGAACCTTTATTTATCGAAGACTCTTCAGAAGATAAGCTAGTTGTTTGCAAATCTGGTAATAAAACTAATAGTAGAATGTTGGAAGTACCCTCTCAATATGATATTTCTTGTATATCTAAGGAGCAATTTCCTTCTCCCCCAAGAAGAAATACAAAACGCTATAGAGAATTTAAGAGAAACGAAGCGTCTATACAGTTTTCCGAAACGAACAAAGAAAAATGAAGATCATGATAGTTTCCAAGAAACACTGAGTGAACTATTGGAAGGTAAACCTGATGATATCCAATTATTTCTTCGCTCTCAATTATTAATTTCTTCCAAACACAATTGGAGTGAAAAAGAGAAGAATTTTGCTTTAAGATTAAATTTTTTAAGATTTTTATCAGGTTTTATTTTACCTTAGGTGAATAACATCTTCGCATTCGGCTCTTCGTTTCGGTACTGGGCTTCCTGATGTGATTAAAACTATGCTTACAAATAAAATAAAAGGAATGGACATATAAAATTCTAAATGTCTTCTTTCATTCGATGAAATGTCTTGTAAGCTTGAACTGGATTATAAATCAAAAGATGACTTAATCTACGTCCCATATAAGCTTTGAAGGCTTTGACATATTATAGGTGAAACGAGCAACACAGGTTTTAGTCACTGCGTATTTGCCGCAATATTTGCAGCTATTACCTTAAATTTACTTAAAGGAGAGGAGAAGAACTGTGCAACAAGTACTGTACACTTTATAGCCAGGCTAAGTTTTCTATATTCTATCTTCTTCTTCTATATATATTATATAAAAATGAATGTTTGCTGTATGTCGTTTATAGAATCGTAAACTATGCATTTGATCATATGATGATCTTTAGCAAAGTTGTTGTGCATGAGCCCACGAAGGTTTCTGAGGTGGTACGACCAATTTTCGACAAATGGCTCCACTGTTAGGAAGAAGAAGAGGAAATTTGTTATAATGCGTGTGCCATGTTATGGGTATCGTTGGAAAGGGGAGGTAGTGTGGAATGTGATGGTGGAAGAAAGGTTGGTTAAAAGTGTTAAATGTGGGAATTATTGGTGAAAACGTGTTTTTGTTGTGGGTGAGGGGTGGGGGGTGACACCCCTCGGAAGTGTATCTCAGGGGTAGGAAGAAGAGGCACTATAGGAAATTGGGCCGGGTTGGTGAAAGTTGGTGGAAATAGTGAAAAATTGGTTTTTTCGGTGGGTGCCGACAAAATTGAAACGGCTGTGGAAGAAAAGTGTATGCATGAATTGGAATAATTTTTTCACCAATGCATGAGCCCACGAAGTTTTCTGAGTTGGTACGACCAATTTTCGACAGATGGCTCCACTGTCAGGAAGAAGAAGAGGAAATGTGTTGTAATGCGTATGCCATGTTATGGGTATCGTTGGAAAGGGGAGGTACTGTAGAATGTGTTGGTGAAAGAAATGTTGGTGAAAAGTGTGAAACGTGGGAATTATTGGTGAAAACGTGTTTTTGTTGTGGGTGAGGGGTGGGGGGTGACACCCCTCAGAAGTGTATCTCAGAGGTAGGAAGAAGAGGCACTATAGGAAATTGGGCCGGGTTGATGAAAGTTGGTGGAAATAGTGAAAAATTGATTTTTTCTGTGGGTGCCGACAAAATTGGAACGGCTGTGGAAGAAAAGTGTATGCATGAATTGGAATAATTTTTTCACCAATCGATAGCTAAGGAAGCAGAGTAATCTCTATATATAGAAATGAATCTCTACTTCCCTTGGTCACGCCATCACGCGCGAACGGCTGGACCGATTTCGCTAATTCGTGACAGAAAAAATTAAGAATATTGCGCGGAAAATTAGAAAATTATGTTTTTGGTTTGGGTTTTTGGGGTCACTGATTTTGAATCTGCCATCAAAATTTTGGAAATCAAGATGCTGGATCAATATGGCGACCCAAAAGTTAAACTTCGAGGGATTTCCCTGAAAGTCCGCGTTTGGGGATTTTCGGGATCACTCATTTCGAATCTGCTATTCGAATTTCCAAATATGAGACCACCCCCACCCCGCTGGGAGATATAGGAGAGGGGGTGCAATAAGGAGGTGTTGTAAAATGAGGAAAACTAAATTTAATAATACTTTACAGTTTACAGTTAAAAAAGTATTAGGAATAGGTGAAAGTGATGTATGGGGTGTATTGTGTACGAATTTATGGTTGATTTAATGAGACCACCCCCACCCTGCTGGGTCACATAGGAGGGGGGTTGTGCGGTAGGAAGGCGTTGTAAAATTAAGGAATACAAATTTAATAGTATCCCGGGAAACGCCGGGTCCGGGCATGCTAGTGATAAATAAAACATTGTTATAAAGTATTCCAAAACTCCAGCAAGATGTCAAAAATAATCAAATATTGCAAAATCTTTCAATAAAAAGAACATTGGCTGAAACTTGGATTTCTGTTGCAGACTAAAACGGCCGCCTTGCTTTAATGGTCTTATTACCACAATAACTGCTATTGAGATGCCTGGGGCTAATTTAAATAAAACCCTAGTGTACCTTTTAGTACGAGGCATATCCAGAAAGTAAATGTACTTGGGCCCTCACGGGTAGAGGGAATGTGTTTTGCTGTGTGTATCACACTGCCGTGTGGCTTAGCTCCGCTATTTCCAACGAGCTGGTGGTCACAGTAAGGTGTCCCGTGAACCATGTCGCTAGAATCTGCCACCAAGTGTGAAATTTGCAGCATTATCCGTTATCTCGTTGTGAAGGGTAGATTTCCGTCTGAAGTTTTTAACGAGATGAAATGGGTTTATCGCGGAGGAGTAATGAATCGTATGAGTGTGTTTAAATGGTGTCGTGAATTTAAAACCGGTTGTACTGATGTGTACGATGAGCAAAGGAGTGGAAGACCGTCGATATTGACTGATTCACTTGTTGAAAAAATTGAGGAAGCTGTTCGTGGCGACCGCAGATTAACTTTAGATGAACTTTCGATGATGTTTCTACAAATATCCAGACCTCTGCTGCAAGAAACAATCACAGAAAGAATCGGATCTCGTAATTGAATCGAGTGGCAACCTCCAAAGAGATTTTGGAGCGGTATGAACTTGAAGGTGATGATTTTCTGCACTCTATTGTTACAGGGGACGAAACTTGGGTTACCCACTATACCCCTGAAACCAAAAGACAATCCTCCCAATGGTGTCCATCCAACCCAATCAAAATTTCACATGACGAGGAAGTGAAGGGGGAGGTGAACAAGTGGTCAAAGGAGTTTACGGCAGAGTTCTTTGACCAAGGCATAAACAAATTGATCCGTCGTCTCTCTACGTGCATCGAGCGGGATGGCGACTACGTGGAAAAAGAATTCACATATATGACATATATGTATACTCATGAAACCATTTTTTTAAATAAATTGATTGAATGGTCACAAAAGTCTAGTAGACTTACTTTCTGGACAATTTCTCGAAAACTTGTTTTCAATGATTCGTGGTTTTAAAGGGACTTATGAGAAAACTTCTTCGGCTTATTGATTTTATCGAAATTTCAAGCAGGTCATGTTTCAGAATATTTTACCATTCGAATATTCCAGCTATAGTTGCTCTGATTCTGCAAATTTAATATCAAAAGTGCCTTCCCTAAACGCAAATCTCCCTTATGTTAAGTAAAATGACGTTGACGTTGACCTTGAAAACGAACCTAGTGAAAAAGATAGGGAATCACAAGAAAATGATTCAGACGTCGAAATAACTATGAGTATAAGTAAATCTCAATCTACTACTGCAATGTACTTTTTTAGATATATAGTGAAGAAAATGGTAAATTTAACAAAGTCTACACATTGTAAAGAATATACACATGGTCAACACAAATCCCGAGAGAAGTGATGAATTACATTTTACTATTATAAAACGTATTCCCGAAATACCTAGGAAGAAGTAGATAAATATTTAAATAGTTCATTAAAGGTCAAGTGATTCTTTCAAGGCCGATTTGCCAAAATTGAACGCGCATTTCACCGAAATATTTAAAATTACGCGTTATTTAAACAATTGGCTGGAAAATAATTTGTTACCAGGCCTTCAAACAAAAATTAAGCAATGGCCAGGTTGCCAACATAAGGATTATATTTTAAGACACATGGTGATTTCCTTTAAAAGAGCAACAAAAAAAAAATTTAATACTTCGCTCAAAACGACGAACAAAGAAAGTTAACAAGGTCGAAACTCATATTCCTAGGTTTTTGATTTCACTAATCTCATCCCTAACATTTTTATTATTTCTATTATTAGTATGACATATGTGGTTAGGAGGGATCGTCACGGGGACTGCCCGTCTGCAACTGTCGGTGGTGGAATTCTTTGGGCCATTAGAACCAACATTAATTTCACGACGATTGATCTGCCCACTAATCAATCTCAGGAGATGATTTATGTCTGCCTACATGTCGGCAGCAGGAGGATTTATGTGGTAAACATTTACATCCCTCCACATAGCACTATGGAGGTGTATTGCCATTACATCAGTCTTCTGGAACATGTTGCTGACCTGATGACGACGAACGACGAACTCCTAATCTTCGGGGATTTTAATCTTCCGCACCTGCGATGGGTTTTACAGGATATAGACTATTCCTATTTATCACCTTCTAAAGCTTCGTCTGTTCTTGAGGGTACTGTTACTGATACCTTATTCGCTTTGAGTCTCCATCAGGTCAATCTCATAGTCAACTCCTCAAATAGAATGCTGGATTTGGTCTTCTCTTTGGACGCCTCCAATACGGACATCTCTCATATTGATCATCCCCTCATCTCGGAAGATTCGCATCATCCAGCCTTATTGACAATTTTTAAACTTGAACCTGACAATTCACTAGTTTATTTTTCTGACTATAGTTTTAACTTCCGTAAAGCGAATTTTTCGGTACTTGACAATTACCTAGCTACAATTGATTGGTCTTCTGTGTTCAATGGGAACAATATTGAGGCCTCGACACTCGAATTTTACCGGATACTTTTCGACGGTTTTATTCTCTCGGTGCCATATACACGTAGTAGGAACCGATCCTCATGTGTGCCTTGGTTGGATGATATGTTACGTAATATCAAAAAGTTGCGTAACAAGGCTTGGAAAACTTATAATCTTACTCGCTCTGGGCAGGATTACGCAAGGTTTGCGGATCTTCGTAGAGATTTCTTGGCAGCTTCTAAGACTGCATTTTTTAATTATTTGGACTCTATTCAACAGGAGATCAAGCTTGAACCTGATGGTTATCCCACAGTTTTGAATTATGATGGTTGTACTAGCCTTGACCCTTTGACGATAGCAAATTTATTTGCTAAGTTTTTTAGGACTTCGTTCACTTCTAATACCTTTTCAAACCCTCCTGTTTACTCGATGCAGTCTGATGCTGCGCAAACACTGCTTAACCTACGGGATTTGTTTATTGACCCCGACACTTTACTATCATATCTAACTGACCTTGAGTTCAGCTGATAGTTCAGCCGGGCCCTGATGGAATTCCTGCAGCGGTTCTCAATAAATGTGGGAGCAAGATTTGTGAACTCCTCACTCATATTTTCAACTTGTCTCTAAGTTCAGGAATTTTCCCTGAGTTTTGGAAAACGTCCTATATCATTCCTATACATAAAAAAGGCAGTCGAGACAATGTAGCTAACTATCGCAATATCGCCAAGCTCTCAGATATTCCTAAGCTTTTTGAAAAAATTCTCCGTGATAGAATATATTTTTACACCCAAAATTTGATTTCTTGCAAACAACACGGTTTTGTAAGAAAAAGGTCTACTGTCTCTAATCTAGTCAGTTTTGTGTCCTTTTGTTTTGATGCCATGGAAAACGCTGAACAGGTCGACTGTGTCTTTATTAACTTTAGTAAGGCCTTCGATAGGGTCCCGCATAATCTACTCTTGTATAAACTTCTATGTTTAGGTTTTCCGTTAGGCCTCGTGGATTGGCTTAAATCGTACGTAACCAACCGTAAACAAAAAGTACTATTTAGATCGGCTCTATCTGACGACGTTATGGCTTCCTCTGGTGTACCTCAGGGTAGCCATGTCGGACCACTTCTATTTATTTTATATATTAATGACTTACTGGGAGTTATAAAACACTGTGATATTCTTATTTATGCTGACGATGTAAAGATTTTTTCAAACATTAATTAACTCCGCAGCCTTGCAGGCTGACTTGTCAAACCTACTTTCTTGGTGTGAAAGTAACCTCTTGTATCTTAATATCGACAAATGCAAGGTTGTTAGCTTCACGAGAAAGAAATCTCCTGTATCGTTTGATTACCATTTAAATGGTATAATTTTACAAAAACTTGACAGGATTAAAGACCTTGGTGTTACTCTGGACGCTGAGCTCAACTTTCGTAGCCACAACAACTTTCGTCGTTGGGCCAGAGAATTTGTGTGTCCGTTTGTACTCAAATCTCTGTATGTTTCACTTGTTAGACCTCTACTTGAATACGCCGCTCCTGTTTGATGCCCTTTTTATGACACTCATTCTAACAGGATTGAAAGTGTTCAACGTAAATTTGTGCGTTTTGCGTTGCGGAGACTTCCATGGCAAGATCGCACATCCCTTCCACCTTATGCACATCGCGCTAAGCTTCTAAATCTTTGCATACTTGACAAGCGTCGTAAGGTGGCAAAAATACTATTCTTATTTAAACTTATTACAGGGGAGATAGACGCGCCGGAAATCTTGGCTCCAGTTGGGTTTAATGTCCCGCTCACTTAGAGTTGGTAGTTACTCATTATTGTCCGTGATTCATCATCGAACTGAGTACGGCTTCGATGTCGAGAGCTTTCAATGATAATTATAAATTTATCGATTTTTCGCAGAGCATGTCAATGCTGAAGAGTTTGCTGCACAGTCAGTAATTGTGTTTTTTGCTTTCATTAATTTACTGGTATTATTGTATTTTTTTTTTAATAACTGTTAGGTGGACTTAAATTTTTATTGGCTAATAAATAAATAAATAAATATTGGCTCCTTTAAAATTGCCATTCCAAAATAGCAGTGAAGAGAATTTCGGTCCATGTTAAGTGTATAGGGTTCCAAAGCTATTACTACAAACAATAAGACCTATTCAAAGAGTGTCTTAAATTGGGCTCAGCATTAACATCGAGTCCATAAAATAAGTTAGCTGAACTGCGAGTTGTGTAGTAGTTTCACAAGGTAGACAGAGTTAATTTCGCGGTTTTTCCCGAACAGTTGAGTCCAAATAAGCATAACTTGGTCGGCTATATGTATCTCGTAGAGTATTTGACTCTAGTAAGGCGTGTTATTTTTTAAAGAATTTCAGTCTAGGTGCTAGTATTTTAAATTTTTTCATCCAAAATCTTAATGAACATCTTTGTAGCGCGTATAATTGTCTATACATGTACCAAATATCAGCGCTATAGTTCTAATAGTCTTTGAGTAAAATGACTGTGACAAACAGACGGACATGGTGAAACTATAAGAAACCTTATTTTGCTACGGAACCCTGAAGAAACATATTAAGCATTCCCTATTATATCTTAGGGGCACAACATAAGATTTATTTAAAATTTACGCGCTCTTAAATTTTCACATATAAGCCAGAGCCCTAATGAAGTCCGTACGAGAAGATTATATCACCGTCATTTACATTCTTTACATAATCAATGGTATTAGTATGCTTTTGATGTCCAGATTTACACATATCCCATTATCCATTGAGGATTATATTGATCGAGTAAATATTGATCTGAAATTTGTCTCAAGTAGTCCATAGTAAATCACTTTGAGCTAAACCTGATTATACTACTATACTGCACCGATATCACAGGTGCTCGCTAGGGACGGATTTAAATTTTGGCATAACATGTGGTTGATTATAATAATTATATAATATAATTATATAGTGCCTAATTTTTAAATCTAATCTTTTAAAGGGGGGATCCCACTGTAACGTACTTAAAAAAATGTCCTTATTCAATTTTTTTTGGTACTAATATTGTTATAAATTTTAATTCGAAAAAAGAGAGACTAAACAAGTTATAGCACAAAAACTGAGTGTTTTAGAAAAATAGTTGTCTAACGGCGTGTGCTCGTTACTACGAGAATTGTTGCCTTTTTAGGTTTTATAGCTGTATCAGTGAAATAAAAGCTGGCAAGCAGCGGCGGCACGGGGGAGTGTCACATGATGCTCATGTCTCCCCAGGAAGGTTGCCTGGTCCATCGTTTTACTTTGATTACGAATAAAAAAAAAGTTAAGATCGAAGAAACGGAAAGAATGCACTGCGTAGTGCGTACTAGAGACTTTACAAACCCCTTTACGATGTGATTGGGGACGCGAGTAGTCTAGTAGTAAGCGTGTTAAACTGCCGATCCAAAAGTCCCAGGTTCCCACGCTTCCACTCCCAGAATGCGCTTATCCTAATATGCGACAGCCCCATCAATTAGGATAGTTACCGAGAGCTAATCACCCAGCAGAGCGAATATGAACGAATAAGACACTGAAGCAGAGTTTCGGAGGTTAAAAGGGTTTGTGGAAGCCCTATGCTACTAACTAGAGTGAAATAGGTAATATTTTTGCGTCCGTCGATGTGTATGTGTTTGACATTTCCGGACTAGGAAATCATCAGCACGGCATCAGACTTTATTTTAAGAAAATGCTTCAAGTGCGTCAAAGGGCGCTCGGCAGAAGCGAGCTTTTTTATGTTATGGTCGCCCATATTGGATCCGTCACCTTTAAATTCCTTTTCGATATTAGATTCGAGATCACCGATCGGAAAATATAAATGGACCCAATTTTTATATTATAGAAGTTGAGAATTTTCCGTCGCCATATTGGATTGCTCATTTTGAAACTCTGCAATCACTTATGGCCTAAAACCTATTTTATTTCTATACAAAATGAATCTGATTGCGCGCATTCGAACGTAGCGCAATCGTAGAGGACTTGTCTTGTATGTAGCCCGACACTCCCACAAGTCCGGGCATATCGGATAAGTTCGTAAAGCATTCTGTCCTTCCTTCGTTAACGAAAAGAAGAAGAAAACTTCGAACAACAAATTACTCCGACATCACAAAATAATAATAGTTATGATATGGATAGTACTCAAAAAATATTCTTGGTACTATCACCATTATCATTATTATTATGATTATTACTATTATTACTGAGCCGTCTAAGCCCCAGAGGAATAGAGAAACACAATAAAAGTTCAAACATAACCTAACAAAACGAAGAATATTGTGTCAAAATTTAAAAAAAGAAACAGTTCCGATCCCTTCCCTAATAAAAGAAATTCGAGAACTGCACAGATGCACTTGATCCGCGGGCCAGACTGCTGCTGCATTTTTACAATAAAGAGTTTTCAAATTAAATAATCATTTGCCGAAAAATTTGAAAATAAAAATAAATATTTTCTCCAATTTGAAAACCAAGTAATACCTCCTTGAAAGTCTTGCCACTTATCTGTTTACAGATACGTACAAATTTAAAAGTATTAAGATCAATTATCTATTGAAACTATGGCCCTTTTGTAAAAGCACCTGCTCAGGACATCCGCTACTTCATGAAATAACAAAGGCGGTGGGGTGGGGTGGATACAAACAAAGTGGGACCGGTGCTCCCGAAATTAATATTAATGAACATTACTCATTAAGTGATTTCCCATGGGAACAGCCCTCTAATTATGATTTAATTTTTGAAAATCTCGATTCCGTCTGCTGTAATTTGCCTTTGTTTTCGACTGTGCCTGGCTTCCGCAATTTAATTAGGGAGGAACGACTTAAATACTCCTTTAGTTCTGAGAGGAAATCAAAACGGTGAAACGAATCAAAATCGTCCCTTCTCTAGAGCACGTTAAAACGATCAACGTGAAAAGGTTTGTGTCAACAAAATACAGCACAGAAAGCCGTCTGCCAGAAGGATGAAAATTACATTCACCCTCGTGACAAAATACAAAAGCCTTTAAATATGCCGCCGCGCCTTAGCGTCGAGGCTGCGTATTTGAAAATTCAATCAAAATCGCAAACTAATTGGCTTTGATTGTTCACTCTTCAACTATTTCGCCCTATCTCTCGTCGCAAAGAACGGCTGAAATTCGCGGATGTTCGTTAACAACGCGAAAATGCTAATTCTGCGATTTTTGTGAAAACACTTGCTTATGCGCTTTATTACATTACTTGTTGTTAGCAGTCGACGGCTCCTCGACTCGAGACGCGAAGTTAAATTGCAAACACGTTGAACAAATAGTCGCTGCCTCTAATGACGACGAATTTAAGTTATTACCTTACTTAAGCTAATGGCAGACAATAGACGTTGCTTCCGAGAACTTGTAAGCGGCACTGGCACTGACGTACCTTCCGCTGGAATTAACCATTGAAACGTTACACAATCCCTGTTTAGAATCGTACGCAGATTCACTCGCCGTCAGGGCAAGACGTTTGCTTTTAATAAAGCCAAATTATATCTGCTGGGGATCCTTTCCTGTAAATATGTAAATTATGTAAATATAACTTTTTGCTTCGGCAATGTTTTCCTTACGTTCATTCAACAATTTTTTCTAGAGACAACAATCGAAAAAATTTTTTATGTGGGAATTATTGCAGACGTGGAAATACATTATACTCCTACAACTTTACATCCATATGGAAAACGAAAACGCTGAATTATGGAAGGCACAGTGGGGGGAGAAATTTGTATACATTCCGTTGAAAATTCTATATTCTGTATTGTTCAACAGAAATTTTAAATTTCGTGTGTTTTGATAGTTTCATTTAAGGTTTCACGGAAATTTTTAATAGAGTGGGAACAGATAATTTCTTTGAAGTCATACAAAAGGCAAAGTGGTATGTTAACAAACTATATGATCAATTCAACTACTTAAAGTTAACACTTGTGAAAAAATGTCAGCGCATGCTGTAATAAAGTTTCGTCCGTTTGGTTAAACTAGACTAGAGGAAACAATATTGTCGATAATTTGTTTTATAGTTTTTGTTGAAGTACAAATAACAAATGTGTCTTAGATCTTTTATTTAATTGCTATAGAGTTTTACAATAGTGCCAATATTTTTGTCTCACCCTGTAATTATAGGGGAAGGGGGGGCATGACGGGGACCTTAGAGTTTGAAGGGCATTAAAACGCTCAATTTAAATTATTTTGAATGATTATTTATTTAGAATAACTCTTACATTATTAATCTTTGGGAATTAGGAACTTAAGGAACTTTACTTATGCCAGAAAAAGAAAAAAAAAATTTTGTCAAAGACATCCAACAAGACCCTATGGGGCAAGATGGGGTGTGGGCATTTTTCATACTTTCTTCATTCCAACTCCCTCTCTCCGTCTTTCTTTTATAATTCTTCACCATTCTAAAAAACATAAAAATCAAATAAGTTATTAAAAGTTAATCAAAAACATACCTATGTCATTATAAAGTCATATTTTATTTTCGAAGGGCATCTTGCCCTTTCATGCTTTTTTGAATAAAATAACGCACCATAAAAAAACAAATCAAAATATTGAAACAAACATATTCTTACCTGCTAGTATAATTATTGATAAACAAAAATAACTTTCAGTGAGTTCTTGATAGTTTATATTGAGGTGAAAAAAACATGCCATGCACAACGCGAAAATAACAAGCAATTTGACAAAAACAGAGTTTTTGGCGCTAGATCACAAACTCTGTAAACTCAAAAACCGGTGACAGTGCTGACTGAGAAACAGTACAACGTCGCGTCATTACGAGCCAGAGCGGCTGTGATTGGACGTTCGTACGACACGTGAGACACTCTTCCCCGTCTTGCCCGCTACCCAGGCTTCGCCCCCCCCCCCTTCCCCTTCAACTTGCTTTATCCACACCTAGGCCAAAGGTAACCTATTCCTAAAATATGTTTCCCCTGAAAGTTGGCTCCAAAAACCTATTGTGTATCCTTTTATTTGTGGCCTTGGAAAATGGAGAACCGTTTAAAAGAATGTAATCCGACACACACGCCGATGGTTTTCATGTCGTCATATGCATATGTAATTAGAAATGCAATCCAGGAAAAAGTCCTGATCCCAAGTTCCTATATCAGAGCGAATCATTATGTTTGACGTCAAACCGACAGAAATATCAGACAAAGGTGATATTTGGGACGGTTTTGTGACAATCTTATTATTGTACGCCAAGTTGCCCATACCAATCTTATGTTTGAACGCGTGCTTGTGACCTATCGAGGTCTAGGGCATCATTCAAGCAGAGTAACTATGCTGGTCCTCATCAACAGAAATCATTTTAAAATGTCTAGTCAGTTAGATTCCACTCGTCTAAAGAAAGAAAAAATTGAAATAATTTCAACGCTTTACTTATTTACAGTTTTTGTTGATTTTTTTCCAGATTTATTCAAACATATATGGTTCAAAAAATCGTGTCTACCAAACTAATTAAAATAACAGTCTAAAACTATGTTGAAATTGTCAAAGGCTTTTAACTTTTTATAAATTTTGATGGCCGAACGTCGGTAATTTTATTGCTCATCCTGGAGCATATTTTGACACTTTTTTTGAGTATACTGGAAGTATTTTTAGTTTATTTTATATTAGCGGTTTTTTTGTACTTTTTTAATTTGTGGTTAGATTAGGTATTACAGGTTTTCCTTATTTCTAAAATTATTTAATCTTAAGATCTGAAAGAATTCGAAGCCTAAGACATCCGACAGACTGACATACCTGTGTAAACAAATATATCAAAAGTAGACCACACATTTTTGTAATTTTTGGGGGCTACTTCACATTCAAATTTGTTATCATGATAGATATTTCTAGAGATCTAGAGTGTACACAATATTTTATTGATACAATGAAAAACGGATAATATAGGAGGATCTTCAGAAATAAGGTTATTAATTAAAACAATAAACAAGAGTGTATTAGTTTAAACTAGCGATTATAAATCTAGTCGTCTTAGAAAAGTCAGTAGTTAAAAATGTATTAGAAAGAAAAGCAATAAGTAAAGTAATGTTAATTATAAAAGAAGGCTTGATAAATATTATATAAAAATATTGGATATATAGGTATGACTTTATGTACTTCAGAAAGGTATTAGTATTAGAACAACTATACTTACTTCTGTTTGGAATATATTTGTAGTCAAACGCTCTAGATGATATTTGTTGGTAGAGTAAAATACACTTTTTTAGCGTCGGAAATATAATACATGTATACGTGTATACCAGTACACACATTTTAATGCTGCTACTTTTTTCAATTGTCTCGAAAAAATTCTCAAAAAATGTAATTGTTTGCACATCCAAAGAGTAGAATTCCCTCTAGTCCAGTAAAATTGTGCAAAAATTTGAACGTAAATAAGCATTTGCTGGGAGAGCAGTAAATGTTTAATATGTTTTAAATATGGTGTGCCTCTAATCGAGAATCGAGAGAGTTTTATCAAAAACAGGGATAGGTAAAGACAAGCCAACATTTTATTTTTGGGGGGGTGGCAATGGGATCGCGTGTCATTGTTTGTTGCGTGGTTTAAGAAAAATATACATATTACAGATTTGTTAAGAATCGAGAACTGCACACAATTTCAGACTATTCGGATATATTCGGAAAACTGTGGCACATTGAAGTTGAAAATGTCGCAGTACATGAGAAGAAAGTGCAAGCACATTCAGCATAACGCAGGTCAAAGTAAAGGGAACCCAATCGCAAATGCGGAGAAGGGTCGACGCAACCGATTGATAAAGAAAACCGAGCGAGAAATGGCCATGCAGGGGAATAACGTTGGCGCAACCATAGATGAACAGCACCAAAATTTCGGCTCGGCGAGTTCCAAGGACTCCAGGCGTTAGGGGAGCAAGGCCTCCACAGGGAATTACTGCCGCCAATGGATGAAAAGTATTTATAAAAAAAATCTGTTAAAATAATAATTTGGTGTCCTCAAAATAATGATTTGTTTTTTAAATAGAAAAAAAAAAACTTCGTGTAGAAGCATTCAATTTGGTTCAAATAAAAGTTAAAATTCTCTGTTTACAGGAGAAATTACCGCCCTCATCAGAATATTGAAAGTAGGGAGGTATCAAGGAGGAAGGGAGGCCTTTCGATGCTAGGTAGGTTTCTCCGGGAATAGGGAACCTTTCCAGAAAAAATCGTCTACCAATGAATGATGAACTCCAATTTTTGGCGGTCACACCTCCGCCTCATGGGGCATCAAGCAATAGAATACATTGGAAAACCTCATTTTCTCAAATATGATGTTTCAATGTCTCCCTAATGACGTGAAAACGTAACACATTGACTGCCGAGAAAAATTTTGCAATTATCGCACAGTGCCGTAATTGTAATTTGGCGGTCACACCTCCGCCTCATGGGGCATCAAGCAATAGAATACATTGGAAAACCTCATTTTCTCAAATATGATGTTTCAATGTCTCCCTAATGACGTGAAAACGTAACACATTGACTGCCGAGAAAAATTTTGCAATTATCGCACAGTGCCGTAATTGTACACTGCGGGACACTTGATTACCCTCACTTGAAATTTTCATGTAAGTCGTAATGCTGTGGAACTATTTCTTGGAAACAATTATCACAGCATTTATTACCTCTTGTTACATGCTACCTGATGACGTAAATAAGTAATTAAAAAACAGGGGAGGTAAAAATTCCCATTTTCAAATTTCGGGCCATTTAAGAAGGGATACTTGATTACCCTCATTTGCACAAAAATTAAATAAAACAAAGACCTGTAATGTTTTTTATACATAGTTTTATTTAATGTCAATATTTTGTAGGTCCTCCGTTTTTACGTACAACTTCGAACAGTCTATTTGGTAAAGAGTTATACAAACTTTTTAGATAATCCAAAGAGATCTTCGAAAGCTTCATTTATGGCTGCAATAAGACTTTCTCTGCTTTCAAATTACTTTCCTTCTGCATAAATTTTTCGTGAAAGCCATCCCCAAACATTCTCAATATAATGTTAAGATCGGGAGAAAGAGTTGGCCAATCCAGAACTTGTACATTTTGGTCTGCAAACCATTGCTTTACACTTCTTGCTGTATGGATGGGTGCGTTGTCTTACTGGAAAATCCATCGTTGACCATTGAACATTTCATCAAAATTGATTTTTTGGATTTCTAAGAGTTTGATGTAGTCTGTTGACGTCTGTCGACCTTCTAGAACAACTAAATCTATCGCGCCATGAAACGAAATTGCAGCCCATACCATAACAGAACCAACAGCGGTATGACGACGTGACAAAAACAACTCAAATTTGATCAAATCATGGAATTAATGCTGAAAGCCATTAGGCCCATCCAAATTAAATTTTTTCACATCAGAAAAAATCACTCGCTGCCATTCCTCCTTCCAACTTAAGTGAGAGCGACAAAGTTCTAATCTGCCAACTTTATGCCTCTGAAGTAAATGTCGTTTCGTTTGTAGTTTTTGCCGTCGGAGATGCGGACATTGTTGAATTACTCGACGAACTGTTCGGACTCTGGCTGAAGCTCCGACTTTTTACTTTATTTTGCGTACGGTTGCTGCAGAATTTGACGCTTCGTGTAAGATGGACCTACGCTCTCGTGCTGTTGTGGCTCTTGCAGTCCGGCCTTTTCGGTTTTTTCCATAATTTTCGGGATCTTTGAGGAAGTTGTTGACTGTCCAAGGATCTCGTCTAATTTTTTTCGAAATTTCTCTATTTGAAAAATTGTCAAGCTTTGATGCAAGAATTTTGCCCATTTCATCTTTTGTCAGCTTTTTACCACGACCCATGTTTGCTACGACGCAATAAAAATTTAAGCAACGCAGGCAAATAAGCAGCACTAGACTAGATAAATAAAATACAATTTTACTAATTTTGACGCACCTTCACCCTTTGAATTTCTAAAACAGATTAGTGAGGGTAATCAAGTGTCCCTTTTTAAATGGTCCGAAATTTGAAAATGGGAATTTTTACCTACCCTGTTTTTTAATTACTTATTTCCGTCATCAGGTAGCATGTAACAAGAGGTAATAAATGCTGTGATAATTGTTTCCAAGAAATAGGGCCACAGCATTACGACTTACATGAAAATTTCAAGTGAGGGTAATCAAGTGTCCCGCAGTGTATCTAACATAAAGCACTAGGACTATAGCATCAGAACGGATAATTGCTACAAAATACGTGTACAGAAATTTTACCTCTTGTACTAGATCCCTCATATGTACATATATATCAGCTCATGTTTTCAAATTTACTAGAATATCAAACGCCAGAAAATATAATTGGCACACAATTACACCAAAAATAATAATAAATAAAAAAATTTAAAAACAAGTTTTTATTAAATGAAATGAATTGATGAACTAGTGAACTAAACACTAGAAAACAAAGCTTTTCGCTGAGCTACTTATGTATATGTTTATAAAACTGGAAAACCTGAGCGTCCAAAATTTTTACTTATAGTCATATACAGGTGGCTCGGAGAAAAAGTTTATTTTCCACTTTAAAGCATTTCATTTTATTTAATAAAAACTTGTTCTTAAAATTTTTTTTTTTAGTATGTTTTTATGTTTTTTATTATGTCTTATTCAAAGATACTCAAGTCGAGGAGGGCAATCGATGTAAATGCTCTGCTCTGCTCATGAAACCCATCAATTTGATACCTTTGTCAAGGGAGTTGTACTCACTATGGTGATGCACTATCTTGGCACATTCGCCATATTGCACTTAGAATGCCGTAAGGTAGCTCGTCGTATGATACTAATTAAACCCTTTCATTTCATTCACCATTTGATACCCATTTTGATGGGGTTGTAAAGGAAAAAGTAATCCGCCATTTTGTGGTGGCCGCCATATTGGACGTCTCAGCTTATACAAAACATTTTTGGTTTCATTGACCAAGACGAATTTTTCATGGAAATCTGTAGTAGCCGCCGACTGCTACTAACCAATTTTTTGTTATTTACTTTTTAATAAAATATTTGCTTTGTAGCCACCCCGTAAGACAGAGGGTTCAGTGTGGTTAGTGCCTAGTCACACCAACGAAATGTCTTAAAACGTTTACTTTTCTTGAACTAACGCCCTGAGCACAATCACCAACATCTAATAGGCAGATAGACTAACAAATTAAGTTCCGACGAAATCAATTTTAAGGCAGTGTCTATTTGCACTCTCCGTGTCCGTGTAATATCCGTGTACACGGAGAGTGCAAATAGAGACTCCCCAATTTTAAAGTGTATTTTCCACCCAAAGTTTTTCGGGTGTTTGGGCGCAACTTTGAACTTCGGTTAGGGGGTTGGGAAATTTTGCTCGGGAAGATCGGAGAATTGTGTAGAGTAATAAAATATGATTTGTTGACCATTTTAATTCTGGTATGCAGCCTTAGCGGAAAATGTCACACCTAATGTTCCTAACTACGCAAATATGTATTTAAAATATTAATTCCACGCTTAAGCTACACCCTTTACCCGAAGAAAAATTAATTTTTTGAAATCCTGTCGTTATCTAGAACGACAGTAGCTTTCCAAGGGATGTAAATAGCCTAAGATTACCCTAGATAGGGTACGACAACGAATTTTTAAAGTGAAAAGAGTCTAGCAGTATTGTTTTGAAGTACTTAAAATGCAAGCATCTAGTCACTCACAGATCGGCCAGATAAATCTGAAACTCAAGGAGAGGAGAGGTTGTCGACCGTGAATGCCTGAAAGCCGTGCTCTACAAGACATCCTTGAAGAAATAGAAAACAAAAAGTAAATAAAGAGCTGTTGAAAGGAGATGAATTAACTGCGGGGATGTTATCTATTCAAGACTCCTCCACTACGGGGAATTTCTAATAAGCCGGGGCCCAGGTCTACGTCGCTCCCCCACATGCTAAGGAGTTGCTCCTGTTTACAAATATTTTATAATTGATGCCTGTCTTGGAGAGGACACGGCTGCTCCGTGTGACCTGAAATTTTTATTTATTCAGGTGCCAGCAAAGAAGGAAGCAAAAGGATAACATCGCCCGCCCCAACTGTGGCATAAAGGAGTGCTCGGGCGCTTCCAAAAGAAAATCGCACTAGGAGATAAGAAAGGCTTGCCCTGTGATTTTAAGTTCGCCCGATAAAAGTTTAAAAGAAAAGTGGAGCAGAGCGCCTAGCGCAGAAGATCGAATTTTGCTGGTCTGGGATAAAGAAGAGCTCCTTTCCTTTTGAAGATTTTTATTTGAGAACTGCAAATTTAAAACTTCGTTTTGTCTCTATTTTCCATTTGAAAACCAGTCTCGACAGGCGGACGGATGTGGTGGTATCCGTCGGGGGAGTTTTTCCCCATTCAGCATATCGCCACGTCTTATGGAACTCCACCGAATGTCTTGAGCACGACCCCTCTGACACTGCACGGGGGATATTAAAGCGGATTAAACGGGAGAGATTTTCGAGATTAGCAAAGTTTTATCACTTCCTTGAGAGGATAAGGGTTCGGTTTTATGTCCTTCCGCACCAATATCGAGGTTGTCACTGTTTTCGATAAACTGATGGCATCATGTGGACCGCTGCTGGAATTCTTTCTCAAAATTTACTCTTGCGATTAACTTAATCCGCCTGATACTCGCTTTGTGTCCCTCTTGGGCGAAAGTGTCTGGGGCTTTGCCTTATTGGACATGATTAGACGCTTGATTGAAGGGGCTTAGGGCGGGCGATTTGTTTGCCATTTGCCATGATTGCAGCGATGGATTGCTCCCATGATTTTAAGGAAATGGGCAAAATCAACAACTCGTGCTGGAAACTTTCGAACTGGCGAATTGAGAGCTCGTGAATGCACTGCCGGACCGTACCGAATTGAGTTTTCTCTTCAAATTAAGTCCGTAAAGGAAAGGATACGAAAAGCTGCCTGGCGATAAAAGAATGTCGTGCTGCATTATCTTAGCAGGTCGGAATACAATGAAGGGCATCTGATGGCGTTGTGGATGGGAGTAAAAAATTAGAGCCACAGAAGTAGAAGAAAATAATAATGGAAGCCACCATTGTGGGAAAAAGCGCATAAACAACTCGACCTCGCGGACCTTGGTGCGCACACAAAAGCCAAGGAAGGAAGAAGGCCACAGAGGCCAACCCAGTAATGCACGGCGCTCCTTCAATAAAGAAAACTTTTATTTATAACCCTCGTAAATAGTTCTCACTTTGTTCCCGCCCCGATGAATGCGGAGGACTCGAGTTTTTATGCCCCGGCTCGGCCGGGTGAAAGCATGCGGGTCAAAGCCAGCACCCGATAGCAAGGTGACTGCAGGCTTGCCCGGAGCTGTAAATGACGTCTGGATCAAATCTTGAATTCGGAATTAGGGATCCAGGGAGCCGAGTGGGACCGCTGAGACAGTCCATAATTTAGCTAAGCTTACTGCGAGAAAAAGTTTTGTGGATTTTGATTACGTGCAAAACCCCAGGCCAGGTAAACATGCCCAAGAGTAAATTGAATTTCAAATTAGAAAAATTCCTACGGAGATGCTTTTCGGGACAGTAATAGTTGCAATAAGTTGGGCCTGCCACATTTATTTTGCTATTTAAAGTTACTTGCTTCAATTCCGTTTGCCAGTAATTTGGGAAGGGAATGAGGTGGTGAATTTCGGTGTTTGTTCTTCTTTTGATATAGAGTCAAGAGCTATACAAATTTATAATGAATGTACCTATACAGTGGCTCAAACGAATAATCGGACAAGGGCAACGTTTAAGTAAAGAACATGACAGTATCATGATATAATTACACTAAGTGACTAGGTGGATCTTATTCTTTTATCTATATTAAAAAGATACATTCGGAAAACTACATATGCATATTCGATTTCATATTAAACAAATTCACAAAACAACAAAAAACTCCATATTCCGAGTCAAACAGTAATCGGACACAATAAAAAGCTATGACAAATGATGGATTTATTACTGATTGATAGTTTGTTGGAATTCCTACGTATATTGATTTAATTACACTGGTAAACAGTGATTTTGTCAAACAAAATCGAGTTGCTTTTCAAAAGCTTTTATTTAACTTGCAATGTATGTATGTACTTATGTTTGTTCGGGTGGAATCTTGCTACTCAATTTTGAAGCAGATATATTCAACCGATTTAGCTGAAATTTTGTATACACGTTTAGTTTGGATGACAATACACGATAAGTTGTGTGACGTCATTCTAAATCCAATATGGCGGACCATCCAAGATGGCGGAATAGTTATTTTTAATGCATTTCTACAATATGGGTATCAAATAAAAGGGCTTGCCGTGAATAATTGGAAAAATATTCTGACATCACTCTTAATCCAATATGGCGGACTGTTAGAGTTTTTTATGCTTTCTTATAGTATGGGTATTAAATGAAAGGGTTCGCTGAGAATAAAAAGGCCGGTTAAAAAAAAGATGGTGATTATAAGCTCCGTTGCTCTAATCCACCAGAAATTTGGTGTAGAGACCTCGATTATTCTTGAGGTATTATAGAATTTTTTGAGCCTGTAACATCGGTTGATTAACTTTGACTTGTGTGATTTGGCGAGATGGTCGTCATCGGCATTGGTCTGCAACCTGTCTAGGAGAAGGACAACTCCAAAATCGAACTCGGAACTGTGTTTCGTTAGGCACAAGTAAGCTCCAAGCTGAAATAAGTGGCGCATTCTTCCAAACACCCAAGTCAAGGTGAGGCTGTGCCGAGGACTGAGTGGCATCGGGGTGTAATATTATGTCGTGAACGTACCACCTCAGAGCACCTGGGCGAACCCTGTTGTATATTAGCTCTTACCCTTCTAAACGGAGCTCTGGGAGGTTTGACGAATATTTCTTCGGTACTCGTGGGAACAAAATGGGAAAAAGAGAAACATCAACACAAAGGAAGATAAGGCTGGAGAAAAAGAAACTAAAACGGCAAGAAAAACTTGCCAACGAAGACTATGACGCAAAACGCGAACGACTCAACAAAAGGCGTGATCAGGACAATAACGAAACACCTACTCAACGACAGTTAAAACTTGATAAAGCTAAGCAACGCATGCAACGGTTAAGAGCAGCGGAATCACAGGAGGAACACAGCGATAACTAAAAAGTAAAAAATAAATTAAAAGCAAAAAAACCTTTTTTAAAAAAAGCTTTTATTTAAATGCCCTAAATAGAAGAAAATAAAATATTCCTTTAAAATTGTAACTATCAACTAATGACCTCATTATACACAATTTATTATATATGATCATAAAAGCTTGTCGCGAGGTTTGCGTAAGTACCTATAAGTATTTAATTAAACTGAAATTTTAAACTTAGCAGATCAAGTTACTCAATTAAATAGGCACTAGTTTATTTACATAAGTAAATCGCGCGACAAGCTTTTATGATCATATAAATTGTGTATAATGAGGTTATAAGTTGATAGTTAAAATTTTAAAGGAACACTTTATTTTCTGCTTTTTAGAGCATTTAAATAAAAGCTTTTTTTAAAAAAAGGTTTTTTGCTTTTAATTTTCTAACACTACTACCTACCCGCAAATAAACCTCATACTTAGTTTTGTTCAATCACCCTCAGTCTCCGATAAACATTCACTAAATTGATTACACGAATAAACATTAATTTATTGAAATTGAAACGGTTTTTTCTTATGATTGGTATTTCTATGCATCGTAATAAGATTCCCAGAGTGTGTGCAAATCATCCTGATAGCTTTTGCTGTATTTGCGGTCAACTTACTGTTAAAAGTCAACGTCGTAGTTTGACACCATTAGTTGAAAACTGTTATATTAATTATTTTGGCTTTCCGTTGCGAAATTTGGACAAAACCTGGACTTCTAGTGTTTTCTGTGTACAATGTGTTACTGTTTATTACCATTATGGGGTAAAGGATCTCGTCATATGCCGTTCGCTGTCACAATGACATGATCCGCACAGAAAGATCATGTATCAGATTGTTATTATTTGCCAGACTTCTATAAAAGATATTAATAATAAATCTAGACACACTGTGAACTGTACGGATCTACAATCTGCTCAAAGATCTATCCCCCACACAGTACACATGGATAAAATGACTGAAGAAATTGCATCCGAGGGTCATGATTCCGACCCGCCTTTTGAGCCGAGTACTTCAAATAAGCAACCTCATTTTATAACTCAGTATGACCTCAATAGTCCAGGGAAATAAGCAAAAAAAATAGCAAGTTCGGGACACTGACTCATCCAGCAAACCAATACGTTTTTCGCGAAGTATTAACCTATAGAAATAATACCTATACTTTTGCCACTCCTGGTTAGCCGGCGTTTTCGAGTAATAAACAATTAAAAGTGAAAAAAGTGAAATTTTAACACATCTTTACTTACCAGATTTACACAAATAGTTTTAACAGCAATTTATTGCAATTATCTTGTAAGTAATGCAAAAACCGACAACTTACCGAAATCGATTTTGAAAATGTCAATTTGTTGCTTAGATAATTGCTAATTAACAATTAAAATAGCTAAATATTCAATTAACAATAACTATTGTAAAAATGTATTTGATAACTTGAATCCTCGTAAATAGGTAGCTCTTGTGGTTATAGTAAGAGTTATATTTTCAAAATATTTCATTTGATGTACCAAAAATTATTTTTATTGTTGCAAATTGGTTTTACAAAAATGCAGTCATTTTTACCACCTTCTCCTTAAAAAAACAAAACCGCAATAAAACTTCAGCTCACTTGAAAGAAACAAACTCCTATGCATTCCTGTTAGCATGACTAGGACCTCAAAATTATCATCGATACTATTTCACGCAATCTCCAATTTCCTGCTGGGAATAGCCTTACGAGAAATCGAAATCTTAACGGTAGGGTCCGGAGCGTACAAATCTTAAAGGAACTTGACAAAAGTGACGTTTGTGTATAAATTGGTTGATAATTCGAGAGAAATTTAAATATATGGTGAAATGGTGGAATGGAAATATTCAGTGATTTAACTTTGTTGGTTGAATTAGTGGGAGATGTTATACATTAAGACGATTATAGTTGAGCTTAAGATTCGTTAAGATTCGAATTCTAAACTGAATAAAGGTCAAACAGCGGCAATACAAAAGGAGGTAATCTCTAGATTATATGGATCTCTTATCCAAAAATATTTCCTTTAAATTTCTTTTCCGATCCATATCGACATAAAATTCAACATATAAATTATCGGTTTATTGGCCATAAATAAACTATGAAACGACTAAGTTGAACCTTTTCTTACTGCCCTAAAGTAAGCGTCGATACCGTCAAACGACGATTACTTAAAAAAAGACTAATGGGCAGGATTGCAGTAAAAAACTAGCGTCCACAAAATAAGAAGAAGCGAGTAGAATGTAATCACGTTAATTGGACCACTGAACAATGTGAAAATGTACAGATTAGTCTAATTTTGAATTATTTGGAACCAAGCGCAGAGTATGTGTGCGTCGTTACAGCAACGAAAAAGCAGCTGCTAAATGTAAAACAGCTACTATTTACGCTAACGGTAGGTAGTGTTACAGTTAAGGGTTGTTTTTCAGCCAAAGGGGCCGGAGGTCTTAAAGAAATACAGGATAATAATTATGACTGCTAAAGTTTATGAAGACATTCTTCATCATATGGGTTTACATCTCAACATCATAATGACTCCAAACACACTGCCCTACCTCACTTAAAAAAGATAACATCAAAAATTTTTAAAATCAAGCAATGCCCACCACAATCATCAGATTTCAATCCTATCGAGCTACATATTATGGGACGTGCCCGATTGAATTGATCGACATCGATAGCTACGGAAACTCTTTCTAAATTGGTTGAATGGCAAAGTTATACGCCGCTCGCTGTAATTAAGGCAAAAAGGGGTTATATTGATGGAAGCAAAATATGAGCTACTATGTGATTAATATTAACCCGTCTACTATGATATATTTTGTCAATATATTGAATAATATAAATACCTGAATACATTTATCATTAAAGTCCACTTAGTGTTTAAATTTCAATAACAACCACAAATTTCAGTGTTCAAGGAGTATGCATATATCCTACCCACATGGTAACGTTTTCTAGTTGTAAATAATGTGAAAACGCCCACGCCAATTATATACATATACATATATTAAATGTATATCGATTTTAGAGAAAATGGGGCGTGAAAGCATGTTTAGGACTCGGAACCGGCAAAATGGTTTGGTTTTGTTTTTTTTTAAATAAGGTTGAATATAAGGCGTCACGGTATCATAGGTTCTTGGCTTAATTTTACTATTATTTTTTTTAAATTAGTGGTGGCGGATAATCGTCCGAGTCGATTTTTTCATCATTTTTTACTTTTAATATTATAAATTAATGCGTTATCGTTCATTTGAAATGAGCAGTGAAAAAACGTAGTAGAAAAAATCAAATTAGGCATTGGAGGTAAAACAGTTTCGTAAAACTGTCGGTAATTTTCACTAGAGCTGGTTTAGTAAAATAAATAAAAAGTTATAACGATAAAATAAAATAAAATATCTTACAAAACATAAAAGGTTCTTTAAAATATAATGGAGATAAATAAAATATTAATATATGGAGATCGTATAACAAAGGATATTTTTCCACAAATTCACCGTTAGAAACCTGAATCATATCGTTCAGTTATGTCTGTGCTACTATCAATAGTGTGAGAAATGACACCAGTAGTATCCTGAAAAGTATTATATATTTTCCTGATGTAGTTTCGATGAGCTTATCAAAATTAATAAATTAGGATTATTACAACAATAATGTTCTAGTTTATTTGTAATATTAGCAATTTTTCTACTACTCTTCAAAATTTTTAACGCGAGGCCGAGTGTCACGTATGTATTTTGAATTTTTTACACGGCCCCAACTCTTTTGTACGTACTGCAAAATCCTTTTCAAGAGATTTAATACATTTTTGCGTACATTCGCTCTTTTTTCCTTTCATATTTGAACCGCACAATAATGTTGTCAAAAAAGATTTGATTGACTGTTTTTATTATAAAGTAGCAGACCCGTCCCGGCTTTTCACGGACATTTCTACATTTGTAAATTTAAACTGTTGCAAAATGAATAAAATTGTTGATAGAAGCGCAGTCTAGTTTTAGAGAGAGACACACGTTTGAGACTGCCCTTCATTGGTCGATTTTTAAATGGAAAAAGGAGATTGATACTAGAATGTTGGTGTGACCTGTCTTCTTTAATTTTAAGCGCACGATTGATCCCAATATAAACCCCGGAGTACTCCACCTCCATTTGATCTGATTTTGCATTACCATATCTGCAGAAGAGATACTTCCATATAAGCTGCTCAGAGAGTATCAAAAAAGTGAGAGTGTTTAAACTCATAAAAAGGTCCGCTTGACCTCTTCTGGATTATATTCAATCTAATGGAATTTTCTCATTCCATATAAAATTGACCAATAATCCTTTCCATTCATCAATTCATCTATTTGCATCCTTTGGAAGATATTTAATTCTCGATGCACCAGTTCAATGAAATATTTTCATTCTGTTTGTTTTTCACTTTTATATTGTCGAAAAAAGCTTCTGCGCATCTGTTTGGCCTCCTCTGGAATATACTAGTCAATAGCAAACCCATCCCTTGCCGGATTTTTCATATTTCTAAATTAAAACTGTTGTAGACCTAATGAAACTATTACATGCGCGAAGACGGTTTTTCATTTTTCCCGCGGGAACCCAAAGCAATCTTGGGATAAAATTTAGCCTGCATCACGAACGATAAAATGCTGTACCTTCGAGTAAAGGGCTCATCGAAATCGGTTCAACCGTTCTCGGGATTAGCCCCGACACACAGACAAAATTTGTTGACATGTTTGTGTAAATTTTGGTATAGTGTAAGTAAAGATATGAGCTTCGAAAACGGCAGTTATTTCAAAACCACAGACCCTAAGAACCATTATATTCAATTACACGACATAGACAGATAGTTTTCGTTACGCAAACTTTCTGAGCATATGCCTGATGAGTGTACCGTCAAACAATATTTTCCCCATTCATTTATTTATACCCTCTTTTACCTCCTTGGCGGTTGAAATTTGAAATATGCTGAAACATCTGTTCCATTATTTGTGTTGCAGAGTCAGTGGCGTAGCGTGGGTGTCAGCCGCCCGTGGCGGAAGAAAATGCCGCCCTCTTATTTAGGTATTTCAATTTAAAAGACTATAATATACAGTAATTCTAAATAACTTTTCGGCACGAACAGGCATCATTATTGTGTATTGTACAGGTTACAAATAAAAAAGTCATATATATAATATATATATACTGTATATTATAGAACACTTATGATTATACCTTGACGATCATCAAGATTAAGTTATTAGCGAATTAGATATAAAACGCAAATCGACTTCCAATTAGAACTACGACGATACTGTTAATATTTATATTTTCACTGAAAATTAATATACTTGTTAGAATTAAAAACAAAACTTCCGTCTTAAGCTAAAACTTTATTCGTCTACTTTTTCTAAGAGCAAAGTCTTTTATTGCACTTTCAATGTCTATAGCATCACACACCTCTTGCTCAATAGACAAGATAGCCAGATTGGTTAGCCATAACTTACTCATTGTTGATCTTAAATAATTTTTGATCAGTTGCTATTTTAAAAAACTTCCCTCATAGCTGGCATTGCTTATGGCAGTTGTGAAGAATATTCGGAGCATTATTATAATATTGGGCAGAGTATCTTCCAGCTTGGATTTCACAATTTTAATAATTCAAGTGAGTCCGCTTTAATTAATTTATTTTGTTGCCTGTAGTAGCAATGAAAGTTCACAGTCAAAGTCGTTCCCGCTTGAAGTTCTGCTCGTCAATTTCGGCAGATGCGTAGTCTAGATTACAATTTGTGTCGTCCGAATTTAGTAATATAGCTGGCGTTAGATAAACAAACTTATCCGCCAAATTCTGTAGTTTTTTTCTCATTTATGTATTGTCATAAAGTCCTATATATAATTTTGTGGAAAACCTTAAAAATGTCTTAAAAATATTTAAGACACCAGCAGATCAGACTTAGATTCGGATTCGACCCCAAAGGTAAATGCAGAATATTCATTTGCATATAATCCTGTGTCTACTTATAAACTATTTGTATGTTACACATGTCTTTGCATATCATCATAGGGCGCCCAAGTTGGGTCCGCTTTGTTGTCTACTGCACTGAATGGTTTAATTTGGCCCGCTCTGTTGGAAATTAAATCGTAGGTTAAGGGATTAAAGAAAAGGATTCCCCGATTTCGGCACAGTATAAGTAATGAATGCTCATTTCGATCGGTCCGAAACAAAAATATGAGGTGGTTCAAATATTTACAAGATATTATTATTATTTATTCTGAAATTTTGCCGCCGCCCCCCCCCCCCCCCCCCCCAACTGCGCAGAGCGTGTTTTCGGGGTCGCTAATCTCGTATTTACTATCGAAATGTGGAAATTAAAAATCAGACCCTTTGCGTCTTGCTGGCATTGTTCACTGTACAAAACACACAAATAGATCAAATTGAAGTACTTAATGGTAGAAAACAGTACACTGATAATGTAGTTGTTCTTTTACTATTTTACCTACCTTTCACAATTATAAAATACGTATATTATACATATTTCTCTTTTAATTGAAAATGATTCCAAAAAATTTTGCTGGTAAAAACTAATAAATATGACAGTAGCACTGAGAAAGTAAAACGATAAGTGACACCCGTAGACGCCTGGCGGGATCGAGTGGTAACTGATATGGGTGAATATACAAAAGTTGGGTAACTTTTAGGGATATTTTGTTTACAATATTTTTTAAATAAAATTCCTACAAATTCGGGTTTATAAGATGGTTAATCTAATAATAATATTGCTCGTGTTCGGGCCAGTCACTTTTTCAAGTTGATTCCGAGACATTTCGATTTTTCTGAATTTGACTGCCAGGGGACTGACAAAAAACAAAATGTCATAAGATATATGTATGAAACTTATTAAGATTCAGAAGAAATCTCTTAGAACCTAATAATGGCACATATTTTGAGTCTTATTTCACTTAAGTAACTATTAAAAAACTATTAATATTTAATACTGCAAGGAAAAACTATCTCCACCTGTTCGAGCCATCGAACAGCTGTGTTCAGTCTTAACGTCAAGAATCCAGATTTCAATTGTAAACAAGTTCACATCGGTCCACTGTCATAAAATTTGACAAGACCTACTGAAAAGCATGGAAATATAAACTAAGCATGGAACGGCTGTAAGCCAGATTTAGCGTACCACATTTCCTGATGTGTTAGAATTGGCTGTGTTCGTAGTAGTCACGCAGTGCAGGCGTAAATATGAAGCCATAATCAGGAGGGGGCTTACAATTCAAAATTTTCCGAAGTTCCTTCCATAATGTCTATGCCCCCCTTAACATCTATTTACACGCTGCCATTCACCGCTTGGCCTAATGCTTTTGTGGGAGGTAAACAAAACCAGCGAAATTTAAAAATAAGGGCATTTTCTTAATTTTCTGAAGTTAATGTAACTCCTTTTCCGCTTCCCTCATACACGCTGTTGCTGTTCTCCTCTAGGCAGGTCCCACTAGGTGGTCGCTCATGTACAGGGTGCATACACGATACAGCCGTTCCGTGCTTGGTTTCTATTTCTATGCTGACAAGCATGCGCAGAATAGTTCACCTATTCACCATAACTGAAAATCATCCAAGTAGGCGAGGTGGAATTGCCAGAAAAAACGTATATAAGGCCATGCAATTCCAAAGAAAAATCAGAACATTTAATGGTCTCACCTCGCAAAGATCTAATGTGCAACTCTCAGAGATTTAATCTGAAACTCTCAGAGATTTAATCTGAAACTCACAGAGATTTAATCTGCAACGCGCAAAGGTTTAATCTGAAACTCACAGAGATTTAATCTGCAACGCGCAAAGATTTAATCTGAAACTCGCAAAGATTTAATTTGCACTATCGAAAACCATATCTACATCCACGAGGATATAATCTGCCCATCTAAACCAGAGGCACAACCCATTCACAATCAAGGTTGATTGTCTTATCAAACATAGCACCACCTGAAAGCAGCGCCAGAAGAGCAACCATACAACTTCCATTAAAGGGACCTAAACCGAAGAGGGACACCAAGGAAGACTAGGAATCATATACATATAAATACTACATATATATATATTATACCAATGAATAACTGAATTATATAAATATAAACCAAACGAAGATTTGAACTATTTACTTATTCCGGCATATATCTTTTTGTTAGTGCATAGCTCGCACACCACCATTAAAACAGCTTTTGAACATTTTTAATAACTTTATATTACTTAACTTACACTACTTTCAGGTAGTTTATCTTAACATTATACATTTTCTAAGTAATCAACAAACAATTCAAACAAAAATATGAGTCTTTCAGCCGACTTAGACAAAGGACTGACGCCAATGGACTGACGAAAAAGATATGAATTTGAGGTTATCATTAGAACCAACGTTTGTTTTGATATTTTCGAAGATCAACAAGCTACATTTTAAATAATCAAAGCTAACTATGTATAATATAAATTAAAATATAACACAGGTTTACAAGGAAATAATAACTTACCATAGGACTGAAATTTTGACTGGATCCGCACGAATTTACATGACAAACACAACGCTAGCACTGGCACAGTAATGGCGGCCGTAAAATGGCGCGGACTACAGCTAACTTTACTACCAACGGATAAATTTAACACGGATTTGAATTTGAGTCGACAATATTTAGCGGGAAATTCAAATTAGAACAACAGCGGAATGACGAATAAAACTGAACACAAAGTTTCTTATTATTTTTACAACAACGGTAACAATATTATATTATAAACGTTGCGATATACATTGTTAACTAGATCATAGATTGTAGTGGAACAGTAAGTTTGCTTGAATTAAAAGTATATTAGTATTAATACACAACCACTTTATCGCGTGGTTTTGGGGTTGTGACATGCCAAGTACGGACGTTTTGAGCATAAATTGTGGAAATTCACAAACTTGTATTTAAAATGAATAGCTGAAATTGAGTGACCAAATAAAGGGCATTTAATTACTTTAAAATAAAACTAAAAATATATACAAAATATAATAACACATCGTTCCTTTGTCTTATTACATTCAGTTTTCCATATGATGTTTGAAAATTATTAAAGTACTAATATCGCTATTAAAAAATAGGGGTTGGTGGTAGAAGGGTGAAAATTTAGGGGTAAATGTATTTTTTAATGCCGAATCATAAAAAAAATAAAAAGTGTCTTTAAAAAAAAATTTTTTGGGGTGGACAAATAGTTTACGTCCTACTCTCAGATCTACTGAATATACACACAAAATTTCATAAGAATCGCTCAAGCCGTTTCGGAGGAGTTTTGTTACAAACACTGTGACACGAGAATTTTATATATTAGAGACCAATGCAACCAAATTTTCAACGCGTTGCGTGCGATGTCAGGCCGTAAAGAATTTATGCAGTCATGTATTTCGGGTGACAATGAATTCTCACCAGGCGCACCACCATTCGACGCGTTGCATTCAACTTAGCCTTACGTTTAATCAGGAGCGCAACCAGGGGGGGGGGGGGGGGGGGCAACCGGGGCAATCTGCCCCGGGCCCCGGGTTCAAGGGGGCCCCGCGCGGATCGCGAAAAAATAATCGAAAATGCTAAAACATCCTGCTTGGAGTTCCTTGAACTTGAAAAGTTACTATACATTTGTTTGAATTTTACACTTCGAAAACGGACTTTGATGAGTGGTCGAATCATCAGAGTTTTTGTCGTGGTTGTCGATTGTTCCATTTGACTTTACTCACTCAAATAAAAAATAGCTCTAGCAATATTCAAAATATTTAATAGTTCATACTTCGAATTTTTGCTAATTTATAATGTTAATTTAGGAGCAAATTTTCAGCTTCAGTTGAAAGTAACAAATAAAAGAGGATTTTCGATACAGAGAAAACAAAATTTGTAAAATATGAAAAGCTCTCGAAATGAGGGACAATGATGGAAACGAAAAATTTTTGATTTTTGGGAAAGAAAAATTTTCTCAAGATATCGTTACGATAGAATACCCATTACGTTTCATGCGAGGGAAAAACCGGCTGAAAATCTAAACGCATTTTTTTCCATAGAGATAAGTTGAGTAAGCCACATTTGTGCAATATAGGAAAGGAATCGTGCACAAGCAAGATCTGTGCATATGAATGTTTAGCAGGGGGTTCGGGCTCATAGCAGGTAAATTTCAGCGAGGAGCGCAGGCTTCCTCGATTTAGAAAAATGAGACAAAGGAAATGAAATTAGGAAAAAGGGAAAGATATCCGCGGAGGAGCACATGTGGGAATGATTATGTAGGTAAATTAGCAGAGATGAGTCATTACGTAATTTGGGGAAAAGTAGGTAGGTACGTTATCGTTTGTTGAGTAAATTAGGGATAAAGGGTAGACAGTTTAAGGAAGGCTGAGGAAGTTCATTCCATGGAAGGCGGGAATGTCGAAAGCATGTTAGAGAAAAAGTGAAAGTAGTGAGATATTGATCAAGTGAAGTTTATAGGAAATTAATAAGGTTAACATTTAGTGAGTAGATAGCCTCACTGGACAGAACTACAGTGATAGTGGAAAACAGAAAACAGACAAAGAGTTAAAACTTTAAGTTAGTGGGAAGGTGAAAAGGACCAAAGGCAGCGGGAAGTAGGAAGAAGAAAGGGAGAGGATTTTGGAATTAGATTTTGGATAAGGTGAGTGAGTAGAGATCCACGATGGGCGAGGACAGGTTGAACCACTTGCTGACAATCTCCATTGAACACGAAAAAGCGAGTGAAATCAATTATGAAAAAATTATAAAGGATTTCAGTGCCATCAAAGCGAGGAGGCAAATGTAAATTTAAAATGTAAAAGATGGAATATAAATTCATATAATAATACTAAAAAAAAATTTTAGAGAAGGGCCCCCACAAAATTTTTGGCCCGGGCCCCCAAATGTCTAGTTGCGCCCCTGCGTTTAATTATTGCTAATTTAATTTAATTTGAATGCATACATTTTTCCTGAAATTAAAATATCACCTGCTTGTCAGTTGACGTGTCTCGTATTCTGTTGTAACTTACCCAGCGCCAAATGCGTTGCTTAACAAAAATCAATGCAAGCAATTCAATACCTTTGAAGTTCCTTCAACTTATCCTACTAACAGTAGGAAAACACAACGCGTGCATTGTAGCTTCGCCTTAAGAAAAAGCCGCCGTGTGCACTGAACCGTTTATAGTTATCAATTGCAGCGCGGCGGTTATTCAAAACAAGAAATTTGCTATCTGTGGGTTGCGATGCTAGCTTCATTGTGGAACGGTTTGTGTACTTACTAGAAAACTTGTATTGGCGGCATCTGCTGGATTAAAATCAACTTGCGTGCTCGGGCAAGAAAGCACTTTGCAAGTCGTTTTCCGTACAATAATACCCACAAGGGTAAGTAAATATAGATAAAATAATTATAATTGGCATTACCAAATATATTTGAAGAAATAAAACCAAATTGGCTTCGTCTTTTGATAGACAGCTAGTGTGTCTAGGCTAGGGTTAGATAATTTAATTTATGGAAAACAGGAAGTGTGAAAGCCCTTCCAATCGCAGCTGACGTTTCTTTTGTTTTGATATAAATGGCGAATTTTGAAAACGTTCCAGTCGAGTTCCGGTGGCTTTGTGTTTAGCTGAAATTCGAAGTTTTTGCGCTTTAATTATTCTAAGAAGAGGTTATACTAATGTGCGACGATATTGTGCCAGCCAGCCCGGGCAACAAGAGGCGCCGCAGAAGGTGCCGTTGGACGAAATCTCCAAAGAAGTTAAAGAGCCATGACGAGTCAAGTTGCTTGGAAATCTCTGCCTTCACCAACAGAACTGCCTCGGACCTTCCTACAAGCGTAGAGAGGTCTGCGTCTGATACCGCTGGTTGTGAACAAAGTATAGCACCTTTCGACATATCACAAATCTACGGTGCCCAGGTAATTGAGGATGAGGCGGATGTGGGCCCTGTTGACATATTCGCTTATGCGAATTTGTTAGAAAAAGCCGCTTTACGGCGCCCCGAAAGACGTCCGTCCTCCACGGCAAAGCAAACTGCAACACAGACTTTCACTGCTGCTTGTGATCTCATAGAGCTTCAAAAAGGTTCCTCCCAACTAAACGCGTCGAGCGTTTCCGACACCCAGGTGCTGAGGTTATGCGAGGCGGCTGATATAATTGAAGAAATCAAGAAATCCAACATTGAGCTGTCTTCTCAATGGGAGTGCTCTTGGCGGAGGACTCAGCCTGGCCCGTCCGCGATCAGCATGATGGATACCATTGACATTAACACCCAGGACTCTATGGCGCAGGACATTCTGAGAGATTGCATATCTCAAGATATTGTTCCACCATCCCCAAGGCGGGAACTCCGCTCTCGGGATGTGCAGAAGTTTTCTAGAGCTCCGCAAACATATTCACGACTAAGGGCCAAACAACAAAAGGACAGGCAAGTCGCTCAGAGGCTAGCTGACCACTACGATTCCGACTCGAATTCAAGCCTTTCGAAACAAAATGACGATTTGCTAGAGGTTACACCCGCATACTGTGGCGATTTGCATAGATCTTTTCGGGTTTGCGAAAACCTCGAGAATCTCAGCTCGTTCTTCTCACAGTCGTTCAATCAAGAGGAGCACGATGCCACTGTGGATGGAGTGTATAAACGGATAATGGCCTTGAAGGCCAAACGGTGGGAGTCTCGCCTCTGCGATTGGTATGAAAGTGGGACCAATTTTCGGCTTAGTGAAGACGAAAGTTGTGGCAGTAGTGCTCCTTTTGAAGGCTTCCGCAGCGACGAATTAAACTCATTGCAGTCTGAGAGCACGTGCGAATCGAAAGATATTAGTAGATTTCTTCTGGACGATGATGAGGATCTGTTTCACGCGGTGAGGGCTACTTGCCTGGTTAGTAACATGAACGAGGGCGTCTCAAGTAGCACACGCAGAGAGCGTACCATGGAAGAAGTAGCAAACAATTTGGAGGGAGCCTTGAAGGAAACCAACCGAAGTAATTGGTCTATAAGAAGTACGAAAATGACTAAAACAAACTTTGTCTAAGGTAACACTGCTTTCTGTATTTTTAAGGCGCTCGGGACAGCTATTTTGATGGTACTAAGCTGAACAATCCGGAGGAAGAGATAGTTGGTACGTATGCGATTCCAGTATATTGTCAATTTAGTGCCTTGCTCTAGAAAGAGCGTACTAATTTTAGTTAGCTTTGTACCAGTTGTTCGTTGCAACATGCTTTCAGAACTTTCAGGAAACGTTGGAGGGTACAGATAGACATTTTTCCCATAACCTGCCCTCCCCAATTAAGATTTAGTTTTTGGGGTCTCTCCTGATATCGCATTATAACAAAATATGTTTTTTGTTGAAAGTAATTGAAGTTTTTTTTTTAGTTTTCATACATAATTCACAACATTTTTCGATAGTTTCGAAATGAAAATAAATCGCGGTTATTTATATTTAGCTGTGTTCAGAAGTGGGGAAAAGCTCGTTTCAAATGGAAGAAATCGTTGCTGAACAAGGCAAAAAATATCTCATTTCTTCCATAGGAATTCAACATGCTCACTGCTCACCCAAATCCTCTTCTACAACCCTTATTTGTTTTGATCTGAAAGATGAAAATATTAACATTAACAGCTTTTTGCAATTCTGTTTTGCACAGCTTTTCCTTCAGCGATACTTTTATCTGTGGCACAAAAAACTGCGAGCTCGTTACAATTTTATTATATGCATAGGTTATGTCATCATCGTATAGGTACTGCAATTTTGTCATAAATACTGCTTTCTAAAAGTCATAAGTACTGCTTTTCAATTTTCCGAAACGGCAACCCTGAATGGGCTGTTCATGACAGTCAAATTGCTATGAAAAATTTGGGACCACCTCGTATATCTTTCTCTTTTCAATGTAAGCATAATTTTCCACTGAGCCTTACAAATTTTAGTGACGATTTTGTAACCGCCAACTTTATAGGTAAGGTTGGTTTAATGGTAATAAGCAACTAATTTGTTGTGCCTCTGAAATGACCAAATTTGAAGTACGACCAGCGCAAATAAAATGCATCTGGCTTGAAATTTCCCAAATTTTTCACATAAAACTTGGAATAAAATTATCACTTCAAGTTTAATTTTTAATGTTAAGCATAATTCAATAAGAAGAAGGCATGGAAAACTTGACCCATGTGGGATAGCAACCAAATCAGTCCAGTAGTTTATATTTCAGTGCTCTAGAGGGTCTACAAAATTTGCAAAGATTTTGCGATTTGTTTCTGAACCAAGCCTCTCGCCTACTGGAGATGTACATGCAGTCGTATGCCGTCAATGGTCTGCCATGCAAAAGAATGGTGTTAACTGTAAAATTCTTCTCCTACTCAGCGTTTTCGCGATTCAAAAATTCGAGTTCGTCTGGCCGCCACAATAATAAATAGAAAAAAAGAAGAGGAACTAAATATGTAAATGGCTTCTTTGGGGGAGTGCAATTATCACTTTTGATTGCACGTTACTAATTAAAACGGCCTGTTTGCGATTAGTTAGATATGAAGCTATCCATTGAAGGAAAAATGAATGGAGACCTTTAAAAAAAATCAGCATGTATGAACAACTTTCAACTGTGAGCCCTGTTCAATGGCATTAATAGTAATCCACTTAAATAATACTAAATTAGTTGAGGTGGATTTGCCGCTTTTCCCATGTTACTGTTGCAATCGTTTTTTTTTACCCTTCATAGCGAGTGCCTTCCGTAAGTAGGTAATGATTAGGCTTCGGTTAAAATAACGAAATGTTGGCAATTTAAAAATAAATCTTCTTCTTCTATGTTCTTCATCTTTATAAATAAAGATCAATTGCCGCATGTATGAAAGATCATCAGTTGAGAACGGCTCGACCGATTTGGTTGACAAGGTTTGCATGAAAGAAAAATTTTGGAAAATCCACCGGAACAGTCGGAACTTTCGATGATATTTTTATCGGATGGCGGCGAATTTTCCAACTTCAAGGAATCTTTATGAATACGGGAACTCAGTGGTTTTCGGGTTCGATGACTTCGAATCTGCCATCAAAATTTCCAAATTCAAAATGGCGGATCCAATAACGACAACCGAAAAAGTTGAACTTATAGGGATTTCCCTGAAAATCCGCACTAAAGGGGCTTCTCATATATCTCAGTAATTAATGGACGTAGTGTAGTGTGGGTGGGCATAACCTTGGAGTAGTATAATTAGTAAATATATGGAGATTTAAAGATTAATAGTTTTTTTAATAAAATGAAATAAAGTGTAATAGAGGTAGGAGTTTGAGGGGTGGGTAAGAATACGAAAATAAATTTGGAAAATAGAAAACATGTGGGGAAATGTGTGTGCTAAATTTAAAATGAATATATAATAAACGTAGAAAGAGAAACTGTGGGTGTTTAAAGTTGAAACTTTTTGAGAGAGCGGCCAAAAGATTACGCCTGCCGATTTGAAATATGTAAATCAAAAAATTGATTTATATATAATACATATAGGAAAAAAAGTTTTAGGAATAGGTGAAAGTGATGTAGGGAAGTATTGTGTATGAATTTATGCTTGGTTTAATGAGACCACTCCCAAACCCCGCAGGAACATACTGGAGAAGGGTGCAGAAGGGAGGTTGTGTAAAATTTAATAGCATCCCGGGCAAACTACTAAATAATAAAATTTAAATACTTTCGTTTCAGCTCGCATACCTTGTGGCAATCCTAACCGTGAAAGCTCTTTAAATATTACCCCAGATACTGAAGAAGGCCACAAATATGCAAATACATTACCAAAATCCACACCGACATCTCAAATTTGGCTAGATGAAAATCTTTTTTCTGAATTCACTACACCTACAATCAGTACAAGTGCGCAAAACTCTGTTAAAGAATTGATTAATCCTACAGGATGCATTGTACCTAAGACTGATGAAAATGAAAATAGTACAAACTTCGATAAGGGTATTCTGAAGACAGTTCGACGTAACAGTTTTAAAGTACCAGTGTGTGAACCTTCATCAATCTCATCAGTTTTAAAAGAAAGTAGATATAAACCAGGAGAGTCTTCAGTAGAAACTCAAATTGGAGATAATTTCCTGAATGGCGCAAGTCAGTGGAACGCTAACACATCCTTTCCTGGATGTGAAGTAGAGTTTACCGAGACGAAACTCGGTGGCGAACAAAATTCCCTAAGTACTTTTGATGAAGGTAAAGGCTTCACTGGATCTGAATCAGGATCTGGAAAACCCATTTTAGAACCGAAAGAAATCAAAGCGAGAACAAGTAAATTTGTTGCTAAAGTGGATGCTTCCATTAAGGACGGGGCCTCTCAGGATTCATTAAAAAGTTGCGAAGAAATCAACGAGTTTACTGGATTTAAATCAGCAACTAGAAAGAGTAGTTTGGCTTCCAAGGGCATGGCGGACAGGGCACGTAATCATTTTGTTAAATTAGATACTTTCAAACAGGATAAAGTCGATAAGGATTCATTAAAAAGCTTTGGCGAAAGTAAAGGTTTCTCAGGATTTAAATCAGTATCTGGTAAACCTATTCCAGTCTCAAAAGAAGCAGCGAACAGAGCAAGTAAAGTGTTTTCTGAAGTAGATACTTGGGATAAGGCTGATCAGGCTTCACTAAAATGTTTAGAACAAACTAAAGGTTTTACTGGATTTAAATCGGTGTCTGGGAACACGGTTCTAGTTTCAAAATCAGAAAATAAAGCAAGTCACCTTTTTGATGAGGTGAATGCTTTCGTTGGAAACCGAGTCAATCAGGATCCATTAAAATGTTTTGGTGCGAGTGACGGTTTTACTGGATTCAGCACAGTATCTGGGAAACCTGTTTTAATTTCAAAGGAAGCAACGAACAGAGCAAGTAACCTTATTGCTGAGGTGGATGCTTTCATTCAGGATGGCGAAGAATTTCATAACAAACCGACTGTCAGCAAATCAAACTCACAGGGTGCAATTACTGGCTTTAGAACAGTTTCTGGAAAGGTTTTCGAACTATCTGATGCTGGTCAATGCATAGCAAACAAGTTCCTTACTGAGTTGAATAATTGGACTGAGAACGATTTTCTAACAGACGTTGAAGGGCAACCAGCAAGAACGACGGAAAAATTGACTAAACCGCTTATCGATGTTATTAGCTCCGAAGCAAAGCAGATGTACAACCGATTTAATGATAAAGAGAATATAATTCGACCACCGCCAACAGGAGTTCCTCGAATACAGAGTCTCAATCCAAACAGCAGTGTGAAAACATGCAAACGACCAATATCAAGTTGTTTTGAAAATACTTCTGGAACAAGTGCTTTTATTCCTACGTTTTTGGGTGACGACAACCCTACAAAGCGCTTAAAGTCAAGCAACCCTCCGGCTACGATTACAAGTAGAAATCAGGCTACCAGCAGTGACACTCCTCAGAGCATCTGTGATGCACCTTTAATACCACTGACCCGCAATGAATTTGTTACACCTGTAAAGAGTAAGTCTGTTTTGCATGAGTTCAACACTCCAGACCTTCAGAAATTTTTCGCCGCGGTCGAAACAAGTACGCCACAAACAATCAAAAGAGATAAAAATTTTAGTTTATCACAAGAAATCTCAGCGAGTATAGCTGCTCTTGCCGCTGATGAGTTAAAGTCGTCCACAGTTACAGATGATTTCCATACAATAAAATGGGATGATTTTGAAGATTCTTTTCACGATAAATCGGAGGCCAAAGGAGTAATAAAAGCGGAGGATAAAAGTGATGCGAACATTTTGCCCGAAAAGGTACCTGAAATAGTTACAAAAATTCGGGACGATCTTAGGCAAAAACTGGATAGACTTATTGAAGAAAAAGAACATTTCTCCAGGCAGATGAGCTCAACCGCACTATGCCGTAAAAATACCCACAAAATTCGGCGAAAACTAATAGATTTAGTTGAAAATCGAAAACCAAAAGTTTTGACGGTAAACGAATTGATTAACAAAGGACTTCGAGCAGAAGTAGCGCAGATGCGATTTACGCTTGCACAGGACTTTAAATTTTCAGAGCCCTTAAAGGGCAGAACGTTCGTAATGGCGGAAAGCACTTATATAATCCCGGATGAGTACAACAAAATTGGATTGCATGAAATAAAACGAGCCTTCCTAACTATTCCAAGTGTATATAAAACTTTGCTCCCAGAAGGTTGGGTAGACCACCATTACAAAATGATTGTCCTAAAACTCGCCATGCTTGAGAAATCATTCCCAGAATCTTTCGCCAATCAGCTCTGCACTCCGGAGAATATGATCATGCAGCTTTCATATCGATATTATCGTGAAATAGATCGTGCTGAGCGATCCTGCTTGAAGAGAATTTTGGAAAACGATGATAGCCCCGCTAAACGAATCGTCCTGTTAGTGTTGGACGTACACGAAAATAATGGTCAAGTAGAGTTAGAGCTGAGTGATTGGTGGTACTCGGTTCGAGCTTCCGTAGATATGGCTATGGTGGACTTACTTAGGCGTGGAAAAGTGCACATTGGGACTAAACTAATGGTCCAAGGAGCTAAGCTTTTGAATTGCGATAATGGATGCAGTCCCCTGGAAATGTCCTCGCATGTACGACTAAAAATTCATACCAATTCTTGCAGAAGAGCCGTATGGGATTTAAAGCTGGGCTTCTTTAAAAATCCCAAGCCGTTCTACATAGCGTTGGATTCTGTCAAAGAAAATGGAGGACTTATTTTCAAGTTAAAGCTGCACGTTCTTCGAGTTTATCCAACTGTTTATTTGACTCGAACTGGGGACTCTCATGGTATGTATTTTTTACTTCCGCTTATGAAGACATATTTAATTTCGTACGATTTTTTATGTAGGTATTCACTCGCAAAAGGTTGAAGATAGACTAAGGAAAGATGAAGAGAGGATTGACTTTGATAATTTCGAATTAATTTGTAGTCAAGTACAACACGAGCTCCAGCAAGAGAGAATGACGAAAAGAAAGAAAGTAAAATGTTCTAGCACTGTGACTGATCCTGAAGAACTCTATATGCTCATCGATGAAGGATACGACTTAGAAGACACTGAGGTGATTATTTTAATAGTATTGTAAAAGATACTCTGCCTGAATTTAGGGCGTTAGATGTTATCTCTGTTACTTGTATTTATGGACCCGAGAAGTAAAGCATGATTGGCTGTGCTACTAATGTACTCATCGAGTCAGAACTGGTATAACGGTGAAATGTGCAGCTTTCAAAATACAGTTCATAGAGTTCAAGGGACCGATAATTTGTTTTCTCTTATAGAGGAAAACACTTTACCTTTTCGCTTAGATATATACAGTTAGAAAAGGGCATAAGGGCATGCCACATCTACTTCAGCGATCTACACTTAGGGCCCTTTTCGAACTTTCGTACGAGACGAATTCGTAAATTTTTCAAGTTCCAAATTCCATTTGTACTTCACTTATTTGAGAGAAAATTTAGTACAACGGATTCTGACCCTCGTTATGAATCGAATATTTGTAAATTTAGAAGGAATGTTAAAATCGTTCAAACTATTTTCGTGCAAAAATGCATTTCGTACAAATACAAAAGTCAGAACAGGGCCTGGCCCATATTAACTAATTTGCTTTTGTGCACTAATGCAGACCTCACCCCTTATAAAGTACAAAAAGCCAAACGTATGTTTATGTGATCTTTCAAAAAGGCTTACTTACACTCTCGCTTATAGAGGTGTAGAGCAAGATGGTCTCATCACAATTATTGAGGTCCAGACGTGAAAAACGACGCTCTCTTATAGGGTAGAGGGGAAAATGACGGTACCCAGCGATTTGTCTCACTTATAAAATTTTCTCATTCAGGGCCGATTGTATACATTTTATCTAAATGTGATGTTTACTAAATAGTTTGCGATTTTCTTCTCAATTCTCCAAGTACGAAGTATTTAAGTTTGGCAAGATGTCCTTCTCATCCATTTTTTTAAAGTCGGTTTTTTATAGATTTGCTAGAAGTATATGTTTCTATTGAGAAATTCCCAGTATTTTGCTGTTATGGCCATTTCCAGGCAGAGCGACGATGCGGTTCCAAAAGCATTTCGGCGATAAGGTCTTCACAAACCATTACGTTAGCGACGAAACCTCGGGAGCGGATTGCCTTCAAGAACTATTAAATCTCGCTCCGGCTTGTGCGAGAAGCGTTGGTATGTGAAGTTGTTTACTGAAACTTTAAACGAGTTTTTCTCGAAATGATATTTTTACAAGTGGCGTGCTAGATGAAACAAAAATGTTCCAGTCAATCAGCCTGAAATCATAACGCTTTAGTCTGTTTATTACTTGCTATCGCCTAAACTAAAAAATAGTGTGAAACGTTAAGTATTAAAGTGAGGAGCGTGTTTCACGCAGGCATTGATAACTACGATGAGAGTGATGAAAAGTGGAGAGGTGACGGGAAATGTGTTCCTTACTTAATGGCCAAAAATTATTTTTTTGTTCCAAACTGTGGTCTATGCAGTCGGTAAATGGTTATTAAGTATGTGTGCAAAGTTTCAAGAAAATCGGTTGAGTAGTTTTTTCACAGTTTTACAACGCGCATTTCGTTTTTTTCAACGCAAAGTGCTGGAACGGCGGACTGTGGCAGCCGCCATTTTGTTTTTTAATGCATTATAATAATGAAAATGACAATTCTATACCTTTATAAATAAGCATACAAAATTTGAAATAGATGCCTTTCTTCGCTTTGTTTTTATAGCAATTTAAAAAAAACGTTCATGTTTGCCATTTCAACAGTAGAAAGACCCCTTAAAAACTTCTCGCGCGTTTCCTTCTCTCATTTGTAAATAATCTGGTGGGGTGGGAAATGTAAGTGCGTGGTACACTCACATACATATAAATTACTGATTCACTGGATTGCTTGTTTCGCTATAGCAGAAGAGCCGGACGCGCTAAACCAATCCTGATAAGCCAAAGGCTTAAGACCTTTTTTACATGATCCCTTGAATGAGAAAGAACACAAAATGGCATACTTGCCAGCCTTTGTTATGCCGGAATGTTAATAAAAATTGGCACTTCCCGTGTCTTTTTTTCAGTAAATTAATATTAATGACAAACGATTTTAAATTGCGTACGTAGGTAGGGAGCGTTTTGTCCTAATAGAAAATTCGACTTTGCGGCAAAATTGAAATGGCGGCAAATATGAATTAATTGATCAGAGTTTTGTGAATTGCTGTCCTCACATATATCGCGGTACCTGCAGTAACCTTCCTTCACTTCCATCTTTAAAAAATATTTTTCCCGTGTGGAGTGAAGAAATGTATTTTCACCGAAAGTTTCAACATCAAAGACATTTTTCTGAAATGGGTGGGCCATTCATAAAATAACCTATACTCTCTTACAGTCACATTTCGTAGTAAATGTGCGTGCGCATTGTTATTTAAAGTTGAACCTTCCGAGTTTAGAACTATTTTCCCTAAATTGTCCAATAAACAAATAACGGTTATACCGAGGCCAATGTCAGGTAAAAGCTGCAGATAATTTAACTCCAATATTACATCTTTTAGGTCGATTTGTCACCAGATGAACTAAACAAGGTCATCAAGTATCAACAGGATGTATTATTGCGCAGCATGGACGAAGTAAATCATCGAGTTAAAGAAAAGCTTTCTGAGCAGGTACCGAAGAGATCATCAACGGAATTAGTTAGAATTCGTGTAATCGACCTCAAATATCCAAAGTCCAGTGCAATCTTGTCCATTTGGAGACCCAGTGAAAATCATCATGAAATGCTGAAAGAAGGCATTTCGATCGAAGTTACCAATTGCACCCCTAGCGGTGTTCGCTATGGTGATATGCAGCTGAACAGCACTAAGAACTCTGAGTTCAATTTCATCTCGGAGAAATTGATTACCTCAGGAATACAACACATGTTACGTCGAGTTGTAACAATCAAAGAAATCAATTCATCAGATTTTGTACCAGTTTTTAATGAACTGGACACATTGGGATTTGTCGTAATGATAACTAATGCTGAACAGAGAAAGTTTGAATCTGTGTTTCTGTGTGACGCTGAAGAAAATATTTTATGCATAAATTTCTGGAAGGGACTTAAGCAATACGCTTATGATGATGTGATTCAAAACGGGCGATTTATTTCAGCTAGCAATCTGCAGACTAGAGTGAACAGCAAGACTGGCATTGTTCCATGTTTATTCGCAACTGAAATTTCAGTCTTCACGGAAAGACCAAAAACTGACGATATGAGGAATGCTTTAACGGCTCTAAAAAGTTCACTTATTGACTCCGATCTCTCAATATTATCATCGAAATGTGTGGAGCAGATTGAGAGTTTGAAAAAGAATAATGTGTCTGGAAACTCGCTTGTTACGCCAACCAGGAAATCGCTCTCATGTACAAAACCTTCGTTCCATAACACACTTAAAAAGAATTCACCGGCAATCAATACTTCTGCCATACCATCTGCGCAGAATAGAATTGATCGCCTGAAAATGTATGGAGAGCCTCCCGATTTGCCGCCTGTAGTTTTAAAAATGAATCCAGTATTAAGATCAAGTTTCAAGTTGCCTCATAAATTTGGGGAAGATAGTCAAGATGAAAGTAGGTAGCGTACTGGCATGCTAAGGTTTTCTCTGTTAAATAAGAAAATGTGTGATATTAAACTGCTCGTTTATTTTAGAAGATATATGTTTTGTTCTACTTAATAAAATTTTTAAATAAATGTTTATGAACAACTTACTAATTCTAAATTTTATTTGCTAAATCGACATGACGCAAACTGGAGGCTTATTAACGAATTCTATTGATTCGATTTAAATCTAATCGTAAGTACAGGATATTCCAAGTTGTATGTCGGTCCGTAAATTGACTAGCTTCTCTAAATTCGTGTTTTTTACTTGAGTTCGATTAGATTGAGATTTTCTGAATTAACGATACAATTTCAATCGAATCGAATTCATGCATAAGCCCTCAGAGTGTGTTCACTTTTTGTTATTTTCGTATGAAGGCTCCAAGTAATATCAACTACTATTATGACAAAACGTGCGCTTTACTGCCAGTATTGCTGTCAGTGAACTAGTATGATATTTAGATTACATTGCAAATAGACCGGTTTACTGGTTGAGACACGCACGATTTTTTCGTAAATGAAAACACCACTGACCTACAAACTACTCGTCTTGCTCTCTCATGTGGAAACTTTTTGTGTGCCTTGTTTTTATTGGGACAACCTTATGTGTGCATAAACTTCAGAAATTAAACTTAAAATTGTCATTACATGTGAATCATTTCTTAAATCCCAAACCAGCTGCATTTTATTTCGCATGGATTGTCGCGAGCAGTCATAGTAGTTACATATACATGCGTTAGTGGTAAACATACACCAGTATGTTCGTGACAAGCATTGACGAGCTCACAAACAATTTTGCTAAAGTTTCAGTCGTTGCTTCTAGCGTTGTAACGGAGGTCACTTTCGCAGATAAATAATAAATTTCACAATATTAAGAACTTCATATTTTATTAAAATATAAGTTTAAACAACAACAAAAAAGTCTTCTCTTAATAACTAGGTCAAGATAGTAAGCCTTTTCCAAAAACAACACCGGCCGTTCGATTCAGTAAAAAATATAAAACAAAACGGTAAACGTAAAACATAAATGTAAGCAAATGACCCCGCAAAACATCCATTAGAAACAGATTGGCTGTTTATTCCCCCGAGAAAAATAACAGGAATTTGTAATTCGAATGTATATCACAAAAAAATGCGAACGGATTAGATTAAACAATAATTCGCCATTGAAAAAATGTGTGCTCATAAAGCAAAGCATCACATATAATAAACTTAAATATGCAATATTGAAACAAAACCAAAAAAAATTGAATTGCCTTAATTCCCAAAGTAGCTTAGAGCTATAACAATACTGCATGTAAACAAAATAAGAGCGGTCAAGGATCGATTCTTGAGGAACGCTGTCTTCTAGATGAATTATCCGCGATGTGGACTTGTATCGTATACACGATATGGTCTAAAAAGCAACACCAGCACTTCGGGTGCTGACGCGCCAGCTCACAACCGACCAGAATAACTTAAATTGACCTTAGTAGCAATATTATGTGAAAATATTATGGTTTTCAAAATATTATTGGGTCTAATGGGAAAGTTCGGTCGGATTTTTTATTTGAAATTTAAGTATATGGCAAAGTCGAAATCGCAAAAAAACCTCCATCATACCTCCACTTTAAAACTTGCGGACGCGGAGGTATGATTTCATGGTGAAGTTCCTCACGGATGCGTAGGCGGACGTCCGTTTCAACTCTAGTTGCTTCCATCGCATAGAGATATGAAGCGGTAGAAGCGATTTTTACGGTTCCATACCTCAAAAAGAAAATAAAGTCAGATGTTTTTCTTGAAAACGATTTGGAATGGTATTTTTTAAGGAATCGAAAAATATTTTATTCAATATTTTTGGTGAATTGGGTATAAATATATACATAGATCAAAATGTACGAAAAAGCATCGTTCCCCCTGATCTAAGTTTCTAAAGCTACAATTTCTATATTATCAGGGTTAGGAGGTATTGAGTCATAAATAACACCGAACCGCAAGGATATTGTGCTTGAAATATGAGTATGTAATAGCCAAGAATTTTTTTTATAGAATACTAATTTGAAAACGAAAACGTCAATCATTTTCATGTCTGGCTTTTGAGAAAAACAGGATCAAAAAGTAAAAAAATCCGTGTTTGGGTGATTTTCATTGATCTATAAAAATTGTTCAGAGCGTTCGAGAAATTTAAGATATAGCTGCAATGACGGATAAACCGTAAATTATTATTACAAAATATAATGAACTTTAAAGCTCCACGAATTTTTTCACTAGAACATGTTTCCATATACATGTGCCAAATGAATCGTAATTCTCCACACTTTATGCAAAGAAATATCATGTGCTAATTTCGTAAAGCTCTTGGGTCTTTTGTATTTTTAGGCAATAGTTCAAGCTTTCATTTAAGGTATGTCTCTCTTGTACGATACTTTCAGGTTTCTAATCTATGGAAAAATACTATTCAAATCATTCAAAAACACGAAAACTGCCGCTTTTTTCGTCAGTGCCGTAGTTGCTAAAAAACGAAATGTTACCCGATAGCCCCAGAAGAAGAGTTATGTTTTTTGAGTGTATGTATGTATACATGTGTGTGACAAAATTACAAGTATGCAAATTAAATATTATTTTAATTATAGAGAGGTCGAATTTAGTTCCAACTGGTTCGTGTAATATTTTGCCGTTATCATACATAATTGGCTGTTTTCTGATAGTTTCATTATACATACCCAATGTATATACATGTATGTATATCTTTATATATAAAATTCTACTGTACGTGTGTTGTGACTGAACTCCTCCTAAACGGCTTGACCGATTTGAATGAATTTTTTTGTATGCGTTTGGGTGGCGCCCTGGATGGTTTAGATTCACAAATCAGCCCGGTAGATGGTGCTACAGTCGGTATGAATGTAATGAATTTCATATATTGCCGTGGCGTGTGCCATGTTATGGCTATCGTTGGAAAGGGGAGGTAGTGTAGAATGTGTTGGTGAAAAGTATTAAATGTGGGAATTATTGGTGAAAACGTGTTTTTGTTGTGGGGGAGGGGTGAGGGGTGACACCCCCCAGAAGTGTACCTCAGAGGTAGAAAGAAGAGGCACTATAGGAAATTGGGCTGCTTGGGTAAAGAAGCAGAGTAATCTTCTATATATATGAAGATAAATCCCAATTTCCCTTGGTCACGCCATCAAGCGTGAACGGCTGGACCGATTTTGCTAATTCTTTTTTGTTGTGTTTGTTATTGTCAGGAGAAGGTTCTATCAACAATTTAATTCACTTTGCAACAGTTTAAATTTACAAATGTAGAAATCCCCGGGCAAAGCCGGGACGGGTCTGCTAGTATGTAAATAAAATAAAAAGGAATGCCGAAAGGAGGTTCTGTCAACATTGAAGTCGGAGGCTGCTGTGTTGTTGACTTTCCGTAGGGTTCTGGTGAATGGTTTGAAGTGACCGTAATTAGTGCGATGACCATCGAGAAAGGTGGGAAATGATCTAACGTTTCGGGGGTTAGTGTTTAGGGAGATACTGTGTAGGAAGTCGGGGCAGTCAATGGAGCCGGTGAGGTCTTGATGGATGCAGATAATTTCTGCGATGAGATGGAGGCACGTTTACGAGAGAAAGTGATCGATCGGCATTTGGATACATTGAGATCGAGGAAGTTTTTCATGCACCAGGTGGAGAAAGTGTTCATTCACGTTTTGAAGTAGGGTAGAGTCAGTTGTGTAAGTTGCTTAAAGATTTTCATGTCATCAGCATAAATTAAAATTTCGGAATGATTGATAACCTTTTCAACATCATTTATAGTTAGTATGAAAATTAGAGGACCAAGGTGACTGCCCTGCGGGACGCCGGAATGGGATATGAATGGGATTGTAATCGTGAAATCAAAACGAACCCTGTAACGGCGGTTACTAAGATATGATTTAATCCACGAGATGAGGCGAGAAAGCCAAGAAAATTTAATTTGAGAAAAATGATTTGATGCTTTGATTTGAAATCCCATCAGGGCCGGGATCAAAGTTATCGGTGAGAGTACTGATTTAATTGGCAGCAAGAGAGCGATCAATGACAATGGAAACAAGGAAGGTTTGTTTCTCATAAAGTAAAAGTAAGTAAGATCGGGGACGGAGTCGTGGTCGCTAAAAGATTGACTGAAGAAATCCGCAAAAAGGTTAGCGATGACTGAAGGTTTAGAAGAGGACGAGTTATCGAGTTTGAGAACGAAGGGGTAACCATTCGATTTTCTTTTTAAATTAATGAAATTGTAGAATTGTTTGGGCTCGGAGATTAGTTTAGACAGCATGCTGATGAGGTACTCATTGTAGAGGGATTCGCAACGTTCGGGAAAAAGGAAGATATAACGAGGTCCGAGGCGGACCTTGAAATGAGGTAGGGATTCCACAATTTGTTCCTTTTGTTGCGTAGGGCACGGAGGTCTCTATCGTACCAGGGCGGAGATGAGGATTGGGTCTTTATAAGTTCGATACACAATGGGACAGGGAACTAAATATTTCAGTGTAGAAAAGAGCGAGTCGGCTGTTTATATGCAGTTGGGGGTCGCTAAAGTTTGAGAGGATGGTAGAGTTACTAAGGAGGAAGTCAAGCTTAGAGAAGTCTGTTTTGCGGGAGTTGTGGCGGAAAAGGGGTTCAGAATTAGTGCGATTGTTTGATGATTCGATGAAATAAGTGAGGAAGAGTGGAGGATGGTGCGGGTCAAGAGTGGAAAGAAGGTGATTGCTTTAGAAGAGAAGATTAGATCGAGCTGTCTAAGTAAGGTGGTTCTTCACACCGCTGATTTGGAATAAGCCTGCGTCAGACAGGTGGTGAGTAATTACTGATGCAGTTGCTGAGAAAGCATTAGCGGGGGAATAAAATGAGTTGTCGTCGGAGGGAGACCATAGAAGCCGGGAAAGGTGGAAGTCACCTAGGACTATAATGCCATCAAGCGGATTGGCTAGAGCAGATAGGGCGTCAATAGCATTAATTGCATGCTCATAGGCAATGAGAGGCTGCGCGGGACGAATGTGACAGCATATAATGAAAATGGAATGTTCAGTCACCTCCTCCATTTCCAGCGTTTTGAAGAGAGTGCTGAAAGTCAATATATTTTTTTCTGAAAGCAGAGGATTTCAGCTTTAACTGGAGCCCAATGTCAAGCTTGTACTGAAAGAGATTTTTTTTTAATCCAGAAAAACCATAATTTTTTGGTTGGAAATTGTTTTTTTTCACTTTTTCACGAAAATATTTATAATGCAAAAATCTTTCCAACGATTCGAAGCAGACCATAGTTTCCCTAACGAGTGCGGTGGAATCTCTGGCACTCGATTTTCGAAATCTTTACTTATTAGCGGTTTAGTGAGCTTAAGTATATCACTAAGTCCATTCTCCAAGTCCTCCGAAGGTACATAAAAGTACATATGAGCCATTATGATGATTAGCCGCTGATAACATCGTTGATCTTTTAGATTTGATGGAATTACATGCTCCTAGTTTTACCAGACATTTAATTAATTAAAGGGAATTTACAGAGTTCCAAAGCACGTCTCCTCGTTAGTACTAATTGATGACTGAAAATGAAAATTTTTGTGAAAATGATGGCGAAAGTGGGTTTCATGTTACAATAATTAAATTTTGAATAACCCCAGTATTTTTGTTTGTATTAAAAGAACTTGTTCAAATATCTTTCCTTTGCTTCTTCGTTTTGTATGAGGGAATTTGCGTGTTCATTAGTTTTTTATTAATTTATATTTAATTTCACCGATGTTGAACGCCCAGATAAGGCGTTAGCCTGTTATGGCTATGAAAGCCTTTGCATTAAACTATAACTCATGGTTGAAAAAATCGAAAAGAGTACTGGATTCTAAGCACACAGCTCAACAAATATCCTTCCTAAGTGATTGTAGGCATAATGGGAAATATATCACTTTGGGAATTAATTTTTATTAGCTCTTGAAAAACTCAGCGATAAGTGAAAACTTCTTACTTGAAGAATTTATTGCATAAGTCGTTTTCCCAATAGCCGGCCATATCCCCGAGAAGGTCGCAAAAGAATCCCACGAGGTTTCCGGTAATTCACATTTAGAATTTAAATGGATGGGAAATTGTAATTGCCACATTTTCATTCGTTTTACCGCAATAAAAGTTGGAAAACGGAAAAGTTTTCATTAAATTCTTTTTAAATTTCTCTGTGGCTTTATCCATAGCGTAAACTTTAACTACTTTCCTCTCTTGTTATTTTCGTTAGTGGCTATTGTTGCAAGTGTTTGTTTTCCGGAATCCTCTCATAGCGTTTCCCTGGCTGAGGAACTTCTTGTTGTCTGGCACTACGTCGCATTGTACAAACAAATAAAACAATTTCAACCGACGCTTAATTTAGACAAAACAATAGAAGACATAAGTTAAGACCGCTAGTCTTATTTGTCCGGAAACCAATGTCGAAGCCGGATTTCTACCTGCAGTGCAAAAATATTCGCTCGGATACAAATAAATACAGAAGGCAGAGCCCTGCAATTTAATAGCATTGCAGGAACGACTCTCAGAGGGAAATCTTAATTAATGAAAAACTTTTCTTCATCTTAAAACTTGCGAGGCGGACGGTGCGACTGCGAGCATAAAATAAACATTGAAGAAGAGGACGGGCGGTTTTGTCGTGAGGGATGCTGTACTATGGCTTAACATCCCCACAGCACGAATAGACAGATGTGCAAATAATTAAACCGAATGGTAGCCACAGGTTAAGACACAAAAGCCAAAATCAATCGTCCTGCATACCTTCGTCTTTGCACCTTGCAACTATTTAGTTTCGGTACCGAGAGGAGATTGTAAAGGTTTAAAGTTCTTATAAGCTCGGTCAAGCGCTTAAGTGCGGAAAAGCTTCCTCCGTTTCCTTACAGAAACTGTTTATTTCCTTTTAAACCTTTTCATCGTTTTAGCCGCAAGATAACTTCAGGTTCTATTAAAGTTTACACCCTTAATTGAAAAAGTTCCGCAATTGCTTGTAATTTTCTCAGTTCTTTAATGTGGATTTAAGCTAGGACCTGTTTCGGGAAACGTAACACATTAAAATTTTCGGGGAAAATCCAATTCTTGTAAGGCAGTAAGTAAAAATAGTAAAATACTGTTTTCTTACGACAATAAATATAATAATACAACAATCTTAATTGCTTTAAGACATTGTATGAATTCTAGTCGCTGATGGAAGTTCTTAACTGCCCTAAGAGGAAATAACGTCCTTTGAAATACAATGAAAACGTCGCATAGATTACAGCATTTCCTCCAGAGAGAGTATTATGTGAGATAGCGCTTAAACTGTCACTTAAATTCCCACAAAGGAAATTACTGCTTGTGTCTATCCTTTCGCTCAGCAACAGCATCAAATGATTCTTTTCGATTAGATTCAGCAAATCCCTTTATTCTGTGCTGAAACTCGAAGCGTTTTCCCTCATACGAAAATTACGGAACGGTTAGATTAAAGGCACCACATAGCAGAGAAAAATATCTGACGCCGACAGATTTCAAAATAAATTTCTTCGATTATTTTGTGTTGAACTGCACAGCATTCGAGGATACTTTAACTCCCCGGGAAAGCTGTGGATGCATAACATAATTTATATACTGCAGATTTTCAGCTGAAAATGTTATTGCCAAGGAGCCAGGAAAGATGCCGGGGGGCTCCTCTGATTTCAAGCAAAACGTGTTGATCCAGAAAGGTTTATAGTTGGCAAGCGGAAATTAAAATACTCTCTAACTCAAGGAGGATGCGAAATGCTATGACGAAACTCAAGCTGGTGGACTGTTGGTCAAGGAATTAAATCGAAAATTGTATAGAAGACGTGTCTGTCGACGAGATTGTGAGGGACTTCTGAAAAATAGGAAGGAGTATACTGAAATCTCTCATGGATTTGAGAAATCACAAACCATAGAAATATTTTGTCCTTCAGAAACTATCAGTGGCTCCTTGTACATGGGCAGTGGCATTTTGTCTTATTTTCAACTATAAGTGAGTTTACTTATTTTATACGTCATAGTTTAATTATTTCAATATAATTTTATCAGCAGACAACGAACGACAACGCTCTTATAACTCAAAATTTAAATTATTTTAAAGCGCATATTTTTATTTCCAACATCAAAATTAAAAATAAATATAGTTAAACAAATTTAAGAAACACGCTTTTGTAGCAAAAGAAAAACTAATTTTTAAATATGAAGTTTTTGTTCAACAACGATAGGATGTCCCCCAACTCGACATAATTTAACTCTTTTAAATAAGCTTAAAATGAGAATAAATTGCGTTGGGTGCTTTCTACATTTTTATAATAACTCGACTTTCACAAATCGCTAGTGATGAAAAATTTAAAACAATTTATATCAGGCACCACCCGCTTTTTTTACATTAAAGTTAATTTATTTAAAAAAATTGAATCAAAATCGCTGTTGAACAAAATCTTTATATTTAAAAATTATTTTTTCTTTTTAGTTCACATTGCCTTAAAAAAAACGCGAGTGTAAAGTAATGAGGAGACTCAAGTCTTCGCATTTCCTATTTGGCACTAAATATAAAATTAATTCATTCATATTTTGGTGACCTAGCCATTACAGCTAGAGAAATTTCAATTATTCTCCTCAAATTCGAAAAAACCCATGCTATTGCCCTACTTCATTTTCACGGGAAAACAATTTTTTCGCTTTTTCGAAATGTTTCTCAATTTTTGTTTTTCACATATTTTTCGTTATTTTTCTCCATTTTTAACCCGCTTCCTACTGCACCCTCTCTCTTATATGACCCAGTGGAGTGGGGGTGGTCTAATATTTGGCCTTCTGATGGCATGTTTGAAATGAGTGACTCCACAAACCCCCTAGTGCGGATTTTCATGGTTATCTCTTGAAATTTAACTTCTTCGATCGCCAAATTGGATCAGTTATATTGAATCTGGAAATTTTATAAAACTATTGTATTGTCATCGGTTCTTAATACGTGTGCAAAATTTCAAATTATTCAGACGTATGAAAGGGGCGTGGTATACAGAATTACCTTGTATCTTGTGCACAGTAGATGCCCATGATGAGACTTCTCCGTTCAACACTGCCATAGCTAAATTAATTTAATTAATTTTTTTAGTGATTTTTGTGTTGAATTTGATGACGTCATATAGCTAATCGTATTCTACTAGTCGTAACCTTTCTTTTGATACCCACACATCAAGGGGGTTTGTCAAGAAAAAGGTAATCCGCCATCTTGCGGTGGCCGCCATATTGGATTTAGAAGGGTATTGCATTGCCACCGGACTTATAAACGTTTGTGAAATTTCAAAGCTCTGGCTTAATCAGAACTAGTCAAAATGTTGGTTGCAAGATTCCATTACATATGTTACATACATGCATTCAGGCAAAGTTAAAGTAAAGTTTGTAAAAAAGAAACCTTTATAGTGGGTTAGAAAAGGAATGGCCCACCAAAAGAGCTCAGCATTAAGCTCTCGACGTGATGTTGATGCTTTCTTGCAAAATGTTACTAAAATCAGTATTTGTTTCTTTTTTTAACATAAGAATATCAAAAACATTTGAAACCGTTTTTGTGGAACGTTATAGTATCCAATTGCTCTACAACTGTTTTTCCTATCATTTTTTGTGTGCAATTAGCGGTTTCGGTTCGGACATGTTTAGGATGAAAGGGTGTGTTAGATCAAATATTTCCTTTGTACCCTCCACTTCCCTTCACTTTGAATCCTAATGCGAGAACTCTATGGGAACCTTTATAGTGAATATACTCGATTTATGCAGCACAACATTTTTAGTTATATCGCATTTTTTGCTCCGATTAACGGTTGAGAAGATACATGAGCAAAACTCCAAATGAGTTCGTTGTAGAGTTTTTGTAGAAGAAGAACTACTGCCAGAAGACAAGTTAAACTTAAAGAAAACTAAAGTAGAATAATAATAAATTTCCTAAAGGAAATGCACTTTAAAAAATGAACCAAGAGCCTCTACCGGGGGGTATAGGAACAAACTTAAATTTTGGATCGATCGTATGTTCCCTAAAGGGCGCAACAAGTTATTAAGGGAGGGCTTACAATATTTGACTCAAGTTTTCCAATGGTTTTATTATGTCCGATATCCTGTATCGTGATTTAAATTTGACCTAATTGCCGTTGTCCAACCAAGCTGAAATTTGGTACCCTGCTTATGCTGCTGGTCCCAAAGACAATACAATATTTCAGAAAAATCAGCATCCATTAATTAACTAATTAGCTGTAAATATTTAATTGGTTTTTTATGGAATTTTAAGTGGGTACGCAATTTTATATTTTTTTTGTATAATGAAAAATTAATGTATTTTTCCAATTGTATGAAATGTAAATAAGTAATAAAGACTAAAAACTAAACATAAACAAATTAAAAAAAACCATTTAAAACCAGTGAATTTCTTTTTAAACTCAAATGCACAAAAAAATAGAAAATAACATTTTTTCAATGATTGTGAGCAAACCATTGGGCGCTTATTAAATATTGCTGTTGCAGTTTTATAACATCAACATACTATTCATAATATGATATCAATTCGGGGCTTTTTGAATTACACTTATTGATGCTGAGACACGCTATATGAATTTTGCCGATCGAAAATTCTTGAAAATTTCAATAAATTTTAATTATTAATTAAATAATACGTTTTGTTTTCGTAAACGTTTTTTGTATGACCCGTAATTTTTGAGTTATTGAGCCGTCTCTAGATAAAAAACTCAACCTAATGTTTTACTATTTGTTTATTAAAAATGTATCAGAACAAATGAATTTTTTTCATGCGCGAATACGAGGTTTCATTTTCCGCCGGGAACCTAAAATAATCCCGGGATAAAAAGTAGCTTAAATCATGACCGAGAAAATACCCTGCCTTCCAGTAAAAGCCACGAAGTGTGAAATAGTGTACATAAACATATGAGGTCACAAAAGGCGGTTGAAACCACAGACACTAAGTATCCGATTTCATGGAAATTCGATTTAAGTTCGATTTTTCAATAGCAGATTTTAAATTAGCGTTTTCAACAATTCCTATATATTATATTTAACTACACCGAAATCCGTTCAAGTTGAGATTTTTCGGTCGCCATATTGATTCCGCCATCTTGAATTTCCAATTATCTATGGCAGATTCAAGATCAGCGAACCCGATAACCCCCATATTCATTAACAGGAAATCCGATCATTTGCCGCGCGTTCTTGTCTCTCTTCATGCATACAAGGCCCGCTCCTTCCGCAGGCTATGGTTAAGACACTACGTGAAAAGAATTAAAAGAATTTTCGTAAAGCAAACTTTCTGAGCATGTAAGCCAGAGGAGTGAGATTTTCGCTGTGTTTTTTTCACATCCTGCTCTGGATCAGGTTTAGCAGTAAATTTTGGATTAATTTGAAACTCTTGAATAGCTACCCAATGCAAAACTTTATATATAATTTGGAGAAAAGAAATTGCATTGACTTATACCGAGTATACAGATTTTAAATAGATTTTAAATGTTTCAGAGTACGCTGAAAACAATTGAAGTTGCTGTAACAACAGTCTTGTATATTGTATATATTTGGTCGACGCACTCAGCACAGCATGGGTAGGAAAATGTGTATCAATCGACGGAACTGGAATATGAACAGAGTAGGTAATGTAGCCCAGTGAAATTGTCAGAAAAAAACCCTTCTGCCTGTAAACCGTCCACAGTAGAGCTAACGATGGGGAATGGTGCGGGTATTAGAAAAGCTTAAATTTCAGTTTGCTTAGTCACATACTTACCTTGAGCTTTTTCCGCAATGGTAATTATAGTAGGAAAAGCGTTTTTCATAAATATATGATCTTTTGTAGTAGATTAAAAATTTACAAACAGTTTTTCAGATCTCGAAATTCTCTATAAATTTAGTAATGTAAATTTTTTTCGTGAAGTTAACACTTTTTATGTTATAGCGCGAAAAAACTTTATAATTAGGACCGTAATTGCTTTTTCGCATTTATCTCATTTTGGGTAACTAGTAATAAAAAATATATTCACACAAAAACTGTGGAGCTGAATATATGACATTGGTTTCATACATAGCATTTTTTGCTGCGACAAAACCTTAAGCTTGTAGAGAGGCGGAAACTTGCAAAAACGGCGCAAAAAGTGGTCATAATTGCGTCGGATTTCCACCGATCACCGCCCATAAAGACGGAGAAGTGACTACAAATGATGTAGTGTACCTAGTTGGTGAACAATATTTTCTGAAAAGGTTCACTATGTTCTGACAAACCTAAATAGCATGTGTTGTCTCTCCTATTCCTGCGCCCCCCACTTCGGCCGTTCTGATAAGGGTTGTAAAAGTGGTGGGACCCCCAAATTCTAAATCTAAATCACTGTATTTTTTGTCCATTGTTATCCATTGTCCATGATTGGCACGAAATTTGATTATATAATAAAATTAATTAATGTTAGAAAGATAAAAGCAGCTAATGGATTAATTTTAGGGCATGTGCTGCAACACTAATTTTTTTTAAACATTTATGGTGAATATTTTCGACTAGAGAAGATGGACGTATGTTACATGCATACACACCTGCTATCTGCTTCATCCGAATTTGTTGCTAACAACAATCATACTTAACTTATGTATATGTATTTGTGGAATCAGTGGCCCAATACCTTTGCAATGATACCCCATTCATAGTCTGATCGAATTACCTTTTATTTTGTTCCCTCCAACACCACTAACTTAATCCTTACTCCACCAAGACGAAAAAGCTCTGTCCAATTTATCGATTCATAACTCCTACTTATTTACCTATTTAAAATACGGCAGCTGTCCAATATGTTGTAATATGTATGTTCGCAGAATAATGTGATTATTAAAAAATACACGCACCAGAATGCAATACATTAGCCCGCATTTACATAGTTTAAACTTTGCCAATATTTTCCTAAGGTGTTAAACATTTCCAAGGTGTGTAACCTGATTTAAAGACAGCAAGTGAGCATCTATTCAAAAACCATCGAGAAAAACATATCTGCAGGTTCGCAAGTACTCAAATAATAATCCAGAAATATAGTCCTGAAATAGCAAGTGCTGTAAAGAAGGATGAAATTGCTTCAAAGCGACAAAATACCTAATTGTGGGTCCACCCACCGTAGCCGTCGTTAAAGGGAAGTCAAGTATCTAAGTGTGGCCATTCAGTTATCCGTACTTATTCATGGTATTGCGGTTGGCTCCACAGCGTAATAAAAGCAGTAAAGGACCTGGATAGGATGTAATTTTACTTTCCGGCTACCATCAAGCGAATCTTTGCTCCTGTTTACACGAACACTTAGCTCCATGACAGTTTTACATCTCTAGCTTTCCTACTCCGTCTATTTGCCCATTAGATTCGAGGAAATTAGGGAGCCGGGAATCAGCAACCTGTTTAAGCGCTATCTGAGGAGAGCCGTCGTTTTTTGGGTAAAATTTAGGGTTTGCGTGATTAGAACTAAAATTAGGTGTCAGGGAGGTTTAATATTCCGGGGAGCCGTAAAGCCGACCAGGTGGTGGAGCCGTTGTCGGCAATTTTACAGATTCCATCTCCTCCGTGGCGGGCAGTGTGGTTGCTAAGACGTGGGTCTGTCTTGAAGAGGGCGCGTCAAATGCCGCAGCAGACGGTCAATCATTTTAATTTACGGCGGAACGCCATTATGCATATTGAAGGAGATGCCAATTTATGAAGTATTCAGGAGTCGGCTTTCGTTGCCGTAGCGTCTCAGTACGAATTCCAACTAGTTAGAGGAAAAAATCCTTCGTAGAACATGTTCAAAGTTATTGGAAGGGATCAATCGCCGGGACTTGACTTGAGAACTGGAAACATCCCCAGAAGAGAAAAATTTCTCGAGTCGAGAGGTACAACTTCGGCAAACTTTTTTCATCAATTTATTTCGAGCAGTCTGTGTATGTAATCATTATTTCCTATTTATGCTTTTTCCAAAAGGTAGTTAAGGCCAAGGCTGCGAATTTGAGCGCTGCGGATTGAGCGTTGCCGGGTAGGAATCAATAGCTGAACGTCCTTAAGCCCTGCTGGAGTAGCGGCAGATAAAAGTATGCCATTTCAAAATTACCTCAGTCCGGGCCATCGAGAACTTGTAATGAGCAAACATTTTCTTAACTTCCGTCTTCGCGTAAAAATCTCTAGAACTCGTTATTAATGTGGATCTGCAGGTTGGAGCAGAGTTAAAAAGTTTGATTAAAATCATCTGCACGGGCCAGGCGGCGAGGCAACAATGCACATTTTTTAGTCACTTGCTATAAAATGAAGTTGATTGTTATTAATGAAAGGCTGCTCCACGGGCATGAGCCATTTAATTCAGCGTAAAATAGCGTTGAGCTGCTGCGGTTTCGACAGAGCAGTTGTTTGCAATTCATTAAATGCCCGCACCAAGTGCTTATCGTGCTTTCAATTAGTAGTAATGCACCGGACGGATAAACTTGAATTCCAGCTCCCACCCCAGATTGAGCTCCGGAATAATATTCGCATCTTTCGATAATCCGTTACTAGTGTGCGAGAAGCAATCAGGATTTTGGAATTATAGTATTCTAACTCGCATACTTATGCACATATCACATATAATATACGGCTTTGTAGGAAAACTTAACCTTTGGATCTAAGTGCCAGTAATACTTTATTGCTCAGAAGGTTGCCCACAAGAGATAGCGTGTGCAGTGCTATAAATCATCTTATTTTATTGGCAAGTTTTCAAGTGAATTTCTCGAAGAAGGAAGTTTTTTCCATTAATAGGCCGATAATCAATTGCCACACACGATAGCACTATTTGTTCTCCCTTTACGGCTTCCCTTCGAGTAAGTGGAATCAATGCTATCGAAAATGTGTACGTCTTGCCAAAAGGTGGAGGAGAAGTAAAAGGACTTTTTATTTATTCCTGCGAAGGCCTTGAGTCAATAAAGAATTCAGGTTCAAAAAAAGAAATAGGTGAAAAAGGCAAAATCCCTCAACAATGGCTTCGTAAATTTGGGTTACACATGCAATTAATTCCAGTAGACAAATTGCTTCGCTGTTAGACTAAAAAGGTTTTTCCCGTTTCCAACTGAAGGTGTCATTTGCGGTTAGTGCCTTGTTTTACTTAAATTTTTATTGTGTTTTAATTGCCTTGTCGAAAAGGTCAGCGACCCACTTGGAAGTTCTACAAAAGTATATTAATTAGCAAAACTCAAACAACGTCTACGTCTGTCTGATTGGGTACACTTAATGTCTCAATTATTCAAGGATATTTGACATAAAATCTCTTCTGAAAATTACTGGTCAGACAAAATATCTAAAACCGAAGAGACGAATGCCCATTTAGTACAGAGAGAAAGAAAAGAACTGAGAATCCAAATGTATTATAATGCAAATAAAAAAATTTTCATGAAAATTTTAACACAAAAATTATTTGTATAGATAGGAACTTCAGAATATTTTAAACCACTGGTAGGGGAAGCCGGGAAGCATAATGGGCACTTTAATGATTATTATTGATAAAATATTGAGGAATTAGTCGAAATAATTTTATTCGTAAGACGAAATAATATTTTATTATTTCAGACAGTAAGTTAACCTAGAAAATTACAAAAATTAAAGTTCTGGCGATATTTTTTTAATTTTATTATTATATTTGCAATGTATTTTTTAACATTAAGCAAATTCTATGATTTATCTATATTATCCGAATTTATTGAGCTCCAGCAGCAATAAGAGTATGTAGCTATTTGCATTTTTAATTTAGTCTACAAAGTGTTATGGTCTTTTCTTAATGGCAGGTCAGGAATATGGTGTCTTTTGAGTCTTCTGGGCTCGTTACTTCCACCAAGAAGGCAAATGGTTAGAACGTTTTTGTAGTTGCTAAGCCTTTGGAGATAATTCGTGTTGAGTCTGTTTAACTCATCTTTAACTGTAAGGATTTCAAATCTCTATGAATTTGCTTGTAACAAACCTTGGAGCATAAACTAATTGCCTCAGGATTTTGATTGGTATCTCTGTAATATTTCAATATTGGAGTTGCTTGCTGTACCCCATAGTTGGATGCCATAAGTCCAAACCGCCTTAAGTATTGTATTGTAAAGCAATACTTTATTTTTTTGGGTTGATTCAGCCTTGCGTCCTAGAAGCCAATGCATCTTTCCGGTTGTTATGTTCAAAAAATCCTTTTGATTTTATATATTCTTTACATGTTAATCTTCTGATTGAACTTCTTCTCTCAGAAAACAAGAAAAAAAAGGCTTTCTGGTATTCTTTGCTCCAACTCAAGTGATTCCGTCCCTAGTTCAGATGTGCAGTTTTAAGTATCCGTGGCAGAAAGAGGTGTTTGTGATTGAGGGGTAGTCTATTTGAGCGGTTTTAAAAATATCCATATCCTTAAAAATGCCCCCTTAAACGTATTTTCGAATACACTCAATTCTGTTTTTACGCGATAGATACGTCCCCAACAAAGTAAAAATAAAAGGTAAAGAAATTCATAATTTTATTTATTTATATACATATGTAAGTACATATATGCATAACAAAAGAGGCATAATTTAGTAAAACAAAAACTGAAAAAACATACATATCATAAAAATTAATTTTTAATTGCTGTCTCTTCCTGATGATATACGCAATCGTTTATGACCTTTTCACTTGCATGCTCAAGTGGTGCTGTTGTTTTAAGGGTTCTAGTCTAGTGCAGTTGTTTCGACAGTTGTGTTCCGGTTTTGTTAAGGCCGTTATATAATTCACGATAATTGCGCATTAATAATTTGACGTCACGTTGAAATTTCCCAGCTCTTTCCTCAATAGCGGCTTGTCTGCAAGAGGTTCAACATTTGATTATTATATTGTAAACACACCGACCCAGTTTGTAATTACCCAAAGAAGCACGTAAACAAGCACTTAAGTATTTTCGACTCTCACTGCTTTTTCAGAAAAACTCCATGTTTTCTTTTGTGGTAAATACTTGGGGCGTTATCTGCGAGAAACTACTAACTATGCATCGCTAATGTGCATATGATATGCAAGAATCCATCAGTTAAGTTATAACGAAACTGAACTCGACTATGTACAATGTGATTGTACAATCAATTAAACTTGAGCATTAACGTTACACAGTAGATGTCGCGTTCATACAAAAATTTATTTATATTAAATTACCAAATTTATCATCGCATACTTGTTCAATGGCGATTATGTTAAGAGACAAGGAACACATAAAAGGGAGTCATATTTTCACAAAAACTTCAAAAAATTTAATATTCCATACAAACTTTCAGCTAATATATATCATAAGTTGCTATTCTTGTGTTTAGATACGTTTGTTTAATAAATCCAAGCGAGACAACGAAGAATTCAGAAAATTAAGTTCCCCCAAAGACTTTGCTTTGGATCCGCCACTGCTATGATCAACAGAACCTTAAATTCAACATCTTAATCGCTCGTACGAGTGTAACGTCGAACTTCTGGGACAAAATATTGTATGAATCATTCATTAAAAGATTCAGTGGTCACCCAGCCTTTTTTATTAGCTGTCCAGTGAACCGGTAAGGTGTCTAAATTTACAAATTTTATTTCAGTGGCTTTAGAACTCGTTTTACTAGTAAGGGTTTCAACATCTCATCTCCTCTTCTTTTGGCACACGTTTCCAGAAAAAGGCCTTTTCCATCCGCATTCCATTCCATACCTGATCTGGAGTGTAGCCACCATTTTAAATTATTTTAGCCAGTTTTACAAGAAATTGTTTAGCTGCCGATGCAATTTCACCCTTAATCTTTATTCATATAATGCAGTGCGTGTCGTTGCAGAAAACCTGTCATCCGTCCTGTTCTTGCAGAAAATTCAAATTATTTACTTTCCACCCATATTATAGGAGCCTTTTCCATTTTCTATTTTACTGTGCCTCTTGTGTAGGATGTAAAGGTGGCACCTTCTCCAGTCCAAAAATTTTGATTTGTACTTCCCTAAGCTATAACTTTTCTTTTCCTTTGTTTTGTAGCTGACATTGGGATTAGATCGCTTATAAAAAGTATTTATTTGTAGCTAATAAAAGTATCGAAAAAATTATGAATTATCACTTAAGAATTTAATTCAGGAAAATTTATATCTAAATGAATTTTATTTAATATTTTATTCCATGTTATTTAATATTGCTCATTTTAAACACTAAAACCAAACTGTAAATCCGCACTTACTTTAGCAAAAGCTATTGTGATATAAAATTAAGGAAATCGCCTGTAGTTCTTTTATTGTACATAATGTGAATATTTATACGCATCACCAAATTTCAGAGTTTTAAATTCCAGGCGTTTCTTTATTTCAGGAAAGACGCTATCACTCGAAGTGTCGGTTGGGACATTTTTCCCTTGTGTTTATTTAAAATTATAGTGTGTGTGTATACATATTCTTATCGATAGAATGAGTTGTAAAAACGAATAATAACAGGCGAAAGCTCTTAAGAAGAACGCGATTCACCGAGAATCGCTCTCCTGTTAACTTATGATTTCAGTTTTACATCCTGACACTCATTAAAATATATACAAACATGATTTTCTTACTAAATATTATTTAAAGTGATATTTTTTGGACAGCGTTAAATCAAATTAAATCGCGTAAAAACTGGATGAAATTTTTTTTATTTACGTTAAATCAAATTCACGTGCAAACATTATTAGGTGTATTTACTTCCGTTTCCGAGATATGTCGCTCGAATGTGGAGCACACACACTCGGTTTTAATCCCCCCAGGCGAGCGTTCCGGAAGCGGGACTGAAATATTTTAATTTCCTTCAGGACAATAAAAAATTTAATAATTAAACTAACAGCTAAAGCTGAAAAGCAATTTTTTATTCTTCGGAATAATTACACAAAGAACAATATTAGTAATTACCTCTAAGGTCTACTCAATCGTACTGCGGTGCGTTTACCTAAAACTTTACTTGGCCGGAGTAGTGAGTTAGATTTCTGCTGATGTTGCGTGCGTCGCGCCGCCGCCGTTACTTCGTTCTGTGGGAACGACAAAATGCAACATGGCACCTGGTCACGTTTTCCGTCTTATGTGAAAATGAATTTTAGGAGAATTAGAGTTTTTCTAATTGAAATTAAAAATGAGAATTTTAAAATTATTGAAATTAAATTGTATTATATTATCAAGCTTTACTTTCCCAATATTTATTGATTATTTCTTCAAAGCTTTGCATACTCTGTGATCTAACTCGCGCTTACCTGACGGGAATAAGATATACGACCGATTTATGAAGCTGATCTATCTACCGACGATTTGATGGAAAGATGTTTCGGAGGCAATACCGAAAATAATAACGAGACCTTCAACGCTTGCGTCTGGCCATTAGCGCCGACAAATTGGTTCAGTGGTTCTCAAATAGGAACCGCGGAAATACAGTCGTTATAACTGATGACGTCATAAATATTTTGTCACGTAAAATCTTTTTTGGTTGGAAATGCTTAGTATATCCATTAGGCTATCATACAAATGTAAGAGCCGTGGTACCAAAGATATGATTTTTTTAAAACAAGACAAGTTTCTAACATTATAGGTGTACATAAGTACATTCTAATATATAAAATTCACAGTGTTTGTAACAAAACTCCTTCGAAACGGCTTGACCGATTCTTATGAAATTTTGTGTGTGTATTCAGTAGGTCCGAGAATAGGTTGTAAACTATGTTTCATACTCCTGTTTTATTTTTAGGACAAAACTTTTTGTTTTAATTTTTTTATGATTCGGCTTTAAAAAATACATAAAACCCTAAATTATCACCCTTCTACCACCAACCCCTATTTTTAATAATTTAATAATTTTCCACTCTAAATTTTTTTCCACTAAAAAACCACACTCCCGCCAGGCGTCTACGGGTGTCACTTATCCATTTACTTTCTCAGTGCGTATACGTATTTTATAATTGTGAAAGGTAGGTAAAATATAATAGTAAAAGAACAAATACATTATCAGTGTACTGTTTTCTACCATTAAGTACTTCAATTTGATCTATTTGTGTGTTTTGTACAGTGAACAATGCCAGCAAGACGCAAAGGGTCTGATTTTTAATTTCCACATTTCGATAGTAGGTTCGAGATTAGCGACCCCGAAAATACTCAGCAACACAAATAATGGAACAGATGTTTCAGCATATCTCAAATTTCAACCGCCAAGGAGGTAAAAGAGGGTATAAATATATGAATGGGAAAATATTTTTTGACTCATCAGGCATATGTTCAGAAAGTTTGCGTGACGTAAATTATCTGTCTATCATCGGTTTTTCTGGAAAACTATAAGTGATACATGCAATATCTTTAAACCGTTATACAGCTTCAGACCTTGGCGAAATGGCCCCGATATTTTATTCACGGAGTGTCTTAACTCCTGCCCGTGGGAGTAGGGGGGCTTTCTGCATATAAAGTGACCCTAGAACAATCGGCTAATGAAAGGATTTCCGTCTTAATGAATACATATACGGGGTTTTTGGCGTCGCTGATCTTAATTCTGCCATCGATAATTTGTAATTCAAGATGGCGGATCAAATATGGGGACTCAACTGGAACGGAAATCCGTGTAATTGAATATAATGGTTCTTAAGGTCTGTGGTTTTGAAATAACTGCCTTTTTCGAAGATCATATCTTTATTTACACTATACCAAAATCTACACAAACATGTCAACAAATTTTGTCTATATGTCGGGGCTAATCTCGCATCAGAAGCTTTTTTTCGACAATATAAAATTGAAACCCAAACAGAATGAAAATATTTCATTGAACTGGTGAATCGAGAATTAAATATCTTCCACAGGATGCAAATAGAATTGATGAATGAAAAGGATTATTCGTCAATTTTACATGGAAAGAGAAAATTCCATTAGATTGAATATATTCCAGAAGAGGTCAAGCGGACCTTTTTATGAGCTTAAAAACTCTCACTTTTTTTTTACTCTCTGAGGAACCTATGTGGAAGTCTCTCTTCTGCAAATATGGTAATGCAAAAATCAGATCAAATGGAGGTGGAGTACTCCGGGGTTTATATTGGGATCAATCGTGCGCTTAAAATTAAAGAAGACAGGTCACAACAACATTCCAGTATCAATCTCCTTTTTCTATTTAAAAATCGACCAATGAAGGGCAGTCTCAAACGTGTGTGTCTCTCTAAAACTAAACTTCGCTTCTATCAACAATTTTATTCATTTTGCAACAGTTTAAATTTACAAATGTAGAAATGCCCGGGGCAAAGCCGGGACGGGTCTGCTAGTATTGTTATAAATTTCGCCAGCCGAGCGGCTAGCTGGCGAATTTGCACCGGAACCGTAAAAAAGTTATCGGACCGGGTTTGAACTCTCATCTCTTCACACTAGGGTCGAATGTCTTCACCATTCAGCTATGTGAAAAGTTGGTCATAGCACTGATGGAAGTGATGAAGCACACTTTAGGTGGGACTTGGTTTGGGTTTTAGTTAGAGATCAAAGTCACAGTGTTACGCGTTCCCAAAATTCTTTATTTAAATGTAAAAATTCGCACACATTGCCGAAAACTAACAATAAGCCGCGTATAGGCCATCCGCACCGACCTCTTCTCGTGTTGCAACTGGAACTCTGCGTTCAGCCAACGGTGTACGGTCTGTTATTGGTTAGGCCAGATTTAAAGTTGAAGTCTAACAAAATCACCAGAAATGTCTGCGACGGGGCGAAGTCTCGGCCAATTTTGCAACAATATGCAAGTATGCAGCCCCGGAGAAGGCTGGTATCATATCAATGGCTAAAATAAGTAAGATTTTGCATGCAATGTGCATCTTTTCTCAATTCAATCAACTGAAGTTGTTGAGAGCAAGGATCGTCTTATTGAAAATGCCTCTGGTTGCATAAAGCAAAGCAGTCAGTATCAGCAGTGCCGACACTCAACAGAGAGGCCCTCGGGATCCGACCAGGGTTACTTGAAAAAATCTCAAACGGCTCTTCTAATGAAAGCTGAAAGCTCACAAGAGATTCCAATAAACTGTTGACATCATTGATCTCCCCAACGAATGGATTCAATTTTTTTTATTATGTTTCTGGTAACATACAAAAACCCATATCCGATTACATGACTTGAAAGTTTCCATTACAGAGAAGCATCCAAGACACCAGGGAGATTACAGCAGACCTTTCTGAAAATTTTAGTCCCAAAGAAGGTCCTCAAAGGCGAACGGAGGAGGAAAAAAGGAGCTCCGCAACAACAAGTCAAAGTGTAAGGTGGATGCTAAAGATCCTCACCCTTCCCCGGGAAGCAATTGCTAACAGAGCCGACAGTATCGCTTGGCGCTCTGCCGAGGAACACAAACGTAATCCGAGATGTCTTTGTTTAGTGAAATCTCCACGATTGAATCCCTTTTGGTAACTGAGCACGGGTCGGCGGGTCGATAGCAAATCCCCGGTTATCCTTTTCACACTTACAAAGCAAAATAAGATATAGTGAATGTGAATATCCGAAAAGGGTTGCTAAACGATAAATTAATTGTGCTGGCTAACGGCGGACAGACATCTCCACTAGAGATTGAGAGGTATCCGCAGGGCACCTTTGATACGGCCTGCTCCTGAATGATATATCAAAAATATGCGAAACTGATTGTGACAAATGGTCCCTAGATGTTTCGGGATAATTCATTTGGATGTGAGCTAACTTATGCTCCCGCCCTGCTTGCACCTCCACCCCGCCTTCACCTTCCGGGAAAAATTTGAATTTCATTTCCCCTTAACTCATTGTTATTTTGATAAAAAGGAGTACCGGCGAAACCAGGGATAAAGCTTATGCTGTCAGCATAAATCTTTCGCCAGATTCTGTTTTTGCGAGCTCGAACGGGCTACCGGATAAACATGGATAACGCTAAGTTGTTTGGAATAAGCAAGCAGTTTAGGTTAGTTTAAAAATTTTGGGGTGTATTAGTACTGCCAAAAGTTCCTTCTGCTACGAAACTGTAAGATTCGAACTATATAGGGATCATACCCACTCGTTGGGTCTATTTTAGACAGGCAAATTGCTTCTGTATCATGAGAAAGGGTTGGCATCAGAAGTAAATGGAGGCAGCGTGAATCCACTTGACTGTTCAAAGTGGTATCTCCTTGGAATAATAATTGTTCTAGGTAGTAAATCAAAATTTGACGGGTGGAATGAAAGCAAAATAACACAATAAATGTAAATACTCAACAAGTGTCGATAGCCCTTGGTAGAAATCATTTAATCTGAAATTTTCCAAGAAGTTGCCAGCCAGGAGCATCTTTTCGCTTTTGAGAGAACTCAGACAAGTGAAGTGGAATTGTTTTACTTTTTCTTGACCTAAATTGAATGTCAATACACACCTTGACTTGAGAGCAATAATTCAAAAAAACATGGATGCAGATCAATTTAGCAAAACTGCAATTTGGACATGCACCGAAAGGAGTGCGAGTTAAGTACCTACTACTTGTCCGCCCGAAACATATAATCTTTTTACTGCCTAGTGATAAAGTTGATATGGCTAAAAGCACAGACTCTGTAGGTAGAGAGCTAATGGCAAAAATTAGTTTGAGAAATTTTGTTATTGACAAATAAACGATACTAAACCATAAGGGGAATGAAGAAGAACTGCTCACAGGCGATATTAAATTTGATAGATAGGTACTGGAATAAAATAGAAAAGATATAGTATATCGTATAATAGAGTGGTAGAAAGCGAAAGGGTGTAAAAGACGCACATTGGGTTTCTTTGATTCATTGAACCGAAACTACCATGATATTAGAAATGTTTTTTTTGCGCTAATTGTGGCACATTCAATATAATTTTAATGTACAAAGAGTACTTAACTATAGGTAAAACGGTATGCTTCCAATCAAACATAAACGTGCCAAGGCACCAAGGTCAGAGTTCGTATTTTTACCCCGAAATGTGGGTAAATATACGTAGTCGGTTGGCTAAAAGTTCGTATACAGGGTGTTCCATCTAACGTTTGCCAAAATGAATGGGGCAATAGATCTCACTTAGCTAAACAAAAATTGTTATGGTAAACGGTGGCAATCTCAACCGTTTGGGACTTAACTTACAAGGTGATTTAGAAATTTGGAGTGCACATTTTTATTTTATTTTTATCTTTTGATCTAATCAACACAGCAAAAACAACAACTATCTCAATGTCCTTTACAAAAGTGATACTAATGCTGACCTACCTCTACTACTTCAGGTACAGCCACTTGTTAAATTGAAAAAAATGTTCTAAAATTTCCGAAAATTAACGTTTCTCACATATTTTCTCCGAAATTTGTGTAATTAATACACCTCTGTTTTATTTTTGTTAAATTTCCCATCTTGTTGCCTTTCCAAAGAGGTACAACATGTATAAGTACACGTTACAAAAAAGTGTAAATTTGTACACGTTTTTTATTCATGCTTAATTTGTGGAAAATACCATAAAATGTATAATTTTGAACAACAATAAGGTGTATTTTTATAAAATTTATGCATATGTCCTATTTTGGTAATAATCATAATCAAATGGGTGAAAATATATGTGCCGAAAATTCGGTTAAATGCAGAGGATTTGGACCAAATTAATAACGATGAAAGAAACATATTACAAGCACTCATGAAAGTCACAAAATATAGTCTACGAATGGTGAAAACCTTGCTCGAAATGGAAGGATAGATAGTGAAAAAGATGGAGCACATTCAGATGCAACAATAAATAGGAGACGATATTAACAAGAATGAAGTTGCCCGTGAAAGTAACAAAATTATACCTGTTGCACAGAACAGAGTTTCGTAAGTTAAAGAGAACACTCAATGGTTACTACTGTTGCTCAACTACGTGCATTTACACGTATTATTGAAAAAATAAAATAACATCTAACATATAATCTTTACAGAAACAGTTGGAAGAGAGAAAAATAAAAGAACAGAAACGTAAAAAAACTCATCTCATACAAATGACTTTTGATGTACCATCTGACACTCGAAGGAAAATACCGGAACTCAGGCGAGACCTCACTTAGCCAAACAAAACATTGTATGGGAGAGAGCCAATCTCAACCGTTTGGGAATTATAAGGTGATGTAAATTCGGAATGCACATCTTTTTTTTTTATCTTTTAATATATTTAACGAAGCAACATCAAACTCACGCCAGACAACTACTATCGTAAAGTGCTTTCCAAAACTGCCAGCATTGTTGATGTGTCTGGAATGGTCCAGGTACAGTCACTTGATAAATTTTAGAACGTTTTTTCACTTTCGCAAGTGACTGTACATGCATGCAGTGGTTGAGGAAGATAAACATTGGTGAAATTTTAGGAAAGCACATTAACCCTAGATAACTAAACTTAAATTACTGTTACTATATAACTAATCATTCGACTCAGACTACGAATCAAGAACATGTATTATATATCTTTGTATGTATATCCATAATTTTTTTGTTTGAAAAACAATTTAGGAGAAGTATTATATCTCAATTAAGAAATAAAAAAGTGGTGAATATTAGCGTTTACAATCTTTGCAGATGTTAAAAGTGTACTGTCCACAAATAGCACGTTGCAGTAGTTGCATAAATAGTTTGTCATTCGTGTCTGTTGTTGGCTTTTCAATAATCAAAATATCTTTTCTTTTAGTTGAACGCTATTAAACAATCGACTGTTGGACGACAATTAAATACAGAAAATCTCTTAAAGTAACAAGTCTACAGTCGCGCTTATCACCCTCAGGTAAGTCATTTGACTAGTTATGAAGGTAATGGGATTGAGGTAGTGTAAGGGCTATGGGAACATTTTAATTCACTGAACTGACAGAGGCCGATAGTCTATTAGACGAATGTTTAGTTATCTCGGCTTAAGATGTTGTTTGGCATCAGCGGGCTGCTGATAGTCTTGAATAGTTGGTTTCTCTTGCTGTCTCTCTCGTCTTGACGTGTAATGTATCCTCCTTGCCCATATTATCTTTTTTTCTTATAATATTCGCACATATCAGTTTTTTTTGTTGCTGAATTTGAACATTCTATTTAAGGTATCTCTTCATGAAATTTTTGCCAGAGCCGTGTCTACGTATCAACACTTGCTCTTGGAAAATTTTTAATATGTTTTTTTGGGGACTCCATATAGCCCTAATTCCATTGTCTAATTGTCCAGTTTTTGTAAGATTTCGCTCAGTCTAACCGAGTTTTCTTCTATATGGAGGAGAGAAGTGTGTACTTTTACGTGTGTACAAAGGCTTTATCTAAATTTTTCTTCTTCATTTTATGTTTCAAATTAACCTGAAAGCTGTATCTATATCTACCCACAGAAGCTTTTCAATACTAGCTCTCCAATTCACTGTAATATGTTTGTGAAGCATTAAAACGATAATTTTCTTTATAACGTATCTATCATATGCCGAAACTATGCATGGAATTTCCACTACTGCTACACTACTATCCATTTTATGCAATAAAACGTCTTTAGACAAGCCAATTTTGCGTCGAAACATTTGGTTCACCACGAGGCAACATTTTAAATAAAAGATGAATCTTACTAAAGCCGGAAATCAAACGACTTGCAGGGCAAGGTATTGCTGGCGAAGATCTAACGAGATCAAAGACTGAATTCAACGTTATTGTAAACAATAATAATTTTTCATAAGGAACCAGGGCATATCCTAATATCGCGAATAGCAGTAGATTTAGACCTTGATAAACGTTTAGGACGAATTATATCATTACTCATTATCAAATGCTATGAAACTAAGCAACATTGTCAATCCATGTTGAGACATTGGCGGAAGAATTAGGGGTTAATGGTTAGGTTTGTACAATAATTCTATCAGCTGCTCCCTGTTGGATTTATATACACCATAATAATTATAAATACTAAGAAATACTTCTAATTTTTGTCCAGTAAATGCTTTGAATAACTTTTCTTTTGTTCGCTTGGTAGCATTATATGCTTCAATTATTTTTATATAATACCTTTTCTGTTCCTTTCTCCAAAAATAATGTCATACATTTTGTTCGATAAAATTCTTTTGAATAAATGCTTCGGATTATATGTACAGACCACTGAAACTTCCAGCTCCAGCCACATTTGTTAGGTTTTGAAGAACGATTCCGATTTTCCCGCAAAGTTAATTAGTAAATTCTTCACCAACACTTCTATTTGAATCACAGGAGCCTTCTTCGCATTCGATGTCTGCTTACAGTTTAGTATCGGATGCTTCCGATGCAGCACCATTAAATCGTAAGAAGAAATTTTGTTCATTGTCAGAAGGCACAAATTCTTTTTCTTTACTGGAAATTTCATAAAGCATTACTTGAATGTCTTTTAATTTCCTTCGGAAATATCTGTAATGTTCATATGTCTGTTATCTTTGAAACCAACAGAATAATCACTTTCAGCACAGTCCAGTCGTTTGTTACTTGCCTTCGCCACAATTATTGTGTATTCGTCTCTCCTTTACCCCACCACGGCAGATGCATTTCTTAGAATACTAACTGTCGCAATAAAAACGAAAGCATGGTATGTACGACGTCGAAGGCAATTGAAACATGTGTACCATAACAATAGGAAAACTTTGTGAAAATGTACTAAAACCTCCAACTTTCAAATACATTGTATTTAAGTACCTGGGTGCCTCGTCAGACGAATTAAGATATTTGTCTTCACACACAAAAGGGTTAATTATAAAGATCTGTCCAACTTGCGGACAAATGAACATCAAGAGTATTATAGTGTTTACACCCTTACACATGTTAAGTAACAGCATTTAGACAGATTTATTCCGTCTGGCCACATCACATAACGAATGAATGAGCCCCTAAAGCCATATTATTTTACAGCAGTAGTGATCATTGAGGCTCCTTCAAAACGAAAGCAAAGTCGTTTTCACATTCGATTAGTTGATTGTATTCTTGGCGCCGTAACATCTACATGCGAATAACAATCAAGCTAACCGTCAATTTTTTTTACAGAATTTTCTATGTCATGTTGGATGCAAATAACGTTACTCACCAGCGTGCCCTATAAGGGGCAGAGAAAAGGTTATAAAGAAGTGCGACACATTGTGTAGTGCCATCAAGTCCCGCAAAAAGAAGTGTAAACTGAGGTATCCAATTTGAAATTTTCGCATATAAACCACTATCCTCTGCGAACACACATGTCCACATGCGAGCTTACGCGCAAGAAGCATTTCGAGATGAGACAAAATAAAATAAAAAAGTAATAAAAAGGGGATATGTCGGAAAAGTGGACATAAATTGTACTGGAGTAAGAAGGTACGGAAAGGACATGGAATTTTTATATTACGAATGAGTCTAGGCTCTTGAGAATTGCGCTCTCAGCCAACATGTAAGGAATTCTGTTCTATAGCAGTGTCCATATGTGTAGAGGGTACTCTCGGAGCACATTTATGCACGAAAATGGCAGCACTGCATAAATACAGGGATGGCCCATTCCCTTACGCAAAGAATAACCCAGATCCTGAACGTGTTGAAATGGAAATAGCAAAGGGACGTTTTCACATGCTGGTAAAATGCACCAATTTGTGGCTACGCTCAATACCATTCATATGTTGAAATCGAGAATGAATATTTTGTATTTGGGGAATTTTATTTATTTCGTAACTGGATAACGGGTTTTGCGCTAACCCCAGTTTATCGTTATATCCTTTTTGATCAGTTAAAGCGTTTGCATATAATTTTATTTGCCCTTTTTGGCGTTCGTAGCAGAATAAGATGTTTGCAGCAGAATTGTTGGTACAAGTGCACCCACAAAATATAATTATGTGTACGCGAATTGAAAATACTCGTGCACTTTGTATGGAAAAGTGGTATCAGTCAAATTGGCTAATTTTTTGATATTTTGTAGCTCTCTATATTCTGATCAAGTGTACCCAGTTTCGGCCCTACAGGGTGATTAATAAATTGGGGATTCATATTATTATTACTTTTTATCTTCTGATCTACTCGACGCGCCGACATCAAACTCACACCAAGCAACCACTATCTCAATGTGCTTTCCAAAAATGCCACCAATGTTGATATACTCCTACCTCTACCACTGCAGGTAAAGCCACTTGCGAAAATGAAAAATGCTCTAACATTTCCTAAAATTCACGTTTCTCTCACATTTTCTCCGAAATTCTTGTAATTAAGAGACCTCTTTGAAATACGTCTAGGTTGTGAATGGATATAAATTAAATATGGGTCGCTCATTTCAAATTTGTCATCAAAATTTCGAATTTTAAGATGGCCTTAGCGCTTCTTTTGAAGTTTTTCCGAAAAGTGCTTCATATATCAATCTATCAGATAGGATACCATTTATTCAATGGTTGCAAAAATGGGGATCCAATGATGTTTACTATAGAAAACACAACATATGTTAGATTTCCAACAGGAGCGCAACCAGGGGGGGGCAACCGGGGCAATCTGCCCCGGGCCCCGGGTTCAAGGGGGCCCCGCGCGGATCGCGAAAAAATAATCGAAAATGTTTAAACATCCTGCTTGGAGTTCCTTGAACTTGAAAAGTTACTATACATTTGTTTGAATTTTACACTTCGAAAACGGACTTTGATGAGTGGTCGAATCATCAGAGTTTTTGTCGTGGTTGTCGATTGTTTCATTTGACTTTACTCACTTAAATAAAAAATAGCTCTAGCAATATTCAATATATTTAATAGTTCATACTTCGAATTTTTGCTAATTTATATTGTTAATTTAGGAGCAAATTTTCAGCTTCAGTTGAAAGTAACAAATAAAAGAGGATTTTCGATACAGAGAAAACAAAATTTGTAAAATATGAAAAGCTCTCGAAATGAGTGACAATGATGGAAACGAAAAATTTTTGATTTTTGGGAAAGAAAAATTTTCCCATGATATCGTTACGATAGAATACCCATTACGTTTCATGCGAGGGAAAAACCGGCTGAAAATCTAAACGCATTTTTTCCAGTAGAGATAAGTTGAGTAAGCCACATTTGTGCAATATGGTAAAGGAATCGTGCACAAGCAAGATCTGTGCATATGAATGTTTAGCAGGGGGTTCGGGCTCATAGCAGGTAAATTTCAGCGAGGAGCGCAGGCTTCCTCGATTTAGAAAAATGAGACAAAGGAAATGAAATTAGGAAAAAGGGAAACATATCCGCGGTGGCGCACATGTGGGAATGATTATGTAGGTAAATTAGCAGAGATGAGTCATTACGAAATTTGGGGAAAAGTAGGTAGGTACGTTATCGTTTGTTGAGTAAATTAGGGATAAAGGGTAGACAGTTTAAGGAAGACTGAGGAAGTTCATTCCATGTAAGGCGGGAATGTCGAAAGCATGTTAGAGAAAAAGTGAAAGTAGTGAGATATTGATCAAGTGAAGTTTATAGGAAATTAATAAGGTTAACATTTAGTGAGTAGATAGCGTCAGTGGACAAAACTACAGTGATAGTGGAAAAAAGAAAACAGACAAAGAGTTAAAATTTTAAGTTAGTGGGAAGGTGAAAAGGACCAAAGGCAGCGGGAAGGATTATTAGTGAAGAATTATAAAGGATTTCAGTGCCATCAAAGCGAGCAGGCAAATGTAAATTTAAAATGTAAAAGTTGGAATATAAATTTATATAATAATAATAAAAAAAAAATTTAGAAGAAGGGCCCCCCCAAAATTTTTTGACCCGGGCCCCCAAATGTCTAGTTGCGCCCCTGATTTCCAAGGTCCAACAAAATGCGCCCACGGTTTTATTTTAGCCTGATGAAATCCCAGATTGGTGACCCATAAGCGCTCATTAAGATGAGAGCCAAGTAAATAAGTACATATAATAATGATAAAACATCATCCTCATCTTCATAGCGAAAGTACATCGTTTGTTATGATTATTCAATCTATAAATAATTCCCCTATACACGTACGCGGAGAAGATGTTGTGAAGTGGTTTTCTCTCGGGCAGGTCTACTTCCTTTCGAAACTAGTGCGGTGTCCATGTCTGGAATTCTTTACGATTTTTATGGTAAAAGCCTAAAAAGCCGAAAAACCTTAATCCTTCTGAACGTTAAATGTGAGTCGTAACCCCAATGCTGTCTCGACGAGGGCATCGGTATTTCTGTCTTAAAAAGATTCATATTACAGACTCTTTCTCTAGTTCCATCCATAAAACTCACACGTGCGTTTTCAAGTTCAAGGGGAACTTCAATTACAGATGACTCGAATGTCTCACGTAAATTCTACTCATTCGGCATTAAAGGGGAGTAGCGCTGTAAGGGCTGGAAGTGCCGAGGCGGAGTACCCTTTGTTGGAGGCGAGCAAGTCATGCATTAGTACTTTTGCATTCAACATTTACGACGGACACCTTCCTAAGTATATGGAAGCCTCTTTCTACGGCCTCTTTCGCAACTATAAATAAAATAAGGTCGTAAAGGGCTTCCCGCCGGTGCAGTTTATTTATTTCCGCCTTTTTTTATTGCCACCCATCCGCCGCCCGGCCAGGTCCGTCACCCTGCGTAAGCTGTTTCGGTTGTGCGTACTCTGACCTTACAACACTATCCAACCCAAGAATATCGCCCTGTCACTGCATGAGAGTGAAAACTCCGAGTTCGACGAATTGACAAGGAGTTCGGATGAGTACAACATTTTTCCTGTCCTCATGGTCTCAAGAAAATTAAGTCGACGGACCGTTATACGAAATTTGTAATTGATGTGTGCGAATAAAACACGTACACGCAAGATAGGAAGATAAATTGGGCAGTTTCTACGTTCCAGAAGGATATACCTACGTGACTCATTAAATCCTTCGAGCTGATCCTAGAAAAGCAACAGAAAATGTTATCTGCAAAAACGGTTTACTGTTTCGTCCTTCATCGCTCCAGTCATCTGAGATAAGGAACTACATCTTCCTGGCAGAGCATATGTACCTGCGACGTTCACCCGCACAGGAGCGATTGCCCACCGGCCGCCCGACCACCTGTAAGTCTTCCATCTTAGGATGACGGGCGAAAGCTCAACACCCCTTAATTGCAACAACGAAGAAAGAAGCACAGCACCACCCACGCCCCCCGCTGTAACCCAATTCATCCCGCCCAAAACCTTTAAATTAGTCATCTGCGTGATAAATTAGCTGCGTGTGAACTTTCCGAGCTGCCCTACGATAAAATCTGGGAGGGAGGGCTTTTGTGCGTTTGCCGAATTAAGTGAAGAATTATCGAAGATTTCTACTGATTGCCCCACAATGGAGCTTCTTTGTCTTTCCATCCACAATCAGGTACGTTAGGACGCTGATCGCTCGTACCCAACTGTACGTGCTAAATGACTTCAATTTGTCGACAACAAAGAAATCGTAAGACGACGGACTGGATAAAGCAAGCACTACATTGTGGGTGCCTGGGGCTCCGTACAGCATGGTGTTTTGATTATGCTTACGGATCCATCACAAGTGCCCTCCTACATATTTTCAGCCAATTTGGCAGCGGTGTATCTTGCTCGGTAAATGCAGGGTCGCACTGGTGGGTGGTGGGTGGCTATGCTGCAGTTCTTTCTTACAGAGAAAGTTTATTGGGATTTTTCTATTAGTTGCTTAAACAAATAATCATCTTTCTGTGGCCAAAAAACTTTGAATGTAGGTACGAGTGTGTGCATATAAAATTTTCGTGTGCATACACACGCGGGTCTAGTTATTGTTCTTGCACTTATTTTTAGAAAGTTTTTGTTAGGTCGATTTTATTTTATTTCTTAACTAAATACTATAGTAATAAAAAAATTTGAATACATGTATTGTACGTATTATAGAAAATGAAAACATTTTAACCGTCTGTTCGGTTTGTTTGACTTGGTGGGCGTTATTGAAGTAATTGTCTTCAAACTATTCTTTCCTCTAAAAAGATTTTATTGATTTATAAGATTTATTTCATTTTTAATTTGTGCGGAAAAAAGCATTGTTTTTGCTATTTGTGCATTTATTTGTTTATTAGTATTTGTATATAGTAAACGTGAAATAGAATCCAACAAGGTTTGGTTAACGGATGCTTATTCTTATTCAACAGTTTGAAAAGTAGAGGCTGAAAGTAGTATTTTAAACAAAATTCTTTTTTTCAATATGGTTAAGAATTAAATGCAAAAAAATCGGTTATCGGTCGAATAAAACTGATGGATATAATCCATCGCATAGAAATAAATACTGGATACATGAAAAAGATACTTAAAAGGATATATGTATTTGTATATGAATAAATAAGTAAATGTCCATATAAATTCGGCTCCCTAATATTTAGCATAAAAAATAGAAATTTTGTTTGAGTAAACTGTTATTCATATACATATGTATATAATACGCATGAACGTATTTGCATTTAGTCCTAAATAATAATTGTTAAAAATTATCACGTATGATCAGAAATGATCTGGTAGAAAAAAAAACATTCGTTATTTCCCGTCTTCCGGTTTCTCCGGTCTGCCTGGGCCTATCGGCTAAAACCCCCTCCCTGCCACTTGGGACTCCACCCTGGAACCGCCTATAAAGACATTACTTCAGGGTGGAGTCTATCTGCCCCCACTAGGGGTCTCCCTCCTACGACTACGCCGCCATGTCTCTTCCTTTTGACGTCACCTTCTTTCTGGCGTAGGATCCTTTTCACAAAAAGGTGATCCTTCGCCAGCTGTCATCTGTCTGCAGCATAACCCCGCCTAATCTGTATAATGTTGCGCATAATATAAACCACAATAACAAAAAAATACTGAAAAAATTTCTGTTATTAATGAAAACGGAACATATTTTTGGCGGGGATATAACTCTTTACTTTACTCATTTAATTCTACATATATATTGAATTTCTTTTTTAACTATTTGATTACCTAATACGAGGGTGGGCTAAAAAGTAATCGGCCTAGGCATGAAAACACAACCTTTTTGAACAAAACTCAATTAAATTCTCAACATGTTTTAATTTCCTTTAAGGTCGATACACTTTGTCCAACGATTCTCCAATTTGTTTATGTTCACCGAATAATACGATTTGTCGAGGTCCTCCAAATAGGTCCGGTTTCAGTGATGATCTTCCTCATTTGATCCAAATTTCCTTCCATCGAGCCATTTCTTCAAGTTTGGAAACATATATAGTAATAGTCGCTGGGAGCTGGGATGAGGACCGAATTTGTACTACAATATATACAATTTTGCCCTTGTGACTTCGCACTTGTGTGTCGGTCGTTTTTGCTTTAAATCAACGCACGTCGAATCGGCCTAATACTCGTATGTAGTTCTGAACAATATTTGTTGTGATCGTATTGCCCTTTTTTAGTAAATCGAAGCTCATCCCAATAAACAGTCACCATCACTTTGTTCGCCGACAGACCCACCTTCACTGCTTCGACTGGACCTTTGTCTTTGGTGTGCTGTGATGGATCCATGTTACGTCCGCGGTTACGAATACCGGCAAACACTCATTCGAAATGGTTACACGTTCTCGTTTGTTATCGACTGAGAAGAAAATCGGCACCCAACTGGCTTCCTTGCTTCCTCATTTCCAAGTATTCACGCAATATATTTTCCACTTTCGCTCATCCTCACTCATTGATCGTCCATTCAAATAACATGGATTTTGTCGACCATTTCTGGTGTGGTGACCTTTTTTTGGACGCCCTGTGCGCTCATCATCAAGAATACTCCTACAACCGTGTATTCAGCTGTCTAATATTTTATTGTTGACATCGAATATGCAAAATCCCCATATAAACATCGACCAATTCGGTGTTGACTTATGGTTCGTTTTTCAAAAGAAATTACACATCTAATCACTGGACGATATCCGATCATTTTTTAACAACGCAAAAGTTGTCCGTTTTTAATGCATGCCAAACGTACACTGAATGTGGCAGCTGGCTGAAAATTTCACAGCAACCATTGCAAAGCATTGATTCGATAATGGTGGCACCACATACACGTAGGTTCTCTACTTCTCACACAACAAGCGAACCAAAGCCGAAACAAAAGCCGCGGTCATTAATTTCAGAGAATTACAACAATATGTCTGTTGGTTGGTCTCGCTTCGGCGCGCAGTGTGGTATTTTCGAGATCTAGCGGGACAAAATTATTTGAATATGTGAAATACTGTAATAGTCAATGAAATATATATATAATTGAATAAAAACACAAAAGGAAGGTCCAAATAGTTTATTCCATTATATCACAACAGAAAATAATACAATAAAATAAAATAGAGAAATTGAGAGAACTAATGGTCCATCATTCAGAATCGTCATTTGAACCACTATCGGATATTTCAGATGTAGGAATATCTGAAGTATCCGATAGAGATTCAGATGTCATAGGAACTTGCACGTCCAAAAGCTCGCATACTTCACGAGTAATTTTTCCACGTTTTGTTTTTGGAGGAGCCCTTAAACTAGCAATTAAGGGATCTGATGACACGAGCAATCTATTAAGTAAATCCCTGTTCGTCTTTCTACTACTACTTTCTGCTACGGCATTGCAGATTTTCCCGTCAATCATGCAGAATATCAATCTTGGCTTTATCAAGACTTCCCTGTCATTTACAATCCCACAAAAAAAAAAATTTAAATTTTTCTAAGAAGAAGTGTTGATAGGAAAAAACCGCTCTGACAAACATTTCTTGTACAAAAGACCTTAGATATAATATGAAGACCTTGTAAATAATAAAAATCCAGCAACAAAAAGAACTGATATGTGCGAATATTACAAGAATATAAGATTTTCGCTGATAAGTGGGTTGGAGGAGGAGGATGCATTACACGTCAACACGAGAGAGACAGCAAAAGAAACCAACGATTCTCTTCAAGACTATCAACAGCCCGCTTTTGCATACAGATACATACTTGTTACAAAATAAATTCCGCAATAAATAAGACCGCGCAAAATAAATTAAATTATAAATAAAGTCTTGAAGAGAATCGTTGGTTTCTTTTGCTGTCTCTCTCGTGTTGACGTGTAATGCATCCTCCTCCTCCAACCCACTTATCAGCGAAAATCTTATATTCTTGTAATATTCGCACATATCAGTTCTTTTTGTTGCTGGATTTTTATTATTTACAAGGTCTTCATATTATATCTAAGGTCTTTTGTACAAGAAATGTTTGTCAGAGCGGTTTTTTCCTATCAACACTTCTTCTTAGAAAAATTTAAATTTTTTTTTTTGTGGGATATCAGTTTTTTTTGTTGTCGATTTATAGAGTATACCTTGAATTAATTAGTAACGTTTTTTAGCAGGAGTCACTTTTTTTTATTAACGTATATGGCGGGCGCGTACACAGGAGCGGTTTTGAGGTTTGAACTTCCCCCTACCCCCTTCCTTCCCAAATGTCAGCAAAGTTGTTGTGCTCCAATTTGCCGCGATTTAAATGGCGACTATACCATATAAAGAAACACAACTTAAAATTGTCTTAAAATTGCCTTTAATTAAGGTCATGTCTTTTGAAAAAACCCAAAAAAATCCCGCTCATAATGGATTTAAGTCACGTGACTATTTTTTTCGCATTCCTGACAGCAAACCCTTTCATTTGATACCAATATCATGGGGGTGCATTTCAAATAGCTTGTCCGCCATATTGGATTTAAGTCACGTGACTATTTTTTCCGTATTCCTGACAGCAAACCCTTCAATTGATACCCATATCATGGGGGTGCATTTCAAACAGCAAGTCCGCCATCTTGGACTTCCGCCATATTGGATTTAAGTTACGTGACTATTTTTTGCGTATTCCTGACAGCAAACCCTTTCATTTGATACCCATATCATGGGGGTGCATTTCAAATAGCTGTCCCCCATCTTGGACGTCCGCCATATTGGATTTAAGTCACGTGACTATTTTTTTCGTTTTCCTGACAGCAAACCCCTTCATTTGATACCCATATCATGGGGGTGCATTTCAAACAGCCAGTCCGCCATCTTGGATGTCCGCCATATTGAATTTAAGTCACGTTACTATTTTTTTCGTATTCCTGACAGCAAACCCTTTCATTTGATACCCATATCATGGGGGTGCATTTTAAATAGCCTGTCCGCCATCTTGGATGTCCGCCATATTGGATTTAAGTCACGTGACTATTTTTTTCGTATTCCTGACAGCAAACCCTTTCATTTGATACCCATATCATGGGGGTGGATTTCAAATAGCCTGTCCGCCATCTTGGATGTCCGCCATGTTGGATTTAAGTCACGTGACTATTTTTTTCGTATTCCTGACAGTAAACCCTTTCATTTGATACCCATATCATGGGGGTGCATTTCAAATATCCTGTCCGCCATCTTGGACGTCCGCCATATTGGATTTAAGTCACGTGACTATTTTTTTCGTATTCCTGACAGCAAACCCTTTCATTTGATACCCATATCATGGGGGTGCATTTTAAATAGCCTGTCCGCCATCTTGGATGTCCGCCATATTGGATTTAAGTCACGCGACTATTTTTTTCGTATTCCTGACAGCAAACCTTTTCATTTGGTACCCATATCATGCGGGTGCATTTCAAATAGCCTGTCCGCCATCTTGGATGTCCGCCATATTGGATTTAAGTCACGCGACTATTTTTTTCGTATTCCTGACTGCAAACCCTTTCATTTGGTACCCATATCATGCGGGTGCATTTCAAATAGCCTGTCCGCCATCTTGGACGTCCGCCATATTGGATTTAAGTCACGTGACTATTTTTTTCGTATTCCTGACAGCAAACCCTTTCATTTGGTACCCATATCATGCGGGTGCATTTCAAATAGCCTGTCCGCCATCTTGGACGTCCGCCATATTGGATTTAAGTCACGTGACTATTTTTTTCGTATTCCTGACAGCAAACCCTTTCATTTGATACCCATATCATGGGGGTGGATTTCAAATAGCCTGTCCGCCATCTTGGATGTCCGCCATGTTGGATTTAAGTCACGTGACTATTTTTTTCGTATTCCTGACAGCAAACCCTTTCATTTGATACCCATATCATGGGGGTGCATTTCAAATATCCTGTCCGCCATCTTGGACGTCCGCCATATTGGATTTAAGTCACGTGACTATTTTTTTCGTATTCCTGACAGCAAACCCTTTCATTTGGTACCCATATCATGCGGGTGCATTTCAAATAGCCTGTCCGCCATCTTGGATGTCCGCCATATTGGATTTAAGTCACGTGACTATTTTTTTCGTATTCCTGACAGCAAACCCTTTCATTTGGTACCCATATCATGCGGGTGCATTTCAAATAGCCTGTCCGCCATCTTGGATGTCCGCCATGTTGGATTTAAGTCACGTGACTATTTTTTGCGTATTCCTGACAGCAAGCCCTTTCATTTGGTACCCATATCATGGGGGTGCATTTCAAATAGCCTGTCCGCCATTTTGGATGTCCGCCATGTTGGATTTAAGTCACGTGACTATTTTTTTCGTATTCTTGACAGCAAGCCCTTTCATTTGATACCCATATCATGGGGGTGCATTTTAAATAGCCTGTTCGCCATCTTGGATGTCCGCCATATTGGATTTAAGTCACGTGACTATTTTTTTCGTATTCCTGACAGCAAACCCTTTCATTTGGTACCCATATCATGCGGGTGCATTTCAAATAGCCTGTTCGCCATCTTGGATGTCCGCCATATTGGATTTAACTCACGTGACTATTTTTTTCGTATTCCTGACAGCAAACCCTTTCATTTGGTACCCATATCATGCGGGTGCATTTCAAATAGCCTGTCCGCCATCTTGGACGTCCGCCATATTGGATTTAAGTCACGTGACTATTTTTTTCGTATTCCTGACAGCAAACCCTTTCATTTGATACCCATATCATGGGGGTGGATTTCAAATAGCCTGTCCGCCATCTTGGATGTCCGCCATGTTGGATTTAAGTCACGTGACTATTTTTTGCGTATTCCTGACAGCAAGCCCTTTCATTTGGTACCCATTTCATGGGGGTGCATTTCAAATAGCCTGTCCGCCATTTTGGATGTCCGCCATGTTGGATTTAAGTCACGTGACTATTTTTTTCGTATTCTTGACAGCAAGCCCTTTCATTTGATACCCATATCATGGGGGTGCATTTCAAATAGCCTGTCCGCCATCTTGGATGTCCGCCATGTTGGATTTAAGTCACGTGACTATTTTTTGCGTATTCCTGACAGCAAGCCCTTTCATTTGGTACCCATATCATGGGGGTGCATTTCAAATAGCCTGTCCGCCATTTTGGATGTCCGCCATGTTGGATTTAAGTCACGTGACTATTTTTTTCGTATTCTTGACAGCAAGCCCTTTCATTTGATACCCATATCATGGGGGTGCATTTCAAATAGCCTGTCCGCCATGTTGGATTTAAGTCACGTGACTATTTTTTTCGAATAACGGCTCCTGAATAATTAAAGTTAGTAATATTACATTTTTTGGAATGCCAATGGATTCTATATGCTTCCTCCGGTTAGGGTGATGGTACCGGTGGGGGATAAAATTTTCATTAAAAATCGTCTACGAGCAACGGTTTCCGAGATATTAGCATTTTTGTTTTTAACGGTTCCTGAATAATTAAAGTTAGTAATATTAGATTTTTTGAAATGCCAATGGGTTCCATATGCTTCCTCCGGTTAAGGTGATGGTACCGGTGGGGGATAAAATTTTCATTAAAAATCGTCTACGAGCAACGGTTTCCGAGATATTAGCATTTTTGTTTTTAACGGTTCCTGAATAATTAAAGTTAGTAATATTAGATTTTTTGAAATGCCAATGGGTTCCATATGCTTCCTCCGGTTAAGGTGATGGTACCGGTGGGGGATAAAATTTTCATTAAAAATCGTCTACGAGCAACGGTTTCCGAGATATTAGCATTTTTGTTTTTAACGGTTCCTGAATAATTAAAGTTAGTAATATTACATTTTTTGAAATGCCAATGGATTCTATATGCTTCCTCCGGTTAGGGTGATGGTACCGGTGGGGGATAAAATTTTCATTAAAAATCGTCTACGAGCAACGGTTTCCGAGATATTAGCATTTTTGTTTTTAACGGTTCCTGAATAATTAAAGTTAGTAATATTAGATTTTTTGAAATGCCAATGGGTTCCATATGCTTCCTCCGGTTAAGGTGATGGTACCGGTGGGGGATAAAATTTTCATTAAAAATCGTCTACGAGCAACGGTTTCCGAGATATTAGCATTTTTGTTTTTAACGGTTCCTGAATAATTAAAGTTAGTAATATTAGATTTTTTGAAATGCCAATGGGTTCCATATGCTTCCTCCGGTTAAGGTGATGGTACCGGTGGGGGATAAAATTTTCATTAAAAATCGTCTACGAGCAACGGTTTCCGAGATATTAGCATTTTTGTTTTTAACGGTTCCTGAATAATTAAAGTTAGTAATATTAGATTTTTTGAAATGCCAATGGGTTCCATATGCTTCCTCCGGTTAAGGTGATGGTACCGGTGGGGGATAAAATTTTCATTAAAAATCGTCTACGAGCAACGGTTTCCGAGATATTAGCATTTTTGTTTTTAACGGTTCCTGAATAATTAAAGTTAGTAATATTAGATTTTTTGAAATGCCAATGGGTTCCATATGCTTCCTCCGGTTAAGGTGATGGTACCGGTGGGGGATAAAATTTTCATTAAAAATCGTCTACGAGCAACGGTTTCCGAGATATTAGCATTTTTGTTTTTAACGGTTCCTGAATAATAACTTCTGTTAGGGGGTATCCGAAAGGGGGATAAAATTTTCATTAAAAATCGTCTACGAGCAACGGCCTATTATATGCGATAGAGTAAAGGCGTGTAGCATCGCAACTGAAAGCAGCGGATGGCTGAAAAATATATTATCGCACACTGAATTCGTAGAGTAAATACGTGCAGACATCGCAAGACATCGCAACCGGAAGTACCGGATGTCTGAACAATCGTCGCATAAAAATTCAAATTTTTTTTTTGTGGAAACACGAATAACTTCTGAACCCCGCGACGTAATTGATTGAAATTTTTTTTGCTAAGATAACTTTTGGATTTCTGTCGAATACGTTATCGACATTTTCCAAAATGTCTTGGATATCATCAATGAGAACTAAAACACCGAAAATAACGACATTTTCTCTCACATTCGCGTAATAAGTCTTTGTTCGGGCGCACGAAAAAAAATTTTTTTTTTTTTTTTTTTTTTTTTCTATCAACACGGCGCCCGACCGGGCGCCTTGATAATTTTTGTTGGTAACAATAAAGCCACCTGTTCCTTTACTTTGTCAACTTCCGTAACAATCACATGTGCACTTTCCTTCATAAATACAAACTTTATGGGTCTACAATATCTAGTCGAAGATGTTGAAGGATTTTGCCACACAATAGCTTTGATGCCTTGGTCATTTAATGCATACATTTAGATAGGCACCATGGAAATGCTAAATAAACTGTCATCACTACAATGATCTTCCGAAAATTTTTGTTTATATCTGGTTTGCTCCGATCCGTCACAACCCCATTTGACAACAATTTCTACATTTCTTAAATCAGGTATAGTCTTCAGAACCTCTTCTTGGACTTCAGATAGACGTGAAATCGTGTGATCCATTATAGATTGTAGTTTGACTTCGGCACACGTCTCTGTGACATTAATGTCGTTAGGATAACACATCTGTTTTGCCGCTTTAACTTTGTAATAAGGCGGATATATGTTTTTATTTATTTGATTCGTTTGTTGGCGTATCAAATTATATTGATGTGACGAGAGATTTGCATCGATCATTAAAGATAGAGCTTGATTTTCTGAAAGTCCGTCTTCTTTTGGGCGTGCTAAAGATTTCCGCGCCTTTTTTATATTTGTACCCCTTTGAGGTGAATAGAGACAAAGCTCCTTAACGATAGCTGCTGAATCCCTTTTGCCAGATTGGCGTAGCTGTACTTCGGTTGCCATCGTTAACTCTTCCGGAAGTGATGTTTCAACCAGTTTTTAATTCGTCGCCTTTTTGTTTTAATGCTGGAATCTTCAAAGTTTTTTTGTGGTCTTCCCGGTCGGTTACTCGGTTCAGGGAGTGATCCATCATCCACTAGGTAGGTAGGTTCACTGGCAATATTTGCAAATGAAATATTTTCTTCTAGTCATGAAGCATTGGCTTTTACAAAGCGATCTCGATGCCTTCCCGTCTTCGACCATTTTGCATTAATTTTTGTGCAATTGTTTCTAATAATTGCTTTAATGTTTTTTATATTTTCATCAGAAAGAGGCAGGTCACCAAGTTCTTGTTGAATATGATGTAACAAGGCATCCATTCTCCTTTCTTTCGAGTTTGCAAACCAAACATCGAAAAATGAACGTCGCGATATTTGCGAAGTCATTCTGAAAATACGAAAAAAATGTATGAGTGTCGCAAACTTTCGCAAATAAATTATCATGTTTCATAAAGCCTACCAGTTGCTCTACCATAAAAATAAAAAACAAGATCGGAATAATGCGGAATAATAAACTAAAACTCAAGTAAAATTTGTCATAGTCATAATTTTTTACTAAAATAAAGTTGATATCTTCTCATGGATGTCACGATTAAATTAACACAATAATTTAGAACAAAATGCATCTAAACTTACCTTAAGATTCACTTGAAAACAATAGGAACTCAAAATCAGCATTAACGTACAGAAACACAGCGTATTCATTGAACGAACTCAGACGAATGACACGACTGCGGAGGGCACGTCTTGCAACAATTCAGGTAGACGGCAGTTGCAACCCTTCCCAATCATTTGTTCGGCACGATTTCTTAGAAAATAGGTTGATTCAAGGTATTATGGCTTGTTTACTGCCAATTCACAGAACTATTAAACGTATTTAGACAATTACTTAAATTGATTTTTGTCTCGCCAGATCCTTAAAATACCACACTGTGCGGCGGCGAGGAAACTAAGGCTTAACTCTGGCTTTAAAAAAAACGGATATCGGGCACTTACCAGTATTTTTTTTGACAATTTACTTATTTGGCCGTTTATAGAGGGCATCGTTAGTAACAGTTTAAGTTTAGCACAAATCTGTTGTTTAAAAGTTTTTTGTACTTTTCCGAAAATTCTGTATTCTTCCCATATAAATTACCCTAGTATGAGAACTATTCAATGGATTGAAGTGGAATTTGGTATGCAATTAGTGTAGTCACATGTCTACCATGCATTGCTTATTACTCGACTGGACCAGTTTTAAAATTTCTTTTTGTGAATTTGATTTTATTTTTGAAACAAAATTATTTATTTTCAAAAAAATACTGATATACAAATATTACTACCGGAGAAAGCTTTAAAACTAACCTGAGAACTGTAGGCATCATTCTAAGTATTATTACGTAAATACCGCGGTACTTTTTTTACTGTATGCTTTAGGCATACATACATTAATACATAAGTGCAATAATGTGTCAGGTGGTGTCCACCGACGAAATATTTTTTTTTGGTGGATTATGCCACCCTCTACAAATTATTGTTATAAATGCAAGTTTCATATCAGTACTGGCGGCCAGGAGAGCACGTCTAAATTGTAAAGTTTCAAAAGTATAAAACTAGCGATGTCCATGGCTGAAATTGTAACATTACAATTGGACAAGCGCAAAATGATCCCCATTCAAAGTTCAGTCAATTTGGCCAATGATGGCGAGTTTGTAAACATTTAACAAAATATGAAAAAAATCTTACATAGTATTGTCCATGGACGAATATTGGGGTCAAATTCTTCGTCTCGAAGTGGAGAACGCAAAAATATAATTTTCAGTCACATTCGCCATTCTTGAATGGGTTAAAAAACATCGTTTTCCAATTTCGTAAAAAGTCGAGACACACCTTAAATGAAAGCTTAAAACAATTTTTTGTGTAAGTGTTATTAAATAACCTAGATCCATTTGATTTTCACATATATCGGGTTTCCCAATAAGAACGTCCGAACTTTAAATTTGAATAAAACACAATTATCGAGCAAAAATGATTCTCATACTTTATTTGAAAGATAATTTTATGCGATTTATAATTTGAATAAAATATCGGCCAAATGGCCACCTCTGTTCCTCTTGCACACGATCATCCGATCACGCCAATTTTCGATGACTCTGTGCAACATTTCGGCCGGTATCTCAACTATGGCTTGACGAATATTGGCTTCCAATGCGTCAAGTGTTGTAGGATAGTTCATGTAAACCTTCGACTTAATGTGGCCCCAAAGGAAATAATCCAAAGGCGTTAGATCACACGATCTAGGCGGCCACCGAACTTACCGCGCAATACGTCCATGTTAAGTCGGGAAGTGTGAGGCGGTGCACCGTCTTGTTGGAAATATAGGTCGTCCGCATCAATTTTATCAAATACTTGGAAAAAAAATCGGTCAACATCGTGTTATAGTGGTTGCTATTAATGGTAGCGGCATCTCCTGTCTCATTTTGAAAGAAATAAGGCCCGATGATTCCACCATACTATAATCCACACCAAACGGTAAATTGTTGTGGATGCAATGGTGATTCATGAACCACTCGTGGATTTGACTCGCTCCAATTGCGGCAATTTTGCTTGCTGACGAATCCATTGAGCCATAAATGAGCCTCATCTGAGAAGATGATTTTGCGATGAAAATCCCAGTCGGCTTCCAACATTTCTAGTGACCAATCAGCGAACTGACGACGAATGTGATGGTCGGTTGGCTTGAATTCTTGTGCCAGTACCATTTTATAAGGATGTAGACCTAAATCCAATCGCAAAATTCGCCAGGTTGTCATCCTGGAGAGACCCAACTCTTGAGAACGGCGCGGAAAATACGCATTTGAGTTTTCGCGAACACTGGCTTGAACGGCGGCAATATTTTGTTCTCTTCGGGCATTTCTTTGTCTTACAGGCACCTTTGTATTGTGAAGAGTGAATTCACTTTCAAACTTTGTTATTATGCGTCTTATAGCGCGCTCAGAAGGAGCATTATGAGGACCGTTTTTTGCACGAAGCGCTCTTACAGTACCGACAAGAGAATGCGAATTTACGTAAGAATTTTGAACGATTTCTAAGCGTTGGATCAAAGTGAAATGTGTCATGATGAAATCGCAAATCTTACTGAACATAACTGCACAGACCTATCAATAAACCATTAACAAATATGGCCTGTCCGAGCTATCAAAACCAGGTCATCCCTATTGGGAAACCCTTTATATAAAATGTAATTTAAATGCAGTCTGTCCATATTTGTGGGAATCAACACTTTAAATTGCCTGATCTAGCGCCAGGATTGATCAATTTGGCTGAAAAACAGTTTTTCGTCTTGTGGAGCTCCACAAAGCTAATGACTCGTTTTTCAGCCAGGAACACCATTTGTTTGCAAAATTCACATTTCCCAATTTTAAAAAAACACAAAATTAAAATGGCTGCCCGAGATTATTGTTACATTGATCTCAAATATTAAATTTACCATCCTGCGAAGTTACGCGGTAGAATTCGAATTTTTTTTTTTTTATTAAATTTTTCTCATTTTTGTCCTTATTTTCAAATGCTGCAAAATCTGTCGGGATTGGCCGAATTGGCTGAAATTTGAATGGGGATCATTTTTCGGTCGTCCAAATGCAGTGTTATAATTTCGGCCATGGACATCACTAGTTTTGTACCTTTGTAGCTTCACAATTCAGACGCGCTCTCCTGGCCACCAGTATTGATATGAACCTTGCATTTATAACAATAATTTGTAGAGGGTGGCATAATCTACAAAAAAAAAAAAATTTTCGTCGATGGAAACTACTTGACATAACTGCACTTTTCTCTCTATCTATATCAATATCAGTTCATAAGTAAATGCATAAAACTAAATTTCCGCAGCAAAAATGCGTACTAGTTAGGTGTGCCAAATCGACCAAAGTAATTAATTATTCAGTCTTAGGAGTTCTCCTTTTTTCTCCATTTATTGTACCTAATCAAGAAATCGCTTCCTCCAGATGCTGCCAATTCGGAACCAGCAGCACAGCGCACTCACAGTTCGTCTACGTTGACCTCTTGGGAGAAAATGCAAACAATTGCATTGGTGCTAGTCAGCAAATAAAAGTAAATGGTTCACCTTGAGTGCGCCCCGAGACTTATTCCCAACTGTGTAATTGGGAAAATTATATTCCTACGTTACAGTAAAAATGCAAATGGGCGCCAAATTATTGCAGCGGAAACTTTGAATAATAAAGTAATATCTGCCAGAAAAGCATATTTAAGGAAAGTGGCACTGGATTTATGTATTTCGCTCAATTAAGAGAGGTCGGGATTTTAACACTGTTGGTTGGCGCGAGGTTAACTCTATTTATAATACTTCTTACCTCAAAGGAGAGAATTTGCGTTATTTAAATTATAAGTTAGTTACAGTAATCACAAACCTCTTCGGGTCTCATAATGTGAAAATATGCGACTGCCTCTGTGTGTGTTCGCCTGATATACATACATATATCACTAATTCGGGGAATATTCATTTTGATTATGAGTAATAAAGAAAATATTACAGGGGAAGTTGTGGAAATGTTTTGGGACCCACTTTGCTACTTACGTTCGACCATTAAATCCTTCATCTCTCTTTAATGGCCCTCTCGCCGGAAGGCGCCGGAGGGGAGGAAAAATACAAAACTTCTTAATTATCGAATTCAAAGCTCTCAGCGTGAAGGTTTGCCGAGTAACTTTTTTATTACTTTTTCCCCACTTGATATAATAGGAGCAACTAATCGCCTCACATCTATTAGAAAGCAACTTTCTGAAGCAGCTGGCATGGCCCTGGCCACCGAGCCAGATAAAACAAGGAGCAGCACAACTAGAGTGAAAATCTAATGACCAGCAGGAGAGCGAGTTCCTGCCGTTGCTAATGAACTTCAACCTCATTCATTAACTTGTTCATTTTCGAATAGACTCCTCCGGACGCTTGAACCCGTGCTCGAAGGAATTACATACTCAAATAGAACGCCTTGGCTCGACGGAGGGCTTGTGGCCACCTCGGCCTTGTTTATGGGTCGGAGGAAAACGGTGACGGCAACCAAATCAGGGCTAAATCATGGCTGATAGAAGACGAATGCCCGGGCAATAAAGCTGCGAGATTGGAACCTCTGCTCCGAGGGTGTTTGATGAGTTAAATAATGTATGTGTCTCATACGAGCCTGGTCCCGGCAATCCTCGCAAGTGCGTATCTGACCGATCCGAAGAATAAGCGGGCCCAATTTATATTCCTTACGCATACGCCGCCAACAATAATTTCTCAAGTTATTTATATCCTGGCTTTTTCCTCCGCAGTCAGCCACTTGCTTCCCGAACACATAATGGCCTAAGGAGGGTTAGTTTGTATTACCTCCGTAAGCCCCGGTTTATTATGATATGTGCTCGAGTTAATATTTGCAGCAACCCTCCATATGGTACCTACCATTGTTTTAGAGGTCATTCCACCGACGTGTGCCCATTTTTTAGATCTGTTAATAACAAAACAATTGATTGCCCGTTGAACAGAACTAGGTCTGGAATGGCCGGCTGACTGGGAATGGGCTACTTATTGCGGGCAGACATGTATCCGAGAAATAAAAGGGCGTCCTCTAATGGCTTTCAATGCATTTCAATAATATGTTATTGATCAGCAAAATCATGCCATAAATTTCAAAACAGAGTGGTAGTGAAGGCTCTCTTAGGTTTTAATTCAAACGCACAATACGATTTTTTGAACCTACTGCATATTTATAAATTTATGTAAGCACTTAAGTGGACTTAAGAGAATAATACCATATGGAGGTCACAATGTCGATTTTCATGAAAAAGGCGACAGATATTATAAAGAGTGACAAACATTATTTAATTAGAAATTGGAATGTAAGTAATTCTAAATTCCACACCATCCAACGGTTTGGTTTTTTAAGATTTATAACCAACTTAAAAAATAGGAGGTTATTCTTTTTATTTATTTCCTCTCGCATAACTTCGTGAAGCATTAACCGATTATGATAATGTTTGTTTTGTGAAGCTCATAACTTTTAAGATTTTCACTTCACTTATTTTGTTGCTAAGTATTATAAGTAACATAAGCTTGTTATTTTGTCCTTTGTTGTTTTGTGTTTTGCTTATACCGTCTTCTATAAGTAGGTATGTGACAAATCTCACCTCTGGTAAGATACCCTTTTTACAGATCCCATCATATTATAGAGTATGTTTCTCATTTAAAAAATCCGATTTTCGCACCTAATTTGAACATACATATGTAGATGGCATAGTATATATGACTGCCTTAATATGACATTAGGTCTCATCACTGTTGGTAGGTTGGGTTGGTCAGATATGCCCATGGTCCTTTGATTACTAATTTTATTGCTATTCCCGTAAAAAGTGACATAAGGGGGTTTTCGGGTGCTGATTGCAAATATAGTAAAAGCACCAGTGATGTCCTCAATTCGGATTATTGCGCAACCGATTGAATCATTTGTTTACTTTATCTCGAAATCACATCTAAAAATGCTCGCTTAAGTGCTCTTTGGATAAGAACCTAAGTCAGTTGACTCTCATCTTCACGGTACGTTTCTTTTAAAGGTCCCAGAAATTGACTAGTTTGTGCAATTTTGCATGTGCAATTACATGCATCTTGTCGTATATAACATTGAGGTTGTTATTCTTTTGAAAGCTGTCAATTTTATATTTTCTGTCTATTCACAAATTTTCTAAAAAAATGCCAAAAAACAAGAAGAAATTAACAACACTGACACCGGAACTGCTTTTTCTAACCTTTTCATGAAACATTTTAGCAACACCTACTATGATAACATCTGTGATATAGATTTAAATTATTTTAACAACTTGAGATGTTTGCCAACACAATTTCAAAAACTTGTGTTTGATGTCTTAGAGTATTTAAGTAAAATTGATGAAGATATGTCCCAGTGACCTAATAACATTCCTCAAGCAATTATAAGAATAGTGGTCTACGTCCCTCACTTTTTTGTTATTATATTGCACTTATTGCAATATGAGCTAAGAAAAAGGCAGTTATTTCGAAACCACAGAAACTAATACCCCAATTTCACTACGTATAAATTTGTATATCCTTCCTCTACCTGGACATGTTGTGTTTTGTATATTTGGCAATGCAATAAGATGGCAATTTGATAAAATCAAACAAGAGGTTTTGGAAAAAATGTGGGAAAACGTACATTTTAGGATTTTTACTATCGTGACAGTATGCCTGCACTGGTAGAGATAGATCAACATTGGTGGCATGTTTGAAAAGGACATTGAGATATCATAGTTTGTCTCTGCGTTGAGTAGGTAAAAGATAAAAATAATAATATAGTAATAACGGGCATACCGAATTTATGAATCACCATGTAACTCTCAAAAGGTTGAGATTACACCGCTCCCCTCCCCCAAGACGGGTTTTCCCGCGAGAACTAACAATATTCCCGGGATAGAAAGCAGGCTAAACAAAAACCTACAAAATTCTCTGGCTTCTAGTAAAGGTCCCATTGAAATCGGTTCAGCCGTTTCCGAGATTACCTACGACAAACAGACATACTGGCAGCAATTTTTGAAGCGTGTGTTTTTGTGTAGCTTCATCAATTTGAGTATCACTAAAGTTTGAGTTTGTTGGTGGCAGGTAACTTAATTTTTTTATAAGTGTATTTATTTGAACCAAACATTCCAGTGTGTAATTATTAATTTATTAATTCACCAATTTATGTTACCAGAGTTTTTTGTTTTTTTCCAAGAGCGAGAGTTTAACAAAAGTTTTGTTTGGCTGCTTTATTTGCATGTATTAGTTGGTTGTTATTGATTTAGCAAATAAAGCTTTCATAGTTGCAATTGAATTACACATGAAATTAATATGTGATACTTAATTTGTGTTTGCGTTAGACAAGTAAATTGTTTAAAACGAAACTATCCAAGCAAAATATTTCTTTCAATGCTGTCACTATTTTCCATTAACAAAAGTTTAATTATGCGGTGCGTTCGAACCTGTGTACATGAATGATAATGTGAAATGAATCTTGAATCTCGTTTGAAATTCGCGAAATGTGAAATTAACTGATACAGAGAAGTATCGATGATCGAGGGCAATCAAAACATCCTTCAGGACTTCAGAAATCAATTTCACGCCCAATAACTCCGCAACGATTAATTAGAATTGATGGACACTTCATATTGCGGAAAACGGCTGCTTCTGTCATTGTTTGCCGCATCAGTTGATCACAGTGTATATCGAATGTCATGTAAACAGAAATAAATGACAGACAAATGTCGATAATGCCTTAAGTTCTCCTATCAAAAGAGTTAATCCCACTCAACGGCTGCGGAGCCCTCAGAAAGCAGTGAAAACTGAACACAAAGTGACACATCAATAACGGAATTAAAGTCCAGATAAGAGGGGAGCATTCCTCGGTGGGGCGAAAGGTGAGGGTGGACGAAAGGTGCAGATAAATTGCCAAGAAGGATAAAAGTTTCCCTTTTTACTGGATACGTGATTTGAGCCAAGTAATGAATTTATCTAAGTCCCTGTAGCGCAAGTTATTTTCTTTTACTTAATGTCGTCGTGCCGGAGTAGCTCCAATCCACTCCTGGAGCCGTCTTTGGCCAAGCCACATCCCCTGTCTTTGGATTACACGTCATTGTCTTACATCTACCCAACTGGTGTCGCACGGGCACAAACACATGCACCAGGGCCAAGGAACAGAACCAGCGCCGAGTGTCATACATTTCTTCGGCCACAATGGCTGAATGAGTGGCAACGGATGATGATAAATCCAAAATATACGTTGACAACATCCATCAGACGATTCGTCAAGCTTTAGGTATGATCCTATCTAGAGCGCTGCTCCTGCGGAGGAAGGACGCCGAGGCCTGCTCCCGTGGATGGCAATCTTCTATTCCTACATGTAGTGAGTTGCTTAGAACTTTAACTTTCCCCGCATTCGAGATGTGCTGGCCGAAGTTATTTATGGTGCTGCTTGGGCGAATTGCTCACCGAATAACTTTTACCATTATTTAACTTATATGAGATATGAGATACGGCGACTCGTGGGCATATAATGCGAATGGGCGAATAAATTTTCCCATTTTTCCACCGACTAATCTCACAGATCCACTCTGCTTAAACCTAATAGCAGTCCTCTTAATTCTGCTAAGTCCATAAGTTTTCTGGCCGAATTTGAATAAGAAATTAGGCACTAGCCGTGAAACCCAAATCCTGCTGTTGGTTTCTTCAAAGAGCTGGAGCGTGAGGTTCGAAGAGCGCTCGAACTTTTATTATAAACGCTGCCAAGATTTCTTATCTTAAGTTCCCAACCTTGATAGCTCGAAAGCATTTTCTCAGTTTTAGAAGCAATCAGCTGCGGTATCTACCCTTGAGATATAAACAGGAGTTTATCGCTCGTTTAAGTTTTCAGTTCGCGTTTATACTATACCATATTTAAAAAAGTGCCAGCGGTCAGTCCTTTCATGCAGGACTTGGTTAGAATTATTAAACACATTATTTATGCCACCCTATGAACCATTTTTAAAATATTTTATGCCTAATATACAGCACACCTTATGAACAAAAAGTCGTATGTGTTTTTGATTTTAAACTAACTTTCCGATGAGGCAGAGAAACTTTAAACATATGTAGCTCAGAACTGGATGACAATGCATATCTTTATACAGGGTGTTCAGAGGTGGGAGGGAAATAATGCAGGAAGTGAAAGGTCAGGCCGAGGCAAGCAAAAAATCGTATGGGTGGGGGGGGGTCACCTCGCACCGTTCGGCAGTTACAGGGTGATTCGTAAATCAGGATGTTGCCTTGTATGGGAACCGCTATTGTATTTTTATTTTTTTTTCTACGCATCGCAGCGACCCCAAACCGGTCTCAACAAATCACTATTCTGAAACCCTTTCCAAAAAGGTCAACACCGCCCCCCTACCCCCAACCCCTTGGCCACAATCACCTCTGGAAGTTGAAAAATTGAATTTTATTTCACGATTTTGCATCTTTCGCCCCACTTTTCTCCTAAATTCACGTTATTAACATACCTACTTTTTATTGTTTTTAAGTTTCCTATCTAATTACCTTTCAAAAAAGGTACAACATGCACAGGTAGAAAAAGGATACAAACATTTATTTACAAAAATCCTTTTATAAAATATTAGGATAATTCGAATTTTTAAGAAATTATACTTAAATTAACTAAAAAATAAATTTTGTTTACTTAAAATCTAATTACAATTAAAACTTATGTGCTACAAAAGATGTTCGAAATGTTCTCCGCCAGTCTCGATGCATGTAAGTAGCTTTTTTCTGATTCCGCGTTTGAGGTCTATGGTAGCCAGTCTCTCCCGTATTTTTGTCGCTGCAGTCCCAATCCTGGTAACTAATTCTTCTCTGGTGTTGATTGGTTGTGAGTAAACATCATCTTTCATCATTCCCCATAAGAAAAAGTCCAGTGGATTAAGGTCCGGTGATCTAGCAGGCCAAGGAATCGGTCCACCTCGTCCAATCCAGCGCTCTGGGTATTGTTCATTCAACTTTGCCCTAACAATGTTCGCAGTATGCGCAAGTGCTCCGTCGTGCTGTAAATACATTGCGCTTCTAGTGGCCAAGGGGATATCCTCTAACAGATCCGGAAGGGTATTCTACAAAAAGTCCGAATATAGCTGACTATTCAGCACTTGAGGCCAAATGAAGGGTCCTATCAACTGGTTGCCGATGATGCCAGCCCAGACATTGGCACTAAATCTTTGCTGGAAGGACCGACACCTTGTCCTATGTGGGTTCACATCTGACCAGGTATGGAGGTTGTGGAAGTTTGTGATGCCATCCCGGGTGAATTCCGTTTCTTCCGTCCACAGAATTCGGTCTATAAACCTTCTGTTTTCGATGTCAGACTCGAGCAGCCAAGTGCAGAACTGCAATCGTCTTTCGGAATCTCCTTGATGTAGTGCTTGGACCGGGGTATGGTGGTAAGGATGTAGTCCCTCTCGGTTCACAACGGTCCACACTCTCCCTACAGACAATCTTAACCGTCGTGCGACCTGTCTGATGCTTATTTCAGGGCTGTTCCTGACAATGTTGAGAATTTGTTGGTCGGTTTCCGCTGAATCGGCCGAAGTTCCTGATCGCGTTTCTGCTCTAGGGGTGGTCACACTTCCGGTTTCTTTTAACCTCCTGAAAGTCCTTGAAAATACCCTTCTATCGGGTACACGCCGATTCGGGAATCTCCTTTGGTATTCCCGTAAGGCCTCACTATCATTTCCGTCTACTAAACCGTACACGTAAATTATGTCGGCATACTCTTCAACAGTGAATTCTGCCATTTTGTCTTAATGTTTTGTGTTAAACACCCGTTCTTATCAATTTCCTCTTCAACTATGGTCAGTGTCCTTTCAAACCTACCCATTTTTATACCATAATTCATAGGAGGTATTAGACACGGAGCGTCAGGATACTTAGAAGTCAATACTGGATATCATAAACTAATAACGCCATTTAACGAGATTCCATTTAGTATTTTATAACAGTTTTTCTGAAATAATAAAACTTTATTACCTGTGTTTCCTAAATAAACATTTCCGAACTTGCTGTCATTAAAATTCTTTACTTAACAACTTTTTCCATTATGGGGCAATAAAGTAATTAGGTACCTGTGAAGATGTTTTAATTTCAGGATTTTTGTATCCTTTTTCTACCTGTGCATGTTGTACCTTTTTTGAAAGATAATTAGATAGGAAACTTAAAAACAATAAAAAGTAGGTATGTTAATAACGTGAATTTAGGAGAAAAGTGGGGCGAAAGATGCAAAATCGTGAAATAAAATTCAATTTTTCAACTTCCAGAGGTGATTGTGGCCAAGGGGTTGGGGGTAGGGGGGCGGTGTTGACCTTTTTGGAAAGGGTTTCAGAATAGTGATTTGTTGAGACCGGTTTGGGGTCGCTGCGATGCGTAGAAAAAAAAATAAAAATACAAAAGCGGTTCCCATATAAGGCAACATCCTGATTTACGAATCACCCTGTAACTGCCGAACGGTGCGAGGTGACCCCCCCCCACCCATACGATTTTTTGCTTGCCTCGGCCTGACCTTTCACCTCCTGCATTATTTCCCTCCCACCTCTGAACACCCTGTATATAAAATTCTACTGTAACATACGTGTGTTGTGACTGAACTCCTCCTAAACGGCTGGACCGATTTGAATGAATTTTTTTGTATGCGTTTGGGTGGCGCCCCGCATGGTTTAGATACACAAATCAGCCCCGTAGATGGCGCTGCAGTCGGTATGAATGTAATGAATTTCATATATTGCCGTGGCGTGTGCCATTTTATGGGTATCGTTGGAAAGGGGAGGTAGTGTGTGAAAAGTGTTAAATGTGGGAATTATTGGTGAAAACGTGTTTTGTTGGGGTAAGGGGTGACACCCCCCAGAAGTGTATCTCAGAGGTAGAAAGAAGAGGCACTATAGGAAATTGGGCCGGGTTGGTGAAAGTTGGTGAAAATAGTGAAAACTTGGTTTTTTCGGTGGGTGCCGACAAAATTGAAACGGCTGTGGAAGCAAAGTGTATGCATGAATTGGAATAATTTTTTCACGATCGATAGCTAAAGAAATAGAGTAATCTTCTATATATATAAAGATAAATCCCTATTTCCCTTGGTCACGCCATCAAGCGTGAACGGCTGGACCGATTTTGCTAATTCTTTTTTGTTGTGTTTGTTATTGTCAGGAGAAGGTTCTATCAACAATTTAATTCAATTTGCAACAGTTTAAATTTACAAATGTAGAAATCCCCGGGCAAAGCCGGGACGGGTCTGCTAGTATTGTATATAAAGGGTCTTTCAATAAGGACGCTCGACTTGTAAATGTAAATAAAACAAGTTGTGTGTGAGATATCTACTCCATTTTTATTTTATTTGAAAGAATATTTATGGCATTAAGAATGGAATATAACGTCGTTCAAATGTCCACCGCGGCTTTGCTTGGTGGCACGTATTCGCACGCATGCGCTGTGTGGCACGTAGTGCCGTCCTGTTGGAACCACATGTCGTCGGTATCCATTTCATCCAGTTTAGGCCACAAGAATTTGCTTCTCATCGAACTATAGCGCTCGCTGAAAGAAATGTGGACTTATGATTCCACCAGAGAAAAATTCGCACCAAACAGTGACTTTCTCGGTATGCATTTGGTGCTGGTGTATTTCGTGTGGACTGGTATCGTCCCAAATCCGACAAATGTGGTTCCATTTGTCACATATCCTTTGGCACATATCCTTTCATCCAAAAATGGGTTTCGTATCCAAAGATGATTTTCTGGCGCAATTTGGGTCTACTTCCAACTGCTCTAGAGCGAACACACGGCGTTGCCTATGGTCGTTTACCTTGAGTGCCTGGAATCAGTTCGATTTTATACGGATGAAGACCCAAGTTCAGACGCAAAATTCGTCAAGGTGGAGTGGCAGAAAGGCCAAGTTCTTGTGAACGCCAAGAAATTGACTGCCTCGGGTTTTCCCGTACACTCTCACGCAGAGCAGCGATGTTTCCAGCAGACCTTGCGTTTCGGTAACGTACGGATGTTGGCTGATTATTTACCGAACCGTTTGACCTGAATTTGACCATCAAACGTCGAATAGTCGACTCGGCAGGGCGGTTGTGGCGAGGACAAAAATCACATAAAGCGCGGAACGTTTCTCGAACAGAGCACTATCTTTTGCACACGTTCTTCAACGCTATGACCTTCCATGGTAATTTGCCACACACTACTGAATAATTCACAATAAATTTATAAATTTTACAGATGTTGTTGGCCGCTGTACCCTAAAAAATTTCTAGCGTTCATATTGAGAAACCCTTTATCTTCTCAAAATAGTTATCAGCATCAATGTAAGATTTGTAGCAAAAACCGAAAATGATGAACAAGAAGAATACAATTGATTAAAGTTTTCATTTTCTTACTAAACGAAATTTTATTAGTCCCCTAGGATAGTGAAGTGAACAGTGAATGGGAGTACAGGTCATAAAAACTCATGCACCGAAGAGATCAATGTCATTTACGTCCACGTGGTGCAACCAAGGATAAGGAGGGGAGTGTGGTGCATGATCTTAAAGTGCCCCTAAATATTTGAAAGAAGTGACGAATAGTAGTAAGCAAATTGAGAGGAGAAGATGGGCAGAGACAAATGAGAAATAAGTATACTTTCACATTTGCTCGGAGACAGACCGTTCCCGAGCGGCCCTTTGTCCAGCGCGAGGAGCACAGTGTGCTCGTGCACTACTTACTTGAAAACATTCAATTACGACGAAGAAGTTTATCTTAAACACGAATTCTTGCTGGCATGTACAAGTTCTTCACCTTCAGTACTAAATCAAGTAAAGCGCCCGACCAGCAGCGAGGAACGACAAATTCGCTCAACAAAATGAAGTACTCGAAGGAAATTGAAGGGTACCGAAGGACCCTCTATGCAAGGGAGCAGAAATTTCTGATTTATGTTCCTCTCTTTATTGAACAAATAACGTAAATTTTTCATGTACACACACCGTTAGAGCCGGGCTCTTTCGTTAGCACATACCCATGGATCAAGCCCAGAATCATGCTATATGGGCAAGGAAATTTCTGTAGACTATTGATGCCAGCGGAGGAGTCACGTCTATGGCCCGGCCCGCTTTGAAAGGTTCCTTTCCTAGGAAAGTAATCAAAGTGAGACAAAGTTGTTTGGCGTGTTCTTTGAATGATGGCAAACAATATGCGACATACGCGCGACTTTGGTATGTAAAATTACTTTGGCAGCAACTTTTCCCTGGGTGACGTTCCAGCCAACCGACTGTTGTAACTTATATTGTAAATGCCCTGGCATTCAAAAGCAACAAATTGTATCCAGCCGCTCAGCTAGACAGCACGGATAACTTGCACATGTCGAGCTCACCGAAATGAAATTTTAATGAAAAAATTGTGGCGGTTCGAAAGGAAAATATTGTAAAGTTTCGCGGACGAAAAGAGGTGGATATTTTCATTTAGTACCCACGGCGCTGTTATGCTGTCGCCGCTATTACCCACAAGGATTGTATGCGGAAAACGTGAACTTAAGTGATTTATGAACGACGTTTGCTCCAAGGAAGCACTTTTCCTTGTTCACTTTATTCCAAAATTACAATATGATTAATTAATGAATTTATTGTACTTTGAGCCTCCCATGGAAAACTGCACACTGAGCTTTTAGCGAATTAGAAGTGGTTGTGTACATATCTCGAAATTAAATTTTTGTTGTGAGGACTTTGTGCAAGTAAATACAAGTTTAAAAACGTTGTGATATTTTTGGCTAGGTTTTAACTTCATTCTTATAAAGCGGACAACAGCAAACTCAAGCTAGTAGAATTTCCTCTCTGCAGAGGGTAACACGTGCAGGCTAATGGACAAAGTTCGTTTTGTATCCTTCTCCACTATTATCCGCTCGAGTGGCAGGAGCAAGCCCATCTCTGCATCCTCTGCATTTTGGTGGTGGTAAATCTTACATTATCTGAAAACTTTGGCTTCTGGGCGCAAGTCACGGATACGACGACGGCCCATGCAAGCAACCGATTGTACTTATCCTTATCCATCCGTGTTGCTTGGGATCGAAGTTACTGTATGTTAACTTTTGTGCAACTACTTTAACGTTTTGTTGCAATTTCTCCATTAATTTAAACAATAACAGCACATAAACGATTTTATCCCTTTAAAGTCAACTTTAGTGCATGCATGCAACTTATCGATGTGCCTCATTAATGGTTATCCAAAAGGAGAGAGTGATAGCGGACGCCAGCAGGCAAATAATGATACCATCTAATGAAACTACATTCTAAATACTACCTAAGAAATTCTATTATAAATATAGAATAACTTAATTTCAATTTTCATATTTATAAACTAACCAGATTTCCCAGAGCCGGCGTTGCTCGGGATTCTATTAATTTTTTATGGTATCTATATAGATTTTACACACCGTTCCTTCTGCACACCTCTGCTGTATGTTCCAGCGGGGTGGGGGTGGTGTCATTAAATCAAGCGTAAATTTATACACAATACCCCCGACATCATTTTCACATATTGCTAATACTTTTATAACTACAAAAAGTCAATTTTTCAATCAAAAAGTTTCGATTTTAAACACCCACAATTTCTCTATCTACATGTATTAATATTTTCATGCGAAATTTGGCACACGTGATTCCCCACATGTTTTCTATTTCACAAAATTATTTTCACTTTCTTACCTCACCCCTCTCTTCGTTAAAAAAAAACATTAAACTCCTACCTCTTTTACACTTCATTCCATTTTACTGAAAACTATTATTCACTAAATGTAGTCATTTTGGATCCTCCATCTGGAATTTCAGACAAATTCATTTGTGTCTAAAACCTTCTCGGACGGTGAAGAACTTTCGGAGATTAGCGATTAGGAACAAACGAGCATCACATTTTTATTTATATAAATTAATTACTGCTACCGTTATGAGTAATAATAGAAGCTTTTTTAAATTGAGTTTTCAAAAGTTATTAAATAAAAGTTAATTTTAATTATGGAATTGGAATTGGGTAGAAGTGGGGGAGCGAAAAGCCCTGAGTACTCAGACTACATCGAGTCCATTGTACTCTACCGCCGCGATTCTTTTTTTAATATTCTCGATAACGTTTTGTCACAATTCGGGCTCTATCGAAAAAAAACTTTAAATTTCATCTTTCAGTGCGTCAATAGTTCGAGATTTATTCTTATAGACCTCTTCTTTAACGTAACCCAAAAAAAATAGTCCCATGGCGGTAAATCGCAAATCTGGGCGGCATATTGACACTACCATTTCTTGAAATTACACGACCAGGAAACTTGTGCAATAAAGTTAGAAATTCACCGGCTGTATAGAACGTAGCGCCATCTTGTTGGAACTACATATCGCTGACATCAACATCTTCGAATTCCTCTCACAAAAACTCTGTTATCTTTCGTCTATACCTGCAGAAAAAATGATTTTCGATGAAAAACCTTCTGGATGCTGTGTAATCCAATTGCGACGCGATGAGTGGTCAACTGGTTGGCACACGACTCCATGTTTAAAATTGCTATACCTTGTATTTGTCAAGTGACATATAAAATGAGTGTCTTCAATGGAGTATGTATACAAAAATGGCGCATAGTTTTGACAACACAATTTGAAAGACCCTGTATTTTTTAATTAATTAATTAATAATGGTGCCCTGGAAAAGGTGTCTGTTGCTCCGCACCGTTGACGCCAGCATGTTGTATGGGGCCACATCTGGGCTGATGCGATGCGGTAGGAGAAGTACCGCTAGTGCATAGCGGCGGTGGTACAACGTTGTGCGGCTCTCCGCACCGCGAGCTCCTGAGGAAGGTCTCGGAACAAGCGGTGCTAGTGGTCGCGAGGGCTATTTCAATTGACCTTTTAGGCAGAGCTCCAAAAATGTGGAAAAACAAACTGAAATAATATAACTGGAAATATGTATAGGGAATATTGGGTACTGATTGTGCCTTTGAAACCTGAGATTAAAATATATTTCAATCGGTGGAATCCTTTGAAGGTGCAATGAATAAATTTAAACGGAACCAATAGTATTTTATTCGGAACATCTATTGAATGATTTAACAAGCAATTATTATGGATATAACCAATTAAACTTTAATATGCTACAATCCAGATGAATTTCGGAAATTTGGCGCCATCGACGAAGCTACTACTCTTGTGTGCATTGAGATATGAAATTTGAAGTGCATCCATTCCCCAGCTCGAGCAGTGTTCATTCGAAATTTATACCGTGAACATACCGCTCCAGCTGTGTTATCATCACCGCCAAAGCGATTATCCTATTCCTTATGGTAATAAGTTCGATAATGAGCTTTCTTAGCTTAGCGTTTGAAGGCTTCCTGAAATACTCAAAAAGGGTTTTAATCCGTTGCCACTTCATCGGGATAAAAAGGAACCGGCGAAGCTTAATCCAATTGTAGACAACTTCGTAGATGCAGAATCACTTAAAATAGGGTTTTCATGATTCCCGTCCTGCATAAATAGATTCTGGGCAGCTCATAAAGAAGATTTAAGGCGATAGCAGTCTATTATGGCTCGACCATATTGTCATGCCATGCCCAAGTCTAAGTGCGCTGTGGGGTGTATGTACGTGCGGCGGCCGAAGGGATTCAAATGGCGGCTTCAGAATAGGAGTAGGAATAGAAGAATTGCAGATATCCCCCTGCTGCACCGAACCAAGTGCTCCTTGACAACGGGCATAGTTTGCTTTAGAAGTGCTTCAGAATTAATTCCGGCAGTTCATGTTTCCTGGACCAGTGCTACTCGGGACTTAGCCCTTGAAAATGCAAAAGTTCCAGTGGACGGAATGGCACTTCATAATGGCGCTGGAGTGCATGCTTTTGATACGAGGCTACTCTTGTCTTGGATTAAATTATGCCATGTAAATGGATTTTTTCATGGGCGCTCCCCCGTGTCTTGGCATTATGCAATTTTCAGTTAAATGAGGAAAACGTTTGTCCTATGCTCAAATCACAACTGCATTTCTAGCGGTCGGACAGCACCGCCTGCTGGCTGAAAACTGTGTCTTTCACGCAAGCAAAAGTATGATATTTGTCCCCGGCATCTATTATTCTTTAAGGACTAGAGGGGAAACATTGCTTCGTTGATGGCAATACAATTTGTGATAAGCGATGGCTCTTCAAGCAGCAGGACACCGAGATCCCTGATGGTTATTTTTTGAAATGATGATGGTGCCTCTGCCCCTGCGATATGCCATGGACGCAGGGTTGAACGCCTTTGGGTATTCACTAATGGACATGTTCCTGTAGCGGTGCAGCGGGATGCAGATGATATCTCGCATTCTCCTCCTTTTATATTATACGTGTATTATAAGATACTGGCTGGAAGTTTCGCTTGTTAGACTTTTTGCATAATTCTGCATTATGGAAATATTGTAATACTAATAAGTAATGCAAAGGTACTGAACGCTCACCAATTACTTCCAAGTTATTTTGTTTTTATAGCGAAATCCTGATGTCCTTCAGCAGAAAAATTAACACTTTAAATCGCACAAAAAAACGGTGCGGTGACCTTGCAAAGAATTAGTGGAACTGTTACAAAACGGTGGCATACAAGGGGCTAAATAAGCAGCAGAGAAAACGAGGAACGGAAATGTAGGAGGAACACGTCGTGATGGTGGAAGAAGAAAATCGACGGAAACGCGTGAGAACCTAAAAAAGAAAAAAAATTTTTTTAGTAATATATCAAAGGAATTTAAAGATGCGCTTAGGTAATTACAAGAACTAGACATGTCCAAAAAAATATGTTTTACGCAAAATTTCCATATAGACAAGCGGCGACGTATACGAAAAAGCAATAGGATATATCCGAGAGTACACGATAGAGTTAAACATGTTATTAGAAAAATTAATGGAAGAAAAGGCGACGGTAAGACCTGGTGATCTAGCAGGCCAGTTTACTGGACCAGCCCTACGTATTGCAGAAGGTTCTCAGTAGGAGTACTTGATAAAATTTGTTTTCGTAGATTACACCGCCATCTATCATTAATCGAAAAACTGTTCCAATCAAATCAAATTTTAGCTATAGAATCGGAATCTGCAATAAAAAATAGGAATACTTATTTTAAATTTCAAAGTTACACATCGCAACATCTACAAGAAAGGGGAACAGGGTGTCGCGTCGTTACCTGTCGTGGATCTGAAAGACAAAAACACAAAGAAAACATTCTTGCAACATAATCATGTTGCAAACTTATCTGAGTCTGGTATCCAGGCATCATCGGCATCTGTATCGAGGTCATCGAGTGAAATAATGAAGATTAAATGCATTTAAATATTCATCATAGGAAGAACATGTACTACTAGAGAACATGAATAAGTTAACCATTTACTTATCAGGAATTTTAGAAGTATCACATATAAAAAAAAATACTACTATCATCATAAAACAGATAGACAAGATCGCAACACGTTAGCTTTGTTATGAATATAATGTAAAAACTCTTTAACTTATCTGTTTGTTTACATTTACTTGACAGCTTATAAGATGTCACTTCTACCAAAACAGACGGCCATCATAAGTATAACGACGTGAAAATCTGTTAGATGTACAATAGAGAATATTTATTTATATATTTACAATGATAGCTTCGTACAGAAATAAAAAATTTCCTATTACACGTAAGCTGTCTGCTGCTTTAAAAAGAAAAGCAAACATATAAAGTCATCTAAGAATCAACAAAATTAACAATATACATATATTAAAAGTTTAAATTGATTTTTTCTAGGACGGCATGTTTGAATCTGCTAAACGTGCAGTTCAGAGGACCAATTTGAAGCCTATCATGGTTTCTTTGAAGTCTTACCATCGGGGAATTATAATATACTGATAGCAAGGCTCTCGGTGGTTTAAATATATTATTGTTTCTACTGCAGAATGCAGGTTCACGCAAATTTAAGTCATCCGTCAGACAGGAATGCAAGATTCCGTCATGAATACGATATAGAATGCATTCATCAAGGTAGAGTCTTCTGTCAACAAGCGGGGACAATTTGAGGAAGGACAGTCTGTCTGGATAAGGAAGACATGGTTCGTTAAATATTTTAAATAGACTGCGGGTAAATTTCCTTTGGACACTTTCAATACGGTCAATTTTATTTTGGTGGTACGGTGACCAAACAGGCGAACAATATTCAAGGACACTTCGATCAAGCGTCAGAAATAGTAGCCTAGATGTTGATAAGGTACTAAAACAATTATAAGTACGTAAAATAAACCCAGCCAGTCTATAGGATCTTCTGGAGATGTCATCAATGTGAGCATCGAAGCTCAATTTATTGTCAAAAAATCGCCCAGGTCTTTAAACTGGGCAATCTCCGACAAGGTCACCGAGTTAAGATGATACCGGACAAATTCAGGATGTTTTTTAAAGATAAAGGTCATTTTAAAACATTTATTTACATTTATGGACAAACTGTTAACAATACACCAGTCCTCCAGAGCGATCAAATCGCTCTGAAGAATATCACAGTCTTCATTAGAATTAATCACTCGAAAGATTTTAAGGTCGGCAGCATATAAAAGACAATTGGAACAAATTTTAGTAGTCAAGTCGTTCATAAATAACAGAAATAAGAGAAATTAGTCAAAGGGACAATGCTAATTGGAGGAAAGTGCCAATTTTTCATGTTTCTTTGTATTTGAGAAAGCAGTTATGATTTCTGAAAGCATAACCATATATGGAAAGTAGTCTAAATAATTCGTGAAGAGGAATTTGCTAACTGACTTCACTTCGAATTTAGCGATCGGAAGCGATAGTGGGCGTATAGAAAATCTTTGATAAATTGTGGTGGAAAATCTTTGGAAGTGGGAGTTAGAAAATTAGAAATCAGTAGAAATTTGGGAACAAGTTTACAATGCGGGTTTTTATGGAATTGCCCTAAAACCTTATGGAAATGTTCCATTTATGGTCGGAACGAGTGAATTAGGAAAGTATAAGTTCCCGCAAACAATACTTTCCCAAAAATTGAAAATTTTGTAAAAGGAAAATATTCTGTCAGAAGATATTTTTTAAGAAAAGCAAATTTTTCTTACGAATTATTTCGTGCTGATGTACGAATTATTGTAAAAATTATTTACCATGTCCATGAGCGCAAATTTCGATTATACAAAGCAAGGACGATGCGAATAACCACTCTGAATTATTTTATATCTCGAAAACGAGACGAGATTGACTTTGATTTTTTCAATTTTTGGTGTTAAAACAAGTTAAAACAAGCTAATTTTTGGGAAAGTATTGTTTGCGGGAACTTATACTTTCCTAATTCACTCGTTCCGACCATAAATGGAACATTTCCATAAGTTTTAGGGCAATTCCAAAAAAACCAGCATTGTAAACTTAAGTCGAAATTTGTGAATTCTGAACAATTTGTTTAATCGTAGTGAACTCAATAAAAACTTAGTTGACTCTTTGAATGCTAATGAACTCTTTCATTTTCACACCTTTACTGATAAATCCATTTTGTGAACTACTTAGTTAGGCAATTAGTTAAAAAATTTTAATTGAACGCGTTTGAATGAAATGAGCGGAATGATTAAATTTTGATTATGGACATATTTCTCGTGGAGTGTTTATTTTTCGAGATTTTCGAAAGTCTCAGGTAAAAAAACTCACCCTGAATAACACATTAAAATTATTTGAAGTGTTAGAATTATTGGACGCAATCGAATACTCCAAATAGAATTGTATTATTCGAATAAAGACAAATAATTCGCAATTTCGAAATATTCATACACGCCTAATGGTTGTTTTTATTATAATTTGAATCCACATATAAAAATACACAGACGGCGACTACTGACCGCACATTACGTATAATGAACACTTTACAGACATTTTCCCGGAAAAATACACGTCGTTTAAGCTTGTAATTAATTTAGTTTTTTCTTGAGTCCCGCAATATATGCAAATGTACATCACGGTACAGTTTTTTTTTTTCAGTAGCATGCTCAAAATACATGCCGTCATTATTTACCCCCCTTTTTGTACCTGAAATCAAATGATAATTTTCCAGATCTAGTATAATTTACGTCAGCGCTACATGGGACAGAGCCACATTGCAAAAAATGCAGCAAAAGCTCTGCTTAGAAGGGGACTTGGGACAGATTTACAACTTAAATGAAGTAATCGAGTTCTTTTTACTCCTCGCGTCGGGATAAATGAATATATGTATGTGCGCAATTTCACATAAGCACAAGTGAAATGACTAAAAATTGTGTTCACACGTGCTTCACTGCGACGTACGTATAGCCTAGAAAACCGCCAACAGAGCCCTACACCAACACGATTTCGGTGGCATGGCTTCATAAGCTCCGTGAAATTTATTTAATTTCATAATATGAGTGCGCCTATGTATAGCGTAGTTCTCGCTTTCTGGGGGCAGTGTGCGTGCGAGCCGGGCGTCCTTTTTTGTTATTTTTCCGCTGTGGCTTTAAAGTTTGCAATCCTTTCTAATATTTAGTAGAACGCCAATTCACTGCACGAAAATTGGAGGGAAAATTCCTTCGAGAAGCTTTCACGACCACACGCGCGCTGAAAGCGCGTTTCGGAGTACGGGAAAATATCGTAAAGAGCGGTGCGATTTTTCGGAGTCCTCCCAGCCTCTCTGAAAGGCCTTCTCCAGATGCTCTCTACACAGACATGAAGTATGTATTTTCGAAGCTCTTGGAAAGCCGGCTTGTTTGGTATGCGTACTAGCGAAAAGGACGACTAGGGAGCTTCGAAAAATTGTAAAGTCCTGGAGTGGCATGGTCGACATTTATCATATTCGGAACTCAGTACGGCTACACTGCATGTCAACGTTTTTACTAGTGTTGTTTATGCCTTTGTAAGGACGACGATATTTCCTCGTATTTTACTGCAAGTTCATCGAACTCGAGTGTGGGAAACATTTTTCGTTGATATTATGTCAGTGAATGAGAAAATAATAGATGTTCTGATTGTTGTTCCAACGATAAACTTTTCCTGATATCAGCGTAACTCCTTTGACGTGATGCTCGTTGAGCAAATTAAAGTTCTCTTAATCTTGACGGAAATAAATTTAAGGGGGCATTTAGTGACTTAACTGATTAGCAATTCTAAATTGTCTGCAATGTTTACCTAATTTGTATGGACAAAGCCAGAATTAAGATCTCTTTATAGAATTTAAATCTCCTCCATATATTTTGAAGTCTGAAAATTTTAATGAATTTAACAATGCTTTTGGAATTGAAAGATTAATTGCTCAACCAATTAGCAAATACTCCTACAAAGTATGACATCAAAAAATATTTCAAAGACTGGAATTAATAAAGGAGTTCCTAATGAAAATATTTTTAATTATAAAAATAATTCTAGTTTTTCTTTTAAAGGGTTATATGACCATGTTGTGCTCAAAGCCAATCAGGCTGTGCGTTTTATTAAAAAAGGAGTCATGGGAGTTTGAGACTCCTTACACATATATCTTAACAGTTGTTCTGAACGTTTGTGAGACTCATCTTGGAATACGCTTCTCTAGTTTGGTTTACCTTTCATATTTCTGAGATTAAACAGAGTCTGTCCAATGCCGATTTCTATGAATCGTCCTCACAAATTTGCCTTGGAGATTGGAGTGATCCATACGCCCAGCATCCCCCTATGTAGATACATTGCCATTTGACTACTCTGAAGAAAATGGGAGATATTATTAAAGTCATCTTTTTGTTCGATCTACTTCAAGGGACAGTATATTCAACTGCGCTCTTGGTCTCCTTATCTTATTATCTTTTATACCGTGACTTTAGGGCCTTTCGGCAAGCACGTTCCCAGTGACACAAGTGAGACAACATTTTGAGCAACCGTCTCAGTTGTCTCAGTTGAATAGGGTAATTGGGTTAATCAGCTGATTTTGACATCGCAGAGAACGTTGATGCACTGTTGAAAATGTTTTTTTTTAATACTTCAGAGAGAGATAGGCCTTTGTATGGTAGATTGTAGGTGTTTTCTGAAGACAGTAGGCATTTTTTTGATTGCCATTTCGACACGACACAACTAGCCAACACACATTTTCAAAGCTAAAATCCTAGGTTTAGGAAGTGTATTGGCTAGTCGGGTCGTGTTCGCCAGAATAAGGCCCATTTTATATGATTTTGTCTATTTGAAGAAGAACGTTCACTTGGAAAATAAATAAAATAAAGTAAAGCGCTGTCACAACACACAACATATAACTGAGACAAATGAGACACAGAAAATCCATCTTCGATGTCTCAGTTACTCAAAGGCTGCGTTCGTTTTTTTTGCGCAATATGAAAGTGAAACGAGAACACGCCGCCAGTTGTCTCACTGAGAGCGTGCTTGCCGAAAGGTCCTTTGGTGGAACTTTAATTTGATTAAAAGTCAGTTAAGCTCTGAGTTTTCCCGTGCTAACTGTTATTAATCTATTTTTATTTTTTGTAGGAATTATTTAATGGATGAATTTGTATGTTTAATTTTGGAAAATATATAGTAACAGCAGCTAACTTTCTTATAGAGTTCTTTAGAATGAGCAAGCATTATTTCGTTAGGTACTTATTTTCTTTCGTCTGTCATATCTTTCTAGTTTTATCAAGCATGAAGAATAAAAAGTGCAAAATTATATTTAGTTTACCCACATGCATTAAAATGTACTTCGAGTGATGTTTCTTAATTTGTTTTATTGTCCCTTTTCAGGTATGAAAATCGTTACAACTTCACCCTGTCAATTATATCTGTGCAATTATTTTATCTCATATATATGTATGTACATATAATTCTACTGTACGCATGTTGTCACTGAACTCCTCCTAAACGGCTGGACCGATTTGAATGAATTTTTTTGTATACGTTTGGGTGCCACCCCGGATGGTTTAGATTTACAAATCAGCCCGGCAGATGGCGCTGCAGTCGGTATGAATGTAATGAATTTCATATATTGCCGTGGCGTGTGGCATGTTATGGGTATCGTTGGAAAGGGAAGGTAGTGTAAAATGTGTTGGTGAAAGAAAGGTTGGTGAAAAGTGTGAAATGTGGGAATTATTGATGAAAACGTGTTTTTGTTTTGGGGGTGGGGTGGAGGGTGACCTCCCCCAGAAGTTTATCTCAGGGGTAGGAAGAAGAGGCACTATAGGAAATTGGGTCGGGTTGGTGAAAGTTGGTGAAAATAGTGAAAACTCGGTTTTTTTGGTGGGTGCCGACAAAATTGAAACGGCTGTGGAAGAAAAGTGTATGCATGAATTGGAATAATTTTTTCACCAATCGATAGCTAAGGAAGCAGAGTAATCTTCTATATATATAAAGATGAATTCCTATTTCCTTTGGTCTTGATTTCGCTAATTGTTTTTTTGTTGTGTTTGTTATTGTCAGGAGAAGGTTCTTTATTATATATATTTTTATATTCTATATTATAATTAAGAATATTGCGCGGAAAATTACAAAATTATGTTTTTGGTTTGGGTTTTTGGGAGATATAGGAGAGGGGGTGCAATAAGGAGGTGGTGTAGGTAGGGGCAGGTGTCGGGCAGGGCAACGTCTGTCGGGTCCGCTAGTTTTATCTAAAATGCCGAAATAATTAGACTTGATAACTTTTCATAAGCCGTTTCAATTAAATCTGCTATGTAGTTATTTTGTAAAGAACTTTCATCTTGGTTCTCCCACAATCTATTAGTAATAGTGTTGCAAATAACAGCAATAATAATATTGACGATTGCGTTTCGCCATTTTCTGATTTTAAACCCTTAATACATGGTAATGATGATTTTATCTAGTTTAATTGATCTAAAAATTTATTTTAGAAAGTTGTAAATAGTTGGTGTTCTATTCCTATGATTTGGTAAAGCTAAATGAATACAGGATAAAATGAAAAAAGGCAGGTGAATGAAATCAGACCGATATCTTGTACATTTATGGATTGACATGATGAGTGATCAATTCTCTTTTCCATGGATATTTTTTCCATCACTTTTTTCGATTAATATTTTTTCCTATAATTCCCTTTTTCATAACTGAATATTTGGCTTTCACCAAATGTCTGTTGACTGAATAATCGCCTTTAAAAAAAGCACAAATCCAAGTAAATTAAAATCAGTAGGGAATGCCAAAAAAGCACAACATACAAAAATGTGAATTTGAAAAATGTGAAAAATGTTATAGAAATTGTTAGGAGTTAGCACCGATCTGAAACCATGAAGCCATACCAGAAAACAGAATTTTTTTCGCTCTGCTGCGCTACGCATGCCGGCGGGTATCTAGCCCGCCCTCCGTGCCGGGGACATGAATCGTCAGTATGACCACCGGGTTTGCTGGCGGCACAAGATCGAAAAGATGGCAAAATATCAAAGTTTGATTTTGGGACTTTTTACTTGAGAATTTACTGGTAGGGGATCCCTGCCATACAGAAAACCGGTTTACATCGGCCAGGTGCCCTATTTCGCTTCGTAGCATTACTTCAAAAGTGACCGTTCAGCGAGCATTTCTGTGTGTTTCTGCGTGCTCGGTGAAGTTGCTATTTGTTTTGCTTATAACTTTGTTGTCGTTCACAAGGAAGCCCTCCATTTTAGAATTTTCATATACTATACATGAGAACCCATTATCACGCCTTTTTAGGGTTGTGGACTTTGGTTTAACCCTTGATGCAGAGTTTACTTTTGGATTTATGAAACGTTGGTTCAAAGATCTCACTGACCCGTATATTTTAAAAACCTTGTTTTTTGTATTTGTTCGTCCAGTCTTGGGATATGTATCAATTGTATGGACGTACATTCAACGTACTGAGTATGTTTAAAAGCGATTTCTACGTTTTGCCCTTCGTCAACTCCCGTGAAATGATTCCTATAATCTCCCTCCTTCCTTATAGCGATAGGTTTAAATATGTAAACTCTCTCCAAGCGCACGGATACTGCATGTGTAGTTTTCATGCATGATATTATTACTGTCGAGTTGAAATCTTCCGATCTTCTTGGCAGAGTCAATATTAATTCGCGCCTCCGAATGATTAGAGGGCAAAACTTTTTATACTCCGATCAGCATGGAACCAACTATGGCCTGTTTGAACTCTTGTCAGTCATAACTAGGAAGTACAATACTTTCTGCCGTTTAGCTGACTTTAATTTGAGTAGAGACATTTTGAAACAACGTATTTTACATAACTAACTTATTTAGTATCTCTTTTAACTTTTTACGTTTTAATCGTTTATTGTTTACAATTTCTTCTTTTGTTTTTCTTATTCGTTGACATTTCTATACTAAGTTTAAACAAATTTCGTGCGATTTTTTGCGACTTCCCAGTCAGTGCAGATTTTTCTTCTTATAAGTTTCGTGGCGATAGAATCACTTTGCATAGTTTCGGGCCGCCATTTTGTTTATGAAAAAGGAACCTCTAAGTCGTAGTCAGCTACCTGAAAACCCGATGATGCCAAGTTTCGTGGAAATTGGAGTACTCTGGACTATTTCCGATCGATGGTTTGAAGCCGCCATTTTGTTTATGAAGATATGGACATCAAATTCGTAATCAGCGACCCCAAAAACTCCCGATACCAAGTTTAAAACAAATTGGTTAATTTTTAAGATTTTTGGCCAGCTTGACGGCCTTTTGCCCCACTGTGTGGGCGACGAGCAGAGCACGGGCGCTGCCGGCAGTTCGCTCCCGGTATTCCACACACAAACGAAATGATGTTCCGAAGTTTTCTACCAGTTTCTGCGGCTTGTGCCAGCGGCCTATTAATACCGGTGGCAATCCCGCCTGGCAAAAGGCCGGCGGCATAGTGTATAGGAGCTTTAATGATGAAGTGGTTGGTCGTCCTGAGCGGAAGTGCATGTTCTTCGACCTTAACGCGGTCTCCGCGTGTGTGAGTTCCCGCGGGAAAAATGAAAACACGTCTTGGCGAAACAGTTTCATTCATTCCACAGCAGTTTTAATTTGTATGTATTAAAATACAATTTCACACACTAGAAAGAGTACATAATGGAAGTATTTCAAATTACAGTGACTGTGATGTTGCCAAAAGAGACACTTTGTTTTGAACATAAACCAACATTAGCAAACTTTATTACTGGGGCGCTTCCTTAGGATAAATACAATAATATGTCAAAAAGTGCTCAATTTTTATTGTCTCAATGCTCAAATGTAGCAAGAACATTCTCAACCGTTTCCATAGCTCATGTGGGGTGAAATACTTCCCACAAAAATCGTCGCTCATTTCATCATAACTACTCCTGAGGAGCCGTGAAGACATTGTTACACACATGAAAGCGCACACCTCGCCGAGAGTTGTGAAAACTTCTATTCGAAATGTTGCCGCAGCGCTGTTCACTTTTGTTCTCTTAGAATTCAGAATAAAAAGTTTTATGAAGCGTCGCAGAAACTGTTTATGCACGAGGTGTGAAATGGAACTTTTTTTTATCAAATGAACTTCCAGTTCACCTGTCACGGCATTAGACATTTTCGTTAAGAGGTTGTTCCTTCTTCATTGTGCTGAGTGCCATGTATAAGTCTACGGTAGTGGCGTTATTTTGCGCCGTGGAAACTGCTGCTGCATTTTATCCTCTTTCGGCACGGCTCATTTCTTTTTGAAGTTTTCCCCATTTGCAACGCTTCCCATTCCGCAATCGGGGCCAACAGCTAACATGGCTTGAATGTTTTCCCTTCACACCATTCAGTTTAGGTCCTTACCTTGGAATGCTTTCTGAGCGGCATAAGCCACCTGAAATAACCTTATTGTACACTTACGCTTTAACGAAGTGCTTATTTGGTGTTTTATGTCTAAGTAGCTAGGAGCCAACACCTAAGATGTGAAGCGTTCTATTACCATGCTGGGGCCTAACTCCAAGCCGTACTCTTTGGCTATGGCTTTTCCAAATAATTTCACCCTTTTATTTTATGCATGGATACCATAATACCTACCTGAAACGGTCTTGTAGTTCCATCACAGTCGTATAGAACAAATTATGGATCTTAACGCAGTCAATCGTGTCGTATTGCATCTGAAGGAAAACTTTAAATTCTTTGATTAAACAAGTAGCGTACGTAAGCGAAAAAATAGCTTTCTAAATATTTTGTACTTTTGCCCTTATCATGTATCTTAACTTTTCTTACAGAAATATTAGCATACGAAATATTATTATATATGTCCAAGGCCTGAATGATATTATTGGTGCATTGTTATCAAACATTTTATGATAGTTTTTATCCTACCTAGGTATATGGTATACTTCCGAGTTTTCAAATATTTCCTTCAACATGTCATCGATTTTTAACACATATTCGATATCATACTTTCATTCGATGATGTGTTGTTTCCTTTGGCAGAAAAGTTTTAATTTTAGGTATGCTCAGCGGTTCTGCGTTAAATTTAAACCTAGCGAATTAGTTGGAAGGAGTAAAATTTCCAATTCGAGCTACGCTAAACAAATCCATGCTCATTCTGGATGTATGTAAGTTACCCAAATATGATTTAGAAATATTTCTGAACACGATTATTGATTGGAACCATTGTTCCTTCGATAAAATAAATTGGCTGTTGACCTACTATGTATAGGTATTTATTTATTTATTTATTTATCTGTCTACAATTTCATCAAAAGACTGATTACATCCAGTTATCACAGGTATCATACCAATCACCTTAACGAAGCTGGTTTTTTATTTGGCCTCGCGGTAAATTAAAATCGATGGTGGACTATCGTGTACTAAAAGAGTGCGACATCGTGGATATGGGCTCATTACATCCATAATAATTAGTACGGTGATAAGCTGGTGGGAAAAAAATAATGATTCCTCAGAGAGCGTATAGGCACCGAAATATTAAATTTTCTCAACAATACAGCAGAATTAACCATTCCCTAAAGACGTCAAACGCGAAGACAGCTCCCGAGTTGAAACGCCAAACCTCCAAAGAGTTAAGTGAAATAAATTGAAGTCTGTCCAAATATGGGGCAGAATAATGTTATCCTCCTAAAGAAGGCCACACAAAGCAAACCGTTAAAACCTGCGCTGGACAGCTTCAATACGGATGATGTGGCAATTTTGTCTTGGAGACTAGACAAGGCTAGTATATTCTAGTATGGGTCTTACAAAAGCGCAATATAGCAGTAGCCTCACTGTATGGACTAGAGACATTCACAGTGATATTCCGACAAGTGGCGTAACAACAGAGTGACAAGCCTGCCAGCGGCTGCCAAGTCCCGTTGCTATGGCGATATAAGGGACCAGATCCGAAGAACTCCCTTCTGTAAAAGAAATGCTAGGGGGAGAATTGCGTGAAAAATCCAAAAACAAAAGTTTACACACCTTATATTAGGTATTTATAAACTAATCGAACAAAAATATCCTCAAACCACCCTAAAAATTACAGAAATCCGTTCAAGTGAGAATTTTGGGTCGTTATATTAGATCTGCCAAGTATCGATGGCAGATTAAAGATCAGCGACCCCGAAAACCCTATATGTATATTCATTAGCACGAAAATCCGTTCATTAGCCGCTTGTTCTCCTCCCAACTCCCGTGGGCAGGGGTTAAGGCACCTTGAAAATATTATTGGACCTTTTACCTGAGGTCTTAAGCTACATAAGGATATATCGATATTGCATGTATCACTAATAATTTGCGAGAAACAGCCGATGATAGACAGATAATTTTCCGGAAACTCTCTGAACATGAAGGCCTGAGCAGTAACGTGTTTTCACGTCAAAAAATAATCAAATCGCCCTAGCCGCTGTTTTGTATTCTGTTAAAACTTTCTCGAGTGTAGGATTCTTCTGTTCACTTAGGGAGTTGTTTCTTTGCCCGCCAAGGTTCGTAATCATTTCGTAACTAAACAACGTTTTAAATATAGAACTTAATAGGAACAATTTTAAAACACCTCCCTAGCACTTCGCGTTCATCTTAAGACTTCGCATCGGCAAGTATGAATTTTAAAATATTGTATTTTGTAGGTATGTACCTTCCTTCCTACATATGCATTCTACAATGCTGTCTTAAATTCTGAAATTTTAAAAGCCAATTCGTAATTACCAATTTTGACAACCCGTAAGTAGCGGTTTGCGCTTCTCCCCTTTTTTCATAGAAATCCTGTGAGGTTGAAAATTGTTGGTCTCATCTGGAATGCGAAATAAATTTATTAAATTAAATTTTGCTTTGCATTTCTTTCGAAAAGATAATTCTTTTATTCGATCTTTTTGGATCTATCATTTCAAATATCTAAACTTAGACACTATATTTAATATTAGCGATCCCCATATACCAACTATTGTGAAAATCTAATAATATTAAGTACTTTGTGTTCGTCCTTTTATTTTGGATTTTGAATTAAAAATTAATAATAACGTATTTATGTAAGTGTGCACGCACTTTGGGGCAAAGCGGCATGCGATTGAGTCGATTTCAATTCAGTAAATAAAAAGAAAAGAAAATTTTCTTGTTTCACAATTTTCAGTTGGGTTTTCCGTGGTCGGGTTTTAGTTTTTAAACTTTAATTTTTATTTATTACAACTTGTTGGTTTCAGATAATGTGACTTGATTCATGGAGGCTGTTTATATTCAGAATAAATAACCTTGCATTATACCACGATGATATTATAAAAACTTCGTCCAGAAATTGACTCTGTAATGCTATGGAATTGACGTCACATAGCATATCATATACTGCTTGTTTATACCCATGTAAAAGGAGTTGTGAAGAAAAAAGTAATCCGCCATCTTGGAGCGTCCCCAATATTGTTTTAAATAAGTCACGTACTTCATCACATATACATATATTCCATTCGTCAAACCCTTTCTTTTAATACCAATGTTTATGCCGGGATTCAAAAATAAAAAATAAAATCATTCGATTTCACTACAAAACAAAATCCTTTATTTGCAAGTCAATTGCTATAAATTATTTTTCGCACATTATCTTCTTTCCAATTTCACATTAATTTTCAAAAAAACTAAACAATTCTCTCATGCACATGCACTAAAAATTTTTAATTCATTTATAATTCCTACTAAAATTCTAAATTCAAAATTCACAAATTCTACTATAAAAAAATTCTAAGTCTAATAATATCAAATTTCTCTAAGTCCTAAATTAGGTTGCCGCCGAAATGCCATGCACCGTACCAACACCGTACCGAACCAGTTGAGCACTTTAGGTAGTTTAGTTCAATCTTACGATCATTTAAACTGCCCTTTCACTCTATGGTAGGAACGTCGCGAAAAGAGTGGCTAGCTGGACTCAGCGACTGGCTTATAAAGCTCAAATTTCCAATGTATCAGGGTCTGCCATAGTTACATTTGCCGGCTTCGGAAGTGGATCCTGGCATTGTTTATTGTCCACAATTTCTTTGACGGCATCAGCAATTTTTATTTTACTTTTTTATATTTTTTGCTTTATTAAGCCTTTCTCATCCTTATTTTAACTATTTAGTAGCACATTTTGGGGTATTGATAATTTAAATTCATTAAAATCCCACTTGTAATTTTCAAAATTTTTACTTATAGTAATTCCCACTTGGTAATACCCTTAGTGGACCCTGAAAGGATCTTCCAAAGAAAAGGGTCTCTTTCTTGCATTTTCTGCACTCTTTACTCTTACAGAGTGTGGTTATGTTGAATTAATTACTTATGTGTACTTTGAATGTAAATTATTTCACCTCAGGCGAATTCCCCATGGCGCAAAACATAAGTTTGCACATCGCTGCCTTTGGGGAAATTGTTAGTTTGAGGTGTGCGATTGAATTTATATTTGACAGTTGCGAGTGTCAGTGCCAATGAATGTAAGTGTTTCAAAGGAATTATTTAAGGTAAGTCGTTGTATTTTGTCTTTTAATTTATATTTTTTTATTTTCAGCGCACGCACAAGTTGAATTAATTCCTTGTGTGTGCTTTGATTACTTCAAGCGCCTGGCAGGAGATTCCTGAGCCTCCTTCATGGGGCCTCTTGATTTGCCGGTAAGTTTGTTTACCTCTTTTTCCATAGCTTTTATTTGCATTAAATTCATTTATTTATGCTTGAGTTTAATTTAACTGTTTTTATTTATTTCAGCATTCCAGTGATTTACAGTGGGTGGTGTGGGTGGTTCCACCCAGGAAATTAATTAAATTGAATACTTCGGTGGATTTCATCTCATAGGTAAGTATTATAATATTCTCATGTTGAATGCATTATTTGTTTGCCTTTCTTCTCTTTTAGGTGCCGAGGAGACAACCAATGTCAAGAGGATTTTGAAAAAGAAAGTAATCATAGTATTGTTACAATACTGGTCATTTGTAGTTTTATGTTTGGTCTGCGAAACGAGGGCCTCGCATGGCCTTCGATATTCTTATTTTCAAAAGAGCATTTACCTATGTGTTAAGTTTTGTAAGAATGGACAAAAAGCGAATTCGAATTAAATCACTTTGATATTTTCCTGTTATTGAAAATGTTAAATTCATAAAATGAACATCGTACAAAGTCATTCATTTTTGATTCCTATTGAATATACACGAACGGATATTTCCTTCTATTCTTATCTTCTCGGGTCACCCGCGTTGCTAGTCGGGGCACTCTGCCGCTATTCCATTAGACGCTTCATGTCTGCTTCACTTATAATCTGACTCTTTAGAAAGAAAAACAATCTGAATAATGTGAGATTCGAACTCGGGTCCTCTGGAATATAAGGCCACCGCTCTAGCCATTGATCTACAGAGAGCGGGGGTTGATTTCAAAGAGCGAAATTCCCCTGAGTGAATGTCTGACATTCCACGGTTTTGAAGACCTTTAAACAGAATCGTGTTTGATGCAAACTTATTCATGTTTTTGAATATAAATTTATTTCAACAAACGTATTTTACTTTAAAAATTCTGCAAACAGATTTTTATTTGAAATTTTCATTGCAAATTTTCTCAGTGTAGGTAGGTAATCAAATCAAATTTAGCATTTGGCTTCGCTTCCTATATTGGAACGCCATCTTAAAATTGAAAATTGACTCTATAATAGTAATTGATTGCATGAATGCAAGTGTCTGAAGTGATTATAGCTTTTGTGGTTCGCTGCGTTATTGCTTTACCTAACATCTTTTAAAGAAAATATACAATAGTCTCGCCATTCGAGGGGCATTGAATATTTAATTTCCTCCCATTATCAATCTACTCTCCCGGGCACTTTTATCTGTGACCAAGCACCTGCACCTAAGCAAAAGCAACGAATTGATATTAATTCAAAGTGAAGCAAACCAAAGCTAAAATAAACACGATATTTATGCATAAAATGGGGGGAGGACCGCCATAAAAATCCAAATAATAACCATTTCCTGAGTCAGAAGTCATAAATTCAACGCAAACAGCCGAGCTTCGCAAGCCAGCTCACCCAAAAAGCATAAACATCTAAATAAAAATAAGAAATGGTGAGCGCAAACTCCCATTATATCTGAGGCAAATCGCAGCAACTTCATTAGAATACAGAAGCAGCGAGTACGAAAACACCACGAAAATATCAAAATGCAATGAAAACGAAATTAATTACCACGCAATTGGCTTACCTGAAAGTTTGTCTTCACAAGCACAAGTTGAGGGAATAAACTTTGACGTACTGGAAACTGTTTTTAAACAAAAATATCCGTTTACTGCGTTGTGTTATTAGAGATAAACAGGGTGAATAATTGCCTGAAGCTATTTCAAATTGAATAAATTTGCAACCCTTGGCAACACGTTTTTCAAAATATTTCCACGAATTGCTTCCTTATTTGCGTTCTGCTTAAGGTGGAACTTATTGATGTTTAATGATGATCCTGCGGAGCAATTGCCTCCTGGGGTATTTTCTGCTAAAGTTGGTGTGTTTGGAATAATTTTTAAATGCATTTCTAATTTTTCTCCTCCCAATTGCTTTTATAACCCCAATCTATTATTTTGCTGTGGGTACACATCAGTCATTACTCTTTTGAGAAACACTTTGGGCATTAATCACATCACCGGATTATTCTCTGCTAACGTGCAGTGGATTTATCTTGGAAATTGTTCAAGTTAACAGGTATACGGGAGTCGGGACGCGTTATTATAAATCATTTCGAATTTCGTGAGGAAACTTACAGACACCCATTACATTTTCTTCTAACGACTTGGACTGATATAGAGATGAGTGCAATAATGTGTCAGCAGTTGTCCATCGATGAAATATTTTTTTTTGTGTGCGTAGATTTATGTTCCCCTCTACAAATTATTCTTGTAAATGCAGTGTGCGATTCAAGAAATCACTTGGGATTTCCAATAAAAAAATATAAAAATACTTTGATGACCAAAATCAACTTTTATTAGAACCTGTTCCGACAATTTCCAACTTAAAACTAACTCGATATTCTGTATCTTCAAGTTTTCGCTAGACGACGGTTAACAATCGAAAAAGCAACTTAAGCTAAATTTGCGTTGCTCGGATTCTTTGACTTTGCATTAATGTAGTTGAATTGAAATCTGAGGTCTGGGAAGCAATGTAATCATTCTTCATAGGTTTCTCGGGAATTGAAATATAAAGGTTTTAGTGTGTGGGGACTGTATGGGAAGTTTTTAGTGAAGGTGATTCGACACCCCTGGGAGTCGGCGTTGGGAATGACTTATAGTAACTCGCGTCTGAATTGTAAAGTTAAGAAAGTACCTACTAAACCAGCTATGTCTATGGCTGAAATTGTAAGACTGCATTTGTACAAACGAAAAGTGATTCCAATTCAAATTTCAGGCAATTCGTCAATCCTGGCGGGTAAATTGTTAACATCTCCAAATTTTCCTCAATAATTTTGATTTAGCAGCAATAATTTCATGGATATAAAATAAAAAATCTACTGGATTATAGTTGTGTAGAAAGGATTTTTGTTTCCGTCGCCTAGTACCTCACAAGAACGTAAGACCAGCCAAATCGGATATTGTAATAGATGCAGAAAGAAAGCATGTACCATATAAAAATTGGTTCAATTGTTGTGGTTTTTCGTCTCCCCTACTGCGGTATTTCCTATTAGACTCGGTTTTGGATGAAGTACAAGGTCCAAACATACACAACCCACGCAGGAATACGACGACGATGTGTGCACAGATGCCAATGGACAGTGGACATTCTCTACGGATCATCTGCAGCAAGATGTAGAGGACTCTAGATAAGATACAGAACTGGCGTGAGAAGCACGTGTTATCAGTGAATCCTAGTAAAACAATATTAGTGCTATTTACTAGGAAATTAATACTAGACAAACTTCAAGCTTCTAAACCTTAAGGAGGCTTGATCGAAAACTAAAATCACAGGAAAATACAATCAAATTTCGATAGATGATAGTTTAGCATCATATAAATCAATTACAAAAAAAAATTTCAAGTCACCGACAAAATAGAAGAGAAAAATCAAACTAAAATTTATTATTACCAGCTTAATGTTTTTCCCTTTTTTTTCTATTGGCTTAAATAATGCCTAAACATCCCTCGAATCAAAACATACTTTGTAGAAAGGTGTATTTAAATGATGAAATGCCTCTAAACCAATTTTTCCGAAGCCACGTTTTCAATTTTTTTTTAACGCGTTTTTCTCGGAACCACGTTTTTAAAATCGGCCGGCACTAGAACTCAAACAGTTTTCATCCGATTGACTTCAAATTTTAACTGGACCTTTACGATTAAATTATCTAACGAAAAACACACGATTATAACGATTGTATATCAGGAAAAATAAGAGTTTTTTCGTCGAAAAAAAACGGTTTTTTTTTCAAACAACTGCCATTTCGCGAAAAAAATTCTAAAAATATAATCATGTGTAGTTCGGTAGCAAAAATCATGTAGATAATGAAACAATTTTTGGTTTTTTTTAAGTTACTTTGGACGAGACTTCTACTGCCGGCCGAGGAAGGACCTTTTTTAAATGGTAGTTTACGCGACCTACTATATAGCCGCCATTTTGGAATGTTTTTCAATGAAAAAATATTTTTCTTAGTGCAAGAAGTACTTAATCAAATGTAATATCATACTTATAAAATTTATTTAAAAAAAATAATTAAGCTGGTCATAACCCCTTAATAAATTTTATTTTGATTTTTCTCTTTTATTTTGTCGGTGACTTGAAATTTTTTTTTTTGTAATTGATTTATATGATTCTAAACTATCATCTAGCGAAATGCGATTTAATTCTCCCGTGATTTTAGTTTTCGATCCAGCCTCCTTATTCTTAAGTGTACAACTATCCAACTCTGCATCGAAGTCATATATCTGGGTGTGACTCCATATCCAAATTGACGTCTGCTGAGACCTCAATGCCTTTTGGCAAACCAGGAAAGCCTTTTGGGAAAGCATTGGGTCTCAAGTAGGCCAATATTCGATGCTATTCGATTTCGAATTTGAAATTGAAATATTCGAATTATTTAAGAGCTTTGACCTATTAAGATAGTTCTAAGGAAGCTAAATTTCTTGTGATGCAGGAACCGTAATGGGTATGCCCTCCCTTTCCGTGAAAATCACATGCAAAAAAGTATTTCCTGATTTTTATAAAATGACGTGTATAATCAAACAGATCCCTGACAGGGGTCCTTTTATTTCCCTGAGGGAAGATATTCCTAGATTTATTAATGGAACCCTTATTCAATTTCAAAAATTTGACACATTCTTTTTCTGTCAAAGCAGTAACATCGTCTCTTCCGAAAATGACAGTGCCGCAAATTTTTCAATGCACATAGATTTTGAGAAGTTTGGCCTGTTGCATTCAGTTTTATTTCAGAGTTGGCAAATTAAAACAATTGACTGCTTTTTTGACAGAAAATGAATGTGATAAAATTGTGGGATTTGATAAAGGTTCCATTAATAAATCTAGTAATATTTTCCCTCAGGGGAACGAGAGGAGAAATCATTTCCCTGAGTTTCTTAAATTTCCCTTAGAGGGAAGATCAGATATATCTATCAGGGATCCGCCCGTGTATACAAGTCCTTAAAAAAACACAAAATAATGAATGTCTTTAAAGTAAAAGTCAGAAAATATAATTTTTAGACGCTACGGGTAAGTTTTAAAGCATTTCTAGACCTTCTGAGTTTCTGTACATCCCTCCGGTGTTTTCAAGCGGGTTTGTCGAATATGGTCTAACACATTATTCACAAAAATTGCGCGATACATCACGTGACATGTGATATAACACGAGACAAATTTTGCTTTTTGTTCAATAATATCATGTATTCCAAGTAAAAAAAATAAAAGACAGCCATATATTTAAAACTGGTTGGGAATAATATCGAGCATGATCCACAACATGGTGCAATATAAAAATTATGCTACATGTCATATTATATTTAACATAACATGTAAGTGACCATGTTGTGGATTATTGCCGAAAATCATTTTCTGATTTTATTTTCTGGGTTAACTTTCGAATACGTGCCACCAAGCAAAGCTAAAAGGTAAAATAAATTTCGAAAATCTAGACGACACAATCTTGTTCAGGGCCCATTATAAGCTTTTGATCTTAAATCGCGTTTTTATCATTTCCTCAGAGTTGTGATTCTGAAACCGTTGGGAACTATACCTTACCTAAATATTATATTTCATTCAAATGATGTAAAATTTTGCTCGGTTATTGCATTGTGTAGACTCTATTGAAATACCTGTGGTGTGTTTGACATATTTTTTAATTTTATAATATTATTTCTTTTTTTTTATTTTAAGTGGAATTTAAAAATTTACTTTATCTCCAAAGAACGATCTTCATATGCTTTAATATTTCTTTAATTATGGCAGGTATTAGATATTAAGAAAAATGTGCAACATATTTTGGAATCCATCTGCTGCCTACTGCGAAAGTCTTTACTATGCGCAAAAAACGTGCCTCAGAGTCGTCATGTTGTTTGTTTTATTTTCGAGATACATAAGGGCCTTTCGGTAGCACGTTCTCACTGAGACAACTGAGACAAGATATTGAGTAAATGTCTCAATTGTCTCAGTTGGGTAGGATAATTGGATTAATCAGCTGATTTTGGCATCGAATTTTTCTGGTTCTCGTTTCCACACGGCACAACTAGCCAAGGCACACTTTCAATGGTAAAATTCTAGGTTTAGATAGTGTCTTGGCTAGTCGTGTCGTGTTTACCAGAATAAGACCCATTATATATGATTATGCCGATTTGAAGAGGCACTTTCGCTTGGAAAATAATTAAAATAAAATTAAAGTTTATTCTGAGGACTACTCAAGGGCTATCACAACAAACAACATATAACTGAGACAAGTGAGACACAGAAAATCCATCTCAGATGGCTCAGTTGCTCAAAGGCTGATTTCATTTTTTTACTCAATGTGAAAGTGAGACGATGTGCGAAAACACGCCGTCTCAGTGAGCCAAGTGAGAATATCTCACTTGTCTCACTGAGAACGTGGTTGCCGAAAGGCCCTATAGTTTTCGCACAGGCTGCAAATCTAAATAAGAGTAATAAATAGGAAAAGTTGACAAACCCTTAAGAGGAAGGTTTTGTGGAATTTAAATCTCTGCGGAAAATTTTGTAAAAAGTGAGAAATTACTGAAAATTTTATCAATTTTTGAAATTTGACAGCTTAAAACTGATTATGAAAAGGCGGTGAAGAGGTACTTGATGATTCATTATAACGAGTGAATGGATTCTCTTATCAAATGCTATCTTAATGAGCTTCGCAAGGAATAGGAGGGGGAAATGGGTATCTTGAAACAATCATTAATCAGGAGACTTTTATTCAGACGTGTATTTTTAGGAAATATTCTTCAGATGTGAAGAAGATTACTCCCTATCTTGTAATAACATTTATGCAAGAATAATAGTTGTAATGTTCTGTGTCTCTCACTTTTTTCACATATAGTACACAATCATTATCTCATTGTAACGTACTAATAAATTTCATAAAAAAATAAAAGCTTTGGGAGTACCTGTAGAAATAAATCACTAATTAAGGTGTACATCTTGTTGTTAAAATATTTATCGATCCCTCAGAATGAAACGTCTTAAAGTCAGTAGCTATAACCCAAATATATTTTGTGAGAGACACGAAAAGCATTTGCATAGCAAAACGTTAGTAAATGCAATAAAAATATTAAGCGCAGCACAGCAGAGGACAAAAGGATCACAAGGACAAGAACATTGTCATTTTTATACACCCAGAGATGGGTAGGTAGAACGTTCCAGAGATGACTCAGCATGCTCCAGTAGAAGCATGGTCGTGAGCAACCCCGACATCATAGTGGAAGGCTCTTTATTAATTAAATTTTCATAGATAAAAAGAGCCATTTACAAGATGCCAAGGAAGTAGTTGTCCATCCTCCGGAAATGTGCAAGTGACTTTCTGGTTGAATGGTAGATTCGATTTTCATCCCGTTCCTCCACGTTCAGGCATTACTTCATTTTAGCGCTTGATTCAAGTGAGCCCACCGGATCCCACATTTTCTGGTTATAAAGATAGAACTAACTGCTTCCAGCGAGGATGACGGCGATAATTAGAACAATAGAAACCTGTGCTAATTAATTGGATTAACGTGCTGTGAGTGCCAGCTTCTGTAGTAGAGGAAATGCACGTGCAGCGCTCTAATTAGCAGACTTACATGTATAGGTATGTACTTGGGATTACCTTTTTACCGAGATCTAACTTAATATTGGCAGTTAAGAATGGCTTCATTTATATATTTAAATGTGGTTATATTATATAATTGATAATTGATATCCCTTTGATTCAATAGAGAAACTTTAGACAGATTAAACATAATTGAAAAATAATTTATTTAGTTAAGTTTAATAAATATTACAAATCTATTATTACGTCACATTTCCACATCTTAATTACTTATTTATTTATATGAGTCTTTGAAAGTGTACAAAGTTCTGTTATATATATATACGGAGAAGGATAGGTTAAGAATTGAAAGTTTCTTCGCATAAGAGACGTATGATTTATTAAATTGTTTGAATATACTGCGTGTATATTTTGTCTGCACACCCTCTATCTTATCAGTTTTAATCTGGTGATGAAGTGACCAAACTGTCGAATATTATCTCGAGAATATTGCGTATAATGGTCATGAACAGAAGAACAGGTCTGAATAAATTACGGAAGTGAGCAGAAGTATTTAAGGAGTTCCCGCCAGTCTATTAGTCCTTCTAACATTTCGTCAACATGTGCATCAAAACTTAACTTATTGTCCAACATTACCCCCAAGTCTTTAAATTGGGAACCCTCAGTTAAAAAGACAGAATTGAGACAGTAATCATATACATATTATAGAGTATCATCTTAGTGCACATGTCGTTTTGAAACACTTACTAACCTTTAGAGACAATTAGAAGCGTACCAGTCTTCAAGCGTGACTAGATCGTACTGAAGGATATCACAGTCTTCTTTTTTGTTTATCGCAAATCTTGCGGACGCCAGCATATAAAAGGCAGTCAGAAGTAAAATTCATTATCAAGTTATTGATATATAACAAGAATAACAGCTGACCAAGAACAGATCCTTGTGGAACACCAAACAGAAGGACAAACTCAAAGGACGAACAACTGAAAACACAAATGCCATGCTCGAGCATAATTTTTTAAAACTTCGCGCTGAAAGAATGAGGTTCAACATTTTCAATATTATATTGTAAACACACTGACCAAGGTTGTAATTACTAAACTCAACTACAAGGTGATTTATGCAAACTTGAGCAGTCACGTTACACAGTACATGGCGTGTTCACACAAAAATATATTTATATTATATTACCAAATTTATCATCCCATACGTTGTGCAATGGCGATATTATTATTATTATGAAGTCATATTTTTACAAAAACTTCAAACAATTTTGCTAATATTCCATACTAACTTTGAGCTAACTAACGCTAACGTCCTTTTTGAATATTCGTACGACGTTTGTTTGCTTCCATACACACAAATCTTCCACAAATTGATTGGGTATGCCATCAGGTCCTGCTGCGGTTTTACAGTCAAGCCTGAGCATGCAGTTAAGTACATTGTCAATCTCACAGCACTAAAAAGACATAGATATTGTGCATTCAAGGTTAAAGCTGCCAACTACTAGAGCGCCATGTTTAATAAACGTGTTACTGAAAATCTTGCAAACATGTCGGACATTGATTGCCGATCAGAAGATGCATCGTTGTTCAAGTCTTAATACTAAAGGTAGCCCATAGCCTCTTCTAGTGTCTTTAATGTGGCTCCAGAAGGACTTAGTGTTATTATTACGCAAATGATCCTTAGTGCTTAATAAGTGATTTTTAAAAGCTGAAATTATATTTATATTTATTTATTTATTTATTTATTATTAAACAACAGGCAGTGTGCCCAAGTACATATGTAAATCAAAAAGGTATACATCTATTCATCACATTTTACAGTCCAGTTTTACAGAATCAATTAATCTACAATATATTTCAATTATATAACAAAATCCTTTCTTTTAAGGTCGTGGAGAACATGTAAAGAGATTTAGTAAGTTCGTTTATATTTACAAATCTATTAACTAAACGCGCCATACGAGGTATAGCAGAGTCGAAAGTAACTGCAGATTTACAAAAGTGTTCTCTAACTACTACCGCTAATCGAGTGTTGCGAGAGTTATCATAACGCTGGTAAAGATTAAATAATGAAATACAATTAATTTCTCCATTCAACAACTTAAACATAAACAAAACATCGTGATAAGTTCTGGCTGTTTCCAATGAAGGAATCTCAGCAAGTTTAGCGATCGTCGAATAATCATGCGTGTACCAAGGATTCTCGATTTTCAATTTGCACGCAATATATGATAAGAACCTATGTTGTACACGTTCTAGTTGTTTGATTTTATTGCCATTAGTTGGACTCCAAACGATTGAACAATACATGAGTTTACTCTTAACTAGTGAATTATATAATATAGACAAGGTTTTTATTGAACGGAATTCGTACGTCTGCCTTTTGACGAAGCCAAGTGTTTTTAATGAGCTATTTATAATGTAATCTATATGGTCGCCAAAAGTCATCGTACTATTAACAATTACTCCAAGATCCTTAAATGAAGGAACGATTTCAATCGTACTACCATTCAAATTATATTCTCCATTAATTTTTTTCTTAATACGCGCGCAGCGCAGTACCTTACATTTCGATACATTTAATTCTAGTTTGTTATCTATACACCAGTTCGAGAGACTAGAGAGGTCTTCTCTTAACAATTGCACGTCGCCTAAGCTACGAATTTCACGCCATATTTTACAATCGTCAGCGTACAAACTAAACGAAGAATTTTTAATTGCCAACGAGATATCGTTAATAAAAATGAGAAAAAGCCATGGGCCTAAGTGCGAGCCCTGAGGAACGCCTGAACTACATTTGAATGGATGTGATTTAAACTCACGATGTCTAACTATTTGTTCGCGATCTCTCAAGTAATTAACGAACCAATTCATATTCACTCCAGTTATATTAATATTCGCAATTTTTTCACACAGTTTTTTTAAGTTTACACTATCAAAAGCTTTCGAAAAGTCTGTGTAAACAATATCGGCTTGGCAATTCGAATCTAAAATTTCATGAACATTGCTTGTAAAAAGAAGTAGGTTTGTTAACGTAGACCTGCCGCTAACAAAACCATGTTGTTGCTCTATTATAATATTTTCTAACTGAGGTTTGATACAATCTAATACAATGCTTTCAAACGATTTTGCTGCACAGTTCAAGATACTAATTGGTCTGTAGTTTTTAACATCATTGCGATTTCCCTTTTTAAAAATTGGTGTAATAAAACTTGATTTCCATAGAAGAGGAAAAGAACCCGTTTGAATAGACTTATTATATAGCATACTGAGAGGTAGAGCAAGTGAAACGGCGCATTTTTTCATGAGAATCTCAGGTATACCGTCTGGTCCTGCATTAAATTTGTTCTTCAAAGAAAGCAATTTTTTCAACACCAGTGAAGGTGTGATGTTCAAAATACCAACGGTTTCAGAGTTATATATAGGAATAGTATCGCCCAAGTTCGACGTGTAACATGATTGAAAATGTCGCGCTAACAAGTTAACAGTTTCCTCGGCGGAGTTCGCGGTTTCGTTATTCAAAAACATCGAATTCGGCAGACCACGACAGTTCCTTTTGTTATTAATGTAGTTATAAAAAGTTTTGATGTCGGAGGAAATTGATTCTTCAATTTTGTTAATAGTTTGTCTTTCTTTAGCGCGTAACATCATTTTACATTCAGCTCGCAATTTAGAAAATTCGTTTTTGTGTGCAATGGAGCCAGTCGACTTAAATCTGAAATGAGCTCTACGTTTCAAAATAAGCAATTTATTCAAATTTACATCTAGAACATTTTTATGTGATTCGTTACAAATCACTCTCATTGGTACATGCTCTTTGAGTATAGGATTAATGTGACGATAAAATAAGTCGCATGCTTGATCAATAGATTCGCAGTTCAAACACTCCCAATTAATCGCACTCAAATCATTTGCAATCGATTCAAAATTCGCTTTTCTAAAATCATAAACAGGAGTAGTGCTTGCAATGCTGTTTGAAATTTCACCTTCGAGAGATAAGAACAAATTAAGAGGAGGGTGATGTGAATCGCAATGTATCACAGGATCTAAGTTAAGCTCGACTTTGGTAGAACGTTCTGTAGTGAGACAAAGATCAAGATATTCAAAGTTGTCATTATGAATTGAGTTGACTTGAGACATATTGTAAAAGTTGCAGAAATTAGCTATCACTTGTGCTTTTTCCAAATTGCACTTTTTATAATTAAGCCTAGGAAAAACATTAGTTCCAATGTTATCATTATACCAAGATATTTTTGGAAGATTATAATCTCCTACTAAAGTTACCGACGCGGGGTCAAGTGAAGTACAGAGTTCGTCTAAAGTTTCATGGTGTTTATTGTAACTATCAATTAAAGTGTGCGGTGGAATATAAATTGTACCGAAGATATGCTTATTACCATCAATCAAAATCTGAATGTAAAGTTCTTCCACAATTGTGTTACCTGATTTAATAAGTGTACTATTTAGTGTTCTTGCTACTGCGATCATGACTCCACCACCGAGAACCTCCGTCCTTCCTGCATAGTCCCTATCAGACCTGTAGATGTTATAGTTTGGTAGATTTAATTCGCCGTCGAGGATGTCCGGGTAGAGCCACGTCTTGACAAGTATTATGACATCTGGTTTGTTTACATGTAAATCAAAATTTTTTAAGAGGCCCAGTTTGGTCCTCAAGCCCCTCACATTCTGGTAATAGACTGTTATTATTCGAAGTTGTTTTTTTGGACGTCGGCGTGAGCAGCGGCGCCCGCATGTGTTTTCCTTGCAAGGTAAGGTGTGCCATTTCTGTATTTAATAAACTTGTCTGCGTTCTCGGGTTTTTGTAGCTCTGATCGAGGGTTTTTATATTCGGTCATCTGAAGTTTTGTAAAATCAGCCTGGAATTTTGCAACGCCATTGGTCAATGCAAATTTCTTCTTTTTCAAGACCCTGACTACAGTCTCCTTATCAGAAAAGATGGCCTTCAAAGGTCTCGGGCGATCTCTGTCTCTCGATGGAATGCGAACAACTTTGACTGCATTGACGTCCTTCAAATCCAGTTTATTCATTATGTCCTGCAAAACCTCATTGTCATGTCTAATACGCTCCCTCAGATCGTTTTGACTCGATTCTTTAATGTCGTAAAAAATCAAATTCTTAAATTTCTCGCTTCGCAGGTTGATTTCTTCCAGTATGGACGTCGCACCCAGAGCAGTTGCGGGTTCACGTCCCTCGAGCCTGGAAACCCTAACGTCAAGGTCGTTGATTTGAACCTCCACCGATTCGCGGAAGGTACGCAGCGAATCGCACATCGAGTCCATTTTATCAATTTTGTTATTAATCTGTTCGATGCATTTCAAGGCCTTGGGGACACCACGCAGACCCTGAGTGCATATTGGACAATAGTATCTGAGTTTTCTGCCAGATCTAAGTTCGATACTCCTCTGCTCGGTGGCCGTAATATCGTCGCAATCGTAGTGGATCGCAATCACAGCTCTCGCACGTGGCATATTTTGTTTTGGCATCGATAACAGCGTCGCAGATACCGCAGCCGACCGATTTCTGCCTCAGCCTGTTTTCCGACATCCTCGCTAGTCAGTTCTCCGGAACTCTCTCTGCCCCGCACCTCGCCTGGTCCTCCCCGTACAATCTCCTCCGCCGCGCCTCCTCACTCCGTCGGTCGCACCACAAACGCCAAAAACACGTGCAAGTTCGGCTACTCAATCCACCGAAACGGTTATCCACGTAATGAGCCGGAGACACCGTAAAGGGGCACCAGCAATGCAGAAGATGAGCACCGCCAATATACACGAAAAGGCGGGTAGATGGACATCAGATGCTCCAAATCCAGGTAGAAAATGGCACAGCAACAGGAAAGAAAGCAGATCACAAATATACGTGTGAGCCTTAACCTCAACTGCCACCGCAAAATCAATTTGCGATCCAAAATCACGCGGACCAAGAAATCACAGCTCACAAACAGTAGTAGTGATAGACGGTTATTCCAGCACTCGTTAAGCAATGAATTGTCGAAAAATTTATACAACAATTGCTCAAAAAATACTAAACGAACTGGGACTGTGATGGAAAGATGTAACCGTGCTGACAATACAGAACAGACTGATTGATTTATGAGATGCTTGGCTCATAACTTGTAGATAGACCGTCATTCTAGAAGAAAGTGTGCGAATCATCGAACTTTATTATCAAAATTAGTGTTCCGTTCGAAAAACGTTCCGCGGAAACGAAGAGCGCTACAGGTCGATCACAAGCAACTTCTTGTGCTTCCAACAGGACAGCGCTACGTGCCACACAGCGCATGCCACGATAGACATTCTGAGCGATTTGAGGGCGAAGTGAACTGGCCACCGAGATCGTGTGATGTAACACCTTTAGACTTCTTTCTTTGAGATTATCTTAAATCACAGGTCCATGAGAAATAATTGATCCCATCAAAATCAACATAACGAACGCCATTCAGCAAATTCAGCCAGATTCATACCACAAAGTCATCGAAAATTCCACGTCCCAAATACATGACACCAAGCAAAGCCGCGGCGGACATTTGAATGACGTTATATTCCATTCTTAATGCCATAAATATTCTTTCAATTAAAATAAAAACGGAGTGGATTTCTTACACACAACTTGTTTTATTCACATTTAAAAGTTCAGCGTCCTTATTGGAAGGCCCTGTAATTCAAAAGTAAAAAGAATGCAGGCACCTATCAACAAATCGATTCAAACTAAAAAATGCTCTATTTCTGTGTTGTGAATACCACTACCTGGAATGACTTTTGTAATGGTGAACTTTAAAATAGTCCAGCAGACAAAGTAGAAAGCCAAGTTTTGTCAACTGCATCATGTTTGAAAGGTGCTTCTTCTCGATAATTCGAACTCAAACTTACTCAAAGAACAAAACCAATCGAAACAGTCATTTTCATATTGTGTACATTTGGAATTTAATGAAACGTGAAATTCGTCAAATAATTCTGCCTCATGGGCTAAATTTAAATAATTAAATTTGGATGAGTTAGCATTCTATAAATAGTTGCAATCTATACTTGCCATACCCCCCTGAAATTGCTGCTTCGGATGGCGGCAGCACCCGGCTCCCATGCTCCAGGTCAAATTTAATTTCCCATCCGGAGAGGCTGTGCTCATAAAATGTTTGCTCTAGGCCTGGAGTTTAGGAAATTCTGGAAAATTTGTGCTATTAATGAGGATGATATCCTGCTAACTCTTTATGCAGTGCCGGGGAGACCGGGTACAGAGAGCACAATTAATATGCAACATGCGAAGCCATTTTTTACAGCGCATTGTGACTTTAACGGAAGGCTATATCCGTATACCTCCGGATTTCATCCTTCTTCCTTTCTAGGAAATTCCTTTCAGGCGCAGATAAGGTTTAATTGGATTTTTATTTTAATCCGCAAAGTTAAAAAGGAGCACGTTCATCGCTCGGCATTCCTTGGAAATTATCATCCAAGTTGTAAATGAATTTGTGCTTTGAAATTTTAATCAATTTCTTTGTTAGCACATTAAATTTATCGATTGGCGAAGTTTCGTCCTTTAAAATGAATGCGCTCCTTAAAAATAAAAGTTGGAACGCCCGCCGTCAGAACTATAAAGTAAGGAGCGCTGGCACCGGCTCAACTGGCGAAAAGTTTTCAGCGTTTTTAAGCACGACTTCATGCATTACGTGAATTTAATTAGCCTCAATTGCGATGGCCATAAACATTTTGCGTCAAAGTTTGTTAGGGAGCAAGAAACATTGTAACGCTCCTTAATTTAGGCAGCATTAGATTCCGCTCGGCTATGCCCGTAAACGAGTAACTCTGAAAAACGAGTTTCGATTTTAACGGGAAAAGCACTTTTGGTGCAGAAGTGACATTGAGAGGACCTGGCTTTGCTGAATTTCGTTGACTAAAAATAATCCATTTGAGAACTCTCAAGTGCGGGCAAAGGGCACCTCTACGTATTTCGATGGAGAGCAAACATTAACGCCAGAATGTTATTATTTGTGCTAAGCAGCTGCCCGCACAAGTTCAATTTGCGAAAAATTTCACTTCGAAGAGCAGAACAAACATTCCGCTGCCGTTTAGGAATTTCAATTTGTGTCGACGTTTGGATACCCTGTCCATTATCACATGTAAATCCCTACCCGCTCGGCCCGCGTATTGGATATTCTTAAGACATCCGAGAGCATATTTATATGTTCGTGGTGGTCCGACCAGAGACGAGGGGGGTTTTATTGTTGCTCTAAAATAAAACTTTAGTGGCTCATTTTTGCTCTATTTGTGCAAAGTTTTCTGTAGCTACTCGTACAGGTCCTGCTGCTCTGATGTTTTTAGTTTCTAACTCAGCAAATGGAGAAAAATTCATAAAAGTGAGAACGGCATGTGCTGCCTCCGCAAACACCAGCACGCTTTAGCGTTTCTGTTTTTCTTTTCTCCACAAAACTTTACAAACTCATAAGGAAATTCTCGTAGAGGAACTTATTGACAGAAACACGCCGTGCGAAGTGTTGAACAGAGTTCTCAACTTTCACAAAGTTCGCGTTTTTCTCAGTTTTAAGGACGCCCTTCGTACAGGTGACAAGCTTAAGAAGATTTTCTTACAAAATACGCGTAATCGCAGAGGAATCTTCGGCACCGAGTAATGGCACTGAATATTCAGCACAGCAAATTTCATTGATGGAGTAATGAGAGGATTATAAATTAAATTTTCATAAATTTATTTTTTGTGTTCATTCGGCATTCCATTTTTCGCCGGTCCTTTTGGGAGCTATTTTGAAGGCTGCCGTAATATTCGTCCAAACTTTTGTACTTCTTCATATTTGTACCAAGTACAAGAGAGTACCTACACATACACATATACAGATAAGTAGGTTTGTACGAACGTGGGGAGTTTGGTTGCACTGACGGACCTCTTCGGGCGGCGGAATACGTTGAGTAAATGAAAATGAGCTCCAGTGAAGAGGGATCCGATTTCGGTTCCTTTCTCAAGTGTGGCGGTATTGTCCCTGAAATAATTAAGGTATGGGTTTTCCCTTCTGCTTAATTTTCTGAGAGTCCTCGGGATAAAGTGATGATCAAAATTTTGCTTGAAAAGTGAGACGTATCACTTGAAAATATACCCGTGGAATGGGTCCTCAAAGACTTTTGTTAAAATGCTTTATGTTACTCATATTGTTTTTTTCGTTGCTATTTATACAGTTACGAAAAGAACTTACTACTTATGCCTAGTATCAGTATCAGACGTGGATAGTGATAAAATCTTGTTCGTATGGCTTTTAAAATGTTTGCAAATTATCATGGACTAGCTTTTATGCCCAACAATAACAATTTACCAGTGCGTATCCTCCATGCTATCGAAATGGGTTTAGGAAGTTGAGAACTTTCGGCTGCCATCTTGAATCCGCCATCTTCAATTTCTAAATTGCGATAGTTGCTTCGAGCTCAGCGGCCCGAAAGCATAAATAGGTCTCGTTTTCATGGCAATCCTTTGAATTTGAGAATTTTCGGACGCCATATTGGATCCACCATCTTTAATTTCCAAATTTCGATCGCCATATTCATTACACCATTTCTTTTTCCAAAGTTTTATTACCGAGGTTCCATATTCAGTTATGAAGCTTTTGATCAGTGTTGGAATCATTAAAATATATACAGAAATAAACTCACAGGAGCAATTACAAGCTTTTTCGTTAGCGTTTTAATTAAGGCAGTGTCTATTTGCACTCTCCGTATCCGAGTAATCTCCGTCTGCACGGAAGAAAAGGTTTGCAGTGAAAACACAATGAATCACAGATCCAAGCTTCGAAGAGCTTAGCAATATAGCACAAGTTGGCAATTGGCCTGTGGCCTGTAATTATACGTAGGTCGCTACTTAGGTTTTCAGATATGGCACCACTAGTGTGAATATGTCAAATCTGAGATTGTAATCGTAAAGTGTGCCATTTTTAATGGTGAACGTACTCATAACGTTTCGAGTGATATTTGTGTTGTTTACAGATACTTGAAAAATCACTTTTTTTTTTTATGGTTTCAAAATATATAACGGACATAGGTAGAAACAATTTTGGTGTTTTATATATATAGGACATAGATCCATGATTCGTCGCCTGTCACGATCTTATAGATGTCTTTTGAAGCATCGCGATTGAATTTTGTTTACATTTGTTTGCACCAATCGACGCGAGCCTTTTTTTGAGCGATTGGCTAATTATGCGGTATCCAACGCGAACAACTCTCTTTGACGATAAAATATTCATGCAATATTGAATGTATGCGAGTGGAACTAATGCCCAAGCAAGCCTCAATCTCACGGTATTTCACGTGACGATCTTGCAATATCATTTCACGCAAAGCATCGATTTTTTCTGGCAATACAGCCGATTTTGGAAGATCCTCATGAAATTCGTCCTGTAACGAAGTGCCTTCCAAGAAAGATGAAACACGCCAAAATGCAAAGATAAATTAAATTGATAACACAAAACAGAAACCAGGGAACCTCCACAACGCTTCAAGAAACACAACGGGATACCATCAGGGCCACAAGTGAAACAATATTTGGTTAAATTGGAAAAATGGGAAACAATTGCGAAAACTTCTTGTCCCACCCTATTTATTCCTGAAATATTAAGGGAAAAATCTAAAATAAATTTAGCAAGTGATCATAACATCAATATTTATCAGAAAGTTTAGTAAAATTTATAATTGGGGGTGAAGGGGTTTCGAAAACATGAAAAGATGCCAACCCCATCTGGTTGGGTGTCGAATGAAAGCTAGTTTCTCATATAAAAGAATTAAGGTTAAAGCACCAGTAGTCTCTAAATAATACTAAAAATAGAATTGAAACAAAATTGTGATGATTGAGTGATTTGCACAGCTCGTAAGGTTGCCAATAAAATTTCTAAATAAAAATTTGATTTGCAATAGTGAACTGTGAATTACAATAAATATTTTTAGTAATTTTTTTAAAGGTATATATTCTTTTGTCATATCGTTAAATCATTCTTAACTTCGTCGTAGTTCCCATAGATATGATTCTATTACACATGCATGTTTTCCCAATAATTCATTAAAATAGGATTTTATGACCTTCAGATATTTCGGGATTAGTTTGGGACGATTTCTTTATGCGTCTATCTAATGGCGCCGTAAACAATGTCCTGCCGAACATTTATGACTTTATGCTCTGTGTTACTATGGTTTTATAGCATTTTATCTTTGTGGAAAACCATTCTAGGTACATATATGTGTCATATCAGCACTGATATTATAAATTAAAATGCAAGTACTGGAGGGTTAATAATATTGATTTTATTTGAATTTATGAAACAACATGTGATTTCGCTATAACACATGACGGAAAGAGGTTATTGCAGGAAGTTTTTTCCAGAAAAATATTTTACCTCCCCTTTTCTAATTGTGATGGACTATGATTTACTCGCACGAAAAATGGAAAAAAAGGAGGAATCACAAATGAAACCAAATCTACTCCTAAATTACGTATATATAAATGTAATTATAAATTGTGACGACTGCTGTATGTCATTCAGTCTATCTTACAACTCAAAACCATTATACTCAATCAATTATACTCTGGCGAAATAGGTCTTCCAGTGCTTAATCGTGCTTAAGCTTGAATGAGATTTATACTTTCATGCATGTGACTTACTTTCGTTGTAAGAGAATGTGTACGCTGCAAAGAAATTATTTATGCATATAAAGCTCCAACTAAATACATATCTACAGAAATGAGAGCAGTGACCAAGCTAAACAAAAATTTGTATGGCAAGGGGTAAGGGCAATCTCAACCGTTTTCGAGTTACAGCATTATTCCCAAATTTGGTATGTACATCATTATTTTAAATTTATATTTTGTTCTACCCAACGCAGCGACATGAAACACGCCAAACTGAGATAGAAGATATCACGATATCCTTTGCAAAAATACCACCAATGTTGATCTACCTCTACCACGAAAGTGAAGAAAATGCTCAAAATTTTCCCAAAATTTACGACTATCCACAATTTTCAACTATGGTATATCGGCCCCGTCATTGCTTGTTTTGATTTAGGTCATGAGAAATGTTAAAAATTAATTCCACAGTTAACTGGTTTTAAAGTACCCAAGTAGTTGCCTTTCCAAAGAGGTACCAGGTCCAGGTAGAGAATAGATATACAAATTTATACGTAGACAACTTGTTTTTTTCACTTTCACAAGTGACTGTATCTACAGTGATCAACATTGGTGGCATTTTTGGAAAGGACATTTAGATATCAGTTGTTTGGTTTGAGTTTTGATGTCACTTTGATGTCGTAATCAAAAGATAAGTATAATATAGTAATATGCATACTGAATATATGAGTCACCCTATAACTCGAAAACGGTTGAGATTATCTCCCCCTTTTGTTTTGCTGAATTTAGAACGTGTGCCCAATTAAACCTTAAGCCTTTTCCTGGCTACGGCACTGGTCGGACACAGGATTAGCGAATTGATTTTACTTCAGACGTCATGTTCACGGAAAATATTTAGTTTATTTTTTTATATCCCGTGCTAGTCCATTGATTAAAAAAAATATAAGTATTATATATTATATAGTATATTGTACTGGTTTGAAAAATTCATAATTGGATGATGAGTTGAGCTCTAAAAGAGTTCTGGGAGTCCGTAAGTTGTAAAGTATGTCGCGGTTGCTGAAAAAAAGATTTTAATTTATTATAATAATGTTGCCCTTAATAATATTAAATACAAGCATTAGATCATTGTATCTATGAACATTCTTGATTGACGGAACATTTAGGACGTACGCAATCCAACCATAGTCGTGATTCGTAAAATCCATCGGCCTCCCTATCTTAAACGAGGCAGTTCTCAGGAATCGATTTTGAACCTTCTCAAGTTTTGATTTAGCGTACAACGTATATGGGTTCCATATAGGTGAGGCATATAAGATGGGCAATAGTAAAGCCTTATAAAGTTTCAAGAAAGTCCATACACTTTCAAATGTTTTAGTTGATCTAGTAATGAATCCAAGCAATCCATAGGCTTTGGCTGTTAGTTGCTCGATGTGACTATCCAAAGAGAGTGATTTATCAAAAATTACCCCAAGATCTTTAAATTCAGATAGCTTTTCAAGTGAAACAGAATTAACCGAATACGAAGTATGAATAATGCCAGTTTGCTTTCTATAAAAGGAAACAACTTTACATTTTTTTACATTTAAGGTTAGTTCGTTTGTTGTTGCCCAATCAATAATATTAGTAAGGTCTTTCTGTAATAAAGTTGCATCATAATCAGAGTTAATAACTGAAAAAATCTTTATGTCACCTGCGTACAAAAGAATTTTAGAAAATTGAATAGAAGATATTATATCATTAATGAAAATATTAAAAAGAACTGGACCAAGGGGTGATCCTTGAGGGACAACAGAAAAAACTGAAATAGTATCTGATTTAAAACCTTTGATTTTTACTATCTGCGTACGTTCATTTAAATAGGAGTAAAACCAAGCCAATCGATACTAAACGATTTTAATTTTAAAAGCAGTTTATGGTGAGAAACAGTGTCAAAAGCCTTAGAAAAGTCCAATTAAATTGAATCAACTTGAGCTCTAACTTTTACGTTATCTAAAATACTGGTTTTGTTGTTAATCAAATTTGAAACTTCATCAGAAAAAAGTAAAAGATTAGATAAAACGGATCTTTGATGAAACCATGTTTTTCTTTAATGATTTTATTAGCAATAAAATTGGATATCAGTCATGATTGCATCTAAGAGTTTAGGAACATAACTCATCAAAGTAATTGGCCTATAGTTAGATGCATCATCTATTATTCAATTTTTTTTTTAATAACCAATTACATTGCATTCAGTAGTATACCGATCAAAGGTGATGGCAAATTAAAATATTCAATAGCTTACTAGTACCAGGCACTTCAGTGTCTGAGGTCGAGGTGACCCCAGTGTAGTATGTTATTCTAGAGAAGTGCGTATAGGGCAGATAAGGGATTTTAGATGGCTTAAGGGTCTTTAAGGAATATTTTATGTACGGAAGGGTAATTAACGGTAAATAAGAAATACAACCGAAATAATTTTTGAACTTTGTATGCCGCAATTTTTAAAATATGATTTCTCTTATTTTCAATATCATGAAGTGTTGACATAATCGAAATACAAAGTAGACAGTCGCAGTCGGTGTAATGGCTTTTGATATTTTCTGATGCAATTTGTGTCCTCTTTTCAGTCGATAGCAGCCCTGACAAATTCGTCGAAAAATCAGTTCTCTTATTTTGTGAAATCATCTGTACTTAGATGGGGAGAAACACCTTCGCCACGAAATAAAACAATTTCATCGCGGTCTGTTTGACGCCAGAGGAATGAGACCGAAGCTGTAGTGAAACCAAGTACATGTTCATGGTGAGATAGATCCTGTGCGCCCTAATAAATAAAAATTAACTTCACCTGAAACTTGAAACTGTCGTCTTAAGAAGTTTGAGGATGTGCGGAGACACGATAAGGCATTGAAGGCGCTTCTAGGGAGCTCCCGCCAACGGGGAGGGGCGGGTGACGGGTTGTATATTTCATTCACCAGGACTCAGAAGTTGTCTGTAGTAATTTTACGGCTTTATGGGGTTGGAAAAACGTCCAGCAATCCATCAGGAAAAACACTCATAGATATTCCCCGAGCAAGTTGTCCCTAGACTTGCAAGACTTGCACCTCCTTCCAGTGCTTAATCTTGGTTAGGGTTGCATCTCGGCGCTCTGTCAACTTTTTACACCTTTTGAGTTGAATTTTCTCTTTCATCTAAAATCCAGGCAGCATGTGAAAGTGTGGAGAATATTAAAACAGGTCGCTCCTCGGTGTGCTGTGTTTGTATCTAAACTTATTCCTCCCGTTGATGCGATAATGCTGCAATAAAGAAAAATGAAAATGTCTCACATGAAAAATTCAGACAATTTTTTTCTATGGCTCTGCGTTATTACAGGGGCTGGTGATTGGAAAGAAAATTATGTGACGTGACGTGGGCACACAATTTAATGATGGCGGAACGCCATTCCATCCAATTACACGGTGATAGATAAATATTGCGGCTTACTGCTAATGGCCTCTGGCGCACTTTTAAACAGACGAAGGGGAGGAAGACATATATTTTCATATCTAACACTTTGATGCTTAGTTTTGAGTGAAATTGGGTGCACAGACACAGCGAACAGGAAGCGGTTGATACTTTAGGATGTGCCGAGCTAAAAGGGGTATTTGTTTTTTTTTAGGTGCTCTTGGTTAAATATAGCTAGATCGACATACATACTTCTAAGTGATCAGAGAGTATAAGAAAAGTCTAGATCTGGAAGACCGAAGGGTCCTAGTGACAAGAATTTGGAAAAAAAAATATTAAAGTCTATTGACAAAAATAATTCGATGTCGGTGCGAGATGTAGCGAAAAAAAATAAAAACAAGTGTCGCGATGGTGCAAAGAGTAAAAAAGCGGAATTACATTAATACATATAATAAAAGCGTGTTAAAAAACAAAAAGCACCCACACGTACAGATAAGCAGCAAAATGTGGCTATAAAACGATCCAGAGTGTTGTACAACATTTTGGTTCACGCTACAGACACCTGCGTTATAATGGATGACGAATCATATTTTAAATATGATTTTTCAACACTACCAGGTCCACAATTTTACAATGCCCGAGATAAGGAGAATGTTCCCGATTCAGTAAGACAAATTTCTGTAGAAAAATTCGGTCCAAAGGCACTGGTTTGGCAGTCAATTTGTCAGTGTGGCCATCGCAGCCGTTCAGTTTGCCTAGAGGGCACGATTAACACAGAAATATGTGCAGGGGTGTTTACAAAAACGTCTGTTACCATTTATAAGGTCACACACTAACAACACTTTGTTTTGGCCGGACTTGGCTACATCACATTACGCAGTGGCGACTTTGAAATGGTACGAACGAAACAATGTCCGATGTATAGCAAAAACTGCAAATCCACCAAATGTTCCAGAACTTCGTCCCATAGAATGGTATTGGGCTCTAGTTAAAAACATTTTAAGTTTCCTTATGGCATGGCAGCAAAATCACTTACAGAATTTTCAAAATTGTGGTCTTCTGCCAGTAAAAAAGTGTCAGATGAAACTGTGCAAAAGTTAATGTCTTCTATTAAACGTAAAATTCGAAATTTCAGTAGAAAACAAATAAATATGGAAAATTAGGACTGAAGTACTTTAAGTTAAGTTTTATTCTATTAATAAAAAATATTTGAAAAGAAGTACGACATTTTTATAACATTTTATACAAATTCAAAAACTGTGCAAAACTTTTCGATACACTCCTTAGTAGGGTATCAATATAAAATATGTTATTTAAATTAATTAAAGAATAAAAAAGGATTACTAATACATTCGTTCTTGTATCCTGCTGTCCGATAGAGCTTATTAAAGATAATACAGAGGCAATGATAAAACTATATTCATATCAATTTGCAAGCTAGACAATTAACCTACTCAGGAAAAAAAACTTTGCGAATTCAATGGAAATAACATTTATTCAATTATAATATTTGTACATAAGGGAATGTATAGAAAAATTTATATATGACTTGTCTTCTGATTTATCTGTGGTTACCGATGGGATTCGAACCCGAGATGCGTAAGTTATAGCTTGACACACTAGTAACAGATACCCGGGACCTCTGAAACAGTAGTAGCGATATATTAACTTCATAACAACTACACATATGTTATGTATACAGAAAACCCATGCGCAGCCTTGCGCACTGTCAGTAAAATTAGATTATTGGGATTTGTAAATTAAAAAGCATGTTATGGTTGCCAAAAAACCACAAGAAGAAATAAATACACTCGTCGACAGCCTTGTGTAAAAGCATAGCGTAATTTTGCAGTCGTGCGCACGCACGGTTATTTATATGTTGAGTTGTTAAACCTGTAAGCTGTATAAAAAAGAATGGCTAACGCTCGTTTTCGGTTATTTTACTGGTAAAAATATTTTTGTGAGATGCGTATCTATTAGAGACGTTGGCCATTGGTGAAATTTGTTTCTTTTAAACGAAATTTTTAACGAAATAGGGCATTTTAACGCAAAGTGATTATGCGATGACGGAAGCGGAAGCAAAACGCATAGTTGGGTGTGCGGATTATTGAGTATGGTGCAGTATTTGTGTAGAAAAATCATTCCCGCTGCTGTTGGTATTATGTTGAACAGCGGAGAGAATGAGGAGGTTAAACAACCTCAATACCACGGGGAATAAGATGAACGCTGGCCAGCCGACTAGAGGACCTAGATTACGCAGACGACATCGCCTCCCTCTCCCACACCCAAAACGACATGCAAACGAAAGTTAAATCCCTGAAAGATCCACGAGATGTTGGTCTGAAAACAAGCACACGAAAAACAAAGTGTATAAGAATCAACACAGCCAATACCAGCCAGATCACAGTTAACAATACTACAATAGAGGATGTAGTCGAATTCAAATATCTCAGTGGTATCATCACTACAAATGGAGGTGTAGAAGAAGGTAGTAACAACAGACTGCAACAAGCAGGGATGGCGTTCATGTTCATTTACCCATTTAATTTATTAGTCAGACCAAATCAATTTTTATTAATGCTTAGGAATACTTACATATATATATTATATGAAAAATTACATATGGCTCAAAATCACCAAGGTTGCGAATTTCAAGATTGGTTTTATGCCGAAAAAAATTTCAAGCTATAGTGATGACTCTTGGTTTATACTGTTGCAAAATTTGTATATTAATAAACTTTGACAGGGCAGCGCACAGAATTCAAAATTTTTTTTGCACTGAATATCTTATAGAAAACCATCAATTCGGGAACATTTTTCTAAGTTTGATAAAATGTACAATAACAAAACAAAGCACATAACTTAAGGATTGTTTAAATAACATGGGTATATTATGTATCCATAATATATAAACAATATTGAAAACATTAAATACAAAATCTTTTACAAGTAAAACACGTCAAAAAACGAGAACGCAACAGACATTTCGGGAACGTACCATCATGTCCGGGAACGTTCCCGGAATGACCGTTCCCGAAATGAAGATTTCACATAAGCGCGCGCTTTGATTATTCAGCGGCCATCTTAAATGCGACCTGACTTTGTAAATAGTAATATATTTGAGGTTACTTTGTTATTTCGGGTCGTAAAAAAGATTCACATGAATAATTAAATGTAAAAACACGTTCCCGAAATGACGGACTATTGATGTACGCTCTACGAAAAATGACTTGAAAGGTACTTACCACTTAGATATTAATTTATTTGCCGATAAATATACTGACAGCCGGCTTTGTCATTGTTTGCTTCCTCTACTAACGTTTGACACAGAATGGCTGTGTTCACTTAAAACTATTTTTCTTCGGTTTATCGATACGTTCACTGAAATCACTTATGCGCTATCGGACAAAATAGTTTTGAAGTTTTTAATTAAAAAAAAAAAAATCTTTTAGTATCCTTTCCAAAACTAGATTTTGTAGAAAAAATACGGTATATCAAGTAATGACAGGAGTTAAATACCTTAAATTTTTCATTAATATTTTGGACTTGTTGTTGAAGATTCTACATTAGGACGCGTTCCCGAAATGACCTTCTCTGCATTTATATAAATTTAATTTAAAATGTACTTCTTTAATAAATTGTATTATTTGATGTACACACAAAACAGGTTAGTTGTAGTATTTTACTAATTTCCTTTTCTCAATAAAGTCAAGATATAAGACATTAAATTGCTATCAAAACCAATTCTGCACCCTGGTGATTTTGAGCCATATATGTAGATATAAACTAGATGTGATATAGTTGTACTTGAGAATCAGACATTTTTATAAAATGCATTAGTGTAATGATGATAAATAAATATTTTCTCATAAGTGTCTGCACCTATTATAACAGTTGATGTTGCGGAATACTAATTTTGCAAGCATAGCTTGCACTTGACTTGAACATTTTTCTGTTTCCTTTATTAATCGAGGTTTTATTTAGTTAAGGTAATGAAATGCTGGCACTTTTGACATTAAAATAGGTACCGGACCAGTTTTTACAATTTTTTTTCCCAAACCACTTTTTCACAAAAATCCATTTTTCCCAAAACCTTTTATAATAAAATTCTTTTTTCCCAACTAAATAATAATAATAAATATCTTCTGACAGATGATTTTCCTTTAACAAAATTTTGCATTCGGAATTATGGTTTTACGAAAATGGGTTTTTGTGAAAACTTGATTTTAGAAAAAAAGGTTTTATGAAAAAAAAATTGTGAAAACTGGTACCCAATCATTAAAATATACTTTTGAGCATACATTTTTATAGAATAAATATGCGCACATTTCTAAATCTTTTTTATTTTGAATTTTAGGAACAGTTTGCATGGGAAAAGGATCTCAGTAGAATTTACTAATTGTTTTCTTTGTTTGATTTCCGAAGAGAATAGAACACGTTGGAATTACTCCATTTAACACTTCATATCTGCTACACTTATAATCCGACTCATTATAAAGGAAAACAATTTCAATCATGTGGGGATCGAACCGGGGACCTCTAGAACAGTAGTCCAGTGTTCGCACCATTGAATCTGCAGATCGTGGCTATAAAAATTCTTTTAAAGTAAAAATAGGACTTTCAAAAAACACCAACTGTTATTATATTTTAAAAACGCCGCTTTACAATTGAAGTGTTTACTTTAAAATCAAAATATAATTCTTTAATTTCAAGGCGACACTTTGAAAATCAAAGTATTTACTTTCGGATCAAAAACGCTAAATGGATAAAAATTCATATTTTTTCAGTTAAACAAATTGGCTGGCTCAGTGTATGGCTTTGCAAATTTTGGTTATTATCAAAACAATTAACGGCACTTCGAATGGTAACACGACTTCTTCCCATAATTGTTCCGATATTAGCGTAAGATTTGTATTGATTGCTCAAGTGTAGTAATATTTTTCTTTCAGGGGTTATGCACACGTAAAAGGTTGTGTTAGGGATATTTCTTGTTTTTTTTTTTATTTCAGTGAGTTTTTTTATTTGAATATTTTTCATCATAATATCATAATCACTAAACCGCATAATGTTATGGAAACTTAAACATTGTATCAATACAGATTTTGAAAACATGAACTGTTTTGCTTTAATTTCGTAGTTCCCTGGGCATACTTTTGCAGTATTTTGTTGGATATGGTATTTTGATTTTAATTATTATTGAAGCAATAAATAGTGTTCTATTCAATACAAATTTTATTAATGTTCACTGGATAAAGAATCATGCCACGTCTCATACAGCAATTTCTACACCCTTTTTTTATCTATATAAAGTTGAAGTGACATGTTATTTAAATGAGTGCAATATATGTTTAAAAATAAAGCCAGTTATTTGAAGTACATACCCATGCAAATTTGAAGTCCAATTAACTATTCTGTCGGAAACAATTTCGCTGAAATAAAGCAATGAGACCGAAATTCTTTACATGTATAAATGAAACCACCCATGCAATGCAGCACTGATAAGCACTTTATTTTGCATCCAAATTTGCCTAATAAGGGCTCAACGATGGAAAGGCAGGAAACGTGTGATGTGGCCTCAAAAATTGAACACCTGGCAGAGACACAGCCGATTCGATCCTAATGCGACGATAACACCTTCTTATCTGCCACGTTTTCCTTGAGAGCGAGTGTCAGCCACAGTAACTACTGCCAGAATTCCAAAAACACATCCGAACGTTCCCCCAGATATCCCAGAAATCTTGATCTCTGATGCGAATATGTGTTCCCGAAGTTGGCAATTCGAAGTTTGACAACTCCTGGTATAAGCTGTGGGTGGCCTGCGGGATGAGGGCTTTGCCATGTTTGTGCGATATGTTTGTTGTTCCACATTCGAGGGAAATTGATGAGATTATCAACGTATCGATGTAAGTACACACTCTAAGTGCGTAGATTAATTGAATTTTCAATTGATGGGGTGGCTAGCGCCGAGCTTCCCTCCTCTTTGGCGCCATTATGCGTACGAATCGTTACATCGTGGCATGATGTAGGTACTCTCATTGATATCGGCTGCCGTGATTTGAGCGCCTCTGTTTGCCAAGGGAAACATTCCGAATGAGTTTCGCAATTACGTCAATAATATTTCGGGCATTACTTATTCGCTTCGAACCGCCCGTACGGGAGATGCGTACGCCAGGGTGGGTGCCGTGGGTAAAGGGAATTGATGTTCTGAGTCTTATCACGGATTTATTGCGTATGAAAATATTTTATTGGGCAAAGCCTTCATCAAGTTACATCGTATGTCGTACTCCTACATAGAGAGCTCTTGAGACTTGATTTAAGAGTGATTGGTTGGAACATGCTTTGATATTTCAAATTTTGCAGAACGCACAAGACAAGTAAAAGTTGGGACGTATAGAGGCAACCGTTTTATTCTGAAGTTCAAACACGTTCCATCAGAGCAATTGACACACAAAAATAGGATGATTCGAAGTTAAGAGAGTATATATAAGCAATCCAATGATTTTTAATTGATGTTTTAATTATTTATTCAGAATTCGCTGGATGTCGTTTTGAGCTGATCTGGCTTGGAAAAGGTCTAAAGCTCCATCTTAAGGCAGCAACTTGAAATAGGGCGAAAACTTATTTGTGGTAGTCTTTAAGGCATTGGTAAAACTAAAAGTTCATACCCTACGAGTAGTGTGATATATAGTATAATTAGTGCCGTGGCGTGAATTTCCCGCGAGAGGGAGTGATGGCAATAAAAGATTAAATCATCGGATTTTTAATCTATTCTCTACAGAGTACAGAGCACACGGCAGTCCGTAAATATTGTGTAAAAGGCAAATATTCAGTCAGTAGGCGATGCATTTCGCGCACACACGCACATGGTCACAGTTTGGTAATATAAGAACTTCCTCTAGAAAATGTCGAGATTTGTGCTAACAAAACGCAATTGGCTGGGAGCGTTACATTTTTGTTTCCATTTGAAAGTGATCATTTCAATTTGTAGGGGACATACAAGTGGCTTAGAGAAAATATTTATTTTCTACTTTTTAGTCTATTATAAGTATGTCTTATTCACGCTCCTAATTTTAGGAGTCAAAGTTTAGGAGGTTGATATGCGATCGATGTAAAATACATAACTAACCATGTTCCAGACAGGGAAGCAAGTTAAATAACAGCTTGTGTAAAAGGACGTTCTTATCAACATAATCACATAATATAGTACTGCTGGAACTGCTTATTTGCACCAAACTGTGTCAATGTGTGTGTGTGCGAAATGCATCGCCTACTGACTGAATATTTGCCTTTTGCAAAATATCTACAGACTGCCGTTTACTCATTATAAAGTCAACATCGACCGCATTGAGGCTGTACAAAAGCAGTTCCTACGCTTTGCCCTGCGAGATCTAGCCTGGAATGATCCCTGTAATCTTCCTCCTTATAAGGACAGATTAAAGCTTTTAGATTTGACATCTCTAAACGCAGAGAGGTAGCAAGTGTTATATGTATGCATGATATCGATACTGGCGCTATAAATTCACCTTATCTTTTGAACCTTATTAATATAAACTCGCGTCCTCGCCTGACTAGAGGACAACATTTTCTGTACTATAATTACCACAGGACCAATTATGGGTCTTTTGAACCAGTATCTACTATGTCTAGAAATTATAATTCTTCCTTTTTTTTAATCGACTTCAATTGTAGTCGAGTAGCGTTGAAAAAAAGATTACTTGTAAATTAGTAGTATTTTTGTTAAAACTTTAAAATCTCTGTCTGTGTACCTGTTGATAATGATAAATAAATAAATACTCCGTGTACACACACACATGGACACACGTGTGGTCTGCCTGTTCTAAAATACTAAAAACATATGTTGTTTACACTGTTTGACCAAATGACACCTTACCGATCCTTAATGCTTAATGACAGCGCCTTCGTATGAAGTTGGCTTCAGTATGGACCGATGCCATTAGGCCTCATTACTTCATTTCTTGTACTGCATCCTTTAAAATTAACTTTAGTGCGCTATAAATCCCTAGTCGCTTTGAACACTTCACAGACTTACTTCTTGGCAGACTTAACATTGGCATCCATTGTAGTTAAAATTTTTAAGACAAATTGCTCACAGGTATTATGCAAAGGATAAACACACAAATTCTTTTATAAACATTTTCAACAATTTTCATTGTGAACGTTCATACGTATCTTCATTGACATTTAAAAACTGATTGGAGTATCGGTACCGGTGAAAGGCTCATGACGTCTTGTTTTCTACTCGTCGTTACCACCATGTCTTGGATTAATAGTACTTTTCAGTGCAAGGCTTTACGCGGACGATGAATGTTTAGCTCAAAGTTGTTGCCGGTGAATAGCTCATGTGTTTAAACTTATATTATATATGCACATATTTTGTATAGCCGTAGCATTTTGTCATAATTGTCCATCTTATTTCACTGTAAAGTAGATTTACTATTTTCATTTCCAAATAAATGCATACAAAGCTTATTTCAGAATTTGTTTTTTAAAAGTGATAGATAAGTATTACTCATGTAATTTATGTAATGAAAATCGCATAATTTTTTATTGAAAAATTAATTTTGGACGATAAATCTATATTTGCAAATGTTTACCCTAAACAGCCTAAAATATACACAAAATGGTGCTGAAGTAGTAAGAACGCCTAGTAACCCGTTCAAGATTATTAACAATTCAAATTTCGGGCCGTAAAATCAAAAAGCAATAAATCGGAGAAAATCAATAAAATATTATTTATTTCTGCTGGTTCGCATCCGCGCAGTTCTAAAACTGGGAGAAGTTTTTGTTGTATCAACAGACCAATTCGCATAAAATTCTCAATGCGGTTAGCCCATAATTTATAGGCACCTTTGCCGAGATAAAATTGTCTTATCCCATCTCTTCGGACAACCATATCCATTTCTGTAACGATAACTCCTGCTTCCATGGGTATCCTTCCAGAACAGAGGAGTAGCTGATGGCGAGAATTAAAGATGAACAGCCAACTGTGGGGCGAGAGCTTCCCGCACGCCAAGGATGAACCAATACTACAACACTTTTATTTCTATCCCAGCTAGCTATAATTAAGTGAGGAATTTTTCCTTTTCGTTTTCTCCCACCGCAGATCTTAAAACTTCTTTCATTATTTGCTGCGAAATTCCTAGATTTTTGTTCTCAGTTCCACCCACTCGAGAGTCGTTCTTCCCTCCTTCGGCGTATTGTCTCACACCCTCGGGTAGTTGTTCCATCACCCGCGCCGGTTTAAAAAAGATACTCCCGCTAATACAAAAGTTTTATTTTGCAATTAATCTTATTTTTTGGTATGTGTAGTTAATAAAACTGGTGAAATTGCACCATCACCCTAACGTCCGCTTGCTGCCCCTACTTGATTGTCGTTGCGCTGCGCCCTTGGTAAGGAAACACCCTCCGGGTATGTACGGAAAGCGCTCCGGCGGAGAATTTCGAAATAAACTTTTCAATAACTGCAAAGAGTAATTAGACTAATTGGAAGCAAAAGTAAGAAAATAAGCGGATTGATTGGTTGCATTTAAAAGTGAAACGAGCGTTGAAAGCGGCACTTAAGAATCCCCTAAAGTGGATTCTTTCAACACGCCCAAGGGAGAATTAGACCATAGCTTAAATGGAAGCTATATAGTCAGGGAGAAGCAAGATATCAAACATCTTTAAAAACATTTTAAATTGTTTACAACTTGCATACGTTTTAAGTTTTTGTAACTGCAGAGGTAAGAAATATTATTCTTAGCACATAAAATTCATTCATTCATTCACACATTGTATATATGTATATCATATACGCAGTGAGATATTATTAATTTTAGTACTTCACATCGAAGGTAGAAAAATTCAGAATTTCCAATTGCCAAATCGGAATGTCTTAGCAAATTTAAAATTACTACGGGAAATACAAGTGAAAGGCATCATAACATTTTTAAAAGTAATGTAAAAGTGAGAATTTTGAAATGGGAAAATTAAGTAAGAGTGACGAAAAACTCTGTACACAAAATTCTTAAAAACTCGCGTATTCCTAACACAACTATCGCGGATAACTTAAGAGAAAAATAATGCCTAGATTACGTTAAAACTATAACGCACATTGCACTCTAAAAGCATAATGGGTGTCCTTACAAGTTACAAGATGATTTAATTAAAATTGTGTATTCGATTTAAGGGGTTATGTAGGCCTCGAAGGAAAAAAAAACAACTTTTTCAAAAAATTGTACATTAATAACCAAAACTCTATTTTATTTGAAATTTACACATAGATAAACTTGGCATTTCAAGAAGTTGTAAGCTAAAAATATTGAAAATTGTCGATTTTCCTGCAGTTTTCCTCGTCCAGCCTTTTTTTTTGCGGTAGACAAGATTTCTCGAGAACGAATCGACCGATTTTGCACAGTTTCTCTTTATGGTATTGTTTCATGATTGACCAAAGGGATTTTCAATCGGTTGACTCGTTCTTGTTTTACACGAAAAAAATATTTTAAAATCGATGAGAATCGGAAAAATACTAAAAAATTTCAAACTTATTTCAAAACTTGAAATTTCATTTTTTCTTAATTCCTTCGGTCAATCACGAGCCAGGGGTATAAACTATAAGAAAATTTTTGAATTTTTATTTCAGATGAACCTGCACCGAAATATTCTGCCTACCGCAAAAAAAAGGCTGCACGAGGAAAACTGAGGAAAATCGACATTTTTCAATATTTTTAGCTGAAAATTTTTTTTCTTGAAATGCTATACTTTTCTATGTGTAAATTTCAAATAAAATAGAGTTTTGGTTTTTAAAATACAATTTTTTTAAAAAGTTGTTTTTTTTTCCTTCCATACCTATATAACCCCTTAAATTGGCGAGCAAGGCAAGTAAGCAAGCAACTTCCTCTAAGTTGAGTCAGGAAAGTCCCGAGGTAAGTAGTGATCACACGTATGACTGGTCAGTTGCAAGTAAGCGTCCAATTAATTGTTTTCTTTTAATAAAACTAATAACAGAAACACTGTGTTACTTATGGTTGCAAGTAAGCAAATGAGAGTTTACACGTAGCAAGTAAAGAGACAGTTTGTTTGTTGTGATGGAGGAAGGCAGCTTGCCTGAATAAAAGAACTCCGGCCAATTAATTTGCTCTACCTGCCAGCTTGCCAAGGAACTTTACTTTCCAACAAAAAACATGAGAGTCAGTGTTCACAGATGGCAAATAACTTAGAGCAGGTTACTTGCTCACTTGCCTTTCCCGCCAACTGGCTTCGTGTAAGCTGCTCGCAGAACATTTCGATTTGCAAAGTTCAGTTGTGGATTAGTTCTAATAATACTATAGGCATAATAAATAGAATATGTATAGTTCGAAATGAAAAATCATCAGTAACGAAAAAATTTTTGAAGATGATCGTGGCAATGATTTTAGTGATGAGAATAGTAGTTATGTTTCATATTCCAAGTGCAGAGAGAAATTTTAAAGCCCAAGTACAGAGTGCAGTTTTCATTAAGTTTCGATAAGAGTTTCGAAGATATAGTAATGCAAAAATAATTAATGGGAAAAATCGGTTTAAACAATTTCCAGAACAACACTTTCGAGATCGTGACAGTTGGTGGCTTTAAATTACTTTGAAAGTTTTGGTTTCAAAGTTATAGATGCATGTGTGTTTTCTTTCAATTGAAAGTGTTACTATTAGACTTTACTTACTAGGACTACTTTTTCAAAATATTACACCGCGTTAAAGTTGTGAAATATAATAGACGTGTAAATAGGATTGCTCAATACTTTCAAAGTCAAAGGATTATTTTTTTTTAAGAAATAAACCACATAAAATCTAGAAAATGAGGAAACTAATTTATTATTGAATACTTTAAGATTGTTTTTGGCCTATAAAAATCACAAAAATACCCATGGGCTCTTATGGGTTGAGCGTCTCTTGCAATGGTGGAATTTCACCATTGCCGTAGCTTTTTTCAAGAACCCCTGATCTGAAACACATAAACAAGAAATTTTCTGTTAGATAATACTTGACTGCACAGAATGAATTAATTAGTTTTGCTTTCCTGCAATTATTTTTGATTTTGTGTAGTTTAGAGTTCAATTTTTGAAATTTTTCATTATTTACTGAACTAATAAATATTTTAAAAAATACTTACAATCTAAATATTCATATATTTTTTAATGCATCCATGACCAGATGTATAATAAACCAGCCCACCAAATTTCAAACAATTTGAGCTAACGGTTTTTCAAATTTTCTACGGCAACGGTCAAAAAACAGAATTCCGAGCAAAATCGAATTAAAGATTGACTTTACAGAAGAAAAACAAAGTTTATCAACGAAAAAGCTACTTAGAAACGCACTGATTAAGGTTCGTTTACACAACAAACACAACAGAGAATCACAGGGAACGTAGTTGCTCTGCTGTGAACCAAAAATAGCGCAGATTTAGCGCGTCGATTAGGCTTCCGTTATTACAGAGTATTTGAAGTACTTTTTTTAACGACAAATCTAAAAGTACAAAAAGGCATAACTTTGTTATTTTCTTACGGATTTGAGTTTAGTTTGCAGGGTTTTACTCGGAAATAGTTGAACAAAAATAAAAGCCAATAAAAAAAATCGAAAATTTAGCCATATAACATAGGTCACCTTAAATTAAATTATTTCCTTTAAATGGGCACTAAGTTCTTACAAATTTTTTTTATATACATTTTGAAGTTATTCTGAGGGTGAATTTCTGAGGCCAAGGAATAATAAATCAATTTTCTTAAATTTTAAAATCATTCCTTTCCATGAAATTGTAAGTAATCGATAGATTTTATATATTTGCTGAATTCACTTTTCTTCTTAATTTTTTACACACTTAATCAAGCAAACGACTTCTAAATAGCAAACATAAAAATGGATTTTTATTCTGCTTTAGTAAAATAGAGCAGTCCGAATGAAAAATCAGTTCCTTTTTAACACACGAATTCCCCAAAGCACAATGAATTTACAAAGCTTCGTGAATTCGGCTATATTTGCAGGGGGGCTTAAAATATGTTTACCAATTAATAATATGCTAAATTGAATAAACAGATAGTTCAAGCTGCCTTTGATCGGAACATGGGTAGTGGATGCACGAGTGCGTTAATACCCGCAATGATGCATACTTCCCAGCACGACTAATATCACCCGTTTTCTGCCTTTAGTTCATGTAATTATAAATAAGCGAATCCAAAAATCTGATTGCGCACTTGCTCGTAATTAATTTTGGATTTCACGGTAATTTTATTTTGAATAGAACAACAAATTGCGCCCGGGCTCGTTTTTAATTACTGCTCTAGAGAGAGACCTGATAACGGTCGCGCTGACCATCCTTCAATTAAGCCCCCAAAAGGGTGTGCTTTGGACAGCAGGTTTTTTATTCTTCTTCTGACGCACATTACCAATCCACTGACTGTGAAAATAAGCAAGACTATTTGGTTTCCGCGAAAGTAATCCTGCCCGGCCAGTCGCGCCATTAAAAGATGTAGCGTCGCCATTAAGTAATGATATTAAGTTGGCAGCAGGTTAGCCTGCAGCCCATCTCCCAGAATCGCCCTGTACCTGCATGTGCACCTATCCCGTACCCGAGATATTTTCATCTTTATATCTTGAATGTCTCGTCAAATATTTGCGCTAGTATGAAGTGAATGTTCATTTACTGAAAATATAGCCGGAGGGATCATTAAAAGTTCCCTCTATTGTTTAGGAGACGTACCACGAGAATTGAAAGGAAGTCAGGGGACTCTTGGGGATGCAGACCTATCCCTTAAGAAATTTTACAGTAGAGCTCATATGAGCCGAGGCACTGAATGGCGGCGGTGTATACCCGCGATCTTATATACACACTATGACTGAAAGCCGTGATGACTTGGTCTTTCTCTGTTGAAGGAAGAAAATTGAATTTTAATTCACAAAGGAGTTTACTCAGCTTTATCAGTGTTTACTAAAGCCTTTTTTTCTGGTTGCCTGCAAGGATAGCGACAGAAATTGGAATCGTCAGAAAAAGACGCTGTAAGTGGTGTATATCTAAAAAGCAATAGGAATGTGTGCACCGCACCGTGCATATGAAAGCCGGCAAGACTGTGCCGAGGAGCCAAATCAAATTGCCTGAGATTACAGAGATGATTCAGGAACGATTTCCCTTTGAGACAGCCACCAAAGAAATTATAAATACAAAGTTAACGCAACAATGAATTTAATAGATTAGCTTTAAGACTCTGAAGCATTTTCTGACCATTGAAGCTTATGAAATTGGCTCATTTCAACACGATATATGTGCATAAATCAAAGCATCCTTACACTGAGAGAAAAACAGAGTAACATTAATTTAAAATATTTTAATAATAAAAAACTTCTGCAATAATTTTGAGGTGATGTGCGGCACTCTTCAATAAAGATTGGGAGTGTTAAATATATTATAGAATGGCAATCTCAATTTAAGAATTTACTATCATCATACATGTATACCATATACGCTTACTTTAATTCGTTTATTTTTAATTTCAGTATGTCCTTCGATGCCCCACCTTGTCGTGGTGAAGGAGCTTGCGCGAGTTCAATGATAGACTGAGCTATGTCGACGGTAGCCGTGGTTGCCGGCAGGGTCACCCATGTCGAACAGGTCTGTCTTGATGCGCCAGACTTAGAGAGATTACCAACCACGCAATGGAGGATAAGCCTAGGGATTTGTCTGCACGAAGTAACCAGGAAACTGGGAATACTCCCGTTGAAGAAGCGGCTGGGGCACGGACTGTGCAGGCCCCAACTCCATAGAGTGCTGAGGTGACGGGACCAGGTCAAGAAGGAAGAATCTACTGTACCCCGATGATGGGATGTCAATAGACGAACTATCATCGATTGGCACATTGACAGGGTCAATGGAGAGCCTACTTTTGGACCAGGAAAGGATCCGAAAGCAGTATTTTTCTTCGACTAGGGTTAATCATGTCCCGATGGACACTCCTCCGCCTGCTTGAGGCTGCAGTGGTAAGGGAACCTCCCTTGAACGAGGCGGATAGCAAGGAGATGCCCAAACGACAGCTGCGACGGATGGAGAATGAACAGGGCCAAAGTTCCGGAGGCCAAAGCCGGAGGGCATGGAGGTCTTCCGCACTCAACGTCCACCCCGATAGCACCGACTAACAAGAGCAGTAGATCGGAGGCGGATTCGTCCTACCCGGGTTCTTCGACTGTCGCTGGAAGCTTTGGGGTGGATAAACCTGAACGGCCAGCGAAGAGCAAAAGGAGCATTGTAATTGACGCCAACCCAGCATCATGCTACTTTTGTGGAAGATCACATTTGGAAGCTTCTAGGTGCAACCAAGGAGTCACCAAAGTTGACATGAAGGTTCAGTGCGCGGACGAATACTCGCTCAGATGGCTGCTTGCAAATGTGGCAAATATGTATACCACCATGTAAGTGCATAAAGTTTAAGGCTGTAAAAGGCAGGACATGCCCAAGCTGGCTTGGGCCATATTGCGGATCCCGGGACCTCGCAAGAGCCCTAGGGACATAATAGCCCGGATCCGTATCCAGAACTAGGGACTCGACACAAAATACTGGCACAGTATCCGTGCACACAGCGGGAAAAGGAGGGTTCTAGTCTGGTGCTGGGCATAGACCTGGAGTAGTCACGAGTCCTGGAGTCTGTTTACGGACTCCGCCCGTACTTAGGGTTTGGCAGAGTGAAGGTTCATGTCTCCAAAAAATAAGCGCGGTCGACGAGTTAACAGGGGAATAGTAGACTCACAAAATCAAAATCACTCAAATAAACCTGCAGCACATTAAATGGGCCACTGCATTACTAAGTGGAAGGTTGACCAAAAAGCGGGCATGCCTCCAAATAACTCTGATACAGAAACCATGGGTGTGCGGAAAACACATCTGTGGCCTTGGGATGGTTACTTGGGATAAACTCTTCTATTACAAAAGAAGTGACAGTCCGCGGGCTTGTATGATTGTCCCCAGTTCAATCCAAGCCATGATATTAAAGCAATATTGTAGCCAGTGGCGTAGCTAGGTCCCCAAGGGCCCTGGGGAAAATCAAAAAATGGGACCCCACTGCTACCTAAACTGGTTAGGTTTTATCAAGTAAAAATATTAAATATACAAATACTTTAAAAATGCTAAGCTACTTTATCATCAGCTATTTTTAGTGCACGGCAACTTGCGGCGGGTCGCGGCAGAATCGGCGAGTAGCGGCAGAGTCGGCGAGTAGCGGCAGAGTCGGCGAGTAGTGGCAGGGTCGGCAAGACCAGGCAAGACCAAGGCATGGTCGCGGCAAACTGCCGAGGCCACTCTGGCCAGTGCCAGATTTACCTACGACGGGGCCCCAAGTAGCCTCAGGTTTTTGGGGCCCTCATTCTAAAATTAAACCTTCCCCCTCCCCAATATTTTAAAATAATAAATAACCAGTTAATTTTGCAAAGTCACTATATTGTTCAGTTTACTTATAATTTTCTAACTAAATTACAACTTTTTCCTATTTTTCTCAGTCGAAAATTAATGAATGATATCATCAAAGTCAAGTTTTTGAAGCTTGTCTTTTTCGATAAACAGTAAGCCTAAATCACTTACTTTTTCTTGGCCCATTGATGAGCGTAAGTAATTTTTGACGCGTTTCAATGCGCTGAACGATCTCTCCTCTGTACTATTAGTTATCGGTAGTGTAAGGAATAGCCTGATAAGGCATTCAACATTTGGAAACGCTGACAACAATTGATCCTTGAAAATTGGTAGGGGTCACTTTTTCCGTTCCAAAATTTCCACTAGAAGATTTTTTCCATTCATTCTTTTTTCCATGGTCTTTTTATCCATTGTCTTTTTTTTCCATTGTCATTTTTTCGGTAAGGGGTCACTTTTTTCATTCTAAATTTTCCATTAGTACATTCTTTCCATCAATTATTTTATCCATAACTGAATATTTGCCTTTAACAAAATGTCTACTGATTGAATTATTGCCTTTTACAAAAATTTTGGGCAATGGAAATTTGGGCTATGGAAAAAATGGGATGGAAAATTTGGACATAGAAAAAATAGAATGGAAAAAATGACCCCCAATCTTGAAAATTATTTGGTGCAATTCAACGAATGTTTTACGAGGCTCGTTTCCGTATACCTGTTTCACATAGATGTGAAAATTTTGAATTTCAGTCACAATGTTCATACATCATTTGGATAGTCTCTTATCAGTCTTTCTAAACTTTCGGTGATTTCTCCTTCGACGCATTTAAATTGACAAAAAAAGAGAATTTAGCCGCGATATCAGTGTATGCCTTAGCACGTTGTCGCAAGTTGGTTGTCAAAGAATCGATGATCGGATGAAACGATTTTATCCGAAAACTATCACGCGGAGACAAATTTTCAAGCGCATCTTCAGCAGTCCCGTCGTTTACATGGATTTTTTCATTTCGCATTTTTCATTTTTTTGTTTTCAAATTTCCGAATGTGTTTTCAAAATTTTTCAATTTTTGGGGCCCCTGTCCAAGCGGGGCCCCAAGCAATTGCTTCCTTTGCTTCCCGGTAAATCCGCCACTGACTCTGCCGCTGCCGCTTGCCGACGGCAAAGCTTTGCCGGCCACAAGCGGTTGGCGCACATCGATGAATAATAAAACGCACATATCGCTATCCGTCAAATTGACAACACTGCCAACCCACAGAAAGAATTTAGGGGAATTCCCTAGGTATAACTTTCGAATTTCTCTCAACTGAGTTGCCATGATTAAAGTCGGGCTGCAACCTGTCATATTTATTTTGAAAATGGGATAGGTTTTCAAAAGTTCAGTTCGATCGAGATTTTCTGGTAAGGATTCGAGGGTCCCCTGAGTTTGAGGGCCCCGGGGGACTGCCCCGCCTAGCCCCTTAGTAGCTACGCCAGTGATTGTAGCCAAGACGTCGTCGCGGTCAAGGTATCATACAACAAATCGGGGGTCAGGTGCGAAACAATTATTATTTCTGTTTATATGCCCTACGACTCAATCAGCCCACCTTCTGCTTGGGAGTTATGGGAAATTTTGGGAAACGCTGAATCCAATAACTTAGGGCTGATCATCGGCTGCGACGCCAATGCCCAGCACACTCTATGGGGAAGTAGCAAGTGCAACTCCAGTGAGGAAAAGCTATCCGCCGCCATATTGGATCCGCCATCTTGAATTCTAGAAAACATTTTTGTTCTTAGAAACCTTCATGGGCGAGCACAACAGCGTCATCAAAGTTTCGTCGCAATCGGATGAACGGTCGAGGAAAGTATAGAACACGAACAAACAATCATTCATTTTTATATAACATACATATATACAAATGTACATATATGGTATCCTTTGTGTCTGAAATGTGTAAATCTTAGGAGACTCAAGCCGAAACCAAGTTCAACTTCTGACGAGGTGTGATTTCCTAATTCGATTTACATATGTACATGGTGAAAACAGGAAGAGTAGGCAGCTACAAGACCATTACCAGGATATTTATTTGGATTTTGTGCTTTGTAGAGCAGTTTTAGACACGGTTGAATTGTTGTCTATTTGTTGCAGGAGTTGTACGTAAATGGGGACCCAAATATATTTGGTCGTGAAAAACAGCTGACAATTAGTATAAAACCTCTTTTGTGCCCCCCATAAATATTCGTGGGACTAGTCGTTTGATTTCTAATTCATTTGAAATGACTGTTTTTGACTTAATTTTTTAAAAAATTGTTTTTCACAATTAAGTAATATTTCACAAATACTTAGACAGCCAAACTTTTTTCTTAATAAATATAGTATAAATGGTGGGTGCATTTGCACTTCTGTGCACGGTTAACGTTAAAATTTATATGCACAGAGAGAAGGTTCAATAAATTAAATTTCCACTTAATTATAAATTTAATGTACATATTCGAAATTAAATTACTATTATTAATATTATTATTAAAATGTGTTTCTCAAAAATTCTTCAGATAAAAGGGCACTCGTATACGCTACGGATTGAGGACTTCCTAGTATGATATTATTTTTATAATATTTATTTATAATTTTCGTATTTAAAATTAAATTCTTTTATTCAATTTAATTAGAAGATTTTACACACATAATTTGCATTTTGAAGTGTGCGCATTATATGCATGTAGATACATATATGTTTGATTTTGGTAGCGTTAAGTCACTTTTAGTTTTACCACTATATAATCACCTACAATAATGCTTTACGACCCTCATGTGGCAGCTTTGACTATTTTTTATCATAACAAGATTGTTAAAAGGCTATTATTTGAATACTTGTCATGTACAAATTCGCCAGAAAACAGCCTTACAAGATTTCCACGAATCCCGGCGCTGTCGCTAAAGCCTTCTCTGTATTATCATATAAATATTACATGATATGAATTATTAATAGCACATCAACGTCCTTCATAATTTGCCTATTCTGTCGGTGTGCACCCACACCTGGAGCTTTCCAGCCTCTTCCGTAAGTTACTGTTCGGGCTCTATGCTGCTCCCGCCCCTGGAAGATGGTCCGAAATGATGAAAGTTTCCACGGCAGTCCCTCCACCGGCGGAGGCGGAAATAAGGAGGGAAAGAAAGAAATTTAATGAATATATTAAGCCCGTAAGTTTTATTAATCGAGCGGAGAAGTGAATTTGTGGAGATAATTACGTTATTCATGCATCTCGTCCTGTGTTTGTTTAAAGTCGGTCGTCAGCCCGGGCAGTTATCCGTAGGCAGCCGCTCTTTGGCGTGGCTCCTACTGAGGATGGCTACTTGGCAACTCCTTTGAGTCGGTCCATATGGAAGGTTAGCAAACAGTCGTGGGCGGAGAAGTTACTTGATGCAAAGTGGCAGCTTCATTCGTTATTTGATAGCTCCTCATCAGGGCTTTAGTTAGCTGGCAATTTTATAGAATGATTAATGATGAACAGAAAATGTTGTGCCATATGTGAATGAATCAGCTTGTACGACAGCCTACATACGAGGAAGTTTTTACTAATTGTGAAAAAGGCCTTCCACGTATGTACGTAAATTGATTTCGGGAAAATAATATGTCGACCATTTGCTGAGATTAGGTTGGATGTATTTCCTCACATTTGGTTAGATCTGCGGTAATGCTATATTACTTAGGGAACACTAGATATGAGCACACTTTTATCCCTTTCAGTGCCCCCGAAAAATTGAAGTTGTACATTATGTACCGATTTGTAGAGTTTTGAGAATAATAAAGTAATAAAATGTTAGTTGCACACAAGCAACTGACTATAGGGTGTTTCAATATTTGTTGGAAAAGACTTTCAAAAAGTCGCTTATTTTTTAAATAGCATTTATATGTGAAACACGTCGTATTCTGATGTAGCATATTATATATTATAAAACAACGTATATAGCTATATTGAAATGAAAGAATTGTAGTTCAATATTTCAAAAGGGAACATGTTCCCAATGCTGGTGTTTTTGGAATATCCCTAAATCCTTATGGAAATGTTCCATTTATGGTCGGAACGAGTGAATTAGGAAAGTAGAAGTTCCCGCAAACAATACTTTCCCAAAAATTAGCTTGTTTTAACACCAAAAGTTGAAAATTTTGTAAAAGGAAAATATTCTGTCAGAAGATATAATGTCCATATACCTATATTTTTGGTTACTGGGATTTACTGTCCATTTTCCGAAATTTACTGGATACGTCCTTAAAAGAGTACAAGTACAAACAGCGGAAATGCAAAGACCTTCACCTAGAAGGACGTTGGCTTTGGTTCATAGAAATATTTTATCAGAATAGCGAAAGGGTGGAAGAGACAAAAGGAGACAAAAATTGAAATAGCTGGTAAGGCAAACATGTAGCAGGAGTCGCAGCAAGTGAAACATGAAACTGATGCCTCCGACTGCAATTTTCATTATACATTCTACTATGTTCCTAGGTCTTATTCTCTTCTTTTTAGTTCGCTTATTAGTTACACGGTCGGGTTTTCGATTATTTTATTTATTTTTTAATTGACTAGGTACTTTTTAGTTTTATTTTATCAATATATCGTTAGTTCCTGTCAATAAATACTGCTTTGATGAGGCCTATAGATCTCTATGTATGTTTCTTTAAGTTCCTATATCTGCAGATTTCGTAGATGGTCTAATTATTTAAGGGAATTTTAATCATTCGGTGAATTTTACACAAAACTTTAATTTGATGAATCGATAGACCACTCATTGATTAAAATCCATCCAGACGTTGGGATCCTTCGAGGGTATAAAGAATGTCGCGTAGATGTTACGTGTGAAAAAGAATGCCTGTCGGTTTGCTATCGCGCAGTCGGGTAAAAAGGAAAACATTTGGAGAAAACTCAGAAATTATAAAATCAAGGCATAATAGCAAAAAAATCAGGAAAAAACAAAATACCTTAATTAATCAAGAATCGAAATTACAGCTGGAATTAATATATGGGAGCCACCCACACAACATACCCCGGTTATGTCTGCATTATTTGCTTCTTTCCTCTTTTTTCTATTTTTTACCCGATAATGGAAGGGTTGTGTTAATCAACCTATTTTTTTGACGTTGGAAGATGGAAATTTTCATAGACACTGACCGCTCCCGCGAAACCAGTAGTGTGAAGACTTTCACCTACTAAAGCCACCTCCATAAACCTCACTGATCGCGGCGGTACCACCTTAAAGTATTACATACCTCGCGGGGAGAGGGTGTAGCCACTAGTAGCGCTGCTGCTTCAACCGACGGAGATCCGCCATGTCACATGTCGCATCCCATTTTTCCTGAGTCTCGAATATATGCTGAATGATATTCTCTGGTGTCAATTGCTCGCCGAGCACCGATTGCAATGTAGCTCTGACACTGTTATACCTCCGGTAAGAGAAGAAGAAATGTTCTGCATCCTCTAATACCATCCCTTCACATTCAGGGGAGTCCTCATGATGAAATTTGTGCAGATATGATCGAAAAAATCCCTGACCGGTCAGAAACTGTGTGACATGGAAGTTCACCTATCCATGAACTCTGCTCACCCAGTTTGAGATTGGGGGGATCAGTCTCCCCGTCCATCGTCCTTTTTGGGATGCGTCCCATCGCTTCTACCACTCTTCGACTGCTTTCGCAACTGGCGACAGCTAGACGCTCCTCCTGGCATAACTATGTATTTCTCCTGCCATTGTAGAGGCTCCTCGCTTTCAACGCAAGCAGGTCTACAGGCAAAAGGCCTGCTACAACCAGCGCCGCGTCCTCTGATGTTGTGCGAAAAGCGCAGATTCTATATAGCACAGTGATGCTGCGGGCATATGACTTTCTCTCCATTTTATTTGCCCATATTGGCGCTCCATACATAAGTATGGATCTTACAACTCCAACTAATAGTTGCCGTTTTCGTTGTTTTGGCTCACCTATATTGACATGACGCGGCCGAGCTTAGCACATACTTGCGTTGCTTTATTGCACATCTCAGCTGCTCCTTAAAATTAATCCTCGCGTCCACCCATACTTCTAGGTATTTCAGGTGCTGTTTCGTGGTTATAGTGCAGTTTCCAACTCTAATTTCCACCCACTCTGTTTTATGTTCAGCTAACTGCAGCCCAGCTTCCGTCAACCAGTTCTTTAATGACACGATCGCTACGTTAGCTCTCAGTACGATTTCCTCCAGATGTTTCGCGACGACCACTAACGCTATATTGTTACCAGTACGCGCAGTATGCCATCGTACATAACATTCCTCCAATGATCTTATAGGTCTTCTTTCCTTCGCCCGACTGGTATAACAGAATCCTGTCAGTGAAATAGCTGGAGACCATACGCTGTAAGTATAAGGAAACCTTCAACAGCCCAAATGACTCTTCAATTCGGTGCCAATTAGCGAAGTTGAAGCCGTTTTGTACGTCTTGATTAATCACCAAACAGTACTTCTTGCCGCCTCTCCTCCATGAAAAGTATATAACAAGGAAACATTCATTATTTCTTTACTTAGTTCAAATCGACACATTAGTAGGCACGCTAATCTTCAGAGTATAGCCGTGGTCGCGTGCCGCTTTAATATAAATACGATATGCAAGCACGGCTGTACTCTGAGGATCTCCGTACCTATGTGTCGATCTGAATTAAGGGAGTATTCTAGTCTAGGACTCAGTGCAAATTTAAATTCGATAAAAAAACTAAGAATATTAATATGTTAACAACACACAAAAAAATATTAAAAAAAAAAAATTTGACAATTGAAAAAATAACAGGTTGGTAAAGTGGGGGGTGGAAAAAAGGGTGCGTCCTCGTAGACATGATTCCAACCCTTCTGGTGATCTTAAAAAGAAAAGAAAAAAAGATTCTAAATCAGTAAGAATGTCGTTATCGTCTGAACCAGGGTAAATGAAAAACAAAATTTTTTTCACAAAATGGAGGCTGTTATAAATATAAATAAATGTAAATAAAAATTGATTTTTTGCTCTCTTTTTCAAATTTTTGAATTTTTTAAAAATAGTAAAAACCAATATTTTTACATAATTGTAGTTCCAACGATAGAGGGATATATTAAGAAGTTCCACGCCAAATTTCAATTTAATCCGTTCATTAGAACTTGAAAAATCATGTCAGACGTGTTGGAAAAAGTAGTTTCGAGAAAAACGCGTTTAAAGATTTGAGCAAAGTTTTAGGTAGCCTGTACTTATATTTCATTAATCGGCGATTCCTGCTCCATACATTGGGTCTACACATGCTCTACGATAGCTCAGAGCAAACTGAGCTGCACTGCGCACGTGTGTATAAAAGACTTTGTGTAGGATGATTCATCCTCAGGTAGTCAGGGAACGTCTACCGCCTATTGTTCGATTCACTGTGGCAGGTCCCGTTTACGCGCTGTGTCACTAAAATATCTATAACTCCGTAAATATTTGGAATTTTAAAAATTCCTTTGGAGCATATATTTTCGAAGGTCTGTTCTTTAAAAATGTGAAAAAAAAATCGATTTGTTGAAAATTCTAGACTAGAATACCCCCAAGTAAAAAAAAAGAATGAATGTTTTCTTGTTTCATAATTTCCGTTTCTTCCATTGCGGGTATTTTGTTTTTCATAATATTTTTTTAATTATTGCTCGCCTCGCCAGTCTCAAAAGCGCCTCGTCTCGTCTTCCATTCAGTGCACTCGGAAAAGAGAGCCTGGGAAATTCAAAATTGGAGAGAAAGATTTGTTGTAAATGTGTTACAAACACATTTAGGGGCAGCCTAGACCCCTGAAGCGCGAAGTGGATTTTAGCCACCTTGCTACGTCTTTGACATGACCATGTCAAAATTTTGTTCACAAATTGCAATTGATTGTCCCAAAATTGTCAAAAAGTACACATAACCCCTTGTCGCTATTCGTACTGTTTGAATCGACCAGCATTTAAAAGGTTATAAGTACTAAAGAATTCAATAACCCGCTGAGCTTTCACCACGGAAAAATTCCACGACAATGACAACTTAATGCGATAATGCATACATAATTGACTTCTGCTGCCTTTCGAGTCCAATTACATGAAAGTCTCTCACCTCTGCTGCTTCAAACGAGAGGACGACGAATCTACTTTAGCTACCCCGGATCCCGCTGTCGTTCCATTAGATACCACCAAGGACAAGCCAAGCAGCCGCCCGGAGTCCGGGTCCGGAACAAGTGCCACAAAGAACTGGTGAGAACGCATAACATGAGGGGATAATTCCTTTGCATTAAGTTATTTACTCCGGCTTTATCTCCTCAAAGAAAATTATATTATTCTACTTGAGTGTACCTAAACACTCGAATGTAAATAGTCCAAAGTTATAATTAAATTATTTACATACCAGAAAGCATTTCTCCAGCAGCGCCGGTAAAAACATTTGCAAATTCGAGGCGATGCTTCCCTGCCGGAGCAGCCAGCGTGCATACATTCAGCGCTTTACTTGCTCCGTTGTGAATATTAAGTCAGCCAGCACTTGCAATTATTTGTGCACATTTGTGCAGAAATTCGCTTTCTACGTACGCGAGACAAGAGATGCATATTTCCAAATTAATTCATGTAGAAGGCAGCGCTGTGCGAGAGTACCTCGGTTACGAGGGTGCTGAAAGGCAGGACGACTTCTCGGATTTTAGCGGGGATGTATCTCCGTGGCGAGGTGCACCGCTGGGTAGTAGCCCCTGTAGAACACGTGGAATCAGTATTAATTTTTGGACTTAATGATATCTGCCTTGTTGTAGATTGTGATAAAACCACAAAGGTGGGATGCAAAAAGCGTTAATTTATGATATACCGCCAACCCGGCAGCGATAATTTACGGCCAGCTGGTTAATTGCAGCTTTATGGGTGCACAAGACATAAATTAGTAAAGGCATCGACTGCATGCGATATGGCGAACAATGATCCATCTATGTTATGTATGTATATCTCCGAAATCTGATTTGGACGGCATATTTAGCAAAACGAAAGGCACAAGGAGACTGTAGTTGGAATGTTACGGATCTGTTTGATGAAGTTATTTTCTCCACTGGATGTGGTTCGATGTACTGCCAGCACTCATTCAACCGAAGATCGTTTTCCACATAAAATCAAAAAGAATAGGGAACGCGTAAAGCCCTCGCACGCTCGTAATTTTTTATACTTATGCTCACCGCTCTATCATAAAGAGCTCTAAACATTCGCCGGGAAATGCTATTATTCTCCCACCTAAGGAATTTTACATGCAACACAAAATTTATAACGCTCCACATCCCATAAAAATTTGCCACAAGATTTCCTTATACAATTCACAGGATAAATTAGATACAAGCAATCACTACATTCTCGGGGAATTTATGTTTTCATTTCTTTTTAAGTTGGAGCATTTTTAAGGGGATATGCTCGAAGAAAAATGACGTTCAGTCACTGAGATGTAAGGCTTTTCGGAGACTTCTCCCGCCGCGCCGGGATGAACACCCGGGTATACGTGGCGGCTCTTTTGTAAAATATTGTACTCATTTATTTCGCTTTGTTCCATTTTATAGGGACACATTTTATGAAGCAAATTTCATAGAGACGGATAAGTTCGGAGGCGTCGTAATCACACATACGAAACCAAGTTCATTTTCAAATAAATTATTACGTCGGATTGTAGAGAGTACTTCGCGCATCAATTTCACACATTTTAGCATTCTCACTGCCTTTTGGGCTTTTTGTAATCTGTTAGTAAGATTGCTGCTAAAAGCATGTGACAGCGTCAAGGGCTCGTGAGATATTACATATGTGTCATGTATATGGGTACGGTGCTGTGTACATAATTATATGGAAATAAACGTTTGCTAATGATTGCTGTGACTTTCTTCTGGTAGCTAGTTCTTTGTTGGCGCACAATCAACCTTATCCTTTGAATTTAAATGAAAACGGGAAGAAGGATATAAAATTAAAAAAAATTATAGAAGTAGTGCAACATATTTGGAATAATGTAACTAATTCGAAATACAAAAGCTCCTCAGATACTATCACTGAAATTTGTGTTTTAACGATGCGCATTGTCGAGACATGGGCCGGAGGAGAGCAAAAAGCGTTATATATTTGTGAAGGAAATTTTGGAGGAACTCTAATATAACTTGGCACCCACTTGAATAGTGAAAGCCGATAAACCCATTTGTTCTTTGTACTGAACTTGGACCCTTTTTCACATTTATGCTTTTGGTGGGATATGAATACTTTTTGTTAAGTCACATTCTGTTTAAATACATTACTTAATATTTTTTCCTGCGTTTAAGAGAAACTCTCTTGTTACCGTTATCATGCACAATTGGCTCGTTTCCTTTATACATACGTATATGTTGAGTAATGTCTTAAATTCATGCCAATTTTTAAGTAAGTCAGCTGGAAGGTAGTCTGGGTTTTTGGTGAATCAGTGAGTGTTAAAAGTAGCGATATTCGGAAGTTGATATCTCGGGAACTATTTGAGCTTTTTTTTAAGTTAGGGATTTTGGGTTATTGTGAGGGTATAGATAAACAAAATTCGCTCGAATTGGAAATTAGATCATGTAATATGTATTTTACCGTTATCATACAAAATTGGCTGTGTTTAGATGGTGTTCTTTATGTGTGCCGAATGACCTAACTCCATGCCAAATTCCAAGTCTCTAAGTCCAGTAGAAGTGGTTTAGGTTTTTGATGAGTTAGACAGTGAGTGATTATTATAAAAAGTGATATTCAGACGTCAATATCTCGGGAACTAATTGAGCTATTTTTATAGAATTTGGGATTCTGGGTAACTGGGCGGGGTTTAATTTACAGGGTGGCCAGAGAAGTGACGTCCAAAAGGGGTATCCGAATTACTCCTATGTATGTTCCGCGATTTTGCGTAGTTTTCGTTTTGAGTTTGAAGTAAAATACGACCAGGTAGAGAAGGATATACGAATTTATACGTAGAAAAGATTTTGTAGAATTGAACCCAGAAATGTTTTTTTTTCAAATTTACAACCAATTACAACTAATGTTAGTACGTTACAAATGTTTAATTTGAAAAAAAATGTTGAAAAAGATTTTTTAATATTCGGGAAACGGGTTTTTACGTATAAATTCGTATATCCTTCTCTATCTGGGCGTATTGCACCTCTATGGAAAAGCAACAAAACGGATAATTCAGTATAAATAAAAAAAGAGGTGTATTAATTACATGAATTTCGGAGAAAAATTGGGAAATACGTGAAATTTAGGAAATTTTAGTTTTTTTTTAAATTTTGCAAGGTACTGTATCTGCAGTGGTATGGTAGATCAACATTAGTGACATTTTTAGAAATCACATTAAGGTGGTAGTTGTATGGCGTTAGTTTGATGTCGTTGCGTTGAGTAGATCAAAAGATAAAAATTTAATAATAATGTGCATTCCGGATTTATAAATCACCCTGTAACTCGAAAACTACGCAAAATCGTGGAATATACATGGGTATGAATCGGGCACCCGTCAATATGAGGCACCTAAATTTTACCATTGGGCGTCACTTCTCCGGACACCCTGTATAAACAAAATTACAAATCTGCAAGTCACATAGAATTTTAGTTATAGGAGGGTTGAATGTTGCTCGAAATGTTTCGTGTAATATAACGCAACCAGTGAGCTGCGTTCTTTTTCCGAACTTGGCTGACACACTACCGTGTGTCCATCTAGACACAAAACAAAATTTTGCAGTAGTAGTTTCAAGTTCTTAATTTTCACTTTTCATTTGATTATTAAAACTGATTCTTTCAATTAATTATTAATTAATTATTATTATAATAATAATTATTTCAAGTTTTCATTGTTGTATTTTTCTCACTTTTTCTTTTATTCCTCAAAAACCAACTAATATTCCAAATTTTCTGCACTGTTTCGGAACTTCGACTAAAAAACTAAATTAGAGTGAAAGAATTAAAGTCTTAGACCCTCTTTTTTTACCTTTTAGCCCAATATCTAGGTAAGTAGGTGCCTGTCGTATCTAGGTTGAAAATGTATATAAGTGAATTTACGTACAATAAAATTTACTATCGGAATCGAATCGAATTTTAAATCTGCTACATTCAAAAACTATAGGATTAAAGCACTCGGCGGAGCGCTTCATTTGAAAAAGTTGGAATTAGTTGATTCGTTCCGGAGATACAACGATTCCAAGTTCACCTGTGCGTAAGTAACAGGTATGTTGTTGTTAAAATGCGAAATTGCTAAATTATTGTATAAAAACAAAAAGAGATCGTGTTCAGCCTTGTGCCATTGTTTTTCTAATAACTTTAAATTTCTCAAGCTATATTTTCAGAAGCATCAAATGTTTTCTTCGGTTTCTTTCTTCCGCTTATATCAATTTTCAGTGTAGATGCGATACTTACCGAGATATTCGGGGTAAAAGGCAAAAAAAGAGGGCCTAAGATATTTCCTAAGTCTAGCAGAGGTTTTTGAACTGGCGCATATCGAAATTCTCATTCCAAACAACCTACCGGAGACATCCCAAAAACAAATTCTGCTCCGACTCGAAAAAGCCAACCTAAGCTCTTTTTGAACAGATACCGACTGGACTATGAGAGAAAAATTCGTTGCAAAAATTGCCCGATTCAGCTTCATTTTCGCGAAGAAAAGACTTAATATATTTTTGTTTTAACCTTAGTTCAAGGTAGATGTGCTGACAAGGTTACCAATGCATTTAATTTCGGCTATCATGTAGTGACAATATATTGAAATAGAACAAAGTTTTACACTGGCATACAGTAAATATCTGAAAGCAAAAACAGCAAAAAATTCTTCCAAATTGTGTATGCAAAATCAGGTGATATTTAAAATTAGTTGCTATTGTTACTTCTAAGACTAGCCCGTTAAGTGATGATAAGGGATAACTTTAGTTCTATGCTTATGAGCGATATTTGCTTACTATATACCTGCATGCGATCCAAAACTATTGAAAAGCAAAGTACCACCTTGATTCAAATGATCAGGAAATCTGCAGCTTATCGACAACCTATTAATCGGTCCAGTTAATAAGATCTGCTTTATAGCATTTTAATGGTGGTACAGTGGAAGTTTTCTGTGCTTATTCCCTTATAAAGAAAGAAAGAAAGTGCAATATTTTAAACTATCGCTATATCGCTAACTTATCCTGTTTTGATAAAATCTTTGAAGGTCTGGTTTGCGATATTTTATATTTCCATTGTAAACCCTTCCTAACATCCAGCACCAAGGCCTTATTAAAGGTAAATCCACTACTAAAAACCTGTTGGAGTTCACTAATTTCTGTACAACGGCGATAGAGACTGGTATGCATATATATCCTCATTTACAAGTTATCCTCTCTCGGTTTTCCCACTGTTTTTGTTAAATCTTCCTAACAGGAATATGACGACACACATTACGAAACTACTGTACTGCACTTTCGTTCGTCCCACCTTGGAATATGCCAGCCCTGTTTGGTATCCTTTTTATTCGGTCCAAATTAACCGAGTTGAGGCTGTGCAGCAAAAATTTATACGCTTTGCTTTTCTCAGCCTTAACTGGAGCGATTCGTCCATTCTCCCGCCATATGAAAATAAGCTGAAACTGTTCCTTTTAGCCTCACTCGAGGAAATGCGCAACATCTCCAGAATTGATTTTGCGTTTGATTGTGTCCAGGGCTCTATTAACTCCCTGAATTATTGGAAACGTTCAACATTTCTGTTCCGGCGCGCTCCTTGAGGATCTATAATTTCTTCCACGTCTCTCACCATTATACTAACTATGGTATGCACGAGCCGACTTCGTCAATGTCGCGTCTCTTTAATCAACATTACACTGACATTGATTTTAACTGCTCGAAGCACCAGCTAAACAATCAACTTGGTTACAGTTACTCATTTTGATTTTCCATATTTATGTACTTATTGTATTGACTATGTTGTAGTAATTAGTTATTTGATGAAGCGTAATAAATAAAGAAATAACTAAAAGTTTTTGCGTGGCTCACTACTTGACATTCACCCCTTTTTCTTCACTTTCCATTATCCAATTACGACGCATCATAGAACAATTAAATACGTAAGAACTCGGCTTGGTAACTCTAAGATTCGGATTCGGCCTACCCACAAACATAAAAATTAGTTATTAATTTTTGAATCTTACTATTTTACCACAAGAGAGTTCAGAATTCCTAGCAAAAAATCAAAATTACATATCAGCAACTTGAAGTGCCGTGAAGTGGGGGGTGAAGGGTAAACATGTTGTTTAGATCAATAAAATCTTTCAACCTTCATCTTTCGAAAGGAACCTCTTCCATTGACCTCGTTTTTTAATCGAATTCACCAAAAGGAGGAGGGTCTGAATTCGACACGGTTTTTTCTTTATGTAAATATGTACCTACCTACACCGATTTCTCCGAGATCTCTGCGCCGATTTGCTTGATTTTATTCGGTAGGGGAAACTCCCGAGTTGGTGCCACACAAATTTCATTATCGTTGGTTGAGTAGATTTTTAACCAGCTTCAATAATATAATTCGACTATATTTTAGTAGTAGTGGTTCCTGAATTTTTGAAGGCAATCTATCCCTGATAAGAAATTAAATACGACCATATGAATATTTGTAAGTTGGTGTACGTATGTATATATATAAAACTTTAAGTATTTTGGCCAATTTCACGAGCTTACAAAATGAGATTTACAAGTTTATTTCTGTACTGCAAAATCATAGTTGTATTATATTATATTATACAAGAGGAAATTTGTTTTAATGTTTTGTTTCACCAATTTTATTTGCAGCTATAATTTACCAGCTAAAAATTTCTAGAAACATAACTTTCTTGTTCATTTTGGTTTCACCAATAAATTGCAGTTACAAAATTTGTGCAATACACGACAATATTTCACAAGTCAAAGGTGCTGTGTAAATTTATTACAATTTATTAAAAGTGATAATATATTATAATATCATTTAATATAAGGTAATTTCATATGTCCTTGATGCGTCAAACACGTAGTAGCAGGAAATGACAGCTTTTTTCTGAGACTTCGAAAAAGAAGAAATGTATATCAACCACGCGGTTATTATTCCAAATTTGAATGTCCGAATTCAATAAAAGGTTTTGTAGGTATACGCCGTCGTAAGGCAGAGGAGATAGGAATTGCCCAAACTAAAAAAAACGTTTGCATGAACATCGCGAAGATATTTAATATTTTCTTCATCACACGTGCGCGGAAACTACTGTGATTCCGCACGGGTTTACGTGTGGAAACTGCCCGATTATCCACTGTGAAATCTGTTGGCCATAACCCACTGGTAATTTTAAGGAACGCACGCGAGACTTAGAATAACGCACGGGTACCTCAAATGCAAATGCACTCAGAATATTTCAAGAAATCCCATTTTTTTATATACTCGCACGTGTTAAACATCCTTTAATGCTTTTCGTTGTTTCGTTTGTGATGCTCGCTCGATTAACGCAATGAGAAGGAGTGAGTACATGTCTCTCACATGTCTCATCACTGATCACTGGACAGGAGTATGCATTTCTCGCTTGCACTTGCAATAGCAATGAGGAGCTCTAGAAATCTACCTGAGGAGCACTCCAGAGTCAAAAGAGCCAAGTTTGCCCGGCTCTGGTTAAGACTCGTGCACTCAGAATATTTCTTCAAGAAATCTTGCTTTGAACATCTGTACCTTAGATATCATAAAAACCTTTCCTTACTACTTTTCTTTAAGATACGTATATCTTTTTGAGAGATAATCACAGCAAAAATTGTTTTTTTTATTTGCACCCCCCGTTCCGCCCCCACGGACTCCTCCTTCCCCCACCTCCTAATCGAATCCACTGACGCACTTGTGATGAAAAATACAGTGTGCAACTCGGGTGAAAACTAGCCGATTGCCCTTGATGGCAGAACACTGCCATCGTGGGCAATGGGCTAGTTTCCACCCTAGTTGCACAAAATACTATTCTTTAAAACCGCCTTGAAATTTTAAGGCGCGCAAGATGTTTTTCCGCTCATTTTTTCGTGTGTAGTTAGTTTGATAGTTTAGTTTGAAAGGGGGCGTTCAGGCTTGTAAAAGCCTATCGTTCACCGCGACCACTAGGATCTATTGTGAATCCCCATCAATATTTTATCCCAAATTTAGCCTCTTATAGAGGCCTAGGATTTTATTGGGAGTCATTTTCCAAACCTGTTCAAGTGTTGGAAAGGCATCCTCTAATTGAGTTAGTCGGAGCCTAGCTAGGGCTGTACAGTGACAAAGGATGTGCACCGCTGTCTCTGGGGCTTCCGCACAGTAGCGACAGGTGCCAGAGTCAGCTTTCCTAATCTTTTTAAGGTGGTACCTTAAGGAACAGTGTCCAGTGAAGAGCCCAGTAATAGTTCTGAGCTCCTGTTTGTTTAAGTGGAGGAGTTTCTCGACCTTTTCATACGGTGCACCCATGAAGGTCTTTGATTGCCGGCATCCTGGGGTGTTATTCCAGTACCTGAGTCGGCTCCTCTTCTCCCAACTTTCTATGGCCCCCTTTAGGTGGCATTTAGACACGCCACAGAAAGGTTCTGGACCAGTAAGGGCAGATTCCGCCCCTTCTTTTGCCAAACCATCGGCTATTTCATTCCCTGTATAGCCTGCATGGCCTGGGACCCACATAAGAGTAACCCTGTTGTGGGTTGCTAAAAGCTTCAGGGATTCCAGGCATTCCCAAACCAACTTTGAGTCTACACTGAAGGACTTGAGCGCCTTTAGTGCGGCTTAACTATCTGTTAATATAAAGATAGTAGAACCATTGATGGTTCTGTTGATGCAGGTATTGACGCATTCTAGTATGGTCAATATTTCAGCTTGAAATATGGTAGGGGTTTTACCTAGTGCCTTTGAAATGCGGCACCTTGGGCCATACACGCCAATTCCTACCCCTTTATCTGTTTTTGCTCCGTCCGTATACCACACCATCGATCCCTTCGGTGGGGACGCCTCACTGGCTTGCCATTGTTGACGGGTTTCGATTACCACGCTAAATGGCCTTGTGAAGTCCAGCCTGGTTGTGGTCACGTCGGATATTTTGGACATCTCCTCTAATCGGATTTCTTCGATTATCGCGAGATGTCCCACCAGGTCCCCTGGTTTGAAGACCATGGTTCTTTGCAGCCTAAGTGCTCCCAGGAGAGCCTCCTTCTTAACCTGAAGATGTAGTGGTGTAAGATTAAGAAGGAATTGGATGGCTGCAGTTGGGCAGGTACTCATTGCGCCTGTGATTCCCAAACAGGCTAGTCTTTGCACCTTGTGTAGCTCGACTTCCGCCTTTTTTTGTTTTATTTTTGGCCACCATACAAGGGATGCATAAGTGACCATGGGTCTAATTATTGTTGTGTAAAGCCAAAACACCATCTTCGGCTTCAGACCCCAAGTTTTACCCGCGAAGCTGCGACAAATGTAGAGTGAGGTGATCGCTCTTTTAGTCACATTCGACAGGTGTAGGTTCCAGGTGAGTTTATTGTCCAGGGTTACCCCTAGATACTTAACCTCACTTGAGAAACTGAGTTTCGTATCATCAAGTGTTGGAGCCGTAAGGTTTGGCTTCCTCCTCTTGGTGAACGGAACCAGAACAGTTTTGTTCGCGTTGATGCTGAGACGACGTCTCAGGCACCAACCGCGAATCATGGACAGGGCTTCTTGCATTAGTGTCGAGACAGTATGGTCATACTTGCCTCTGACGGTGACAACTATGTCGTCTGCATAGCCCTGAACATTGAAGCCAGAGCGAGTGAGCTCCACTAGGAGATGGTCGACAACGATCGACCACAGTAGTGGTGACAACACCCCTCCCTGCGGGCAGCCCATACCGGCTATTACCGTTATCGATTTTTCCGCCAGATTCGCCCTTATCCTCCTGCTCTTGAGCATGGAATCAATCCATTTTACCGTGGCAGGTTCGAAACCCCTTTCCACAGCAGCTTCTTTGATTGCCTCGAAGGAGGTATTGTCAAAGGCTCCTTCTATGTCGGCAAACGCACAAAGGGCAATTTCCTTGACTTGAAAAGTTTTCTCAAGGTCCTTGACCAGTGTGTGAATGGCAGTTTCCGTAGACTTGCCAGCTTGATAAGCAAATTGCTTTGCATGGAGAGGTGATCTTTTCAGCACACCTTCATTAAGGTGTAGGTGTAGGACCCTTTCCATGGTTTTAAGCATAAATGATGTGAGACTTATGGGCCGAAAGGACTTCGCAAGCGTGCTAGGTCTCTTTCCTGCCTTGGGTATAAAAGTTACCCTTACGTCTCTCCAGTTTTTTGGAATGTATCCCAAAGAGTAACTAGCTCTAAATGCCTTGAGTATGGAGGGGAGTAGCTCATCTATGCCGTACTGAAGTAGGGCTGGGAAGATGTTGTCCCCCCCAGGAGATTTGTAAGGCTTGAAGGTGATGATGGCCCACCTGACCTTATTGGGAGTGAAGATCCTCCCTGCAAGGCTTTTATTCCTATTCTGTGACCGGTAATCAGGTGTGTCGATCCCGGTAGGAATTTCGTTGCCTTGATTTATTATACGAGAGCCTGGAAAGTGAGTTTCCAGGAGGAGTTTAATTGTCTCCTCTCCACTCTCGGTGTAGGTTCCATCTTGTTTTTCAAGGGAGCCTATACCATTTGAGTGATCCCTAGATAAGACCTTATGGAGCCTAGTTGCCGCAGGAATCTGGTTAATTCCCTCGCAAAAAGTCTTCCTCTTGGACTTTCTCAATTCAATGTTGTAGCTTGTGAGGGCCCGCTTGTATTCAGCCCATTCACCGGAGCGTTTGGCTCTATTGAACAGCTTTCTGGCTTCCGCTCTTTTCTTCTCCAGCTCCCTGTTCCACCAGGGCACAGTTCGTGTGCCCATTTTTTGTTTCACAGGGCAGCTGGTTTCGAAGGCTGTCATGATAGCTGTGTGGAGTTGCTCAGACGCGAGGTCCAATTCCTCTGCAGTACTGATATGACTGCTGAGGTTGACGTCCTGTCCTGTGCCTTTAGTAGTTCTCGATAGAGCTCCCAGTCAGTCATCTTTGGAACCCTGTGAGCCTCTTTTTGAGCTAGGTTAGACTCGATGTCGAATCTAATATGCATGTGGTCCGACATGGAGACCTCATTTGATACATGCCATCTTTGTATCTTTGTAAATAAAAGTAAAAGTAAAAATAAATGCGCTTGAGAGAGTTATGTCTAACACCTCTTGCCTAACCGCATTCATAAAGGTTGGTTTGTCGCCTTTATTATTGATTTCTAACTCGTTAAGTATGATGAAATCTAAAAGGTACTCACCCCTTGTGTTGGTGTTGGTGCTCCCTCATATCAAGTGATGGGCATTCGCGTCGCATCCCACCAGCAGTTGTTTGTTCCTCCTCTTGCAGTGATCCACCAGGCGTTGCAACTCTCTTGGAGGTGTTTCATCGGAGTCCCCTGGGAAGTAGGCTGAGGCTATAACAGGCTCTACACTGCCTCCTGCAAAGGAGTGTGTGTAATTTCTACAGAAAATTTACCAAATAAAATGGTTACCTTGTTTATCCATTTTATTTTAACAAAAATCCTATCACTTGTAAAACTTTGCGCTTGTAATTTGTAATTTTATGAAATAGGCGTCTGAAGTAAGGTATAATTTCATATAGTAATGAAATCTTTGAAATATGTATTGCACACTAAAAACAAATAAATAAACTCTTGTATTGAAAACACGATTTAAAAAAAAGTTAATGTAAAAACGAATAAATTTTGTTTGTATGTGCAAGTATTTTGAAGTCGGGCAAGTACCTATAAAAAGGCACTCAGCCCAACGAGAAATGAAAGTTGGACTGCTAGTTTATATATAATACATAGCCCAGCGATACATCCACCACGACAAAAGTCATTTAATTTACTGAATTCAACTTTGTTTTTGTTTGTCACAGAAATATATTTTCATGTTCTTGATAGTAATAAAACTGTTTTAATAAAACTGGCACCGCATTTTAGAATGAACGGATATATTAAACCAATTCAAAAGACGGAATAACATTTATTTAAGTCTCAGTAACCCCTCGGGTGTAAATATTTACTACAATGGGGATGTAATAATAAAACTCGCAAGTTTGCTGCTTAAACAAGTTTACGGATAATAGTCGCCTCGATGGGTTTCCTATAGGTACCTACATTTGCACGACGGATGCCGGACAGCGCTGCGGGCAAAAAATGTTTCCCCATAATTTTTCAAGTTATACTAGCAGTTTTAATTGCAAAACTTTTTTAATAATACCATTTCTGCCAGCCTGCACTCTTACAAACTCCTGCGAATCGACCGCACTGGGCAATGTCTGCTGATTCACTTTTCGAATCGTACGAATGATTACTTGCCGTTCACTGCAGGAGGTACCCAGCCGCCGCCACTGAGGCTTTCACGTCCATCAAGTTTATTTCTGGGTTTCTCGTGGCTCCGAGAAGGAACTTTATAGATATGCAGAAATAAATGGATGCGAAACTTTTCAGCCTCGTGGTACTGTGCTCCGTTGAAGATCCCAACTATCTATTGCAAGTCGAAAATTGGATGGAATATCTGCAAGTGCAGTAAAAAGTATTAGAAGCCTACTACTTACAGTAAGTATTCCAAAGTTGGCGCGTCACTGCCAGAATGTACTTTATTCATATTACCTTTTCAGTAAGTGCCTATCTTGCGGGCAAAAGCATGCGATGTACATCCATATGTATCCCTGCTCGCAACAGCGGAATGTTAATTAATCTGCACTGATGTGTATTTTATGGCGGCGATCCTGAGTAACGCACTTTTAATTACCCTCAGTGCGTAAAACAACAATTTGGGTTCAAAGAGTAAAGTTGAGTTAACGGCCAATGAAAATATTTCATGGCAAATATGAAAATAATTTGTTGCCATTGAAACGTGCGCTCAACAAGCTCATTATGACGCGTACAAGGAGGCCGCATAAAATGCTCGTAAAGGCAAATTTATGCACGTAAGCGTGTGCGTCGGAACGAGTGGAAATCCATTAGCTGTGGTGTGTAAAAAGTTGATTTCGTTTAAAATAAATTGATTCTCACCTTTGCATAACAAATGCTTTTCAAGTGTAAAAATATCGCTCTCAAATAATCACGCAGACATTAATTGCATGAGTGCGATAAGGCCTGGGAGGACGTGCATTTTTCCCATAAAAAACACGCTCTATCCTTTGAAGTTAACACTATAAAATATGTACATGTAAGTGCATAATGGACAATTCGATACCTGCTTGTCCTTTTTCAGTCTACAGGTTGGGATGAAATTCAATTGCTTTGGCTTACTACAGTCGCCTCCAAAATTAGTAGCATTTGAGATTTTTTCTATAAAACAAATGATAGATGCTTTTGGAACGATTTTTAACAATGACTATGAATGTGGAAACAACATCCAACATGTAAGCTTTTGAAAAGGTTGATTCAAAAATGTGTTTATTTGGTAATTCTTTACAAATGGGGTGGTTCCTGGCGTATATGCTAGTCGGGATTTTATTGACGTTTTACAAACGCCCAAAGCAGCGGTGCGCATTGATTGCGGTACCGTCAAAATCTCATTTTGAGACAACAGCAGCTGGTCATAAATAAAAAAAATCTGGATTATTTATATTGTTACCTTCTCTTTGAATTAATTTTTTTTCCAGTCAATATTTGAAAAATCTGATATAACAGCAAAACAAAACCGTTTTCAATTGCATTACTTTTGTATAAAAAGAGTTATTTTTATTAGCGTTAACCAATCATTTTAATTGAAATAGAGGGGAAAGATGTTAGATGAAACAGTGAAATTTTCAACACGATCGGTTCTTTAGTTTTCGATATATGTATGTATCTGACTCAAGAAGCCGAAAATAGTATTTTTTGCAACTAGGGTGGAAACTAGCCGATTGCCCACGATGCACAGTGGGGCCAAATCCCAAAAAGCTGGCCAAAACCTAAAAAAAAAAGTTTTCAAATTGGGATTTTTTAATCTCAAATTGGCTAAAGTACTTCCCAGTGCTATAGAATCAAGCGATAATAGGACCCCAACTGGACGCTCACCCGTAGAATGCCAGCGTGAAAGTGGCATCCAAGGGTAGCAGTGATTGTGTGTTTTGAAGAGAGAAAAAGTTCTCGTTTTCAAGAAGGCACAAAATATTCAAAATTTGACAGATTTTAATAAAACAAAATGGAATCGTCAGTTAAAGATTAGTAGAATATTATAAAATTAATTTAGTTACTGTATTATTAAACACTAATTTTAGAGAGAGATAGACTTTTTTACATTTTATACTCAAAAACTATGTAAGATGCCATGTTAAAATGGAAATATAAAAAAAGTTCCACCGAGTACCGCTCTGAAACGATTGGAGGTGATAAATTAGATAAATAAGAAATAAAATTAAGAAAAATCAGCGCCGCATATCACCGACCGCGTTTTTAATCGATTTTTTTCGAAAAATGTAAGCATAACCTGTTTCGCTGGACAAAAATCGAAAAAGTGATAAATCGTTTCAAAAGTCGGTATTATATGGTTCTCGGGGGCACTGATTTCGAATCTGATATCGGATTTACAAAATTCAAAATGGCGGACCGGAAGTGACGTAATATTTTACGAAAAAATTGAGTTAGCGCTCTGAAACTCGGTTTAATATTGTTTGCGGGGTCGCTGATTACGAATCTGATATGAGATACATAAAAATTCAAAATGGCGAACCGGAAGTGACTTAAATTTTTGCAATTTTTAATTTTATAAATCCGATATCAGATTCGTAATCAGCGCCCCCGGAAACCATACAATACCGAGTTTCAAAGCGCTAACTCAATTATTTCGTAAAACATTACTTCACTTCCGGTCCGCCATTTTGAATTTCATAAATTTCATTTCAGATTCGTAATCAGCGACCCCGCAAACCATATAAAACCGAGTTTCAGAGCGCTAACTCAATTTTTTCGTAAAACATTACGTCACTTCCGGTCCGCCATTTTGATTTTTCTAAATCCGATATCAGATTCGTAATCAGCGCCCCTGAAAACTATATTATACCGAGTTTCAAAGCGCTAACTCAATTATTTCGTAAAACATTACGTCACTTCCGGTCCGCCATTTTGAATTTTATAAATCTGATATCAGATTCGTAATCAGCGCCCCTGAAAACTATATTATACCGAGTTTCAGAGCGCTAACTCAATTTTTTCGTAAAACATTACGTCACTTCCGGTCCGCCATTTTGATTTTTCTAAATCCGATATCAGATTCGTAATCAGCGCCCCCAAAAACCCCCGAGTGAGAGATTTCAGATCGATAACTTGAATTTTTTAGTTTTGGCCAGCTTTTTGGGATTTGGCCCCACTGTGCGATGGCAGGATTAGACGCGCGAGCGAAGCGCCCCCTGCAAATAAAAAACAACAATTTTTGCTGTAGTTATCTCTCAAAAAGATATACGAAAGGTTTTTATGATATCTAAGGTACAGATGTTCAAAGCAATATACTATTACACTCATGCCCGGCTTAAATAATTTATTTAGGTACCTGAAAAGCATTAAAAGGATGTTTAACACGTGCGAGTATATAAAAAAAAATGGGATTTCTTGAAGAAATATTCTGAGTGCACGAATCTTAACCAGAGCCGCTCGGCTCCTTTGAGTCCCGACTGCTCTTCAGGTAGATTTCTAGAGCATAGCTGGGCAGAGTTTGACTTCAAGGGAGCAGTATACCTCCATAAAAACCTCCATAAACCTTTCGCATTTCGGGTCATTTCGGGTCGCCCCATTAACGCAATGAGGAGTGAGTACATGTTCACCATCACTGATTCAGGACAGGAGCATGCATTTCTCGCTTGCACTTGCAGGAGGCACCAAAAAAATATTTCTCGCCACCAAAAAAATATTTCTCGCTTACACTCGGAGCATCGTCTATGTCCTGTGTGCCGCACAAGTAATTTTTCACGACAGGAGTATGCATTTCTCACTTGCACTTGCAGTAGCAATGAGGTGGGCACTCGGGAGTCAAAACAGCTACCTGAGGAGCACTCGGGAGTCACAGGAGCAGGGTTTGCCCGTGTGTGTTCTAGAGCTATTGCAAGTGCAAGCGAGAAATGCATACTCCTGTCCAGTGATCAGTGATGGCACATGTACGCACTCCTTCTCATTGCGTTGATCGAGCGACCCAAATGCACTCAGGTATACGGCTCTCATGAAGGATTTCTTGAAGAATTGAATTGAAGAAGAAACAAAATATTCTGATTGCATTTCCATTTCCGGTACCCATGTGTTATTCGAAGTCTCGCTTGTGTTCTTTAAAATTACCAGTGGGTTATTCCCAACAGGCTTTACAGTGGGCAATCGGCGTGTTTCCCCACGCAAACCCGTGCGGAATAGTAGTGGTTTCCGCGCACGTGTGAGGAAAACGTATTAGGATACCTATCAAGAAAAGTACGATCAAAGTTTCGGTGAGGAAAAAGGTACACGGGCGTACATATATAAGGGATTTTTAGTACACGAAGCCAACGTAGGAACTGTTTTTTTTCTATTCATATCCGCCGAAATATTCTATCTTATTAAAAAAAGAAGAGAGAAACAATTTGAGGTTTGTGTGGGAGTGCGAGAAGGATACTGGAACACCTGGAGCACGCTCTCCAGAGTGCACGAGAAAAAATACAGGAATGGATTGTTAGCTGGGAAAATGCCGAATTTTATGAAACAAATTAAAAAGAATATTCTTGGCATCTACTGGTACCCATTTCTGCAACAAAAAACCATTTTGTACAAGAGGCATTATTTTAGTAGGGGAGACTGGGTACGGTTGTAACAATTTTGCTTTTATCGCTCATATCATTGCTATCACAGATCTAAGAACTAAATACAACATTACAAATTGAAGAATACTCTTTTGAGTTAACATTACACTTAAAATAAATATCATATATGCAGTATATTTTTGTCAGCAAGGCATTATTCAGTTTGTGTCCCTTTGTTACAACCGTCCTCATGCCGTGGACGGTTGTGACAGTGATGGAGGACGGTTGTAAAATACCCAAAACAAGTAATTTCAATGAGTTTTATTACAAAAAACAACCAAATTCAACAAAGTTATTATAATAATAAAATCAAGATCAAGAAAAATCTATGAAACGTAATATGCATTATTAATAAGGATAATTTGAAAAGAAATCGTCCAAAAATTTCTTACTTTTGATGCACCAAACACAATATAGCCTCCTGCACGCGCATTAACCGCGCGGACGGCACTGTAACACTGGTAATCGTGTGCATACCTGCCCGCCGCGTCTCTTTCCCCTTATACTCTTCACTCTCCTCTAGATAGTTTAGGAAATATTCGAGCTGTTACAACCGTACCCCGTTACAATCGTACCCAGTCTCCCCTACGGGAGACCACATGCTCCAAAATATTAGTTTTTAAAAAAAGCCGACATAATTCCATTATTTTGTTATCAGTTGAACATTGTCTCAGACCCGCGAAGCATATGATGATTATCATTAAGTTACACAGCGTTGTAAAATTGGCCGCGACTTCACCCGTACACTTCACGTATAACTATAGTCTAATCACTCCCAATAACAGGTCATACACCGTTGGTTGCGCTGAAACGGAGTCCAGTTGCAACGGAGAAAGGATCAGTGCAGATGGTCCATTTGAGCTGCTTAGCTTTCAGCAAGATCTGCGGATTGTTTTGTTTAAATAAAACATTCGGTTCCGACCCTTAAAAACTCATTGATTTTTATTCACATTAAAACCCAAACCAAGTCCGCTCTAAAGTTTCAAAATAAGCTTAATTATGAGGTCCTGGTATATGTCTTATATTGAGATTAAAGTGTAGAAAATACATCGTACGATGTCAGGATTGCGAACGTCGGTACTACGGATGCGCAAGGATTTTTCTGGATAAGCAAATTTCTAAGTTCGGGAATGAACCAATTTGGGACCGTTTTATAAAATTTATAATTCACCAGTAGGTCACCCGTGTGTCCGCGTATGGCGGACCGCCTCCCGCGCCCTCCTCGGGCCACAAGGTTTGAAGACTTGAACTTTTTCCTACTAAAAGTGATGAGAGTTTAAACTTTGAGTGAGTTGGATTGGGGCGACACCTTACCGGCACCACAGCTAACTATAAACCATTCTCGCAACCTAACTAACATATGTGGTGAATATGAAATCAATCGATCATGTGGTTTGGTCAGCGCACGCCCATAAAGTAATCAAGCAGCTCCTTTTCTTCCGACATGCTTTACTTTACAAATATTGATATTTCTAACTGAAAACATGTATGTATTTATCAGATTAAAATATAACCTATGCTACTCAGGGGTAGTGTAGCTTTATTCAAGTGAAGGAACTTTTAGAATCGGTTCAGTAGTTCCGGAGACAATCCCGAACAAACAAACAAACAAATGTCACCTCCTAATATTAGTATAGATAGATTAGGTCAGTTATTTTGGTGGTACTTGAAAACACAGTTCAGGTGTTCAGGCTTCAGCGGTTTGGTAGTATAATGTTGACTCTTTAAAAAAAGGACAGTTTACTTCCAATTCTAAAGTCTTTGCAATGCCAGGCAGTTATGAAAGGCAACCCACTTGTGATTTAATTAACATAACGCATATTGCAGTATACAGCAACTTTCAATTCTAAAGATTGGTTTCTAACAGGAAACATACGAAAAGTCTCTGTAATTCATGTTGAGTAGTATGAAATGCTCTTACACACCTAGTGCAGGAGAACAATTAATTAAAGCGGACGATGCATGCCGCCCAGATGTTTACAGATGTGAGGAATTTTTATTTAAGATCGAATCAAAATTGAGCAATGTTAAGGGAAATGCAATCGGAAGCTTTCATTTGTAATTAACCTGCTCTCTGCATCTTCGTTCGTTCGCTCTGTCAATGGAAAAATTTGTTTCCGGGGAACCATTCACGACGAGCTCAAGAATTTCACAGACCGGGCAGGAAAAATGCGGCGGTAGATGGAGGATGGAGCTCGGGGTGCACACAACTTTTACAATTCATACCAACATCCTGAGGGCTTTTTATAAGAAATTTCAAAAAATTTTTCTATGGGAAATTTTCTTGCAAACAGACAAAAGCACTTTTCCGAGAGGAAAAAGAAGAAAATGGAGAAACGCCAAGAACATTGGGATAGCTCCGGGATGAGGGTCGAATAGTTAAATATAAAAACAACCTCTTAAATAGTTGGTTCCGTCTGGAAAGTCTGTCGGGAGTGTAATGATAAGTAGTGGTGGTGGTGGTGCACGATGTCTTTCGGGTGTAGATAACCAGACAGGCATGTACTTTTCTGCATTCTAAATTCATTCTTCCTTGCAGACTTTCAAAAGTGGTCGATACCTTAAGCTTGCAGTACGTGCACATAGTTCGAAGTTGATTGCGAAAAAGCCTTCAGGTGGTTTCGAGGAGAATTCCTTGGATTTAAGGCTATGGCAAAGGAATTGGACTTATTTGCCATACGACGTGGGGAACTGCAGATTCGGGATTAAATGAACATCGCCATTGGCATCTGATTCGGCGGTGCTCGTCTTGAAAATCTGTGCTCATGCCTTTTGTTGCACCGCAGGATTCTGCAGGATACCATATGATGTCTGTGCTAATTACCCCCAATTAATTAATGCGGCGGTTAAGGGAAACACGATAATTGAAACACGTCTGTAGTCAATTAAATCAATAAAATCCTTGCAGGGCTCTGTAGCCACATGTCTCCTTGCCCCTCCATTCCTTTTTGGATATTTGAGTACGCAGCTGTTTGAAATGCCACATTTTATCGAATCTCGTTATGTGCTCATACAAAAGAGATGAAAAGATACAAGATAGAAGCAAGTGGCTTGAGCTTACAACAGCCATGTCCTAAGAACGAGAGCAGCTCTTAAGGACAACCTGTTGTAAACACGGCTGCCTGTTTTGTTGTTGGCTCGAGGATGAGCATCTAACTGGCTTTCGAACAGGTTTTCCTTAATTGAGTGCTTGATGCCCGAAGTAGGTCCTTGAAACCCATAAATATTAAAATTGTTTCCCCGTCAACGTACATCATTTTGAAGAGAAGGTTTGTTATGAAAAAAGTCTTTGTGACGTGCATCGATTTCTAATATCATTAAGAGCGTTTGCCTTTTATCCGAGGATCTACTTATTTCCTGAATTTTTTTATGGTGATAAAGCGGATGAACTAAATTGGGAACGCAGAAGTTACTTATACTTCCTTCTTTGAGTCTTGTCATCCTAAGAAAAAAGTGTCAAGTAAAAGTCGAATTGGAAATGCGAAAAAGCTTTTACGGCGCTGCATGTGAATCAATGGGGCTAATAGTAATCCCGGGCGCCTTCGCTCATGGCTTCTTTCTGCTGCTTGTAAGTGCGGAAGGTGATGGAAATTTAAAAGCTTTTAACTGTAGCTCATCGTGGTACGGTGTTCCTTTTATTTCAAAGAATTTCCGCCTTTCAATCGCTAGCCATATGCAAGCTAAGAAGAGCACCCAAAATGGTGTAGGAATTTCAAATCCGCTGTGCGTACTTAAAGTACTTCTGGAGCGAATCATATTTTAATCTATGGGAATGCAACTGGCAACTTTGTCCGACTTTATGTAGTTCTCGTGAAACAACTTACTTTTCTTCATTAGCATTTCACAATATTCTCCACGGTTTTGATTGCAATTCTATTCCAGAAGACAAAGGGAAGTTGCGTTTGTAGAATGTTCTAAGAGTTGATAAGGCAATTAAACTTGCAATTAGTATTGTTCAAATTTAATTTTACTATTTTTCATCCGTTCGAAACATAGAAAAATTGTGATCGATGCCGGCCATATACTATACACAGTAGACTGTAGGAGTCGGAACGCGCAAACGTACAAATATTTGCTGTGGCTATAAAACCTACTGGCCCGTTTTCGAGGATGGAGATCACGAAAAAAATTGAAAATTCTACTTACCCCACCACACTCTTTTGTCGTTTTTTCATGTTAATTCGTGTTTGGAGGGAAATGATTGGGAATCTTATGGGGATTTTAATACAGGGGAAGGGTTGTAACAGGCGGAGAACTATAGGGCTTTCCAATAAGGACTTGACAACTTTTTTACAAAATAAAATGCAAACCATTTGAGATATTTCAAAAACTTTATTATCGGGTTGAAGTACAATCAAAACATTTATGAATGGAACTCGACTTCGTTCATATGGCCACCGCGGGCACGTTTGCAGCGATCGATTCGTTGGACCCAATTTTCGATGACTCGGCCACACATTTCGGCCGAAACGGCTGCTATTTCGCGTTCAATGTTAGCTCTGAGCTGTTCCAACGTCGTCGGCTTGTTGGCATAGACCAATGGCTTCACGTACCCCAAAGAAAAAAGTCTAGAGGCGTTAAATCGCACGAACGAGGCGGCCAATCGACTGGTCCATTTCTTGAGATAACACGCTCATCAAACTTACTCTTCAATAAATCGATTGTAACGTGTGCTGTGCGGCTTGTGGCACCGTCCTGTTGAAACCACATGTTGTCCAAATCCATATCTTACAATTCGGGCCAAAAATAATCGGTAATCATGGTGCGATAACGATTACCATTCACAGTAACGTGACGATCATAATCGTCGACAAAAAGATATGGCCCTATGACGCCGCCGGCATGCAAACCGCACCAAACAGTTATTTTTTGTGGATGAAGTGGTGTTTCATGAAGAACATGTGGATTTTCACCCGACCAATAACGCATATTTTGCTTATTGACGAACCCATTGAGCCAAAAATGAGCTTCGTCACTGAAGATGATTTTGCGATGAAATTGATCATCTTGGCGAATCTTTTCCAGAGCCCAATCGGAGAACGTACGTCACTTCAAATGGTTCATCGGCTTCAATTCTTGAGTCAGCTTGATCTTGTTTGGGTGTAAGCCAAGATCCTTTCGCAAAATTCGCCATAAAGTGGTCTGGGCGATGCCCAACTCTGGAGAACGCCGTGGAATTGACTGATTTGGACCATTTGCTACGGACGTTTCAACGGCAGCGATATTTTCGACACTTCGACCAACCCGTTGTCTCACTGGCACGGCAACATCACACAACGAATATGTAGACTCAAATTTTTGCACTAAACTTGTTACTGCCTGTCTACTAGGGCGAGAATTACGACCGAAAATCGGAGTTAACGCTCTTAAAGTAGCGGTCACCGACTCCGAATTTCTGTAGTAAATTTTTATAAATTGCAGACGTTGTTCGTTCTTGTATTTTACCATGATGAAAATGTTAAGTTCACTGAATACATTGACAGTGACAGTTCGATGATTAGTGAAAGGGTGCGTTCACAAATTGAATTCAAAGTCTTCAAGTTCTTATTGGAGAACCCTTTATATAGAGATATAGATATATACTATAATATAATTAAAAGAAAAAATACCAGCTACCAAGTAGTTCACTTATCAAATAAAGGTTTTCAAGTTAATTCAATATTTTTTAGCCTGTTTGTTATTCGAGAAAAAGAAGCAAATGGTTGCATAATTGAGAAACAAATACCTTCCTTCAAAACTCCCGAGAAAGTAATAACATCTTGAACTGGCCCGTTCACCGTTCAAAACATATCAAGGCGAGTTGCGAAGACAGAAATGAGCATTTCAATTTCTGCTTGAATAATGGCTCGCCGCAGAAATAATCAAACACAGACAGTTTTATCATTAAGATGCAGAATGTGATTTTGCATTGCAAGTTGCAAATATTGCTCTCTTCAAGAAATATTGACTCCCACCGGCTGTTCATAATTGTAAATAAGTTCCCGTCTCTCCGCAAAGTATACATACAGCCGACGTATCATAGGGTGCTTCTCAAATGGAGCAATTCGCTGGAATGAATGCCACAACAAGTCTGTCATATGGCAAAATAATGGTTCCTTGTCTTCATATGTCATGAGTCAAATATCCTCTCCTCTGGAGATACCCTGCAAGTCAGTTTTTATCGAGAACTGGGATTCCTTCTGCCTTCCTTCGGCATCACAATAGTTATCCTGCCCTTAAGGAATCGATTGAAAAGCCAGTAATAACCGTCTCCGAGTGGGAGTCAAGAGTAGACGAAAACAGACATGAAGACGCTCCTAGAGGATATTCCGTACAAAAGGAACAAGAGCATGTCATCCTCGTGGAGGATTACTTCTTTCCGTGGTTAATGAGATATGTCAAAGAATATCGTGTAAGGTCGCAGTTGTTTTCCAGGATCCAGTACAATTCACTGTAAAATTTATTCCGTGCAGAGCTCAGACCCGCAATCATAGCGTAATATGAAGGGAAACAAACAAAGCTCTCCAGCAAAGGGACTTACTCATAGATGCTGCAGCGCCCGATAGCGCACTGCACACATGCGAAAGTTTAGTTGTAAATTACGGCGGGGTTGCAGGCGTTGCAGCAGATAATTCCCAACCGAAGTAATTTTGATAGTCGCGCTCAGCAAAACTCCAATTACTTTCGGACGCTCGGGGATTAATTCCGGCAGTAAATTATTTCAATAGCGCGTACTGCGACTGCCATTGCACTCCTCCTGCCTTGCTGCCCAAAAGCGACAGAAAGTGCTTTTGAGTTCGCTCCCACAAAGCCTTAAAAATACAAGGAAATAAATCGGCTTTGGCACAACGTTCTTTATGCCGCAGAAATTAATACGTCAACGAGGACACCGAAATTCGGGAAAGATAAAACAAATGTAAGTCCTCCACAATGCCAGAACTCTCTCCTAAGTCTGAGCCTCGCCGGTTTTCCCCAAATATTTCCTTTTGTGGGCGAAGTAACACTTCCCTAAAAGAGGTTTAGGCCGCGCTGTGTAGGGGCCCGTAATTATAAAACTTCCCATCTTGAAGTCTCCCATTAAATTAAGTATTAAGTGTAAGCCCCGTTGTTGTGTTAACAGATTCATTTTAATTTGACACGTTTTTATAACTCTTCGCTGGTTTTATTAAATCTTGCTGGGGAGGGGAAATTCTGAAAGAAAATTCGGGGCTCCGGGTGAGGTTGCGCTCGCGGGCAGAAAGGAGTATTAACCGCCAACTTGAAATTTTTGCACAACGGGCGAATGGGGCCGTCAAAGTATTAATGCCGGGGCGAATGGCACTCAATGGAGGCGCAGGGAATTTTACTTTTAATGCTTTCATTAATTGGGTAAAACTCTGTTAGTGGGATATTTACCGGTTCACAAACTTTTTGTTCGGTCTTGAAAAAGGGAAGGAAATGTACTTATACAGGCGTTGAGAAACTCATTTGTTAGTACAAAATGAGTGAAAGTTTCGCTTTCATTTAAAAGTTGGGCATAGACGCATCCCGGAAACGTTTATGGCATATTTTCCCACGCCGAAATAACCGAATGTTTTGAGATCTTTTATAAAAACCATTTCTTTGGCTTGACGAATTAGGAATTAAAATCCCTTTGAAATTTGCATTTCCTTCACCTAGACAAATGATGAGCCTCTGTATTTTGTTTTATGTTTTTAGGGTTTCGTACCTTATACGGAAAAACCGATCAAGTGTAAAGTAGATTCGCGTAATAGATGCCACGTAGGTGTCAAAACCAAAAGTTCGAGCATCAACAATTTTTCGGGTTTCTATATTTGTTATGTTGTCCCTATGTGTGTTCAAATGTTAAAACTTAAGACTACTTAAAACTACAACTACTACAATACATTTTGAGATGGCTTTAAAATTACAGGGTTGTCTGAAAACGAGCAGTATATGAATAAGTTATATTTTCGCAATGTCGTGTAGTTCCGAGGTGGAGAAGTGCCATGATCATTGTGGACCATATTAAGTATTGTATATTGTATGGTTTGCAACTTATTGTTATGACAACGCGTGCATTGAATCCATATGGGGGCACCATATAACATAAAGGTTTGGAAAATTACTTTGTATATTATTAATTTATTTTCCAAAAATTAATTTAAACTTTTACGGTTAGGAAGGAAGCGTGTATGTCTCTGCGTGTAAAAAACATGGCTTGGGTTTTGTTTAAGTTCACTTTTGTCTTCCAATTATGAAATTAGCTACAAATAATCTCAAGCCCCTTCTGTAGATCATCACAGATATTAGTGGCGTCTTCATGTATACTGAAAATAGCAGGTATCATCAGCAAAGATTGATGAGAGGCAGTGTGGGAAGTAAAAGAGATCAGATGTAAATACATTATTTAAGATTGGTTCCAAAACAGAGCCTTGAGGAACTCCTGCTAATATATTTTTCATTATGGAGTTTTCAGGTCCTTGAATTAGCGATTTCGTAGAAAGCTTTGAATTAATCGGGTTATATGATGGGGGAAATTAAAAACCATCATTTTGTGTACCAGAGCATCATGTCAGACTGTATTGAAAGCCGACTGGATACCCAGGAGCATTGGTCCTGTAGATCTTTTTCTTTCAAAATTTTCGTTGACATGTCTAGAAATCCTCAGAACTGGTTAGGAAGTATTATGTCCTGATTCCAAACAAAATTATTCGTTAGGTATTGTGTTATTCGTGTCTGTAAATTTTACTGTTTTGATTTGAATGAATTTTTGTAGGATTTTTGAAATATTGCAGATTTGGTTGGTTTCAATATTGGAATGAATTTTGCAGTTTTCCATGACTTTGGAAAGTACAGTAATTTGAGACAAGCATTGGATTGTTCTTAGGAAGCAATTTTTAGCTTAAATTGGGAATTCCATCAAAGCCAGGAGTTTTGTTTGGTTGAGACCGTTTTATAATATTTTTTTATTTACTACTTATTTATTACTTTAGGACGAACGTACCAATCAAGAAAACTTCCTTGAAGACGGGTCAGCTATAATCTATTCGCAATATCGCCCATATTAGTTGTGATTTCAACTCCAATGGTTTCAATTACTTTACAACCAATTGTCGACAATTGGTTGACTTTAAAATTTCTATTTGCGACAACTGAAACTCCTCCACCTCTGGAACATTCCCGATCTAATCTATATCAGTTATATTTCTTGTGGGAAAAAGTTAAACTAGGATTCAAGCCCGTGTTATTAGAACTACATCAATTTTATTAGTAATTAAGAAATGGAAAAGTCCCATAGCCTTGGACTTAATACCTCTAGCATTCAAAGTAATAAGTTCAATACTATTGTGGGTCATATTTTTAAATATTTCAAAGCTAATTCAATAATAACATTGAATTGATCATATTTATCCTTACATAATCTAAGTTTGGTTATTAATTCATTAGTAAGCGCTTGGATTGGATAAACAAATTTGGGTTATTGGTATTACATTGAGTTATGTTATCAAAAGGCTTTTGATTAAATCTTGGAGATGACCAATCAAAATTATTGCCGTTTTTTTTATTGTAGTGGATTGGAAAATCTTCTGAACCGGGCACATATCCTCTAGGGTAGGAGGAACTCGCTGGCTTCCTCGCAGAGATTTTCTGTGGATAATCGACGTTATTTACACGACTGGGACATCTAGGGTCGGTTGATTTATGACTTCCATGGCAATTTGCGCATTTTACTTTGTCCTTTGAGTTGCACTCGGCCGTTGAATGAGGTCCACAACAATGGGCACAGAAAGTTTTTACACGGCAATGCTTTGATCTGTGGCCGTACATTTGGCAATCATGAGATTGCGTTACCTTCTTTGGGAGATTTCTATGGAGGTTCCATTCCACAATAGTTCGGTATTTTTATTTATAAGGGGCTCCTTAAGCGCTATTGTACCTTGCTGGGAATACACGACGAAAATTGTTAATTGCCCGAATTTGGTTATTCTTGTTACGGGTTTAACATCAGTGCTTTTGATCCCAGTTGTATTCATGTATGCCATTTTCCTTCATTATTTCGTGAATCTGGTCAATGTTAGTTTTAATTACGTTTATTGGCGGAGGCCTGGACTCCGAGCGTGTGTCAAACACGTTGACGTGGAAGTCAACCAAGTCTAGTCTTAATACGTTTTTTGGACATGTCAAAGTCGAAACAAGCAAAATTAACATTGAAGCAACGGGACATCGATGTGATAGGCTCGTTGTAACCTTAATTAGTGCGGTGTTGGGGAACGCGGAGGAAACCCTTATGTCTCAGAGAGTGAGAAGGAACCGAAATATTAAAGGAAGACAACAAGACTGAGGAATCAATGTTGCCCCGAAGGCAGTCATAGACAAAAACAGTTTTGGAGACTTCACGACGAGATTCCAAAGAATCAAGATTTATTAGTTTGAGGCGATGTGAATAAGGAGGCAAAATAAAGGGATCACTCCACGGAAGTGCACGGAGAGCAAATCGGACACATCGTCGCTGGACAGCTTCAATGCGGTTTATATGGTGGACTAGGTGAAGCCATCAGCCCCCGGTGGAATATATGTATGCTGTAAGAATTAGTACCGTCTTATGTGGAAGTTTTAAAGAAACAGCCAATAACTCAAGGTTACGTAAGTTTGGAAATTCAACAGCGGTGCACGGAAAATCACGTTGGACGGAACACAGAACACCGCCTCCCACAGGGGCATTCAAATCGTTATCATGACGATCACGACGGAAGACAAAATAATCAGGCCCAAAGAGCTCAGCATCAGTGAAGGAAGCGCACAGCCACGTCTCGGTTAGACAAACCACGTCGAAACAGCAATCCATTGTACTCAAATAAAGTTTATTAATTTTAGTGCGGAGACCTGTTACGTTTGAGTAATAAATGTTGATTTGGCTGATGCGTTTTTTGAGGCCCGGGCAATGTTGCCAAAACGACGACTTGGAATGAACTCACGGTCAACGGCCCCCTCCGGCGAGATTTTTAATGCTATAATTTAGACTCTATAGAGTCGTCATCATTCGGACACACCACGCGGGCGCGCTTTATGATTTTGGATTTAAATTACAATACTTACCTGAATACATTTAAAGAAATCGCCTGGTAGCTACGAGGGACATACCCTCATTGAGTGGGATGATAGATCACACCTTAGACCAAATTTGTGATGTCCAGGTAGGATCATGTTGTTTTGTTTGAAAAGTTTTTACAGTCAACCACAATCGGAATGCCCTGCCGACCCAATATAAAACTGCCAAAACTGCCACTTTAAGTGGATGTATCGTAACTTGTGCATTAATGGATAAAATTTTTTTGATGATGTGTCACCTCTTCGGTTTACCATTTGCATTTATACTTATCAACTTGTTCGTTAATTTTACTATACCTTGTTTTTTAATGTTAATGTATTTTTTTTTCTTTTTAGTATATTTTCTATTATTATTCTTTTTTTCACCTAATATGTACGCATTTTAATTACGTGGTTTAAGTACTCTTTTTATATTTTCCATACTACCAGAATTTTGTAATTATAGTGTACATTTATAAGGCTAGGCCTTTGTGTGCTTTTGTAAAATAAATAATTATTATTATTATTATGTTGGAGGGTGCGAAGAATATTCGGATTTCATTCATTCTTTAAAAGAATATTCTTCGGAGAATTTGAGTTTTCATTCTCTTGCGAACGAATGCATCGCAATGTGCCTAAGTCGATTTCATTCTTTCGCGAGAGAATGAAAGTATTCATTCCCACATCTTTTGCATTCGCGAATGAGAAAGAATGAAAAAGAATATTCCTTTGCATTCTTTTAGTGCCAGGACAATTTTTGCTGATTTATGTTTCTACTGCGTATTTTCACATTTTTAATATATATGTAACATATGTGCAGAAAAATTCCCATTAATAAGAAAAATATGAGACAATAAGCTTAAAGTATTTTTTTATTATCTTTTTTATTAGCAACATCAACTTTTAAACACACCATCTTCTTCTTTAATGTTTTTGCCAAGAGTTCTTTAATATTCTGAGAGCACACTTTCACCTGATCAACCATATTTTTTGGAACTAAATTTAAATCAAACGATCGTTAATATGGTTCTATTATTTTTTTAAAGTATGTATCATCATCAAAAATTCTGAATGGTATACTTTTAACATAAGCAAGGCCGACACAGCATTTTAAAAATTCACTTTTGTTGAGTTTTAATGTTGTATTGGATCCACTTCAACGATTGCTTACAAATACATCACTTCTTTCCCTTAATAACGAAGTTTCTGCGTTATTTTCACCATCAAAATTATATTTGTGCACAGTTATATAATGTCTTTTTATATTTCCTAATAATTGTCCTTTTAAAACCCTGTCACATAACAAGCACTTCGAACTATCAGTGTTCTTATCATAAGACACAAATTTATTTTTATCTATGTTAGATTTATGACCCATAGTTGCAAATTTGTAAAATTTATAAACCATTCACCAAATATCACTCTCTTTCAAGTTCAATCCGTTCGATCTAACCGCTAGAACAAGAATGAAAAATGAGAATATTCTTTTTCATTCCGAATGATTGGTTTTCATTCTTTCTCACTCCTATTCTCTCATTTTCATTCTCTCGCGAATGGAATGTATTCAAAAATTCTCCGCAGGAAAAATTCTCTCACGAATCTTTGGACTCAAATATTCATTCGCGAATGAATGTAAATGAAAAGAATGTATTTTTTTTCATTCGCGAATAAATTTTTCCGAACCTTGTTATGTTGTACCTTTTTGCACATTTAATAGTATTAAATAAAAAACAAGTGTACTAAGTGCATACCATGAAAATGTCGAATGAACCACCCTGTAAGACGAAAACAGTTGAAATTTACCCCCCACTAATTTTTGCATGCGTTGTAAAAAACACCCTTTATACTGCCGATAGCATAATTAAGATTATTTTAAATGATTTAAACATGTTCAAAAAACAACCATTTTCGAATTTCATTTGGCTTTTATTTTCATGTTCCGGCTATTGCAACTTTTATATTGATTTGGAGATTTTTTCTATTCTTTTTCTTTTATTTCATAAGAGTGGATTGCTGATTGAGGGATGGCGGAGTCTATTGTACTCGCAGCTATTGGATTTTGTTTCACGGGTTTCGGATAACTTATACAAACGAAATAATGGAAAACATGCATATTTAGATAAAATAGCAAAATTTTAAGTGTGCAGATTTGACCGCGTAAATTTGTGACTTTAGCAATCTGAATAGAATATGTTTTGTTTTAAGGTAAATGTACAAACCTTTGTTTCTTTGTTAAGTTTAAAATAAAATGTGGCAGTAAGATTTTGAGATGATGAGGGTAGGTACCTAACTATGAGCTCGCCAATTTTCTCTATCTCAGGCCCATTTTGCACATCCATATATATAATAGTTATTTGGAACACAAGTCACATTTTTGTCTCGGCTTTAATTCCCCGTAACTCAACTCAGTGCAGTCAATACCAGTCATAATATTGAACACGATTTGCCCAATATACTACAAATCGGTTGATATTGGCAATAAAGGCTCTGGCTGTGCAACTTAGTACTAGCTCTTCACGCCCAAGGACCGTGCGTGCATATTGATTATTTTGGAGTTAGCATCTAGCAACGACTGCCGTACATATATGTATATATACTTATAACAGTATTCCGATTGTCAAGTGGATACTGTAACCCTCTCGGTCGATTGGGGTTGCTAAAGTTTTAAATATCTATCGAGCGGCGGCAAGTGCATATCTCTGCGAAATAATCAGTGCATTTATTCTACAGGGGACCCGACGGGGCTGCCAGGGCCCACCCTCAAAGAATTCCTCCAGCGGCGATGAATGGCGGCTGTCCCATACTTCCTTAAATATTTTGCATATACAATAAAGAGCATATTTTATGTCCCACACGCACGGCTTTAACACTGAAAACAGATTGTGTTTATACAAAGAGGAAGATGGTGTTTTCGATACATGGAACAGGCGTGTTTTCGTTTTGTTTCCCGGCCACCTCCATCATCTGAAAACTAGGCACCTACCAGCCAGCCCCCATCCACGTTAAATTGAGTTTGATTGTTTTGTGTTATACCCATCTGTTTGCTAACTTGTATAGAAATTTCAGTATCGCTCGCATAAATCTGATATAGTCTCTCCTCTGCATATCCAATATTTGACACAATAACATGTTACACATCCATTCACGTGTAATTGCCGGCGTTGTTGTTGGTGCGCTGCCCAGGGCGAGTAATAGAACTTGCCCTGTGGATGGGGCTATTATTTCACGCACTTGACCCTGTGTCACTATCAGGTGCCCGATGGTTGTCAACTGTCACACATTGGGTAAAGTGTTTCCGAACCTTTTCTGCTCGGTAATTTTTATGGCTATTCCAGTGAACCCCATGAGTGGTCGATAATGTCTTTTTTCACAATTTAATAACTGTCTTCAATAATATCTTTTTTTCCAATTCAATGCAATAGATCTTCTCCTATCAATTTAACTAAGCTTCGAATTGTATAATTTTCATCAAATTCCTACCTACAATGTTTAATTAGGTAGCAGACTTAAAATTGATTCTGCTCTCTCTTCTCCACTCAAGATTGAATTTTCCAATTGGCCCTGAGTTTTGAACAAGGGCTCGATAATTCCCTGTTGTTTGTTTGCATGAATTCAGACATAAGTAGTCAATTAAAATAAAATGTGTATCAAGCCCTGTCTTCTTTTTGACACAAAAATAAACAGGTAGGTACCTACTAGTTAGGGTAGAGTTAATTATTTTCATGTGAAATAAATTTACAATTTTATTTTATAAAGAGAGAGCGAGGGTTCATAGTTTTGATTGCTTGTTATCGCAAAACTCAAAGACCAATTAATATTGATAAAACTTTAAGTATGTTTTCGTAATCTCGAGAGGCTATTTACTTTCTCTTTAATGAATGAAATTCCAACCAAACTTTATATTCCAACAAAAGGTATGCGAATGCACAATTTCTTGGATTACGCTGTACCTACACGTGAGTGTGCGGAAATTTTAAATGTGCCATGTCTCCATCTATTTTTATTATGATCGAGTAAACCTGCTCTATCGGCATGCGTAATTGCTTTACATTTTTATCGTTCAGATGAAATTCGCCTAAGAGCAGCATTTCCAGTTGTTATGCGAATGCGTTTCCCCCGAACGACGGACTTAAAATTCTAAATTACACCTGTACTCTCCAACATTTGGAACATGGGATATTCTGGTGGTTTCTGATTTCAGATAAATTGCCAAATTTTTCAAATTCAGGATAGCGGAATAAAGTAACTATTTTCGCAAAACAAACGTGGCGAAGAGCTTTTCGGAGATGATTGTTTCCAATCTGTCTTCTACATTTGGGAATTTGAAGTAGAGCAACCCAGAAGGCGAACAAAATTTCACAACTTCAAAAGGATTTGTCTGAATTTAATTTTCAAGAATGCCCGAGGAAGAAGTAAGAAATGTGCAAATTTGGTGTTATGTTATTGTAAAATGTTTTAATATATTTCAGTTTTGTCGTAACATTCAAGTACAACATCGTTTTTTTCTTTTGTACAAACAATAAATTTTTTTCTTTCTGTACAAATAAAAGTTTGAAAACTAAAATATATTCTTTTAATATTTTTGTGAACTGAAATTTTTCGCTATTGCACTATGATTTGAGCGGCGACGATGTGTGCCTTGGTCATGCTTCGCCACTTGTACCGATTTTCTCAAAATCCTTTCAGTATTGCAATGAAAATGTTTTTTAATAGAAAGCTTATATTCCGAGGAAGACAAGCCCTAGTCTCGAAATGAAAGTGCCGTGAATCTTGGACTGCCGACCGATTCGAAATTTGTTTTTAGGCGCCATATTTGAAATATAATTTTTCGAGCCAATTCAAGGTTATAACATAGACAAATAAACCTACCCTTTACCATCCTCAATCTCTTATAAATAAATTTAAACAAAATATTCAATTGAAATGTATTTATTCTATCAGGCTAAAAATTCCTGGATCAATCTTTTTTGCAAAAGTTCTCAATTGGGCTGGTGAGCGGGCTCAATATGAAAATTGAAAAAGAGGCAGCGTTCTGAATTGAGAAATATTCTAAATATTTATCTCACGCACACAAACTTAAAGGAAGTTGAACTAGATGAGCTTTCCGCTCAGATTTGTTTTTATAGGAACAAATTTTGCTATGAGATTGGATATCTATGTATTATTTGTCTATGGTTATAGGCTTCGTTAAACGTTGGTACGTCGATTTCACTGAACCCCACATTTTAAAAGTATTATATTGTGGTTTTGTTTACCCGATCTTAGCATATGTTTCCATAGTGTGGAGACCTCATTATAATACAAATATAAATCGCATCTGCTGGGTTTGTCGTCTCTCTTAAAACGCAGAGATATTGCTGGTGTTATGTTCATGCATGATATCGGTATTGCCACCGCAGACTGTCCTAATGGTTTAAAACTTTTTAATATTTATTCACGCCCTCGAGTGACTAGAGGACAACATTTTATTTATGCGGATAATGACAGAACCAATTACGGTTATTTGAAACCTTTGTCGGCCATGTCAGGTGATTATAATACCTGTTTTTAATTATAGACTTTCAATGTGGTAAAAATGAGCTGTAAAAAATGACTACATAATTCTTCTTAATATTGTGTTTAATTTGTATCTTCCAAAGCATAATATCTCTCTTTGTAAACGTTAGATGGTACATATATCGGCTCGGGATACAAACTGATTACAATTTTTATTATACTGGGAGGAAACACTACTCTAGTATTTTACAATTCGTACGAAGCGATTCGAAGAAGGACTCAACGTTTTAATTTTCTCGGGCTTATTCCCCTTGCAAGTCTTAACCGTTTCTTACGATTTTAATTTTGCTTACCATATTTAGGCATGAATTTGGACATTATACCAAGTGGAGACCAATTTATTCTTCGCACACACAATCCCGGTTTTACCATACCCGGGTGTGCCATATCGATCGCCATCGCTTCGTTCGTTAATCGCACTAGATTTTTACGATATCCCAGTTTTGGAAATTTGTCAGTATAATTTTTGTATGTTGTGCAAGTATCAGTTTCAATTTAATTAAATAAGGCTATTTCTTGTAGCTTTGTGTGTGCTCCCTATGTTGATGATTCCACCGACACTCCACTTTCAGTGAACAAAGAACACACAGGGGTTGTCGCGACCAACAAGAACGGGCGAGTTGCGGGGTGGAAATCTTAAACACCTTTTTCTTCAGTTGGTCAGTTTTTATTTTTCCTCCCACTTAACACTTGAAGACGCCGTAACTTTTCCTCCAATTTCTTTTCGCGGCCAACGTCTAGCTAACTTGAGCTTCTTCAGCGCTCACCTTGTCACCTAGGTCAGGGTAGCTGATTCGGCCAAAATGCTCCCGATTGCAGTAGCCGGCCCCGTTTAATTATTCAACTGGTACGTTGTTGTGTAACGAGAACCAGTGCACAAACGGGCCGCTGCAATGAGGTCTTTGCGACATCGGCGCGTGCGGTGGCTGATCGGATGACGGACTTCCAGTGGTGTTTTGTAAATCGTATATATGTTCTTCCGCTTAAGCGGAAGAAATTCTTCACCGGGTTCTGGGCCATCCGATCTTTCAGCAATCCCTAACACCTAGTATCGTCGTTGGTCATCGTTCCATGGATCATCTTATGCGTCCCAAACAACAGATTTCCGTGTAAATGAACACACAAATTATAAATTTCTGTAACTTCGTATTCCTGTAATATGCATCGGAGTTTCTATTAGTCAGAATTATTTCAGATTTTTTGTATTACAAGCATCGAAGGTAAGGGGTGTGGGTGGTATTTTTTCGAACAATTTTGGGCAGAAATCACTAACTAATGCGGTTCTAATTATTAAATAAATATATTTTTGCAATACTTAAAACAAGCCCTTTCAAATGATACCTCACACGATATATGTACATATAATATAATATGTAAAAAACAAAACAAAATATTCGAGTTTTTAATTTAAAATTGTTTTTTAATCCCAATAAAAATATTTTTGAAATTCTTTTACCGGATGCCGGTAAATGACTATTACAATTGTACCAAATTTTAAGGCCTGAAGCAATAGTAATTAATGAAAACAGTGGGGGTGACACACAGACAGGTATACAATCACCGAAGTCTCACCACAAGGATTCTTTGTACCTTTTAGGTACCGAACCCTAGAAATAGAATAGATAGTATCAAGCCACTACCGCTGAGCTTTTTGACCCAAAACATCTTGTCTAAGCCATGTTGTCGGGGCGTAATCTGTATAGGGTTGTTAAGAAATTAATGAAAGCAACAAACTTGCATATTTTTCTTTATTTCTCATAATGTTGGCTAATTTGTAAAATTTTGTACGCCGCACTTGTCGATGCTGCATCATCTGCATCATTCTCCGCATTCATTCTGGTGCTATTATTGGCGCCTATATGAATTTCCCATTTATTCTATTTTCACTTTGTAGTTGTTTACGTTATTTATTTACTTCCTTCCTTGTTTGGAAGATATTTCGATTAGTAGGTACAAGTTCAATACTTAATCCCTGTATATTTTTTTCAATTGCTTTCACTATTGCAGCACTTTTCGAGGTCGAATAAAAGACAGGTCACACAATGTCCTATCCGTTCGCGTTATCGATCTATACTATTTTTTTTGCGCGACGAATAGGTAATATCCAATCCTTTTCACTTTTAACCCATGTTATGGTTATTTCAATATGCGTTATAGCTAAATATGTTAAGATATGTTTGGTATATGTATACATATGCAAATAATAACATAGAGTTCCGCCTAGTTTTCCCCAATACAAAATCTGCAACGTAAGACGTTTTCCGCCAAAAAGCAAATTATTTTTGACGTTGAAATTTCTATTTTGTGTGTTTTATTTCACTGTAATTAATAATTTCTGAATAAGCATATTATTTCAAATCCCGATCATGTTTTTATAATTTTGCGGTGACACCAAATGATTATAATCTAATTCTTTCGAAATCAATTTCTTATTACCTATATACCTGCCAATTGAGCAAGCACTATACAGCCAAATAATTAAAATATTAATGCGCTTGTAATTATTAAACCTCATGCAAAATATAAATACTGATGTGCAATTCATGTGTAAGTCCTGTTAATTTATTAATTGACTACCGCCCTATTCCTCGTAGTCAACATGCAAATATCCTTAGAGGGCAAAGTCACCTTTCAACTCAAAAATATTGCGGACATATGTATGTACAGGTTCGTAGGTAGTGACATAACAAAACAACAATTTCCTAAATGTTCAAACTATTCCGACGGAAACAACATTACATTGAACTGAAAAACCATCTCGGATCAGTAGAGGTTTGGGCATCCTGTTGAAAGGGGCCACTGATGAACATCCATACCTTTATAAAAATCCGACAGGAATCCCTTACCAACTTTTGGGTGCAATATTCGCATTCGCGTCACATTTTCACGACATTTTTCGTGTTCCCCTTCTTCGCAACCATTTGTCGCTGTTGCCCTCTGAGCACACGAACCTCACCGGTTTCTTTCACCAAATTTGCCGTCGTCGTCTCGACTTGAACGTCTTGTCGAATGTCATCACCCTCATATTACTATCCAAAATTTCGTGTATTAGAAGCATCCCGGCGTCGCTCTTGCAGCACGGCACCTTACGGCTCCTTATGATTTATGAAGACAAATGCCTCTGGCCCTCGGTACGTGCGGTCCCTCAGCCCCTGATGAGTACTCAATGGAGCCCCTAACTTGAAATTTAGTTTGTTTCCTAAAGATCTGAGTGGATAATCCCTGTAGTAACAGCTGGTGTGATACATGCTGCAAAGTGTTTACTATTTGGTAAATAACTCCGAAGGAAGCTAAATGAGCCGTAATTGAATAAAGTTTGGATTACAGACATCATGCAAGGCAAATAACAGGATGGAGCTGATGCTCCCGAAAGTTTTCAAGTCGATTCGGATGCAGCACGCAACACTTGAGGCATTAGTCTTAAAAATAACTTTGGACAGACAAGTTCGTAGCAATTTGACAGACTGCTGACTGCTGCTACTCCACGCAAATTGCATGCTCTCCATGTCGAGAGCCAATATCCCCGACGAATTAGATATTCATAAGCATGCCTATGACGAGGGGTAGGGCGATAATAAGGAGCTGTTAGTGCAAGGACACCACTATATACATTTTCCTTAGGTAAGTTGGAAAAAGGAATATTTTAATTCTGGGCTGCAAGACGTCCGATGCTCTGATCTCTGTGGATGGAGTTATTAAAATGTTAAAGGTGCACGGAAGACTTGCAGGTAAAAATCTCCAACCGATGTAATTAGCTAAACCAGACATTCAGCACGTTGGAAGCAGCGCCGACATAAAATTAGAAATTCTGTTCCCTTAACTACATCCAGCACATCCAGCTTAGCGAGATCTTAGGGGGCGAGAGCGGCAGTAGACACAGCCAGTCAGGATAATAATCCGTGGAAACTGCTTGTAAATTTCATATAAAATATCATGCCAGAGAGCATAAAAACTTGGCAGCCCCACCGGCGGCGAGGCTCAGAATTGAATAAATTCACCTCACGCAGGCATTCTCCGGAGGCGTGTTGGTATCATGTAGACAAAGCCGTCGTTAAAGCAATTTACCTGCGGCACCACAAGTAAAATTCATTTATTAAGTTAGTGCGGACAAACAGCCTTAGTAAGCTACAAAGTCCCATAAAGTACAAACTGCTCCCCTTGGAATGGTGCAAGTTCGGGGGCAGGGGATAAACAAACCATGAAAAGCATTGTGTGAGCTGGAAAACTTAAATAACTAATCATGACCCTTACTTTTCATGGAAGAGCTTGAAATTACCTCCAGGTATCTCTGGTTTCCTTTCAAGATTTTTTTCAAATACGAGACTAATTTTTACTTGAAGGTGAGGTTAACTTATTAGAACAATGGTTTTTAAATAATACACTCTGCACCTGCACAATGTGCAGAAAATGCATGTAAGAAGAAAATAAAATTGAAATGAAGCAAACTTCTTTTATAATAATTCATTTATTATACAAGTAATCAAATAAAATAGCATTCAAACAATAAGAATACTCAATTTAGATTAAATCCCATAAAGGATACCTAAGTATGGTTATAAAAGAGAATGCTGAGAAATTTCTCCTAAAAGATTCAAATAGCCTAATAAATCTTAAGGGGCTATTGCGCTTTGAAATTTTGAAAAAATCGAATTTTTTTTTTTATATTTCTGTTGTTAATGTATTTAAGATTGTATTCCAATTTCATTGTATTCAATTTCGATTGTATTCAAATTTTTCAAAAATTAATAAAATTGACGTAGTTATGATGCCTCAAAGTTGGAGCGGCGAGCGCGATGCGATGCGAGTGCGGCGATCTATCTAACTTTAATCGCGTTTTTCTCGAAACAGCATTTTTCAAAACGGTCACCACGATATCTCAAGTTCTACTTGACCGATTTTCTTCAAATTTATACAGAATCATCCTTATACTAGCCGCTATCGTCGGAACTACGATTTTGTTTATGCGATAAATATATTTTTTTTAATCCAAAATTAACTTCGAAAAAAAACCCAAAAAATCGAACTTTTTTTTTTAAATTGTATAACTTTTGCAAATTTCCATATTTTTACTTTTCCCTAGTTCAGGCGATAACCAATAGGATAAAAATTAACAACAATTTGGAATTTTTTGTTTCAGACGTCTCTGAGGGCTGCAATCATGGTGACCGTTAACCCCTTCGCGAAAAACATCTCTACTTTGACCAGCTCTGACAGCTGGAATTTTTTTGTATTGTCAACGAAAAAACTATATTTTGGTACCAGATATGTATTTTGTATTAATAAATAACAAAAGCAAAAATCAGAATATCTTTTGTAGTTTCTGAGAAAAAAAATCTTAAAATCTTGCTCACAAAATGACGTTCAAAGCGCAATACCCCCTTAATCTAAGATTTTCCAAATATATGATTTGCCGGTCACGGAAGTTCGAGACTATAAAATAAAAGTGGTCAACATGTAAACTGTACATAAAATATTAGTCATCTTCTACTAAAGCTACAAGTGAATTTTCACGTAGAAGTCCTTACGGGAAAAATGCACAGCTAAAATATGTTATATGAATTTTAGAAAAATCATTATTTATATTTTAGCTCTGTCGTTTGTGTCCGCTATCCGGTGCAGAACAAAAGCTCTTTTCAAGAGAATTGTCAGTTCGTTAAATTGATTGGTACACTAATGGAAGAAGTCTTTGGCGTACAAGGCGATAAAATCGCAAGAATTTAGTTCCAGAGTTAAAATACTTAAAATCACGTAAATAAAGATAATTTTATTAGTGATAAAAAACTTTGAATACACATACTCGTACATATATCCACATGTTTTACTTCAAGTATTTAGCAATTTCTATTCATTCAATAACGCAGTTTACAATATCTAATCTTTCATTTATTTTTATATTTTTATTATTATTAATTATTGTTTTAAAATTATGGAACGAAACGACTTTCAATTCCATTTTTAAACTGTTGTATATTTTTAAATGCCACTATATCAGCCTGTTTTGCTCCCTGTATTTCGCAAATTATAGGTACGCTATTATCGCTCACGTATTGTAAGTTTTTTTATCAAATAGATCGACATTATGTTATATCTTAATTTGAATATAATTGTGACAATGTATATGCTCAACACTGTCTCATACTCCTCCATTTCAATCTTTCGAGCATATAACAATAGCTGTACGTATGTTACTCGATAAAGTCACTCGCGTTACACTTTTTTGCATCTTTTGCAGTCTGTCTAATGTTCATTACTACATTCGCGTGATACCGATGCACATTAGACAAAATGGAGTAACACAACTGCACTACATATATTTATATCTACATATTGTGGATAAACAATCTTTTGTCACTTTTCTTATTAATCTTCATATAATTCTCCTTTCAATTTTATGCAATTAACACACATTTTTTACTATGCGAATTTTAAAACTCAAAAATTTATCAATAACTAGCTTGCCCAGACCCGGCGTTTCCCGGGATACTATTAAATTTGCATTCCTTAATTTTACAACGCTTCCCTACTGCACAACCGCCTCTCCTATGTGACCCAGCGGAGTGGGGGTGGTCTCATTAAATCAACCATAAATTCGTACACAATACACCCCATACATCACTTTCACCTATTCCTAATACTTTTTTAACTGAAAAACTCGGTCGCTATATTGATCCAGCATCTTGATTTCCATAATTTTGATGGCAGATTCAAAATCAGTGACCCCAAAAACCCAAACCATAAACATAATTTTCTAATTTTCCCCGCAATATTCTTAATTTTTTCTCCTGACAATAACAAACACAACAAAAAAACAATTAGCGAAATCGGTCCAACCGTTCACGCGTGATAGCGTGACCAACGGAAATAGGGATTGATTTCTATATATATAGATTACTCTGATTCTTTAGCTATCGAGTGGTGAAAAAATTATTCCAATTCATGCATACACTTTGTTCCACAGCCGTTTTAATTTTGTCGCTCCCACCGAAAAAACCAAGTTTTCACTATTTTCACCAACTTTCACCAACCCGGCCCAATTTCCTATAGTGCCTCTTCTTCCTACCCCTAAGATACACTTCTGGGGGTGTCACCTTTCACCCGTGCCCCGCAACAAAAATAGGTTTTCACCAATAATTCCCACATTTTACACTTTTAACCAACATTTCTTTCACAAACACATTCTACACTACCACCCCTTTCCAACGATACCCTCAACATGGCACACGCGTTACTAGTAGTATAATTATGAATTTTTACAACAACTGCAGCGCCATCTGCCGGGCTGATTTGTGAATCTGAACCATCCAGGGCGCCACCCAAACGCATTCAAAAAAATTCATTCAAATCGGTCCAGCCATTTAGGTGGAGTTCAGTCACATACACACGTACAGTAGAATTATATATTTAAAGATTATAATATAATACATCTAAGTATTTTATTACATCCACACTGTCCATCAACTTATTGACGCTTAGGGACACATTATTATTTTATTTGCATCGTTTGGCCTACTCAACCTCAATTTCCAAAAATGCCATCAACATTGATCTACCGCTACCTCAGCATGAACAGTCACTTGCGAAAGTGAAAAAAATGCTCAAAAATTTCCTAAAATTCCCGTTTTTCCCACATTTTCTACGAAATTCATGTCATGGAAGGACATTGAGATAGTAGTTGTTTGGGGTCAGTTTGGTGTCGCTGCCTTGAATAAATCAAAGATACAAAAAAAAAAATTATAATGTGCATACCGAATTTATGAATCACCCTGTAACACCCAAGCGGTTGAGATTTACCCCTCTGCCCCTTACACACAATTTTTTGTTTGACTTCTTTACCAAGTTGTACAAAACACCTGGGTAAATATATTAACCATTTTTATAAGGTAAATATTATAATAAAGCACTCCAATATAAGAAAAGGTTAATTTCTTATGTACGCCTTGATGATACATATCATATATGGATGTATGTATGGCTTGATCTTTTTTTATTCAATTTATTTGTAAAACAACAATCGAAGTGGACTATTAGTTTTGTCTCTGAAAGATATGAACACATAACCGAACAATTTCGAACACTTTCCTGTGTGCCCTGATAATGTGCAAATGCTCTTAGCTACGAAAATTCCACATTTTAGGAACCATTCCATAGACGGTATATGATGTCCGTTCCCTGAATTTTTAAGGGATTACGCTTCATCGTTGAAAGTGTTGACAAAATTACGTAGGCACCGAAGGTCGCTGTCAACATAAATTGCACAAAAGCCAGGCGGAAGCCAGAACAGCTCATCTAGCTATAGCGTTCGGATTCTTTTTGTCAGTTGGGGATATTTCCTTGAGCAAGGAATTTCCCAGGAAGCGTTTTCACAGAGAAAGGAAATTCTTCAGTTTTCTCTGGTATGCAGCATCCCGGCTAAATTATGTACAAAGTAGCTTCCGTCATAAAATTAAACATCTTCTCGCATCCGCGTTTTATCTCCGACTGCAAAACATCCCTTTGGGCCCAGCATCACAGGATTTTGGGGTTCCGCTGGTATGCGCCCGGTCCGCCCCGAGGACAAGGGTTTGATGGTGCTGTTGTTCTCTTTGTTACCATCTTGTACGTATCCTGGCTTCTTTCTGCGGCTTAGCCAATCTCGAGCACGACACTGATGTGGACGGTCTTGCTGGTCCAGAGGCCTTTGGAGCCGGCGAGCGGGTCTGGTGCACTTTAGTCAGAATGCATTTGCGCCGGCAGCGGAGTGAGCCATGCAAGATTAATTCGCACAGCATTTTTGCCTCGGAAACTAAGTCCACTGCGATTTGCGGAAACATGACCATTATGTAAATTGCAACTTTTTGCGAGTGAGCCAGCCAAGAAAGCAAGATTTATCCTGGACGAAATGAATTGCCCCGAGTAGCATTGAAGCGAGTGCACGCCGGACGGACGGGTCCGCAGAAAGATTGCTGCTTAAAAGTTAATTTAGGATGCAGTGCATTAACAGCGGGCAATTTCTGTCTCTGAGAGTTATGCATTGTTCCGAAGTCCATTCCAGGGTCTGGCTCGGGAAGGGCACTCCTTATGCTTAAGCCTTTCCTTAAAGAGCGCTCGACTGACATAATTAAGAACTGATTAAACTCGAATTAGAAGCAGCCCGGGCAGGACCAATGGTCACAAATGCAGTAAATCACCAATAGGAGAACTTTCATCGAGCACAAATGCGATTCAATTCAAAACAAATTTTTAGCATGACCAAATACGAATAAAAGTTGCCAGAACTTTCACAGCTCTCCCCTGGCATTTATACCTTCTGCAGAGACTTGCAAACTTTAAACGAGATGTACGGGATGTGTGCGAAGTTATATTGTCTGCAAAGTTGCTGACCACCAGAATATTAGTCTGAGTTTGACAATTATTCTACGAGATGCAGTGGTGAGACCCGAGCTAGATTCAATTAGAGTGGAGCAAATTAATATCATCGAGCTGTATTAGTGCTAAATCCATACAGCACGGTTATTGTTACGGACAGCGCTAACCAGATTAAACCATTGTAACACATCTCTCACTTACTGTGGGACCCTGGAGTGCCTGTAAATGGCTTTGTTTGCTCTGCTCGTTCACACAGTCGTGCAGGGAAGTAATATTAATTTTCACAGTTCCTAATCAACTTCATTTGAAGTATTTTGGGAAAATTCGTTGCATGGGAATACGTCTTGAGTGTCTCTTGCACATCGATTGTGATTGCGTTAGTTTCTTGGGTGAATTTGGCTTAAGTGGGAGAATGGTTTGTGCAGAGAAAATTTCTTAAAAAGGAGCAAAGAGTCATTCCGAAATAAAATTCTGGGGGATGATGTTTTGAATATTCTAATCATGCCGATTATTAAATTGAAATGAAATATTCCCAAAATAAGTACCTATTCGGCTTTTTTTCTGATTTTTAAAAATGGAATTAAAAACCCTAGCTTTGCCTTTTGGTTGGATATTACTGAAGGTTTTTTGAAGAGTTTTCCAGTCAAAATTTTTGTGCATTATTAAAAATTCATAATCACGAAATATTGAAGTTTGATTGGAGTGGCAACTACCGCTGCATACTGTTTTTCGGGTGGCGATTTTTCATGCATTTCAAGAGGTTCAAAACTATTATAATATTTTCCTTTTACAGTCGACACTGTTACTGTTCATCCGACTCGTATGTTTACATGTAGCGTACTGTATAGAAAAATATTAATTGCATCAAATTATAACCTCATTCGAAAATGGGTTGCAGTAAAACTTACCTTAACGTAGCGTGGCGACTACTGCGGTGTCTTTCCTTAGTAGGTGAAATATAAAAAAAGATTCTATTGCGTAAGTTTTCTGAGAACAATATTTAAATATTTTTCTTTTAGGTTTTTTTGCGATCATGAGCATATTTAGAGCTATGTGCGCTTAATTTATAGAGAAGAGGATGACACAAAATATAACTTGGCTTGGTATATCGTTATGTGTAAAGTAGGTGTGAAAGAGTTCGCTTGGAAATCACTTAATAAGGTCGAAGAAGATTTTTTTTAGAAAGCATAAAAATCTGATTATGAAATTATAGTCAACAACATGCATAACATCCTCAGAAAGCTGGGTTGCCATATACATTTTCTACATACCCATATTGCCTTCTTTTCCGATAATCGCAGCGCTGCAAGTGAAGAATAGTATGAGCAATTTCACCATGAGATAAATGTTATGGAGAACGAATATCGAGGAAGGTGAGATTTAGCTGGATGTTAAAGAGAGATTTTGAAGAAAATAGAAAGAGATATCATAACTTTTCTTGATTTGTATAGTCTTTTAAGTCATGTTTAAAACTAACTCTGCGCATTTTGTAACTAAACGTTTAGTTTTACACCTATAATTTCTATAAAAATTCTTTAAACATCTGTATATATGCACATTTATATATATAAAAACAATTGCTGTTCGTTAGTCGTATTCGGGAAACCCCAAAGGGAAAGGAAAAAATCGAAATTTGCGTTTTGTATAAGAAGCGAATTTTCCAACATCAAGAAAACTTTATGAATACAAGATGTCGGATCCAATATGGCCACCGAAAAAGCTAAACTTCAAGGGATTTTCATGAAAATCCAAACTAGGGGGTTTTTTGGGGTCACTGATCTCGAATCTGCCATCAAAATTTGGAATTTAAGATGGCGGATCAATATGGCGACCGAAAAGTTGAACTTCAAGAGAACCCTGAAAATCCGCACTAGGCAATTTTCGGGATCACTGTTTTCTAATCCACTATAAAAATTTATTAAATATCCACCACGCCCTCCCCGCTGGGTGATATAGGAGAAGGGGTGCAGTAGGAAGGTGGTATTAAACAAATACAAATTTGACAGTATCCCGGGAAACGCCGGGTCCGATCAAACTAGTCTCATATAAAAAAATCAAAGCTGTGTTTTGATTCAGCATAGGTACCTAAATACAAGTATTATTATTTAAAACTCAAATTAAAAGTTCACAGGCCTGTGTTATTATATGTTACAATGTAAGGCCTGTTTTATTGTATGTAAAAAGGTTTGAGTATTTTCAATAGAAGAGAAGATGTCTGTATCGAATTCCGACGAGTCGCTTATGGCAACAAAATCGAGGTCAAAATAATCAATATCAATCAATATTGCCAAACATACGTGTAATGTAATATGTCTCATAATCTTTATTAATAAAATTTCACTGGAAAGATGATTTGCTTGCGCCAAATGGATTTATTTATCGTGGAAAAGGATATAGTTACCAATAATAAAATTGATTTGTTACAAATACCCTTATTTGACCTAAATACATACATCAAATATGAGGTGTCCGATAATAAGAGTCTTCTGCTTCGAGTTTCAAATTTCCAATAACTTTAACGCGTTCTGAAATCTCAAAGGCCATAAATGAAACTTTTATTTTAATTTTGATAAGAGAAAACGTTTTTATAATTTTAGTTCATTTGCACTTCTGGTGAAAGTGCGCGTAATAATTTTCACTTTTCAAAACGGCGGAATATAATTTCTCACTTCTACTAATATTCTATTATATTTCTATAGTTTTGTATCCTCCGATGATTTGATGACTTTGGATATTTTTTTCCGTGGAAATTACATACAAATTTGTTTATTGAATCACCAACAGGTATAAACATAAAATGCTGATCGTTCGACATTCCATAACTCACGAACAGCGCGTAGGATTTGCTTAATTAGTTTTATTTTGTTCGTTATTTTCTTTAGGAGGTCATAGGGGTATCTTCCATCAAAATTTTGGAATTCAAGATGGTGGATCTGTTATGGCGACCGAAAAAGTTAAACTTCAAGGGATTAGCATGATATATATAGGAGAGGGTGTTAAATGAAGAGAAATAAATTTAATTATACTGTTGAAAAATATCTAAAAACACGTGAAAAATGAAAATAGAAAAACATTTGGAGAAAGTGAACAAAAATATTTACCCGTGAATATGAAGGAAGAGCATAGACTTTTTCGATATTGAGGAGAAAAATTGTAATATGGCGGTAATTAATGGACGTGATGTATTGTGGGTGAGCTCAATGGAAGCGCTTTGGAGTGAGTATAATTACGTATATACATCAACATTTAATGAATAGTATAGTTTTTTAGTAAAATGGAATTAAGCGTATAAGAGGTAGGAGTATACCAACTGTTTATTTTCCCGAAAAGAAGAGTCGGGGTAAGGACGTGAAAATAATTAAAGAAAATAGAAAAATGTAACGCAATGCGTATGTCAAATTTGGGATAAAAATATTAATAAATGCAAAAAGAGTAACTGTGGGTGTTGGAAGTCGAAACTTTTTGAGAGCGGCAAACAGATTACCCCTGCCGGCCGCGCCGATTGGATATAAAAGAAAAAATTGATTTATTTACAATAAAAAAAAGTATTAGGGATGGGTGAAAGCAGTGTATGAATTTATGCTTGATTTATTGAAACCACCCCCACCACGCTGGAACATACAGGAGATGGGGTGCGGGATAATGATATCCCGGGGAAAGCCGGTTCCGGGCAAGCTAGTAATCAATAAAAGACATAAAAATTAAAAGAGATCATCCCGGATATAGCAAATAAATGTTTTAATGCTATCTTTGAGCGATCGTAACTATTATAGTGTGCGGATCAGCCATATCCAAACTGATTCAAAAAGGTTAGTTCTGTGGGTAAAAGAGTAAAAATAGATTTATGTTCTGTTACTCAAGGTTGGGAGAATTAATATCGCATTTTACGAGATTATTCACAAAAAATATTATTTATTCGCGATGGGTGAAATGACTAGATTGCTTAAAGAAAACAAACATTTTTTAGTTACACTGCACAGCACACAACTCAAAGTGTCTCAATACCACATTATGACATTATGTTTACTTACACAACTCTTGCATACGACACGAACAGCACATTTCATGAAAAAACTTTGTGTTTTATTTTCGTGCAGAAGATGGGGGTTTTAAGTCGGCTACAGTATGTAGTCTTTTCAATTTTTATAAGCACAAAATTTGCAGCTGGTGAATAGTGGAAAGTAATTGCGAAAGCAAACGTAAACTATTCACTGAAAATGTTTAGGGTATTCGTTTCTCATTGTAAACTGTCGTATATTTCAAAAATACCTCGATTGTATAAAACCTCGCAAACTTTTCCTTCATACCGTTACGAACCTTTTGCAGAAATTAAATTTCAAACACAGACCATATGACGATTTTAAGATTTTACGTTGTTTGATATATTTACGAAATAAAATAAGTATTAAAAATTTACGAAGTGAACCAAATATCCTAATTATATTTATTTATTATTAGCTTAAGAAGGTTCTGATATTTTAACTATTTTCTCAGCCTAGGTAACTGGATGTTTTTTTCAAAATACTTAGAAACAAGTAATACTAAGTACAAAGTCTAAGTAAGAAAAACAGAAAGCATACAAACGATAACAGAAAATTGCGAGCATGAGCTGATGTGCATAATAAATTTAAACAATTATTTTTCAGAACCAAAACCAGAAAACAGAGTTTTCGGGAAGTCCTGAGCAAAAGAAATTTAATTTTACCCATTTCGCCAAGAGCAATACTTAGTACGAAGGGTGGAAAAGTCCTGACTGCTGTGGAGAGCGTTTCATCGCGCACAATTGTATAATGCGAGTAAGAAACGTCGTTAGCCGGCGGAAAGTGCACTTTCGCCAATATTTATGCATAAATGGAATGATAAATGAAGAGGTACACTTACCGCAATAAAAATGGAGGAAAACGCTCTTCCTGTAGACCTTTTGCGACTTCCCTGTATCACCGTTTGAGAGCAATTTCCCCAACGTTCGTGCCGGGATGCGAGCACGCTGCACGGCTTGTGCTCAGTAGCAATAATTACATTGTTATATACTCGCTTCCATGTAGGATGTCGAGATAAATTGCGCTACCGGAACTTTTACTACGCCGAGATAAAAGCATTCCCTTAAATATTAATAGAGTTCTGTGTGAGTTGAAGGATTTAAACGCTGACTGCATGCAGCAAAAGTTGTGATATGCAGTGTGATGGCTTCTTTATTTTAGGATCTCACCGAGGCAATATTGAAACAGCTTTCCCGATGCTGTGCAGTGTACAAGTGAAGACTTTAGACTGTTATGTTGGTTCGGGGATCACATTTAATAAGTCAAGTAGCCCTGGGTATCCGCCCGATTGCAGCGCCGGCAAAATGGCTTAGTGCAACGAAGTAAAAATCTAAATAATTTAATGTGATAAGCAGCGACCTCCCATGTCCTTACTTTAGACTTTATTAAATATGTACGACAAACTCGGAGTAAACTCGTTGTGATATTAGGGAACGCTTTTCGTCGATAATATTCAAAATTAATCAATCAACAAAATTAAATATATATATGCATACTGTTGGGATTACAATGAAGGAGAACTTTTAAAATTACCAATGGCGAAGACTAGTCAAAAAGTAGCTTAGTCAATATAATAGGAAAAACTGCGAAAGTTAAAATATTGAATTTTAATTATGGGTAAATAAAATGTTTATTCAAACTTACTTCACATTCTTTAAAATTTCAAATTTTTTTTATACAGTAGACCTGAAGATAATAATGCCGCATTTACCTTACATCCTTTCCGGAGGAAAAAAATAAAGCCGAATTACTAAATTTTCGGTATTTCGAATTTATTCCCTTTTCATAAAGGATAAAAAATCGACTCGGAAAAGGAAATAATGCCGCTCGGTGCTATTTCCTCTGAAATATGCTTTATTGGTATTGAACACTCAAGGCTTGTCATAATTTTAAGACGATATTAGAAAGGGCAGAAATATAGATTTAAATTATTTTTAGGAAACCTGTGAAAAATGTTCAACAAAGCACAGCACTTCGGACGAGGTAACAAATTATTTCTGCTTTATTATGAAAACTCATTTTAGTCTACGACTTCTGAGATCCTAAGCTGTACAATATTCAAAGCCCCATTAAAATTATTCCAGCAACTTTTGGGGGATGCGAATATAAACAAATAAACAGCTATTTTAATATGAATTAAAATCAATACAATTAAACAATATGAATTTTTCAGAGAGAAATAAAAATAATTTTCTTGAAATAATGAAGAGATTTCCGTAATACTATTGCGTGGTACCTACGTATAGATATATCACATTAGTTGATGTGAATAATATGGTAACCCAAACGAAACTCCAATCACCTTATGTGACGAAATTATAAAAAATTTGAAAAACGTAAATATGTGCTTCTTTTTGCCTCCAGTCACCTTGCGTGGCTAGCAGGAGTGGATTAAACTCAATAAATGGACGCAGGACATCTTTTTCCACAAAACAGGAGTTTGGATGTATTTTAGGCGTAGTTAGTCTTGCAAGAGATGAAAGTTCAGTAACCTTGTGTGACGAAATTCTTAAAAATTTGGTGGCTTATACAGTTGGCTGCATGCCATTGGAATTGGAGTTATGTAACTATAAACAGAAGAATAGCAGACAATTTACTAAAACATTCAAAATACGGTATTGCCCAAACTATTCAGGTAATGGTATATATATTAGTTCGGGTTTTACAGTGTAATGTATGATGGAAGCCAAGATGGGAGAGCTAAAAACCTAGTGTAGCGAGTCACACAAAAGTGGATACTCGCTGTATAATGGCGTCACACCAGAGGTATGTACGCCGCTATTTCTAAAGGGGAGAACAGTCTAGAATAAAACAATACGCCGAATGGCAGCGTTCAGTTATGATAAAAGACTGTCTATATTCTTCAATTTTTCAATGGCTTAAATATTAGATCTTATTTCTATGCATAAGTAATACTTACACAACTACTTTGATAATCGCACATAGTGCTGCGCTGATCGAGTCATCGTCATGGGGATTCCGTGTGACGTAACATTTCTGTTTATGGTTTGGTCAAATCACCTGTGCGACATTTGGTCGGGGTAGTGTTACACATTGTCCGCTATTATGTGAGCATTGCATTTATTGCATGATCACTACAACAGTACTTTTTTTGAGTTCAAATTTAATATAAAGTAAAGAATAACAAAACATCCGATTAATACAACGGTATTAAAATTATATATACCAAATTCTCCACATATTAGATATCATAATTATTTTGAATGTCCTCTGGTGCCCTGTCAGTATGTACTGTCATTATTATTTAGGATAGATTTGGAAAATTCCTGAAGGTCTTTAGTTAGTACTTTCAAAGAAAATTATTACTGCCAACTTAGTGTGATAAATTTTTGGAAATATATGTACAAAGAAACCTTTTATAACTTTATTGCCTATTTTTTTACTATTTGTTAAAAAACAGTCAAAAATTGTTAGATAATTTTAATATTTGGAAATAAAAAGGAAAGATCGGTAAGACATACCAAAAAGTAGTAATAGAATCTTTGCAAATGAAAATTACATATAATACATCTTACTGGATCCTTTTCCGCATGATGAGCGGACCGCTAGCTACAGACGAAGTACGATATACATAGCTATGCTTTATGTTGTGATGGTGTAGTTGTGCATTTCCTCAAAACAGTTTCACGAGTCACGTCTGGGGAGAATGCATAAACGCATGCCATACCGTAAATGTGCGGTAGCAAAACAATATGATATTTCTGCCTTTTCCATTTCTAAGTAAGTATGAATGATTTAAAGTACGTATATATTATATATGTTTGACTATTGCAGTAGATGGGTTTGATTCAATATTTATCGAATTCAGATGTTTCCTCTAACTCGATTGTAACAAATTCATTTAGTTCTTTAAGGGGTTATTACCAGCTCATTGCCCAAAAATTAGCGTTGTTTTTAATGATTTTTCATAAATTCGTTTAAAATAAGTTTTATAAGTATGATACTACATTTTATTAAGCACTTCTTGAGCTACAAAAAAAAATTGTTTCATTGAAAAATATTCCAAAATGGCGGCTATACAGTAGGTCGCGTAAACTACCATTTATAAAAGGTCCTTTCACGGCCGGCAGTAGAAGTCTCGTCCAAAGTAACTTATAAAAAACAAAACATATTTTCATTATCTACATCATTTTTGCTACCGAAGTACACATGATTATACATATTTTAAGATTTTTTTTTCTCGAAATGGCAGTTGTTTAAAAAAAAACGGTTTTTTTCGAAGTAAAAACTCGAACTAAATTGCTTATAACTTTTTTTCCTGATATACAATCGCTATAATCGTGTGTTCTTCTCAGATAATTTAATAATAAAGGTACAGTTAAAATTTGAAGTCAATGGGATGAAAAGTGTTTGAGTTCTACTGCCGGCCGTTTTTTTAAACGTGGTTCCGAGAAAAACGCGTTTAAAAATAAAATTGAAAAGTGGCATCGGAAAAATTGGTTTGGAGACATTGTAACATTTAAATACACCTTTCTACAAAGTATATTTTGATTCAAGGGATGTTTAGGCATTATTTAAGCCAATCGAAAAAAAATGGAAAGAAAAATTAAGCTGCTAATAACTCCTTAAATGAAATAATTAAACTGTTAGAGATATTATTTAAAAAGCATTTATTTTATTTATAGTTAATATGTTTTGGTTTTGGTTCTGCGTATTATAGACGAATTAAATTGAAAAAATTTGTAACTAACCACGAAAAGGCAATTACAGCTGTACAACGACAACTTAAAATATTGTACATATTAAACAAATTTTATAATATTTCACGTTTTTCACAAGCTTCCTTAAAAGTTCTTAACTCGAAAAGTTTGCACAGAAACCTAGCCAGACAGACCTGCTGCAATGCCTAGCAAGACCTTTTCCTTAATGAATAAAATATGCTCGTTATCGGCTTTTATGCAAATGTTCAAATTTATAATGATTCTTAAAAGTTTGCTCGTAAGTAACGCCACGGCAGGCAGCCTCACAAAGGCATCGTGAAAAATGCGCATCTCCTGAAGCGAAACTGTCCAGAACGGTGTAAAGTTTCGCAATTGTTGTCCTACTCACATCACCGTTATTTGATAAGAATTAGTTGTAGTCGAGTATTCTTCTTAATAAAAGGAAAGTTCCATCCTTTGCAGAAAATTTTATTTGTGCGATAACTCGCACTCGCTCGGCTGTCGTTTTGTGCAATCCCACCCTGATTTCCTTCGATGCGGGTGGTTTGCAAAAGAAAAGGAAAAGGTGGAGTCGAAAACTCTATCAATAAAATTCAATTGAGATGTCTCAGCAAATAGAAACTTATTGAATATAACTTGAAAATCTTACTCGCGCTCACTATACTCCGAATTGAGCTATTGAAAATAAGTTACAGAAAGTTGTAACTTTCAATTGGATAGTTACGTTCGGATGTGTGCGAAAGACGGAGCCCGTTGAAACTGCCAGAAGTGGTGCTAGCACTTCTGGGAATCCTTCTGATTGAAGGCTCCAATAAAGCGTCCTCTGTTGGCTCCCATGCTGCTCGGATGGTTTTCTAGATAATTTATAATTTTTAATATGTCAACATGTCAAAAGCAGCCAGACCGCATTTAACTTGACGGAACCATGTTAACCCTCCGCCCAGACGATAAACTGAAATGTTTTTAAAATCACTTATTTGCGCTATCAAATTCGTTGCGGAAGTAGAGGAGCGGCAAATTTCGTTCCGCAGTGATTCCCATTTCCTTCAATTTTATTTTCTATAATTTGATTTTCTGTACAAAAGGAGTAAAATAGAGAGATAAGGTACCTTTTGGTAGCCTGAATTTGTAGCTAAAATGAGTTCAGAACTTATTTTTACCAGCAGAAATGTGGAATCGGACCTACACTCACAAAGATGGTTTATAATGGATCGTATTATATAAAGCATTGAAGTGGTAGAAATATAAGCACTAATAAACTCTGTTGCTAAGTTATATATCCATTAAAAAATAATGTTTTTTTCACTGGATACTTTGAAAGTTTCTCACTTACGAATGGACTATTTGCATTTCGATCAGATTAGATTGCATTAATGGCAAAGATTTCACAATAATAAATGCATTACTCCGTTTGAAAATATTGTAGTGATCATACCCAGCAGAAAATATTTGAATTCATGAAAATTTCACATTTGACTGTATCGATGAATAAGTATAACAAAAATGTAGTCGATGAAAAAGTCATCCACGTAGTAAGGGAAAGAGTAGTCTGACAAGGGCCTGTGCTTCGAAGTGATGCGTTTTACGGTGCAAAAAGAAAACAAAAAGCACAAGATGAGTCACTAAAACGGTTGTTGCAGTTAGAACGGAGTTCCGATCGGATGTGTTTTAGCGTGAGCTAACAGTTTTTCAGTGGATGAATACTTTTCTTGACCCAATTTCATTTGGTTTATACCAGAGCTGGAGATATTAGAATAGTTGAACTATAGTATCTAATAGACCATTTATTTTCTTATTAATGGTGTTGCTGCTGGGTACATATGTACATACCTAAAAATTTTATCTCGTGTGAATTTAGATATAGTCCACGCGGGATCTGTTTTTGGTTGGATGTTTCATATAGAAAAGCGTAGCATTTGTTAAAACTCCAATTTAGTGAACCTTATTCTTAGCCATGTTCCGTCCGCACTAATTTCTATTGCAGGACATAATCTTTTTCGGAATGATCGTGATGGCCTTGGAGGTGGTGTGGACATACATATATGTATGTATATATATGGGCCATTCTCATTTTGGCGTATTTTTTATGTGCATTTGTATTTAAAAATGAAATACTTTTATTATTTCTGGAATTCTATCTACAATTCATTGAAGTAGTTTATATTAATAGGATCTTTATTAAAACTTACACAATATAAATATTATTTTGAATTATCGTTAAGAAAGTGACGAAAATGTCAACTCCATGTGGTGTGCAAAATCCATTTACGATGATTAGGCTAAAATAAAATAACTTTATCAACGGCGAATAAATTAATTTATATTATTTTACCATAAAACATAGAATAAACTGTCTAAATAACACCAAATATTTAAAACATCAATAGAACAATGTATTCTAAACATTTAGTTGCTTTGTGCATGGAAAAATTGTTACCTCCATGGATCAACTTATTGAACGCAGCCATAATTCATTAAATCAGTAAACACAGTTTCTGAACGAATACAGACAACAAACACAACGCCATCTTAAAAGTATTTGATAGTTTGTCATTCCTGGGCTAATTATTTTGGATTGAAGACGCGTACGGCAAGTTTTTTTAAGAATTAGCATGCTGTTTTGGTCACTTCCGTAGATCACGTTTTACATTATCCACGGAGGTGACTTAAATGTCCATATATATGTATGAAAACTACAGTGAAAATAGCTAAGAACATAAGTGCTACATAATGTAAGATAAAATATCTTTCATTTGAGACTACTTTGGATAAAATAAAAAAACATTTTCTTTTTTTCTAATTTTAAGCCCGTTTTAATAGCCCATATAAGAGACTCCTTGGGGTCCAGAATGCTGACTACTTCATCTTGCGTGGCATTAGAATATGTGACCGTGTTGGTTGGATCGGGTCAATTCCATGCTCAGTAATTGTTCCACTGCTAATTTCCTGCAGTCGATGCAGTTACTGCACCTTAACGCTGTTAATTCGATCCCGACCTACAATAATTGTCCTAGCACTTCCTTACTGGATATTCTCTTCGTGACGGACTTATATATAGTTGCTTTTCATAACCAACTAAGCCCTATCTCGTCATTGGACCATGACCTGCTCTTTATAACTTATAAATTCAACTTTCAAGCGTCACGCAGAGAGTATAGTGTATTAACATTTAGGGATTATAAGACTCTTGATTCCTCTTCAGTTCTTCTGAGTGCGATTCTCTTGGGATTATATATATTTTGAGATTTCTATTGATTCAAATGTTTAAAATTTGGCCAGTCAGTATGTTCCATACTTGTAGCAAATTTCAAACCCTCGCGAATTAAATCAGCTATTAGTTGATACCTTTCACCTTCGTCTTTATCATTATGGTTCTGATTACTCTCATTATAAATTCAATCAGATCCTCCTTATTCAAATGTTTATCAGTCACGGATTCATGGATGTTCGAAGTTGTCGTACCAATAATACATTTAGAATACTTTGTAACATGGCCAACAAGCCTACGCAAGCTGAATACATTTCATGGATTAAATGCTTTTCGCAATAGGTCAAATGTTGCTGCATCTATTCAAGAATAGATACAGTCAGAGTAATTTAATCAATGGTACAACGCAAGTAACAATGTGATACATTCAGACCTTCACAGACAATTGTCTACAACAATCCACGATGTCTTAATATTGTAATACTTATATGGTCGGCTTGGGGTGTGTTTACGCTAAGCGCTGCCAGGAGCGATGCTGACACGAGCGACTACAAGCGATGTAAATGCCTGCGGTCGCTTACGAACAAGTGCTCAAATTGGAAGCGACTAATCGCTTGTTATTCAACGTTTGTCAATTCAGTTAAAATTTAAATCTGATCCACTTCCACTTCCACATCCACTTGTAAATATTATATTTAAAGTAATCGAACCCGAAATAAAACGCAAAACAGAAATTTTCGGCGGGCAATGTCATCTGAAGAAAGGTGAACAATAGCATTGAAATGAATAAATACCTTTATTTTACATGTTAATGTACATAAACATACAAATTAAATGGTTTCATTACAATAATTCAAATCAAATGTTTCTGCATTTTCCCGAAAAGTTTGTTCACAACTAGTGTGAAAAACACACACTGGGGAGTTCTCTCGCAATTTGGTCGCCCTAGGAGGCATCGCTTTGCTTGGTTGCAACAAAGTGCTTGACATGACATGCTTGATTTCTATTATTAACAAAAAAATAAAAAAAAATATAGAAACTGTATTTTATATTTTATCGTAAAGCCTTATGGTTCAAGTTATTATATAATCAGTTTTTTTTTATTCCCCTGTAACTTTGCGTTTTTGTTAGTTAGCTGGTTCACACTCTGAGCCGACGATTTATGATCGTTCCAAGTCAAAGTTTTATTAAAGTAAACACCCAAATTTTTTGCTCTATCCACATGCGGCACAGCTACCACATTCAATACAAAGGACGGTACCAAGTCATGCTCCCGTGATATAAGCTGCTTCATACTTAGGAGCAGACAAATATAAATGGACATCCTCGGCATATTCAATTCAAGTTAACTTTAATTTTAGCGCGTTGACATCATCCAAGTACCTACATCGTAAAGAGTAGAGTGCCTAAAATTGAACCCTGCGGTACACGCAAGGCTAACTCCTCGAGTCCAGATAGATGCCCATTAACTTGGACACATTGAAACCTGCCGTTTAAATCGATTTTTATCAAATTAATCGCGCATCTCCTGTTTTTTAGCAGAATATGGTCACTTCCAGAGTCAAAAGTCTAGGAACACCAGAACAATTCAATTTTTATCCAACTCTTTTGTAAAACATTCTGATAGGGAAAGTAAGGCAGTGGTGGTACTATGACCCCGCCTGAAGCCAAGTTGGTTCGAATACAACAAATCATTTCCCTCAACGAAATCACAAGTCTGCAAGTGGAGAAGGCTTTGAAAAAGGCGTTGATAAGAATGGAAGGCAACCTGGCTGCTGGCTGGCACCTCTGAAAACTCTTAGCTACCAGGATCACTTTTGCAAGCTTCCACAAATTAGGATAAGCACCGGGTACTAGTTGTAAACTTAAAGCTTAATAATTAAAATCAAACTAGAGATGAAATCCGAGTATTAACCGTTAAAACAAAATGCCAAATTCTTATACAGATATGCCTCACTCTGTTGCATAAAATATTTTTCCTCTTGCATATTCACACCACCCCACTTGATACGAGTATATTGTCTATATCAAAAGAAATTTTTATTCGTGAAAATATGCGTTGTATAGGTTTGTTTTCATTATTTTTATCTCTCGGCCCCGAACAGTTTAATGCTTGCAAAAACTTTCGCTGGCAACAACATTAATTTTTCATTAGGAGCCAGAGTCTCTGTAAACAAGAAAATTTCCATAATCTTGGTTCGTTTTTTGGGTAGAAAAGACGAAAAATCTGGAAGGAAACTGCATGCCTAAAATATTTTGGGAGTAATTCACGTAAGACTTGTAAACTGCTCTGGTAAAACATAAATTCAAAGAGCGCGCGCCGTAACGCAAGCGTAACACCCAGTCAACTCTTGTAAAAATTTCATAATTAAAACATAAAATTTAAAAAGCTAAGAATTAGGGCAGAACAGAGGAACGCTGGTATCTACAAGCTCGTGTAAGATACTGGCTGGGGGATGAGGGCCCAACAACTTCTGGTGTGACATTTTCTGGGGCTGTTAATTATTTCATCCGGAGCTCTCCCGGCGAGCAGCGGAGGCTGACATAAAATTTAGTGCTTGGTCTGCATAATGCAAGGGGGAGGACTGACTTTTATGCTGCAGCTAAATTGTCCTTCTGGGTGTTATTCTCACTGGCATCCACCCTGACTAAAAAAAAGAAGGGCTGGAGGGAAAATTAGTTGACGGGAAAGATTTTATCTTGCAAGAAAGATATATTCGCAATACTTTCTCTTGCTTCGTACACTTTTCGGAGTTTATACACTCACTGTGTATATTTAAAAGCGCAGCATGGCGAAAGCGACACTCCAGTTAATGGCCATAAAGGATGCCAATGATGGGACTAGAGAAGTGTATAATTCACGGATTAGATAAAAGTAATCCGAGGTATGTAAATCCAAATATTTCACAAGAATGCCCATATGAAAACCAAATTTTCTTGTGAACAACCCATAAATTAATTTAAAAACCGCCCCACCCCAGAAGGATTGGCCCTCTTATATGTGGAGCTAATTTTACTTGACGGATGCGAAAGTCTGCATGTTGAGTGCTCCCGTTCAGCTAGCAAAACGCAATTAACAACCTACATAATCTGAGATAGAATTACAAGGGAATAATTTTTCCGCTTGTCTCCTCTGACAACGGGTGGAAATTGAAATCGTTTTTCATGGAAAGCCAGAATTAATGTCATGAATATTCAGATCCTTTGCATATGCTTCCGATTTTAGTTTTCACTGATTTATCCTATGGCCAACCCGGTTTGCCACGTAGAACCCTCGTTAGGGATTCCTCCGTTTTTCCTTTTTAGCCAAAACCTAGAGCTCTTCATTTACTTTAAGTCGCCCCTTGCGTTAGTTGGCGTTATTATTTGGGAATCCCTGTCAAGTGCAAGATTTTGTACTTATCGAAAAACATGAAACGTTTGTTGTTTGATTTTAAGTTTATTGAATACCGTTTAATTAAAGTACATCAAAGCTTCCAAGGAGAAAAAATTCAAATAAGAATGATTTGGAAATATTTCTGGGGTATAATAGGCTTAACTTCCAAGAGTTTATATCCTCACATCATTTTGTTTTTATCGAATATTATTCTTAACGTAGGAAAATTTCAATTTAATGTGTTCAATTTGGCATTATTTTGTAGTCCTATAAGCCGCTTCATGGAAAAATTCTTTTGGAGACAACTTCATAAAAGCATAATTTTCATAAACGGCTCTGCCCTATTTTACCTACTTCAAGTAAGAGAAAAGTTTACAGAGTTTAAATGAGAAGCTCGGGCCCATTTGGTAGCCAAGTGTAGCCTTTCAATTAAAAGGTACAATGGGCGTGTTTTGCTAAATTAAACTGTCTTATGGTGCACAATTCGCAGATGCATAAATTGGTGAAAGTCATTGTTGCGGCCAAGTTAGATATTGTTTAGTGTTTAATGTTTACCTGCCGGCAATGAACAGAACGAGCAATTGTGGAGCCACAAATATTCCAAAACATGAGCAAATACCCAACCGTTGCCCACCACAAGCAGCTCAGCGGAGTCCTTTTCTCTAAAAGAAGGAGTCCGGGCTGCAATTCGTTTTATTTTTTTTGTTTACAAACTTTAACACAATACACCTACAGAATAGGAGGCAAGAAAAGAACCCGGCCCATTGTGTGGAAAGACAACCTTGTGGTGCACATCTCTAGCGAATAAACGTCGGTATCTGTCTGGCCTGAATTTGAAGATGCTTTGAGTGTTGTGGGAAATGCCATCTTCTGCTAACATCTGTGTGCAACATTTTTAGGGGTGAAGGATACATTCAGCCACCCAATTCTCCCAAACCGCGCTACTGTCTCCCACCCCCCAAAGAGGACCGTGGTTGCATGCGGCTCCGGTGCAGCGACAGAGCACCCGGGGAGGCTGTATAAATTATGAAATCTTTTTTAACATATGAATTCACTTCACATTTGCTTGGAGATGTGGCATGTGCGGAATCGTTTATTTTCGGAATATGAATGGAATGGATGTGAGAAGAGCTCCGCTCCAAAATGCACATATGCAGATTTTTCTATTCTAGACGTCCCTTCCTGCATATGGGAAGACTATAGACAATCGAAAACAAAAATTTCCTGGTTTCGATTCAAGATATAGCCCTATCCCCTTTGATTTGTTATATTATTTCAAATTCATGTTGTGGTGCTCTTCGCCGGAATTGCTATTTGCACAAATGCTTGCAGTGTTTACTCTATTCCAGAATTTCCTCGATTTTCAGTAAATGTGTCAACTTTTGAAATAGGCAACCATAGCTCTTGCATGATGATGCTCCTGGCTCCCCTCGCGCATAAAACTGCAACTTTATCTGCCTTATTGCGAATGAACACTTGTGATGATGGAACTCAGTTCCTACTTATTTCAGTTTATTGAAACGTATTATCTGCTTTTACAGTTCGTATACTTTTTGGAGCTCGATTGTGGCTCAATAAGAGTAAAAATTGGAAACTTATGACTATAGATTCATATTAAAGAAGAATGGATATTTAGATACACATCCGAATACGTACTTTTACATTTCTATGTAATCCCAGGGGTAATTTCTTGAAATAATTGACAATTAACATTATAACAAATGAGCAACAACACAATATAGGTATAAAGATAAAGGCAAAAAAGAAGCATTATTTACACCGAGAAAAGGTTGGTTTAAATTTTAATGACTTTAATCGAAAGGATCAGGAAATATGAAATGTTCTCATTTTAATTTCAATCCAAAATATATTTGTTTAAACCTAGTAAATATATTTGAAAGGCACAATGAACTACAGTGGCGCAAAATAATGATGCCTGAACGCAGATGAATTAAAGGAAGCTGCAATTCTCGTCACAAATGAAAAGAACGATGGTGGGTGAGTGTTGTGTGCATTCGCTGCAGCGCGAATAAAATCTGAAGGCATAAATATAAAATCTGGAATCTAAGCTTTCTAATTTCCGCCAGATGAAAGGTTTGAAACCTGACTCGATGAGAAATCAAACTGAGTGCATTAGAGGGAACTACCAGGAAAATTTAAATGGTTCACTTATCATCCTAAAGTACCAGTAAAGTTGCGTTTTAAAACATTAAAAGATACTTTAATTTTAAAATAAAAAGACATATTTCTAATATCCTATTTCGAATTACTGAAAAACCTTTTTTTTATTATTATGATATGCAGGAAATATATGTATATGTATGTAATATCGATATGATCTATTTTCTTATATGATTCTTCCTAATTTATCTATAACGCTGCGCTTTTGTTTCGTTATATCAATATCAGTAAGTAGGTCCATATATGTATATACAGTACACACCCAAAGGAAATTTTTCATCCCCGTAAGAATTTGTTGTCATAACTTTTTAAATCACTAAAACAGAATACATAAAATTCTATTCTAAATGTCATAGCTCGGAGGGCTGCCATCCGCCGGCTTTCCCAGAATTTTTTTCCTGGTTTGAAGGGCGTCCGGAAAGCGTCCGGGGAATTTTTTCCAATAATATAAATATTTTGTGTGTATTTATACCTGGCACAATTACTGAGATTATTATAAAAAGAGATGCTGCATTTTCTGGAGATAATTCGAGCAAACGATAGAAGAAGAATCAACAATGTTTTCCATAAACTCAAAGAAATTCTAAACCCCCGCATTGTTGGTATTGATTGCTATGCAGACATTATATTCACAACGCAATGCATCATGTACATATGTGATTTGCTGCTGTTGGATGAGTCTATTATCTAAAAAAATTACATGGTTTTGACATGTAAACATCTTTACCAGGACCACGGGGATTATTCCTGACTAATGTGAATTGCAATTTGGTAACATTATTTCCCTGTAATAGTCGTCTATCGCGCTAAGACAAATGAGAGAAATGAACATCGCCAGCGCAGTTGTTCACGCATGGAGAATTATTATTAGAAAACTTGCGTTGAGAAAATAGTGCTAACTTTTGTAATAATATATTATATAAGATATCTTGTGTTTGTATTCCCTGAAATTACTTTGTATTATGAAAAATTCCCCTTTAGAAAAAAACACTGGTCAACAAAGTTTATACCCTTGAAATACAAATAGGTGACGTCGATGCAATTTTTTCTGTAGATTACTAATCTGAAAAAAAAATATAACAAAACAGAAAACATCCAACCAATGATAGATACATTCGGATCATCATGCAACATAAACACCACACTGTAAAGACTTATAATCTACTTTGAACTACATATTAAAAAAAGTTGGATTTTGCTATATGTGAATAATAAACAAATTTATTTTGGGTACTTTGATGGGGTAGACTAGCCTTATTTTCCTGTGTTTAGTGGAATTTCTATTAGCACATGTAAAATATCGTTAACGTACGCGAAACATTTTTGGAATAAAGCTTTTGTTATTAACTGTAGATATTATTTATCAAATTCTAAACTTACTGTCGTAGAACGTTTACTTAAAAAAAATTACTGAAATGGAATGAAATTTGTCTGATAACAATTGAGCCACACATTTACAGTTCATTTCTCTCATTTGTCTCAGCGTAAACATTTTAAGTGGGAGACGACTACTACCTACCTACATTACGCAGCAGGGAAATTATGAACAGCTGATGAAAAATTAACTTTGTATTATTTTGAAGTCGCTGATCTCGAATCTACTACATTTGGAAACTAATGAACCGGAACGTATATGGCGACCGAAAATTCTCAACTTCAGGGTATTACCATGAAATTTTTAATTTTATGTTTTCTGGGTCGCTGATTTCAAATCTACCATTGCAATTTCCGTATAAATGAATAAATGTATAAAAGTTTTTATATATGTAGATCGTAGTTATACTTAAACTTTTCTCAATTATACTAAGTAGTAAAGCTATGTAGGTATACGTATACTGACTTATTTGACAGAGGAGAGCTCGCAGTGCTTTGGAGGGTCGTTTACAAATCTTACCCGTTTATCCCGACAATCACACTTTTTTTGTTTTGTTTTTTGTACCATTTGGTAGAACTTATATATATATATATATATATATATATATATATATATATATATATATATATATATATATATATATATATATTATTTCGCTAAGGGTCGCGATTGGTGTGGCACCAAAAATAAGGACACATTACACAGACACACCATATATGCCGTTCTTCATGGAATCAATCGTACAAAACTCACCTTATATTGCTCCACAATTAAATAAAACTGAGTTATAAATACACATTTGTGCAAGAGATCATTTCTGGGTGTCAGGTTTGTACATGGGTGCGCTATCGCACGGATAGGTAGTGAAGAAGAAAATGAAGTTCGTGGGTTTTCGGAATTATGAATAATCCATCAAAATGTCCAAAATCAAGACGGCGCACAGTGGGGCGAATGGCCTGTTTCGCTGGCCAAAAGTCGAAAATCGATGGTTTCAATTTCAATTTTTTTCATCATAGTTTGATAGAGGGGACTTTGGGGCATATAAATCTGTAAGAGATGGGTCGATGGGTTGTATACCTGACCCTCTACGTCACTTCAAAGTTAGCACTTGACCACGTGCACGTGTGACGGTCAGGCAACGTTTATAATACGTAAACTTTGAACGTTAATATTTTGTTAACAAAGTGTCCGATTTGAGTGCTTGAAAATGGATATTGATCGCGAAGGTGTGTAGAATAATAATATGTGATTGAATTTTCGCTACAACTTATATTTGTTTACTCCCATTATTATTAAGTATGACACTGCACTTCCCATAAATGAATTTTTTTTCTTAATTCAATTGGAGCTACCTTTTTTCGATGAAGTGTCTAATTTTTGTATGCCAAATAACTAGCTCACATTTTTTCACGAAAAAAAGTTACAGCTGTTAGAGTGACGCGCTGCATGATATCACGCGCGCCGCAGCACAGTGGGATGAAAATCGAAAAATTGATGAATCGTTTCGTTGAAAGTCGGTATTATATGGTTTTCGAGGGTGCTGATTACGAATCTGATATCAGATTTATGAAATTCAAGATGGCGGACCGGAAGTGACTTAAATTTTCCGCCATTTTGAATTTTCTAAATACGATTTCAGATTCGTAATTAGCGTTTCCGGAAACCATATAATACCGAATTTCAAAGCGCTAACTAAATTTTTTCGAAAAACATTACGCCACTTCCGGTCGGACATTTTGAATTTTACAAATCCGATATCAGATTCGTAATCAGCGATCCCGCAAACCATATAATGTTGAGTTTCAGAGCGCTAACTCAATTTTTTCGCAAAAATTTAAGTCACTCCCGTCCGCCATTTTGAATTTTTATATATCTTATATCAGATTCGTAATGAGCGCCTCCGAAAACCATATAATACCGAGTTTCAGAGCGGTAACTCCATTTTTTCGTAAAACATTACGTCACTTCCGGTCCGCCATTTTAATTTTATAAATCCGATATCAGATTCGTAATCAGCGCCCTCGAAGACCATATAATACCAAGTTTCAGAGCGCTAACTCAATTTTTGGACTTTTGGCCAGCGAAACAGGCCATTCGCCCCACTGTGCGGCGGATCGAATATGGCAACCAAAAAAGTTGAAATTCAAGGGATGGGATGATGATTTCAAATCTACTATCAACATTTTCAAATTGAAGAAGGAGGATGTAATAAGGCAACCGAAATAATTAAACTTCACCGGCTGCCGCACCTCCGACCTCTTTAGTTGCAGCGAATTTTCGCACGGGTCAAGTAGTTGTAATTGAAATGCTAACGCAAGGGTTTGTGATTTCTTTATTAAAACACAGATTGGAAGTTTGTTAACTGAATATGAATAATGTAAATCACTAATAAAACTTGAAATAGCAATGGCGGATCCTATATGGCGATCGAAATGGTTTAACTTTGAAAGATCGCTATGAAAACGGGGCCGTTTATGCTTTCGTGGTCGCGGTTGTCAAATGTACCTTCTATAGATATTTGGAAATTAAAGATGGCCGATTTCGACTTGTTCGACTTGGTAAATTGTATTACACCGAGCCGGGCATACAATCCAGTTGTATGTAATGTTATACCTGCTATTATGTAGGAGTAGAAATCAATCAATATCACCCTATCATGGGTGCAAAATAACTTGTGTTTGCTTTAAGGGGGGGGGGGGGTGTAAGGTTAAGGAGAGATATACACCTAGCATGGTCGAAAACATCGATTTTTTTTTGCAATTTCTTGAAGGTTGAGGTCTCAAGAATATCTGGTAAAGGACTTACACTATGGGCCTGGTATCGATGATTTCAAATAAGTTGACAAATTGCATGATTTATTCATTCCAAAATTTTCAAACGCGTTTTTCTCAAACCACGTTTTTCGAACCCACAATTTCTCGAAAACCAATGAACCGATTGCCTTGAATTTTTTTTGTGATTATTCTATGCAACATTATCTGGATTTGTTGATGAAATTGAGCGAGTGACAGTGAATCTCCGGAGGCGCCTCGAAAAAAGTTGTTTTGCGGTGTACATTATAGCTCGCAACAGAATCATCTGAAACAAAAAAATCAAAATGCATTTCTTTAAGGAGATGTTTCTCGAGGTAACCCTGGAGCATTTTATTTTCGATTTTTCAGTTTTTGTAGCACTTGGAAGGCAAAAAACCGTTTTCCGCAAAAAATATCGGCTATTTTGTTGTCTAAAATTAATAATTATTAAAAAAACAAAAAAATTCTCAGGGTTACCTGGCGAATTATGTGAAGAAGTACTGTGCAAAATTTCAAAGCGATTGGTCCAGTAGAGTTAGGGCGTACACGGACTTCAAAAATAACAAGTTTCAAAAAAACGCTTTAAAGTTTTGCGCACTGAAACAGAGTCAAACTTTTACCGTCACTGCTACTGCTCAGCACGGCATACAGCGATCAACTGATGTAACAAAATACCCTCCCTCGAATACACACATGCTCAAATGCTGATAACTTCGTCAATTTTGCTTCGATCGACTTGCAATTTTGACACAATATTCTTGAGGTATTATGCATTCATTTTAAAAAAATAAACAAAAGCAAAAAAAACTTTTAAATACTTTACCCTACATTAACCCTCCAAAGAAAAGCTCAGGACATTTTTTTGGAGCTTTGATTAATTGGTCTGTTCATTGTTATGATGTACAGAGAGCTTGAAACAGAGTTTTTTATTAAATATTATAAGTAAAATGCTTTATTACTTTCAATTAAAAATAATATTAATAAAATGGGGAAAACTTTTGCAGAGCTTGCCGATATATCAATATTATCGATAAATTGATCATTAAAAGTGTTTGCTAAACCTATAGAAATTGACATTAACTTTCCTTTTCTCGGAATATCGCTACTACCAGCGAAGCAACTTCAAATTTATAGAGTAATTCAATTGAGGGCAATTCGGGTACCACGAGATTTTTATTCAGCAAAATCGTAATGCCGGTACAGCCATTGAAAGGGAAAAGCTCAATTTTTCCTCCATGCTGAAATTCTAAATATTTTTCGAAATATTTCCGAGATTTATTTGAACCATACCTACAAGTGAATGAGAAGTATTTCAGTTTTACTTTTCACTCAATTAGCTTAAAATTAATCCAGCTCCATAAAATCGTTTTTAGAGTTACGTAGAAGAATTTCTTTAATTTTTTAAAACGTTTAAGGTCATAAGTAATTGCATAAATGGCGTCAACAGAGGCCTGGGAATAATGATTTCATGCGCCCCTTTGCGAACGCCTTGGCCGATTTTTATTTAAATCATACAAACGTGAACGTACATTTTTGTTGTTTTAACTGGCCCCAGAAATGTGCGTTCTTCTTTAAAAAAATAGATTTTTTATATAAAATCCCTTTGCTGCAAAGCGAAGCTAATTAATTTAAGCAAATGCTCGCATGCTTGAGGTTTAATGTCATTAACCTGCGCCCGAACCATACACTGCCACAAGCAACTTAACTAATTGAAGTCAGCCATGGGCTGACATCTTGTTATTGATACTTGATAGTATCAGTAATTTCTCTGCTGTTGTATCACATCGATTTATGGTGGTCATCAGACATCACTTCCTAGAACTGACATATCACCCATATCCAGCGTCCAACAGCGATGAATGCTGCAGAAAGTAAATACCTTCGAGTCATTGCCTCCATTACTTGGAAACCAAGGCTAGGATTTCCAAAAACATCTGTCGGTATTTATGCCCCAAACTCAGGTTCCTAGTTCTTTTTGTCGGCGGAACTCACACAACCGACTGATTTACAACCTTTTGGACCATTTGGCCCCACGTAACTTCTGGATGACATAGTTTATTAATTGAAAGGCGGTAAATGTTTAACGCCTCCTTGTCACTCGCCCCGGCATAGCTGACAGTTCGTAAAACGCCGCACTTGATCCATCGCCTTCGCCCTTGGCCATGAAAATTAACAGAACTGCCGCATGTCAGCCACTAGACGTACGACTGAGTAACTCATAATTCGTTATCACCTCATTACGCTGGCACCTCTTTAAAATCCTGAGACGGCGCTTTCATGAGGCCATGCCCCATAAAATAAACAAAGTTCGTCGCTTTAATGGCACCTATTACAGTTCTACGGACCATCGAGCAAATGGCGTTATAAATTCAATAAGTTGCTGCCTTTCCGGGATGGTCTGGCGGGCTTTATCCACCAAGAAATGCAACTATACATGCTCTCATTTGAGCTTCGTCGTTCATAAATTTGTGTGCGGGGATATGTGGATGTGCGGATGTACGTCATTCTCGTAACTGGGTGTCAATGTTTTATGAGGGAGTTTCCCTTAACAATGTTTACCTATAGCTTCCAATGGTGCACTTGTGGTCCTTTGCAAGCTTCTACACTCAATTCCGGTTTGGCACCGTGCCGTGAGGGACTATTGGCCCCACTTGGAAGCTTCCACAATCTTACACAATTGGAGGAGTTATCCGGCCGCTCGTCAAGATCCTTCACGAGGTTTCTTGGACAGTTCCCCAAGTATATTTTACAGGATTTGTCTGGCGCTGCTCCACTTTATAAACAGATTCGAAAAAGTTTCCTTGCTGCTGTGCTGAGCCTTTGGCGTAATTCAGAGGCGTCCTACGTTCGGCGGCGCTTGAATTCAGGCCGAAGCTTCTTTAAAGTTAGTTATAAATGGTCCTGCAGGTGAATCAACCCTCGGCCGCCAGCGGTGCAGTGCCCCGTCAATGAGAAACCTTCATATCGCTTAAATTAAGTGAAATCTGCGGTTCCCTGGCAAACGCCGTGATATATGAGACGGACGTGCCTGCGATAGATTTGTAGATTCCCCCGAGTACGGGCCAATGTCACCTCCATGTGACCATGCTCTCCTCATTGAGCACTCACCTAATTTTTCAGAACGTAACTGCACCGACGGCAGACACATTTTCTTGTGCTGCTTAAGAGGTCTGCTCGTGAAATCACTTCGGAAAGTTCCATACCCACTATACAGCGTGCTAAAGATAAATGAGTATCCCAAGGTGTTATTACCATGTATGGGGCGCATTTGGAGGAGCCAAAGCAAGTGCAGCAACCGTTGCCGTTTCCTTGAGGTGTGCCGCAAGAAGTGCAACTGCATTTATGACTAGTTTATGTGCCCCGCTCAGGTAGAAGCTTTGCACCGGCGATAATGAGTGCAATTCAATTAAACTGAAAGCTGAAAAGGACACCCGAGCAGACTCGGTTATTTGAACCTTCCGCTTAGTGGTCAACCTAGTCAGTTAACTTGCGGATTGCACAGGTAAGAGATCCTCACTTATAGACGGCACTTTATCGTTTACTGCTGAAACATTGAAATCTGCATACATGTGTTGGAAACACGTACGCAGCCCCAGCAAAGCTATACATATGTATATATGTACTTTGTGTTTCCCAATTATACGTTGCACAGCAACTGCTGTTCTATTTCGCTATCCCTAACAACTTACTCTGTGCGGGTTTAATTAATTACCGTCTTCAATCTGTACTGCAAAATAAATAAATTATTGCTATTATTTCTTTCTTTTATTTATTGAGTAGCAGGGCTCGGCAAACATTGTTTCGTCCTAGCCCCCATTCGTAAATAAATAATTTAATTTTTTTATTTTTTCACTGTACAAGTTTGCATCTATGAGCCAGGGAAGAATAAGCGTCACTCAAAACTCAACTCAGATCGCTGAATCGAGTAGATTTGATTTGCAAAGTATTGAATTGTATGAACGAGGGGAAAGTATTAAGTATAGATTAAGATGATGTATGCTTGTTTTTGTATGAATGGATGCTTAATTTAATGAGACCACCCCAACCCGGCTGGAATGTTTAGGGTAGGAGTTCAATATGTATTTTTTTTGCGAAAAGACGGGTGGAGCAATGATATAACAATAATTTTTGAAAATTTTTAATTAAATTTAATTTATTCAGCAATTTTTTTCAAATGCAGTCTTTTTCTCCCGTAAGGAGATACAAAAGTATATAAAAAAAAACTTGGAAGAGAGCGACATACCCTACTGTGCCCAAGCGCTGAAAAGGAAAAAGAAAATACAAACTAGTTAACTTAAGAACTAACTTAAAAACTAAAATTATTCTCATTTACAATTATTAGAGGAAAAGTTTTTACAATAATATGTAGTTGTTTCTATGGTATAAGCTGCTTGACTAGTTCTAGAATCTTTTTCATTTTGATTTTATTTGAATCACTTAAAGTTTTAAATTCATTTGGTATTTTATTGAAGTATTTAACAGCAGTATAATAACTATTTTTTTGTGCAATTGTTTTTTTACATAAAGATATTTCTATTGATTTGTTTCTAGTTTTGCTATTCGATTTTATAAAATAATTGCTTAAAATTTCATAATGATGTAATATACATTTGGTTACATATAACTGGTCAAAAGATAGTATAGTTTCTGATTTGAACATATTTTTAAATTTGTCCTGTATAGATTTTAGGCATTTTAGAGCAGTAGGATAAGCACCACCCCATATTATTATTCCATAGTTTAAAATGCTGTATACATAGCCATAATAAATAGTCTCAAGCACTTTTTTTGGCAGATAACACAATTTTTTACATATGTACAAAAAGTATCTACATTTATTAATAACATTAATTATGTGAAGATCCCACTTCAGGTTATAGTCCAGTAGTAGTCCTAGGTATTTAAAACTTTCTTTTCTTGTAATTTTAATATTATTATAATAATATTTATTTTTATATATTCAGGTACACTAACAGAATAACAACCAAAAGTGAGAAATTCAGTTTTTTTAAGATTTATTGCTAATTTATTTTCGTAGAACCAGTCATTAAGTTCAGCAAGGTTTCTATTCTCTGATTTTTCAAGTTCATTCCATGTATTTTCGATATTCAGCACTGCAGTATCATCAGCATATGCATATAACAATGGACAAATATCAAAAATATCATTAATATAAATGATAAATAAGAGTGGACCCAAAAAAGTACCCTGCGGAACCCCTAAAGATATATCCAATTCATTACTATGAGCATCATTTAATTTTACTTTCTGCTTTCTGTCATACAAATAGCTTTTAATTAACTTGAGAGCCACACCTCTTACACCATGGTAATATAATTTCTTAAGTAAAATTTGATGATCAACTGTGTCAAATGCCTTGGTTAAAACAATGAAAGTGTCTGAAACAGCTTTGTCATCATTTATTCCATTGTAAATAGAGTCAACAACTTTTTCAAGTGCATGTACCGTACTTTTATGTTTAAGAAAACCAAATTGCATTTTATTTATTCTATTTGTTTTTGTCAGGAAATTTATTAATCTGGAATGTAGAATTTTTTCAAAAATTTTAGCTAAATTTGAGATCAATGATATAGGCCTGTAATTATTTATATCAGTTTTTTCTACATTTTTATACACAGGTTGAAAACATGTTTGGCAGTGTGTGCAAAATGTGGAATGAAAATAGTCATAAATATAGAAACTGTGGCTGATAAAATTGAGGACTTTTAGAGAGGGTCAAATTTTTATCCTGGGGATTGAAAATTCATAAACAAATTGATTTGCTTACAGTAAAAAAAAGTATTAAGAATATGTGGAAATGATGTATGGGAGAATTGAGTATGAATTTTCGCTTCATTTAATGAGACCACCCCCACCCCGCTGTGACAAGAAGAAACGGGGAGCAGTACGCCCTGTATTTCCGTTTATAACACCTTTTATTTGTACATGCATATAAGTAGCGGACAAAAGTCTGGAAACCCTTTTAATGAAAATATTTAGATGATTGTTCCTTCTGTCTTTATCGCATTTCTTGGAAAGCAATTTCATGTGTGTTTACTCATATGGTACAAAAAGGATTCTTTTTCTTTGCGCAGTAAAATTTGGGTTTTTCCATGACTAATCCTGGGAACCCATATGGTCGCATTAGTTCGCATTTTGTGTCCTTGACATGATTACCCTTTTTTATTGTTTTATTATTTCGCATGGGTACACGGTACAGTACATTATTCCAGAGCAGTGCCGGGCAAACTCGGCTCTTTTGACTCCCGAGTGCTCCTCAGGTAGGTTTCTGAGCTCCTCATTACTACTGCAAATTCAAGTGAGAAATGAAAAATTACTTGTGCGGTACACAGGACACAGATTACCTCCTTCTCACTTCTTACTCACTCTTTCTCATTGCGTTAATGGAGCGACCCAAAATGCACTCGGGTATACGGCTCCCATGAAGTCAAAGATTGCCCGGCTCTGCTCTAACGACGCGACAAAAATGGTTTATCCAAAGTTTCAAGTAAATTGGTCCAAAACAATACTCTTTCCCATTCAAAGCCTATGAAGTCAATCGATCAAGTGGTTTGATCAGCTCACGTCCATATAAACGAGCTGTATTTTTTGAAAGTTGTGTGGTGTAAGTAGGGATGAATAGGAATCGATACTTTTACTCTGTACTCGTATCGAAAGAAAGTATTGATACCTATTCAGTATCGATATCTACTCGTATCGATTTTTGTGGGTAGGATAAGACGAAATTAAAACAGTAATAAAGATTGGAAATTAGCAAAATCTATTAAGCGCGTCTATACACTGAGATAAACGTGGAAAAGGCACAGGGTTGTATAGAAAGGGAGGGTTGACCCCTCAGAATTTTTTTATTTGCAAAAATCTCATAGTTAATTGCCTAGTTGCCAAAACTGCCGAAGTCGTATGTTAATAATTTTTGTTTCTTTTTCGGATGTGTATTCAATCTAATAAAAATAAATACAAGCATCAGTGTCAATAGGAAAGACTCTACAGACAATGAGTTAACAATGGATAAAGTGAACCTTGACTTTTAAAAACTTTCGTTCACGATGAAGAACTTTAAAAATTTATATTAACTTAAAAGAAAGGTGATGAATTTTCAATGGCTTTGGACCCGGTCCTAGTGTGAATCGGCCTTTAATGTCGTGCGTTAAAAATGCCCCTAGTTTTTAGTGATTTAATTTTTGGGGTAGCAAAAGTAAATGAAGTAGTAGAATTGAAATCGAAACCTTATTCTGTTTTCGTCAGCTTAGTCGGCAGATATAAGGTATAATAAATACAAAATTTTTAAATACATGTTTCTACATACGAGTAATTGGAAAATCCTAAAAATATCAGAAGTATCTACTAACCTAAAAGCATGAAATGTTCAAAACAATATATCGGCCACTAGCTGTAATGAGTTCTATTAAACCAGCTCTCTTTGGATGCTACATTGATTGAAATTTTACGACTTTGTCAGCATTACGACAAAGTCTATCCGGTGTAATGGGGCAAGCAGTCAACATGTGGTTCATCCAATTTCCTTGCAAAAGCATTTGTCCGTCTTGATTAAGCAGCGAGTCCACTACAAAGTTGATAAAATCCATTTGATCCCCGAACAGCAGCATTGTGCATCCTCTCAAATAATTCTTCCGAATTTCAGTGGAGTCAAAGGATTACTTAGGCGGAGCCGGTGCTCTGTTAAACAGGATAATTATCTGGAAGCTCAAGTGCCTTTCATACCATTGCTTCGTTATGGAGAGCTTACTTGATTGCCTTGAGAACTAAATGAGAAGTTCATTCTGAGCGAGGGAAATTGCCCCTCTTGTTAGATATTTTCCGCATAAAACTTCAATTTTCTTAGAAAGTTCAGTTACACAGATTATTAACAAGATTGGGGCCTTTGCGGAAACTCGAGCGCCCTTGTGGCAACCATTTAAAACTTAGATGACGAACTATCTAAATCGATTAACACTTACTTATAAAAGCTTTCGAAATTACTAATTAGCGTGGCTTTTAAACTTAAACAGAGTTCCAACCCTTCTTCATGCAATTAACCTCGTGAAAGCCGACAAAAATTTCTCCCCAATTGGGTAAGTGCCTGATTATCTCAATTAGCGTTAATTCGGGGATTATGATTGGCCTTTAGAATGCCTAACGCAAAATTTTAGAAGCCGTCTGGGGATGTTGAGAACACGTCACAGAAGATTGATTGCAAATGTCAAGGGCACTGATAAAATCATTTGTTTAATATTTATCACACCTAAACATATTTATGATTGTCCATTTCGTTTCCAGACACAATTGAAGAGCAGACTAAGTCTGAATTCACTCCTGCGTTTCTACAACTGCATCGACAAGAACAACGATTTAAAATTAAATTACCAAGTGTTCCTAGTGGTCTAAATGATTCGATTATTTTAGGAGCCTAATTTCATCCTTTAACTCTATGATTTCTTTTATATAAAAAACCAGCTTGTTCGGAACCGCCGGTTGCCGGGATACTATTACAATTTTATTCCTTAATTTGTTAATGTTCCAGCAGGGTGGGGTGGTCTTATTAAATCAAGAGTAATTCATACACAATACTCTAATGCACCACTTTCACTTATTCCTAATACTTTTTTTTACTATAAATAAAGTCACTTCATCCAAATGTTTTTCACGTGATTTTAGATATTTTTCAACAATATTCTTAAATTTATTTTTCTTCATTATACGCCTCTCGCCTACTGCACATTATCTCCTATATGTCCCGGCGGAGGGCCCGAAATCAGAGACCCCAAAAAACCCTAGTGCGGATTTTCAGGGCAAACCCTTGAAGTTTACCTTTTTGTGTCGCCATATTGGATCCGCCATCTTGAATTTGGAAATTGCGTGGCAGATTCGGCAAGCAGTTCCGGAGAGTTGAATCAAAACAATCAAAAGTTAGAACAGTTCTGGAGGTTTCCCGGCTGTGATCCAAGGATTCAATGCAAATGAGTTTGTGCCGATCAGAGTAAGGAGGCAATAGAAGATTATTTTCCCAGGGAATATCTTTGAGAGCAAACCGTAGAAACCTACGTAGAGCAGATTCAATACGTTTAATATGGCTTAGCCTGCCCTGGCTACGGGCCTGGAGTGATTACAGGATTTAAAGGACTTAACCAGTTATTTACTTCGGGTTACAATAAATTCGACTTGTCGCTACTTTGCGCAAATTTCTAAATTTTAACGCGGTGCAATCATCTTAACCTTTCTTTTAGTGTTAGTTCAATTGTGTTTTTTAATAATGGATTACAAGTCTTTAATTTAATTTCATATAAAACATTTTGAGCCACTCTACCTTTTAAGCAAAATTGTTTATAGATTTCATTAATTTAAGAACTCATTTGGTTTACCTGACTATACTTTAGCGTGAACTTTTTAAATGGATATATGTTTAGAAAATATTAAAACTGAACCAAAATTACGCTCGTTACCCGCAGCTCTTTCGGGTAAATTTATGAAATTCAATTCGTGTTTTCGGGAATCGACCGGCCTTGATGGCATCAAATGATAATTTGTCATTAAAATTTCATTAATCGAGGAGATATCATTTTTACAGACGTTCAGTTAATTAGAATTCGACGGAGTTCTTGTTCAATGATGAAATTCGACAAATTCCAATTAGTCCAGGAGGATGGTATCCATTATGCAGGTCTTGACGAGGCTCTGGTACTGTGAGGGGGTCTCATGGAAAGCAAACGAGAACCGAAAACTCGATTTCTCATATCTTGTGCGAAGCTGTCACTCTGGACAAATCTAGAATTAAGGATTTGTGACTGATTCGGAATTTAATAAAGTGTCTGCCTGACGGTTTGTCATCCTTCTGGGAGTGTTTGACTCTAGGTCGAAAAATCCACAGAAGTGCGGCGACGTTGCGCTCGGAACCCGTTCAACACAAACAGCTCCGTCCACGTTGGCCTGGATTGATGGCCCTAACTTGAAACAAGGTAGCCTGTCGGCATGAATTTTTAAGGACGGTCATTTTTACTTGAAGCCGCCCGCTTCGTGTTTCGCATTCGCTCTTCATCAAGTCACCCTCTCCTCTTTCTTGACAGTAATAGGTCTGCGTCTTATGATTAATGACATCAATTTTTTCTGTTAAAGATTTTTTCCTTCTTATCATCTTCCCTCGTCTTTAGTTGCGCTGCTGCGTGCTCGAGGACAACATTCTGGGACTATTTCAGCCCTGTGTGTTCGCCTTATCGGTGTAGTATTTCACTGGATATATTCCCTCCCCTATAGTTAGCGTGGCAGGGAGCGGAGGACGGGCCTTCGACGAAAAACAAATGCACATTTTTCACAGAATTAACCTAACTAGAGTAAGGAAAATCCCGACACCCCCTCGAAGGCCACGTTTGATGCGACTTTATATGTGAGCCCAAGTGTGCATTGACATTGGAAAGATTTGTCGCTAGCCCTTCTCATCCTTAATACATGGCCTTAGGAGTCTGCTGAAAGACAGGAAAAACTTTGTGACTTTCCAGAAACGAAAGCACCAAATCTCCATTGTCCCGGCCATTAGTGTGGCTGTGTTTGGTCAGCTTTTGTGGAGTACTTTGCCCAAATGGAGCTGTGCGGCATGGCAGTGTGCTCGTCGGACGGGGTTGCTCGGTAACGGCTGTATTGGTTACTCTCTAAATCAGACAACTTAAGAACCTTCGGAATAAAGAAATCACGAACTCAATAAGATTTTTCTTGTGACACCTATATACTTTTGGCAAACCTCTCGTGATATGGGGATTCACCCGCTTGTGGTGCTTTAAATCAATTTTTGATCTAGGAGAAGTGGCTGTTTTATGAGCTCCCCTCACACGGATTTTTGCCTCAATATTTTATATGAGGGCGGTACCCACTGTGCGATGAAAGGAATTTGCCGAAAGTTAAAATCTCATTTAATAAAAATTCACGTAAGGGCCTTTGTATGCGGTATCGCTCCTCAATCAATATCTCCTCCTACCCGCTTAAGCACATGTTCAGAAAAAAGCAGAGACATACATACATATGTATGTATGGCTGTCATCCTTATTTAGCGAAGGAAATGACAAGGTTGAAGCGGGATGATCAACGAATTCAGAACTACAAAAGGGAATAATACCGACGAAGATGAGTCTCATGCAAAATGAGAGCGTAAGTCTTTCTGCTCGTAGTTCATTCAAATGCTACATGTAAACGAGTTTCCAGACAAATTTGGAAAGCTGTGAAAAAGTGTGTTGCGTCTTGTTTGACAGTTGAATGTATTAAAATTCGATCGATGTAAGCCGAAAAATTGCTTTGTTAAATTATGCAGAACACTAAACAAATAAATAAATAAGTAAATCTTTACAGGATGTTTTGTATAACGTACACTGGGCTATCACCTCGCGGTCCCCGGTTCGAGTCTGGCTCGGATCACAATTGAGGTGCGCTTTTACTGATAGCGTTAAATGGTACTGGTATGGGGAGTAAATATCAACCATTTGGGAGTTACAGGAGTAATAAAGGCTGGTTTTGGAGTTCCCAGTCATATTATAATTCCAACCCGTTTTAGAGGGTAAGGTGTAAGGGGGTAAAGTAGTGGTGAAAAGTGGAGAAATGTCGAGCGGAAGATATAGGGTTGCGGATTCTATATTTGATTCCAGATGATAATCAAATTTTTCATTAAGGGGTGAAAATTCAAAAAAAATTATCAAAAGTAACACGCTTATTTAAAAAATTTACCAAATACTCTAGCTGCAGTAGGAGGCTGTCACGTTTTGGTCGCTAAGATATGTTTTTATCATTTTCACCACATTGGTACCCCTGTACACCCTCTAAGAGGGGTTAAAGGACAAAACTGACCAGAAAGTCTGAAAATTCAGCCCCTTTTACCCCTAGAACCATGCTCCTGCGCAAAAATTCAACCATAACTAACTGCGGAAAGGGGATGTCACGTTGTGGTCGCTTCGACGTTAATGAGTTAATCAAATTCTATTTTTGTAACGTACTACCATTAACTTTATAGCCCAGTCATTTTAGGCATTTTAAACCCCAATCTGCGGAAAAATTCCAAGAGAGCTGAATTTTTGTATACACCTTTATTACGGCGTTGTAATGAAGATGTGAAAAATCGACATTGATATCGTGCCGGTTAAAAAAGGTATGAAGGTCAAAAGGTCACGAACATCAGTTTTTTGCAAATATCTCGCGACCTATTGCTCGGAGGTCAATAGAGGTCATTGTAAAAATTGTTTGTCGTGAAATTATCTACAAAAAATGCCTGTTGCATTTCTCTGTAAAATTAACCGTTTTCGGTGTAGAGCGCTGAGAAAGCGACTATATTATGACGATGCACTCGCTTCCTCAACACATTCGAGGTAGAATGCAAGGCGCGTTTTTTGTTTACATTGTTTCCCCCGTAGGCATAATCCATGATATGTAGTAAGAGGTTTTTTTTATTTAAGAGTGAACAAAATACAGAAAAAATAAACTTTAGTACACAATTTTTTTTTGTCATTCATTGTCGGTATCTTCAGTTTCTATATCATTAACAATTGCTGACAAAACGTCGAGTGGACTTATTTCTATATTTAAATCGACATCTTCAATGAAAGTCATGAAGATGTTTGAAAAAAGACCCGATTTAAACAATTCTGCAGAAATATTCCAACAAGAAAATTGCTCTCGAGATGTCATTGTCAATGCTGGAATACATTTTCTACTAGCAATGTACGGTGCTGTGCACAGCTGTGAAATTTCCATTATTACCACCTACTTCTTCAGCAGCTCAACAACATATTTATCGAGTATATTATCAAAAACAAACCTGGCTAAGAAAAAAAAATTGTGTACTAAAGTTTATTTTTTCTGTATTTTTTTCACTCTTAAATAAAAAAAACCTCTTACTACATATCATGGATTATGCCTACGGGGGAAACAATGTAAACAAAAAACGCGCCTTGCATTGTACCTCGAATGTGTTGAGGAAACGAGTGCATCGTCATAATATAGTCGCTTTCTCAGCGCTCTACACCGAAAACGGTTAATTTTACAGAGAAATGCAACAGGCATTTTTTGTAGATAATTTCACGACAAACAATTTTTACAATGACCTCCGAGCAATAGGTCGCGAGATATTTGCAAAAAACTGATTTTCGTGACCTTTTGACCTTCATAACTTTTTTAACCGGCACGATATCAATGTCGATTTTTCACATCTTCATTACAACGCCGTAATAAAGGTGTATACAAAAATTCAGCTCTCTTGGAATTTTTCCGCAGATAAAACCTAAAATTACTGGGCTATTAATAAGTTTTTAATTTAATAAGAAGCATTTTGGGGTTAATTTGAGTTAAATTTTTTAATATTCTACATGTAAATTTGAATGTCGGTTTTTGGGGAATCCGGTTTTTTTGTCGAACTACGAGTATATCAATATTTCAGGGATTTATTACATCAGAGTCAATGTTTCTTATAAACGTATGTAGCAGGCGTGTACGCTGGCGTGGGGACTTAGGAGTTTTATCCCCCTCCCACCAATTTCTCAAAGTTGTTATACACTAATGTGCCGCTCTTTAAATGGCGATTATATATAGAGACTAAAACTTGAACTCTCTTAAAAATGCCCTTACTGTGGCAGGGGTCACTTTTTCCATTCTAAACCATTTTAACAACTAACAAAAATTTCTCCAGCCGAGTTGTAGAATTTTAAATAAAAAATCGTAAAAATTTTTTCATATTCCGGGCTCGAACTCGCATCTTTTCAGACCAGAGTCGAAGTCTCTTCCCCATTTGGCTATTTGATAAGTTCGGGCACCGGCAGAAATTTAGTGCTACATAAAGGGCATAGGAAAAGATCCTTATAAGAAATTGTCTGAACAGAAAAGTCTGAATGAATCTTTTTCAAATACAAAAACATTAATTTCGTCTAAACTCCGCGTCCTTACTGAGGGAATTTGTTTTGTTGAAAAAAATTTTTCTTTGCATTAGGGTTCGATCATTGAACAACATTAGTTACGATAAACTAAAACACGAAAAATAACGGTTTTTTCTCTGAACTTTAGGTAATAAGGCTTTTTCTGAGCGCACGAAAAAAAATGTGTTTTTATCCACACGGCGGCGTCCGAGCGGGTGCCTTCATAAACACCATGCAATAAAATATTATTAATAACACAAGCACACACAAAAAAAAGTGATTGGTACCAGAAACTAGACCCATCATTTCTTATGGTTTTCGACGTGCTGAATCCGAATCCGAGGCCAAAAAAAACTTTTACAACGTCATTTTTTTTAATCGCCAAAAACTGCTTTCTTTCGTGTATTTTTCGCATTTTTTGGCGATTTAATAAAAAATGATGTTTAAAAGTTTTTTTTGACCTCGGATTCGGATTCAGCACGTCGAAAACCATAAGAAATGATGGTTCTAGTTTCTGGTACCAATCACTTTTTTTTTGTGTGCCTGTGTAATATTGTACACGATAATCCAGTCATTACATATTTGACGACTTTTTAGACTATTAATTTTCGTTCGTACTCTGAACCGGCTGTGTCTTGTTTCAATTGCAAGAACGCTGTGAAAACACATGTGGTTAATTTATGAGTAGTGCACCATCTCCAATTCCAAATATTGTTGCTATTTTCCTTATCACGCGCTTTCTCCTGAAGAGCCTAGTCAGTACATAACTATTTATAACTGCAGAGCGATTGGAAACTATTCACAGCTATGCGATTGGCTGAATTCAATGCTCACAGCCACAGATATAGCTTGTAGTAAGTGCAAAAACTGTTGTCGAACAACTCTTATCATAGCTTTAAATCTGTCACCGTCCTTTTGAGTCAGGACAGCTTCATGCCACATATCTGATTTTGGAACAAAATTTTTAACTCCATACCGATATGCCAGCACTACATTAATCTCTTCATGTGTGGAAAAGGTAGTATAACACAGGGACAGAGTTGATACTTTGATATTTTCTAAAAACATCACCGAGAATATTTTGAATTAATCCTTGAATAGCTTATCAATTTCGAATTCAAATATACATATGTATCTCTTGAGGCGTGTTAACATCTGGGTGTTGTGTCGAAACCCAGTAGACAGTCAAATAGTTGATATTGTGCCGCGCAGTGTGGAGGACGAGCATAGTAAAACTTTTAGCCGCAGCAGGTGCAACTATCGCACAAGCCAAGTGCTGCCAGAAGCTGTGAGGAAAATAATTAGACAGTTTTGGTGTTGGGTGGAAATTTCATTCACAAAAAGTTAGCGTCCGGCTGCAAAGCAGCGTGATCACATTAAAAATTCGCCCGACGGTTTTGCCTTTGAGTTGATAAAAGCGCGAAAATATTTTTCGAGAAGAGCTGTCTGCTCGAGCTTCTGGCAGCGAAGCAATTTGCGCTGCATTCCGAACTCCAATTTCCATTTGAACTAGAACTTGTTTCGAAGTCATTAGGTCGTGCAGTTGCCCCGCATCCGCGAACTCTATTTCGGATGTAAACTTCGCAGCTTAAGATTAATTATTGCCGCTTACGACGTTAATTATGGCATCATGTTCCTGTGCGCAGGGAATATTCCAGGGCGTTTTAATAACCAGCAACTTTGCACGGAGGGCAACTGGCCGTGCAAGCGCTTATGCAAATCAAAGTCCACTTTATCGGAGCGAAATCTAGACAATTTTTCGTCGAGTTTTGAGTTTTAGCACCGGTGCGAACGCGCTCCCTGTTAATTGCTGACAGGCACAATACATGACGAGGCTATCGGCGGAATATTTAAGTGGACAAGTGCGACACTACAAATACGACTTTTAATGAGCAATAAAACTTTTTAATTAAGCTTTGTTTAGAAGCATGTGCAGTGCCACTAAGCCTTTCATTCACCAGGGTCTGTGGTCAACTTTCTCACAGGACGGCTTTCAGCAAGTGCCTTACTTCCATCACGAACTGAAATGTGGAGGTGGCGTGGGCTGTGAAACTATTTGGTTGCAAAATACTTTTGATTTCGTGTAGTGGAACCAGACCAGCAGTTTAGCTAAAAACTTCAATAAGCATCTGTTTGGAGTAAGCGTTGTTATTCTATAGCATCATAATTCATTGGACAAGCAAACGGCTTACAAACTCTCTTAATTACAGTGAATTTGTACACACCACATATGTATATTGATAAGAGGTTCCGTGCTTCTGAATAGATAATTTACCTTAGGCAGCCTATTTCCATTAATATATAAAGTCCAAGTATTTTTCTAGAAAATTTTCTAATCTATATAAGCAAAAATGTAATGTTCGTTTGTTCCAAATCGACAATCTCCGAAAGTTCTTCACCGATTACGATGAAGCTTAGGTGAGCCGTGAAGATTTAGACATAAACAAATTTTTTTGGAATTCAAGATGGAGGATCCAATATGGCGGTGAATTTTCCAACTTCAATGAATCTTTATGAATAAGGCCACTTGGGGGTTTTCGGGTTCGCTGATTTTGAATCTGCTATCAAAATTTCCCAATTCAAGATGGCGGATGCAATATGGCGATCGAAAAAGTCAAACTTCAAGGGTCTTCAACCGGAAGATTATTCTAGGGACGTGCTGCAAGAATGAGATGCGAGAGGGCTCAAGAAAATTTTATGGAAACGTGGAATTCGTAAACTCAATTGCCTGTTAGAGACCAGAAATACCAAATCATCACATAGATATTGAGGTGACGATGAGCCTGTGCATTTACTTTTCATCAACCTTCCAAACCAAGTAAGTGTACATTGGGAGGTCGATGAGAGTTGATCGAAAAGGAGAAAAGGAGGAAAAAGCACAACATAAATAGCACTAGGAGTGTCCAACCAAGCTGGAATTTTGTGGATACCTTTTATTTGACGTGCTAAGCATACACTGAAAAGTACTCTTAATTTGAGTTCTGCGATTTTATTAGAGGTTGAAGTCTAGTTTTTTGCTGTCTTCTAAATTATAAATTTTTCGAGGCAAATATAATATTATAGTTACGAGGAAAGTCGTAGTATATAAAATCCAACAAAAAAGAGGTCCTTAAACTTTTTTCCGTGGAATCAATTATTTCATTTCTACCGCAAGAAACCTAGAACATTCCTGGAGTAAAAAGTATCCTTAATCTTTACCGATCAAATACTCTTCCCCTTCCAGTGATAGTCCCATAGAAATCGGTTCAGCCATTTCCGAGATTATCACGGACAAACAGACAGGCAAACGTTTTAAAACATTTGTTTAGATTTTTGTATCATGTAACATAAATAAATATATGAGCTTAAAAGCAGACAGTTATGTCGAAACCACAGCCTTTAAGAAATTTCATAAAATTTCATTCACGGTGGTACCTTTGGGCCACTATTGAAAAAATGCCCAGAAACGACAACTTTAAAATCAGTGACCCCAAAACCTTTTTATATTTATTTACACGGAAATCCTTTGCGGTTGAGAATTTTCGGTCGTCTTATTAGAGCCGCTATTTTTGCTTTACAAATTTCGATAGTAGATTCGATATAAGCGACCACAATACCCCCAAGTATTGATTTTCATGTCTTTCATGTCCCTTGAAGTTCAATCTTTTTAATAGCCATCTTGGTACCGCTACTTTGAAACCTTACGATTAATAAAAATAACAAATAGCCTTTATGTTAAGATGGAATATGTAATACCTTGAGGTAAAATCTAAAGTTCATAGAAGCAAACGTTTAGGCGTGATTGACAAGTATACACACTGTCGTGTTTATCATAGATGTTCCTAGCAGCGCGTAAACTATTGGACCGATGTAAAGAGGTGAGGTATCAGACGAATCTCCTCAATTACCCAAGTGTGATAAAACACATTGAATAAAAAATGGCGACCATTATTCAACAAATATCAAATTAAAATTCAAAAATTCCAAAATACTTAGAATAATATAATAAAAGAGGATAAAAAGTCAAATCCAAAAATATATTTATGTTTATACAGTAACTCTTGCGAAATGCACAATCCCTCTTAAATTTCATACATATAAAAGAGCTCTCACCAAAAAATGATTCGCCAAGAAAATTGTGTTGTCCAGTGTTTAGTTTTGTTATTATCAAAACTGTCTTTGTTTATTAACGATCGCAGTTGTTAAAATATTTAACTCTCGATATATCAGTTTAGGTCGTATACTCAGCGAAATGACGCAAATTTCGTTGTGTGTCATTTACATAAATAAGTAAGTGCTGTGCGCAATGTTTTTGAAATTATATAAAAAGCCAAATCGACGGCCAGATATATTATTTAAAAGCATTGTTGGGTCGATTATAATGTCTTTAATCACTAAAGATTACTATTATAAGCTATTGTCTGTAAATACAGATAAATAGTATTAACCCTTATGTTACTACCGGGGGTACCCATTTTGACTTTCTTAAAATCATTCAATTTATGAGTGCTAGATCCTATTATGTGCTCGGATCCCCATTAATGTAGTTATTTGAAAAATATTTATGAATTATTTGATGTGATATAACATAAAGAGAGTTTTTTTATATGACTTAAATCTTACGTATCTTTGGGTACTGCCCGAGGTACCCGGGCACCTCTAAGCTTTTCAGTAAGAAAAAGTGAGGGCATGGTGGAAAAATTCGATGCGGATAGTATTTAAAGCCAAGCCAACCGCCACAAACTTATAAAAGGAACGGCAGGCATGGTTACGTTTAATCCTTAGCCTTAAGTTCATATCACGCGTTTTAGCAGTTCTGGCCGTTCACCTTTGCAAGAGGAATTTTTCCTCTCTGTGGCTACCAACGATAGCCGGGACAACACAACACACAACTTCGCCCCATTGAATTGAATTGTATTAGGATTAAATTAACTTGATAAATACTTAAGCTAAGACTGTGAGTTTTAATAAGAAGACATAATAATATGAGAAGTTGAGCTCTTCCAGAAAATTGAATTGTTGAATATTCTTTTGTGGTTTGTTTTAAGGGTGACTTCGGTTCAGGAATATTTATGTGGATACCCGGGTACCCTGGGTAGTAACATAAGTGTTAATCAGAACAGTAAGCGTCAATGATTGATGAAATGCAAACTCAATAATAATTATATTATTAAATTATTAGTTTACAAAGACAATTTTCAAGTCATTTTAAAAATTTGAGCGCGACTGTATCTTTATTCCATAATAGCTCCTTTCTTTGTTCTAAAACAACCGTACGTTGAACAGAACGAATTAGTTCTGCTCATTGAACAGAACAGCTGTTCACCTAGTTTAGCTATTAAATCCCAGGTAACGCTTAATTCGATTTTTAAAAGGTTTTTGTCGGATTTTATAAAAGTATTAACTAAAAAATCAAAATTAAAATTAAAATTTATTACTTCTTTACTAAAGAATTCTTCCATTTCTGTGGTTAATCACATGGATAATTCTCTTCAAGTGACCTTTTGTTCTACGCCGCATAGCGAACACAAAATAACACTGTTAATATTGCACTGATATCGGTAGTGGCACATTATTAAATTTATCGACGGAGCGGTTGGTATCATTTCGGCGTGCTCTTCGATATTCACCACTTCTTGCGGTTACCTATCAAACTATTTTGGGTTCGCTGAAAGCATGCTCCTGTGAAATGTCATTGCAAACAGTGGTAAAATTTAGAAACTACAAGGTGATGTATGGACGGATAGACATGACGGCACGAGTTAGTTTCTACATAGTAACTCGGAAACCCTCAAGAAGTCTGTCGAAAATAACACAAAACCCGCATCCGAATTTGAACTTATGGAGATGAAAGATCTTTGCCGGATCCAGATCAAATTAGAGTCTTATTTTTGACAAACCGACAAGCAATATAGTGCATCACCTGATAAAATATGGCAGACAAATTATGTCCTTCTTACATAAGACCTTCTTACCTAGTAAGAGCGACATAGTGCTTCAGGTGCTTGTAATCTGTTTCTTTCCTAACGGGGGCTTTATTGGCAAAATATGCCATTGTTTGGAACAAAATTCCCAAGAAAACTTTAATTAATGGATTTTTAGATCGAGGCTAACTCATCGATAATACACTTATCGATTGCTGGAAAAATTTCAGCGAAGTTTTAAAAAAATATTCGATGACAAAAAAGTTCTAAATTACATGCCTTCGCCCCATTGAAATGCTAATGGCCTTAGTTATTCCAAGAAAACTTGATGTCACTAAACTTCAATTAAAAGTTTTCGAACTTAGTTTAAAGTTAAGCCAGGGGCAGCGCAGGAGGAGTTCACAGGCTACCTGCAGACAGATATGCAGTGTTGAAGTCCGAGAAATATTTATAAGTTGATTTAACTTACACTGTTCCGACCAGGGTACTGCAGGATGCTTACCCCTTTCCCGACCGATAGGTTCGTTTGGCGCACCAGAGCTCAGTGGGTCATTGCCTCCACACCACACCGTGCATACATGCTATGTGCAGGCTGATGATGGAAAATGCTCGACCACCTTTCGTGTTCCTTTGTGGTGCCTGCACTTGAATTATCTGAGATGTTTACAGGTAGTCCGGTGGCCGCAGTGTACTCGTAATTAAATGATGAGCTACGGCCTGGAGCCCAGGCGCTGCATATTCCCTGATTTTAAAGGCAGAGGTGGTCAAGACCGCCCGGACTCTGATAAAAGTTCTCGACCCGGAGCAGCTGTACATGAATGGCCATAATTTGACCACCCAAAAATACATGGCCGCGGCCTGCGCCCAATATCGCCCGCTGACAGTCCTCCCAGGCGGGTCGAGGGCAGCAAATTGACTTTAAAGTTGGTCTGGGAGTTTTGGGAGTTCTGGGAGCCGGAGCCGGATCGAAAATTGACATGGAGCTGCACGACCTGATTACCCTGATGGCGAGGATTACGTGGCGTAATCATTCAATGATACCAGGCACGGGTCTAGTGCCGCTAAAAAGCTCTGCGGCGACGTTACCGTGACGTGACGTTTTTGATTACCGCTCTGGTTTATGCCTGACAGGATATTTTCGAGCTAAATGGTAATACATAATAATCACAGAATCCTTTCAGGCAGACGTCATATAGTCCCTGACTTGTTGTCACAGGACATTTGATATATACTACGTGCTGCCCTTATTTAGCTTCTTTCGTTTTGTTCTGCTCGCTCTGTTTGATGTGCTGGATCCTGGATGGGATCCGCTGCACATAGACCCGGTGCCTTGGCTAGATACACAAAATGTGATGAATGAAAGTCTCATCTCGTATATTATTTACAATCATAGGATGCACTCCAGGAGGAGTACGGCCGGCGGCCATGAGTACTGCAAAGGTAGTTGGCAGCGTGTAACGCGCTGATGATCCAGGTTTTCATATAAATGAAGCGACAACCCTAACAAAGCCATGCATCACGTTCTGAATGCAAAACGTGAGTTAATGTAACTTTGTTCGGTTTGATTTTTATTTCACAGTCGTTAGGGTGACAAGCACTGAATAGTGATTCCATCCTGCAGATGAAGCCCGACAGCCTCGGGGGGCTGATGGAATATTCCCTGAAACATCCTGTTAATATTCTTTTTGACATGCGAGTCAATTTCGCTTGTTGCTGTACGTACAATCACACTTCCGCCCCTGCGACCAGAGTTATTAAGTGAAACTCATTGTGACACTTCAAAATATTTGCCTTTCGCTTTTATGGCTTTATACTCATACTTTTCAAGAAAGTGTTTTAAAAGGGCGACAATTTCCATTCACTCATACATTTTACGCCATGCCATAATTAAATTTCAGCACACACGCCTCGAATGTATGAAAGGATGCTTTGCGTTTTAAATGGATCACATAACATTCCAATTTTTATGAAGTGGCGACTTCTTGCAATTGAGGTTTTGATGAACTTAACTCTTCAACTCCATTGCAACTGAAAGATGCGAGCTGTGTGAATGAGCCGTAAAGTACATCGCCATTTTCAATTATTTTATTAAAGCATTAGTTACGGAGCACATGTTGAACTTAAGGGGTTATATGGAGGTACATAAAGCGTGTTTCTGAAATCAACTTTCCAACAAAAATTAGTTTATGTAAAAATCAATCTTGTATGTAAATGAAGGGTTTTAGCCGTTTTAGGGAAAATCCATTCCTCAACAAATGGCATTGGTTCAAACGAAAAAGCGAGAAAGTGACGATGTTGAATATTCCGGCTTTGTCCGGACTCTTTCATTACTTACTTGCAAATTAAAGCTGTTGCTAGAATATATGAAACTGTTTTAAATGCGGAGACGGTTTTGATTTTCCCCGCGGTATGCCCTGTACATTCATTTAAACGGAATTCCTTTAATGTTTCTGAATTTTCAGTCGCTATGTTCGATTCGCCGTTCCATTTTAATATCTAGTTGTTTCACGCTGAAACAAAATCTAAATTGGTCCTAAGGTTGCTAACTATAAACTGTGCAAATTTCATGTTTCTATAAGTTTCCAGTTAGATCTGTTCGTCGAGACAGACAAACATTTTCTTAATGTTAAATTCGACGTAGATTTAGTAATGTTTCATGCAATCGAAAAAAGTATTTAAAAGTTGGAAATTCGGAAATCACAGGCAGACACTTCAAATTTATATGATTAGTGGTCAAGTTTACCTTGCCGATTTTCCCTCGGTCATTTTTCCCTCGGGTATTAAATTTTCCCCGGTTATTTTTCCCCTGTTGTATATCAGTCTATAAAATATTTTGTGTGAAGCACATTTCAGTATATTAGTCAGAAACTCAGAAAGGGAAAATGGCCGAGATAAACGTAACCCCTGGGAAAAGAGGCTAAGAGAAAAAGGAGCTTGGGGGAAATTAGAAGGGGAAAACAGGCAGGGTAAATTTTGACCCCCTACCAATTTATATACTTACATATAGGCGGAGTAGTGACCACAAAAGATGGAGTGCACCGAGTTGGTGGACAATATTTATTTTCAGGAAGGGTTCACTATGCTCTGAAAAACCTGAATAGCATGGGTTCTTCCTCCCCTCCAACTTCCGGTGTTTTGATAAGGGTTGTAAAAGATAACCTATTTAAGTACCGGATTTCAGCTTTCTTTTGAACTCAATTTCACACTGCTACTCGACATGGTTTTTATTTTAATCTAAAAATACTAACGACACCATGATTTTGGGACATCAAAATTCTTTAAAAAAATCGTGTTCAAATTTTTCATTTAGAATATCTATAATAAAAGATTGGATATTTGCGAAAAACGATTTCCCTACTATTATTAACATACCAAATTTGTACACAAGTTCTGCTCATCCTGTTACTCGATATGCCAGGTTTTTGGCAGCCAGCTCTCACTGTAGTATGTAGCACATCGTTGCACCAAAACGTGAATGCTCATATTATGTACAACGAACAACAAAATCGGAAAACAAAGTTGTAAACCTCTTCACTAAACATCCTGTATTTCTTCTTTTCAGGTTGTTGTGTTGCTTTCAGGATCTGGCTTTTCACATTGTGTTGCAATGCTTTCATATTGCTGACAGCACCCAGAACCGCACTTGCATCAAAAATTAAACAAGCTGTAGAATTTAGTAAAGGAGGTGAAAACAATGAATCTTCGATTGAAATCATCAGATTTATTATTGCATGTTTAACAGATGTCAACCGAATCATAGTAGTTTATAAAAAAGTAAATTTTAATAATCTTCTTGAGCTAACTAGACCGCAGTCAATAATGTGCATATATCTTCTTTGCAACAATCCTTTCAATTTAACTGAACTGAGCCATTCAACTATTCTATTGGGAAATATTGATTTTATTAATAGTCCAGTCAAAATAGACGAAAAAAATCTGGAACTGCGGAAAAATTCCCACAGACCTGAAAATTGGTGCATATCTTAAATACACTATCAAATGAAATATCAAAAGTCCTCACCGGTCCGACTCGAGCTAAAGACTGTGTTCAAGGTCTAAGGCTAACAATATTGGTTTTTCGCATATATTTAGTAAACCTTAGTGCTATCGAAAAATAGTTCATATAAAAGTTGTTGACCTTGCAAATGTCTACAAAAGTGATTCATATACTTTTTCCTAAGACTCATCATTCCTGAAATAATGCGATTTCACTCATATGACCCCCGGTTAATCGCTGCAGTTACGACAAAAGTCATTATAACCAAACTAGTAGTACCTGGAGCCGCCCTATACGCTGGTATCATGATTTTCTCGTGACCAGACACAACAGAGAAAATGAAAAAAACACAATCCTTGCACTTGTTGCCCCTCCTCCGGCTCCCCGTGAGAGTTACGGCAAAATATTTATCATGTATTTAATAGAAGCTGAGCAAATTTAAAAATAAATTGGTCATACCCCGTCTGGATCTGAAAATATCGTAGGGAAAAATAGCAGCGGGTGCATCTCGTCAAACCGGCATTTCCAGATCTAGGCCGGGTATGACCAAATTGTTTTTCAATTTGCTCGGATTAAAGCTACGAAAAAAGTTATGATACCAGCGTAGAGGGCGCTTCGAGCACAACAACTTTGCTTATTACGGCCCTTGTTTTAGGGTACTTTTCAGGATATACTTAGGACATCCAAATAAAAGTCCAACTTGGTAGATCGTTTTTCGTATCAAAAGTCTAATTTTATTGGGCTATTTGGCAGGCAAGCCGTATAATCAAAATCAAATTAACACTTCTTTAGAGAAAGTTTTAGAAATGCATACCACAAATGAAGGCTTTATAATTTGTATATTATGGAACTCTCTGTACAATTTGTGCAGGACGATTTTGTCCACAGAGACCGACCTTAGAATAGTCTACACCCAAGGCTATAATTTAATTAAATAACGTTTTCTTGATTTCTTATTGTCTTTATTATCTATTTTTTTCTTCCATATCGTATTTCACATTATTTTCTCCTTTTCTTATTTTAAATATTATTATTATTCTTAATTTTTAGATTATTGTTTCTTCACATTTTGCACTGAATAGCACAGTGAAGCTTGAACAGATGTCTGTGTAAATGAATATTCCGGGGTTTTCGGGGTCGCTGACTGCGAACCCACTACTGAAATAGAAATTAAAGATGGCGGTTCCCATATGACAACCGAAAATTTTGAACTTCAAAGGATTGCTATGAAAATGGGCCCTTTTATATTTTCGGGGTCACTGATCTCGACTCTACTATTGAAATTTGGTAACTGAAGATGGCTGATCCAGCCGGCAATTCTCAACTTCAAGGATTTAAATGAATATGCGGGATTATTGTGGTCGCTGATTTTAAATCTGCTATTCAATTTGAGACCGAGAATTTTTTGAGTTCACGCAGGAAAAATAGTAAACTGTACTGCGCATGAATTCCGAAAAAAATTTAAACAGTTGCTGCAGTAATTTTAGTTTACAATCATGAAAACGGGTCTACTAGTATACAATATAGATGGAAGGTAAGATAAAGGCTCAGCTGAGGTGGGATTTGTAGTTTGTAAAGGGAATATTAAGTAGGCGAGAAAATAAATCTAACCAGTTCGGTTTTTTGTTCCACCCCAGTGGCACGTAGAAATTAAATCTATTTAAAATAAATAACTATAAATTGAATTGGACTACATTAAACAAAACCTAACAAATCCTATTTATTATAATGGTGAGAAAGTAGAAAGTTAACATAGAATTGTGACGTGAAAAGAATTTCAGAGAACTTCTTCACAAAGGAAGTACGCCACACAGGTATAAATGCAGGTACAAGGTGCAGTTCATCGTTCAAGCGGGAGAAAAAAAACCGAAAGGATTTAATTATTTGCGAGCACCGAACGATGCGTTCTTTGAATGAGAATAAGAAGAATTCATGACCGTGTGAGACTTTCACGGATAGAGCTTGGTAGATGCCTTGCTACAAGGAAAAGCGAAGATTTGTTCTGCGTAGAACTTCTTTATCCTTAGTTTTTCTATGATAATGCACGCGGGTCTTTCAATTTTCTAATATATTGTTATTTGTTACGGCCACTTCCCTCACATTTCCCACAAAATCAATGTTCTCTCTCACTTTTGCTGTTGTACATCATTCAATTAATTCGGTGTGAGATGTATGCACTGCAGCCATGTGTAACATACACAACACACTATTTTTTTCTCATTAAATGTAGTACGATGTTCGCGCTAAAATTCGAGTCCTAATCTCCATAGCAACGGAACACCAAAGTCCAATTCGCTACTGCTGTAAGTACCTACACATTTAAAAATGTAGTATGTTGTAGTATAAAAATTCCGCCGGGAATAAGTTCTAGGTACTTACATTCAAAAGCAACAGCTTAAAACTTCTGCAGGACTGCTAGACCATTTAACGAGGGAAGAGTGTACTACAATACTTCGCTGAATTTCGTAGCCAAAGTTTGGTTTGTCATTTCCCCAGGAGGAATTTTGTGTGGAACATTTCGTTTAGCCTGAAAAGAGTACTACGCACTAAAATAAGATGTGAATCTTCTGTACTATAATTGAGTTAAACAGAAAAGATAGTTAAATTATATTTATCTAAAAATAATGAAATATAATCCAATTGGTCTGTCATCGATCCCATTTTTCTGTTGCTATTTGTATGGATCAGCTTTTACATATAATACATTTTTGTAAATCTTAATCTAATGCTAATCTAATACTGCTAGATTTTTTATCTAGAGAGTCGTGTTCTGTATCTTGATAGCTGTCCAAAGTGTCCAGTCGGCTCTGCTGCTGCACGTCGTTGGCCTCGATGGGTAGCTATTGTTGTTATTAACGTTGGCTGCTGTTGTTAGCGTATCTCTTAGAGGGCTGCTATTCCCACTTCGGTTGTAAGGATGATCATTGTCAGTTCGATGTTTTCTGAGTTGATATCCTCGGTGTAGATGACGATGGTGTTTAAAATTTTTCCCGCGTTGTCTACTTTCTTTGAATTCGTACTCCTTAACCTCTCCACAATTACTCATTAGTCCAGAACGCAAAAAGGGGGCTTTAAACAGTCTTAAAATTAGTCAAACGGACAAACCCCGCCGTTATTATTAAGGGGACATTTAAAAAAATTTCAGTGGATCTACAACCAGCTTATGAGAATGAACTTAACAGTTTATTTTCATGTTTACATTGACTTGATAAATTGCTAAAAATCAAAGAACGAATTTTGCCTGGAAAATCCCCCAAAGCATTTTACCAATTTCTTATGGAATGACAAGTTGTTCAAGTATTAATAAAAATAGCACGAGTCAGGCACTTTATGGCCTACTATTAGCGCCCCGCAGGTCTAACGGATTCCACTTATCGCAAGATTTCAAAATTTATTGCAACCATCAAACTCAAGCAAGCGTGTCAGAGAAGGGTGCTGGGACATCGTGCAGGCTGGAAATCTAAAGATATAAAAATGACAAGAGGAACTCTAGAGGCAGGTTATCACGATTTGGAAGTAGGTCTACCGGTGAACCTACGCAGACAATAGCAGCAGGTGACGGGGATGCTGACAATGATAAAATAACCAATTTGTGCAAATTATCAGCCTGTGTACTTGTTAATTGACAGGGTTCTTATAGTAAACGTCTGTTTAACTTCAGGTGGTAGCCAAAGGAATTCTTTCTCTTTAATGGCCTCGTTTTACTGCAGGTATGTGGTCCGGTGAGTTATGATTGAGCTGTAAAAGCAAAATAAAGAGGAGGCCACGACATAGGTCCGGCAATTTCATTTTACAGCAATTTAATGCAGTTCCTGTCGCCCCTTTGTTGAAGGGATTAGAGCCACCAGGATACCGCCATAAAAGTTTTATTTTGATATTAATGGCCTCATCCAAGGAACTGAATAAATTTCTTCGTTAAAAGTAAGGCCCCGATGAAGACCTGCCGGATTACTTTTTGCCCAATTTTACAATCAACGCGGCAGTTAATTAAGTTTATGACTTAATTCAGCTGTTTCCTTTTCATTGTTTCATTTGCAACAAATATTTGGAAGATGAAATAGGGTGCAAATTAATGGCTGTTCCTCTGTCCCATCGAAAGCTTCGCTGCGGTCTGTTATGAACTTCTACTCCAAAGTATCCATTGTATTTCGTACTCATTATATCTCTGAAATGTTCCGGGCATAAACGAAAGGTTGTTGTTCAACTTTATGGAAAATTGATGGTCGGTAAAATGAAAAAGTTTACAACATAAAGGTGTAAGAAGTGCAATTACTGAGAGTTACAATTTAATGCAGTTATGTGCCTCCGTTTGTAAAAAGCAGAATGAATGACTTTTAAATGGATGCTAAGATATAAGAAAAAGTTGCATCTTTCCCGCTGCTGCACAGTATCATCACACGACTAACTTTTTACATTCCCTTCTGCTTTAACATAAAACTTGAACATCTGAACTAACCACTCAGAGCTGTAAGAGTCTCCTTTAAGAATAGTGATCATAAAATAAGTCCATGGATATGAAGGAAATTAGGGGGAAACTTTGTGTTTTAAATTTGCCATGTGATCCGGACGGAAAAATATGTGATTTTAAGTTTGAATTTTCCTTTTATAATTTTTTTGAAGAAGTTCTTATTGTGACTCAGTAGCGTATCAAGTCGAGTTGGGTCTCCAAGCGGTAATATTTTTGGAGCCCTCAAACTCAACTTAAATGAAAATAAAAAGAACATTATTTTTACAAAACGGTTCCAAAAAGGAATAGTTAAACTATTGTTACAATGTTAGTATAGCGTCAAAATACACTTGTTAGTTATAAGGGCACGAAAAATATTTTTAAAGATGTTTCTCTTTCGCTAGAAGCAAACGAGTTTAAAAAATGGATGAGTGTTTCGATCCAAGCTACCAAGCCGATCTCATGAGAATGGCGCTTAGTTTCTCTGCCATGAACACTCACGAGGAGGGATATAAGCTCAGTAGCTCTTATTGACTTGGTCAAAATTCCAAGTACGAATTATAATGAAGATTAATTTTATCTGTTAACTTCATTATAGGCCTTGGTTCCTCAACCATGGCTTGGTTCCTCGGATCGAAACACTTATCCATTTTGTAAACTCGTTTGCTTCTAGCGAACGAGAAACATCTTTAAAAATATTGTCTGTGCTCTTATAACTAACAAGTGTATTTTGACGCTATAATTTTGTGGCAGGCTTTGCTGGGTTCTTAATAACCCTTTCTCTGCCTGCGGCTAATCTAAGCTTAGGCCCACGAATATAAATTGCATAGGCGAGAAGAAATTATATCACACGAATGCACAACCAACCAACACAATTCCAGCCTTACACACCAAAAATTAAGTAACAAGCACTTCTCGGAAGCAATAAGCCTTGTCCATATAAATTCAACAAGGGGTTCAAAAGCTGTTCACCCAAAATTAATTTGTCCTTTAATTGTGTTCTATAACGTTCAAGTTCTCTAAACTGGACAGATTTCATAAATACACTCTTAAGGATCACACAATTATTATTCGACTGACTTTTTCATCAAAAACAATCACTACTTCTCACTTGAAAACTACTTGATTTCCCTGTACAACTCTACACCGAATTCAAGGTGCGAGAACCAAAGTTCAAAATCTGGTTTTACCTAACGCTACTGATAATTTTTCACCCTCTTCCTTCACACTCAGAATCATTAAAAGGTAAAAGATAAGACATCCTCGATTTAAATTAATTTGTGGTGACTCTCAAAATTCACAATCCAACAAAGGTGAAAAGAACCGCCACCTGTCGGAACGGCCGCCACAATTTTTACATGAACTTACATCTCGTTTTATTTTGGTCCTTCGCGAATTTCGCAGGAACGAAAATATTCAATTTCCTTAACCAATAGCCCTGGGCGAGCAGATTTCTATAATCACATTATATAGTATATGCCGAGAGGCGACCACAAAAAGCACAATGCACCTTCAGAAGCGACGAAAAGGAAAGGTTCCTTATGCTCGGAGGAACTTCAATAGCATGGTTTGCCTCATCCCCCTGATTAAGCTTCTCCCTCCCGCATTTCCTGCCTTCTGATCAAGGGGGTGAAAGGCAATTAATTTTTTTCCGAAATAACAAAATTGCGCGGTTGAGCAATTTCCTGTAAACGTTTCTTTACTTCGAGCGTTAAAAACAAAAGCCTGTTCACTCTATAGAGTAATTAGTAATTATTTCACTGGAACGAATGTTCACACTAGCGCGGGTCTACTGTATGTGCTATACACACAAAAAAACGTAATTTTCTTTGAACCCTAATAAAAATACATATTAACGGGGCCTGGCCCTTTGTTATTCTGGGACTCTACGCGGCCGCTTAGTCCGCTTGCCGCTTAATCCGCCACTGTTGTTACTTGCTTTTCTTGTGCTGCCTGTGGCTTAAATACTTCATGACAACTGACCCAACCGGTATGGAGCAACCTTGGTGTATATGCAAAGGTACATATTTCCCACAAATAAATGAAGTGAAAACCATATTCTCCTCCGTAGTCCGTGGCTAAGGAGAAAGCTAATTTATCGATTGGGATGTTCAGCAGAAGTTTGTAGGCATAGTAAACATGAAATATCTAAAGTTGAAATACGCACAGGATCACACAAAAAACTTTTTCCAGTATATAAGAAAAGTAAATCGACATTTCCGAGCATTTCATAAAAATAATCCACGGACACTTAACGTAGCAATAATCTGACAAAATATATCAAAAACCTTAGCGGCAAAAATGATCATCCGTACCAGCAGCATGGCATTTTGTTTCCCTAAGCCATTTCGTATTAGCTTTATTCGATGACTCTGCTTCATCATGTTTTTATTTGAGCCAAATTCCTTTTATGTCACAAGGTATTAAGAGAGAACATCCTTGGAGAGGTTTTAGATTTGCTTGACCCCGCCAGAACGTCCAAGCTACTGCTACTGACTAAAATGTATGTGAATGTGTCGCTGCGAAAACCCTGAGCGCCACCTACAAAATTGATAACAGTTTTCTAGTCTTACGCTGTGATAGCTGTCATGACCTTCTTTAAATCCTGTTATCTACCAATGTGGATATGCTTTATGCTTTGCAAGTTTTTCCTTCCTCCTGTTCTCCCCGAGGTTATCTGTCAGCTCCTGGCGCCCGATTTACCCCGAAAAAGACTACGAATTTCCCATACGAGGTAGAAGTATTTTGGATTTCAAGCTTGGCTCCCTTTTAACCAAATAGACCGCCATAAACCCTGGAAGTAAACAGCTCGGGAGCAAGTAAGCTATTTCAATCCGATTATTTTTCGGAAGCTAAAAGCAATGAAACTTATTCAATTTTAACCAGGAATGCTCCGGTTGCCCAGGTTGTGAAATTATTGATTGATGTTCCCTGGAAGCGGGAGGCAGTCAATTTGCTCCTAATTTAGAAAATCTGTGCACTTATGCTGTTCTCTTCCCTTTGAAAGTAAGTCACATGGAAAACACATCAACATATTCCGAAAATAATTCCGGGCCTCAGTGGTTTTATGAGCAAAATATGCGGGAGCACACAAGATTTCATTAACACTGATTTCATAATAGGGTTGCATACCCAACCAAAGAAGACATTTAATGCAGTGAAGACACGAAACTTTCTGGAGGGAAACATAAGAGAGTAATCACTTTAGCAAGACCATGATTTTTTTTCCATGAAGAATCACAAATTACTTTGCCCTTGTGTACTTATTAGATTGGTATTTGTTGTTATTATGATTACAGTGAATAATTTTCAGTTTACACCTCAAATCAAGCTTAAGTAGTACATATTCCAACTTAATATATAAGCTATTTGTTACTTTGACAAGTGCAAGGTTTCAAAATGGTTGAAGAGGTCAAACTTCAAGGATTTGCCTGAAACTTCGCCCTAGGAGGTTTTCAGAGTCACTGATTTCGAATCTGTCGTCAAATATCCAAATCAATAATGGCGCATCCAAATTCGATTTGGCGATCGAAATTCCTTAATTTTAAGCAATTTTATTTAAATTTAATATAAAGACGTCATTGGGGTTTTTCAGAATTCTAATCTACCAAAATTCAAGACGGACCAATAATGGCGACCGAAGTCGTTAAACGTCGTCGTCAACTGATTGCCTGAAATTAAAAGCTAAGGGTCATGGAGTACTAAGCTGGCTTCGAATCTGCTATCGGAATTTGCAAATTCAAAATGGCGGTTCAAGCAACCGAAATAATTCAACTTCAAGGAATTTTTATGAAAATGTATACAAAGAAAATTTAAGGATCACTGGATTCAATTTAACCAATATTTTAAAATTCAAGATGGCGGACCTAATAACGACGACCGAAAACTCTTAATTTTAAGGTTTCAATCAAAAACCACTGAGACACCTAAAATCATTATTGCAAATCTAGTGAATCTACCTGTGTGCCCTTTCCCGTAAAGATTTCATTCATTGAGTTGAGCAGAACACGCAACTCAGAGGATTCCTAGAAAAATCCGAAAAATACAAATGTATACCTTTACTTTCAGCCCATTCCACAAGCAGAATCGTTTTCGAAGTGTAGTGATCATGCAATGAATGCAACGATCACGTAATAGTAGACAGAATGTAATGCCCGTTCTCCAATGGGAATGCCGTCAACCAACCAGTTGGCTGACAAAATGCGTTCGTACATAATTCTATCAATGTAGATGTGAACAGTCAGAAAGCTCTGTTTGTTGTGATCGGTGAAATGCAAAGAAACGAACTAAGTTTTATTTTATTTATTTTTAACAATTAGCTAATTTAGCAGAACTAGCTGCTTAATAAATTCCATTTCTTCGTTTCTACACACTTTTACACAATATTTACTTGAGCTTAAGCTCAGTTTTGCTTGAACTTTGACACATTTCAAGTACTAAATACGTATCTAGGGCCCGAACCACTGCTAAAAAGTGCTGAATTAAATGCGGCAACTCATATGGTTTAACTAACACAAAGGAAAAGTTAGAGCATGTCGACCAAAACACGAGCGAGAAGGGACACGCATTTTATAATGAGAAGGAAAAGGCAGCAGCATGGTTCGTGGTCGGTTTGTCGATGGCATGCCCATTGGAGAGCAGGCATAAGACTACCCCGACCAAATGTCGCACAAGTGAATTGACCAAAATATAAACAGAAATGTTACGTCACACGGAATCCCCACGGCGATGGCTCGATCAGCGCAGCATTATGTGCGGGCACGGCAACGTGCAATACGAAACCCTTCGAGTACATCGCACTGGGTAAAGCAAAGCACCTAAGTGCAGCTCCATGCACTTATGAAGTGTGCCCGCGCATCGTGTGACCGATAAATTAGAATTGGGTCAATTCACTGCGATTAGTAATTTTGGCTACGAGTAATGTTAGTAAGGCTATCCAAGTAGATATAACATTTACATGTATTATGTACATGGGTCATTCTTTTACAAACCGAACACCATTTTAATATCGACATTTTAGAATCGTCTGAAATTTTTTTTACAGCTTCTTTACATAAAATTAATCGATTAATTAAGTGTTTCAGGATTTGGCTCAGAAAATTTTGTTTCGAAAATATTCACATGTGAATTTTTCATAATTTGCTAGATTTTCTCCAATAATCTCATATTCGAAATTCATTATCTCATGTTGTAATGATCGGATTGACCTACTTTTTTTTTATTTTACGTTTTTCTACGTCTCCTTTACAATGGTTTTTGAAAAACTTATTTTATTGTTGACATAAAAAAGTTAATAACAATTTAATTTTTTAAACAGTTTTTTTATGCTGTTGCCCCAGGTTTAGTTAATTTAAGAAAATATGTTTTTGTTCCTTATTGTTTTACTTAGAAAAAAAAAACACGGAGTTATCTCTATTAGGTACAAAGTTATTGATTATTTTCTAGCGCTTGTCGGGAAATCCTGAAACACGTGTCGAATAATTTTATGTGAAGAAGTTGTAAAAAAAAATTCAGACGATTCAAAAATGTCAATTTTTTTTTTCCATGAAAAGTGTGCGATTTGTAAAAGAATGACCCACATATACATATGTATGTATAGAAGTATTTAGTATTTAAGCCCTTGAGAATTTTAAGAATACAGACAGTCATTTATCGAAACTGAACGCTGCCATACGGCGTATTCTTTTATTTGATTGTCTCATCCAACATAGAAATAGTGGCGTATCCACCTCTGGTGTGACGCCATTATATAGCGCGTATCCACTTTGGTGTGACGCGCTACACTAGGTTTCCCCTGGTCACTTTCGGAATCCAGCACATATTACAGAAGCACATAACGTAACATAGGACATGCGCTGGGGTATAGAGAAGACACAAAATCTCGCAGCTCATCCATATGATGGTTTTCGCGTCGCTTGCGTATATGTACAAGCGACAGGGTAATCTTACATTTTTTGCGACGGCTAGAAGTTTGGCTGCCTTGGGTTGGCAATCGTAGGCCTGCTAAAGCAAGAAAAAGCGTTCCACTTCGTTGTTCAAGCTGTCCTATCTACGTATGAAATGCTTTATAGATTTATGCTAATACCGACCACCAAAACAAATTTTTCCTAATACCGACCGCTTTCCATCGAAATCGGTTCAGCGTTTTCCGAGATTAGCCCGAAACAAACAGACAGACAAACATCTTAACAACCTTTGTTTGAGTATGGTAATTTTTAACAAATATGCTTAGAAAAAGGCAGCTACTTCGAAACCACAGGCGCACCCAAACTTCCTGAAAATTCATATACGTTGGTAACGTTTGGCTGTTATTTTGAAACAAACGAAATTTCGATGGCAGATTTAAAATCAGCGACTCCAAGAATCCCTACATATTCAGTTACACAAATATCCGTTTAGGTTGAGAATTTTCGGCTACCGGTAGTAGTTTCGAGTTGAGTGACCCCGAAAACATAAAAAAGCCCCCTTTCCATAGTAATCCTTTAAAATTGAAACTTTTCGGTCTGCATATTGAATTCGCCATCTTTATTTTCCAAATTTCGATAGCAGATTCGAGCGAGCAGCGACTCTGAAAACCCGTAGTGTTGTTTTTAATAGCAGCCTTGTGAAGTTTAACATTTTCGCTGGCCATTTTGGATCTGCCGTGTTGAATTTGTGCAAATTTGAATTCCGCAAAATGCTTAAAATTGTGGAATTTCAATAGCCATTTTGAGTTTGGAAATTTTGGTAGTAGCTTCATGATCAGCACCCTCAAATTCAATTTGGAAGTATTGATAGCCAGAATAGAAATTAGCATCCCCGCAATAACTGCCTAATGTTGAAGCTCATGACAATTCCTTGAAGTTCAACCTTTTGGATAGCCATCTTGGAACCGCCATTTTGAAAACTTATGCTTCATCAAAATAACAAATAACTTTCCATGACGAAAAACCTACATAAAAAAAATGGCAAAGGAGTACTGATATGCTGGTCACTTTTTAATAACTTATTTTAAGTCGGTCTACTCCGGTCGAAATTGAGAACACCGAACAAAATTTAAGTATATGTGTCCTTATTACCGACCACTTTCTATTTATCTTAAATTGGAATAAAAAAAAAGGTATTTGTAGTAATGCTAAATGGTCGGTATTAGGTAGGAGGCCTGCATTAGGTGACTATGTACGTTACTTTTGGCTAAAGTAGTTTGCTTATAGGCTCTGTTAAATATGTTCACAGTTGTTGTGGTTTTAACAATGAATAAAGAATGAGTCCCTAGTCTGCACATACTTAAACCTGGGTGTGTGACCTAACGTTACGGTGTCGCCGCGAGTTTAGAATACGGATCGTTTCACTCAAGTAGCCCGGTGTCATGTTGTTGCTAAATTTATAAAAGGACAAGCATTTTCTAAATTTCAAGTGTTCACTGAGATTCATTTCAAGGACTTGTGTAGCTAATGGTGTGACATGGTGGAAACGGTGAAGACAGTAGATAGCAGCAACGTATGAATTGAAAACTTTTTGTTATTCTGAAAGTCAATCGGCTGCTTATTGAATTTAGCCCTACAGATTAATTTTTAGCAATACCCGGAAATAATTTCCAATACCATAACGCTACGCTTACACACGTTTCGGCCCACAGTGCACATAATCTGTTTACTGGCAGAAAGCAATTTAAAGATTTGTTTCGAATATCCCGGGTTTCCCGTTACAATAGCACTCTTTCCCCGAGGCCGCATTAAAGAATAGCTTAGTTAGAGCAAAACCACAGACGATAAATTTCTAGATCGTGCCCTTTTTATGTTGGGGGAGCACACCCGTTCCAGGACGAGCACTTTCAGCAGCAGCAGCGGCGGCGAGCCATCCCGATTGCCCGACTGTCCCCTGGTCCATTTTAAACACAAACAAACCCATATATTTTATGTGTCAGAACGTAAATTATGTATTTTACTGGGAACATATAATTCATTTTTTAAAAGCACTTTCCGTGATGGGAACAGGCACTACACAATCCCGCTGAATGCTCTAAAAGAGCTTAGTTATCGCATGGCCTAGTCCTGTTGAAATGCACCAACGACTACGGCAGCGACGGACCCGGCCCGGCGAGCTTTATCCACACGTTGCTCATGATGATATGCATATCTCCGTATACATGATTCCTAGCTTAACATGAAGTCCATAGGGGATCAGCCATAATAGGATTTTTGAATTTGCAGTACATCGGGACAGTGCGATGCACACTGAAGAGATTGCCGGCATTAGCAAAGGACAAGGAGCAGGAGGTGCGCTGAACAGCTCTGCTGCTCGGTTATCGGGTAAAGTGATTATGTCACTATTAATCTGCCCCCGAACATAAATACTGCACACTTTTCCACAACCTAATTTTCGCGAACGGCGAACGCCAAAACACCCAGTCACTGTGACGTGCGATTTTTTTGCACCGCGCCACCGAACAATGAGTTCAATTTATGAACCGCATTTCCCAGTAACCTTCCAATCGAAACGACTGGCCGGGCATGGCGGGCTTTCTGACTGCGTGCTCTGTTAAATTTGACGGATATCCCCTGTGCAGAATGGGAAATTGGCAATTAAAACGTAAATTTATACAAAACGTAGCCGAGGATGATTTACGCCGGCCGCGCTCGAGACCCGCAAGGACGAAAAAGCTGCCCCTCGCTTCCCACCCCGCACGGCGGCGGCGGCGTGGTGAAACAAGTGACGGCCCGTCATTGATCAGCAAATGTTCAATTTAGTTCTTCTCCTCCACTTAACGCTTATTGAATAAAAATGTTTCCTGAAAACTTCCGGGGAATTTAAATGAGCTTACATGATGTAGGTATCCGAGGAGGTCACAAGAGGAGAGGGCGGCGCTGGGTGTAGGGAGGTATGTCCCTTACCGATAATTCACTTTGTTCGGCAACGACTACAAAATGCATTTGAAAACTTAATTTACCTTGACTGGCCGACGACGTCCGATCCCTCAATTTTAATTTTTGCGGAAATGTGCCCCGGAGGGAAACGGATCTGTTTGAAAGTGTTCCTTGAATACAGAGCTACCTTAAAATTGATACATAGGTTGTGTACTTGACAAATAAGTTAAGACACTTTCAATGACTAATTTATGGTAGTATTTAAATCGTTATTTTTTTTAACGTATGCAGAAATGAATGCGGTGCGAGATATCGACTAGACAAACACAAAATCATTATTCGAGTAGGTTGATTAATAAATTCGACATTTTCATGGTTTTATGGTTTATTTTATTTTTATCTTTTCATCTACTCGACGCAGCGACACCAAACTCACGCCAAACAACTACTACCTTAATTTGCTTTCCAAAAATGCCACCAATGTTGTTCTACCTCTCGACACAATTTAGCAGTAATTGGAACCTATCGCTTCCTTTCGGTTTCACTTACGTTAAGAACCAATTTTGCATATAATAAAAATTCTGTTCCCACTTCCGAAATTGAAAAAAAAATTATGTCGGTTCCATACTTGTTCAAATATGAGTTAGATTTTTTTTTTATTTAAAACCTAAATATAAAAATTCAAATAAATTGGTACAAAGGTAAAATAGTCTTGAGTGAAACACTTGCACGATAGAAGGAAAAGAACTCATATCGTCGATATAATGATAACGGTTATTTCCCTCCCAAAAAGTAATTCCGAATACTCAGTAAGCGCAATCGCAATTTAGTCTTTAGAATGTAATTAATCAAAAAATTTGAAATCGGGAATTGGAACTAAAATATTTTTATTTTTTGGTTTCGTTACCAAGCCAAAACCGAAAATTTAAACTGAGAATTTATAATTTACGAATTCTCCATTATATTTTGATGCTAAAGAAAAGGTTGTTCGTCATAACCAAAACAGGCATTTTAAATAAAAGGTTCCAGAATCGATTTCAAATAATGAGAACCGATGTACGGGTTCTTTTCGGTTCCTATCTTTGCAATGTAGTTACACGGACTTAAAATCTGGGAATTGGCATTAACTTTTCCAAGAAAGTTACTCCCTGCCTTGCGAGGATACTTACAATCCAGGTGACATAAATGTTTTGTAATGTCACTTTATAATAAATATGTTCCTTTAGAGGTTGACAAAACTGACAAAAATAAAACAGGGTGGCTAAATCATGATATTGCTAATTCTATTGTCTAATTGGCCGGCAGCGGATTTTGGTGCCAGCTGTGGTTTTTAAGGCGAAAAAACATTTCTTATGACGAAATGCTGAATTTCACTAATTCCAATAAATTGTGAAATGACCTAAAAAAGGATTCCGTTGGCGCTTCTAAACTTTTAGTCAATATAATAATGGGCAATAACCCAGTAGGGAAACTGACTAGTTATAGTACTAAACGAACCACTAGTACCTGAGAAGTGAATACTAGTTCTAGTTTAAATGGTTTTTACTTCTTTCGTAAAGTGTTGTCATAGGAGGGAACCAGATGCCGCCTTCTGTATTACTATGGGACTAGTTTCATTCGATGATTTAAGGAACTAGTTTCCAATGTATTAATATGGAACTAGTTCTCTAAATAATTTCCGTCAGCGATTAGATTTATTATCCTGATATTCTGTCAAATTTAGTGAGTGTACTGCTTGGGTTCTAAAGACAATAAAATATTTTAAAGCAAGTTTTTCCAATGGAATTTTGTCTGTCTGGTTCAAATTAAATGATTTAAATTTTACCCATTTCCATGCAATTGAACTGAAATTTAGCACACTGCTTTGGTTCTGATGATGACAATAAAATATTTTAAAAAATCAGCCTAAACTACTTAACTAATTAGTTGTGATTAATTGGCATCTCGGGGAATTTTAAATACTCAATTTTACATATTTTTCTTAAGTGAAAAATGATGCATTTTTCCAGAATAATTTATATTAAGACTAAAAAGTAAAAAAAAAAAATTGGAAAAAAATTTTCTTTAAGTAAATGTTTTTCTTTAAAAACTCAAATGCATTGAGAAGTAGAAAATAACATTTTTTCGATTATTGTGAGCTGATCAAACTTGCAACATTTGCAAAATGAAAACCACTGGGCGCTCATAAAATATTACTGTTGCAGTTTTGTTACGACAACATACTGTCCATAATATGAGCGCCCAATAATTTTCTTTTTACGAATGTTGAAAACTTTTCTGACCAGCTAATAATAATCATTGCAATAAATATTATTTGGTGCTTTTTACTGCATTTGGGTTTTAAAAGAAAATCATTCTTTTTAAAAAAGTTTTTAAATTTATTTTAACTTTAAAATTAGTTTTCACCTATGAATAAGTTAGGGGGCTAAGTACTGGAGGAAAGCTTAAATATATATGTACATATGCATATTAAAAAAAAAATATTTATAACAACAAATAAAATGCATTCGACAATACTAAACAAAAATTGTGAACATGTACAACAGGTAGATCCTGTTGATGTCGGGTTATCAGCATCTGAACATATCCGGTTCTTCCCTACTGAAATTTCTTTAAAATGCCTTTTCTTAGATATTTTAAATGCCTTTCTAATATTCGTTTCCGCATCATTTATTGACGGATCATAGATATCAACAGCCCCTATGAAAAAAAATGTAATAACATAAAATTAGTTTGTACTTAATAATGTTAAGTACAATAGATGCAATATAATACACCTCTAAATAAAATATGAATTAGCTAATCTACAATATTTACTTCTTATAACATCATAGACGTTCTTATGATCCTTAAAACGATTTTTTCCATGTGTCCCGTTAATATTGTACTCCAAAACGACTTCATCAGCCAAAATTACTCGTCGATTCTTTTGCAATTCATTCCCCATTAATAGTTTTATTGCGTTCACCTATCTAATATTTATGTGTATTGCAAATTGTGTAGTAATATTAATAAGCGGGATACGTACATACTTATCTCTATTATCAATGATGCTTTTCGATGCAAGAGGGAAGAGAGAACTTACGGAAGCAGAAGTACCTTCTTGCTGAATGAATTTTTGGAGTAGCACGGTTTTAATTTACTGGAGAAATCTGGATTATCATCTAGCATTCTTTTGGGTGACATATCTTAAAGTAGTGTAACAATTTTACAAGCTTTATTCTTCTAAATCAATAACAACTATGCAATATTGGCAACAAAATTAATTGGTCTTCATGTGGCAGACACATTCATTTGCACTGAACTTCCTTTAACAAGCGATTCTTCAAATTCTGATTAAATCGAATCTAGTAAACATGTACCTATGAGCGAAAATCAAATGGCTCGTTGATAAACTTTGTTATTAATTAATCTTATCCCTATGACAAAATTTTGTACACTTATTTTAAACCCCGTTATGAAGCAATAATTATCAGGACTTTTTATGCTAAGGAAATATTGGTCTGAAGAGTAACTTAAAATTGATTCATTAGTTTCTTTAAAACTATTTGTTTTTGATTCGGAAGTCAAATTCTCGAATTGAACTCGACTGAAAATTTGTTCCAAAATTTTTGAAGGTTTCTAAATATACTTTTTAAAACTTGTAAATAGTTCTCAAAACTATAAGCTGAAAAACTAGTGAGAACACCAAATTGCTTAACACTTTCAGTTAAATGCAATAGTGAGTGTACATTGTGTGACACACTATTTTCGCCAAATATTATAGAAACATTTTGCACAAATAAATCCAACATATGTATTTTAAGGTGCATCAATATTTTGCATATAATTTTTAGGACAAACCAACAATCGACATGAGCAATATAATAAAAGTAATTTACCATTTCCTTTCAAAACTAAAATACAAAAAGAATTGTTGCAAATCGGTCGATTTCCAATTTAAAATCTCTTCAAAACTTCTAGGGTGACGAACAAACTCCTTCGGGATAAAGGGACGAAGTAACTCGAAGTGATTAGGTATTTCATTTATTTTTTTTTTTTGCTTCTTTTAACATTAATTTTTTTATTCAACATCCGCACAAGAATTTTTCTCATTACGTCCAGATCTACGAGGTGCATGTCATCTAAAGACTTATCATTTTGACATTTGAATTTTCTAGAGGTGTTTTTGTATTATAAAAGCGTTTTTGATGATGGGTTAAGTATTTTCTGTCACTAAAATCGTGATCAGTAATTAGTTCACTTGATTCAGAGCTATAAGTCAAAACGTTATTAATTTTCTGCGCAACTTGTACTCATTTCGTACATCCATTGAGAGATGTATGATAGAGAATCCCACACAAAAACGAGTTTACCGGAGCATCGCAAGTAATAGCTCTTATTTTCAGTTTTATTTCTTTATCCTTAATTTTAATACCGTCTAAAATTAGACTTTTGAGTTCATAATAAAATTAATAATATTAATATTAACAATTCTTAAAACAATTGGCCACAACTACACCCTGGAACTTTTGAATAACGATAAACCGTTAATATTTAAATCAGAAACAATTTCTTCAATTTCAATAATTTCTATGTCCCTTGTGGAATTTACAAGTGATAATTTGATATATGAATATAAGATAGATTTATTAAGGTCAATAAACTTATTTTTGAGTATACAACAATTTACAACCAAGCGCCAGAATAATGGAAAGATTATCCTTCCTTGATCCTTCCTATGGTACGGGAGATAGTATAACTTTTTCGAAATTTGCATTTTGCAAAATCGACTGAAAGTAGAAAAGTTCAAACTTTCCTACCTACAGGATTTCAGAACTAATTTGGATGTTGTGAAAGAAATGCGGACATGATATGATATGATAACTCCCATCGCACCACTACTTTATCGAATTTCAGTGAAGGTATATAATTGAAAACAAATATTAGATGCTTTACATCTAAACTATGCCTGGTTAGTGCACTGTAATAAAATCTAGGTTAATCTGTATACCGCGTGTGTCGCGTATCCAGTTTCTGCGGCAGGGGTGGCCTGAACAAGATTGGCTCGCAACCAAAAACATTTCAGTGTGCTTCAGGTAGGACGTAAATCGAGCTCGCATAGCAATTTCAAATATTCACGCGTTTTGAAGTACTTAACAACATTCTAACTAAAAGTTGGATATTTATCACTCACCCCATCCAGCGGCCACTGTTGCTATCGCGAAAACAAATTAAACAAATTGAAGCAACTAGCTGAGGGTGGTCAGGCGACGCGCCCGCCATATGCATACGAACACAGAGATTCATTACGACTGTTATTGTTCCATTAATCAAAATAATTTCGACACTACCTTCGTCCTGATAGTTACAAGTGTCCCCGCCGAACGTACACGGCCGCAGCGTCTGCCACAGCCAGACCAGCCTCATCGGATTGCAAAATGTTTGCAGTAATTTCTGCGACATATTCTTTTTGGGCAGGCAGAGACAAACTTTTTAAACTTTATTGCGGCAGGACATCAATGCGAAGAAAGGGAGATTCCAATTTATTGCGGCCATAAAAGTTTTTTCGCTCAAGAAAATTGTCCTAAATTATGTCATCATATCTCAGTTGGGATGAAATGGCGAATCCAGCCGATAACGCAGTCATTTAGGACGACAGCGAATGCAGCTATAAAGCCCAACTTTAGTTTTTCATCGTTCCCGGATTTTATTTTAGGCTATTTTTTATGGGCGAATCATGGCAGCTCTCTGCAGTAACGACATCTTCCATACGAAGCGGCACTCTCATCTCAAAAATCCTTTCACGTAGTTTTAATGGCCTCCTTGTAAGACTGCACTTGGTCGCATGACTTATGGGTGTTCGCACCAGCCGTTTATGGGCTGACACTCCCGTCGCAATGAAGCATTTTGCCTTTAAAATTAAGATTCCCCCACTGCCGCTGCGGCGGGTATAGTCGAGCGAATATGACACTAAGCCCTAGTGCGGCGGAGTCGCTACTCCAGACGTCACATTAGCAAACTACTATATCAACAGGGGCCTCGCCCGCCGGGATGCGGTTCACATAAAAGCAATTAATGGTCATAAAACATCGTTTTTATCTTGATTTACTCATGATGAGGATAATTCCGTATCTTGTCGAGCTCTTATTGGGTAATTTCCGGTTTATATCAATTTTATGAAAACCAGTTTAGTGCACATCAGAACAATGCCCCGGGTCATGCTTTCACACAATCTGATTATAATTCAAGATAACTTTAATGTAATTAAACCGGAGCTGAATTGTTGGGCGACCAGGCACTGTGTAATCTAATTTCAGCATTGGATTATGAATAAGAAATATTTCTGAGCCGCAGTAGGGTGAGAATAGTTTAGCAGTTATAATATAACCAAAAAAAAATTAATTACTTATTCGGAATGGTTTTGAAGTGTCAGTGATGAAAACATTCTATGTGGAACAAATAAATTGTTTATGCGATATCGATTTGGGATTATAACTATGATTCCGTGATTTCATATACTCGTATACTCAAAGAAATTAACGGGTCAAATTGAGAAAATCACGGGTCAAACCAAACATCTTTGTGTTTGGTGTTGCGCCTACAAATTTATTTGGTTTGAAAATGCTTCAGTATTTGGATCGAATACAATCAGATCGAATATGTAAAATGTAACAACAGAAATACACATATTTGCATTAGTATGAGGCAAAAAAGTCCCATGGCTTGGAAAAATTGCACGATGCTTTAGCCGCCATCTTGAAATGCTTTAGCCGCCATCTTGAAAAATGTTTGAATCGTTTTATCTCGTGTTCTATTGGTCGCACAGGAAAAGTTATTGAACAAAATGTGTTACAAATAGGATTCTACATATTTTCGGTAATTGCTATATCGAGAAGTTGAAATTTCGAGCGGTAGAGGGCGCCGAATTTGCCAAGAAACAGTTTTTCGCTATTTCAGTCTCCTGGAGATTGTTTTTTTTTTTGGAAAGTTGCAATTGTGAAAGATGTGGCGCCAAAAAAAAAACTTGGTTTCATCATGCAATTACCTCAAGTAGTTCAAGAGTTGGAGCGCTTCAAAATCCGCGCGCCGTGTGAAACATATTCTGGCGCAGCGAAGTATACATTCAAATTTTTTCAGTTCGATTCATCGCATAGTCAAAAAGATTTAATATTCATAGTTCTTGGAAGTAAAAATAAGTCAAAAGTCGAATGATCATTCCTTATTCCCTCTCCTGTGATGCTATTGATGAAGTTTCAAAAAATCAAAGCGGGCTCAGGCGTGGAAGTCCGTGTGCTTCTCGCTGCACCATCGAAGCTTTTGTGTGAGAGCTTGATTGGAAGGAGCAAAACTTGCTGCAGGGCCGTTGTTCGCAGCACATTAAAATGAAACACACTGGCTGAGTTAGTTCCATTTATTTGTTTCAGAACGAATTATAAATCGATCGGGAATCAAGATTCAAAAAAACCTTAGCCGTATTATCAGCGGTGTCGTCCGCACACAATCAATACGGCTAGTCCATCGATCTGCTCTCTAATAAAGATGCTAAATTGCAAATCACACCGTTGTCGGAAATTCAGGGGGTTGATCCAGATATTGAGAACTGTCCTATATCTAAGCCCACAAATGTTTTTTAAGAACCAACTAGTTTTTGTAACAATATACTCGTCAACATACTATACGTCCTTGTTGTCAATTGTACCTATTTCTTTGATTGTCATTACTTTCGTTTTGTTTGGGTTGATTGTAAGTTTTGCGGTTTTACTTTCTACTTTTGAACACAAAAACGAACGATTCTAGATATAGAATCATGTGAGGAAAACTAAATGTGATATTTATTGATCGACTTCCTTTAGACTACTTTTATTGGTCAATGAGTAAACTTTTCACAAAACTGCCGTTAGTGGTTTATGCAATTTAACTATATATTTTTGGGTCTTTAAAATAAAGTTCGCTGAGTTAGCTTGTATTTATTCTTATTTTTGCTTACCTACATGAATTTCGTTGAATAATTATGAATTTGTGTATTTTATTATTATTAACGAGCAGAGGGTATATTATGCTTATTATTATAAGAATAAAAACAGGGTCATCATTTTAAATATTCTTGTGAAAGTAACGTCAAAGTCATTTAAATATTTGAATCGATAATCCCAGTTAATATTAATTTGCGATGTGCAAAATGACTGCAGTGCATATTCGATAGCAACATAATATAATATATGTAGGTGTAGCAGATCCTAGTTAGTAGCATATAGCTCAACTTGAAAGCCAAAGCTACCCGATCGGCAGAGTAAGATTTTTTTAGGTAGACCGCCACGAGAATAAGCCCCAAATATTTCAACATCACATGTAAATAATCTTTTGTTGCTTCATACCAAGAGCGTAAATTAGCTCAAAAGCTACTTTGCAGCACCCAGTTACAGCTAAATCTCTGCAATGTCAGATTATGGTTTACTCTAGTCTGCCGCAGTTAAGCTCTATTTCGGTGCCGTTTTTCCACAAACATCCTGTTGGCAATTCAATGGGCACCTCCTGTTGTTTTACCGAAGATTAAATTTAATTTTGTTTATGAAGGAAAGAGCTCCGCTCTGGGGAAGGAGTGGGATTCCATACGTCAGAAGACTGCATGTTTGGGCCGTCCTTGGGGTTCATGCAGGGATCTGTATTCCTTCAAAATAAACACATTGATGGCTGGCCATAAACAAGTTTTTCATCCTCTTGCAGGGTTCCCCTTGTACAACAGACTGACGGAGACTTTAAGTCAAATATTCATCAAATGCAGGACGTACTGTGGCTGTGTGACGAGCAGGGAGTCTCAGGGAGCGGAGGAATTTAGAGCATCGATACTTGTACAAGGAAGCTATTAAATTAATTCGAGACAATTACTTTGGAACATATTGCGACAATGCAAGTATGCGAGGATAGCTATACTAAGCGATTCGACAATAAGACACCGAGGAGCTCCATTGTCCTGCTCCTTGAGCTCCGGCTATGCAGAGCACCTCCAGCCTTGGATACAGCGTCTGCTGCTGGTGCTAGCTTGGCGTTCACTTGTCCAGGGATCTTGTCCAACATATCTGTAGAGCAGACTAAGCCATTTATTACTAATAATCCAACTTATATCATAAGACTTTTCCATAATACTGTGTTAAGCCGGGGATAACGACGAAGAAGCAGCATGGAATAGGGGCGTGAGGGGTGGGGGCTGCTTAAGGGATGAAATTTCGTAATATCATTGCAAAGTGTTTATATATGCAAGAAACGATGTCGATAATGTACGGCGCTGTGTGCTGAAGACGTGGGTGCAGAGCAAATTTACATATAGACAAGCGGTCTTATCTATGCTGCATGACTGCGCCGCTGGCCGACGACGACGGTGCAGCGGACCCTGCTCATAAATCCATAATCGTGCATGGGCTGGATGATGCGATATTTTGAATACAACTCCAGCGGATCCTGGCGAAAGTAAAAGGCCTTAAAGGACTAAAACGCTTACACAAACACGATACATGGCAAATTGCGCGCAAATATTTAAATTTCAGATTGCAGCACGAAGCGGAGGCGGACGGCTTCCGCAGATGTCGCAATTAAAATCGGACACCTCCTGCTGTTGCTGTTTGCACATTACGGAAATAAATCAGGAAATATTAACATTGAGCATCGCGAGTCTCTAGAGGGCACCGACTTCTGAGACGGTAAGATTCATGGACTGTGCCAGGAGTAATAAAACTCAGACTCAGACGACCCCTCGCCAGAGCGGCAGTGCGAGTTGACTAATGCCCCAAAATCACAAACGTCTTCCGCTTAAGTTAGCGGAACACTGCAAAGCCCTCATCGAAAGAACATAACAACCAAATTGCCTGATTTATTGCTCGGAAAATTTTCGTACGATGAATTATGATCCATTAATTGATTCAGGTGAGTTCGCGAAAGCTTTTTTGTGGCACTTGAGAAAAAAACGTAAATTTACGTGATGACGCTTGTGATTCATGGAAAAATTTTCTCTTGGTATTCAGCGGCGTGCCCAATTAGACGACGCTTTTAGAGCTGTTTACGACACTTCAGGACGCTTTACGGAATTTTGATCAATATTTTGCCGGGCTAATCCCGGCCCGGAGATATTTACGGAAAAATGTACATGCCACCCGGTGTACCCGCATTTGAAGCTGTGGTGTAAACTGTAAAGTATATATAACCGCAGTGTGCCTAGCCGATGCTTTTATTTTCTCAAGTTGATTAAATTGCAACAAGTGCTCTCGGGCAACCTGAAACTCATTTCTCTTAAGCTATTACAATTTCATGTTTTGTCGTCCCCGCAGCCAGAACATGTGTTCCTGCAGGAGAGGACAATATTTTCTCAAATGCAATTGGTTCCGAGTTAAATATGGATGACTACATGGTTTCCATATTGCGGATTTATCGAGCCCAATGGAGGATGCAGACAAATACGTATTTACTGGATTAAAACTGCTACAATCGACCTGCTTTAGGGGGGGGGAGTTGCTTCAAACGGTTTGTAGGTTTTTAAGTTATACTTTAGAAGTGTAGGTATTGTACTAGGCAATCACCAATTGGCTTTGATTTATGATTTCTGCCTTGGAAAAACTCAATTTGAAATTTAAATAAATTTTCTGTTGCCTTTCTGTTTCTATGTATTCCATTGCCTGTCTATCTATATGTTCGGTACAGTCTCATAGCTTCTGAACCCTTTAAGGGGGTATCCTCATGTGACCACTTTAAAAAATCGATTTTTTTTTGTTGTCATATTTCGATAGTAAAACCTATTGAAAATATGCTGTGAAAAATTCAGACCGAAATTCCTAGTATTAAATACGTTACAACTCATTATCGCCGCCGCGCCAGGTCTGTAGTTGCTACATTTCTATCGTTTTCACCGGTCTTTTTTACCTGCGTACGGAGTTTCTAACGGTCAACTTTAGTATATTACCTACCTGTGTATATGTGGAATAGTGTGTATAAAGTTTTGTCGTGAATTGTGAAATTTTATGGTCCAGGCATAGCAGATTAGTGTAAGTATAAATTTTCCACCAAAATTCTGCTCTTGAAACTTTGAACGCATTTTACTCGAAACATCATTTTCTAAAGCGGCGGGGGTTCTAACAAAAAAACTAATCAACCGATTGCTTTGAAATTTATATATGTTCTTCTACTCATTAATAGTTATCGTCGGAACTAGAATTGTTAATTTTCGAAAATAATTACTTACTTTTTTTAAACGATTTGTACCAAAAAAAACCAAGATTTTCGTAACTTTTTTTTCCACTGTCCGCCATTTTTTTGTTTTTCAATGAAATTGATTAATCCTAGTTCGGACGATAGCGACAGGCCTACTGAACAATAATCTATTCGACTTTTTCATTTCAGACAACATGAACAGCCGCTATTACCCCCGCCAGTGACCTGCTTTTTTTTTTTGGTGTCTAATTTAATTAAAAAAAAAAAAATATAACAAATGTAGAATAAGCAAAAACAACAATTTCTTTATACAGTTTAAGATACAAATAACAACATATAAAATAATTAAAGTGATTGAATATTATTGTCTTATAAAAAAAAATTCCCTAAAAAGAGGTAAAATTCATGTGTTCACATGAGGATACCCCCTTAACAGAGCCACATGAAATTCAGTCCAAAGGTGTCTCTAGACTAGTTTTCCGTTGCACACATGTACAGCAGTGTATACTCAGAGTAAAACAAAGAAATATTAAGGCCCCTCCAGACTCACGGCGCGCGTGAGGTCCCGCGAATAGCCGTGAACGTGAATGTGGATGGTTTTCGCGGATTTTTCGCATATTCGCGGATTTTTACCCGGTCAGTCTAGAAAGGGGCGCGACGTGCACGGTGCGAAAAGTTCGCGGGCAAGAACTGCGAAACCTCGATGGGAAAGTTATCTAATCCTTAAGGGAACCGTGACCGTTTTGTATTTAAATGGGAAAAGTGACCGTCTTTCGGAGTACATATCTCAAAATCCCAAATCCAAAAAATAGCCAATAATGAATCTAATAAAAAATTCCTGATGGTCGATGTAAAATTACAAGGTGAGTACCTATATTTGACTTTGGGGTCGTGATCCCCATCATGCCAGGGCCGGTTTCAGTGAATCCGCCACTGCATGCGTGTTTAAAGATTAAAAAGCGGACGATAATGACACAATTCCTGAAAGCAAACTATTTTTTTGTAGCAGCATCTTAGCAGATCTCTGCTGTACCTAGCGCAAGCACGAGATTCTTTGATGTGTCCCTGGATGGAAACACCAAAAAATGTACGGCAAGGTTCTTGGTCCAGGATTGAATTGTGTAGCGGAAAATTGAAACAAAAGTGTGTGCTGGTGTGCACTATTTATTGATTGATTGAATCCCTTTATAAATAAGTATACAGTTTTTTAATTCGTACACTGTTTTTCGATTTCTTTATTGCTTTTTCAGTCCTTTTTCTGTATTTTATCATGTAATATCTTGGCTTCTAACAGATTTTCGATGATATCTGATCAAAATTTCCCAAGCTAGAAATGTCTTGATCAAATAATTTCTGTTCAGCTGACCCAAGATCATATGAGGTATTTATTTCTCCTTGTATTTATTGGTCCTTGAAAGTTCATACGATTGCGATTAAAATAATCCAGACTGGGCATTTCATGAATCAATCAATATATTTTTGTGGTTAAAGGAGGGCTCAAATCATTTTCAACAATTTAAAATCACCAATATAAAAAATTAATTACAAGTTGCAAAAAGTAAAAAAAGTTATACAATGAGAAAATGACTAAATGAAGACCAAATCAGGCATACATAACGTTAATAAAAATTCAACAAGCAAGAGAGAACCAAAAAAAAAACTTTATCACTACGTTACTTAAAAATCACCAAAAAGAAAACGATGCTTTCCGACGACGATGTCCACACCTTTGTTAGCATATATGTATGTACAAATAATACCTTGATATCAGGAAAGTGGTTCATATGCAAGAGTTTTTTTTGTCGCTTGAAATAACTTCGGTACACCTTGAAAATACACTGCGCAAGAGAGCGAGTGAATGAAAATCGAGGTTTTATATACCCAAAAAACAGCTGATTGTTTTTCAGGTTCCACATTAAAATGCTAAATTACATTAAAAGAGGTCCCTGGAGATTCATTTTGCTGACTCGGATAGATGGCGGAATGAACTCGTAACTTCATTTTTCTTTTATCCATCTAAATTCTGCACTACATAATAAATGTAGTTAAAATAATTATTTGTGTTTAATATGGCTGCCGACAACAATGTTTTGAATATTTTCCCGTGCTAAACACGGTTTTGCGGACCCAGTTGCACGGTCAATTGACAAAATCTGTTTTTTTGATTTACCAGGTAAATTTATCGCTTACCTGGTAATACCATCGCGATCACCGTCATCGACTTCATCAATTTGAAGTTTCGCCTAATTAAATTCGATGAAGTACACGCGTGTGTAAATAGTGGCAGTGTCCAGCACATTTTCGCGAATTTACTGGTGAAATTAATTGTGCCGGTGATGGGTTAATCACGTTCTCTGTATGTTGTGCTACGGATTGATATGCGACAGTATTCGGCAAAGTTCATAATTCGTGTAAATTTAAAACATGTGATTATGCTTTCCGAGACCTGTCAATGTTGTGATTATTTCCTTTTAGGAAATATAGGAAAACTGTTTTAATGCCGCACTTCTCTCGTGACTACTGCAATCTAGCAGAGAGCGTATCAACTACTTGTAGTAGCTCACTCACACGGTTAGTAAAGCGCTGAGAGCCACCGAGCTTGGTTGTTCTAGATACTGATAAAGGTTTGAATTTAGTTGTACTTAAATATTGTGAAGCGTTGAATCGCATCACTGATTGTACTGCAGAGAAGTAGGCTGTATTCATTACCAATTAATTTCACAACGTTATTGGTAGTGGTGTATTTAAGGTTAACGTTGCTTTAAAGTAGGTAACAGACACAGTTCTCCTTACACAATCCGCAATATTTGTTTCTTTATTTGTGCCTAAACCTCCACCGCCCACCACTGACACCATACATTTGTATAGTGGACTATTTTTTTTCATTTATTTGTATATTTCAGCCTGTTTTCAGTCGGAATTCAGTGCTCAATTTTCAATCGAATTTCAGTTTATTTGTATATTTTCATACTGTTTTCAGTTTTATTTCACTCAGTTACTCCAATGTAAAGAACTTTAAATTTTAACGGAGTCATGAGGTACATTATACATCTGTTTCCCTAAAATAAATGTCTGCAAGGAAAATAAAATAATAATTTTATAGAGCACAGCTGGGGGCTCCATTCCAGGATGCGTAATTCTATTTTTAATAAAAAATGCGGTTTCAAAGTAGACTTCAAGCATGTAACACACATCATCCCCCTTTTGCTGGCACTGAGATGAATGGTCTCGGAAAGAGGAGCAAACATACAAATTGCTACCAAGTCTGGTTGTTCGCTCAGCTGCGTCTAAAGCCACCCTCAAACAAAATCAAACATACTGAGAAATTTGCCCTCCGCCATAAACAACAAAACTTCCTTTAATTAACCGCAAAACAGTTTTGCTGTACATAAGTAAATTAGTGAATAAATAAAAAGCAGGATAGGAAAATACCGGGTCTTTACAGCCGGGCCAAGATGCGGAGAGGCGCTTGCGAGAGGAGGATGCGTTCATTAGTCCATGGCGGCTCCGGGTATCTAATGGTTTCCTCATCCAAATCTAAAAATTCTCGGTGGTCATATCCTTTCTAGGTGAGTTCATGGTCAGAAAATCCTGACCCGATTCCACTAGTTTAAAATTTAATTTATTCAAGAGGTTAAATACTGTGAGGGTATTTGCATGCCCAGCAAAGGGTGAAAGGGCTCTTACTTAAATTTAACAATTAATACTCTTGAACTGCACCCACTTCGAGTGTGTGCTTAGCTTTTTAGAAAGTACGAGTATAATCACCTTCCGATCAGAAGTACCTAATTCTCAAACTCAAAAACATGAGAGGAGGTACATTCGCATGTAGGTGTAAGTGTACTGAATGAGGTGTTTCGTTGGTAATAGAATTACAAGCTTGAGCTTTGATGATCTGATGCTCGAAGAATTTACAAATATTTCAGCTTATTTTGTGTAGGTCCTCACATCGTGGGCTTTTAGCACGAATCATAAATTTTGAAACAGCTCTGATGAGGAAATTAGGCTAAATAGAGATTATTACATTCAGCGTTCTGTAAGGAGGCAGTCCTTGGAAATGACACGTTCAATTCGGCGCTTCCGCAGCACAACGAATCGATGCGAAAACGGATCCCTTAATTTTATTAGTTTCAACTGTTTCGCGCTCCACGGAGCGGTTCTCCCTTTAAACATTCCGAGGAATGAAAGGCAAGATGACTTCCTGGAAATCCGCCATTAAGTGTAGCATTTTAGCATTCGCCATGCTCCCTATCCCTTTTTTCTTGAAGATTATAAAATTAAGAAATGGTAATTGGATTTTACGGCCACAATCGTACTCCCTTCTTATCCCGATCCGGCTGAACCCGGTCCATAGGGCTGGGTGGAAATTGTACAGGACAAGGAAGTCATGAAGTGTAGTTAACCTTATACTCTGGAGTCATGAAGGCTCGTTTCCGTCTCCGATTGTTTCTGCTTTCCCGTTGACTGCTCTGCGGCTTCTTTTGCAGCGCCGGAGATAAGCCAATATTGAACAGGGGTTGTCCCTCAACTAATGGCCTCGTTAAACGTAATGGAGCAATTCTGTTGTAATAATGAAAAAGATGGATGAAGTGCCATTCCGGCAAAGTCATTACTAGCTTCTCGGCTGCGGAAAGATCCGTATTAATAGCCAAACTTGACCAGAATTTAATTAGTTATAAGCGGCTTCCAATATATCTCGCTACCCTTGGAGACGGCCATTGCTTCAAGTGTTTCCGTCTTTTATTAGAAAAAGGGAGAAAACTTTACCCCGTTTGGGTATTGTGGTATTTGTTGTACTGGCGTTGCGTAGGAGGAACGAGTCGTTTGCACAAGTTCCCTTTGTTTTACTTTACATAGGACATGAGCACACACCGAACAGGGCTTACATCTGTGAATTGGACGCGTTCTATCAATGATGACTTCAGAGGTGGGGCTGGATTTACACGGAGTGCACAATGTTTTCGAATCTCCATAGGTATACAACGCTGGAAAATTCAGTATACGAGCAGTGTCATTTAAAGCGGTGTCGAATCTCCCAGATCGATTTCTCACCACATGCTGAAGGTGGTCAAAGGTAAACAAATTTGGAATTTCTTTTTATCAATGTAGACTTTCAAACGTAATTGGTATTTTAGCGGATAGGGGTCGTGGTTTGTGATTACAAAAATGTGAGTTATTATTCATAACATATTTGAAATTTGTCGCAGACCATTGTAAAATCAACAACATATTATTTGAAACAACTATAAAATACACTCTTATATTTGGTGTATTGGTATATTTTAAACTATGGAGAAAGTTATTCATTCCAAATGTTTCGCTTTTGGTTCAAAAGTATATATAGTAAATGGAACATATCATAACCGAACATTGTTGAATCAATTACCAACATAATCGTTTTGTAGAATAATGGCTAGAGCACTGCTGTCGTATTCCAGAGGTCCGGGTTCAAATTCCATATGAATGAGATTGTTTTACTTTTTATAAGATCGGATTATATGTACATATCTGTTACAACTTAACTACAAATGTATCACATGGCGTATTGCTAGCAGTTCGAAACTAGAAGTTCAACCATCTCGGGTTTGCATCCCATCGGGGGAACCACAGTAAAACCTGAAGACAAAGCCAAATACATAAGTACGTATCTGCATTTCCTTGTAAACAACCACATTCACGATATCAGTATATAACAATTTCCAGTTGAATCAGATATCCTGCTGTTTGTATCAAAATGCTTTCATATTGAACTTAACATTGGAAAATTTGATAAATTTTTCAATAAAATTAACAATTTTCGACCTTGATGCCAAATCATATTTGAAAGTAATTGAATTAAGGGATCTACCCTCTTTATAAATCGATTTTTTTATTGTATTTTCGTCAAGTATATATATACAGTAATATCATATTAAAATTTTATAAAGATCGGATCAGTACTGTATTTTTGTTTCAAAATTAGTCGAGTTTAAAATTTTGATATAACAACATTTCTGCGCGTTTGTTTATAATCGAGAAGTGCTGCGTCAGCCGCACGCCGCCGCACTGATGCCTCCAAGGAAGCCAGAATATATCGCAGGAACGTTGCTTTGGATGAAAATTTGCATTTTGAGGAAGAATAAGGCATAGTGTATGGTCCAGGCATTGCTGATTAGGCTTAGGTGAAATTTTTTACGATGTCATTAACAAAACTATAATCGCGTTTTTCGCAAAATAACGTTTTTCGACACCGCGTTGTTGAACTCTCGGAAACTAGCGAACCGATTCTCACCAAATTTTTACCAAACATTCTTTATGACTACAGCTATAGCGCAATGAGGGGGTTTTTCAAAATTTTGATTTTAAAATTTTTTTTTGGCCAAAAACGGTGAAAAAAAAATGTTTTTTTCGTAGTTTTTCAAAAAATGTCCGCCATTTTGGCAATTTTGCAAAAATCAAAAATAGCTTCCGCTATAGCTATTAATATATTTAACCTAAAACTCCTTGCTTTTTTTTCCGACCATGCATCTCGGAGATTTCATCAACGCCGCACACCCCTCTCGTTTTTGGATCATTTTTCAACCAGCAGTTCCATGCTTAAAATTTCACAAAAATGAATAAAAAATTGTTTTAATATATTAGGTCCGCAACTAAGTTCCCGCTGTTTTTCAATAGATGGCTCCAGTAGTAAGAGTTGGTCGATTATAGCATTACTAAAACGTCATGAACCAAGCTTAGACATATGGTAAGCAAGCCGCTTTGATACATTTGTGATTTTGTTTTTGGAACATATACTTTTGGTTGTGTGAAAATGTCTGATTATGTGCCAAATAATCGTCATTTGCGGGGAAGTGTTGCTTTTCGTTTTTCATTCGAAGAAAACGGCGGCTCAAGCGCATCGAGAACTCCAAAAAGTTTACGGAGATGCTGCTCTAAGTGAAACAACGTGCCGTAATTGGTTCCGTCGCTTCAAAGACGGTGATTTTGATGTTGACGACCGTTCGCGTGAAGGAAGGCCGAAAATCTTCGAAAACGCTGAAAAGACGTTGAAACCGAACGAAACGATCACTGGGGAACGGTATCGAACTCAATTGATGCGATTGAGCCGAGCACTGCGCGAAAAGCGGCCACAATACGATCAGGGCACGAAAAAGTGATTTTACAGCACGACAACGATCGGCCTCACGTTGCCAAACCCGTCAAAACCTACTTAGAAACACTCAAATGGGAAGTCCTACCCCACCCGCTATATTCCCCAGATATTGCGCCGTCCGATTATCACTTATTCCGTTCGATGGCACATGCTCTGACTAATCAGGAGTTCCGTTCATATGACGACATCGTAAATTGGCTTGATTCATGGATAACCTCAAAAGACGAACACTTCTACCGTGACGGTATTCGAGCTCTGCCAGAAAGATGGGAAAAGGTTGTCGCTAGCGATGGGCAGTACTTTGAATAACTCATTTGTAACCATTTTTTCATAATAAAGTTTTATATTCATAAAAAAAAACAGCGAGAACTTAGTTGCGGACCTAATAGTTGGAGAGTGTATTTATTGAGTGTAATACTTTTTTTATCAATTTTCATAATTTAAACCAATCGAAAAATTTATTGCAATAAACCTTTTTTTCCCTCCGAAAAGAGGGTAGATCCCTTAACGTATATCTCATTGAATTTACAACACAACACAATTTTTTCTGAGTGCGTACCAGCTCATGCGCTCAGGTATTCTAATATGTACTACCTTGTTGCGGAAACATTTGAGTATTCTTTAGCAATCTAGCATGCTTTAGAATTCGTTAGAACAGTCAAGTACGTCCGAGTACCTATTATCCAGTACCGTTTAGTACCGACTAGAATAAAAATAAAACTGTCATGTCATGCTAATGGCCTCCCAATTGCAAGCCTATACATATAAAAACCCTGAACTTATACCTAATGTGAGCCCATCCAAAAATTAACTAGAAGCTATACAGGTCAAAGTCATGTATCTCGATATTCGACAATCGTTTGGTCGAAGTATGAGAATGATATCGTTGCCTCGATGGCAAACTATAGCTTCATGTAAGACGATACTCTTGATATCGTTCTTTGTATCGAGGAACCGCTGTATATGAACACTATAAAGTGCCAGACTTGTCGAGCTTGTTTGTGCTACTCGATAAATTTATTAAAAAATTCAATATTTCTGCTTCCAGATTTTTTATTTCTAATTCCATTTTTACCACTTTCATTTTCCGACGCTCTATCTCATTTTTGGCTTGACTCTCCAATATGTACATTTTTTTTTATTTTGAGTTCATTTCTTTCTTTAAGAATATTTAGAAGTTTATTTTGAAATTCCTTTTGATTGTCAATTTCTTTGTTAATGGCTACAAGTTTTTCGTCCTATCGCCCGTGTTGGCATAGTGGTTTTTCTTTTGCACCTAGTAAAATCACTTAAATTGTTCTCATCACAGCTAGTTTCTAGTTGTGACTCTTCACGTTCTAGATCTGCTAATATTTCTTCAATTTCATCTGGGTGGGAAGAGGAGGGAGGACTTGTAGCGTGGTAGTTTTCGTTGTTTCGTCTTCTATCTCCGCCCCAAATTCTTTAACATTGTATTTATAGTCCGTCCACACCTGAAGATAAAAGCTTGAAATTTGTATAAATAATTTTTGATGCAAAAAACCTTTTGCCACGCTTTTGTTGGTTTTTGCGGTGGTCCGTTGCTGTTTAATCTCAACAAACGAGGCAAACTAACGCGAACCACCAATTATGTTCCCGTCTCCATACCAAATGTCATATCAAACTGCCGCTATCGAGTAGCCGACGTGATTTGGGCGACAAATCGAGTTCCATGAAGTAAGAACGAGTGCCGAACGATCATTTTCGTTCGATATCGAATTACATGATTTGGACCCAGGACGCCTATATTAGGCGTATTTGTGATCCGCTGGCTCAGAGTCCGTGAGCGCGTTCACGTTTGTTCGCCTAAAAATCCAGTGGCTACTGGATTACAGTATACTGTAGCCGCTGGACGGTTATGGATCGACAAATGGCTGCACTGCGCAAGAAATTATATAGATGCATATTTAATTCAAATAAAATCACATATAATTTGGCACCAAAATGATTCCTATTTGTTTTAAACATAAATCAGTTTAATATTTTCCTGTCATTGAAAATGTCAAATTCATAAAATGAACATCGTACGAAGTCAATTATATTTGATTTCCATTGAATACACGAACGAGAGTTGCCTTCTTGTTTCATGTAAAGTATTTGTGTGGTTTCCGATGAGATTGGAACTCGGGTCGTCCGGGTGCTAGTCGGGACACTCTGCCGCTATTCCATTAGATGCTTCATATCTACTTCACTTAGGAAAACAATCTGAATCATGTGAGATTTGAACTTGGGTTCTCTGGAACATAAGGCCATCGCTCTAGCCATTGATCTACAGATAGCCGAGTTAGATTTCAAAAAGAAAATTTCTCTGAGTGAACGTCTCACATTCTAAGTTTTTTGCAGTGTAGACCTTTAAACAGAATCCTGGGTAATGCAAAATTATTCATGTTTATGAATACAAATCTATTTAAACAAACGTATTTCACTTTAAAAATACTACGAACAGATTTATATTTGAATTTTTCATTGTAAATTTTCTGTGTGCTGCTGCTGCACATCATGTGCAAAATGTTCTCGCATTAATTTTAGATGAAGATGCAGCTGATGCTGGCACTTACGGACGCTGAGCCTGCCAATCACAGACGCGATAACGAAAGCCTTCACAGTGTTACTTCGAATACGCCTATTAGACTTTAATTGTGGATATTTTACATTCAGACGCTTATATTGGGCATAGGTCAACCACTTTTTAAGAATTGTCTCTATCCCAATGCATACTTACATATGTGTTTGTTTCAAAAAATCATCCGTGTCTGGTTAAGGTCCAAACTCTTTAAAATATAGGTAACGTTTTTGTTTTTATATTTCCAGAAATGCATGCGTATTTTAAAATGGGAAAATAGACTTAATAATTCCTGCGGTTGAAATTTTCAGGAAATGTTCCTTATGCTCGGAGCAACCTACTAGCAGGGGTTGCCTAACCCCCCATTTCCGTCGTTCTGGTAAGGGTAGCAACGTATTTCCTTCTGAAAGCAGAGAATTTCAAGTTCCATTTGAATCCAATTTCACTAGAAGCGTTTCAATTTAAAAAAACGAGCTATGATTTTGAAGGCCCCCCAAAAAAAACTACGGCATTGAATTGTCCTCTTGAATAGGAGTAGTTTATCCAAATGGATTTTTTAGCTATGATGCTACTAATTACTGCTCTGCCAAACCCTAAAAATGACACCTTAGGTCTTTTTTCTCAGTTAATCCAGACAGTTGATTTGCCCCTGTAGCATAAGATAAAATAATAGGGAAAGTAAAACGATAGAAGGATAGACATTGACATTTGGAGAAATTGAGATGTAATTTTTTTTTAATACACCAAGCAGACAAATTTAATACTCCAAACAGACTAATCTCTTTGCAGATTATCACAATTTAATGGGGATTTAATACACGAACATATTTTTAGATCATCTGCATACATAAGACATTTTGAATGATTCAGAACAGACGAAATATCGTTTATAAATAACAAATATAGATGTGGTCCTAGTTAAATGGCTTTCTTGACGAACACCGCAAGTAACTTCAAGACGGTCCTAGAGGGCATAATCGATTCGAACGCATTGTGTACGACTGGTAAGGTAGGACTTAAGCGAATTCAGAATACTGACATGCAAGCCTAAGACTTAACTTGGAAACTATAATTGCATAATCTACTCTATTAAATGCTGTGGAAAAATATGGGAAGATTACGTCCCACTGAAGTCCCTTTAAATATATTCAAGTAATTCGAAAAACAGGAGAAATGAAAGAATATTTCCGCTCAGAGAAGAAATTGGCAGTTTTAAGTGAGCGATTGAAAAAAAGTGTCAAATCCAGGTTGTTTATCTCAATCCATCCTCCACTTCCATGTAGGCTAACCGAAAATGACCCAATATAAAGTTTTTCAGTTGGTGCAGAATTGCAAGGACGCGATCCATGTCAACAAATATACTTAAAACATTTTTAAGTCTTACATGTACTTATATAAGCATAAAACTACAAGATAAACCTGTCGCAGGTGTATTGTGTTCAAGCCGAATATTGTATTTTTAAAATTGGTATTACCTTACGTATGCAAGCTCACCCTATTGGATTTAAAATTTAATGCGCCACTGCACCGACTGGCATTTTATTTCGTCAGGTCCCAATGCAAACAGAGCTTGACGGTATAAATTTTTTAAATTGCATTACAGTAACGACGACCTGCAAAATGTCCCAGTAAATCAAATACCTTTCCTATTAAAAATAAATTTGTTAGTCCTCTTGCTTCACTTCTAAAACTACCCAAAATCCCTCAGTTTCACGATTTCCTCGTTCGAATCGGCTAAACCCTTTAACTTGATTGGAAATGAGTATCTAAAATATTAAACGATGTTTGCAGAGCGTACCGCGCGAGGCACAGCACTTATTGGGCATATACCCTTGCGCGAGTTTGCCCTATTCGCAATTCCCTTTGAGCCTTTTACCGGCAATAGACGTCTCAACGAAATTAAAATTCTAAATCAAAGACCGCGGAGGCTTTTAACGTTTCAGTTGCCAAACGCGTGCGAACGGGATGATTTTATTTGAAGGCAAATGAATAACCAATTTTTCATTAGATATGCCGCTTCTAGCGCGGGAACGCTGAGTACCGCGATAAAGTATTCCTACCATCCCCTGCATAAGTTTTCCCCAATTTTCTTATTTCATCGAAATCCACTGAAAGCGGAATTAACATTCATCTCAAGATTTCATCTCATTTTCAGTCTGAAATCTCGAATTCATATCAGCAATAATTCACTAACACCTCATCAAAAAGTGCCTGGAGGTGGCATCGAACCCATCCGTCCTGCCAGAGCTCCCCGGCACAGCCAAAGACAATTATCGTATTGAGTCCCGAAAAGGAAAGTCCAAAAATTTCATCCGGAAAAATAAGACAAATTCTCGCACACAGAGCCGTCATTGATATTCATGCACGCATTCAAGTGTGCAGAGACGAAGGTCTGGAAGATTGCCTCTACGAGGACGCAAACGCCATTGGGCCACGCTCTCCATTACCGAGATGGCAGAAAGAATGCAAAGAAATGGGCTGCGGAGCAAGGTACGGATGGATTTCGGAGCTCCACGTCTATCCTCTTAAACATCACTTTGTGTTATCATAAAGGAATACGTAAGATACACATGTTCTGGAAGGCTCGTCGAGCGCCTTTGGATGGGCCACGGAGAGAATAAAAATGTATTGGGAATGATTTAAAGGAAGATGCTAAAACGCGGACGGAATATTAATGAAATCAAGCGATGTGTATAATAAAGTGGGGTCCGTTTGCACATACATAATTTTAAGGCCATTATCTGGATTTAGTGGCGGGGCGACGCGCACCACCTTTGGAAAATGTAAAAAGAGGGCTTCTTCTTGGAAATCGGTCGCTAGGAAAACACGAATTACTAAATTGCACGCTCCTTTTGGAGGATTCCAAAAAATCATGAAATTGTAAATAAGACTCCGCTCTGGCTGGAAACTCTCTTTTCGAAAAAATCTCAGAACTCTTCACCTTTCTAAATTAATTAATACCGTTCTTGAGGCTTTACGTTTCGTTCTTTGACCTTTGGGTTAGGGCTCGAATTTGCTCATGCCTCGGTCGATAAATATTTGCAAAAGCAACATTCTGCCGTGGGCTCGAAGTTGGTTATTTATTCATCCCGGTGTGCTCTCAGAAATATTTTTCATCACCTAAATTTTAGCAGATGTTCCTCACACTATGGTGTTGGCAGGAGTCTGTTGAGAAGACAGACTAAAGAAAGCCGCATTAAAAACTCGTGCCTGCATAATTAAAGGCATGTTTTTATTTTTATGTGGACTTCCTTCAAGTGTGCATACAAAAAAATGAAGAAAGTGGTATTGTAATCATCAACGTAAGGTTTAAAAAATTGTTTGTGCGATCGTATATGTATGTGTGTGTGTATGTCTATCATTTATCATCTCCTGAACTCTTGGAACAATCTCGTTCAAACTCGATATCTGAAGTTGTCTCATGATTGTTCCCATATAATTTTATTATTTTGAAGCGAGAGGAGGGAAAATAAAACACAGTAATCCCCAATGTGACACCCGCGATTTTTGAAGCGTTATATTTCGTGAACGGTTACCCGTAAAAAGAAACATTTCTACATAATCGTTTTCATCGGATATTATTGTCTCATAGCCAAGTCAAATTAGACAAAAAAAAAAAGGCGGAGTTTTGAAAATTGGCACAGTTGTACCTTGATATCTCAGGATCATGGGGTAACAAGTCCTGGGGGTAGGGGGTACGGAAAGTGGGCGAGGGGGCCTTTAAAGGTGAATTGGTTTCTCGCCGGTAACTTCTTAAGGGTGCATCCTAACAAAATTCTTACCGAGAGACAAATTGAAGTGCTTAAATTTTTGTGTCGATTAAAAAAAGAAAATCCAAAATTGGCAGAATAGTCCAATTTTTACATCCATAGCCCTCAATTTTACCATAATTGAGAATACACCTCTTTTCAAAGTGTTGCAACTCTAAAACGAGTACTCCGATCGATACCCCCTTAACCTAAAAGTTGTAGAGCTTAAATTGAAGAGCTCAAAAAGCATCTCAATTTTGAAATTGGGCCAATTTTGGATTCTTTAAACAATAATTTCCAAAACTTGCAATTTTTTGAAAATTCACTTTTTCCTTTTTTTGCACTGATTCCATTCTGAGTCATTCATATTATGTATATACATTTGTACATGTAGTTGGAATTAAGTGGGTATAAAATTGTGGAAGAACTGTGATAGTGTTTATTGTGTAATTCTTTGCTAGGAACGGAGTGCAAAGTGGTAAGGGCGATAGTTTTACATCATAGGAGACGAACAAGGGTTATAAGGGCAAGGATAGGGAGGGTATCTAAGGACATTTTTCCTTCGGAAACCGGGTATTTTTTTCCTACAGGTTTCTACGGCATATGTCCCAAGGCAAAGTTTCTCGGAATGACCTCGTTTATGACATATTTTAATTTCATCGAAATCGAAAGTAACGCAATTAATCTTAACAATTACCCATAGTTACTGTGAATTCACTATATTTTGTAAGCAGTACAAAAAGCCAATAAGGTTTTGGGGGACTTTGGATATGTCTTAAAGAATGCCATTCTACGTCGTCGATTCCAACCTTCAGATTTTATTAGATAATTATTCTTAGGTTTAGACAATATGTTTGCGATCTTTCTTGGGCTATAATGGATTTGTCGATATATGGGAAAATGTTTTAAATATTTTCATAACACCGTTTCACCCTGCGACATCTACATCTAAACCCAAATCCTAATTTCACTTTGAGACAGATCTTTAATTTCCAAGTATCCATGCCATATTCGAGATCGAAAGCCCCTATATATTAGTTTACACGGTAATCCGTTCATGTTCAACTGTACTATTACAGTTTCCTTTTGATTGTACATGACGCTCGATATGCCACATGCCTTACCGAACGGAAAAAGTGCACACAGGGCTAATAAAGTTTAACTTTAATAAAACATTTCAGATAGTTGAACACTTTTTACTATAAATAAGAATAAATGTTTAAAAAATTAGAAGAATTATATCGTCATTCGACTTAAGCCGGCGTCATTGTGGTAAAAAATTGTTACACGGACGTTAAAGTGGCTTAAAATTACCCGTGTATTTAATTCATCATTAACATATGATTTTTCAAGAAATTATTCAAACAAACAACATTCTCTTGAATTGAGCAAACGAAGTATAGCGCATGGATGGAACCTTAGTGGTTCAAGAAGGGCGCTATGATTATGTTATTTACTATGAAAATAATATGTTTGCAAAAAAATCTAACAGGCGCAGACTTTTTCTACGCCAACTCTCAGAAGAACTAGCCATGCCAGATGATAGAAGAGCAATTTTCTAACCAGCAAGTCATGCGAAATCATGCAACGAAAATCGCAATCGAAAGATACTATGAAAGCCCAGTAACAGAAGTGGTGACTGATAACAACGATCAACGAGACGCTATAGGTAGAAAAGTTGTACATAGATGGATCATGCTACATTTGCAAGGAGCAGCCTATTCGAAAGAGAAGAAAGACAAGGAAGTAGTAAGCCCGTTTGCAAAAATCACAAATTGTTTGAATTGTAATCATTGGTTTCTAAAATATCTCTGTAAAGACTTGAAATTTAATTATTTTTTTGTGATTTTTCATACAGCATTTCTATATTACTGTGCAAACGAAAACTCCATGATTATTGTGCAACAATCACATTGCAAAATGTGATATTTATTATTATTATATACAGTACAATAAACAATTTGAAATAAATATATATTGTTATTATTTATATATTAATCCATATTTACTTACTTTAATTTTGCAAACAAACTTTGCTTTATGATTTACTATACGCAAATATTGCTTTTCCTATCGCGGTACCCGTGTACACAGGATGAATCGTGGGCGCCCGCATACGTTACTAAAGATCCAGAGGATGCCATGGAAGGTTTTATTGATATTCTAAAAAGTAAAATACCTAAATAAAAAACAACCAAATTACTTAGTGCTTTCCAAATCAAACATGCGAATAATTAAGCAATAGATTACAAAAGGTATATTCGTGTCCATTAGATACAGAGACAAATTAGCAAGGAAAACAAAACGTCAACCGTTCAATGAGACTCTATTAGCAGATCTTACAGAAACTTAGTGAATAAAGTAATTGTGCAAAAGAGAAGCACTATAAAAATGAAATAGCCCACATCTCAAATGATCCGAAAAAATTATGAAATAAATTTGTTCCCAAGCGGGAGAATACAGCAAAGGAATTGAGAAATTGAAATGGTGTGTTGATTCACTCAAGCTATGATTTGGCTAATGAATTGAATACTTATTTTGCTGGTATAGGCGAAATGATTCAAGTTCAGTGCAGCTTATAAATGCTTGTGAGGAACCCGACACTGTGACTTTTCTTGAAAATTCTCCATTATTTGAATTAAACACTACAGCTCCTACCAAAATAGAAACTCATATTAAGTACTTACCTAGATTCTTATAACTCACCGGGAGTTGATGGAATAAATTCTAAAGTCCTTGAACTATGCCTAGACATTTTTAAAACCACACTAGCAGTGGACCATAATGAAAGAGTTAAGCCAGTTTTTCTGGATCTCCAAAAGGCGTTCGATACAATCAGCAACGAAATTTCGCTAAAAAAATTAGCACGTATTGGAATAAAAGACAAACCTCTTTACTTCTTCTACTCTATCTTTCTGAACGGCAACAAGTTGTTATGATCAATAAAACATTGAGCGAAACTACTACTGTATAATTTGGAATCCCTCAAGAAACTGTACTGGGTCCGGTTATTTTCCTCCTGTATGTAAATTCGCTATGCAAGCTTGATATGTCGGCGCTTGAAGGTCATATAAAAGCTTTTGCTGACGACACCGTGGGGTTTTTTAAGAATAGTAGAATAGAAGTGGCACACCATAATGCAAAGATAGGCTTAAGAAAAGTGTATAACGTGCTCAGCAAACATAAATTAGCCTTAAACTTAAATTAAAACGTACAACATGACTTTTGGGCAAGAAGATAGTGCAGAGGTGGCATCCCAGTTAAAAATTAATGACCACAATATTGAGACTGTTACAAAAAGAAATCATCATATGTACATCTGCAAAAAGATTAGAAAAACAAACTACAAAATTCTACTACTGCAGCGTATACTGAACATTAGTATGATGAAGCGTATTTATTTTGCATTGATACAGTTCAACATTAAATATAGAATTATAGCTTGGGGACCTACATACACATCTGCTCTTAAACCATTACATAACTCACAAAGTGAAATTGTCAAAATATGTTTCAAGAAATCGAAATTTTTTCAACTACTCAGGCTTTTTCAATATTTATGGTTATGACTGGTCGCCAGTTGCACACTTTTGCACTTCTTAAATTTGTATACACAAATAACTCGGTTTATGATAAATCCGAAACAAAATATCCAACCAGATGGTACTCAGCGGGAAAAGACGCATTCCAAGATGTAAACGGAAGCATCTCCTGGGAAGCTATGGATGCATTCCCTTCCGTTGGACACTCCATTTCTTTTTAACATTGTATGTCCGCAGGAGGAAGCAGTAAAACAGCTTTTTTTCTGCTTCCACCTAGCTTCTCCGGAATGCACATGGAATCTAGTTCATACTGCTCCCAGCTTACTTCTATGGAATGCAAGTGGAATCTTTTGATAAAATTTTATATTGCTTCCAACTTGCTTCTCTGGAAGTATAATCTATAATGCATGACATGTTTATGCGTGTGGAATCTTTCACCGAATTATTTTCGTTTACCTTCTCTTTTATAAAAACACAAAAACAATTTTTCACAACTGATTTTATAATTACAAAAACGAAAAAAAACACTCAATACAACACAAAACCACGCACCTTACTGCACAAAAAGATCAAACAGGAATGAGCAAGATTTCGTTTTGTTTTCTTTTATGACTTAAAAACAAAGCGAGAAGGTTCGCTCGCAGCAAGCTCAATTCGGTGATGCATACCTGCCTTTCCCGGAATCAACAGGGAAGCAACATATTTTTCACTCATAAAATTTACTGATTTCAAATCAGCTTCCCTAGGAAGGCCTGATCAAATTTCCCGCTGGATAGTTATCTCATCCATGATGCATGACTCTTTGTTGGACACTTAATTTCATTTTAACATTGCATGTCATTAGGAAGAAGCAGTAACAAAGCGTATCGTCTGCTTTCCCCAAGATTCCATGGGAGCAATAAGGAATGCATCACATTGACTGGACATAAGATCTATTTGGAATCAAAGTCTATGCTTTACCGCTTCCCCAGAAGCATGCAAGGATGAATTGCTCGGAATCAAAGTGGAATCGGTTATAGGGTTAGATTGCACTTTTAATTTCGGAAATTTAAAGTAAATAAATGAAAGAACTCAATTAACCTAAAGTCCTGTTATTGGACTTGATCGAACGCTCTGCTTCCGCTCAAAGTACAAACAGGAATAATCATTTCAACCGACATTCACGAACTGCGTCGACGAAGAGCTGGATCGGAAAGAGCTTGAGTGAGAAGAAAATGTGCAAGGTGCTTTTGTTCGCGCTTCTGCTTCCGTCTAGCTTCCATGCGACTAACCTGGAATTGATAGCGAAAAGTTTTCTTTGCTTCCAAAAGTCTTCCGTTAGAATGCCTTACCAAATTTGCCGCTCGGTTGTTACAGATTTCTGCTGCCGCCAGTTTGGTGCTTTCCTGTGTTGGTGACGCGAATAATCACCGGGGGCGGTGATTGTGTCGGATGGCCGAATGTGACGGTTGAAATTAAGTTGTACACAAAAGCCCATTGTACAGAAAATGCCAAATACTGCCGGTCCTCTCCCCATAGGGAAAGGATACGACAGCCCGCCATCGTGACTGAAAGCGGCTTGAGTCCCAGCTAGATCCCTTCAAATGTTTGAACAATAACCTATCTTGACTGGGACGATAATGCTGGCAATGCCTCAGGACGAAGTTCAGCGGGTAAACAGAGGGCGCGATGGCGGGTTGGTCGGTTCGGCGCTCTCAATTTTTGAAAAAGATTTCAAATTAAGGAAACCCGCGTTAAACCAGGTTAAGATATTCCATTATTTCTCCAAGTCTAAAACCTGAATTGTGAATCACCTAAGGGCTGCAGTTATCAGTAACTGGTCGATTTCGTCCTAGATGCGCAAATAGGGATTTGCATTGTCTTGCGAAACTATGGATGTAATTTACGTACGAGTTGATTCCAACAATTTACATAATTGCCGACTTACTGCCACTGGATACTGCTGATGCACAATAAGGTGGAGTGCTAAATGGGAATTACAACTTACTACCGTTACTACGAGTAGATAGAGAAGATACCTAGATTTTGCGAAGGAGGGGTGTTCGGCTATCCGGCCGGGGCTTATATTGTATGCCAAGAGGATTTCAAATTAACTTAAACTCAGTGCCATGGCGCACTGGAATAAAAGGGACAGGGACCGAATAACAAAAAAGACAAAAATGGGAAAAAAACTTTCAGTCCACATCCCGGCTCTCTGTCGTTATCGCAGACGTCGACGTCGCGTCGTCTTGGGTGTTTATCTACGAAAAATTTGCGCATAGTGTGCAAAGCTAATTTGTATTCAGCAGAAACCGGCAGGAAAGCGGAAAAGAAAGACTTCACTATGGTTTACAATAGAAACGACAAAAGGACTTTTCTGTTCTTGTTTAAGTTTTCCACTATTTAATCCGCTAATTAAATTTGTTCTGCTGGGTTCTCGGCTTTGTTTCATTTTGTCGCCTCTCCTCAGTGGTAATAATTTCCTCACACATAAATAGCTGCAGAGAATGGCGAGCCGGGCATCCTGTTTTGATTTGAGTCCTGTGAATACACTCGCCGGATCCACGGAGAAGTCGGGGCTCCGTATCGCTAGCGCTCCAGCGGCAGACAGAGGAGATCCTCTTGATGTACCTACTCCGCATCATGAGGGAACTTACCCATAACCGCCGAAGTTATGGCGGGATGTGCCCCGGTTGCTCCGTCTCGGGGAGGGTTTAAAATGATTTTTGATGACACGGCCGCATCCCGGGAACAACTGCCCTGCCGGTCCCCCAAATAAATTTGTGTGCTTGATTCGCGCCCGGCTCTAGGACGGGGTATATTTCATCTTTTAAAAAGTTTTCAATCGACGCCAACGCCGACAAAGGACTTACATATATTGCGAGATATCTTTTGTACATGTTCCGAAGGTAATATCTCGGCACTCGAAGACAGCTACCGTCGTACCGCCGTATGTATAATAGCCTGCCCCCGACCGAAGCTACACGGGCGAGGGTCGGGGCCCGGCCGATGGAGCTTGTTATTGCCTCGTTCACACATGGTGTCTGCAATTTGATACGTGTTCGGTGCCAATCGATATGGGAAGATAAGGCGAAAGGGCGTAATAGGGCGACGACAATTTCCAAAACTTTTTCTAGTTACACCCCTGTTCGCCGAACTTTTTGTACTCGGTGCTCTTGCAAGAACATCTTTGTCTATTGCGGAAGACTTTTTCCATTTCTTCAACAACCCTCCAGCCATCACGACACTAAACATGGCATTTTGTGTTTTAGGGGTTAAAACTTTCACGAAACTTGCGTTGCCGTAATAATGCTTTATTAAATGCTCGCCATGGCGCGCACACATTTATACACAAAGTTGAGCGGGATGTGGAGCGATGTTTTATGTCTCCCCGCCATGAGTGAGCAGCTATCTAAGATTGCATTTGAGGAGAACCACAAACTTTCAAATGGATGGAAAGAAACTTTTTCGACGTCGAATTATTGTTCCAGCTGTTTGCGATAATAAAAGAAATAAGAGTGCCTGGCCGGGTGGATGGATGGCGGTGGAGTGCTGCAGTGGAACGGAGGCGCTGCTAACAGGTAACAAAGAGGACAAAGTTTCATTTTTTATTAGCTAAGTATTCTAGTGGCGCAGGCATTAGGGAAAGTCGTAGGTGGTGGTGCAACTTTTACGGCCGCATAAACATTTTATGATTAATTTAAGGACTACTTTGAGCTTAAAGGAGCCGGCGAAACTGCATTAAATTCTAATTAAGTAAGTTGTAGCTGCAGTTCAAGTTTGTTTTAAATTAAGTTTAATTCCGGAGTTATGCTCCCGTCGTTCTCCGTGAAATTGAGAAATGTTTACAAAACACTTAATTAAACTCGTTGCAAGTGCGCTGACAATAGCGACTATTGTTGTCACCGTGCTGCAGCAAAGTGAGTGCAACACAATCAATCACAGTGCGCAGTTTGTTGCATTTCTGATTTGATTTTTCTGTTCCTCTGATTGGAGGTCACTCGACAATGTTTTACAGTATTGCAAGATATTTGAAAATACTTGTTTTATTCGGGACACCTTCGGTGCTATTTTGTTTGCTGATGATTTTTTTCATTATGAGTTCTAGATAGAATAATAAAAGTTGTAAACAGGCGCTGCTGAATATAATTTGACTGTTCTCTCTTTCATCACTATACTTATTATATATTAAAGTCCCTCGCCTCGCTGAGTATGTGTTTGTTAATCTCAGAAACCACTGTACGGATTTTCATACGGTTTTCACCAATAGAAATATTGTGAAATATGCTCTAAAAGAATGCTTTATTTGCGAAGGTGTTTTACCGACAGAGTATTAATCCTTATTTAAATAAATATCTTAGTCATCTTAAGTATTTAATTTCGACCGAAACCAATTAATTTAGATGAATATCTCAGGAAATATCACAGAATTAAAATAACTCCCGCAACAAAATAATATCTCATGACGGCTTAATTGATATTTTTGTGTTCCCAGTAGGAAATAAAGCACTTTGAAAGACCTCCTAAGGCGCTTTTTTTAAGCTCTAATGTGTTTACGCTCCATATGTAGCTCCATCTTATTTTAACATTGCATGTCCGCAGATGTGAGCGCTTTATTTTTGCATATAGGAGAGGGCTTTTAGAGAGCTTGTTACCTTATATCTTCCAAACTACTGAGTCGATTCGAATGGGGTTTACCCTGTTGGATAGCTTGGTTCTTCGACAAGGTTTTAGGCTACATGTAATTGTAGGGTTTCAAAATAGCGGATTCAATATGGCGACCAAAAACGTTGAGCTTCAAAGATTGTTATGAAGAAGCGCCCTTTTATGTTCTTGGGGTCTATGATCTGGAATCTACTACCGCAATTTGCAAATTAAAGATGGCGGATCCAATATGGCAACCAAAAATTCTTAGCTTGATCGGATTACCGTTCAATAGATTTATAGGGGTTTTCGAGTTCGCTGATTTTAAATCTGCTATAGAAATTTCAGAATTCAATATGGCGGCCAAAAGTTACTTATATGAGTTTTCATGGAACTGAGTTCTTAGGGTCTGCGTTTTCGAAATAACTGCCTTTTTCTAAGCCCTTATGTTTATTTGCACTATACCAAAACCCAAACAAACATTTCAAAAATATTATATTTGCCTGTTCGTCTGTTTTTCGGGGCTAATATCGGAAATGGCTAAACCTATTTTAATGGGGGGGGTAGAGTATTTTGTCGTTTATGAGTAGTGGCCTATTTTATCCTGGGAAAATTTTGGGTTCCTGCCCTCTCCGCGCAGCTTTATAGGTGTACATTCCTGTGTTCAACCTTCTCTTTCGCACTTATGGCGAATATTTCAAATTTATATTTTTTGAAATATTTTTAATAGGTGAATTTAACTCTAATTGGGTAATGCCGTCGAATTCGCGGAAAAAAGTTGCAGCTGATTATCCTGATAGAACATGCACGTTAGTTTAAACGTTTTTAGTGTTTCCAAAAGCACACGAAAAAAAGTGCAGGTAGGTCTCCTGTTGGTTTGTATAAGTTTTTGCTCGAAAATTGTTGGAATTGTGCAAATTAAATTGCAAAATTTGGGCTTGCCTGGGCAACTGTCAATAGCTTTGTTTTTATTGCAAATTTTGCTGCTATTTATTATTTTCGGCAAATTGTGTAAATACTAAATCTGTCTGGCATGCTTTCCTTGTTATAAATGTTCATTTAGTTTTGCGAAATTAAAATAAATAGAAACAATAGGTTAATAAAACTCTCACAATTTCCCATGTTGTTGTTGTTGTTCGACTGGAACATTTGTTTACATTTCGATGCTTGCCAATCGTGGCCTCTTTGGTTCGTTGCAGTGTACAAATGTAGCACACAGGTGGACCATAAGGGAGATAAAGAGGTACCTGATCAACTTTAATTCAAATTTATTTGCTGTTTGCGTTCCTCTGGACAGCTTTGAAAACGGCTAAACGGCTGGACCGATTTGAATGAATTTTTTTGTGTGCGTTTGGATGGCGCCCTGGATGGCGCCCTGGATGGTTTATATTTACAAATCAGCCCGGCAGATGACGCAGTATTTGTTGTAAAAATTCATAATCATACTATTAGTAATGCGTGTGCCATGTTATGGATATCGTTGGAAAGGGGAGGTAGTGTAGAATGTGTTGGTGGAAGAAAGGTTGGTGAAAAGTGTGAAATGTGGGAATTATTGGTGAAAATATGTTTTTGTTGTGGGGGAGGGGTGGGGTGTGACACCCCCAGAAGTATATCTCAGGGGTAGGAAGCAGAGGCACTATAGGAAATTGGGCCGGGTTGGTGAAAGTTGGTGAAAATAGTGAAAACTTAGTTTTTTCGGTGGGTGCCCAGAAAATTTAAACGGCTGTGGAAGAGAAGTGTATGCATGAATTGGAATAATTTTTTTACCAGTCGATAGCTAAGGAAGCAGAGTAATCTACATATATAGAAATGAATCCCTACTTCCCTTAGTCACGCCATCACGCGTGAACGTCTGGACCGATTTCGCTAATTCTTTTTTTGTTGTGTTTGTTATTGTCAGGAGAAGGTTCTTAAGAAAGAAAAAATTAAGAATATTGCGCGGAAAATTAGAGAATTATGTTTTTGGTTTGGGTTTTTGGGGTCACTGATTTTGAATCTGCTATCAAAATTTTGGAAATCAAGATGCTGGATCAATATGGCGACCGAAAAGTTAAACTTCAAGGGATTTCCCTGAAAATCCGCACTAGGGAATTTACGGGATCACTGATTTCCAATCTGCTTTTCAAATTTCCAAATATGAGACACCCCCACCCCGCTGGGTGATATAGGAGAGGCGGTGCAATAAGGAGGTGGTGTAAAATGAGGAAAACTAAATTTAATAATACTTCACAGTTTACAGTTAAAAAATTATTAGGAATAGGTGAAAGTGATGTATGGGGTGTATTGTGTACGAATTTGTGGTTAATTTAATGAGACCACCCCCACCCCGCTGGGTCACATAGGAGAGGCGGTTGTGCAGTAGGGAGGCGTTGTAAAATTAAGGAATACTTATTTAATAGTATCCCGGGAAATGCCGGGTCCGGGCAAGCTAGTAAAATATCAAACACTAACATATGCTGTTATTTTACGAAGCGACAAGACTTGTCCGATCAGGAAAATGCAAGCAAATTGACTAATCTTTTGGTCGCTTTTATTCCTCTTTTACTGGTCACTGGTCACACTTGTCGCTTCATAAAATAGGCCCCAGGTCCATCGTTGATCTTACAGGCTTTAAACCGCCGAATTGGTACCCGCCAATGATAGATGTTAAATAAGGCTTTAGTCGCTCAGAGATTATGGTTGGCAGACTTTTATAAGCGGTAGTTGGATTTATAGGCGACCTCTGTAATTAGAGCATTATCATTTGTCACTCTTTTAAAATATTGGGCAGGCGTCGCTTAGGTTAGGGGTTCCTCTTCCAGTCTGAGTGGACTGGGGGTGAACATTTATTGTGGGGCGTTACGATGTTATGATCGCCATTAAGAAGTTCTGTGAAATGTTGTACAACTACATAATTTGACAAGATTTCAAGCAAATTTCTGGTGCTAACTTCGTACTCTATACTCAAGAACACCCGTCCTATGTTTTTAACGAAAATTTTAAGTCATGAAATCTCACTTCCCACCGCAGCACATTATATAGCACATGTGTCCAACTCGCACTTGTCTGAGTCTTTTTCATTTGCAGTGCTGTCGTGTGAAATCTTTGAAAGTTTATAGCGCGTTCTGAAAAGTTTTCTATATGTAGGTGTGTTACCGTACGACCCAACCCATCCGACACGAACTCAATCGCTTTAAAACGCCAATCTCCGTTTTTTACAGTAAACATTATTAAACTGAAGCAAGGTTTGCTCTGCAAAAATTAATACACAGCAGCCTGCCAGTCAGGACTTATCTCGGGGGGTTTGCTTTTCTTATAAAAACGTTCCATTATTTCACTTGACATGTGAAGCAAGAAAGTTAATAAATACGGAGAAATCCAAACAGACGTAGCACTTAAATTATGTGCCCGCCCTTCGAAGTCGATAGTATCACCAGCGACGACGAAGACGTGTAATGGCATCAACACAGCTTCTTGCATTTCAGTGCTGCTCTGGTCGTTCCCGCGCCGAGCAGGACCCGCCTTCGCCGGCCTCGTCGTCGTGCTGAAAGTTTAACATAAAATTTTATGTTTAATTGAATTTGCCAGGAAATCGGTGAAATGTATCGATTTCTTGGTGAGAATAAGAAACTAAGGATTGCACTGTTGCGGGGCGGGACAAATTTTTATGAGAGAGGAGAGGTTGACGCCGAAAAGGTAAATAGCACACTTAATCGAATGGGAGCAGCGGTCATGGGATTTTCTAGTCTGGACCCTGTACTCGGTGCCGTTGCCGGAGTCGTTTGTTTCTTTGATTGAGATTTATTGTTTATTGAAACGACGGAGCAATTTTTGGAAAATATCCGAGCGCAGTCCGCTCAAGTTGTTTGTCTAATGTCGTAAGAAAAGCGCTCTGTGCAAACAGCACTCGTGTGCACCAGCCCCACTGGTCGGGCATCTGCATCCGGCTGGAAATCAATTTTCCGTCTCAGCTCAGCCGTCTTGGCTTCCCGGCGGGGCAGCTCCCCGCTCTGCAGCACTAAACAATTTAAAAAGTCAATACAAATTCTCGCATTCTTGCTTATGCATCGATCTGAGAGGATTGCTTCCAAGGACCCCGTCAAAGCCCGGCAGGTATGCTAGCGTGTTTGGCTTTGAGGTGAATTGTTATGTTTTTTCTGCCCGAAGTTTCGAACCCCGTCCAAAATTCTCAAGAATGCGTGGCTTGTTACTTTGCGAAATTCCTTAATTCTGCAAGTCATTGGATTACACAGTATTCGGCTGCCAGCTACACAGCTTCGTACCTACGCTATACGTTTGGGTAAGAATTCAGTTTCAAGTACTATCATTCCCTGCATAGCTGCCGTAGGAATTTCTCCAGAGATTTAAAGTTTATGGCTCTGAAAGAACCCCTGGAAGATACTGTGTGCATAACAAGTGATACAGATATGGCGTTTGAAGCTCTTTAGTTACCATACCAGCCCGACTACCTACATGCCTTACTAGGAATTTGTCGCTCTCTTGTTGGGAACTTTAAGCGAGTAAATTGTACAAGATTGTGCCGCTAACATAGTTAACGTGCCGCCATTCTACGGCACTGCTTTAAATTTACAACGCCATTGGCACTCTGGTTCCCTATGAAGATAACAAAGTGCTCCAGGTAGGACGGGCGAAAGTTCAGGACTTGTACAACCATTTTAGTTTTAGCATGAGATCAAGTTTTGTAAAAACACGAAAATTTAGATAAACTTTAAATTTCATACTCTCAGACGCACCTAATTACATGAACCGTGCTTTATGCGCATCCGGGGAGCAATCTTGCTCGAATATATAAAAAGACTCAGGAGTCAAATGCAAAGGAAGGTTTTGGACAATTGCAGGAATGTGCGCCATTTCTTTCACACTGCAGTGGCCTTAGTTTCATGAAGATTTCTGCGAATCTGTTCTGAAATATTTAAAGCAATCCTTAAATCCTATAACTATTTTTCTGACGCATTGCACCCTAAGAACTAAAACTCTATCAAGCTGGATTTGATACCCACACATCCAAAAATAACATTATTAATTATCGTAGTTTATGATGAGATTCCGAACTATTCTAAAATTGAACGGCTTTAATCGAAACTAAAACTCAAATATTTAAAATGGGCATAAGTAAGTTATTAATAATAAATATAATATATATAGTAGAGGAAAGGCGGCTATGGTGGAACACATTGGTTTTGGGGCATACAATTTAATGGAAAAGAAAATTAATATATTGCTATGCAAGATAAGGTCGAAAAGGTGAAGAAGAAGTAAAAAAATTATTTAAATGTTTAGTGTTCTATATATAAATAAAAAATATAAATAAAACTCACGAGCAGTGTGGTGGACTTGCTTAATTTTTTTTATTTTGTTCCTTATTGTACGTTTGAAGGTCTTGATTTTTATTTATTTATTTACGGTTTCAGCAAAATACTGATTTCTAATCATTTTAAATGTCCAAAAAAAATAAAAATAATAAAAACTCATAATAAGCCAAAAATAACAATAAAACCAAAATCACATCTTACTAAAGGAAAGATAAAAAAAAACCCTAGGCCCTTCAATTGGCTGCGAGCGATATGAAAATCAATGGCAGAATAATTCGAATTAAAAGAATGCGATAATCGTATCACAGATAGTGGCAAACATTAGTATTCATAGTTAGTCCGGTGTTGAGCAAGGTGAAGAAAATCATGTTGCCTCAGGGAGCAAGCAAGAACTGATATTTTGAAAGGGTGCAGCAATTCAGGTGAGCAATGAAAAGTCAAAAAGTTCCGGAGATATGCCGTCGATGTTCCAACGATTGGAGGGAAATAAATTTGAGCCCATCAGAATATGAAGGTGAAATGAAATTATTTTGCCAGGGAAGGCCACGGAGCGTAAACCTTAGAAATCTCCGTTGAACGGATTCAATGCAATTGATGTGAAGCTCATAGAAGGGAGACCAAACCGGGCTAGCATATTCAAGGATAGGTTTAACAAATGTACAGTAGAGGAGTCGACAGATGTAAGGTTCATCGAACTCCTTAGCCCATCTTTCTATGAAACCCAAAGTAGCGTTGTTGCTTCTATTCACAACTGAATCTATGTGATCCTCAAATCAAAATCGCGAATTAAGTATAACACCCAAATCTCTTGCTTGGCAGCTCTGTTGAGAGACTGTCCATTAACAGTGTAATTAGAAAGGAGAAGATTCCTTTTCGGTGAAAAGGTCATAACAGTGCATTTAGAAATATTCAAAGGAAGGTGATTAATTATAATTATGTGAATAATTATGCACCTCTGGAAGGCTTCCAAATCAGAGTTAAGAGGAAAGCAGTCATAGTCACTGTGCGAAAAAGTTTCGCATCATCGGCGTAACAAAGGATTGTCGAATGGGTAGAGATAATGAAATATCATTGATCCAAAATAAATAAAAGTGGACCTAGGTGACTGCCTTGCGGTACCCCAGACGTATTACTCAGCAGTTCAGAAAGAATGCCACGGAAACAGAAACGTTGCGTTCGTTCAAAGAAATATGAAGAAATCCAGGTAACAAAACAGGAAGGGATACCCAATAGTTCTCAATTTATAGATGAGAATGCTGTGATTGATCCTAAGAAAGGCCTTACTATAATCTGTGCAAATACAATCAACTTGTTTACCAAATTCGATAGCAAATAAATAATAATTGGAAAATTCAAGAAGATTTGTAATAGTGGATTTACCTTCAATAAGCCGATGTTGAAATGACACCAAAAAAAGCTTGCAGTGAAAGATTTGATTCGAGAATTTTGACTTGTCTTTGTAAATTTATTTTATTGAATAAAAATTTAATGTTCGTTTGTTCAAAATTGTTAATCTCCGAAATCTCTTCACCGATTGCGATGAAACTTTTGTGAGCTATTGTGCGCTCACCCGTGAAGGGTAAGAAAGAAAATTCTGTTAAACTGAAATTCATGATGGTGAAGTTAGACTCCAAGGGAATGCTCTGAAAATCCGCACTAGATGGTTTCGGGAGGCGTTTATTTCGAATCTGCCAACAAAATTTCCAAATTTAAGATGGTGGCGCCAAAACAGGATATAACACGGCTTTTTTATGTGTCTTCACTAAGTCCATTTGTCGGACGCGAAGTGTGCGGTGGCGCTGTCTTGTTGAAACCACATGTCCTCCAACCACATTCCCATAGTGTGGTCAAAAAGTCACGTAACATGGTTCTGCAGCGCTCGCCAATTACAGTTATCGCATTGCCAGTAGCGGCTTCTAAAAATTAAGGCCGTATCATCCTCTCAGCACTGACAGAGTAATTTTTAGTGAACGTAAAGGTGATTCGCGAAGCAAGTATTCTGCTTGTTGATATGTTCAAAGTGTGAAAATGGTTGAGGACGATGATGTGTTGGCTGCGTTGGTATTTGTGTACACTCTTCATTATCCTCGCACACAGCATCAATCAATCTTTGGTCTAATAGCCTGTTATTGATCTGCCAGCATATCTTGCGTTGAGATAGCCGTCGAATTGTGTGATTTGTGATATGACGAACGGCTGGGATTTCTTCAACGAAATTAGTTTTGTGTTATTATTATATTATTACGTATAATTGCTCCACGTTCTTGAGGAATATATTATAGTATTATATTAATCGTCATTTGCAGAAACCATAGAAAATTCTTAGAGGGTCATTACTTTTGTGGTACCTTGTATTTTGCGGCCGGCTCTACTCTTGGATTTCATTTTCTCTTATATGCGTCAAGGCATTCGCACAGTACGCTGATTAATACATTTCTTAATTAATTTAAGGGAGCTTTGCTTTATATTAGAGTAAGCACAGTCTTCTTTGCACTATTATTTGATGCGCACACATTTGTTGTTTTGTGTTTGGCAAGCATTCCGTCTTGTATGAAATAGAATGATGATCGTGAATATCCCTATTCCTGTACATATATATTTGAATAAGGACCTTTAACTGCCACCAAAACACCTCAAACCATGACCAACCGTATATGTATGTATAAGTTGGTTTGGTAAATGCAGGACTCCGAGTTCCGTTCATTTGTGCCCCGTCGGACGAAAGATGTCGGTTTCGTGGATGCGTCATCAGTGGCATCATCTCTAAAGAAAATCTGCTAAAAATAATTTTTTGGAAAAGTCCTTTTATTACCGTGCAAATAAAATTAAAATGTATTGATGTAAACTTCAGGAACTTTGTTGAAGTACTTATTCATCATATTAAGCGCCAACGAGACGTTTACGGGTAATCTACTTGGACCTATCCTTCTAGTAGAACCTTAAGAATCCCTCTCAAGGCATGCTAGCTGGGAATGTTGTTGCGTTTATTTCCTGGCCGTCTAAACTTAAGATTGACTTTGACGTACCAACAAACTTTGTGGGAATTCATCTGCTAACTATGTTATGTGTTGCTTAGACAATGTGATGCACATGCTGCTTAATAACGACACGAGACTTATTCTTTGGGAACATTAAATTCACAAAGTGAAATAATGACAGCATCTGAAGATGTACCGGCACATCTACATGCAATATTTAACACAGCTGCACATCTACCATAACTGCTGGGTAATTAAGAGATAGCAGAGAAAACAGGTTGTTGGAGTTTTGTACGACATATGTGAGCATCTACATACCTCCTACATTCCGGCAGTAACCCAGCTCAAAGCCAAAAGTTCCAACCCTTGAAATTCCTTTGCCATAGCTTGAATAACATCTTTGATCTTAGTTTTTATGTGCTTTACTTACAAATTGTCGGGTCTTTCAGCAATTTAAACAAACCTTGTAGACTTTCGCATTAAACGAAGCAACAACGATGAAGGGAAAGCATTTCCAGCATCCCACCTTTCAGAAGATAATCTTTTCTTTGCGGTTTACCAGTTTACATACCTATCCGTTTACCTATACGTCCGAACTAGGTCCTTTCGTAAAGGATCCCCCTCTAGTTTTATAATAAAGTGTCCGCAAAGAGAGGCCAGTTTGTGCTTGATATCTGCACAAGTTAACCCGAATGGGGCCAAATAGCATCGGCCAAATATTTACAAATAAGGAAGGGCAGCAGCACAATCGGTTTATTTACCTTTTATTTTTGCACCATCGGCTGCAGAAAGTGCGTTTGTTTACGCGAAAAACGAAAATTTAAATATAAATATTTTACATTTAGCTTTGTGCATCTATATGTTAATGTTCGCACTGCAGTTGACCTCAGCGCATATAAATTTGAAGTTAAATTACGATTTAATATTTAATCATTGAATCGGACAGTATCGTAATTAATTTTCATGAAAAACCAGCCTCTGAGCCTATCAGCAGGAGAGGAAACTCTTCACATTGGCCGAGCATTCATGGTATAAAGCTAATTTGCAACAGAAGGTATTATTGCGGTTGCTCGGCAGGGCCAATCTCACCTACCCATTAGCCTCTGTTGAATTTTTCGAACATAACTTAATTTCATTTTTACTTTCAACAATGCCAAAATGCAAGTGCAAACCGGGTGGAATTGGTATAAGTGGCCTTTACCGTAATCAAAAAAATGTTATGCAATATAAAAGATATCAGCTTTTATAGTATGTATACAATATGCAGAAATATTATAGACACTACACTGAGAAAATTTAGAAGGACAAGTTCAAATATAAATTTGTTTGCAGCATTTTTTAATTGAAATACGTTTGTTGAAATAAATTTATATTCAGAAACATGAATAAGTTCGCATCAAACACGGTTCTGTTTAAAGGCCTTCACAAACCGTAGAATGTCAGACGTTCACTCAGAGAAATTTCTCTCTTTGATATGAAACCCGGTTATCTGTAAATCAATGGATAGAGCGTTGGCCTTATGTTCCACAGGGCCCGCGTTCGAATCTCATCGGAAACCACACAAATACTTTAAGTTAGAAAGGTAGGAAATTTACGTTCGCGTATTCAATAGGAATCAAATATGAATGACTTGCTAATCAATGTTCATTCTTGAATTTAAGATTTTCAATAACAGCACAATATCACACAGTCTTATGTTTCAATAAAATTGAAATCTATTTGGTTCAAAATCATTGTGTGTTATTTGAATTAAAGATGAATCTATTTATTTTTTTTCTCAGTGTATGAATGTTACATAATTCTAAACAGTAAAAAATCGTAAATGTATACATGTGTGATTTAAAGTTATAAAGTAGAGGTAAGCTAGTGAAGTTACAGGGGACAACAGTGTAAAACGCTCAAAACCATGCCTTTTTTGGATAATTTATTGCCAAAATACGAGTTAAGATAGAACCAAACTTAAATTAAAATAGGTTAATTTTAGTACATCTGAACGGTGAAATTAATTGAATATTGACTCCGCCTGGACCCACGAGGTGGACCTCTGCATGTGATGTCGGTCTGAGTGGTTGGCAGGATTGCCTCGGTTTAAAAATTTCTGAAACAAAATAACAAATGTTCTGAGTGTTCGTAAGACCCCTACCTGCAGTACCTATGAGTCAAACGATCAATCGGTTATTTTTATTTCTTAATTATAATTTTTCCACAATCAGGTTCTCTTTCAATAATATGAAAATATTTGTGTGATTACCATAAATATGAAAATGTAAGTACTAATGGACCTTGTGGAACAGCAGATGTTTGCACAAAAGTACTGTACCCATTCAGTATATAATGGATAAGTAACATCTTATATATGTAAATAAAAGAAAGTCGTGTTAGTTACACTATTTATAACTCAAGAACGGCTAAACCGAAAATAGGTAGGGAGGTAGCGTAGAACCAGGAGACGGACATAGGATATTTTATTTCGTTCGACCGCGTTCCCGTCGGGTCCAGGAAGAAGAAGAGGAAATTTGTTGTAAAAATTCATAATTGTGCCATGTTATGGGTATCGTTGGAAAGGGGAAGTAGTGTAGAATGTGTTGGTGAAATAAAGGTTTGTGAAAAGTATGAAATGTGGGAATTATTGGTGAAAACGTGTTTTTGTTGTGGGGGAGGGGTGGGGGTGACACACCCCAGAAGTGTATCTTAAGGGTAGGAAGAAGAGACACTATAGAAAATTGGGCCTGGTTGGTGAAAATTGGTGGAAATAGTGGAAACTTGGTTTTTTCGGTGGCTGCCGATAAAATTGAAACGGCTGTGGAAGAAAAGTGTATGCATGAATTGGAATAATTTTTTCACCAATCGATAGCTAAGGAAGCAGAGTAATCTACATATATAGAATGAATCCCTATTTCCCTTGGTCACACCATCACGAGTTAACGGCTGTACCGATTTCGCTAATTCTTTTTTTGTTGTGTTTGTTATTGTCAGGAGAAGGTTCTTATGAAAGAAAAAATTAAGATTGTGCGCGGAAAATTAGAAAATTATGATTTTGGTTTGGGTTTTTGGGGTCACTGATTTTGAATCTGTCATCAAAATTTTGGAAATCAAGATGCTGGATCAATATGGCGACCGAAAAGTTAAACTTCAAGGGATTTCCCTGTGAATACGCGCTTGGGGATTTTCGGGATCACTGATTTCGAATCTGTTATTTAAATTTCCAAATATGAGACCACCCCGCACCCTACTGGGAGATATAGGTGAGGGGGTGCAATAAGGAGGTGGTGTAAAATGAGGAAAACTAAATTTAATAATACTTTACAGTTTACAGTTAAAAAAGTATTAGGAATAGGTGAAACTGAGGTATGGGGTGTATTGTGTACGAATTTATGGTTGATTTAATGGGACCACCCCCACCCCGCTTGGTCACATAGGAGAGGCGGTTGTGCAGTAGGGAGGCGATGTAAAATTAAGGAATACAATAATAGTATCCCGGGAACGCCGGGTCCAGGCAAGCTAGTATATGATTAAAACCAAGGCGATAAATTTTCTTGAAAGCCAAATAAAAATTGTTTGTTGAACCTTTCAAACCCGTTTGCAAAATCTGTTAATATAGAATTCACTTGTTTCTCTGCACCAAATTTGTGGTATCGAATCTTCCCGAAAAACGCAACTTATTTCATATAAAGAATAGGAAGGGTTTGCACAAAGTGTCCTATAATGTATGACCCTATCGGAAAGCATCATAAATTTTGCAAATGTTGTTATATGTCAATTCGCTTTTGACATTTGTGAAGCAAACAGAATTATTCTGTGAATAAACAATGGATCGCAGTGGCCCCCAAGATCACCCGCTTTAATCGCCCTAGACTTCTTTCAATAGGATTATTTAAAAATACGGGAAGTGGAGAACATAAAGTTCTGAAGAAAACCATAGAAAATGCCATAAAAAGAGCCTAAATGCTAATCAACAATGGCGGTGGCCTCATAAACGATATCATTTTCAAAACATGATGGAAAAAACATGAGTGCAACAACAAAAATTAACGTCAAGCACGTGCTCATAATGACAGCTTGAATATCCCTATATCAAGCAATATCAAGAAAATAAATGAGCTAAAAGTACATATACGTTCACACCCGTTGAGGCCCCCAACCCTCGTGCAAGTTGTTTAACTGCACACACGCCGCCTGTTAAAATAATTACTTTTATCCAAGTTTAAGTTCCATGAAGGCACACAATTTACCAAATATTAATATTACCAAATTTAAATATTTATTGAAAATAGAGGGGGCCAGAGAGTGAGCTCTAATCTCATCACCAACCCCCACCAGTTTAAAATAAATGGCTGCATACACAAGCCCCTTTTTGCCCTCCATTTGGCTAGACTCTTCTAGTGTGAATTATATAGAAATACACTTTATATTAAAATGCTGATATAGCCTCTTGAACACTTAGAAAGGGAGAAAACTTGACATTTAACCGTAAAGTGGCCATATTCGATCGAGGTGCCTTACATTAAAAAATAATAGTACAAATTTATGTTAATACTGGTGGTCGCAAGGTGAATAACTTCTTCCAAAAGGAATAGAGACACCACCGAAGAGGTTCTGTCAAAATAATTCACACATCCGTAAATCAGCATAATAGTCAACGTCAAACTCAAACGTATTCACATTATTTCACCTGGACTGCAGAAACCCTTGGGCAAAAGGATACCAAAGGATCACTCCAGATAACAGAAGGTGCTCCGAGCTCTGACTTTAATGGCCTTGGATCGTTACACTGCCACTTTACCATGTCGCCTATTCCCTAATATCCTAATTGAAACTCAGTCAACAGCTAAAAGTGAATGAATGTGGGGCCTGTGTGCTCTTCTGCTTTCAAGTGCTGGCCGCAGCCATTGCACCGAGCGGATGTTGGGTGAGTTGCCCTTTCCTGGCGGGCGTTACATTTTCTGCTTCGTCAGATCTATATGATACCATTGAATAACCGGATACCTACCGGGCGCAAATTAAAACCGAAAACCGACCAAATCCTAATCGAGCCGAAACATCAGTTTTCACACTTGCGGACCGGACCTCCTTAAAGTAAAACCGGAAACTGCCGGCCGAGGAAGCTTGCCGTACAGACATCTAAGCTTGAAAAATCAATAGCATGACAAAGGAATATTTTAACTTTGAAATTGGTGACCAATGTGCGAAGGTAAAACTGCAGAACTCACATTGGTCATACATCTGCACGCAAAGTGGCGAGGACCACCAAGCTTTTAATGAAATTAAATTTGGAGGAACCATTAAGCCGGAGGGTATCGCTGTAAAAATCAGCTCCCTGGCACCAAATAAAATACATCCTTTCATATTTCATCTGAGCTCCCGGTCTTGAGCAGCACTATAAAATTAAACAGCTTGACTTAAAGGAAACCAGGACCTGCTCTCCATCAGTGCCAAAACAGTTACTTCCCTTTGTCCTCAAGGGCTCGTATCGAAATGAAATTCCGCCCAGCTCAGATTAAACTTTGTGCTCTCCGCATGTAATCTCATCTTGAGTGGAGTCCTGTTTTAATTAACTAAAAAGGTCAAAAGATCATTAACATTACTCAGAGTGTCAGTTTTGTGTCGTGCAAAATTACGTTCAAGGAAGTCATTATACCCTTTCAGATACCCACTTTTTTCCAGCAGAGCCTGCGCCCCACCACCCTTCTCGCTATGAGTGCAGTGTGACACACTTGCTTCGTCTACGCTTCATTTGGCTCGCTGAAAAATGATAATCGCTTAATTCAGATGTTTCTGTATTCCTTTTGATTAATCTCAACTTCTTGAATTTAATTCCAGTGACTAAAATAAAACAAATAGATCTACGGAAAAACGTTAACGCCATGAAAAGTGTTAACCGTATGTTCAAAAGAAATATTTTTTATTCAGCACTCATAACATGAAAAGGAAAAAAGAACCACTGGCTACTGTTTTTGAATATTATTTCTCTCTAACATACCTTAATCTCAGAGTGTGATTTACAGTGGAGCAACCGGGGCGGGTTCGAAGAAAGATTTGTTCTCATAATGACGATCCTGAGTCAGTCTTAGGAATGAGTGCAGTTTTTTGCCTTGATTGAAGCCTTCAAGAAGGACTACAATACCAACAGCGAGCCGAAAGAGATGTTTTTCTACTGAATTCTGCATAATAACAATCTCGGCACTGTATTTCCTAATTCTTTAATGATATTTTATTGCAGTGGAGACCATTTTTAAAAATGAAAATTATGAAAATAGATTGCGACGACCATGAGGCAGGGACGTCTAGTATATCTGTCATTGTTTGGCATAGAGAGTAATCATTTATGATTTTCCCTCGAAAAAATCACGCAAACAGACTTTCGCTGAAATATAAGTTTCTCAACTATCCAGTAAATTACGGAAATTTGCATGCGTTTTAATAATAAAAATGTTGTTCGTGAAAATAAATATATAAATTTGAGTTTCAAGGCCTCCACTTTGCCCACTGCTCAGGTGGCTGATGCCTATAAATCCGGCTCTGCTTGATCTCTGCGGAAACATCCATTTAGCTTTATATAATAATATTTGCTCAAATATTAATTACGGGGCATTCCACACTAACTGTGAATGCACCGGTGAAAAACTTATTTGCAATTTTTCGTTTCTGTTTATGCTTAAAGAATCTATATTTCAATAATGTTTACCATAATATATTTTTATTGAAACTTGTTCACTCTTTTCGAGTAAAACACTACCAACCTTTCTACACCATTTGGTTGTAGCTTTTTCTATAAGTTAGCAACACTATTTAGATTTGTCTCCATTTTGTTTCATTTGTGTGGTGAATATAGTATTCGTCTAAAAAATATTTCAAATGTTATCTACAGAAAAGAGTTTCTGAAAAGGTAAGTAACTTGCGGATCCGCCCTTTGAATAGATACGTGTCTCGTGTCCTGACCATCACGACAATAGTTTAACTCCAAAATATCTATTTTAGGTAAACAAATAACGTTTGCAAAGTAAGAAGGATATTAAAACACACAATTTTAGCTTGGTTTTAGTATTGTGAGGGTAATGAATATATTTATTTCAATTGTAAAATTCAAAATTGCCTACGTAGCATGGCATAAGCTTTATAGGAAAACATAATATAATTGTGAAACACTTCCTGATGTCATAGGCATATTGCGTTATCTAAAATATAAAATGTATCTTGCCTTGCCATAATTATTGCTACGCCAATGGTGCAATATGGCAATTTATGAAGTAAGCAAGACTAGCAGGAAGCTCCTATGTTTGATCCTGTATTCCGAGATATTCATAGACCTTCTGGCAATGTTGTCTTGCTTAGGCTGCAATTCCTTTATGGAAGCCGTCTTTCCATCAAAGATGAGTTTACTTGTATACTATGTATAAGGTACACAGAATTTAAATTCCTCAAAAAAACACCGCAAAATATTTCATACCAAACCTTTTATCATTTTTGCCCTGCCCGCGGCTTCAAATATCTAGCTAGAACCAGATTCTGCTATATAGTGTAGTTTCCCTGTCAATCCGCAAACATATATTACACCGTAGGATTTGTGCGTCTGTTAATCATATGTATATCAGCGGTATTTCTGGTTTATGCAGCTATACGTTTTCAGAAAAGAAGAAATACGTATAGTTGTATTGAATTTTGGTTAAATTTTTTTTTTCAGTTGCCGCTCACTCCGCGACAAGTTGTTATCGAGTGAAGTTGAGGTGCTGTACTATTCATAAAAAAATATTTGGTGTTATGTTGAAAAATCTCATCTAAGGGTTTAGTATGAAATATTTACTAATATTTATCAAAATTCCTCACATTTCCCGTGACCCCATCATTAATTTTCTGTTTTTATTAAGCGGTAACATCTACTTGAACGCATCGAAACTGAATGTTTTTTGAGGAATTTTTGTGGTGTGCAAAGTTAACAATAAAATAAAATAAATATGGTGTGTATTTATTGATTATTATTATTGATGTTTGAACAACAATTTAAAAAAATTCTAATAAATATAATATTATAATATAATGGCATTATTGAAAGTATCTGTTACCAAATGACACCTCACGGTCGGGTCGGCATGATAACTCGAATAGTTTTGAATATTTTTAATAGATTGTTTCTAAAGCTTCAGAATACTTTTCTCTGTCTCGTATGGAGCCATCTTTGTTTTAATTTTTACCATCACTTGATTTCAAGTTACTATTTTTCGTTTTTGGTCTTTGTCGTTCATAAAAATTTTTTCAAAAATAAAAAAATACATATTAAACTACGAATTATCATACCGATTGTATTTCAAACATCAATGATCAATAAATGCCTTTTTTATTTTATTTAATTGTCACACATACATAACCTTGGATATTATCTTTTACAAGACATTGATGTGGGCAATATTGCATGATATTTGCACCTATCATTATTGTTAAATTGTCTATTTTGGATTCTGTCGCGGGCCATACATATAAGTTTCTTCGCCATTTCAAACTACTGGATCCATATCAATCATTCGTCGTCATCTATAAAGCAGACTGTTGATCTTGACAAAATAGCTTATGTAACGATAATTGTATAGCATTTCACGCTTTATAAATTTATCTATATAAATTCCTCCTAATGTCTGTATAGTATTGCTTTCAGAGCAATAAACTTGGGGGACACACATTATGGTTTCTCCCACCATAAAATATTATAATTCCAAAATAGCCAATATCTGACATTGCAGTGAAGCTATATAAACTATGGTTAATCGGGTTAATATTTCTTTCGGTTAAGTTTGTCCCGACCGTCACAGATAGTCGGTTTGTAATGACCGTCACGGCCAGTCAATAGCTGCGTTCTGTTCACAATCCGAGCAGGTTTACATGTAAATTTTGCATTTACTTAAAATTTGTGCGTGTTTACGCAAAACCCAATTAAACAAAAATACGTTTTGTCTTTGATTCATACCCGCTTTGAGTCTAAAATTTTAATATGTCAATTTTTAAAAGCTATGCTATAGGTAGAAACGTTTTAAAAATTCAATTGAACACACAAACGTGGTTCGTAGAAAACCATTACAAAACATAATCGTTATGAATGAAAAGGAAATTTGCCATATAAATGTCAGCCAAAAAAAATGAAAAATTCTTAAGGAACCCAATTAAAATGTCCCGACCGTCACAACAGTGACGTAACTACAGCCGGCGGCCGGTCCAGCGCGTGGCCTGGGGCCCTTTGACACAAGGGGTTCCCAAATGACATATTTTTTTTGTAAAAATAGTAAACAACAAGTTATTGGAAATAAAATATGTTTTTTTAATAATCTTTACAATTTTTTATAATAATTTCAATTTTTTTATATTTGAATTTCAAAATAACACATTTATAATGACGGCCTCTATTGTACAATATGTAAAATTTGAAATATTCAATTCCAATTAAAAATACAAAACTACGATTTTGGTCCCTCCAGACTGTGTCTACATCGCTGCGTCACAAAAAGATGTCCCGACCGACACAGTCTTTAAAAATTCATATGGAAAATTTGCTACTATTTTGCGAGTTACTCTATATAAGAAAATATGGAAGCAATAGTGTTATATATAACCAACTTAAGACAATAACTAAAATTCTTTTGAACCACCGGATTACAAATATATGTATATGACTCTTTAAAAGTTATTACAATGACGTGTAGATGCGATCGCAAAAAGTGCAGTCTATCGAGTTGGATGATGATATTTTCAGAAAGGTTCCTTAAGCTCGGACGACCTAAGTGGCGTAGGTCGCCGCACCCCACCTTTTTTCCAGTCCCTCCCCCTCCTCCATTTCCGTTCTTTGGTGAAAGTCAACTTATTTTTTTCTATAACTAGAGAAATTCAGCTTTCATTTGAGCAAAAACTTATGCTTTTCTTCGCAGCGTTTTTTTGTATATAAAACCAAACCATTATTTTGGGGACCTCAACTTATGTTGTAATAAATTTGAGGGAAAGTTGTTGAAAAGCTAATTTGATCCCCTTAAAAAGAAGTTATAGATAGTTGTTGTGGATGTGATGGTTACGCTATCAAGGCGACATGCATATGTATGTAGATATTCAAGGCATTATACATACATAGAGAGGAAGAAATCATTAACACCCTGTAATTTGAAAGGAGTTGAGAACAGAGCCCTCCCATACAAAATTTTGCTTCTTTTGACCTCCTTCATCAATATCCGGGCTGATCACCGCCACTTGGCCGGCCACCCCTCTGTATTGGAAAAAAATGCTCTTCAAATATGTGCCTGTGTATATTCTGGAAATACAATGCAGTATCATAGAACAAATGGTGAACGAGAATAAAATGCTTTTCCTCAATTAAAAAATAGTAAAATAGAAATGAAGGGAAAGATGTACAGAAAATAGAATGAAAATTACTACCAACCCTCGTTTGCTGCTCTTCCATATAGAAACACAATAAATAATTCACTTATTTGAATTCAGAACCTATTAATTAAAACCTGCCACTAAAGAGGGAACGAGGAGCGGCATTTTAGATTCAAAACAAACTTTCGTCTCACGCAGAGCCGGCGGATTCTTAAGGTAGTAGCTCAGCGATTTAAGGAACATCCCGTAACATAAATTATTCTAGCGATGTTTTATTTATACCAGAATAATTCCAGAGGAAACCTTTCACCCCAGTTGCCCTTGGCATGATTCATGGGAAGAGGTTCTGCTAAATATCAGATGAAAGATATGAAGCGAAACCAATTATTTGGCGAGCAAATTGCCCGGATAGGGTTTTCATTAATTATCCGGAGGTAAGAAGCAATAACTTAACGGCACACATAAGAAAACTGCTGTCTGCAATAACAATTCACTGCTGTGCTCCCAGGTGAATTATATCTTAAGTGCTTGTCCTCCAGTTACTTTGAGCAGTTTCTTTATTGCACTAAAACTTTTGAGCGGCTTCGAACACTGCGAGTGAATTATTGAGACAGATGTGCAAGGACACCGTGTTTCCAGGGTGCTCAAGGATCGCATAAGTATATATGTAATCCGAATCGTATATTTGCACTCAGGCTATTCACAGCTGCAGCCGCATTTCGCTAATCCCGATTTATTTCAAAGTTTATCGAAGTCGTTACGACTTCAAGCATTTAATAATTAAATTAACGATTGCCTAGTAATTGAATGTAACAAGGAAAGTAAGGTAGTAAGTTACATTTTTTGCTGTGAATTAAGCATATTGAACGGAAAATGAACGTCATAAATCTCATGGATAGAAATTAATCTTAGGCTTCATAGACAATGATTCACGTGGACAAAATAACGAACGACTTATATGTAGATAGAGTCAAATTAACTGGAGTTGAAACGAGTGAGATTATGAACGTATCGTACCCTAAGGCGACACTCGTCTAAACTGCAATTTCCGTTTTCATCAAAAAGCTCGTAGACACAAAAAATGTCTGCGTATACCGCAAAACTTATGCATTCCATTATATTCTATTATATGCATATACATAACTGCCTTCTCAAAATGAGGATACCAACATAGCATAGGGAATTTCAAATTTAAGATTCATTTATGGCAAACACAGAGATACTAGAGCACATTTATGGGTAATTGCTGTAAATGGCTTGGGCGGAGGTATTGCAACACTCAACCCACTATGTGTGTGAGTCGTCAATGCCATATTTAGAGACAAAATATTTGGAAACTCCAAAACTATTAGAGGCACTTCATGGGGGTGGGGAAAAATATGACAATTATAGCTCATGCTCTTATTGCTGCTGTTCGCCCTCGATGTTTCATATCCCCAATTCTGACCAGTTCTCATTATTACTACGACGGTGACGTAGAGTTCTCCACCATCCACCACCCGCAAGAACCTATCTCAAGTGAAACGATGATGATGAAAATTTAGGTTTCGAAGATCAATAAATATTTTATTTTTAACAATAACAACAGATTTGTTAAAAAGTTTCCATTTTATCTACCTCTATATCTCCTTTTGTAGAGAAATTGATGTAGATTAATTTAGTATAGGGATATTGTTTCGCTAAAAGCAGTAGTTTTAACGAAAAAATTAAAAGAGGCATCTGTAGAGATATTGCCACCCCTTGGCTAACTCCCACCCATCAATACTTTTACACTCTACAACTGTGCTAAAATTGGCTTCTACATTAAATTTTTTTTTTATTATTATTTCCGCTATTTTACCTTTGTTACCTGGACTACTAGGGGAGGAAATTGTAACTCATTTTCTGTGCGACACATATTTAAGAGGTCGTCACAGTGTGACATTTTCAAAAAATCGATTTTTTTTTGTTGCATTATCGGATAGTATACACTGTAATAAACATCCCCTCAAATTTTCAAATCGAAATTCAAATCATTACGGTCGCTACAGTGTTTCTTGTAGAAAGGGAACGGAGGGAACTGATGAGAATCCTCAGCGTCAGTATTGTCCTTCGGGAGGAGATTCGTGGTGCGAATGGCGCAAAGCTGAGGCCAATGGATTTCAGGAAAAATATTCTCTTCCACCAGCGCTCGATGACGATGTCCAAGAAGTTTTGAAGCCAATCTACGAAGATTTGACCACCGACGATTTGTTAGAGAGATGTACGGGCGCTTCAATCTTTAAACGCGTTTTTCTCAGAATGGTGTTTTTCAAAACGGTTTCCACTCTCAAAGGAAGAGTTTTGAAGATATCTAGTTCCAATTTGGAGAGATCATTTTTAACGTCATTCTTTATGGCGCTATGGAAGCTTTTTTTTTTTTTGAAATCTTCCTACTTTGTTTTACGAAAAACTCTCCAAAAAAGGGCCAAATTCGATACTTTTTGTTCAAACCGCCGCCATTTTGTCAAATTAAAAAAAAAAAACCTTCCATAGCCCCATAGCGACTTCCCTACAGATTAATAATCCTTTTGAAATTTTTGTTTCAGCTCAAAATTGCGGCCGCAATCCTGGAAATCATGCAGGACGTTTTTGTTTACGTGTCATTTCAACAATTTATTGAACTATTTTACAACCAATAAATAAACATAGAAAAAATCATTTTGTATTCGTCATGAATGTATTTATTTATAAAAAAATACCGGACCGATTAGGTTATTTCAACATTAAAAAAAAAATTGCGAGAATCAGTGATTTTTCGGAGGGTCACACTGAGACAATCCCTTAAGCATTAGAGCCGATATATGTATTTCCAGCACCCAGAGTAGCACCCTCGGATCTACCTAACATAAAGTTTCCCAATATACTGAAGTATTTTAGATGAAGGTTTAGCGGTTCGTTACCGACAACGAGATTAATTTTGATAGCAGACCTTCTTCCAAGGTATGTACAATGGGCCACATGGTCTAAGTGCAAGGCTAATCTGCCCGCCTCCTCTCGAAATCTAAATCCTACGTCTACATCTACCATAGTGGGTGGATGACCACTATGTCTCTAAAATCGCTTAATTGATCAACATGAAATTGTGCCAAATTCCTTTATACATAAAGGGTGTTAAATTTTTTTATTTCTGTTGACCCGAGCACCAGTGGTCAACGCGACGCAATATTCGTTTAAAAAGGCCTTCAACTGTATTTTGTAGAACAACACTAAATATAAATATTTTGTGATTTGTAACAGAATATCACGCAGTGTTGGCTTTTCATATAAATATTATAATATTTCATTCAAAACGGCCATGGGGAAAATATTACAAAATGGGTTTTTTTGTTTGCTTATAACTATAGTTAACTCTTACACCTGAGTTATATTTTGTCAGTTCTTTACGTGGATGCAAAATAATATTGTTCAGGTAAAACACATCAGGTGAGTACAATTAGGTGCAGAATTATTTTACGACACAGGGTGCGCATTTAGTAAGAAAAGAAGAAATTATTTGGCTTTTGGTTGAAAGTTTAAACCTATTGTAGAAAATGACATAAAAATGTAATTTAAAGAACATGTGTAGGAATGCAAGGTTTGTCTGGCACCAAGGCTGGGTTGCATAACTATTTCATGTCGGCCATAAAATCGAGAAACGAACCTGCGCTGGTTCAACAGATCACAAAACCAGCTGTAAGTTATTTTGGTAGCCAGCAGGACCGCAAAAAGGATCTGACAAAAGAACTGCTATCCAGACGTTCTCCTGGAGTCACACTCTTATATTCGTGCCGCTCCTGCACGAATAATATATTCTGGAACTTGGCCAAAATTAATTTAAACTGCAGCCTTAAGTCAACATAGCTATGTAGCTACACGCCGTCTTTTCAGTTCATGGCTCACGGGGAGACATGTTGGGGTTGCGGACGTCTTCTCGGAATAAATGGTACCGCCGTATACCTACAAGCAGCCATATGAATGCATACAAATCAGTGCTGCGACAAAAAGATTTTTCTTATTTCCTTTTCTAGCCATTTTATCCTAACTTGCGAACTCGAGTCTGTTAGTGGCATATTTCTTTTCCTGGCTGCATGTTTGTACTTTTGACAGTTTCCGTAATTATCCCGGCAGATATCGGCGCTCAATAGCGCTGCTACTGCGGAGCCGCCGGGCGAAGGAGTACTGCACCTTTTGTACCTGAGAACTGATACCAGCCGAATAAATAAAACTTTCAGAATTAATCCTGGGCCGACTGCTAGTCGCTTTGTTAAACGCCATTCCCTGCCGTCGAAGAAATGCTGCAATTTATTACGCGGCTGGCAGTTCTCACATGTTCGGTCCTACAGGCGTTTCGGGGAAAACGTACCCACTGTGTACAAAAGGTACGGCGGCATTATGTAAGCCAGGAACCCGGGCTGATGTTACAATTAATATTAATAAGGCGCGCACCATTACGTGGTTTATTTAATTTTAAACCACTTAGCGCATAGCGCAAACACAACAAATCACGTGCCATTTGACGCATATGTCGGGGAGGTGAGTTTGCGGCTGCTAAAAATAAATTAAATTAGCACACAACTTTGCTTTACCGTGTCAAGGCAGGAACAGAAGTTATGGGGCGTGCGAACACCCGGCAAGACATCCCTATGAAGCGCTCCAAGGAGGCAACGCAGCACAGCTACCATGTGACCCCGTCAAATCTCCCACTGAGCCTTTGAGGTGCGTTTCGAACGCCGAATAATTTAATTATTTGCAGCCGTGCAACCCCTTTGCAGGAGATGGACCACCGTGAGGGTCGTCGATGTGCCCACTGACTTTTAAAGCGCACCAGGCCGAAGTTACTTTCGGTGGTACAAAGTGGATACTGTGTAGATGACCATAACCAGGTTAATAAAGGCAGCGAGGACATGCCATAGCAACACTGCTAATGGAGGATGTCTGACATCATATTACTTTGCTAATTGAAATTTGTCATATAACGTGGCACGTGTTGAACGTACAGATGAAATGGTCACAGTGGGGGTAATAAGGTCCTGCTGGCACGGAGGTCAATGGTCCTCAACTTCTGCTGAACTTAATTTTGGGAAAATACGTTGAGGTCAGTTTGACTGACATCCCTAGTTTATTTGTTTTACGAATATGGGAGGTGGGGAGTACCGTTTGCTATCGACAACAATTGAGGTAAATATATACATATTTCGGTTGAAGTGTGGTTGAAGGACAATTTGCTTTTAGATATTTGAAAAGAACGCATAACAGTAACGAAGCAAATTTATTTTGTTAAAATGATAGGATATTAAAAATATTACTACTATTTCTTTAATATTTATAATTCAGGAGGTACATCCAGTTGTATGGTAAAAAAAATGGAAATATTGCAAAACAACAATTACAACTATATTAAATTTCAACTTGTATTTCACAAGGTAGAGATATCTCAACAAGTATTTTAATACAACATGGGAAATGAAGGAACAAAAACGGAGTAGATAATCAAACTGTAGTAAAAAGAGAATTCATTTAAAGTGCAATTCAGGACTAAAAGTATCTATTGATATTCGCAACTCAGAATTCTAAAATTAAGAATTAGTAACATTGCAAATATTTTGGAAAAAAATTATCTACTCTACTTAAGCTGACCTAACCGAGTTTCTGAACCGACTTGAATTAATTAGGTGTATTTAAGGCACTTCTAAAATCACTCGTTCTTAGGCCTCTTGATACTATTAGGAAGAGAGTTATACAAATGAGATAAAACAGCAAAAACAACAACTGCATATTGCATACGAGGATTTAGAAGAGACTCATGGTGAGAAGAATGCAGGAAGTTCAGATGTTCGTACAAATATGAAGAAATTTCAGCTTCAATTCATTTATGTAAAAAGTCGGAGCCCGCCTGGATATATTAGTTTGAATTGGATATTCTATTATATTATAGCATTAGTTTGGCATATGATGTTAGATACATGATCCTGGGTGGAGCGAAAAATTAAACTTTTGAATTTCACTTGCGACTAGTTAATCTAAAAGTTGTCTTTTATTTCTAAGTGCCTTAATTTCCCAAAATTTCAAATTTTTTCAAAACTACCTTCGGTGGTAGGTACAATAGAATTTAAATTTAGGAAAAATGCGAATTTTCGGTTTATATTTATTATTTATTCAAAACATTAATATTTCAATATTGTAATCAACGTAAAGTGCATTTTTCTGTAATATGCAATATAAATCGTTGAAGGAAACGATTCGGAATTCGTCCCAAATACTGATATTTTCTCAGCACATTCAGAACTCAACCAAACCAGTACATCACGAATGAGAGTAACCTTGGACAAACCAGCGTTTCAGATAGATCGGCAGCGCAACGATAGCTAGTGCATTTCTTGAGGATGTAGGATTAGTGAATGAAAAAAACAAATCTAAAGTAATTAATCGAAGCAAATTCAGAGCAGCAATGAAGAAAAATAAATTGACAATAATGAAAAAAAAGTAACAACTGAGCAAAGTGACGTAGTATTTGATTCAATGGACGTAAAGACAAAACTGCCCGCCCGAAATACAGGGATTTTCACAATTTTTCTCCGAAATTCATGAAACAAATACCCTTCTTTTTAGTTTTAATGAATTACCCATCTTATTGCCTTTCCAAAGAACACATGTGGGTAGATCACGCTTCATAAATATGTTCGGCACCGTTTTAGTATATTTCCTTTGCACTAATTTCAATAATCACAAAGCAAAAAAAAACAATAACAGCACAACAAAAAAACCATACAAATTCAAAATAGTGGATCCAATATGACGGCCGAAAAAGTTAAACTTCAAAAATTTCCCTGAAAATCCACACTAGGAGGTTTTCGGGGTTTGTGATTCCGAATCTGCCATTAAAATTTACAAATTCTAAATAGCGGATCCAATATGGCGACCAAAATCCTTCAACTTTAAGCAATTTTTATAAAATTTAATATAAGAACGTCTTTTGGGTTGCAGAATTCAAAAGCATTAAAATTCAAGATGGCGGACCGAAAGTTGCTGCCGAAAAAGTTGCAATTCAAGGCTACGATTGCAAAGGTTGGCCACAATACAACTTAAACAGGGAATTACTAGGAGGTTATTGGCATGTATCAAAAGAGGGTGGAGGACATTTCAAGCAATTTTCTGATGTACCATTAACTGTAATAAGTTTTTATAGTAATAAAATGCATTTAGGTGTTAATTTGTGTTTAATTTCCTTAAAATACATGAGGTATATCAATAACGTGAATTTAGGGTATAATTTAAGGTTGATGTGAATTTTAGGAAGTTCCAGATCGTTTTTTTTAAATTTCGGAAGTTACTGTACCTGCCGTGGGAGAGGTAAATCAACACGTTGGCATTTTTGAGATAGCGAGAGTATGATGTCGTTGCATTCCGTAAATTAAGAGATAGAAATCAAGCAAGAATGCGCATACCATGAAAATGACGGTTTTATGAATCACTTTGTAACTCCCAAGCTATTGAGATATATCCCATATCCCCCCTCATGGAACATTGTAGTATTTTGTTTGGTTTCCTAGATGGGATCTATCAACCCACTTATTTTTGCACGCGTTATTTGAAAGACTGTATAATTATTACAACAATTTCGAAAAACTTTATATTTTTGCTAAACACATTAGTGTTTTCTTCGTGTCCGGCATAATACGCAAAATCGCATTGAATTTAATTTCTTAAACTGTTACTTATCTGTATCGAAAGTTTTAAAATTTGCAAGAATCGCATAAAATTTTTACTCATGGAAACTTCAAATACTGAACTGAACAATTATTGGATTTTTTGACCCAAAGTCGGTATAAATGCTTATATCAATGAAATTTACTGTTATTTTCCCGAAATTATATAGTGTTGCAATGCGTAACTATTCATAAATTTCAATTCAATGCGAATGCTGTTATGCTACGGACACGCAAAATATAAAGCTAATTATGAGCTGTCGTGTATAGGTACTGAAAAATCTAGTGCCAGAAGAAACCATAGATATTTTTAGAGGTTAGTGGTCTCAGACTTTAAGTTGTTGAAACAAAAGTTCCTGCGAAGCATTTTTTTTACAAATTTTTCTAAATAAGGTTGTCTTAGATCTTGCATGAAAAACAGCATTTTTTATACCCATAATAAATGAAAAAATCCCACTGAAATAAATGATAGTTTTTCTATTTTTTAATCTTGTTTAATCAAACGGTTTCAGAAATAAAGGGCTTTGAGAAGAGAACTATTATTTTATTTGGTACAAAATGCTTCTAATCCTGATATTTTGTGGCAAAGCAACGAAAAATAAAAATATTATTTAATTAATTAATAATATTGTATCGTTCGCAGACCAACTATTTGGGGCATTTAGGGCAATATATCAATTCTATCTGGAGATATTATGATTTCAATAGAGAATCCTCACGGTTATCACCCCAAAAATGTTCCTCTCGTAATTTGCAATTACGGAACATTGTGTCCAGGCTTAATTAAAATGTGTAATATAAAATTCTATGTTAAGCGAAATTATAAATAAATATGAAAATATGTTTGCAAATTTAATCTAGTGTTTACATCTAGAACATCTACCATATACCAACCCATCTGGGACGCCACGAGAAAATGTGCCACACACAATGCAACATACAAAAAGTCCTTAAGGAAATGTTAGGGCACTGAAATGCAGAGCGACCCTCTCTTTTCCATTTGATATTCCTTCACCCGTCGAAGCATTTCGTCTATAGGACGTCAAGCTGAAAAGTAAGGAGTACTGACAATTTTGCCAGGCTTCGTATATCAAAAAGTGTGAAGTGGAAATAACTTTAGAAGACACAACAAAATCAAAGAAAATCACTGTACAAGAAATGAGACCTTTGAGTTGTAGAGAACGGCGAAATAATAAGGTGAGTGGAATTACCTTAGATAAAAGGTGCTCAAGCGTACCGTCTTTCCGTCTTTCTCCTCTTACGCTTTGAGCGAAGGAAATTGCAAGTTTCATTCCGCAAATTGAAATTTTTAGGAAATTGGGATTTTTCTTCGTCACCAAATGGATTCTTGTTTTTGTGTGGGAACCTGAGTACCAAGCAAGCGCCCAAACCTAATTAGCGCACACTGACGTAGAAGTGCACTGAGCCTTAATTTAGGTGGCTTTAAGGTCCCCCTCCATTACATCGTTTGAATAATCGCAGATAATTCTTGAAAATCAATTGCAGCACCGGGAGGTGATGGAAATTAATAAAGCCACCGCAAGACCCCTTTACATTTCAAGTGATTTGGAGGACTATTTTTATTCTCGTTACACTTAATTGGATATCAATAAGGGGCCGCAGCCCTGGCCCCGCCTCGGCCAAATTTTAATTACTCGTACTGTGTGTTTCTGTTCGTACCTTCTTAGCCCCAGCGACTACAAAGAGGGCTTTTATTAGGTTGAATCTCATTTTCTTCAGACTCCCAAAGAAGTTCCTTTCATTCTCCATTTGTATAATAGAACCTGGAAGTGAAGGCAGGGAGAAATCATTTCCATTTCCGATTGTTATTGAAATTCATTTCATGAATATTCATATCTCCAACTTCGGCTGGGTATGCATTTCAGAATGCTTTTATTTTTCTTTCATGGAACTTCTTAAAGTCAGTTGGCTTGCTCTGCACAAAAATGATGTTACCGTGGCATGTCTCTGAATTCCTCCCTGGCGATTTGCGGTAATTTTACACCGCTGCCAAAATAACACAAATTTTTGGCATAACTCAAGCACGGTTTTCTGTTTTAAAGTTGTTTCCAGAATTTATTTATTATTTCGTTTCATTCGATCGATACTCGGAATTGAAATTGTTCTTTTCCTGGTGGTGAAGGTGATCTTTTACTGCTTGACATTCGAGGCAGTGCACAGTTTTTACCAAACATAAAAAGACCAATATTATTATTATACAATATGTTTGTGGTGAAGGCTGGTATTAGTTCGAATTGCTTACCCCATGTGAATGCTGACATGCGGCATGAATCATGTTACTAACGTTCAAATACTGACCAATCAAATATATGATATTAATATTATATTGTTTAGTCGCGAGGTAAGGACTAACGATGGAAGTGTAGCGAAATAAAATACTAAGTGCCAGTTATGCGTCAATTTTCTTTATTCCCGTATTTTGTGAAATTATAAATATCCAATATTAATAAGATTAGCTTTATTTCAATTTTTAAAAATTCAATTTTCTAACAATTCAAGAATTCCCATTGTCATTTGGAATTTGTTTGGCCTTCAGCATATACAAGTTCCCTGAGAATTTCACATTTCGGAAGTATTCAACTATTCACCTCTTTAACAATTCTACAAAATCCAATCCTATTACTAAAACAATTCAAAATATTCTAAACTATCCTATTACTACGATCTAAAGATTTTCTATTCAAAATCCTATCACTAGACACAAGTTCTATTGCCAGAAACAATGTGTTTTCCTTATCATCGTAGCATCTAAAGATCTACTGACCTTTGGCATATACGAATTTCACTGACTATATCACAACTCACAAGCTAGAAAAATGAAGGAGGATGAGATGCTGAAGAGCGGTCCTTTTATACATCTCCGAACACGCACAAACCTGTACATGCCAAAGGCGGTTCCTTGTCCATATTAGATAATCCTAATTGGAGGAGTATAAAAATATCTATTAAAAATGATATATAGAATTTTTAATGGTAAAATTATTAAAGAAGAAGATGGTGTGTTTAAAAGTTGATGTTGCTACAAAGATGGACGAGTGAAGGAGTGAATATCCAATACATGAAAGATTTTAAAATCTTTGTCAATACTATTGGAATCATCCAATTAAAAAAGAGGCATACGGCAGTTTTCCTGAAAGAAGAGATAGTGAAATGCTTAAGTGATTGCAATATAGATCTTGCACAAATATATTCATCTACAACGGATAACGGTGCAAATGTGTTGAAAGCGTCGAAGCTTCTTCAACAAGAACTCCAAGAATTGCAAAACAATGAAGACAACGACAGAATTTCAACTGTTTCTGATAGTGATAATGGTGAGTATGAACAAATACATACACGTTTGAAATCAGTTTTGGCAGTAGTAAGATGCGCCGCTCATACTCTACAATTAGCTGCGCATGATCCCTTAAAGGATATACAAACCAAAATAGAAGAATGCCGTAAAAATTCTGAGGGCGAATATCAGAGGTAAACGTTTTGCAGATGACATGCGAATGCCGGTCCTAGATAATTTAACACGGTGGAATTCAACATACGAAATGATACTATCCCTACATAAGTTGAAGGCTTACATCGAGAACAATGACAACGAATTTTCTTTTGATATTGATTGGGATTTCGTTAAACAATTTTTGGAAGCGTTGCAACTAATGGAATGCACAAAAGGACTTCAAGCCGTACAATATATTATTGGTGATTTTTATCGTGACTGGTTAGTGTGTGAGGCTACATTAGAGAAAATGAGCGGAAATGTGTATGCCGCTAAATTGCATCAATCAATGCTGAAAAGGAAGGATAAACTTCTCGACAACGAGGCTTTTCTTGCGGCTATATATTTCGACCCTTGATTTAATTACTTGGACTCGCCTTTTTTTAATGAGGATCAAAAAAGAAATGTTGTGGTACCTACTTGATGAGCCGCATACCTATTTGACTTACCTACTACCTACCTACTTACTATACACTACCTAACTACTAACCTACCTACTGCCTGATTCCTGAAAACTGCAGTGCACATCTAAATATGCTTGTAGGAGAAAGAGCTGGAGATTACCAAGGCGACAGCAATAACAATTTGCAAAATAACAGTCAAGTCCCTGTGCCGTAGCATGACCCATTTGATATTTTAGAAGAAAAAATCAACTCAATGACAGCCAGCACATCAACATCCACAAGGCAAGCAAATTTAAATTTGCGTCAACAATTGGACAGTCTTGTCTACGGGCAAAGAATGCCGTTTAGCACTAATGTCCTAGAACATTGGAAAAGTATTTCCTTTAAACAAATGGACTTAGCAAAATTAGGTGAGGTGATTCTGGCGGTTCTTTCGAGTCAGGCATCCGTTGAGCGCTCGTTTAAAGCACTATCGACAATATTAACAAAGCAGAGGTCTAGATTAAGTAGTGAAACTATCAATAACATATTATTAGTCAAACTTAATAACAATTTGTTAAATTTAATAAATTTCTAAGATAATAAAAAATACTCGAAGCTTATTGTCTTATTAATGGGAATTTTTCAGCACATACATATATGTATATTAAAAATGTGGAAATACGCAGTAGAAACATAAATCAGCAAAAATTGTCCTGGCACTAAAAGAATGCAAAGGAATATTCTTTTTCATTCTTGCTCATTCGCGAATGTAAAAGATGTGGGAATGAATAGGTACTTTCATTCTCTCGCGAAAGAATGAAATCGACTTCGGCACATTGCGATGCATTCGTTCGCGAGAGAATGAAAACTCAAATTCTTCGAAGAATATTCTTTTAAAGAATGAATGAAATTCGAATATTCTTCGCACCCTGCTATAAAACTCACAATCAACGAATAACAGATGCAGGATTTTTCCCAAACAATTCTGATAATAATTTAATTTATTTAAATTCAATCATAACAAACTATCTCCTATATGTTACATAAGTAACATTTGCATTCGAAGCCGCTTCGCAGAAATGGTCGAAGCTTCGAATAACGAAATCCCGTTCGCTTCAGGATAACTATTGATATTAAGAGTATTTAAGACTTATGCAGCATTTCCTTCAGAAAACCCGTTGTTTTTATATAAACGGACATTTTAACATATTTTAATTGCTGCGCTTTCAACGAACAACATTTATAACGTCCAATGATATGCATGAGTTTTTCTTCTACTGTAAAAAATTGTTCCATTCTGGGTTCATATCATTGTCTTATCCAAATGTTCAGAAATTTAATAGCACTAATGCATTTATGGAGTATAAAATATGCCCCATTCCCAATTGCTAAAACGAAACATATATCGTTTCGTAACTTCTTGAACCACAAAAGCATCATTTTTCTGAGAACATTCGAAACTAAACGAACCGGGCCATAAAATATCCGCTGCGTTCCACACAATAATAGGATATCTTGTCAGATTTCATTATTTATACCCCAGCTGTCGAATAACCCCATTTTGCAACAGTTTCCCTTCAAAGAAGGAATGAATTATTGATCTAAGAAATATTCGGCTGTGAGTCGCGAATAAATTTTTGCAACTGGAGCACATTCACGAACTAATCAAATTGATTTAGGCGCACAGGGAGGGTGAGAGTGTTTCATTAGAACTAATTTGGATCATCAGGATCCATTTCAGACTGCGCCCCTTGCTGATGTGGGCTTTCATATGATAAAACCCCTCCGTCGGAAATATCATGCCGGGGTGTTAAGAATATGGCAGTTGTGCGCTACGATACCCAAAACAACTTTACTTTCCTTGACGCCCCTGACAAAAAATCCAAATCTTGTTTGGAAACTTTTTCTTCGCTTGTTAAAATCCCATACACGCGGCAGGACCCTCTTGCGAGGACGTAAATCTGCCACCCGAAAACTGAGAGCGGTACGGATACAGCGATGAGCCCCAAGGACAAAAAGTTTAAATCCATTTGGAAAGCTTTAATGCACTCGCAGCTTTTAGTTGAGTGCATTATGCACGCAGATTTATTGTCATAAAAGCAGACTTAGGAGGGAGGTCTAGTCACGTACGAAGACGGCATGGGCATTAGGCGCGCTCTGCGGCTGTTTAACAGCACGACCAAATAGCCGCAACGATGTATTGTAGCAAACGCAGTTCAATAAGGGCGCGCGTACTTGGCTGCTGCGACTTTTTAACCCTGCGATTATTTGGCTGCGCTGCTCGGAATCGCAGTGCGCGTCTGGGATAAGACGGCGGATATATTTTTCATTCCGCAGACCCCCTCCAATACTGGCATTGACAAAGGCATTTGAAATTGTAATTCATACAATATAAATGCTGATATATGTGGGTCCCATACGCTCCCGCACGCCACGTACGAGCATATTGAGTGCGCTGCTGCAAAGAAGACCAAGTGCGAACGGGGGGAAGCGCAGCTATACTCGTAGTTGTCGGTAGGCAGGGTGCTTTCGGAGATAATCGTCGCATGTTAACGGGTGACACACGCAGATAAGTCCCACACCCCAAGAAATCAGTGACAATACGTTCGGTTACATGCCTTCTCACCCCATACCTCGTAGGTGTGTATTGCAGGGTAACGATATCTGTTCCCTGAATTTTTTAAATATTCCAACTAAGTGCCACGCAGTTCCGCCTTTCAAGTTGAGCCGAAGTTGGAACAAATCCCCCCGGTGCCATTAAAGACATAACATTCTCCAAAATTGATGTATTGCTGATACTTTATGGAAATCACGCAGTTAAATGAATTCGTAAGGAGGGACTCTCTGGAAATTGTTTTGCGCCTCTTCTAGAAGCTCGGAAGTAGTGCAATATTCATGAACGCACCCGCATAAGCTTTATAGATGTATATGTACCTTCTGGAATTGGGTTAGTTTCTTCATCGTAGTCAAAACCACTAAATAATTTAATTACTGTCAAGTAAATGCCGTATAAACACACACAGTGAAATCACAATAATTAACTTTTTGTGTATTTTTTTTAAATTATTGCTCATAGTCTTGAAAATATATATACTGGATTTTATGAGAGAAGTCGGAACTTTAAATTGATCTTTCAAATTATTTGGTCTAGCTTGTTCAAATGCATAGCTTTAATGATATTTTTGAAAATAGAAAGTTTAAACTTATCTACATCCAAAATACGATCATACCATAATTATGGACAACATGACAAATTTTCCGATAAACTATTTCTCCTCGCGCTTTAAGAGGATAATGCACGGAAAATATCAAATAAATACTTTTTATTAATAATAATAATAATAATAATTTTATTGTGGAATCAAGTACAAAGATTACAAAATCTTAAATGTACGAAATGAACTGGAAAAGATAAAAAGGAAGCTAACTAAAATATATTCAAATAAGTAATTCATACCAACTAAGAGAATTGAAACATTAAATTAAAATTAAAATTACAAAAAAAAAGCACTAAATAAAGAAGAACACTCAATCAGAAAAAGAAAAAAAAGAAAAGAAAGAAGAAAAAAATTAAGTTATTGCGAGAATAAGTCTATGCAACGCCTGCTGACTTAAGAAGTCTACCAAAAGTACTGCTGACCCTCGTGCGCTGCATATTATGTGAAAGTAGATTCCACCTACGGGAGCATTGGAAAAAGTAGGAACGCTGTCCATAACTAGACCTACAACATGGAACCAGAAGATCTTTACGTCTAGTAGATTGCAGGAAGTGCAGTTTTTCATATAGGTAGGTAGGTTGGCTGTCGGGTGTATATCAGCTTATGTAGAAACATTGATCTGCGCCGTGTCAAATAATCCTCAAGAGAACAACCAAGCAAACTCGAACTATAGGGTGATATATGTATGGGCATATCTCTTTAATTTAAATACAAATCGGACTACGTCCACAAAAAATCTCTTACGACAAACAGAGTCAAGTACCGGAAAAATAACACAACCATACAGGAATTTAGGTAGAATTAGCGCCTTTACTAGTTTATTTCTCAAGTGTAATGAGAGAATACTGGAATGAAGCCACAGTCGTCTCAAACCGCCATATATTTTTTTCAGTGTTGCACTAACGTGGCTACAGCAGTAGAACTTAGAGTTCAATTCAAATCCCAGACTCTTGGCGGTTTCCACATACTTTAGAGTTGAGTTATCGATTACAATTGATTACGATCAATACCATTTCTATAAATTGCTAGGCAACACGACTTAGTGGGATTCAATTCCAGATGGTTTTGTCTTGACCAATCGCATATACGCTGAAGGTCTTCATTCAAGCCCATTATTACACATTTTGAGAGTAATATATTTTTCGCTTAATAAGACCAAGGCGTCTTTAATCCATGAGCACAGCTCCAGGGATCAGGGTTCAATTCGGTTCACTTTGAACCTGATGTCAGGAAATAATTTTTGCACCCTTCTATTTGCCTTCCGACTCTATGAACCTTCTCCGAGTTCCGAACTTACAGTGGTCGTAGAATGTAAATTGTATTGAATTAAATTGTGTTGGAGCGAAAGACACCGAGTTCTCAGACTTCATCGAGCCCATTGTACTTTATCCCGGCCTTAATCGAATTTCTGTTTTTCTAATGAACTGAAGAACTTCGGACAGCAGGGGTTTAAAACAGTTTCTTCCATCCTCATCACGTCAGCATCGAACATCGTAGGCCGTGCTAGGGAGAGTCCGGTCAAATGATCGGAAAAAGGGGACAATCTGAACATATTTTTTTTTGGAATCTATAGGGGGTCTGTGGTGAGTATAAAACTCAGTTTCCTATAATTAAAAAATATATATATATTAGGTATGAGAAAAAGTAAGTTCCATTTTCTAGCAGATGGCGTAACTCTTATTGTAACATATGTATCACGTCTGAACCGGTTTCACATGTGTTTGACAGGTCTAATGTCAGTGCCAGAATCCATTGTATCTAAATCAGTTAAAGTGTTTACAATAGAGTTTTTTTTGCGATTGAACATGGAGAGTTCGACATTTGCAGGAAGTTTTGTTATACTTCTATAATTTAAAGAAATCTGCTTCTGAAAGTTATCGTTTGCTAGTAGAAGCATACGGTGAACATGCTTTTCCGGATTTGATGTGAAGAAGATGGCTTAGACATTTTAAAGATGGCATTTTCGATGCTCTGTATATGGTGGGATATGAAAGGTGTTATTTATCATGAGTTGCTGAAACCATCTGAAACCATTACTGGCGATGTCTACAGGCGTCAACTAATCTGTTTAAAGCGAGCTATTGATGAAAATCGACCAGAATGCATGTCGGCAGAAGTAAGGTCTTCTTTCGAAGGACCTAAAAAGCTGGGAGGCTATATTACTGTATTTTTCTTAATAATAAAGCAAATCCATACATCGGCAATTCATATTTTGATCCGAAAGAAAGTACAAAATGTTCGACCGTAAAACAGAACGTGCTCAAAGCTCAACGAATCTATTTCCGATAAGTCACGTGTACAATTTTACATTGAAAATACTACAACACAAAACGTTTCGCCGCTTTCACCAAATTGCAAAGATCCCGAAATTTACGGAATGAACGGGAAAGACCTCAGCAAAAGAAAATCAATTGAACGAGAACGTAGGTCAATCTTATGCGAAGCGTCAATTTCTTATGCACCCGTTCGCAAAATAAAGTTAGTGTCCGAACAGTTCGTCGATTAATTAAACAGTACATATCCGCATCTAGGAGAGGGCCTTTTTTCTACCAAGCATTATGTGTTTCGAATTGAACTTCGAATTAATCCTATTTGGAGTCCGTATAGCTACCATCAGACTCTCGGATGGAGTCGTGCTTGGCTGTGGTGTCCCTCTGGAAGATCATGAGTAGCCGTGCTGTATCCTTCATCCCTTCCATCTCTTCGCAGTATTTCTTATGCGATTTTAGTTTGGAAGATTCGATCTCTTTCCTTAAATCAAGGCTTGTCAGTCATCTTCTTTTTAAGCTTTTAAGGCTCAATTCAGAATCTCCCTGGTGGTCACATTTGCCTAACTGGACAAACCGACTCAAACGACTCAATCCACATCCGACTGAGTTTCCTCGTCTCATCCTAGATTTCCTTCCTTTTGTTCAGTTTAGGCACTGGAGCTAGCATTTCATCCAGTATCTGTTTGTATTTGTCCCAGTTGGTCTTCCTAGGCTTCCGGCCCACTGGCAATGAATTTATCTCACCATGCTAGCTGAAACTCTAGGTATCTGCGGTATGCGGTCAGAAAGTGTTTCCTCTTTGAGAACACGCCAGTTAGTAACCATATTTTCTGCTTTCCTATTGGTTTGTGTCAGATCTATTATTTGCTCTGCCCGTATTTGTTACCACGAGATCATGCGTGCACCAGAATAAAATCCAATAGCTTTTTCAGACGAGAGTTACACTTGCTACTCCCCCACAAGGTATTCTGGGCAGCCGAAGATCATTCCTAAGTTATTAGATTCCTTGAATCGCACAATTTCCCGTACGCAGAAACAATAGTTGTTTCGCAACTGACCCACTATTTTGTGTGTGATATTTTGATCGCGACGACGTCTTGACTAAAATATTGTTCCCACATATTCTAGAAACAACCATGTAAGCCCGCGATCTGTCACTACTTTCGTGATTGACGAGTTTCCCTTCCAATTTCAGGAATCCAAGAAACACTGACATGGGGTCAAGTCTGTATTGGGTTCAAGACTGGAGGGCTGGACCGGTCGATCGGAGTGTTGGGGGAGGCCTTAACATCTAGCTTTGCCAAGGCCTGTTCCCTTACCACTCGCAGTCGAAGAGAAATTGCCCTTGATGGCTTTCTAAGGAAAAGGTTTTTTCATACTTTGATAAACTCCTACATGTTATGTCTTTTTGGAAGGTAATAAGATACGCAATTTAATAAAAAAAAATCTTACATGATTTTCAGAGAAAATTTGGAAAAATCATGAATTTTAGTAGTTTTTATATTCGCAAGAGACTGTATCCGTAGTGGTAGAGGTAGATCATCACTGTTCAGATTTTGGGAAAGGACATGAGGATATTATTTTTTTTGCGTACGTTTGATGTCGCTGCGTAGAGTACATCAAAAGATAAAAATAAAATAATAATATGCACATCATGAAAATGTGAAATTTATGTATCACCCTGTAACTCCCAAACAGCTCTTTTGTTTGCCTAGGTGAGATCTCTCAGCGCTCTATTTTTAAACACCTTATGTGAAACACTTTGTAAAATATCTCAACAGAGACGGCCAATCCTCCACAATGTCCACGAGCAGTCGGTTCATTATTGGTCCTTAGCTCAATTGAGCATGTCCCATCAGCACGTTTTTTCATGGATCTGTTTTAGTAAGTAAGAAATCGTCAATTCTCCTTTAGATGGAATTTTTTAGATCAATTTCCAAAGGAGAAGTGAGGGGTGTTTTTTCCCATTTTAAAATTCGCGTCTGCTGCTGTAGTGCATGCCCGTCTGCTGACTATGCTGAACTAAATTGGGTATAGAATTGCCGGAAAGAGATGGTAAGAGTTCATTTTACTATTGAACACATTGCTTGATGCAGCTATCGAGAAAGAATGCATCAAGATAGCTTCCTATTCCGAAACCCGTTGTAAGAACCAAACGAAATTGAATGGAATGCCATTAGCAATAAAACAACATAAGCATAGCCATAGCTGCGCAAAAGCTCAAGTAAAAAGAAGGCAACGGAAAATTACCGCCAGAGACAAAGAAGTAGCTAGCAATGGTGCCGAGGAATTGCGGACGGAATTTAAGGGTTGTGGCACGAACGAGTTGCCGTATGTGTAATAGTTTGGGGCGGACGGGAGACCCTCAGATCCGATTGACACTGAAAGTAAACCACTCTGCCAGTTGCAAAAATCACATTCACAGTACTTTTCCTTCATTTAATGTTCGTCCTGCTCGGCGCTGCGAACGACGAGATGAATTCAAATGCAATCCGAATGACGAGCAGATTCTTTGTAAAACAATATCCTATCTATGGCGAAGATGCTTCCTGATTTCAGCTCCGTCGGACTGAATTTAAATTGTCAGCAAATTTTAAATTGAATTCAAATCAAGCAAGCATCCACCACTAATTTTTCATGAGAATAATCTCATTAAACGGATGTACGTGCATGAATACTCGTTTGTGGTTTCCGCGGGAAAATTGGGAAGAAAGCGCAATAGCTTTGCTTACTTTGGTTTAGTAAAGTTTATAAAATGTTGCCAAAACCTGGAAAAAGTTAAGCATAGCAAATGATGAAACTCATATAATTTTAACTTGATTTTTCCGCTTTAAATATTGATTTAAATCTGGTGTGTTGGAAGTTATAGCTGTGCTTGAGAAATTAAAAAAACTTGATATTACTTCAAAGATACAATTTTTGTTAACGCTTAAAATGCTCTTCAAGAAAGTTGAAAATAAAAATATTAAAATGTGTGCAGTAGATGTCGAGATGTCCTATCTAGCAAAAAGCGCTGACTTCTCCTAGATATCTTGAAATAACTTTATTACCTCAACCTTAATGTGCATTTATCTGCAAAAAAGTCAAGTATTTATAATACTTGGACTCCATTTATAGCAAGATAGCAGAATTTTTGTAATTCCCGACGTTTGTCGCTGTCTCTTTTAAGTGGTTTAATAACTGGTTCACATACATATTTATAGAATGTAAGTAAACTCCTGAACCGATTAGGACAGAAGCCAGCTAATTTTCTTTATCACAGAAGTTACATTAGGAATAGTATCAAATTACAAGTTTTAGAAAGCGTTATATATACAGATACGGCCAGATTAGTATCACCTTTAGACATTTCGTAAATTATTGCTTTAAAAAGTGTCTTCTTCTATCAAGTTTGTAAGCTTTTTATGATAAACTAGCTTGCCCGGACCCGGCGTTTCCCGGGATACTATTAAATTTATATTCCTTAATTTTACAACGCCTCCCTACTGCACCACCACCTCTCCTATGTGACCCAGTGTTTTCCTAGTTGCGTTTTGCACATGTTTTAGATATTTTCCAACAGTATTATTAAATTTAGTTTCCTTCATTTTACACTACCTCCTTATTGCACCCCCTCTCCTATATCTCCTAACGGGTTGGGGGTGGTTTCATATTTGGAAATTTGAATAGCAGATTCGAAATCAGTGATCGCGAAAATTCCCTAGTGCGGATCTGCGACCCCGTTCAATGTGAGCCGGACATGAATTTCACAACCCGAAACGTTTCCCGGGATACTATTAAACTTGTATTCCTTAATTTTACAACGCCTCCCTACTGCACAACCGCCTCTCCAATATGACCCAGCGGGGTGGGGGTGGTCTCATTAAATCAACCATAAATTCGTACACAATACACCCCATACATCACTTTCACCTATTCCTAATACTTTTTTAACTGTAAACTGTAAAGTATTATTAAATTTAGTTTTCCTCATTTTACACCACCTCCTTATTGCACCCCCTCTCCTATATCTCCCAGCGGGGTGGGGGGTGGTCTCATATTTGGAAATTTGAATAACAGATTCGAAATCAGTGATCCCGAAAATCCCCAAGCGCGGATTTTCAGGGAAATCCCTTGAAGTTTAACTTTTCGGTCGCCATGTTGATCCAGCATCTTGAATTCCAAAATTTTGAATGCAAGCTTCCTTAGCCAGAGATTGATGAAAAAATTATTCCAATTCATGCATACACTTTTCTTCCACAGCCGTTTCAATTTTGTCGGCACCCACCGAAAAAACCAATTTTTCGCTATTTTCACCAACCTTCGCCAACCCGGCCCAATTCCCTATAGTGCTTCTTCTTCCTACCCCTGAGATACACTTCTAGGGTGTGTCACCCCCCCACAACAAAAACACGTTTTCACCAATAATTCCCACATTTCACACTTTTCACCAACCATTCTTTCACCAACACATTCTACACTACCTCCGCTTTCCAACGATACCAATAACAGCATGAACTGTCACGGCAATATATGAAATTCATTGGAATGACAGTGGCGCCATCTGTCTAAAATTGATCGTACCAGCTCAGAAACCTTCGTGTGCTCATGCTAAACAACTTTGCTAAAGATCATCACATGATCAAATGCATAGTTTACGATTCTATAAAGGACATAATATAAAGGACATACAGACAAACATTCATTTTTATATACATATATAGATATATTTATTAGTACAGTTTCGTAAACATCTCTTTTGCATTTTTTAGTAATTGTGGGGCATTCCACCTATAGAATTGTTGGCCGTTGTGGCCAAATCGGTGTCATTTGCTTCATTCAATTCTGATTTGTTTGCGCGGGCAGCTTTATCCCATCTCTTGTTTAAAAATAGCCCACATATTTTTGCTAAAGGATTCATATCTGGGTTACTCACTGGCCCGTCAAGGATTTGGATGCCATAAATATCCAATAATTTTCCTTGCCATATGGGTCGGAGCCTATCATGCATAAAAACTCTTACTCCGTTGAATTTTTCATTTATAGTCGAATTTATAAAACCGTTTTCATAACCGTTAAATATTGATCCATTGACTAAACCAACAACACAACAAGCAAAAAATAGAAAATAATAAAATTGAAGGACTATCTTATTGAAAAGTGTGATCACAAAATATTATTAAAAGAAGGATTCTTTCTCTTTGCACGTTTTCCAAATCCACTCTTCTAGATCATGCGGGCTGTTCATTTGCCTATGTTTTCCTTTAATGTATTATATGTAGATATCATCTTAGCGTTTAACATGCGCTTCTTGCTAGGTTGTTTTGACGTGGTCCAGATTGACAAGTCGTCGCCTTACTATTTTTTCCGATATTTCTGTACCAACGCAATTGCTCGGTCTTCTGTAGCATCACGCACTAAAAATCTATTCTGGTTTGCTGTTTTCTTACGATTGTGACTTGTCGAAGGCTGAGATGTTCTATTTTTCGCAAATTCACTGACGAATAATCGGCTCACTCTCACTATCTGGACTATTTGCGCATTCCTATACTGACCTCCTTCCAAATACATTGAAATTTCGGCTCTAGGGACAGCATTGATGTCCTTTGCTTTACCCATAGTTAATTTTACGAATTTTACAAAAACCACTTTAACTTTCACTTTCCACTATATGTAACAAACGAGACCGCAAGTCTAGTAAGGTTAAACAATTAGGATAACAATTGCTTCTTCGCATTTATCTCATTTTGGTTAACTCCTGATAAAAATATATCTGTACAAAAACATAAAATTTTCCATAGTTTTCACATATAACATTTACCTTGCGACAAAAGGTTAAGCCTCTAGAGCACCGCAAAGTTGTAAAATCGGCCAAAATAGTGGTTATTACTGCTTTCCATTGGCACCTCATACATATGTAAGCAAATACGTAGGCGGAGAAGTAAAAAGATAAAGTGTGTCGAGTTGGCGGACGATATTTTCAGGAAAGGTTCATTATGCTCTGGAAAACCTAAATAGCGTGGGTTGCCTCCCTTTTTCTGAATCGGCTTAATTTTTTAACATTTTTCCCGCTATTCACTTTAACTAATTTTCGCTATAGTATTAACTTTACGAAAGAGATGGAGAATTTCGCAATATAAAAAATTATTTATATATTCTTCAAATAGTATATTTAGAGTAGAAGGTGAGATATTTACAAAAAAACGATTTTTTTATTATGATTAACATCGCGGTGTCCTAGTTATAGGTCCAATTCAGTAAATGTTTTTTGTTTGCTATTTAACTAACGACGATTTTCCCAAAAAAATTAATCTTCTTAGCTAAAAAATAACACAAATTCTAAACGAAACATAGTTTATTAGATATAGCAGATTGTAAATGCTCTGGTATCAGACCCCGTGTGTACTCCCAAGTTCTGTGGAGAGATGTGTACTCCCAGGGTTAACAACTCCTATTTAATGCAATTTTCTATGCTAAATAAAAAAAAATTATGACGAGGGAAGAACATTTTAAGATAATGGGAGCTGAAATATTTCAGTGTGGAAGTGAATAAAATGTTTAATAGCAATACAATTAACGAAAACAATTGACCTGCCTCCAAAATATAAATATTTCAGTTGTAAACATTTTCTGAAGTTCCGCCATGTGGTATTCCAGGGTAAAATATACATAAATTCAACTAACTGCAACTACTTGCATTTTAAATTTTATAAAATAAACGCAACTCCCAAATATTTAACACGACGATCAGGACTGAAAATTATTATAAAATCCAGAAAAATGCTATTCTAACACGCATTTGGAAATCATACTGACATATACCATATACATGGTATATGAATGCTATTTTTTTGTTGGAGGGTGCGGGGTAAAGGGCATTCTTATATTGTCTTACATGGGGGGAGGGGGTGGAAAATCAACAAAAAATGTTCTTGCGTAATACTTGAATCCTTTAGTGCTTAGACAGATTACGGCAGTCATGAAAATGATAAATTATTTTATAAGTTGATTATTAAGTAATTTGAGTACTTATTTTGTTCACGATGAATCCCAAAATATGAGTTGGACTGAATTATTAAAATAATTATTTTAAGATGTAATGATATATTTCACAACTGGTTTTTTTTTTACCGCAAACACACGGATATGAAAATTTTATTGCAATTTTTTACCAAAAAAATACATACATAGGTACAGTGAAGCGCAAAAGTGTACAATTAGCACTTTTCGATTCCGGTCGATTTTTTCCTTACAAAGACTAATGAATTGAAACAGCTATTGTAAATGGGTATGTATATATTCTTTAGTTAAACTTAAATAAAATTATGTATATATTTTTTTTAATTTTCCATCCCCATACAGAAAACTCCGTAAGGGCAACTTATATTCACTTGTACACTTTTTTCAACGCTTCATATTTTACTATCTTATCTAATATAATTCACTCGTGTTAAGCTCTTCGAATTAGTTAAGCACATTTAAATATAAATTTTCAATGAAAGAATGTGGATCACTATTCGAGAGCTCATGAAATAGACTCCACAATTCGTTGATACCTGGCGGAGGCTTCTTATAAGTAGCTAAGCCAATTTTGGTATGGACGCGCACATGCTAAATCTTATTTGAATCATGACCTTGTGCTGGTTACTCCTAACTTCTAAGGACTGCTTTAAAAGACATATTCCAACAACTTCGCTGTATTTGGTGTTCGTGTCGTGTTGGAAGTTCAAATAATTATTTTTTTATTATTATTATCATTGGGAATCCCACTGCCGTAAATAGCGTCTGTCACATTTTCTTCAAAATTTTCTTTAAATTTTCCAGCAAAATTTGCAAAAACTGCTCCATGATGCCGCTAATCCTGACTAGAGTGCCCACGCCATTTTTTGTTATGCACCTCCAAGCCAACAGATAGCCACCCCCCATGCTTCATTCAAAATGTCGGTGTGTGGACACTTTCAGATCGTTACCCGAACCCAGACCTCAGACTCATATCGACAGGACTGACTTTCGACCAAATCACATAGAAAAATTATGAACTATTCTAAAACCATGGCAAATAAAGGGTTTATTAGATACAATTACAATTGCAAATTATGATGTATGAGTATGAGTAGAAATGGGTATGGGATGAAAGCTAAAATCATCACCAAAGTTAAAACAGATACAGGGAAAGGTTTAACAATTTTGATCTCCCCACTATTTCATCGTTGCGTGTGAATATCTTCCGGAGGTTTTTGGACACTATCAAGCTTTCCCTAAAATATATTGCTATTTTCCGGAGTCATGCATTAGGCATGTAAAGATCCTTCAATTGCAGCCTTTGAATTGCTGAAGAGTTGCTTTGTCACAGTTTTGAGAAGAGATACTGAGCAAATATGCACAGTTCTGTGGCAAAATAAACAAATGTAATACCAAAATCGAATTTTGTAACAATAACTCGTCAGGAGTACCCATTCCTCCGTTGTTTGCAAAACTACTATACTCAGCCATACGGGGGAGCTCTTGCAAATAGACGGTGGAGCCGGCTCCTCACGTCGTCAGGACAGCTGCGCATCAGAAACTTTTGCAGCTACTGGCTGTCAATCGACGGTGAGTCCTCTACGTGCACATATCGGCCGCAATTTTAATCAACTAATTAGCGTGCTTCTAATTAACTCCCCGGGAACAATCGCTGTTTGTTGGCAAATTTATCGCTGGAAGCGGTCTCTTAATTACACTGCCATCATACCGGTCGCCGCAGTCTCAGCTCACCTGCACAGCCGAATAAGTCAGGTACTAGCCCGGACAGACAATCTGGGAAACTTCGGTGCGGCCCCTTTATGCTATTTCGCCCGGCTCCCTGATGATTTATTGAAGGGAAATCTTGATTTGTGCAGTCTTGTCGAGAGGGACAACTGTTTGCGTTGCTCGCTCCGGGTGCCAGGCACCCTGCATGGGCTGCTTTAAGGCAATCATACCCACCACGAAAGATCCCGCATTTAGCTGGGCAACGCAACCCCCGCCCGCCCAGGTCGTCCCGAGCCGGGCGCTGCTCCATTCTCCCTCGTTCACAATCACAAATCGCCGTGTATCGATGGGTCATTTTCGAGTAATTGCTAGTTGTGCAGTAAAACGAGGATTTGGCAAATAAAGTGTCGGGAGCCGGTCTCTTGGCAACAGCTCCCCATTTAACCTTACAAGATGCTCCCCACTCATACCGCCCAGCCGACAGCGCGCCCCATAAAAATTGCAACTTGCATCCACGAAAGTTGTCTTTTCTTCCGCTGTTTCGACTTAGTCGTCGTCAGCCAGTGAAAAATTGAAAATTGAAGGAAGCACGGGCGGGATGAGCCGGCGGGCCAACTATCCGCAGTGCAAGACTGAAGTAGGAGGATATTTATAGTAGTTTCTCTTCTGAAGCTTACACAGAGTGATTTTCTCGTATACTTTACAGCGACCTATAATGGTGTGTCTTCAGAATTTATTGTCCATGTTTATTGCATTGCATTTGCGGTTCTATCGGAATTTTATGGCAGTTATGGTTTAATTTTATGGTCGTATCGCCCTTTTAATGTTGCTGAAAATCCACGAATGAAGCGTCCACATGCAGCGCTTCATGCCAGAGCGGGTTCTTGAGGGACAGCGAATCGAGGCAACTTTGCATTATATTCCTCCAATATAGCTCTTGTCGACATTTTCAGTTTTTGAGTAATGCTTGCGAAGATGTGCGGTTCCACCCCGCCCGACATGTTTTGCAAACTCTGTTTCAATATTGTCGTCATTAAAGTGCATGTTGTGGCAAAACAACATGCACAAACATGTTTTGTCGACGAATTTACGGATGTCCTTGTTGTGCGCGTATTTCTCAGAACCTAATTGTAATTTACCTACGGGTCCATGAACTGTCACTTTTCGCATGTGGATTGGAGGCTATTATCATAAATGTGGAAAATAACGCAAAAGCACTTTACATTCTAACAATTGACTGTACATATTTATATGTATAGCAAATACAGCAGGGGGGGCATGACGGGGACCTTAACGTTTGAAGGGCATTAAAACGCTCAATTTAAATTATTTTGAATGATTATTTGTTTAGAATAATTCTTACATTATTAATCTTTGGGAATTAGGAACTTAAGGCACTTTACTTATGCCAGAAAAAGAAAACAACAAATTTTTTTCAAAGACATCCAACGCCGATTTTGACATAAGGTAGGGTAAGGCGGGGTACCCTAGGGGGCAAGATGGGGTATGGCATTTTTCATACTTTCTTCATTCCAACTCCCTCCCTCCGTCTTTCTTTTATAATTCTTCGCCATCCTGAAAAAGATAAAAATCAAATAAGTTATTAACAGTTAATAAAAAACATACCTACATGTGTCATTATAAAGTCACATTTTATTTTCGAAGGGCAAGATTGGGTACCTTACCGTATGCTTTCATGCTTTTTTTAATAAAATAACGTACCATGAAAAAAACAAATCAAAATATTGAAACAAACATATTCTTACCTGCTAGTATAATTATTGATAAACAAAAATAACTTTCAGTGAGTTCTTGATAGTTTATAATGAGGTAAAAAACACATGCCAATAGCCTTTCCAAATATATTAACAACGGTGATCTACCTCTACAACTGCAGGTACAGTCACTTCCGAAATTGAAAAAAAGAATTCTGAAATTTTCTAAAATTCACCATTTTCCCAAAATTTTTCCGGAACTCATGCAATCTTTGTTATTTTCATTAAATTGTCCATCTGATCACCTTTTCAAGAAGATACAATATGTTCAGGTAAAGAAATGATATACAATTGATACGTAGAGAATCTTTTGCGAAATATAAAAAGCATCTGCATTTTAAGGAAATTAAACTCAAGTTAATCACAAAATGCTTTTTATTAAATCACCAATTTTTTACGTTAATGGTAATACGTTACAAAAGTTGCCAATAACCTCCTTCTAATTGCTTGTTTGAGTTGTACTGTAGCTTGCCGTATTCCTGTTGCTGCAGTCTCAATTCTGGTAATTAATTCCTCCCGTTAACAGACCTTGAATAAACATCATCCTCCATTGTTCCCCATAAGAAAAAGTCCAATGGGCTAGGGTGTGGACATCTAGGAGGCCAAGGAATCAGTGGATATCGTCCAATTCAGGGCTCATGGAATTTTTCAATTAATGTTGTCTTCACAAAGTTAACCGTATGCGCTGGTGCTTCATCATGTTGGTAATATATTTCCCTTCGATTATTTAAAGTAGATCTGGCAGTGTATTCTCAAAAATATCTGCAAAACTTTATCTATCAAGAAATTGCGGCAAAAATAATCGTCCTGCTCAATGATTGCACCCCAAACATAGACACCCGTCCGCAGAATTAGGTCCGGAAAACAAATTTTTTTTATGTCGCATTCCAGAAGCAAATTCAAATATTCTCTCAAAATATCTTTCGAGTGGGCTTTGGACTGGTGTATGGTGATGTGGACGCTATACCTCTCTATAAGTAACACATAAAACTTTAACTGAAGACCCACCTTTGGGAGAATATTCCGATGTTTTAGATCGCAATTATCTGCTGTTTGGACTTTGAAGTCACATTTCCGGTTTTTTTACACTATTTGGAGTATTCGTCGACTCCAATGCATCCCGTATAACCACTCAACAGTGCAGATCTTTATAACATTCCGGAAAAGGTTTTTTATGTGTAAACTAGCTGAGTTACTCGGCTTCGCACGGCGGCGCATGACTGTACTGAGTTTGACATTACAATGATACTATTTATGCATTTATGTTCTTGCAATCTTTGCAATTATTTGTACAGAAGGATTGTGATATGGTATTTCATATCATATTCAGAAATTGTAATGAGCCCCCTTTTCTTTTATTTAATGGGATTCTATTAATTAATCTATAAACTGCAAACAGCAGATGCGAACACGGAGAACTCTTGAAAGTAAAAAAGCTCGCTTGCCATTTTAGATAAATTAGCTATATCTACTATAAAAATTCAAAATCTGCACCTAAAAAAGCTATAAGTATAAATTTTCCTGGTATTCCTTTAAAGTTTAAAATGTTGGGTTGTCATTTTATGGTCCGCCATCTTGAATTTTGACTTTTGGCAGATTTGTAATCAGTACCATCTGGTTTTGTTTGTATTAATTTTCATTTAAAATCGAAATATTGCATTATCCGCCATTTTCTGCAATTTTTGGTAGTAAATTCGAAGCCAGCATCCAAGATCCCACAGCTTTGAATTTTATAGAAATCCGTTGAAGTGTAAGAACTTTGGTAGCTATTATGGGTCCCCTATCTTAAAATTTTGTAAGTTTGAAATTCATATCCCCTTAGTCTTCTTTACCTAAAGCTTAACTTTTTCGGTAGCCATTTTGAGGACGCCATCTTGAATTTTTCTAGATTTAAATTCTGTGATACCAAAGACGTCTACGTATTAAATAACATCAAAATTGCTTAAATTTGGGGAATTTCGGCCGCCATAATTGATGCGCCATTTTGAATTTGGAAGTTTGGATGATTCAAAATCAGCGATCTCGAAGACCCCTTATTATGAATTTTAAGCTTAACTATTTTATTATCATAATAAGCAATAGAAATCTAAAATGTTTAACGTTTTTCGCGCTATAACTTAAAAGTATTAACTTAATGAAAAAGTTGATATACTTAAATATTTTTAAATTTTTCATCTAGCGTGTCTAGAAGATGAAATATTCATGAAAAACGAGTTTCCTATTATTATTAAAACACCAAAGCTCTGCCCAGCCACACAATGATTTTTGTTACAGGCGTTGTGAGTAGGTACTAACATTTAAAATACATTTCATCCTGTTACTCGATTGGTCAGCTTTTTAAGCTGTCTGCAAACTATGGGCTATTTTGAGATGTTTTAAACTTGAATAGTTGAAAAAATGTTGTTTACCCTTTTTAATTGTGCCACTCTGCATATGTTATGTAGGTACGCAGTAGCGTACGACATGCTTGCTGAATCTCCACAGAAATTTGGGGCTCATCCACGTTAAATTCCGAACATTTCTTTAGCACCATAGCTAAATAGTTGACGGTCGGGTTTTAACTCCACATCATCTACTATATTGCATCATGAGAAAAAAAAAGAACTAGTCATAAGCAAACTCTAGGCTCTTTAGCAAGAGGGAATGTAGTTCAAATATCATAGTCGACTAAAAACAATCGGAATCGCGTGAATTGCGACTTTATGCGGGGCCGGCCATAAATAATGCGGGGCGCCAATAACGCCGCAGAGCTATCTGAATTTTCCCATTCGCTGGCACTATTACTTGCGAATTACCACCGAAAGAGGTGGAACTGCAACAAGAATCCTCGTTAATTCCAGCGCAGTACGTGCTCGGTTTTTGCCCCTAAACGGAATTGTTAATAACGCGACAGTTAAACTCCGTGGAATTCGCGCCGTGGCACGTTTGGTGCAGCCAAGGAGCGGAAAAAATGCAGTGGGTTTATGTCCGATTCATAATTAAATTTCTTTCTTATATGCAGACGAACGCGCTTAGATGTTGCGCTGCATGTAGCTAAGCGGCTTTGTCAGCGGGCCTGAAGCCGGCAGAGTTTTTGTGCATGAGCCGCAGATGCTTTATCGGGCCGGGCGCCCTAATTCGTTGAAATTTCAAATGAGCCATTAGGGCGCGAGGGGCGGTCTGCTCGGGTATATGGTGCAGGACGTTTGCATTTTGCACCGCGGCGGGTGAGGGTCTTTCATCCCCCGGAGTCACACACTTGTACTAGCCCGTAACAGCCCCCAACTTACAGATATCCGAGGATGTGGCTGTGCCTGTGCCTATGGATACTTAGCGTAATGAGGAGCCTCTGAAATACTCGAAAGCTTTCACCGTAAATAACTTGTTCGTATGGAAGATTTACATTGTCTTTTGGGGACCTCATTAACCTCTAAAGAGACGAAATCTGTATATTTGTTTGCGCCGCAGGATTCTTCACGTAAACAGACGTGTGGCTGCACACACTCTCAAAGAAGCGCTATGAAGGATTTTCAATCTATTTCTTACCGACTCCCCGAACATCCGACGCCATGTGTAACTTCTAGAGCTCCCCGGCTTGGCAGGAAACCTTTAATTGCAGAGTGATTTAGGCTGTCGGAAATCTGCTCGAGTGTATTTCGGAGAAAATTGCTGATTGCGAAATGTGCCTCAATTTTAAAGTTTATCGGGTCCCTTTGCCAATTAACACGACCGCAGATTACCGCAGCAGTTTCTATTCCATTTCCAAATCGGCAGTTAAATATGCCGGTATTATGGCACTGAGAAAAATACTCGCAAAATCAATATGAAAACCTTTTGATTACAGTTTTGCACAATTAAGCGATTATAAAGAGATAGAATGAGGTACTTTCGTTTAGAAGAAAATTAAGTGTATTTTGTTTCGATACGTAGTTGGTCTATACGAATATAAATTAAAATTAGTATCTTCTTTCAGCATCTAAATAATTTACTATCCAAATGTAACGTCATTCAAGAGGTTAAACATTTTTAGAATTTGTTTCAGGATGTCATATAAACCAACTACCTGAAAAATGATGAAAGCTACATTGAAATCAAGACGATCGCATTCCAACAATTAACAATTTGAAGTATTTAGTTAGCTTGTGGAGAAACAAGATTTATTAAAAATTATGTGGCGTGTCTGGGTTCAACCACGTTTTTATAACAGTGATTTACAATGCTCTTTGTTTTTATTTAAAAAAAGTTTTGTCATCTTTTCAGCATGTCTTTCGATCAGGGAAAAAGATACACGCAATTCTACCTCTAGAACTACAGGTACCGTCACTTGAATAATCCGACATTTCCTAAAATTCACATTTTCTTCGAAATTCGTGTACTCAATTAACACATTTTTTTTTATTAAATAACAACTTACTATCATTCAATTAAGGCACAACATGTCCAGGTAGAGAAAGGTCATAAAAACTGCACCACTTGAAATTCACATGATAAAATTGAATAATAGGGTATGTATTCAACAGAAACTCATTAACAGTTGGGCAGGATTTCATCTTCCTTCTCCTTTTTTTTGGGAAGAAATGAAGAAAAAAAATTAAATTATCGAATTTTCATACTTTGCTACCATTTACTTATTAATTACATTTACTAGGAACTTTACATATCATTTGGTAAATTTTTATTAAAACATAACTTAAACATAATTTACATTATATGCACAGTCTTCAGTACCGCGTTCCTCTCCCTTTGGCTTCGATAATCGCTTTTATCCTAAATGGCGTTGAATCCACCAATACATCAATGATGTCATCCGTTATTTCATTGTTCCAAGATCCAACACTTGAATCAGCTTTCTTTTGCTCTCTGGTTTATGCTCTGCTACTTTCCGTTTCATCACATGCCATAGATGCTCAATTGGATTCAAATCGGGAGAATTCGCTGGCCAGTCTAGTCTCTGAATTCCGAGATCAGAAAATGCTTTCTGGAGCTGGAAAAAATCAATGAGGATTAATTCGTGTTTTATTTATTGTTTATGAAATAGACATTTGGCACTTCATATGTCATACTGTACTTACCGATTTGGCACGATGGCAAGGTGCTGAATCATCTTGAAAAAATACTTCATAAGTGAGCGAAAGGTGCTCTTCAATGGCTGGTTTCAAAAATTCCTTTATGACTTGCCCATACTTTTGGGCATTCATTGTTCCATCAACAAAGTGCAAAGGACCTAGGGTGTAAAAAGAGAAACATCCCCAGACCATTTGGCTTTGAGGTAACTTCACTGTCTTGATCGTGCACTCTTCGTTAAATCGTTGTCCCGCTGAACGTCGCCCGTTCGGCAAATTGTCTGCAAACAACAAGTTGAATTTGCTTTCATCAGACCAAATTACACGTCGCCAGTCTTCCTTCGTCCAATTTTCATACTTCTTCGCCCATGCTAAGCGAGTCGCCTTCATTTTCTTTGTTAAATGGGCTTTTTCGGTGGTCTTCTTCCAAATAGTCCTACTTCTCGTAACCTCCTACGGATTGTTTCGGCACTAAGGTTGACTTGATCATAATCCCTCAACTCTGTCCTTAAACGGACAGCGCTTTTAAAGCGATCTTTCAAGGCACATCGGTCGTAATGCTGTGTCCGTCCGTGAGTTTGTCTTCCGTTTCCTTTCAGATCCTTTTGTCCTCTCCAGTGGGTCCAAATTCTCCTTTCTCTTGATCAAACGAACGATGGTTGAATGGCTGCATCCTATTTGAGTCGCTATCTGACGATACGACATACCTTGATCTGCCAAAGTCGAAATTTCGACTTTTTCGTCCCTGGTCAATTGCTTATATTTTCCGGCCATTTCACTTTTTTGACTTTATCGTTATCACCACTTAACTTCAACTGAATATTTTTTCACCAAAAGGGTTGCTTTTATACCCCAACAAAGCAGATCAAATTATTTCATCCCTCCCCGTAATCTACCTGCTTCAATTATGCGCATTATCGGACTAACTGAGTAGTGCGGTTTTTATGACCGCAAGGGTATGTACAAATTTATAAAGAACCTTTTGCGTAATATTAAAATATTTGAATTTAAAAATATTTTAACTCAAATTTTTAAACCGTTTTCGCACCTATAAGATTAAGCATACTATAAGTGCATAATATAGGCCCAATCCATTGCTCCAAATTTTAATTAATTTTCCCCACTTTCCACATAATCAATTTTTTGCAGGTTACTAGGATTAATGACTTTAATGTATTCCACTTTCTTTTGTTTGAACGTACCCCCCCACTCCACAACTGTGTAGCTTTCCTAGAATCGAAGTCACTTAAGAGTGGTGTTTGCCCGAGTAATACATTAAGGCAGTTAGACCCGCTGGGAGATACGAAACTTCTTGTTCAAATATTCAATGCTGAAATTAAACTTGGATTTCCACCTGGTGCAAACTGCAAACATTGAATAATGAGTTCGCATATCAGCGGTGCATCGTGAAGTCCTTAAACTAACGCTATGAATAAAAAGGAGCTCTCGCCGCAATCACGCACTCCTTGAAAGTTGTGAACAGTCATTAGCGCGCCAAGTGCGTTAATGAGCTCAATTTGCATGCTGCTCAATAAGCACTCGCTCGGAGGGGTGGATGGCCCGTGCCTAGACGGAGGGGGCGGGGGCGGCGGCGACTACTGGCAACTTAATAAATCATTCAGGTGGATATAATTAACGGCATCGAGCGATGCGGGAAAGACATCTCGATTAGAAGGCCAAAAAGATCCCATCTCGGATGCAAATAAAATTCTTAAAGTTTGCACCGGCCCCCCATTCCGGCGCCCGGCTGGGCTGTCGGGTTGGAGCACACAGGCACATGGAGATCAAGTGTTCGGGAGCAAATTTGGTGTAAAACCACCTACAGGGCTCAGCAGATTGTAAGTCAGCTGCTGCGGAGCGGCGCTGTGTATGTAACTATATCCCTTAAGCACTATTGATAACCGGATTTAAGGGAATAAATATTTGTTAAGATTTGCATTTATAAGGAGATAAATTGCAAAGGGCCAGAAGCTTTCGTTGATATATTGGACTTTGCACGTGGAGGGCGGTGTGCGCCTGTGTTTGTTCGCCCTTCACACGGAGGCACGTTCTTACCGTTTGACTTCCTCCTAAATGATTTATTGTTGTAAAAAATGGCGGAAAATTATTCATCATAATGGCATTAGCTCGGACGCGTTCCCTCTACTTTAACTTTAAAACTTTCACACTTAAAGAATTCCTCGGGTGGTTTGCAAGGGCCGGGGCATACCCGAAAGTGCACAAATTACATTTTTGCAGGACCCGGCTCTTACGGCGCTTTAAGTGACTTAGTTTTCCGAGTGACTGATGTTGATTAAGCTGCTTTCCCAGATGTTTGGGGCATTTGCGGCCACGTTAATGTGCAGCTATCTTACCTCGTTTACGCAGAGATTTTCCGCAAAATCTCATTTGAAAGGCATTTACTGCATTGTGGAAGTTATACGTACCTTCTTCGGGGTGTGTTAAGCAGTTTCAGGCACTTTCCTCAACCTTAGCCCGCTTTGGAAAATAAAATATTTACGCGATGCACTAAAGAAGAATTACTTATAAATGTAGATTGTATAGACTGTGTTACACGAACGCAACACAAAGAATAGAAATCGTTGATCATTTCAACACCTGAAAATGGTTTACTTGCCTCATTTTGATACACAAAGCTTAAATTAGACAACTTTCAATAAGAAAATGACGGGCAGACTGACAGCACCTCTGTGTTTCAGATGTAAGTTATCCCTGGCATAGATACATATGCTGGTACTTTCGATCTCTTAGAATCCAATTCGAATTGCTTTTTGGTGAATGTAACACAAATGGAATAAAAAAAGAAATTATATGTATATACAGACACTTACATTCAAAGTTGGACAACTAAAGAAAATGCTATCTGGTAAGTTTTATGTGTAAAACGAAAGAGTAATTTCAAAATGTAATGTGTGGTCTTTATTCTAGGAGTGCTTACTTAGAACTGACTACATGATTGACAATATGGTGGTAGAGTAACACTAGCTTAGAGTAGTACAGAGTATTGCCAGATACACAAGTATTAATTAGGTAATCCTATAACATCTCCCCTTTCAAGATTTCACTCAATGACAATTACAAATAGTATCTTTCTTCAAATTAGTTCTGTAAATTGACATAGTATTCTTCTTACAATTATTAAACTCAAGAGCATTTTTCTTAAAATTACTAAATTCACAAATATCTTTCGTATAATTATTAAATTCAAATAGTATCAGACAAAATATTCAAGTGGAGAAAATGTCATTTATCGTAATTTAATCTTGTCGGAGGTTTAAGTAACCTTCCAAAACGAGAAAATAAACCCTTTTCAGTATTTTCACTTTGTGGGCTTGGACTGTTGTAAAATTCTGAACCAGAAGAGGAAGTTGATGGAATGGACCTGTTGTTAATATCGGGTTGCAATAATGGAGTAGAAAACCTGTCTGTCTGTATATTTTGATCTGGTACATGTACGTCTTTTCGAGGAGAGGGTGTTTTAGGAGAGTTCATTATGTGTTGGCGATTCCGTCGAAGCAATTGATTATTATCACCTTTTATTACATAAGACCGAGGTTCTCTACATTGATTTACCACAATTCCGGGATACCATTTGGAGCCAGGAGATTTTTGATAATATACTTCATCCCCTTCCTGTAGATCTGGTAGTGGTTTTGTGTTATTGTTATAATATGTTTTCATTTTCTGTTGATTCTTCTTATGAAAATTTTTGATTTTGTTATAATCAGCTTGTGTAGGGTTTAGATACTGAAATGTAGATGGGATTTTGGTTCTTAATTTCCTACTCATGAGTAATTCAGATGGTGAATATGAACTAGCATTAGGAGTGGTACGGTATTGTAATAAAGCGACGTAAGGGTCTTTCCCTTCTTCCATCCTTTTGCGCAACAAATTTTTAATTGTTTGGACAGATCTTTCTGCTAGACCGTTTGATCTGGGTAGGTATGGACTTGATGTACAATGTTCAATATCCCAGTCAGTACAAAAAAGTTTGAACTCTTCTGAGATGAATGATGGTCCGTTGTCGCTTATTAAAACTTTCGGTATGCCGTGACGAGCGAATATAGACTTCAAGTGAGTTATAAGCTTTTTGCTTGAATAGCCGCGATCCAATAGCGCTATTTCTATATACTTGGAAAAGTAGTCAACAACAAGAAGATATACTTTGCTACTAAACTCAAATAAATCAACTCCAATTTTGAACCAAGGTAAATTTACAATTTCATGTGGGAGCATTGGCTCTTTGGCATTAGAAGGTCGATGACGTATGCATATGTCGCAATTATTGACCATATCTTTTATTTCTTGATTAATATTTGGCCAATAGACTGATGATTTGGCTAGACGTATGCATCGTTCAGAGCCCATGTGCCCTTCATGAAGTAGACTTAATATTTTTGACCTTAGGCTTTTAGGTATGACTATACGGTCGGACATGAAAACTATATCATTGACAAGATGTATGTCATTTCTTACTTTAAAATATGGCATAGCTAATGGATTAATTGATTTTTTGTTTTCAGGCCATCCATTTTTATAGTAGCCAGCAACACTTTGTAACACAGAGTCTTTTAAAGTTTCTTTTTGAATTTCCTTAATTTTCTCATCAGTTATAGCCAAATCTAGCATAAGAAGGTTACATTGTAACTGTATATCCTTATCAAAAGTGGTTAATGTTTCGGTTGGGATAGGAGCTCTAGACAATGCATCTGGGACGATCATTTCTTTTCCGGGTTTGTAAATAATTTTTATATCATAAGCTTGCAACCGTAGCATGAATCGCTGGAGACGTGCAGGAACTTTATGTAGAGGTTTATCAAAAATGGGTATTAGAGGCTTATGATCACTTTCTACTAGAATAGTTTTCCCATAAATGTATTGGTGAAACTTTGTACACCCAAATAAAATAGCAAACAGTTCCTTTTCTATTTGTGCATAATTTTGTTGACTAGGAGTTAAAGTCGCAGAAGCATATGCAATAGGATTATTATCATGATAAATGACTGCTCCAACAGCGAATTTAGATGCATCAACTGATAACTTAATTTGTTTATTAGTGTCATAGTATGTAAGAATTGGTGCATTTGAAATAAGAGTTTTTAATTTAATGAATTCTTGTTCATGTTTGTCGGTCCAATGCCACTCAATATCTTTCTTTAATAGTTGACGTAACTCATAATTTTCGTTTGACAATCCTTTTATAAAGGATCCTAGGTAATTAACCATACCTAAGAAACGTTGTAAATCGGCGACATTTACAGGACGGGGCAAAGCGCAAATAGCTTCGATTTTTGACGGATCAGGGCGGACACCGGATGCATTAAAAATATGACCCATGAATTTGATTTCATTCTGACAAAATTGGGATTTCTTTTCATTGAATTTAAGACCTATTTCTTTTGCTTTTTTGAGAACTGTCTCTAGACTTTTAAGATGTTCCTCTTTTGTAGAAGAATATATCAAAAAATCGTCGATGTAAATAATTACGTTGGGAATATCTGAAAAATGTTTTACTATTTCAGCATGAAATGTTTCTGGAGCTGCATTGATTCCAAATGGAAGACGCATAAAACAATACCTCCCGAAGGGAGTGTTAAATGTGCAGAGTCTAGAAGACTCTTTATCTAGGGGTAGCATCCAAAATCCCGAATTAGCATCCAGGGCCGTAAAATATTTAGCTCCTGATAATTTTGATTTTATATCGTCCATATTAGGAAAAGGAAAGTGTGGACGTAGTATAACCTTATTTAGATTACGGGGGTCAAGGCATATACGTAATTGGCCGTTAGGCTTTCTAACAAGGACAATAGAACTTACCCATAAGGTAGGTTCTTCGACGCGTTTAATTACTTCCAGGTTTTCCATTCGATCAAGTTCCGCTTTTAGTTCATCCCTTAATGCAAATGGGACTTTTCTTGGCGGCTCGACTATGGGCTGTACATTATTTTGTACGATCAAAAGACATTCGTTCTTCAGACATCCTAGACCTTGAAAAACTTCCTTATAGTTATCTAAAAAATTAGGAATATTTACATTGTTTTCAATCTTATTACATATTAAGTTATTTGCAAACGCATTATTATCTTTTTCTTCAATTATTGTAGGACCTTCAATGTTTCTAGACCTAATAAGGTTTTGCACGACATGTGTAAGACGTGAAATTTAATGTTATAATTTCTATTTCGGTGCTGACAACTAAGGTTAACGTAACCTAAAGATGGTACAATTTCACCTGTGAAGGTGCAAATTTTTATTCCGGACTTTTTGATTAAATTTTCTCTTAAACCTAGTGAATTAAACTGAGATACCGACATAAGATTAACCTGAGCTCCTGTATCGACCTGACAAGTGACGAATTTGTTGTTTATGATGACCTTGATGTACCAATCTTGATGTACCAATCTTGATTCCTCAACAATGTTGCTAACCAAAGCCTTATTTGGACTCGAGTTCTTCTTAAAGCACATTTTTGCGTAGTGATTGCGACCGTTACATTTGTTGCAAGTCACATTTGTTGCTGGACACTTATTCCTATGCAATTGACCACACCGAATGCACACACCATTACGCTTGGGTGAAGCACTGTTATTATATGGCTGACGACTTTGTCTGTTGGACTGATTCACATGTGGAGACGGACTTTTGTGGTTATGTGTACTCTTGAATTTGTTGGAATACTGGCTATAGCCATGTGCCGTTTTAACGGCACCGACGAAATTTTTAGGTTCATTCGCGCCATCCCGGAACTCTTTGGAATGTTCTTTGTTAGCTTCGAGTACTTTAGCCATGCTTAAAATGGTATCTAATTTCTTATCACCTTCACTGAGTAGTTTTTCCCGTATGAAATTGAACTTGCCGCTTAAACCACAAATAAACAGGTCTCTCACTAAGTCATCTTTAAGTCCACCAAAGTCACAATGTTTGCTTAGATTCTTTAGTGAAGTCACAAATTCATCTATTGTCTCCGCTTCTTGTTGGCGCCTTGTGAAGAAATTATATCGCTCCATTATTATATTAACTTTTGGGACGAAATATTCCTCGAATTTTTTCACTAATTCCTGATGTGTAGCGGTTCCTTCATCGACTTCAAATGAATCGAAGATCTCGAAACAATCCGGGCCCATGTGGTGCAGCAAGAGTGAATTTTTCCTAGTATCGGTTGCGTTTTGTAGGTCCCCGGCAGTCAGAAAAATTGTAAACTGCTTATACCATGACTTCCAAGCAGCGGCGAGATTAGGAGACTTTAAATTAAATTTCTTGAGGTTACCACTGTCCGCGCCATACTGGTAATTGTTAATGACACTTATAGGAATTTTATTCTCTGGCGTCGGCGGCGACGATGGTGAAGCCATCCTAATATATTATTATAAGCTTTGACTTTATTATATATGATCCGACTTCTGACACCATGTAATGTGTGGTCTTTATTCTAGGAGTGCTTACTTAGAACTGACTACATGATTGACAATATGGTGGTAGAGTAACACTAGCTTAGAGTAGTACAGAGTATTGCCAGATACACAAGTATTAATTAGGTAATCCTATAACACAAAAGTAAACCCTTTTATTGTTATCATCATCGTCAAACCAAAATAAAACTGAAACCAAGAGAACTATCTCAAGAATATAATTACAAACCGGAAACAAATCTAACGCGTATTACACTGACATGGGTGCATTTTCATCGAAAAACTGTTATGTCGCTTGAAGTGGTCTTTGGAACTGATAATATTTCAGCCCTCAGATTGTTTTTAAAGTTTACGGGAGCAATCGATTTGTTTCTTTTTTGTATATCAATTAATATTGTTTTGCTTTTATTCACAATTTCACTAATATCTCTAATGGTTTTGACTTTCTGAAGATTATATACTAAATTACAAATTCTGTTTCCTGCAATGGCAGTTTGAGGTATTCTTTCTTACTGCTTATCTCAATTCGAATTTTTGTATTTATTTACTAGCTTTCCCAGACCCGGCATTGCCCGGGATACGTAATAATACCATAAATTTAATCAACTTATTTATCCATATTAAAATTTATAAAACTAAGGAAAATTGCTATCACCGTTCGAAGTCATAAATGATACTACTGCACAGTAACTATAAAATTAAAACAATTTTTTGTGACTGAAACTAATTAGCAAGACAATGAAAACTCTAAACTCTTACTTTCCCATCTACATATCAATTTAGAACATTTTGTTCTTTTTAGATATTTTACACCCCTTCCCCACTGCACTCCCCTGTCCCAATGAGGGGGAGGAGGTGGCCTTATTAAATCAAGCATCTCATATATGTCCTAGCGGGGTGGGGTGGTCTCATAATTGGAAATTTTGATGGTAGATTCGAAATAATTGACCGCGAAAACTATCTAGTGCAGATTTTCATGATAATCCCTTGAAGTTTCACTTTGTAGGTACGCCATCCTGAATTTTGGTAGCTTTACATTCTGTAACCCCAAAGACGTCTTCATATTAAATTTCATAAAAATTCCTTGAAATTGAGGAATTTCGATCGCTTTATTGAATCCACCAGCTTGAATTGCAGAAAACGTTGTATTTTGTTCGAAACGCTTCTCGACATTGGCGCATACGGTTTCCAAAGCAATGGACGTAAATATATTAAAAGCATCAACATTTCGAAAATGTTTAATCGAGGCAACTCCGAATTTATCTGAACCACGGCCATTTACGGAAAACATTGACCCATTGCCTTATTACGTTGTAGGAGATGTGGAATTCCCATTGAAAACAAATCTTATGAGCCCATATCCCGGTCTTTTGTTAGATGAGCGAAGGGAACATTTGAATAAACGCTTATCTAGGGCTCGACGGACCATAGAAAATTCATTCGGTATTTTAACTATTCGGTGAAAGATATTGTGGCAGACATTAGAGCAGCGATAGGTCTGCAGAAAGTATGGTCAAAGCGACTACTTATAATTATGCATAACTTCCTCAAAATGAATGATGACTCTTATTTCCCGCAAAATTATCTATGTGGATTCCTTTACAGGCAATGTAGATGTAGAAAGCCTTTGCAGACAGGAGGTACAGCCACCTTTCTTCGAAAGTCATTTTCAATTAAATGTTTTATGTTATTTGCTTTTCCGAAGCGTTTAACGGATTAAATGTCAAAAAGTTTGAAGCATTCAAAAGTTGAAAGTTAGCCAATTTCGCACTTTGAACGCTTTACTTGTACATAAACAATATATTTAAATTTATTTGTCAAAAGCGTGTAAGGTTCTCAAAGCTTGCAAAGCGCATGAAGCGCTCAATGGGTGTTGTGTTGACCTTTGGACAACCACACTTGCCGAAGCAATAATGACAACGATTTAATATACACGATAATAGATGAACCATTTACCTTTGAGAATTTCCGCAAGTGACTAATTTGAAACAAAAACTGACAAGTGACCAGTTGTCCAAATTCCTTGACCTACTATCCAAATCCTGTTTAGGAATAAGCACAATTTCTCCTTCAGCTCTTTTCTTGGGAACTGGGCAACTATACTATAGCTATGGTTTATTCCCAAATATGCCAGGGAAATGCCAAATTGACGCCATTAGAGCTGACACGAAAAGAATAAAATGCGTTGGCGCAAGACAATATGAATTTGCAAATCTGTGATGTGGAAAATCTAAAACGATTCCCAGGAAAGGATTATCTCATTTCGAGAGAATGAATTATCCCAATTAATATCTCTGAAAGTCGATTTTGAACGCCTCTTTGGTCGTACCCTTTTGCCAAGCCAGAAAATTCAAATTCCATCTGGTTGGTTCGCTTAGACTGATCTCTTGTGCAAATATTATTCCAAGACCGTGGAGGAGCACCGGTATCAATTAGGTCCCCTGACGAATGATTAATAATTTTTCAAGCTAATTTATGAGTCTTGGGAGCTTTTCGGTAGCTTCAGAAGGGATCAGCCGGTCGCCCCAGCAGAGTATTATCACCGACTAATCAGAATGTAGCAACTGATGGTTGTGAGCGTCCTTTTCTCGACCGCGGATTGAACCTTATTTATGAATGAAATACGAGCCATCACGGCTGCCTGAGAATTAAGAGCATGCATTTTAAGCAGCCAGCAAACAAGCTGTTGTGCAATATTAAATTAAACCGCCATTACCGTGGAGAACCAGCTGAGCTGCACATCTGGATCCTGACGAGTTGACTAAATTTTGCGCGGCGTGAGTGGGTTGTCACTGACAAACCGGCTGAATTTTAAATGGAGCCCGTCGGAGTTTGTTCCTTCTCCGTGCATCCGCTACTCCAGGAATTGGGTGGCGAAAGATAAAGCTTAAGAAGTCACGTTGAGGCGGAAAGACAAGCTCTGGCAGTGCCTTCTGGATTGTAAGGAGCGAATAGGGGCAGCCCGAAACAGATTTCTGTTTCCAGCAGCAGACAAAGCATCCTGAGCCAGATGCGATGAGATTGGTGTCATTAAGTCCCATGCCCTTCTCCCACTCCCTGCTGTATGGAAAGTAAGCAGAAGGAAGTAATTCAATGGTGGGATTAATTACTGAAAATGTATCAAGTTTAAAATTTCCTGCTAAAGCTCGGAACAATCAATTATTGAAGTTGTTATATTGTAGCGCCGCGCTATGATGGGATTAGCTTAGGAAGCTTTATATTCCAATTTCTGAGCGATTGAAATAATCGATGCAATGGGTTACGGAGGCGTATCGGTGTTGAGGTAATTGCAGCGCCGGTTCTAATTTATTGACACCTCATGCAAAGCATGCGGCAATTTGCTTCATTAAAATACCCCTCTAAATTAAAACGTCCGCCATAATTGGTAGCCTGCTACATGCGGACAGATTGATCTTTGAGTCGTGAGACCACAAATTTTTTTATCAATTTACCAGATGCTCGTACCACGTCTTTCCATTCGTTTCATTAATTTTGTTAGTTTAATTTAATTCTGGAAAGTAATTTTGGATGAGTAAAAGTCCGCTGACACTATCTCTTTCTGATGCTGAGTCATTATTTATAACTAAAAGGTCTTTCAATTAGGACGCTCGACTTTTAAATATGAATAAAAAATGTTCTGTGTGTTCCCACTCCATTCGAATTATTTAGTTGAAAGAATGCTTTATGGCAAAATCTGGCTGAATTCCCGCATAGACCTGTGATTTAAGATAGCTTTAATGGAAGAAGTCTAAAGGCGTTAAATCGCACGATCTCGGTGACCAGTCTCAAATCGCTCGTGCAGAATGTCCTTCGTGGCTTGCGCTGTGTGGCACGAAGCGCCGTCCTGCTGGAACCACAAGTCGTCGGTATCCATATCATCCAGTTTCGGGCTACAAGAAGTTCACCGTTGACGTCGCTAAATATAATTTTTTTGCGGATTTTGGGTCAACTTCCGAATACGTATAACCAAGCAAAGCTGCTGAGGAAATTTGAACGACGTTATATTCCAAACTAAATGCCATAAAATATTCTTTCAAATAAAATAAAAATGAAGTGGATATCTCACACACAACTTGTTTCAGCTGTACGTCGTGTGTCCTTATTGAAAGACCCAATTACTTCAACTTGATCAAGAATGCTTTCAGTATATTCTTCCAAAATAAATAGCTCCCCTTAATTTTACTCTATTGCCAAATTGTGTAGTGCAGCATGATCTCATGAATAGTTTCAAGCTTCAACCTAATTTTTTACTTAAAGCGGGAAAACTTCGTTTCGAAACTTCAAAAAACCGTTGACAATATTTCTCGTTCTTATTTGAGAATTTCTTGTGACATTGCTGGGATTTAATATAGATGTCACCAAATATTTTTTGAATGGATGACCGCTGTCGCCAAGAAAGATATCGTTTCCAAATTTACTTTGCTCAAAATCTCTACATAGGTTGTTGTATGAGAAAATTTTTAAATCATGGATGGATCCACGCCATGGAGACTCTATGTTCAGTGCTACCAAATTTGGATTGCATACGGCCTGTGCATTCAGATAAAATTATCTTTTCTGATTTCGAAAGAATTCTGCAAAGTTTACTCCTAAAAACTCAATTAATACTTATACTCGTAAAACTATATTTATAATTGTACTATTGCATATAAATAATAACTGGGAGATTGTATTCTAATGTATGTAAAATCAACACATCAAAAAACACAAGGAAATCTGTGCATCTGTCTGCAATCTGTCTGGATTTCTAGGCATGTGTATCATTTTACCATAGAGAAGCAGTAGTTTCCGATATTTTTTTCAGAATCCTGGAAACTGTACTTTTATTTACACCCATCAAATCCGCCGATACTCGAAGAAAGCTTTCTGTTACATAAAATCTCAATGTTAGCAACAATTGATTCATAACATAGGACACAGAGCTCTTATTCTAAATGTAACATAATTGAATGAATGTATGTATGTATGTAGGAAATTAAAAAAAAAACTATACTATTGTATTTAATGTGGATTTCAATCTTATTCCAAAATATAATTAAATTGGTTGGATTTTGTTAAATAGAAGTAAAAACGTTAGTTTTGTTAGTCGAAACTGAGCAAAGACATTCAAATCGTTTCAATATTCAAATTGATCTTAATATGTTAGGTTCTCATTGTTCATGTTCCTCGAATATATCAACATAGGGGGTCAAATAAAGGGTTGTTGAGAAAATCTGTACCTATACCTAATATAGCCAGTTAGCCAATGTGAAACTGAAAAAGTTGCATAAAAATTCACGCTATTGATCAAATAAGGCACCTCAGTGGAATATGGACACCGTAAGGTCCGATGTCAAGTTCTGCCCTCTAAGTGTATCAAGGGTACATCTAAATTAATTTTAAAATAATTAAGTTTCTTAAAAGTCCCAAAGTATGCCCGTATTACTACTTATTACTACTTACTGCACAGTAAAAAATTCGGCGTGGATTTAAGTCCAGGCGGTGTCGAATACGGTCCATCCGTTTGAAATTTCTATTTTTTAGCCGATAGGTGAAACACATCAGCATGAATTTTAAAACTCCACCGGGATTTATTGAATGCATCCGAATACGTATTAAATGTTATAACCAATCAAGTAGAAGCTATTTATCCGTAAGGTGTTTTTGGAATACGTACAAAACAGAAAGGGTGGAGGACCAATCTCCCAACAGCTTAAAAATAATGTCTGCATACCAACCACTTTTTTACCTCCATGTGACTAGACTCTTATGCTATCAGTTCCAATTCCATGTGTGAATATTGAAGGAAAATAATTCATTGTGATCTCATCGGCATCTACGTTGATGGTTCGGATTTTTTCTCACTCCTTAATCCTAAAGGACATTATTATGTTTTTATCCCTACCAGGATAATAAACCAAAAGAATTTCACACCGAAGCCGTTTCATGATTAAATCTTTTCGGATAATTCTTCAGTTCATTCCGCCAATTTTTTACTGTGTGCTCATACTACCCCAACCAACAATAGTTTGACCGTCAACGATGAAAGAAAAATTTTGTATTTCACTTAACTTCTCTGAATTTCCCAAAGTACCAGGAGGAATCATTCATTTTTATTAGGGCGATGTACCTTGTCTCCAGCGAAAGTTTGCTGACTGCGTGGCGCGCTGGACAGGTGGCGCACAGTGGGGCAAACGGCCGAAAACCTGGCCAAAAGTCGAAAATTTGAAGTTTGATTTTGGGACCTTTTACTTGAGAATTTACTGGTAGAGGACCCCTGCCATACATAAAACAGGGTTACAGCCGCCAGGTGCCCTTTTTCGCTTCGTGTGTTTCTGAGTGCTCGGCGAAGTTGCTATTTGTTTTGATTATAACTTTGTTGTGTGAAGAGCTATTTACGTCAAATAAAATGGAATCTCCTCCTCAAGGTAAACAGAATTGAGTGCAATAAACAATATTTTCTAATTGAAAATCTATAATTAGTTACACTGAATATCCTTTTGTAAAAAAGCCCTGCAAAAATATTCCTGCTAGTTCCTACTTTAAAAACTGTTTAATTTTGTTCGTTTCCACACTAAATATGAAAAAATTTCGTGTGACTTTTTGCGACTTTCCAGTCGGTGCAGGTTTCTCTTCGTATAAGTTTCGTGGCAATTAGAGTACTCTACACAGTTTCGAGCCGCCATTTTGAAGGCGCCATTTTATTTATAAAAATGGAAACTTTAGTTCGTAATCAGCTACATGAAAGGTACCCTGATACCAAGTTTCGTGGAAATGCAAAATTGGAGTAGTTACATTTTGAAGCCGCCAATTTGTTTATGAAAAAAAAGACATAAAATTCGTAATCAGCGACCCCAAAACCCCCTGATACCAAGTTTCAAACCAATTGGTTAATTTTAAGGGGCTACATCCAGCTGTAGCGTCGAAATGAAGCAAAAGTTCTAAATGATTTTTCTGTACAGAGAAAAGTGATAATTGGATGATTTTTTTTTGCAATCATAAGTAGACGTGAAAATGTCATTTCTAGAAAAAGGCATTACGGTCATAGGAAATTCCGGTAATTGTGCATTAGCAGTAATATAAGCACGCACGCCGTAATTACTGCTTCGCCGTCTGGAGTGCTTATCTCCAAACACGTAGATAACTTTCAAGTTTCTTGGAATTTCGTCTGGAAATTTTCACATTATGTTCTTGACACTTGTACCTAACAGAAAATGAAAAGAAAAAAAATCGATTTTTTGAAAGTGACAACTGGATGTAGCCCCTTAAAGACTTTTGTCCAGCTTTTCGGCCTTTTGCCCGACTGTACGGCGGCGGCGTGTGTGCAGTTGTACCACTTGTACGGGTGCCTCAACGGGTGTGAATGTGTTTGTGCTTTGAGTTAATTTCTTTTTCTTGATATTGATGATTGGCCATATTTACCGACTATATGATGTTCCGTTTAAATTTAACTGACAGTTATCACTCAGAAGTGAAGAAAGTCAAAGCTTCGGATTATATTATTGTTACCTTTCACTTGAAGATAACTGGATCAGAAAAAATAGTGACCTTTCGCAACAAACCACGATCGTTTTGAAAAAATATCGGCATAAATATTCGTTTTTTCAGATTTCACGATTTATTACTTTACATACATAAAATAGAGATAGAGGAATCTCTGAAAGCTCTAGGAACTGGGGGTTTGCTATTTTGAATTATGACGCTTTGTCCAGATGATGAATATTTGCTGAACGACAGAATGGGAAATACAGTCTGATATGGCTGTTACTCTGCAAACCTTTCCACATTAGAACTGTCCCGGATGGCAATGTGTGAAGTTTTGATGGCTGCTACCATACAACTTTTTGATCCCAAGTCTTACGCTAACAACATATTAAAATTTACAATCGTTTCACCGAAACACATTTTGAAGAAGAGAATTGATTTTAAACGTAAAACAAAATTGTTCACAGCATATTATAGAACTATCTGATTTATATATATATTCTACATTCGTTAAGACTGCCACCCCTCTGAACGAAAACTCTTGTTAGGCTTATATTTAATATAATTCCATTGCGAAATAAACACCCTCTGAATTCAGTTAAAATGTAACTTGTTCCTGAAGCAGCAAAGTAAAACTAATATAACGTAGAAACGGTGAATGTTAAATAATTCAAATTCCTGAAAAGCTGAAACTTCCTTTTGGAAGTGCACCTCAGATACTTCCGTTTTAGGTAAAGTGAATCTTGCAAAGGGAACTCCATACAACCTGGCATTTCCTTGAAGCGAACCAAACCTAATTATGTTTTAAGAAATTGAATTTTCTGAAAGATCGCATACTCGGCGAAACCTTCAAAAAATTGCTGGGGAATTCCAGTAGAAACTAACGATGCCATCAAAGAATCAGGCTAAATTTAATAACCGCCGCACTTAAAGAGATTTGTGCAAAATATTCGATTTCATAGGAATGTCCTTTGCAGGAAAAAGTTCTTATTAGAACAGATTGAATTATTTGTACGAACACAGTATGTTTTATATACATACATATTGCACAGCAGCTGTATTTGTTGTTAAGTAGAAGGGATAGGGTCCTGGGCCTATGCTCATTTACTGTTTCTAAAGAACACTTCCTGTGCTCTCAAGCCCTTCTTCAAGCCACGGCAGTAGCGATTTAATGGACTATTAGTACCAACTTTTGTGCAATCCCCTCTATCCGCAGCATTATCGCACAGGCATTTCGGGTATTGTCGCAGTTGTCGAGAGAACATAATGGGCACTGCCCGGCCGGAGTCCCATTATTTTCCGTAGTGAATGCTTTCCAATTGACAAATTATGAAAAGTTTGCGACCTGTTAAAAGACAACTCCTGAGAGCTTATTTTATCAACAATAACCAGAAAACGAGTACGGAGCAACCCTTCAAGGATTCATTTTCCGCTTCCTTTGTAAGTAGCGATATTATCTGCAATTTCGCCAGCGGAGGGAAATGATAACTGGGGACGGAAAAAGTCGCTCGGGGCGGGGAAACCATCAGCGCGAGGACGTGATAGGTGGCGGATGGAAGAACACCTAGATAAGATGATAAACGGGTCTTGAGGGTAATTATTGGAATTTGAAGGTTCCAGTCCCAGCTGGGGACTGAGATAAATTTGCGCCCCGAGCCCGCACTACGGATGGATTTCTGAGTGATGGAGAAGCAGTCGGTAAGGAGAAAGTGCTACCTACCTGCAAATAGGCGCCGCTGTGACTCCCTGCATTGCGTGACCTGGCCACATTCAGACCGGATGGCAGCACGGAGGTATGTCGTGCATTGTGATTTTGCACATGTGAAAGTGAAGTTCCCTTGGTCTGGTTCCCTTGAAAAGCCGCTTCCACCTGATCTACGGGCCCATTAAACGGCTGGGGTTTGTGCAATTCTACGTGAGGCTTTATGGCAAATAATTGGGGTTTATTTTATCAACTGGGGCAATTTTCAAAAATCTCCTCATAGGTGTGCACATGTCGAAAATTGCTGTTTATCAAATGAATGGCGAGAATAGGAGCATAGAACAACAATAATGTTAAAAATATGTAAATTCCAAAACCCAATCATGCAGTTTTAAACTTTAGTTAGAATGGAAAACACGAAGCTTCCATCGCCCTCCACAGTTTAGGAAATTTTCCCATGTTTTACAATCGACGCCAAATTAAGTTCTAGGAATTTTGTTTGCCTCAGACCTCATGCCCAAGGCTTATGAATATTGATTGCGTGCACATACCTACATGGATATATAACATATACATATGTCACTGTAAAACTTTAAATACCGGAAAATGTGGTGTTGAAATGATTTACCAACAAATCGTAAGGCTGACCAATAGCTCTCTATGACAGTTATGATATTACCGCAAAATTTCATATATTTGATCATTTCGGGTTTCGACGCTTCGAATTATTCTTCTGCTGCTTCAAAAATCTTTGATAGTTCTACGGCACTAAAATTCGTGGAAGTTGTATTCTTTGTGGTGTGTAGGGCAAATAAATCATAATCAAATCATAAATTTGTATATTAGTCAGAGCATGCAGGGATAATACGGGATGTTTCCGCAAGCACTTTTTATGAGGCTACGTTCACTCACGACCGTGGGAAGACACAAAGCCTTATTCAAATAATATTTGGAGCACAGGCCGCGATTTTGCCTGATATGGCCATAATACTAGTTCCGCCCCACATATTTTCTGCTCGTGCTTACGTGGATTTGTGTTTACGTTTAATCCCTCATCTCAACTTATGTTTATTGTATCTCATATTGTTCGCGGTGCACGAATTCTAAAATACAAGGGTGCCCTTCTTTGTGTATGAGAAACCGTATGACTGTGAGTACTGTATAAGTTACTTCGGCTATACAGAAAAATAAAAACCTTTGCGGCATTTTAATATTCGCTAATTTTAAGGCTTCCAAAGTTCCAAAGTTCTAAATATTCGAAGCTTCGAATATCGAATGATTTGAATTGTTTGGCTGCGTCGAAGTGTTCGAATTTGAAGCTTCGAACAATTAGAACAATTCGAAGCTTCGAAGCGTCGAATGTGCTGCTTCAAATCTTTTCAACAGCCCTAGTTCGAACTGTTATTGTGTTATATTGATAAACTTTAAAATTTAAGTACTACAGACATATGTTAAAGACAAGATTACCAATTATTAAAGTATCAGATCATTATCTTGCTGTTCAGAACTGGACAATCTTATATATTGGACTTTGTGCACATCCGGGACATAAATGCAATCATACAAAATGTTTCTCAAAAACTGGGCACAAATTTCTTAATACTTCAAGTGCCTCAAACCCGGCTAGATGTTGAGGTCGAGAACAGTACAATGAACTTTATGGATATCTCAATATAGTGGAAAGAACAAATTATAGCTTGATTCATGTTACTCCAACTCCACATAGGATCAAAGAAGACACATATGTGCTAGCTGATATACAATATTCGACTCTTGCGATCAACTTCAACCAACAAACATACTTCAGCTTAACAGGAGAAAAACTGAGATCATGTGCAGTAGACCATCACCTTCACTTCTGCACTCCAACAATTGTATACAACATAGAGGAAAGTCCATCTTGTGTCATTGACGAGCTTTATAATCGACATCCAAAAACTATGTGTGAAATGCACCAAGTGAAGGTCATGGGCATAGTCTGGAAGGCAATGGCAATGAAAAACTCCTGGCTTTACGTTACAAACGACACAACAGTAATCGCTGTTATGTGGAAAGGTACCAGAACAGAAGCAGTACTCAACAGCGCTGGAATAATTAATCTACATGATGACTGCCATGTAAAAACGAAGGAAGTGACTCTAAAAACCAACTTTGAAGAGTCAGTGGAGGTTCTAGGAACCCATATGAAGGAAATTCCACCTAAGGCCGCTGACATTACACCACAGAATCCTCCATCAATACTGAAATCCAAGAGTCTTCTCCAATCAACCGAGCAACTTCTAGAGTACAGCTTTGAACCAGAACTGCACGGACCTAATCTAAGGAAGGCGCTAATTCTGCATTCATCAGGCGTAGGAGCAAACACTCATCACCTTCTTTCTTACTATTCTTGGATGGAAGTACCGGCAGCAGCTCAAAGGTTTGGTACTCAGGCACAAGGCAAAAAAATTCTCAACCCAAGGTCGACAACCCACAAGGATCTCCTCAAACATCAATTGGACAACATTATCATCGGGTCCTGCCCCCCCCAGCATGTTCAGAACTGAACAATCTTATAATTATTTTGTAATTCTCCATTTTGTAATTAATTTCCTAATTGTAACAAGTCGATCAATACTTCATGTCACCTACTTGAAATTGCAGAAGTCAACATAAGCAATATTTGCTCTGACCGCAAACTACATGAAGCAATGACCAACTCACCTAATTAATCGCAACATATCTGCTTAGTCGTAAGTTCTTATTGTTATAAATACCGAACGGTTTTGTTAAATAAATTCAGTATTCAAAGAACCTTTTGAGTATTCATATTTACTTTGACCAACCGAGTCAAACACTTGCTGTATTTCCACTAAAGCATCATTTCGTCCTCAACTATAGCAGCATTGTATTTTCTAAAATATATTTTCTAAAACATATATAATCAATTTATTCATCCTCCTATTTTTCCGTTCTCCAATGATAAAACATCCACAGACGTTTATTATTGATCCTCCTCCCTGCTTTCGTATCTTGTTCGATGTTTCGTGTCGATGTAAGTCGATCAGTAAGTAAGTTCCTTTCCAGCAGGTTTTCTAACACGCATCCATCCAGCAGAATAAATCATATTTATTTTTGATTCATCAGAGAAAAACACGCTTCTTTATTTTTGCAAAATTAATTTAAATATCTTTCGGCATTACGGATGGTTTTTAGAAATTGGCGTCTTGCAAATTTGAAGTTTGTAGGTTTCTAGATTATTTTATCCATTTGATGATTTGTCAGTAAGTCAGTCACAAAATAACGAAATTTTGATGGTCGGTATTTTATAAGTTATAATAGCTAGAAACTTGTGATTTGGGAGAGTTTCGTGTAGAGCATTAAGTATTCTCGGTGAAAGAAACTTCAGGCTTTTACTCTGATCCGAAACAAAGATACAGGGGGCTTCAAAGTGCCCTGAGTTTCTTCGAGAAAAGGTAGTACGGCCGTGCTTGCTCGATGGATGGGGTGTTCCGATATCCATAAAAACTTTTTATACCGTCTTGTACCCCTTAGGATTTGAAATGTGAAAAATGCTGAAGCACGTGTTCAATTATATGTGTTGTAGAGTTAAGTTTCAAGAAAATCCGTCAAAAAAATTATTTTTTCTTTGGCACTGACATGATGGTCACATGTATAAGCATAACTGCACTTCTTTTATTAGGTCCGCAACTAAGTTCTCGCTGTTTATTTTTATGAATATAAAACTTTATTATGAAAAAATGGTTACAAATGAGTTATTCAAAGTACTGCCCATCGCTAGCGACAACCTTTTCCCATCTTTCTGGCAGAGCTCGAATACCGTCACGGTAGAAGTGTTCGTCTTTTGAAGTTATCCATGAATCAAGCCAATTTACGATGTCGTCATATGAACGGAACTCCTGATTAGTCAGAGCATGTGCCATCGAACGGAATAAGTGATAATCGGACGGCGCAATATCTGGGGAATATAGCGGGTGGGGTAGGACTTCCCATTTGAGTGTTTCTAAGTAGGTTTTGACGGGTTTGGCAACGTGAGGCCGATCGTTGTCGTGCTGTAAAATCACTTTTTCGTGCCCTGATCGTATTGTGGCCGCTTTTCGCGCAGTGCTCGGCTCAATCGCATCAATTGAGTTCGATACCGTTCCCCAGTGATCGTTTCGTTCGGTTTCAACGTCTTTTCAGCGTTTTCGAAGATTTTCGGCCTTCCTTCACGCGAACGGTCGTCAACATCAAAATCACCGTCTTTGAAGCGACGGAACCAATCACGGCACGTTGTTTCACTTAGAGCAGCATCTCCGTAAACTTTTTGGAGTTCTCGATGCGCTTGAGCCGCCGTTTTCTTCGAATGAAAAACGAAAAGCAACACTTCCCCGCAAATGACGATTATTTGGCACATAATCAGACATTTTCACACAACCAAAAGTATATGTTCCAAAAACAAAATCACAAATGTATCAAAGCGGCTTGCTTACCATATGTCTAAGCTTGGTTCATGACGTTTTAGTAATGCTATAATCGACCAACTCTTACTACTGGAGCCATCTATTGAAAAACAGCGGGAACTTAGTTGCGGACCTAATATGATCCTATAAAATCCTTAAAAGTAATGATAATTGGAAAAAATATAAACCGATAAAATTTATTGCAAGAAGATGTTCTAGAAAAACTCTCAAAGTGTTTTGATCAAATATTTTCGCCTTTTTCGCTTTTAACTTGTTTATTATCAACTTTACATGAAAAAGTTATCTAACGCGAATTGTAGAGAATTAGATTCTTTAAAAAAGGAGTAACGGGTAGCGAGATATCGCTGAAAAACCGTTGGCACCATTATTTTCAAGATGGCTGACAAATTGGGAGGGGGGGGGGGGGGGGGGGGACTTGCGGAAACGGAGTTTTATACTCAATACTGATGCCCAACAGATTCCAGAAAAGGAAAATCGCTGCCTACCCGAAATGTAGAGATTGCCGCTTTTTTTCCGACCATTTGACTAGACTATAGTATTCTTCCAGACTTGTTATTCAGTTGATTTTTTGAAATGCACCACGATTGGCCAAATTTGCCGAAATTTGAAATGGAATCATTTTTAGGTCGTCCAAATGCAGTGTTACAAAGCCACCAGGATTGATATGGTCCCTGCATCTATATGAAGAATTTGTAGAGGGTGGCATAATCTACAACAATCGTCGAAGGACCACACCTAACACATTATTGCACTCATCTCTCTAACTATAAGTAATCGTGAATGATTTGCCCATGTCACCTTTAAAAAAAAATGATGCCTCCAACCTTAAGAGGATGCAGTATATCTCATGAATTAATCATGAATATACGTATAACACCCCACTAACAGTTAATCCTGCTTATTGAAGAAACCAGGGGTCGCAAGTCGCTTTAATATTTTAATATTCTCGTCACGCGGGTGGTAGCTTCTTTTTGGAATTTTTGTAGGGGAATTATTTTATGTCATCGCCCAAAATATGCAAAACACTGCATAAAAGGCCCAATTCCTATTTGCTATAAGTACGATGAAGAACAGGGGACACTGGTTTTATTTTGGCAGGGACCTGCTCTACCTACATATATTGCGGTATATATTGATTAATTGTTTTGGCTTAAGACCCAGTAATTCCATCATTGTTTCATTTTTGGGTTTACTTGATAGTTGATAGGCTAGACAAGTTATGGTGCAAATTTAATTTGCATGATGTCTTAAACCCGCTACACACCATCATCGTAATACTCCGCATTCGTCGAACAGCATTGTCTAAACGATCGATGTTTAGACAATCAAATCAGCTTTAATTTGTCGACGAACGCTATCCGTTTTTCGCTGTACGACAATAGAACGGATGAAAAACGTTTGTTGGTAAACAGTAAACCGTGATTATGGAAAATTAAAAGTATAGAGCGTGATTTTGTTAACTTGGAACTTTTAAATGTCTTGAATAATAAACGTTCCTGCAAAAAAAAGACCATAACCAACATTTAATTGTTTCGGGAGGGAAATACAGTAGTGCTAAAATTAGTCCCACTCCCCGGTCCTTGTAGGTGGTGTAGGGGTTACTTTGGAATCTAAATGGGAACCCCTATTTTTTTTATTGCAGAATCGGATTCTGCGGCTATAAATACATCGGAGTATTCTGAAACATTTTTTTTTCGCGTTATCATAGATGGCGCTGTGTTCGATGAAATTAAAGTTTTCGATATCTGCTATTGAGAACCTATGCACACAATTCTGCAATACGTTGTCAATAAAAAAATACCACGTCTTCATTGTAAATACTCGAAATTTGTCGTCAAAAAAGTTTATTCATGTTCCAAATTCTAATCGTGATCAACATATTGCACCCAAACGCAAGCGGGAAAGCGCCGGTGTGAATCGGCCTTAACAACTACACAAGAAATTTAATTACATATTATGCAAGTTCTATTCTCAAGCGGAAATGCTCGCAGGGTGAAATGTTCGCGGAATGAATTGGATGATGAAAAGACCGGGAACGGCGGGATCTATATTTTGTATATCTGTGGATGTAAAATCATGCGGTTTTTTGGTAACTACGGACAACAAACTAAAATGTCAGCCAATTTAACCGAAATCCAGTTTCCACAAGGAATGTGCGGGCTCCTTTATCGTGATCAATTTTTTCTCAGAATTTAAATTGATACTGTCACATATTTTCCTTTTTCATTCGTACGAAGATTCAAACGCCCTTTGGATATATATTCGAAACCAGCAAGAAACATTTTTATATTAAGGGGGCAGTCTTAAGAGACCCAAACCCTTTGCGGGTGTCAATTGGCCAGAGACTACTTAGCAGTTTCCGATATGTCATACATATTAATCTGTTGTTGCTACGGTGGCGATAGCACCAGGGCTTGTTAATTATGCACCATCAACTCAGACACTTACATGATGCCTATCAATTGCGTGTAAGACAACACTCCGTGACGCTCGTAATCTGCGGGATTTTAAAACAAGTGAGCAATTTACACAGCTCACAAGATGTAATTTAGGCAGATCTGTTCTGAGGCTCAGACGGGATCAAAATGCAAAATTACACCATGTTAATCGCTTTCACGTGGAATCTCTGCACCTTGCATAAGACTCCTCTGGATACAGAGAGAACATAACTCTTTGAAATTTTTATCAGCTTTCGCTTTGGTGAAAGTAATTCACTTACGTGCACTACAATTTTTCTCGGCATCCTCGCTGTCGAAATATTCCGTCTTGGGATTTTCCTATAAGCTCAATTCGCAAAGAAAGAAATAACCTGAGAAATCAAATATTTCAGGGCAAAGTCCATGGAAAGAGTTTGGTCCTTTCTAACGAAAGGGCGAAGAAAAGTAAAAAGTCAATATCATGAACGCCAGGAAGGAAGGAAGACAGAAAGCCAGAGTTGCTCGGTCATGTCATGAATTATAATCACATTGTGGACATAGGAAGGCCCTAACTAAATAGCTTATTAGTGCAAGTTGAAAGCACAGCACAGCAATATTTATCTCTTCTTGGACACGTACACTGTGCTATTCGCCAGAATGGCGGGGATATTCTGGAGGAACGTTCAAATGGACTTGGAAAATCGCTTTTTAGGGGCTTCCCTTCCGCTAGAGTTCTCGAAGAATGAAGAGGGTGATATCTAAGGGCAATGAAACTAGTATAAAGTATTTGCCGATGGACCACACTGCACACTGGACCAAAGAGAATGCCTGACGCTCTGGAGCAGAGATGTCATGTTTGTTTAAAAGAATTTTACTGGATTTCGTGCAGTTGGTATCAACGCTTTCGAAATTTTATATTTTTAGGGATTTACTGCGCCTAGGCGAAACTACATTATCAACTATTTAATTGTTATTTAATCTCTCCCAGCTGCCGTGTATCGAAGCCGGCTTATGCCCCGAGATAGCTGATTAAAATTTGGTGAGCTCGATAATGAAAAAAAACTCCTAAATACACTAAAAACTTTAAACTCGCTTTTCTCCAATATATTTTTTTCAAATCGGTAACAGGTATAGCGTTTGAACGGATAGATCTGTTTGCATATTATTCAGAAATATGTTTTGTAGTCCCTATTCCTGGAAAATTTAGAAATGTTTTCTCTAATTATTTCAACATGAAAACGGCGGAAGAAGGCCATTATTTCACCATTTTTGTAAATTTTCGCCATTTTTAGAAATTTTTCCTAAGGTACTTTTAGGTATAAGGACTACATTGCAGGCTTTTTTAAGGCCACTGGAGATGGCGCTACACCTGTTTCCGTGGATCCCATTAAGGATTAAGCGTCGATTACTGCGCCCTCTATATAATTACACAGTGTGAAAGCAGAAACAAAACAATTTTTTTTAATACTTAACTATACTTTTATTATGTTCAATTTCATAATAAAACAAGCGAGAAAAAAATGCTGAATTTTCGAGTTTTTTAGTTCATCTAATGAGACGACCCCCTTACCTTAATGATAGAAAAAAATGGCTGAATGAAAAGAAAGTGGAGATCACAATTTGCAGATGCATTTAAGGGTTTAATATTTATTGAAGATGTAATATTCAAGTTTTCATTATTTGTGGTTGAAGTATTTGTTTCCATTTTAATTTTCCAGGAGGAATTTTTCCAACAACAAGCAACATAAAATCTAATATACTTTCTTCCTATGTTCGCAGCAAGAATTTGAGTCGCAAAACGAACCAGGACCTTTTTGTATTTGTTTCTGCAATGGATGCATTAAAAATAGTTTTCCTTATATTTACAATATGAAATGAGGTTTTAAAACAATGCTCATATATATACATCGAAATTCATCAGTTGGTGATTGCAAATAATTTCTAATTGTTGTGGAATAATCTCTATCAATAATTAGCCTTGCAGATTGGTGACAAATATTAAAGTCATCCTGTTTGATCATTTCAAATGCGCAACCCTGACAACTTATTTTTCCTAATACAATTTTAAAAACTACATGTCCTATAAACCTTCTACCTACCTTCTTTAGTTAGCTTCAATACAAAAGTTATCAGGTTTAGTTGTAGAACAATTGTCTGATTCTATAACAGCCCAACCTCTGCATTATACGTAGTCGTATTTTCGGTGAAATTGTAGCAAAAATCCCGGAAATTCGAATCCAAGTTGTTATAATCCCACTCAAGGATATTATCGTCGTCATTCTCGTAAATTGTTAAAAAGGACGATGTAGTAGTTTCATAGACATAATTCGAGCAAGAGAGTGATTGAACTCGAAAACCGAAGGGTTTCTATTGCTTCCTTTTTTTGATCGAATTTGTCCAAATACATTTTCAATTGGATCTTTGTTTAATGGAGCTGCAAGCAAAAAAAAAGGAAACTAAAGAAGTTTTTGCTAATAGCTCGGTTAAAAGCACTCCAGAATTAGTTTGTTAAAGACCATCGATGCAATAGTTATTTTTTCCCTCGGGGAAGTTTTAAACCGCGTAGAAAGCGTTGAACTTCACCTAAATATTGAAGTACAGCATACTCTGCCTTAGTGGACCTTGTACATGTTTGCTTCATATAAAAGCCTGGTATTCAAGCAATCAAACAACTTATCAACTTTTATAATGAATTCTTTGGGAGCCTTTGCAGCTTCTAAAAATTTACCTTCAAGTTTATTCGTGTCAATGCAAATTTGGATTGCTGCGCCTACTGTCCGGCTAAATATCTGCGTTGCATACTTAACGCGCATTTTATCAAAGGTATTTATTTGGCTCTATATGTTTTTTTGTGACTTTCGGGCACATCTTTGTTTGTTTAGAAGAATCATATTTACAAAGATTTCTCCATATTTCCTAACTAACTGTACCATCTGTGGAAACAATATATGTATTTTAAAGAGTATTTCTTAATGACTTTATTAACAACATCGTAAAGGACGAAAATTCAAAATCAAAATCAAGATGTGGACTAGAAACTAAACATTTCCTGTTATGCAGATGTAATTGCCTTCACATCTAAAGATATGGTAAACAAAACTCTCAAATTGTCTTTTATAATCTCAATTAGCTTTTCCACACATATGTCAGTATCAGAAACAAAATAACTGAACACGTATTTTAAGTTATCAAAAATCCCACGAATCATAAACACGCATTGAGTTTTGGTTTTTCGGTCCAACTAATCCATCAACCTGATCTGCTATTGCAATATAGAAGATCCTTTCTAATTTTAACTTCATCGAACACAACTACACATTGATTCGATAATGCATTCATTTCTTTAGCCCTTGCTTTCGAATTTTCACTCAAACAATAATTATACCCAGGATTGAAGCCCATCTTTGAAGAGTTCGTAGTTTCAGCGATAATGGGAAACCAAAATTTTGAAGCATGAAAAAATATGTTTGAGTAATTAATTTTTGCTTCTCATTTCACTTAGTGGTTTTTGATCTCGAGGATAATAGCATTTTGCAGAATTCTTTCATGTTATCATTAACATGGCTTAGCTCACTTATAGCATGATTAATATTTTTTTCATTTAATTTCCTTTCATATAATTTAAGGAGTTTCAAGAGTTTTGCGTGCTTCAGTTATAGCAATTCATTCGCGGTTTTGAATTTCTTATTTTCCTTCCTGTAATAATTAGCACCTTTAATTTCCTTTTCGCAGCTTAAACAATTTGCTTCAAGCTGTCCTAGCCAGGTGGGGTTTTCAACCGGAGGAAGCTTTAACATGTTTAAGTCTTCTATTGTTAAATCGTTGTCATTATTTGTAGAAGAATTAAATTTATTTGACTCTTGAAGCTGTTCATCCTGCTTTAAGTAAAATAATTCCTCGTTGGTGTTATATTCTAAAACTTTGCTGTCTTCTAATGTGAAGACATCACAATATTTTAGAGAAAGCACAGCACCAGCAGAAAGTCTCAGTTTTCCCAAATCATCTTGTTTGAAACCGCACAGAGAAATTATTCGAAAAATTAAGAGAGGCGTCTAAACCACAAGCATTAATCCAAGAATTACATAAACCACTAATTTTGGTGGGATACCCAAATGAACGTTCATAATTGCTATTGCTATTGCAACTTTTCAAAACACATTTTTTTACTTTCTGTTTGTGACTAGAAGAAAGAGGAGAATAATACTTCAATAAAACAGTTGGCACGGAGCCAGACTTCAGTTTTTAACACCGAAACAATTTTTTCAAAAATGATTTTCACAAACAAATTTTCCTTTTGTAGCTTCTCCAGAAATATTGCTATTGTTTGCCCATATTTCATTCAGCAGTTTATTAGTTACAGGAAACTTGAAAGTCCTGATTTTAGTTTTAGCACAATTCGTTTCAATTTTAATTTTAGCCTTGAAAAAGGCTGATTTTATAGCACAATCTACCATAGCTGCAAATAAAACACCAATCGGCAATTAAACGCTCAATTAAATCCCAAGCGTCTTGCTATCGCAGTAAATAAACTTCGACTTGACCATGCACGCAAACGACTTTCTTCTTCTCGATAAAGAACTGATTCCAGCGGGAAATTTGGGCAGACATTCCAATGGAAGACTTCTTCGTGGATGCCGGTTGAAAATGATTCATTCCTGTTCGTACTTTGAGCCGAAGCAGAGCGCTGATTATGCAAGTCCTTATTCCGGTGCGTGCAAGCTCGTCTTAGGTTAATTGACTTCTTTCATTTATATACTACATATTTCCGAACTTAAAAATGCAACCTAACCCTAGTTAGTAGAGCATCTACTTTGATTCCAAATACTCGTAGATCTCATGTCCAATCATTGTGATGTATTCCTTATTGCTCCCATGGAATCTGGGAGGAAGCAGATGAAAAGCCTTTTCACTGCTTCCTCCTAAATGACATGCAATCGGAATGTTAAAATGAAATTAAGTATCCAGCAAAGCCTCAAGCATCCATGCCTCCATAGCTCCCGCTTGTATCTAGGATTGGTTCTTTTCCCGATGGGATCGTATTGTGGGTACTTAAGTATAGCAGTGACTTCGAATTAAGACAGGACTTAAGGCTCACTTTAGAAAACACGATCTGTTGCTACAAAAACCCAAGCAGGAATGGGCAAGAACTTTTCTTTGTTATGGAAATCAAAGCCCGGGAGATGTCCGCTCCGCTAGCAATGTATAGCTTCCACGAAACCTACCCGGAATCAACTTGGAAGCATCTATGCTTTTTATCCTTAAAAAAAGTGATTCCATCAGTCTCCCTAGGAAGGCCTGACCAAATTTCCCGCTGCGAAGCGAAGGACGTTCGGTATTTGGTCCAGCGAACTCATCTACGCTCAAGAGAGGTACGCTTAGTTCAGCGGATGGAACTTTTGACTGAGAAAAGTGGACGACAAAATCAAGACTCCTAGGAAAGCTCTGCCTACTGAAATAGCGTGCCCGTTGTTTGCTTCAGGAAAATGTGAATCTCTCCGCTTGGGACGTCTTAATATACAGGGTGGCCGGAAGATTGACGTCAAAAAGAAAAAGACAGGTCCCATGTGTCATGGGGTATTCGAATCACCCCCGTGTATGTTCCGCGATTTTGCACGGTTTTCAAGTTATGAATTTTTTTATGAAGTTTTTACAATTTTCGACTTGACCATCTTAAAAAAAATCTCAAAAAAAAGTACTAGACTTTGCTGATATTTTTTTTTGTAACTAAATCGTCATGAATGGTACTTTTATACGTAAAATAACCTGCTTCGTAACTTTGATAAAAATTATGGAAATGTTGGTCTCAAGAGAAAAAGTTACGTATTTTGAATTATGATCTAAATTTTCAAATTTAAATTAAAAATCTAAACAGGCTACTTCATGGTTTCTTAGTAGGCTTAAAAAGTGTGCTCAACTCTCAGCTTTTAGAATAATTAATAAAAAATTATTTTACGTATAAAAGTACCATTCATGACGATTTAGTTACAAAAAAAAATATCAGCAAAGTCTAGTACTTTTTTTTTAGATTTTTTTAAGATGGTCAAGTCGAAAATCCAAAAACTTCATAAAAAAATTCATAACTTGAAAACCGTGCAAAATCGCGGAACATACACGGGGCAGATTCGAATACCCCATGACACATGGGACCTGTTTTTTTTCTTTTTGACGTCAATCTTCCGGCCCCCCTGTGTATACAATCTTTGGTTAAATCGAATGAAAAAAATTATCCTACCTATACCTATAACATGTTATTGTCATGATTCAAAAAATGGAAAATGTTGGAAAATATTGTTTTTGAACCATTTTGAAATAAAACCCGTTCACAGCGTCGGCACTATTGCATTAGTTCATTCATGGGTATTTAGATTTATCAATTTTCATGTAAAACACCAAAAGTTTTCACAATTTTATGGAAGGGGAAATTAATATTTATTTATCAATCAAAAGCAATATTTTTTAAAAACAAACTAAAAACACGTATCAGATCCTTCTCTGACTCACAGTAGGTGGTAATATTGGCATTTTTGCAGGGTAAAAAAGCTTGGAAAACAACAAACTAAATTTCCAGCGAAAGCTCTATGGAAAGGAATGAGAATAATTTATAGTATTGGTGTCGCATGTTAGCCAAATGCAGGAGTTCAAGCGCAAATAAAACGATTCGGTAGCCATTATAAAAATTCCCGAATTTGTTATCCTCAACGGAATGGAGCAGAAACAATCCCGAAAGTAGTTTACACTGGCAATGCGGATCAACTTCGTAAAGCATCCCGAGAATAGGAAGCAAGGGCGCCCTATGGCCAGCGCAGATAATGCCAGAAAGCTGAAATATTGGACATCCGGCCAATTGCACGTATTCAAAGCAAACACGTGAAGACTCTCGAGGACCTGCCCCAACGATGGATGGCATTCCCAGTTTGAAAATCGGTTTGGCGCCAACTTGACTAGTTACTTTGCGTGACTTCCAGCAGTTTCGTGGTTGCTCCTTATGATATTACTTGAAAACATTTGAACAGTTCGGATCGGTAACGCCAGCGCGCAGTAACGTACGAGTTCTAATGAAATCTCAAATTTACGGAACTTCTTCGTGGCGGTGTTTTAAACGCGAAATATGGGCGCGAAATGGCTTTGCATTCGGTCATATTTATTGATTTCGCCATTTATTGAATTTAACTTTTGAATGGGGGAATCCGAATCTGGCGACAATTATGCATGCAAAGGAGACTAAACTACTGCAATAATTCAGCCGGCCCGCCTCGGTAGACCTGGTTATTGCTGGTTGCCTATAAATTGCCGGTCTGCTTACGGGACAATTGTAGTCATGAAAGCCATTGACAAAATAGGAAATCAATTTCACTTAGCAAAGTAACAAGGGCCACATCATAATAATAAAGCCCGAATGATATTAATTTAACTTTATTGACCACTTCATTTGTCGGCTCCCATTATGAGGAATCCAAATGGTCCTGCAACCCTCAGACATTCCGAGAGACCAGCCGTAAATTAATTGAATTTCTTAGGGTCATATTAAATGAATCGGGTCGAACTATTGAAGCTGGGGATTCCAGCTACCTAAATAATTATTTTAACGCTCCGGCTTTTTCCTGCTCCCCGAGTTGACCCTGGCTTAACATAACCGTTGAACTTAATTAACGGCGAAATACTTTCTTAATTATGATAGCTGCTTTGCTGCTTTCTGCCGGTTTCGGTGCTTTGTCATCCGAGGAGTTCTGGGCGTCATGAATTGGCCGATGGTGGTGCAGCCACAGCACTGAAGACCCAGACAGTTGCTGGCTCATCATGCGGCAAATATGCTGGTTGATATATTTCAACTAATTGCATTCGTCATTGCTGCACTGCTGTGGGGACTCAATTTCTAATTATTAAACCGGGAGACGGGAAGATTGATTACTTAGTTACTAGCGCTTTTAAATTCTATTGTTTTCGATCAGGAAAACCTCATAGTATAAATTGTGTACTGTAGTATGTGCGTTAGTGCTTAATGGTGTACAAAATAATATAGTGCCATAACTTCCCAGTGGGAAAAGAAGCGCTTTAATTAGTTTTTCCAAAAGAGTTTGCGCTTCAGTTTCATGACGTGTGCAAAATAATAAGCACACTGCTAGAATTTCATTCAAAGAACATTTAATTTGATTTAAATGTTGTGTAAACTAAACATTTCCTATTTGATCCTAGAGTGTGTTACGTACGTTAAGAACTCATGCATTTCTTTTGAAATTTCTATCTATAAGTTGCAACTAACGTTAACATTTGTTTGTGATTTTTCGATAAAGCTGTGCAAAAATGAAGAACATTAAATATTGATTACTCGAAATTTTGAGATAACGTGAAAATCTTAGCGGAAATATAAGTTTTAAGAAGGAAAACAAAGAAACAAGGTGGACATAATTGGTAATACCATTTCTTAAGGGAAGAAAAATCGATCAGAAAATCGAAAATTTTACATATGTCGAATATATAATATGTTAACAATATACTGTCAAAAGAACAAATCGAAATATTGAATACTAATGGAGTTATTGGGAAAAACGTCAGAGCCCGCATACCGTCATTAACCAGGTAGTCGGAGAGCTTGGGTCGGAGCAATGCCTTTTCACAGTACGTTTGTGTATTATTGTGTCTCATAATTCACTCTCTTACTTGGCGACGATATAAGACAACATCTTCTACCAATTTACGAAGATTTGTCCAGAGAATATTTACTGGAAAGATGCTTGGGTGGCCATACCCAGAATGCCAACGAAAGTTTCAATGCAAACTTTGAACGCGATTATCTCGAAACTGTGTCTTCAAAATCTGCTAGCTCTGTAACTCAAAAAGTTATTGACCGATTAGGCTGAAACATTCAGAGGTTTCTCTTTATAGTCCTATGGGAAGGAATGTACCTAAAAGTTTAAAGATATCGGGTTAATAAATAATTTTTTTTGAAAACTCTTGAAAAATAGCCAAAAATCTGGACCTGTGATTAAACAGCCGATATAAATTTTAACTTTTAACTTTTTCATTATTTTATAGGTTAATCCTTCACTTTAATATGTTAGTAATCGACAGAAAAAAACGTTTTTATTTCCGATCAATAGAAACATTTTGACAGCATCAGCAGTTTTCGATGACCCGCGGGAGACCCTTGAGGAAATATTCTGCAGAGCCGCCATTTTGTAAAAAAAAAACAAAAAATCTCATGTTTTTGTACACTTTAATAATGTATTAACAATATGTCAAAAGTAATAAATGATCCAATTATTTTATCACCTTGAAAAAAATTCATTAAAATTGACTGATTTCACCCGTTCTAAAGGTATCTGCCTCCTTAATAAAAATGTGTGACATGGGTTGGCATTGGGGCGTGATAAGGATTTTACTGAGGAGCAAGGGAAATAGATCCGAAGACTGCGAAATGACGGACAAGCATACGAACAAATTGCTGATTTTTGCAATGCTCTTAGTGCATGGTTTTTAAAGAGGAAGACCGAAAAGAGAACTTCTACTATAGATCATGCAACTTGCAGATTAGTGAAAAAAGGCCATTTTATAACTTTAAGAGGAATTAAATCAGAACTTAATCTTCAAGTTGATTCATCAACAATAGGGAGACGCCTAATTGGGGAAAAATGAATTGGTAGACGCCCCAGAAAATCACCTTTCCTAACTACAGCAAAATCAACAGTCATGGAGTTGCTTCTCCTGGTATGGCGTGGAGCCGATCTACCGGGTTAAGGAAATTATTACTCAATTCATATACGTGAATATACATACTGGAGAATATCATGCATGTGCGTATAATATGGACTTCATATAAACAAGATAATGATCCAAAGCACACGTCGAAGCGCACTAAACCATTTTTTACATTAATTGAAGTTCAAGTTATGGTCTGGCCGGAAGAGTCGCCAGACCTTAATCCCATTGCGCAACTTTTGTTGTGCGGTCAAAAGGTCTATAGTCAATAAAAGGAACCAAAAGTAAACAAGAATTATGGGAGGTTGTACGTACAACGTGGGAATCCATACCACTAGAACGATGTCAAAGACTTGTAGAGTCTATAGGAAGACGATGTACCGAAGTGATTAAACATAAAGGCTGCGAAACCAAGCCTTAAACCAAACCAAAGAGTGAAAAGAATTCCACATATGTAACATATTTACTATCTATATCAAAACTCAATATATAATAGCATATGCTTTTACTAATTGCCCCTTTGGTGACCACCTCAACGGGCTTGAACCACTTGTCCTTTGACAAATGAGATTGTTTTAAACAGTTAGAATATGACATGCAAGAATTGCTTGAATTGCTTGATGTAGACATGACTGAAATAGACTTAGAGGAAATGTTTAAATCCGATTCCACTGAAGATCTCCAATCGTAATTGAAAATTTGGCATTAACCTTAAAAATCTGTGTGGCGGTTTACGAACGGCTAATGATCTTTTTGATTTTTTCATAAAAATTGATCAGTTTGTGGAAAGACGCTTTGTTTTCACAAGGATAATCGTCCATCCCACTGCTGTATATCAATCTGAGTTGAAAGACCTTTTAAACGTGACAAAACAAGAAAATATTACTAAATTGTTTAACCCTTATGTCAATACCCAGTCGTTACAACGTTGTTCAATAGCCGGGGTACCCGGGTACCCACACGGGTTATTTATTCAATAATAGAATGTTGATACCTAGAGACTTTCACATTATAACTCATCTCAATAGAAGATATTACTCGGAGAGTAGTCTACTATCTGAGAAAACCTGTTTCTATAGAAATGTTAACCTTGGGAGAGATGAGAGGTTGAAGAATAGCTGAAGTTTCGTTGCAGCTGCTTAGTTGACGTCACTTATAATGGTCAGTTTCAAACTAGACTTGGAGTGGACGTTTGAATATTTTGTGAACACTGTGTGTATTTTTTGCTTAAAATTCCTTTGTTATAGTGACAAAATTGTTATAAATAATGGAAAATTTATCACCAGCTGCGTTTTCAAGGTACGGTAAAATTTATATATAAATGCTAGCAGTTGTATGTACTCGATTTACTTTATACGTTTATAGACGCTTATTTTATAATTACATATAAAAATAATAACTTAACAGATTGACGATTGAAGAGAAGAGTAGATATTTTAATAAATTATTGGGAGAAGATTCCGCTGTCGAAGATTATATCTCAGATAGTGATGATGAGGACTACATGCTTAACAGAGAGCGTTCCGAAGTCTCTGATTGCGAAGAATCATGTAAGTACTATTATTTTTTTCCATTATTATAATTTCTCTATTTTCAAAAATAATTGCGATTATATTATAATATATTTATAATTTATGTAAAATTTCTGTGTTTATTGGAAAATGGTGAGAGTGAAGCTGAGTCAGACGAGGATGACGATGAATCGTCTGAAAACTTTCCAACTAGTGGCGAATCGTCACAACTGACGACAACATTTACTGCCAAAGAAAACAGTGTTTGGTCTAAAACACCACCAACGGAGCAAAACGCGAAAATCATGTAAAAAATGTAATAAACCAGTTTGCGATGAACATTCCAAAGCAATCACAAAATGTGACGCATGTGTTCAAGAATAAATTCAATGTAAAAATATTTCATGTATAATTTATAAGAAGTTTTATAATAAAATTAATTAAAAGTTAAATAAATTCGTTTATTTATATATTAAGTAATATTTTTTATCCCTACAGATAAGTTTATTTATTTATTACTTTTTAATTTTGCAGACGTACTAAATTCTTACATATGGGTACCCGGGTATTGATCGAGAGGGTATTTGACTTTAACTCTTAGTTTCTTAATTTTTTTTTGCATTTTTCAATATTTTAACGTATATGAATCATGTTAATAGACTCAAATAACGAGGATCTGCAAAAGAGTACCCGGGTACCCGGTACCTTTCAACAGAGGTACAACAAATATTTTTTGGAAAGGTCATTGAAATATGTATAGTAGCTGTTTGACGTGAGTTTAATATCGCTGCTTTAAGTAGATCAAAAGATACAAATAAAATACTGTGTATATTGAATTTATGAATCACCTTGTAACACGAAAACAGTTGAGATTTACCTCCAACCTGTCATACAATTTTTGTTTCTCCAGGTGAAATCTCTCACTCCATTAGTATGGATACGCCTTATACGAAACACACTGTATATAGCATCACAGTCCACACAGCTAAGCCAATAAACTCCACATTTATCTCCTATGGTGGGCTTTGGTTTTAGTTTAGTATTAACTAAAGCAGCTTTTAAAGTTTCATTGTTGAAATTTTTGCTTTGTTTAAATAATTTATGTAAGTTGTCAGATCATATATCAATATATGGAACCGTTATCCAGGTTTGTAGGAAACAGCATATTTATAGTTTTTTTTAATTTTGTTTTTGTTAACAAATGTATTTGGTCCTAATTCTATACCCGTTATTCTTTGCAATCAATTTTATTTTTTTTAATTCATTTTTAAAATTAAAATGTTTAAGGGTATTGTAAGCAGTGGGCAAGAGGACCTATTCTGATGAAGTAATACCTAATTGTTTCTCACACCCGTACAATATCAAAATGTGTTCTTTCCACTAACATGATTGACGAAAAGTAGCGATATTTTCTATACGGTGCGGGAGCTATTGAGTAAATGTTTCCATGTTTTTAAAGAGGAATGCTTACCCTGTAAGGGAAAAAGTTCGTGTAATTTAAATTATATTTGTGGACGCTGCCTCCATCAGTTTAAAATTCGTGGCAAATCGCGGAAATTTTAGTGACACGTTTTTTCCGCCAGTGTACACAAAAATTACTTGGATAGGAGAAAGAATATTTTCGCTGGTAAATGTATTTCCAGCCACTGAATGGGATACCTAAAATCCCTTTTAATTCCCCTCATCCAGAAGACTTTAAAAGTGGCAAAGATGAAGTCTATTGGATCGATTGGAAAATCACTTTACGTTTGGGGTAATTGCCAGCAACATAATAAACGCGTTAAACACTTTAAAATTTAACTTTGTATTTTTCACGTCTGGCCGATGCTCAGCAGCGCTTAAACAGAGTTCAAACAGCGTTCAGGAGAACTGGCTGAGGAAAATTTCATAAATAATTCCCGACCGCATTTGGTAGTTAACGCTTGATCTATTTCGTTGCTGCTCCGGACGCTTCCAGCCCAGCAAGCAGGCAAACAAACAAGCTGGCAAGTAATTATCGGAAAATGCTCGTCTCTGGCTGCGTGTTTACTAGATCCGTTGTTGAGCAAAGAAGTTTTCCATTCAATTGAATTTTCCCGAAATATTCATAGCCTGCAGAGGAATTCTGGCTCCATTCAAAACCAATACTTTCCCCTAAATATTTACATTTACGGTAGCGTCCTCGGCCGCAAATGTTCAATCTCCACCCCGCACTGTGTTCAAAAGGAGCAGCATGGAGCTGCTAAATAAATTTCTTGAGCAAAAAATCTTTCATTAACAGCCCCTGACGCTCGTTGTGCGCCCCTTGGGGGACTTCATTTTAATATTTACCGAGGAAGCTCTGTCTTTATCAGATTCCCATCAATTGGCATATTTTTTACTTCGAATACTGCGTGCGCCTGTAGCACTACCGCCCTCCGGAGCAGTGCATTGTTACCTCGCCGCGCAGAGTGGTAATACCTTAAGCAACAGCCGCTTCCAGGATCAAGGTCCCGAAGGATTTGCCGGATGGAGCGAGAAAATGTGCTCGGCGTCTAAATTAATGCCTAATTTATATTCAATGTCAGCGTTCTTGCGTATTTACATTCCTCCATTAGAGGTGGGGCTTAGGGTCCCTGGCTATTTCGCTCTAATTTGAATAAGGTAATGTGTTAAGCTTTAATTTACGTTTTCTATAAGTACGCCTTGGATTTCTACCCTTGTTCACCGATCCGTTATAGGTATACGTATAAGGACACTTGTGATTTCGTTATCTGCGGCAGAGCCCGCACCGGTCGAAACCGTGCCGTGTCCTAATTTTAATCCCTCTCAAAGCAGCACGGGGCGCTGCGAATAACATAAACTCATCCTTATGGGGCAGTTCTTGCGACACACGAAGCATTAAGCCTATTACGTTGGCCCAGTTCTTGCCGTGTTTGCAGTTAATGCCCGACTCCCGGGCAAATAATTAACTTAAATGACTTGTCGAATCCACTTGAGCAGCAGCCATGAATAAAATTGACGAAATTAATTAAACTCGACAATATCATTTTTAACACACTTTTGCTGAAATCTCAGGACATGGGCGAGAACTTTAATGAATGCCACCGCACACGCTATGGGGCGCATAGCAATGAGAACGTCATCCAAGTGGAGAACTCTTTTCCCCGGCGTCCTCGGGCGCGAAATTCCCATATTCAAAGTGCCCCAGACAGGCCGGGCTGAGGGCCTACCCCGCACCAGAGCAAGGCCGCCCAGGGAGCGGGGAGCAGGGCGCCTGATATAATGGAGCATATGTGGTTAGTCAATAGCATTTCAGATGTCGATAAGAGTGGCACGGAGCGTTTCCCAAAATGTGATAACAATTCGAAACGTTCGATTTTAATTGTCAAATAATGAGCCCCCCCAATGATAAATGAGTTTTTGGGCAGAAGATCGTACGTGGAAATTATTGTTTTTTGATTGTGCACGTATTCGCGCGGCCCATAAATGCTTTTATTAGCTACAAATGAAGTGTCAAGTAAACGTTTCGCAGAGAGACGTTCACAGCCAAATTATCCAGCGAGCGAGAGTGCTTTCTTTTGAATGTTTTACGCACTACACATCTGCCGCGGTTATTTCGGTAATAAACATGATTTTATTGCGTTCGATTTATAGGGATACATTAATAACCCGCATTAACAGTTGGAGTACCAAATAGTTCTTGTTCTCCATTTCTCCCCTTAGCTTCGACCGATTAGTTTCTCAACCCTTCGTTACCTACAATCTGCCGCACAGATCCAATATGTATTAGTAGCTTCATTTTCATTCATATAACAACACAGATGCTTAAATAAAATTAGTTTAATAAATCAACTGCAAATATATTTTTTTATTGCGAGTCAATGTTATCACTAACTCATTAAGCAAATAATAATGCCAGATTCTACCAATTTGTCCAAGTCGTTATTAAGTCGAGTCTTCAGAAGTCATAAGAAATCTTCTCTCCACATTTACTGAGAACCGCAACCTCCGTAAAATGGGGCAACATAACTCGTCACAAACCTGTCATTGTACTTTGCTCCCCGTTTTACAAGACGGCGGAGTTTTGAGCTATTCTTTTTTAAAGAAATTATAAAATTCAATCAGAAGGATGTAACAATAAAAGATCATTTTTCGCTGAAGGTGCAATTGTTTGATTCAAAATTAGAATTAGTGTTTTTGATCTCGGATAGTGGAGTATCACTTATTGGAAATTCATGAACCGTATTTTATGTTTTTCATTGTTATTTCTTTTTTGATTTGAAGAAACAAAGTATAGTTTCGTTGTGTGTATCCCTCCATAAAATGTGTAGAATTTTCGAACTCGAAAAGAGGAGAATATTTCGATAATATGTATCTCAAAAAAACCTCGTAACATGAATTCAAGATAAACACCGTTTTAGAATTAGCAAATAACGCCTTTGCAAACCGTAGACCAGTTGCTGAGGTCAACAATTTTTTTGTACCTTCAAATCTTGGCAGGCCAAATGTAAAGTGAAAAATAATTAAGTGGATCCGTTCCGCAGGAGAGGGCTGAGTGACATACCAACAAACACCGTAAAGGTTTCCGTGTTTATTATTTGACCAGCCAAAAACATAAGAGGAACACAGTCAGAAGAGTTTTATTACGTGGATAGCCAATTATTCTTTACCATTCACTTAAAAACGAAAACAGATAATATTTATACAATACCTATATTATACAAACACTTCGTCAGCAAAAGTAGATTTCGAGGGTTTCCATCACAACTATTGTTCTTTCATATATAAATAATCATTAACCGAAGTGCTGCTACATGTGTACAAGTTGTGCAATGCACAAATCTGCTGTGAATACAAGAATAGTAAAATAGACTCAAAAAATACAAGAACTTCGAGAAGCAGTTCTCCTTTCAAATATGCACCGAAGAAAGAGTGACTCCGGCGCACATACAAATAATTTTGTAATGAAGTCAAATTGCGCCGCGGCCGTTCAACTCGGTAAATCCAAACTGAGTAATGAAATGTGCAATTTACATTCCCATCTCCTTGTTTTACATAAAAGCACTTCCATTGGTGGGAGTTTAAAATGCTTTTTATGTAATCCTTAATTTCTTGGCCCAGAAAGACATTAGCAGCGAAAACAACGATCTGCATAAGTCTAGCGAGCATTACGGCCGCATTAAGGGCCGAAAAACACTTGGAACTGAGAGAGCCATGTGAAACGTAATTAAATCTGCCATTTGATTAGATTAATGTGTTCTAACAAAAAATTAAGGAAGGCATTACTACGGTGAAGGTGGAGCAGAATTTGGACCATTTCGTGTAGTACCCTCCCGAGTGTAATTACATGATACGAACGGCGGGCGCTGCTGGGGTGGTTACTCAGACGAGACTTTTTAAAAGGACTAGGCAGGGACACGTGCAGTGGCTGCTCGAACATGTCGACTGGCATGCCTTGGAGCGACGATGGCGGCGTAGAAGCCGACGACGCTGTAAACAGCTTTATTTTGTAATTAAGTAGATTGACTCCAAGGAATTGATGAGGCGGTGTCTTACGCTCTTAGGGCTGTTAGGGCGCACGCCGCAACTCCGAAAGATGCGCTTATTTTAACAGCCGTTCGGCGGCCTGGGCGTATGGAATTAATATCGCGGGGCCTCACAACCATCGCATCGGTGGCGCGAATGCGGGCGATAACTTCACTATTGGGTATTACAATATTGCACCACAGCACGCACGAATTTGCTTATCTTGTCACTGGGAAAGCATTTTCGGCCTTATGTGAAAGTAGTTCACGAGATAATGTTGCAGTTGCGGAACACAGGGGGTTTCTCTGGGTGTGTTCTCCATGGCACTGTGTCATTTTAATTAAAGTTACTGCAGGAGTGGCTCGCGCTGCGCTGCGTAATTTGACCCTTTTAATTTTGTACAATAAAATTACCATCGCGCCCGCTGAACTGTCTGCTATCCACAGCGAGTTCCTGCCCCTTTCTCGTTTTAAACAATTCTTCATTGTATGATCCTTGGGTAAAGTAAACTAGCAGAATAAATTTATTTTACATTTTGGAAAGTTGACATCATCTCTGTCCTCAAATAAATTAAATTGCATAATTTCACATTTAGCGATGGTTGAGAATGGTCGGATTCTTCTGTCGGAGTCTTTTGTGTCTGCACATCTATTCGCTATCTGAGATATCTAATATCATTAGGTATAGTTGAAAGCCAACGCGTTTCGCTTATTTCTAATGTTTGGAAAAGATTCAGATTACAGAAGGATGGAAGAAAATAGCTGACGTAATGAAATAACTTACTGAAATGAATTATATATTCCTGAACTTGTGTCCATTAGGTACTACGTACAAATATCAATGGCCATGGGTGTAGCCAGGATTTTTTCAGGGAGGGGCAAAACAACTGAGCCAAATAGCGAAACATATTGTTACGACATTTGCCAGCCCGAGCGGCTAGCTGGCAAATCTGGGAAAAAAAAAGTTTAAAATTTCAAATCGGGCTCGAACTCCGGACTTAGGCGTGGAAGTGTGTGTATTTTCCGCTGTACTACCGAGCGTTTCTTGCAAGAGCCCGATGGAAAGGAGCAAAAATTGCTAAAGGGCCGTAGTTCCGGGCATATTAAATTAAAATCAATTTGATTCGTTCGAAAAGCAGGAATCCAACAACAAAACAACTTAGCCATACGGCCAGTGTTGTCGTCCGCACAGACTCGGCACGACTGGTTCATCGCTTTCCTCTGAAGATGCAATCTCATACCGTTTTCGGAAATTCAGGGGGTTAGTCCAGTGTTCAGGACTGTCCTATACCTAAGCCCACAAATGTTTTGGAAGAAGAAGCGATTTTTGTGACAATATATTTATTGGATTTCCCTTTATATTGGATTAAGGGGACCTACATACATATATGGCTTAATTTTCGATTTTTTTTTATTGGCTTTTATTTTTGTTCAACTATTTCCGAGTAAAACGCTGCAAACTGAACTCAAATCCGTAAGAAAATATCGAAGTTATGCCTTTTCTTACTTTTAGATTTGTCGTTAAAAAAAAGTACTTCAAATACTCTGTACTAACGGAAGCCTAATCGACGCGCTAAATCCGCGCTATTTTTGGTTCACAGCAGAGCAACTACGTTCCCTGTGATTCTCTGTTGTGTTTGTTGTGTAAACAAACTTTAATCAGTGCGTTTCTAAGTAGCTTTTTCGTTGATAAACTTTGTTTTTCATCTGTAAACTCAAACTTTAATTCGATTTTGCTCGGAATTTTGTTTTTGACCGTTGCCGTAGAAAATTTCATAAACCGTTAGCTCAAATTGTTTGAAATTTGGTGGGCTGGTTCATTATACATATGGTCATGGAATGAATTAAAAAATATTTGAATATTTAGATTATAATTATTTTTTAAAATATTTATTAGTTCAGGAAGTAATGAAAAATTTCAAAAATTTAACTCTAAACTACACAAAATCAAAAATAATTCCAGGAAAGCAAAACTAATTAATTCATTCTGTGCAGTCAAGTACTATCTAACAGAAAATGTCTTGTTTATGTGTTTCAGATCAGGGGTTCTGGAAAAAAGCTACGGCAACGGTGAAATTCCACCATTGCAAGAGACGCTCAACCCAATAGAGCCCATGGGTATTTTTGTGATTTTTATAGGCCATAAACAATCTTAAAGTATTCAGTAATAAACTAGTTTCCTCATTTTCTTAGTTTTATGTGGTTTTTTTCTTGAAAAAAAAATAATCCTTTGACTCCGCAAAACCCCATTTAAGCCATATAGGTCCCCTTAAGTCATACAATATAATTATTTTAAAATTTTAAAACAAATGTACCGGCTAAGTATATACAGTGCTAAATATTCGTTTAAACGCAGGCCGGTTTTCAAGGTTAAAATTACGATACCATTTCGTATTTGGAAAAAAGTTCTATATTTATACATTGGGGCCAAAAATAAGTACCTACTCAAGAAAGAATTTCATAAAAGTTGAGTTCATTATTAAAAAATAAAATGAGAAATGTCCAAAAACACATAAATATTCATTTAAACGCAGGTACAGTTTAATTAAGATACAAAGAGTTTTAATACAAGTTTTTGCATTTATAAATATTATTATTAATATTTAGTATGTCCTCCATTATTTTTAACTACTTCAAATAACAGTTTTGGCATAGATTTAACTAAACTTTGAAGGGTTTCTAATTCGATATTGTTCCAGCAGTTTTTGATGCAATCCTTAAGCTCAGAAACAGTTTTGAATTGGCTCCCATTTGCATAAACCCGTGCTGCTAGTATTCCCCATAGATTTTCTATGGGATTACAATCCGGACTGCATGCTGGCCACTTCAATAGCGATATTTGTTTTTCTTCGAACCACTGTTTCGATACATTAGATGCGTTATCTTGTTGAAACGTAAATTCTTCTTCATTGTATTCATCCAGGAATTGAAGAAGCATATCTTCCAATAGTTCTGTATATTTTTTAGAGTCCATTCGAGTGCTTATGAAACAAATAGGAAGTTTTCCTCTATTGCAAAAAGCCCCCCAAACCATCAATGATCCACCTCCAAAGTTTCTTTTAGATTTACTTACTACTTTTTCATTTAAATTGTTCCAAAAGCTACTGTAGCAATCGGGCCCATCTAAATTTAATTTTTTTTCTTCTGAAAATATGACATTCTCCCACTCTACCTTCCAGTGAATATAATTTTCCGCAAAGTTCAACCGATTCCGTTTATGGACCTCCGTTAACCTAGGTTTACGTTGAGGTTTCTTCCATTTAACATTTGGCGTATTGCGTAAAATGTGTGCAATGTGTTGTTTTGTTACGGAGAGGTCTATTTTTTCTTTTATTTGCCTCGATGTCAAACGATTCTTTGTTGCTTCTTCAAATATTTAATAGCTAGAATATACTTCTGAAGAATTAACTGTTATGCTTAGTTCCGAAAGTATTAATCTAAACGAACCTATTTATACGCTACATATTGGTATTGCCAGCCTGAATGAAATAGAGGATCTCTCTTTCGCAAAATTTTGAGGTGCGTTTAAACGAATATTTACCATTGTATTTCGTCTTTAAATTCATTATTTTTCTTCCGTACTATCTACCTATGCACACTCAGTATTCAAAATGTAACGAGGCAATTTTTGGTCATTGTTCATGGTTGACCGCAACCAGGATTTCTCCCTTTTAATCTACTGTGTTGGGGGTGCGAGCTCTCAACAGCCCGGCTAAAACTGTTGCTCCGAGGTGTGCGGCAGCGCGAGCTGGCAGGCTAGCATTGCGGTAGTGTGGGGGGGGTTGCCAAAGCCGCATTTAGCCTCGGAGGCGAGCTGCCCGCAACGAATTCTCGCGCAGACGGAACAGCAGGTATAAAGGAAAAGGGACAACGGCAGGAGGAACCCCTGTTCCTGCCGTGAATGACTCTCCGAAAGGGGGATCCCGATGGATTGGATCCCCCTGGCCTAGCCCCAACCGCCCAATGACCTCCCAGTGGCCCATATATTTTGGGAGGTCCCTACGAAATTCAAAACGCGAAAACCCGAAGAGAGGAGGCTGAAGAAGATTGAGGGGGATTTAGGGAACAATTAAAATTCTAAACTATGATGTCATTTTCTTCGTTTTCTATTTCCTTTATCATTTTTTTTGCATTAACAAATAAAAAACAATTTTTTTATTGGTTTACAATAGCAGGCTTAGGAGTAGATATAAGAAAAAAATTTACGAATCCCTACTAACCTAATTAAGAAATAAAAAAAAATTTTGTAGGTATAATGTCTATTATAAATGCAAGGTTGTTCTTGCCATTATGGAGAACACTTCAATTTACCGTTTTGGCAATCTTAAAATTAGGTTTGCTTTTACTTCCGTTATTACACTATATTTTCCATTTACTTTTTTTTTCTTTTTTTGTTTTGAAAGAGAACAAAAAAAAAATAATAATGGACTAAAGTGGTAGCACTTGACCAACCGTGGCCGCCAAAATTTTCTGTTCCAATATTATTGCCGCTTTTATTAATGAGACAATTTACAATAGTCTAAATTTCTCATTATTAGATTATTATCCTTGATCTTTATCCTTTATGAAATTTCTTTCAAACATTGCTTTTCATAAACAAAGAAAAAATAAAATCCGTTAATTCAGTCCCATATTTTGTCTTACGTTTCGTTCTTTACCGGTAATAGAGACGGCTTCTATTTAATATGCGCGTTACAAAAAAAAATTTTTATATATATATTTTTCTAGGTTTCCAAAATTATATTAAATTTAAAATGTTTAAAATTATTTTTCAAAGACAAAAAAGAATTTAAGCAATTGAATGCATGCACATATAAAAACCTGACTTAGCAATTGCTACTTTGTTGATGCTGAACTGCTGCGTTGGCGCTGGAACTGCTGCTGATGAGGCTGATGGGCGGCCGCCGCTACTGCTGTTGAAGAGAAGGGTTGCTCCCTCGTTGTAGGGGGTGGAGGTCCATTGTTTTATCCTCCTCGGGTCCCCCTTAATGTCTTGTTCACTGTCTTCTTCTTCGGGGTTAGCCTTTTTATTTATTATATTTCTTTATTTTTTTGTTTATTTAATTTATTGATTTAATCTTTTGTTCTTTATTTAATTTTTTTTTTTTTGTTTATTTATTTATTTTGGTTTATTGCTTCCTTCCTTTAATTTATTTACTTAACTTTTCGTATTTACACTTTTGGTTCTTATTTTGTTAATTGCTTTAGATTATGTTTATTTTATTTATTTATGTTTTTATTTCTTTTATTTATTTTCTTTTGTTTTAATTAATTAACAAATTTTTGGTTATTTCATTTTTTTTTTTTTTTTTTTTGGTTTAACAAATCTTCATTCACATTTTTGTTTATTTAATTTTCTTAATTTTATTCCAGTTTTAATTTGTCTATTTACTTTTTGTTTTATAACTTTATTTTGATTTTCTACATTAATTTATTTCAGTTTATTTAAGCCTTTATTCGGCTTTAATTTTCGCAAGGTCACCAAAAGTGTTGAGGGTTTTAACTTTTAATTAAATTTTTTTGTTTTTTTTTGTTACCGTTTAAAATCTCTCGCAAAAGGGAAGGAAATACCGAGAAAAGGATTTTAATAGTTTGTAAAAAGGGACTTTCGGACTGAATTCTAGAAACTAGACGTTGGTAAGCGTTCCGGTTCGATTTTTTTAGATATATGTACACACACCGATGGGTTTGAGTCTTTCCTCTAAAGCAAACAGGATGAAAGAAGCCTTTAAAAGCTCCTTCTTGGGAGCACATCTGCGTTTATACCGTATTTTAGTTAGCTATAAGGCCCGGCAAATTTCCACCAGAACTCCCGATACACTCTTAGGATCTCGTATAATTTCTCCGCCATGCACCGTCCTCCTGCAGTGGGAGTCTCATATTCACCACGAAAGTTGGTTTATCACTCCGGTATTGCACCGTTGAGCACCATCAATCGACAAAAAAAAACTTCGTATCGCAACTAGCTCTAAGCACACCTGATTGATCTCAATCCAAGCACAATGTCTACCCTTATTTCGTATGAATCGATCCGGTAATGAAAATCACGTCCCCGGTTTGTATTTCTTAGAATGGAAAAAGGAAATTGCTTTCGCCATGAAATTAATTCATTATATTTGGGTCGTACCGTGGTAAGAGTCTGGCGCAAACGCGACTTGAAGCAGAAAGAAAAATTTTCGTTGATTACCGCTAACTGCCTGCGTGGTAGAGGGAACTAACATGCCAGGGAGATAGTCAAACGATGAACATAGCACACACTTAGGCACTTTCGGTCGAATCCCGTGAATTGTTTTATTCTAGGGGATGAGCGCTGTCTGTAATTTCGTAATCACAAGATGTTCAATTTTTTTCTGCTGCGAACTCCTGGAGTCACTATTTTCACCGCCCTTCTCACGAATTAAAATCGTTCTGGATTACTTTCCACTTAAGAGTTGCAAATAAGCACCACTTCTGTACCCAGGACACTCTCAAACTGTTTTAGTGGGAAGCACGCGTAGAATTTCAAACGCAAAACCCCGCGCTAACTCGTTTCCAACTCGATCTATCACCCTGAATGCAGATGTACTGCTGTCGGAAATGGGAAAGTCAAATTAAGCAGAAAAACTACCGAAAATATTCTAACTGCGACGGACGATAATACGATCGCGATGGTCTATCAATTTAAAGACAATTTTTCAGCTCGAGATGAGGATCCCCGAGAGATCAACTCTTGCGACCGACCGCCGTGTTTCCAAGTTACCCACTGACGCCTTGTCTCATCGTGCCACTCACCGACGCGAAGAGCTTTTGGTTTGCGCACAAGTGTATGTGTGCAGCACCGCTAAGATGCATAGCGTGATCTTTGCCTATTGGCTAATGGACTCACGTGATATGATTGACACTGTTATTTTAACAACTTGCCGGTGGTACAGATTCTTCCAAAATATGAATTTGGAAAAATACTTTGCTCAGAGCAATTTAAGGATGGCGTGAATTCCTTTGCTTGAATTCGTTCGCTACCATATAAGGGCATGTTGTCGTGAGCCATTTGGTTTGGAAAAGATTTGTTTTCGCTTTTTTTTTGAACGCAAGGCAAATGTTGCGTCGATGGCTCGGCTTATGTGTGAGCGATTTATGCAGCCGGTTAATGATTCCCTTTTCAGGTACTCATTGTCGTGGGGCAAGGCGGGTAATGTATTTTTAGCGAGCATTATGCTAAAGATTTAATGCCGTAGGTGATGTACATTTGCCTGTACAATTTTACAGCGGGTACGGTGGAAGGGAAAATGTAATTATTGGCAAGCTCCATGCTGGCGGCATCAATTGCTTCGGTGGTATTACCGCGGCAATTGAAGTCATCAGCGTGGGCGGTTTATGCTGACCATAACAGGGCAGGTCCATTGGCCTCGCTTCCGTGGACAATGGGGCTGAAAAATGGTCATTTTGCAGGCGCCCATTGTGTGGCTCGACCCACGTCTGGACCCACGCTCTAGACTGAGCTAGCCGGTCCTTATCAGCACTGAACCCTCTCGAACCTTAATGAGAGGTCGGAGAGTCCAGGGCTGATTCAGTCCTCCCCTTTTCATTGGCAGAGGAGCGCTTACCCTTATGAGAGGTAGGCCCCTCTGACAACGAAAAGGGTTGCTAACTTGTCCAGAGCCTGTTTCCGTCCATGGGCCGAATCCGGGGCCACGGAAACGAGGCAAAGGGACTACCTGTCGTCTAAGTAAAAAAAAATCAACCCCAGAACGTCTGGTTCAGGGGTGTAAGGATAAGGTCCCTTCCCTGACAGCGGATCAGCTTTCCAGTTCGGAGTGTGATAGCTGTCAGGAAGAGGAAGCTTATCCCCAAAAAATTTGTGGTGGTAAAAACCATCCCACGGCCTACTGCGGGTCCACCTACCCAGGGTCCGTGTCACTCTGTCCCCTACTTGTGGGCTGCTGCGACTCCGGGGCATGAGTGTGGGATTGGTAGAAAAATTTCTAGGGTTTGGCATTGGTCTTTAAAACAAAAGAACCAAGAAAAAGGGTTCCCCTGCAGGATCCCTGTCTGGCAGTCTTTAAACTCGAAGAGGTGAGATTGGGGTGCAGGCTCCCAAGTAGTAGTAGAAATAATGGAGGAGAAAAATGGGACAGGTAAAAATTGGGAGGGGATATAAAGAGGGTTTGTAATATCTTACGCGCTTGTTCGGCCTTGAAGATGGTTCCGTCTGCCTCCAAGTTGTCGGTACGAAGAGGTGTTATTCACCGAATAATATATATATCATGAGACATGACCGAGACCGTTCGCAGGCGATGTGTCGAGTCGAGGAGAGCAAAAGAGGGGAAAAAAAATTGATAGCGAGTAGCAGGGCGGATCGCCGCAAGCCTGCGTCGCTGTCATCAGCGCCGACATCTGGATCTTTTGACACCCACTACAAAAAAAATTATTATGAACTATATATTGGGATATCTTGAGATGCACGAGATATATCTAGATGCCGAGATATTTTGAAATATAAGATATACTTATATATATATATACTTATACTGATATACCAGAAATGTATGAATGCAATGGTTCTAAGATTATTTAAATACGAAAGATATATTCGGATACAAGCCAAAAAACGAATGTAAAAAAATTTTGATGTGAAAGTATTTATAATGAAGGATGGGGCTAAGTCACCATGTCAGGGGGTTAATAAAAATTGGGGAGAAAAATCTGAAAAAAGGCGGAATAGCTAGGGCTATTGCCCTAACGACACCGTGCAGGAAGAAAGTCCTCAAGGAAAAGGACCTTTCGCAACTTCGCCCACGGAATCTGTGCATGGGAGACAAACAAAAACTTAACAGGTCAACCCCAAAAATATCTATTTTTCCGGTCAGGTAGCCAGCTTACATCATCCAACTCCTGCTGTTCCAGGGAAAGCTCTCCGACGCACAGACCCCGTGGGGTCCGTGGAAAGGTCTCTCCAACGCCGGTTCGACCCGAGGGTGAGGTGAGCCCGAGGCCTCTGGACGGGTAGCTAGCGCCATCGCCAACCCCACGTATTTCACAGAGGTCTCAAGCCCACCACTCCCCCGAGGGTCACCAGCGCGGCCTCTTGGACGAATGAAAGAAGAAGGGTTGAAATTGAGCTCAAAGCTCTAAGGAAGGGGATTGGATAGGATTAAGGTAATGGGGCTGCTAACTAGGATAGGTAAGGGCTGAGCAGGGATATGTCCACCGCAATACAAAGTAGAGGCGGCTCTGTGACATTCCCGATACCAGTTAAGCTGGGCGGATGCCTTATTAGGGCGACCGAGTAAAAATGAAATTTTCTGAACGAAAACACGTCAGAACCATATATCATATATATAAGGCATCCTACCAGCAATAAAAAATATACAATACCAGTGTGTGTCAGCAATAAGAAAATAGGCGACGAGAAAAGAAATTATTAGACCTAACCGTGTCTTTGAAGATCCAGATCTCAGCGCTTTATGTCTTTCGCATGAAAGACTCCTATTAGTTTTCCCTTCAAATCCTCTAGTTCATAAAGAGAATTCCCCTTTTTCGCTCTAATCCGGCATTTTAGAAATTTCTTTCCTAACTTGGCACTTACTTGTTGAGCAGCGTTACTCAACTGGAAATTTCGTCGATAAACTTCCTGGCCCACTTGGAAATCTGTCGGTTTAGCCCGTAAATTATAAGATTTCGCACCTTGCTCAAAAGACTTCTTCAGGTTTTCTTGCGCATTGGCTCGAATAAATTGAAGTTTATCCGGCAGCTCCACATCCAACGGCTCATTTAAGCTCTGCAAACGACGCAACAGTTCGTAGCTGGAAGCATGGGTAATCATATTCAGACCGAACAGCATTTTGAAAGGGGGATAACCAGTTGCCTGATGTATTGAACTCCGAAGAGAACCGGCAATACTACTGAGATGTTCATCCCACCTTTGATGTTCGTTCTGAATATACGCACGAATTCCTGCTAGGATTGATCGATTTACTCTCTCAGAGGCATTAGCCTGGGGAGAGTAAAGTGCCGTGCGCATGTGTTGCACACCATACTTTTCCAGTAGTTTGGCGAACTGAGCCGAGCGAAATTGACTGCCATTGTCGGTCACAATCGTTTCGGGAACTCCGAACATGTGAAAGATTTCCTTCTCGACAAATGCACAAATATTGGAAGTGGATGCCTTGCGCATAGGCTTGAATAAGGGAAATTTGGAAAGATGGTCCAGGGCTATAAAAATGCAGACATTTCCATTTTTAGTTCGTGGATAAGGGCCCAACAAATCTAGATAGATTCGCTGCCAAGGTCTTTCAGCGGTAGGTGGAGTTACTATAGGTGGACGAAGTGGAGTGTTTGGAGCTTTTGTCTCTTTGCAGATATCGCAGGAGAGAACATAGTTGCGAACATCAGCTGCCATACGTGGCCAATAAAAATGCCGTCGGATTCTTTCGAGAGTTTTTCCAACTCCTCCATGGGATGCCAGTGGCGGATCATGAGCATGTTTAATTAAATCGCCAGTGAGGGCGGGTGGAATCCAAAGCTTCCACGCTTCGTCCTCTTGAACAGGGTCACCTGAACGCGGCCTTGTCCTGACGTAGATGAAGCCGTCTCGCACTGTCAGATCCGGAAATTTTGCCTGGTGATTTTCCAGTTGTCGACCCAGCTCTACATACTCCACCGAAGTGAAGTGTGGAGAGCTGAGATCGACCTCAGGCACTACTTCTTCCGGAACTGACAGCGCGTCGGCTTCGGCTCTGGACAAAGCGTCCGGCACGACATTCAGGCTACCCTTTCTATGCTCAATAGTGAAGTCGAAGCGTTGAAGCTTCAGACTCCACCTCGCTAGTCTGCCACTCAATTCCTTCTGAGACATCAACCATTTCAGACTGGCATGATCCGTGACGATTTTAAAAGGCATTAATTCCACATATGGTCGGAATTTTTCTACGCTTACTATTGCAGCCAAACACTCCAATTCGGTCACCGAATAGTTCCGCTGAGCCGAATTTAGTTTCTGAGAGACAAAAGCCAGGGGGCGTTCGTTTCCTTCATCATCAGCTTGAGCAAGAACACCACCAACTCCGTGGCTACTTGCATCGCACTGAATGATGAATGGTCTGGAGAAGTCGGGGCTCACTAATACAGGGGCTGTAGTCAGCTGTTGTTTTAATTTATCAAAGGCTATCTGCGCTTCGGCGGACCAACAGAATTTACTCGATTTTTTTTAGAGTGTCGGTGATTGGACCTGAGAGATCTGCGAAGTTGGAAATGAATCGTCGATACCAGCCCGCCATGCCCATAAAACGACGGACTTGTCGTACACTTTTGGGGGCGGGGTAATCCACGATTGCAGAAATTTTCTCAGGGTCCATGCGCATGCCTGTTTCGCCGATGATAAAGCCCAAGTATTTCGTCTCTTTCAAGCAAAATTTGCTTTTCTCGACGTTAATTGTGAGCCCCGCCTTCTGCAGACATTCAGCCACTCGTGAGAGAAGTGTTAAGTGTGTATCGAAATCCTGAGACAGGATTAAAAGATCGTCGAGATACACCAACACATTTTCTCTCAGGTCGTAAGGGATGGCTTTGTCCATCAGTCGACACATCGTCTGCGGGGCATTGCAGAGACCGAATGGCATCACTGTGTAGTGATAGAGGGGATGACCGGGGACCGTAAAAGCCGTTTTCTCCCGGGAGCTTTTTTCTAAAGGGATTTGCCAGAAAGCATCTTTCAGGTCCAGACTGGTGATGTATTTCGCAGGTGGAAGGCGACTCAGAATGCCATCAATATGCGGTAAAAGATACGCATCCTTTTTAGTTACCGCATTGACCTTCCGGGCATCGAAACACAGTCTGACTTTACCTGGCTTTCTGACTAATACGACTGGAGAGCTCCACGGACTTTGGCTCGCCTCTATCACTCCAAGCGAGAGCATTCGGTCTAGTTCTGCGTCCATTAATTTTTGAACAGTCGGTGAGACAGGATAGAATCGCTGTTTAATCGGTTTGGAATCTCCAACATCGATTGAATGTTCCAAAAGGTGAGTTTTTCCCAAGCCCAAAGACGTATAGGAGGGGAATTTCGCTTTTGTTTCATCTAGACGCTTCTGGAGATCAGATGGTAAAACGTGAGCGGCTGTATTGGTCGTCACTGCGATCGGGGTGTCCAACGCAGACACCGGACCCAGGACGTCTGGAGCCAAGTTAAAAGCTTTCCAAAAATCAATACCAAGGTAAAGATTTTGGGTTAAACTCGGAACTATATAGAGGCGAATGGTTTTAGTTTCGCCTCGAAATGAAATATCTACGTCAGCATGTCCCTGAACTTCGGGTCGGGCTCCGTTGGCCACCTCGATCGCAGATCTGTACCGGCTCCACTTTATTTTCGAGTTCTCCAGTAGACTTTCGGCCTGTCTGCCCAAAATACTAATACTGGCTCCGCTGTCCAGTAAGCCAACAATTGTAGTACCCATGATACTAACTTCGGCGTAAGGTCTGACGTCTTTTGGGACCGACACGAAAGCGGTAGCCAATTTCCGGCGATTAGATAAAACAAGCCTCCAAAATGCTCTCATACGTAATGTAGATCTTTTGGGCTTGGAAAATCTTGCTATTTCAGCTATCCTGTCCAGCGGGTGTTCCATGTCCTCCATGAATATTCTCTTCCGAGCGGCTCGATACTCTTGTAACCGAATGTGGTAAGGCTTGATCGGGAAAAGAAATGGTTCAGACCGTTTTTCAATTCGCGAGCCAGCCTTACGTGGTAGAATCGTAACCGCTCGAGAGGGAGATTCATGGGGCACTGAATTCAGAGGCTGAATTTCCGTTAGGGTAGTGGAATTTGAAGAACTAAGAGGTAAATTTATTGTATCGTCATTTGCTATGTCTGGGGACGGGGAGGAGTGCTCGTTGGCTCGCCCGCTGTAATTGCTGGCGTCCGAAGGGGTCGAGGGCTGGTGTAATTGCTCCCGACCCGACGTCTGTTTTTTTCAGAACATATCGGACAACGGGGCTTGACCACTCCTTTCCGGCCGCAGCCATAACAAAAGAAACCTACAGGTTCCTTGGGACAGTCCTGGTAATAATGCCCGGGTTCGTCGCAATTCCAGCACTTACTGGTTGTAGGCTGACAACGCACTACTGCGTCCACAGGCTCTGTATACTCTTCCGCCAAGGTCTCGGCCATGTCGTCAAAGGCATAGGTCTCCTCGATACGAGCTGGACGGTGAACGAACGGCAGCCGCGCGTTTCTGGTTTCTCGGCGCATTTCCTCAATTTCCGTGACTAATTCCCTCAGCTGAGCCACTGTGTGAGTATGCCGGAAGCAAATTCGCTCTCGAATTGACGGGTGCAGATTTGCTCTCAGCATTCCCACAAACTCCGCTTCGGAAATAGGAATAGCCAACCGATTCCTCAGGCTGACTAGCGCTAGATGGTATGATGCGAAACGCTCATCGGGCCGCTGCCGTCGGTTCAGCATCTGTCGTTTAATTTCAATATCGTTCGGACGTTCTCCCCAGTCCGCTCTTAATGCTCCTTTCAGCTCATTCCACGTCGGAGGTGTTAAATAAGCTCTCCTAATTGTCCAATACCAATTTGTGGCTGCGCCACCAAGCAACGAATGGAAGTTGTCGATCAAAAGATCGAAATTTCCCCGAAGGGTACCATAGGTCAGAGTCTCAATCCTGAAGATAAATTCTTCCAAGTGAAGCTTGGTATTATCTCCATCATACTGGATTTTCCAGTGGCGGATTGGACTACTAGACCGACTAGAAGCCGGAAAACGATTATGTTGCGATGCTTGGTATCTGGGCATCGGACGATCAGGAAGCTGTTGCTGTGACATGAACGTCGGAGGCAGACTGAACCGCTCTGTTTGTGGCGGAGGCATAAAGGCAGACGGCGTCGGTCTTGAATGTGGCCTTTGCTGACGTTCAGGTGGTATATTTCCGCGCGAATTGGTCTCGAACGCTCGAGCCACTTCCGTACCAATTAATTCGGACATTTGAAACTTTAAACCTGTCATCAACGCTTCCGTCGCGGCAGAATCGACTCGCGGCGAGTCTTGATCGACCGTACTGGGTCCGCGACTACTGCTCCGATTAGCAGCTTCCGGACGCGGCGGAGAATCTTCAGTGACTGGTGGAACTCGCGGTGGAAGTGGCTGCGAGGATGGCTGCGAAGGGGGCAGCGCCAGAGTAGCAGCTGTATAATTTTTGCTACTTGATCGCGTATTATATTTTTTGGGAACTGCTCCTGTATAAGATATACAGTCAGCCATGTTCACTACGCGCCGACAGTTCGGACAGCTGCTATCCGTTTGCAGCCATTCCCGCAGGCACCTCCTATGGAATATATGATAGCAGACCGTGACTATCGGATCTGTGGTTGGGGACCAATCCTCAACGCGACAAATCGAGCATTTTTCGACCTGGGCCGGAGTTTTGACGAACTCAACGGGCGATCGTGAAACAGCCATGTTTAAATATTTAGGAATTTTCAGAATCAAACTCAAAAAGAATTAAATAAATTTTAGGCCTATATATCTTTATAAGCTCTCAAAAATTAAATAAAATCAAAGTCTCTCGAAGTTCTGAATCAACAAGATCGTATCCTTCTCTCAAAAAAAAACAATTAATTTAGCTTAAAAAGGAAGAGAGAAAGAAGTGCGATATAAAGCTTCTTTCTGTCTTGCTTTTTCCTTTTTCAATTTTTTCTCCCTCGCTTCCTTTTTTTCTTTCCTCTTTTCGGAATAGCGAAAGACAAAATACTACACAGGCAACGTAGGTCAGTACCAGCTAATACTAAACTTACTGATACCGCAAGGAAAATTCATAAAAAAAAACGTATGCCGCGGAAGTTTGGTGACCTTTTTACATCAAATTTCACAATTGATTCTTAAAAATTTTGATTCACAGTATTTTTTTGCTTATTTTGTTTCAGAACAAATCGCTAAGAAGTATTTAGTTATAACAATAATTCCTCAAGGAAATATTCAAAATATTCATGCGTAAAAATGACAGGAAAGAAGAAAGAACAGACTATGTCAATGTTCTTTCCAACAGAAGATTAAGAAAATTTAATTCAAAAAAAAAATTGTTCCCGCCGTCCCACTCTTCTCTTTCAGCCTCTCATAAAAAAATGTTAAAATTTTTCGGATTATATAAAAAATCGCGAACGTTCGGAGAGCCATCCACTGGCCACCGAGCATTCCTCCTACAGGTAAGGAAATTTGAGGAAGGGATCCCGACCAGGCACAACTGCAAGGACTGCGTGACCGGAAATGTCCGAAGTGATCCTCCGGACAGGAGCTGGCTCACCAAAACAGCCAACTCCTGTAATTCCAGGAGGACACTTCGGCAGTTCCTGCCACACAGGCCCAGCGGTGCACACTGGCCAGGATTCCCCACTACCAATCTCTCCCAAGGAAGAAGTGGTCCTGAGATCCTGAGACGGGTAACTGGCACCACTGCCAGTTCCTCGTAATTCTCAAGGATCTCAAGACCTCTTCAACCCCAGGAGGGACCAATAGGGCCTCGAAAGGATTAGGGAAAAAGGTAAGTGAGAATTTGGAGCCCTAGGCTCAAAGGGGAGGGGATAGGGAAGGCCCCACGTTGGGCGCCATTTTGTTGAGGGTGCGAGCTCTCAACAGCCCGGCTAAAACTGTTGCTCCGAGGTGTGCGGCAGCGCGAGCTGGCAGGCTAGCATTGCGGTAGTGTGGGGGGGGTTGCCAAAGCCGCATTTAGCCTCGGAGGCGAGCTGCCCGCAACGAATTCTCGCGCAGACGGAACAGCAGGTATAAAGGAAAAGGGACAACGGCAGGAGGAACCCCTGTTCCTGCCGTGAATGACTCTCCGAAAGGGGGATCCCGATGGATTGGATCCCCCTGGCCTAGCCCCAACCGCCCAATGACCTCCCAGTGGCCCATATATTTTGGGAGGTCCCTACGAAATTCAAAACGCGAAAACCCGAAGAGAGGAGGCTGAAGAAGATTGAGGGGGATTTAGGGAACAATTAAAATTCTAAACTATGATGTCATTTTCTTCGTTTTCTATTTCCTTTATCATTTTTTTTGCATTAACAAATAAAAAACAATTTTTTTATTGGTTTACAATAGCAGGCTTAGGAGTAGATATAAGAAAAAAATTTACGAATCCCTACTAACCTAATTAAGAAATAAAAAAAAATTTTGTAGGTATAATGTCTATTATAAATGCAAGGTTGTTCTTGCCATTATGGAGAACACTTCAATTTACCGTTTTGGCAATCTTAAAATTAGGTTTGCTTTTACTTCCGTTATTACACTATATTTTCCATTTACTTTTTTTTTCTTTTTTTGTTTTGAAAGAGAACAAAAAAAAAATAATAATGGACTAAAGTGGTAGCACTTGACCAACCGTGGCCGCCAAAATTTTCTGTTCCAATATTATTGCCGCTTTTATTAATGAGACAATTTACAATAGTCTAAATTTCTCATTATTAGATTATTATCCTTGATCTTTATCCTTTATGAAATTTCTTTCAAACATTGCTTTTCATAAACAAAGAAAAAATAAAATCCGTTAATTCAGTCCCATATTTTGTCTTACGTTTCGTTCTTTACCGGTAATAGAGACGGCTTCTATTTAATATGCGCGTTACAAAAAAAAATTTTTATATATATATTTTTCTAGGTTTCCAAAATTATATTAAATTTAAAATGTTTAAAATTATTTTTCAAAGACAAAAAAGAATTTAAGCAATTGAATGCATGCACATATAAAAACCTGACTTAGCAATTGCTACTTTGTTGATGCTGAACTGCTGCGTTGGCGCTGGAACTGCTGCTGATGAGGCTGATGGGCGGCCGCCGCTACTGCTGTTGAAGAGAAGGGTTGCTCCCTCGTTGTAGGGGGTGGAGGTCCATTGTTTTATCCTCCTCGGGTCCCCCTTAATGTCTTGTTCACTGTCTTCTTCTTCGGGGTTAGCCTTTTTATTTATTATATTTCTTTATTTTTTTGTTTATTTAATTTATTGATTTAATCTTTTGTTCTTTATTTAATTTTTTTTTTTTTGTTTATTTATTTATTTTGGTTTATTGCTTCCTTCCTTTAATTTATTTACTTAACTTTTCGTATTTACACTTTTGGTTCTTATTTTGTTAATTGCTTTAGATTATGTTTATTTTATTTATTTATGTTTTTATTTCTTTTATTTATTTTCTTTTGTTTTAATTAATTAACAAATTTTTGGTTATTTCATTTTTTTTTTTTTTTTTTTTGGTTTAACAAATCTTCATTCACATTTTTGTTTATTTAATTTTCTTAATTTTATTCCAGTTTTAATTTGTCTATTTACTTTTTGTTTTATAACTTTATTTTGATTTTCTACATTAATTTATTTCAGTTTATTTAAGCCTTTATTCGGCTTTAATTTTCGCAAGGTCACCAAAAGTGTTGAGGGTTTTAACTTTTAATTAAATTTTTTTGTTTTTTTTTGTTACCGTTTAAAATCTCTCGCAAAAGGGAAGGAAATACCGAGAAAAGGATTTTAATAGTTTGTAAAAAGGGACTTTCGGACTGAATTCTAGAAACTAGACGTTGGTAAGCGTTCCGGTTCGATTTTTTTAGATATATGTACACACACCGATGGGTTTGAGTCTTTCCTCTAAAGCAAACAGGATGAAAGAAGCCTTTAAAAGCTCCTTCTTGGGAGCACATCTGCGTTTATACCGTATTTTAGTTAGCTATAAGGCCCGGCAAATTTCCACCAGAACTCCCGATACACTCTTAGGATCTCGTATAATTTCTCCGCCATGCACCGTCCTCCTGCAGTGGGAGTCTCATATTCACCACGAAAGTTGGTTTATCACTCCGGTATTGCACCGTTGAGCACCATCAATCGACAAAAAAAAACTTCGTATCGCAACTAGCTCTAAGCACACCTGATTGATCTCAATCCAAGCACAATGTCTACCCTTATTTCGTATGAATCGATCCGGTAATGAAAATCACGTCCCCGGTTTGTATTTCTTAGAATGGAAAAAGGAAATTGCTTTCGCCATGAAATTAATTCATTATATTTGGGTCGTACCGTGGTAAGAGTCTGGCGCAAACGCGACTTGAAGCAGAAAGAAAAATTTTCGTTGATTACCGCTAACTGCCTGCGTGGTAGAGGGAACTAACATGCCAGGGAGATAGTCAAACGATGAACATAGCACACACTTAGGCACTTTCGGTCGAATCCCGTGAATTGTTTTATTCTAGGGGATGAGCGCTGTCTGTAATTTCGTAATCACAAGATGTTCAATTTTTTTCTGCTGCGAACTCCTGGAGTCACTATTTTCACCGCCCTTCTCACGAATTAAAATCGTTCTGGATTACTTTCCACTTAAGAGTTGCAAATAAGCACCACTTCTGTACCCAGGACACTCTCAAACTGTTTTAGTGGGAAGCACGCGTAGAATTTCAAACGCAAAACCCCGCGCTAACTCGTTTCCAACTCGATCTATCACCCTGAATGCAGATGTACTGCTGTCGGAAATGGGAAAGTCAAATTAAGCAGAAAAACTACCGAAAATATTCTAACTGCGACGGACGATAATACGATCGCGATGGTCTATCAATTTAAAGACAATTTTTCAGCTCGAGATGAGGATCCCCGAGAGATCAACTCTTGCGACCGACCGCCGTGTTTCCAAGTTACCCACTGACGCCTTGTCTCATCGTGCCACTCACCGACGCGAAGAGCTTTTGGTTTGCGCACAAGTGTATGTGTGCAGCACCGCTAAGATGCATAGCGTGATCTTTGCCTATTGGCTAATGGACTCACGTGATATGATTGACACTGTTATTTTAACAACTTGCCGGTGGTACAGATTCTTCCAAAATATGAATTTGGAAAAATACTTTGCTCAGAGCAATTTAGGGATGGCGTGAATTCCTTTGCTTGAATTCGTTCGCTACCATATAAGGGCATGTTGTCGTGAGCCATTTGGTTTGGAAAAGATTTGTTTTCGCTTTTTTTTTGAACGCAAGGCAAATGTTGCGTCGATGGCTCGGCTTATGTGTGAGCGATTTATGCAGCCGGTTAATGATTCCCTTTTCAGGTACTCATTGTCGTGGGGCAAGGCGGGTAATTGTTTTTTAGCGAGCATTATGCTAAAGATTTAATGCCGTAGGTGATGTACATTTGCCTGTACAATTTTACAGCGGGTACGGTGGAAGGGAAAATGTAATTATTGGCAAGCTCCATGCTGGCGGCATCAATTGCTTCGGTGGTATTACCGCGGCAATTGAAGTCATCAGCGTGGGCGGTTTATGCTGACCATAACAACTGAGAGATCTTTCAATTTACGTGTTACGTATATTTGCCATTTATGACCGTGCACCTATTCAAGTGCTCCGCAGTGTACATATGTATATGTATTTGAGAAACTTGCTGAATGCTTCCTCCTACAACTAATTATGATTCTCAAGTAGGTACCAGATGTATGTATTAATAAATTTAATTAGTTCAATGATATCATAGATTTCACGCTAACTATAGATCTGAGTTAAAAAATAATTTAAAGTACATATATGGAAAGTAGAATAATTTAGATTTTCTTAGATTGATGTGTAGTCGGTAGACTTAATAATAACAAATAAACAAATAATTAATTTCCAACACAAAAGTTTTATTTTAGATCAACCATATAGGAGGTCTATAACGGCGCGTGTGTTACACATCCACCATTTTTTTTATATACTTTTCAGCACCTTTGCCTGAATAATAAATTGTAAAAAACCATAATGCTCCATTTATTTGCACACAATAAATTAAATCAAATTCCTAACAAAAAATTTGTGTGATGTATGTACTCGTACATACTTAAAGAATAAAGTTATGAAAAGGGTCTTGGTAACGACGAATGCGTAATGCAAAAAACGCAAGATCACGTTTTCGTTAGCAAGTGAAAAGCGTTAGTAACGCATGCTCGAGATACATAAGAATGCACCGGTGGCGGTGCAAACTCATTACACCCTACGCCATTACTAAGCGCCAGCCCAATGAGCCAAGCGACAAAAACGCAAATTAAGGGATTCGCGGCGTGCGGCCCACTAATTGTAAGTGGCGCACGCAAAGGCGAGTCACCTGTGGCACAAGGGCTGAACAGCTGACTAAGGGTTATTAGGTCTTCGTGGTGAAGGTTATTGATTTTTCTTAATGTAGAGGTCAGCTTAGAATTGTATAAATAGGTTGAAACTATTCAAGATTGACAATTTGAACCTCTGCGTTTAAATGGGCACGTGCTTTTACTAAGCTGCCCGAATCGATCCAGAGTTCTATAGCTATTTAGTACCTAATTCCAAAGCTGGAAATAGCTGCTTGCTCCACTCTACATTCCTGTTTGTTGATCTTGAAAGCCAATTAGAAGACAGACAACTACTACTCCGCTACCTGAAGAAAACTGGCTACTACAATTTGGACCAAATGAATAATGTTACCCCTGTTTGGTTTACTTTTTCTATAGACACATTTTGAATAAGTTCTGTAAACCATGGATTTCGAAAGCATGGTTTTGCACATGGTGCTGTTAGAAGTGCGCGAATATCTAACTGAGACATATCAATCATATACTAATAAAGACAACAAATGCAAACTAAAGAATTACCCATAATCAGTTTAGTTTCCCCGCCGACTAGAAATAGCTGTCATCATTTGAGACCGAAATAAACCACATTTTTTAACGACTTAATCGATCACCTTACTATTAAAAGATTGAAGATGCCGTCTTTTTGGATTGTCGTGATGCTGCTGATTAAACATTAGGTCACTCTATTTATCAGGAAACATGTGGTACTGGGAGCATTTTCATACTTTGTGGCGTGCAGCAGATCACCTCTATTACGAGCTCGCGTGCCATTCATCATCCGCTGCAGCTCCTGCAACAATACCCACAAGTCCAAAATAAATTGAGATTAAATACAGGGCATATCCTCAGCTGCATCCTGCCCAGGGAACCGCAAACGTGACCCATGCCATACCTCCGCGATTACTTGGGTATTTGCCGGCAGTACCTACTTTCACTTTTTTATTTTTATGACTAGAGCCTATACTATATTAGGGCAGGGGTGGCGCACGAGCCTCCTTACCTGTTCTAGTGCCAGCCGGACTGCACTGGGAGCAGCGAATTACTTGTTGCTATCTCGCTACTCCAAGAAGTTGGCGAGTGTTGTGTCTGCTGCCGATAACAGGGCACACCACCACGATAACTTGGAAGTCAAGTCAGGTGACACTTTTGCAGACTACTCTTGTGTTAAGATGCTTTCACATGATGACACCCTTGGCTTTATGAATTAAGCTGTAAGGAAGACTTTGGAGGAGTTGAGGTAAGCGTGCTTGCATGCGAATGGAACAGTGCCGGTGCATTGAAAGTCCCGGTGCTCCATATGAAAGGTGAGTGCATCACACACGTACGTGTATCTCTGGGAAAGTAAGAACTTCTTCACTGCAACGAGGCACCTAAGAAAGTTTTATAGTCTTTAACACGTATTCCGAGGGCACTTTTCAATATGAAGCTGGATCCGGAGCCGAGTGGGTGGGGGAGTCTCCAGCCGCCTGGGTATGGGCTGTGTACGAGCGCACCCGCTTTGTGGAGGCCTCGCCCGCAGCAGGAGGTGAGAAGCGAGTAATGCATTCTTGTAATTAAAGCCCAATGAAAGATCGTTGAACTCCCGCGCTACCATTTGATCTGCAGTAATTAAGCAATTGTTCGGCTCTACATGGAATAAGCATTAATGCGACTTTGGGAGGGCTCCCGACCGGCTCAATTAGCGGCAAGGGGCTCGTTACCCCATCACTCAAACGGGGCCCTACTAAGCGCGGCTTTAAAGAAATGCAGTTAAAGCCCGATGGCTGCTTTAAAGGAGCTCATGCCTCGGAGTTAGGATTCTTTAATTGGATGCTATCAAATTATGAGTGTCTATATTCGGCGCTCTCCAGCGAAAATGAGCTCCCTAATGTGCATATTACAGAATTGTTTATCTTTGCGATATCTCCGAAGATGATATTCGCTGGAAATTTGTATTCATCGCGGGGCTCTTTTGTGACTGGTTTCATTAGTATTTCAAGTGAGTGCCTCCTGCCAGAGCGGGGGAGAGGCTTGAATTAACAATTAACCGGCGGAATGCACGCCCACAAGTTGCTAATACTGTTACCGAGCGAAGATGAGCGAGCGCTGTAGGTTCTGAAAGAAATTGACTTTCGTAGGTCACCACCTAAGGAAATTTCACAGAGTCTTTGTCTATTTGTTCGCACTGATTACAGACATGTAAATTAAGGATTTGCGGTTCTATTTGTTTCTTAGGGTACAATAGAGTTGCCTTTTAGCTCGCTGCAACGCGGGTGTTTTGGGAGCGTAATTAGTTGCTATTCCCCCGGGCAACACACTCCGGAAAGTAATTAATACTTTGTTTGTTGATATTATCTTATGCTAACGAAGTCATAAAAACAGATACTTTCTTTTTTAACATGTTGCTGTTCAGACATTTTGTGTTACAATAGTTTGTACTCGTGAGATCGCAAACACTTAAAATTTCCTTCACGTTGTTGACGGATATACATTCCATAGGAGTGGAAGAACCCTTCAATTAAGAGAAGTTTCTTTATTTCATATCTGATTACATGCTCTTTCCTTTCTTCTCTGTTATTCCAATAAAACTGAAAGTCGGTTAGTGGATCATGTGTATAAAAGCATAAACTTTAACCCTTAGCTGGCACTATGGGGTCAGATCGACCCCAGTATTTAATCAAAATTATACCTTTGGCGCGTTTTGCATTCTAATGTTGCATTGTTCCTATTATTCCAATGATATTACAAAAACTTCCGAAACAAATAATCGATGTCAGTATGGGCCTTGATAATATGGTTCTAAAAACAGAATGTCAAATCGCGTGCCACAAAAGATTTTACGCGGGGTCAAAGGTCACAAAAAACTGGTCCTCGTGAATATTTCGTTAAGGATGACTTGTACGGAAAAATATGTATCATCAAAGTTGAAGCTTGGGAAATTTCTACAAAAAACATAAAATTACTATTATTCGTATTATTCGCCGTTTTGGACTCCCGAAACGTGCACTTCTGTGCACAACGCTTTTGAGATAGTGTATCAGGTGCATTTTTTAATATGGTGTCCCAGTATAGTCCTGTAAAATTATTCAGGGGTCCACAAACAAAGGTCATCAATGTTTTTAGCCGCCAAGCAGATGAAGCCAGGGCCTATTATATTTATTTGTAAAATGTCTTTTATTTCCCCTTTGCTTAGCACAACATTTTCCACTTGGTGGAATTTCAATCACTCTCCGCAGGGCGCCAAAACAGCTCGGCACGGCATTGGAGCCAAAGGAGGTACACTTACCATAGACTGAAAAAAATTAAAAAATTCCAAAATACATTTGTTGCTCTCTTTTTCGTGAAAAGGAGTTTAGGAAAGTTATCGAGGGGATAATTAGCAATCATCATCCTAGGAGAGGGAAGTTGCAGATGTAGATCATGACGAGGCGGGTATGAGAACCAGCCTTGAGACCATATGGTGTTGGTCCACTGTACTTTACCTCAGAGGTATGTATATAAGCCATCGTTTTTAATCTCGCTGCTCACGCTCGCTGTTTAGCTTGGAAGTGGCTAAATTATATTTCCCGAGACAGGTACAAAACATGTGTGAAACCATGTGAAATAGCTCTGGTTTTATCAAGACGGCGCCACATGCTACACAGCGTGCGACACAATCTGTTTATTGCGGGAAGCATTCGATGAGCGCGTAATTTCGCGCAGTGGACCTTTGAATTGGCCTCCAAGATCGTGTGATATTACACCTATGGATTATGTTCTCTAGGAATATAAGTCTCTAGTCTACGCCGATAAACCACAGACGTTGGAGCAGTTGGAAGTCAACATTTACCTCGTTATTGCCCCAGCTGCTCGAAAAAGTGGTCGAACTTGGATATCCAGATTGCGCTTCATTCTAGCCAGCCGCGGGCGGGGCCCATATGCTCAAATTCATATCTAATCAGTAATGGCATAAAATTATCTTTCCAATAAAGCCAATACAAGGCCATTAACATGATTTTTATGTATTTTCAAAAATTGTAGGAGGTTTTTTTCATTGTGAAATTTCCATTCCATTTTTACCATGAACAATTCTTCCATTCCATTTTACCATGGAAAATGGTAGACCCTCTCCGAAAGAAATTTTGAACACCAGCTGCCTGGAACCTTTTCATGAATTCACCTTCAAGACTCTCGGCTTTGTTTAATCACAAGTCGCTATTTTTTGCTATTGGTAGTCAAGATTCATTTGCTCCCATAAAATGCTTAATCCACTTTCTATAATATACTTTGCCAGATTGATTCAACAATTTCCTAAATAACTCAAACAGCGGAAGGCAACAAAATCAGACACAAGTTCAAATATGGAATTAGTATACCAAATGCAAATCAATTTATTCTCAAACTACCCTCAAGCCGAGTACTTTTGGAAGCCTCTTGTACATATCTACTCCGTTAGACGGTTGATGGAAATGTCAAGAAGTGGATTTTGTGCCTCCAGCCTTCCTACCAGTGCAGACAGACCAATCTGAATCTCGTTTGTTTCACTTTGAACTTTTTAATTACTCTTCCCCACGTAAATACGTACAGTTTAAAAAGTCGAAAGGTGTCCAAAACGGGTGTAGTCCCTCATTATTTACATGTTTTAAGCCTGCAGGCACATCCCGGCCACAGAAACGCCTTTGGACAACTCGGAGGACCTGTAGGTATCCTTCTGGTCTCGTCCGTCATGAAAAACAAACATCAAAGCCATCCCAGGTCTGGTGGTGATGTACCCCACCGCAGCGAAGAATTAAGCGTCGCAAAGTCCGGCCGAAAACCTCTGCGTTAAAGAGGAATATCACGTGAGAAATCAAAAGGGGGCTAATCTGCTTGCTCTGATATGAGCGGGACTGTTCTGAAAAACATCAACAGCTATTATCCCACTGGTTGAATTTAATGCCCTGAGGCCAGGCGTCGACCAGAACTGACCCATATTTCTCCGGATGAAGGAGCATACATTACGGCTACGGAGCACCGGCTATCCCTGTAATCGAGCCACTAGGTAGGAGCTTTTGGCGCCATTTTTATTTTTAATTTAACGATTTCCGACCGACAACCGCAACACAGGGATAAGGGTTCAAGGAGGTGAATAAGCTGAAAACAGGGATTTCCTAATTTTTGGTACAAGGGTGGCCTTGTTGTACTGATGCCGCTAAAAACGTAGAAATCACACCCGGGTAGTGCGGTGCCACAAATTTCACAGACTTTTGTTCCCACTCAATGGCTGAGGGTGTCGTTGCGGCCATGTGCCATTCCTTTGGTTAAAACTTTCAATTGGGACGGGAGGATGCTATCTAAGTCGACGAATGCAATTAAAACTGAAGAGGTTTCTGAGATAAGAGGATTGTCCCAAATGTAAAGGGGCGGGAATGCTCGAAATCCGCCCGTGTAATGCAATCTAATTGTGGGCTCACATGTAAATCACGTAAGTGTTTGATCGATTTCGTCTCCTGTGAAGTATTTTAAGATACCTACTCTGGATTCACGTACATATCTTCTCGGAAACAAAAAATTAGAAGTCTTTAGGAACCTTTTATAATAATAATAATAAAAATAATAGAATTTTTTCATTTTATTCTAAAATCTCAAACTTAAAAAAATCATGATTTCATTTGTTTTTATCAATATGAGTTACGGCTAGATTTCTTCCATCTATAAACATTTACTATGTACCTATCTACCTGCAAAATGAAACTAAAATTATGTGTAGTTCAGTGCAATATTTTTAGATTTTTATCACTAAAATTAATATGTCATGCTCAAAACGAAAACTATTTTTCTTTAAAAATTGCTATTGCTGCTGCTGCTATCTCTTCAACTATTTTTTTCTTGACAAAAGAATTATTTGGGCTACTGGAATGGGTAGTGACCGCATCTTAAGGCGAGGGCAAGGTATTAAAATTTTTTTTCCAATTCGATTTTCGAATGAAGAACCTTTCTAAAATATTGTGTGAAAATTTGAGACGCATCGGAGCAAAACTAAGGAATATACAGCAGTTTAAGCAACCGTGCCTCAAACATGACTCAGCTCACCAGAAATTACATGCCTGGTCCGAGAGCGCTATTGTTACCTGGCAGGTGTTTCGTTCTCTATGTAACTCCTAACTTTCTTATTATGATGACATTATGGATGATAGCAACATCCTTTATGGACCTGGCATCGATGATTCAGTGTGAGGTAAGCTGATAAAACTCGCTTATGAACGTTTTATTCTAAATTTTTTATTGTTTAATACGTTTAACCGTTTTTCCCACAACTCACGTTTTCGGTCGGTAGTCAAACTACTGCACCGATTCTTTTGAAATTTTGAACACTATTTCTGTATATAATTTACGAGGTAACGCCGGAGAGTTTTTTTTTCAAATTTTTCAATATTTTTTATTTTATAATAACAAATTATCCGATTTTTTTGGCAAAAATCGCCTTTTTCACTTCAAAGTGTTCCCAAAAATTGAAAAATTTAAATTTCGAAAAACCCTTCCGGCCTTACCTGGGGAAAGCGATTATCTAACGACAAAAATTTTCTTTTTGATGTCAGACGATCCAGCACCGAGTTATGAGGGGCACCGAAATTCTACTTTTTTTTTGAGACGCTTCCAAATAATTGCTGCCATTGCCGTATTTTTAAATATTTCTACATGAAAAATTTACAATATATTCTGCAAATGTTATACTTTAATGTACCATTGGTTTTAATAAATAAATTTTAACTGTGTTGTCGACAAAAATTCACAAAAATGTGCCTTTTTTTGTACGAATTAACCTTACCCTCCCCTTATTGCGTAAGGTACATATTTGAAATCTGATTGCGGTAGTTCTTTCTCAAAACTTTACCATAGACGGAAAAAAAAGATCTGTAAAATCAACCACGTTGTTTTTATTTCAAAGAACAAATGAAAATGATTTATATCCAATATATAGTAAAGTGTTCTTCAAATAATCGAAAATTTCGCATAACAACGGAGGATTTAAATGTAGTAGAAATGTGTTAATATTATGGTATTAAGTCATCATTTCAAGAAGCGTAGTTCTTGAACCTACTGTAAAGTGCATAAAACAAGCGAGTTATGTAGACAATAAAATCCATTGTTCCAGACATTTCCAGCGATGTTTATTTCTTGTTCAACAATTCTATTAACCGGTATCCGAGGCTCTATTTCAAAGCACCTCGATTTTGTTTCGAACTTATTGTCGACCCCGGGTTGATAGTCCAGCGCACTGATCAATGCGCTATTGCCTATTACGTCCGCTACGTTTAGCCAACAACATAAATTAGTAATTTTGGCCCGAACTAGATTCGAACGAGGGACTCTGAATTGACAGTCCGGCGTTCTCACCACTGGTATATTGATACCTATGCCTGTTTTTATTTTACCCATGTTCTCTTGATTTTAGAAACAAAAGGTGTTGAATAAAGAGAAAAATATGTTTTAATAAATTAAGTGTACGTAGGTTCTTAAAATTAAGGAACGATGACTTTCATTTAAGAACTTTGTACCATATGTTAAAACAAGAAAGTTATCAGTGATAAAGAAAAAATTTCTTGATTGAAGGGAAATAGGTATTGAAATAAGGGACTATTCAGTTCTTGCTTTAAGATCAATTTTCATAATTCTATCAATGCTACGGATCTTTTTCATGTAAATCGGCTCATTTGTTTATGACATTGCAATAAAACATGCTGTAGTAGCTGTTTTTTCAATTGTTAATAAACAATAGAGAAACATGTTTCATATACTTCTTACCACAGGAAAAGGAGGTTCCTGTAGCATAGAAAAGGCACACGAAATCGAGAGCCATAGGTTAAATAGTTTTTGCACAGTCAATTTGTTAATAACTTTTTGAATTTTATTTAACGCTTATTTCTCAGCGATGTTGCGGTTCTACAGCAATCTGCAGAGGTGTTCATGATTTATACTATCAATATAAAAAAAGAACCAAGTGAAGTATTGGTTTTAAATTGTTGAAAACCTAAATCAAATTTAGCTTTAAGGGCAACCGGTGGTCTAGCACCCTTGAATTTAAGGGATTTTTAAAATTTTTTTTTTAAAGTGAAAATAATGAACAACGATATTTAAACTTTGTAGGTATATTATAATACTCAACTGGCATACAAAAATATTTTTGAAATAAAAACAAAAAATTGTGATTATTTAAATAATGGCGCTGAAGATGACCCCCTCAAAAAAATGAACCTGAGCGGCGGGGAAGTTTTAGCTTATTTGAAAAATAAAATATAAGGAAATTATTAATTTATATGACTGTAGCTATCGCCGAAACCAACAAAACATGCAAAAAAAATTATTTCGACAAAAATAGCGCGTTTTAAATTTGAATATCGTAAAAGAAGACTATTTTTCATTAGGTTTTTTACGTAAAAAATAAGAAGTTATTGAAATAAAAAATGTTTGGTGGTCCCGGCGCGCCGCGGCGATAGCTACTAGTATACTGAATAACATATTAATATTTGGGATGATTCGGATGAATAGTTTTTTTGTTTTGCATCCCGCCGTGCAGAAAAGGGTGGTTTCGAGATAAATGAGTTTAGAGTTTCTAGTATGTTATGTTTCCATTCATAGGCGGATCAACCGTTCGCTACCTGCTAAAAGGGCTGTAGAATCTAAAATACTGTCAATATCATTACAAAAATTTAACAGTATATTCTCGAAAGACCACACTTTCGAAATATTAAAAAAACAAAAAATCGATTTTTTGAAAATTCTAGACCACCGGGTGCTCTTAATATACGAAAATTCAAAATCTCGTTAAATTACTGCTCAACTAATTTTAATTGGAAAGGTTATGCACTGAGAAAAAAATTCAATAGATTGATTTTCAATTCAAATAAAAACACATTTGTATGATTTGGCACCAAAATGATTTAAATTTTTTTCAAATATAAACTTGCTTTAAATTCATAAAATGAACATCGTACAGTCATTCATATTTGATTCCTATTGGATACGTGAACGTAAATTTCCTTCCTTTCTAACTTAAAGTATTTGTGTGGTTTCCGATGAGATTCGAACGCGGGTCCTCTGGAACATACGGCCACCGCTCTAGCCATTGATTTAAATATAGCCGGGTCGGGTGTGACTTTAAAGAGAAAAAATCGATATTTTTCTTAAATATTTCTGTTGAAAATGTATTTAAGATTGAATTCCAAAACGAATTATTCAAAAATTCATAAAATTGACGTAGTTATGATGCCTCAAAGTTGGAGCGGCGAGCTCATTCATTCACGTTGTTATCTTAATCCAAAACTTTAATCGCGTTATTCTCGAAACATCATTTTTCAAAACGGCGACCACGATATCCTAAGTTCTACTTGACCGATTTTCTTCAAATTTACTACGATTGTGTTTATGCAATAAATAGTTATTTTTAATCCAACATTTACTTAAAAAAAAAACCCAAATTCGAACTTTTTTTTTAAATTTGCATAACTTTTCCAAATTTCCATATTTAGACTTTACCCTAGTTCAGGCGATAACCAATAGGATACAAATTAACAACAATTTGGAATTTTTTGTTTCAGACGTCTCTGAGGGCTGCAATCATGGTAGTCGTTAACCCCTTCGCGAAAAACATCTCTACTTTGACCAGCTCTGACAACTGGAATTTTTTTCTATTGTCAACGAAAAACATATATTTTGGTACCAGAGACTTGTTTTTAAAAAAACAAAAACAAAAATCAAAATATCTTTTGTATTTTCTGAGAAAAAAAATTTTAAAATCTTACTCCAAAAATGACGTTTAAAGCGCAATACCCCCTTAAACAGAATTTGTAGAACCGTATTTGAAGCAAACTTGTTCATGGTTTTGAAAATAAATCTGCTTAATCAGAGGTATTTCTCTTTAAAACAGCTACAAACAGATTTATATTTGAACTTTTCATTGTAAATTTTCTCAGGGTGAGGGAGATATTACACAATCTTTTAGTAAAACAGCTTCCAATACGGATTTGGATACCGTATGGTGGCCATCGAGCCATGAGACTAGTCGGCACAACTACTCATTCAATATCTTCAATTACGTAATTTATACTGCCGTTCCGGCGGAGGCCGTAATGATTTGTCGTGGGTCTACATTCGCTGACAATTGCCATGCCCAATCAAGCTCTGTGGCTTCATCTTCTAGTTACCGTAACGCAATAGTGAGTTTTAGAACATTTCTTCGGCTATAGCGCCTAATATGATGTTAAAGATGGTGAATGTCTTATGTTTGTCGTGACCAAAAGTGGTTTCAATAACTTTGTGTCAAATGTAAAATTTCTCTGGGTGTGAGATTTTGAATATTTGTTATAAAAATTGTGTGAAACTGACAGGCTGGAAAAGAAATTATTTTTTAAATCTACATAACAAGGCTTCTTCAACATTGTACAACATCAAAATTCTTCATTGTATCTGGGCCCGCCAGAGGGTGTAATTCAAAGCTAATTTTGAAAATTTCTTCAGAACTTTGTTGACCAAATTAACTTCAGTTTGGTACGACTATCTGTTTAGAAGTTAGAAGCCTGTGACAGACAGACGTGTAAAGTATAATAAATAATATCGTTTTTTATAGGGATTACATTTGCTTCTTTATTTTGGCTTATGAAATGCAATGTCATAAAAGGCTAGAATAAAATTACTGATTTCCTCATCCTTCACATATTCGTCCTTCGTCGTGATGTTAGCTATAAAGCGAAACTATTCCGCACATACGAATTCATTGCACTTTATCCAATCCGCAAAAAGCATGCCTCGCATATTTTAATGAAACGGAAGCTGTGTAGGAGACCGGAATTTCCTTTATTAAAACCGCAAAACCACACAAAAATTTGAATGTTACCATAATTAGATAATCTAAATATTTCTTTCCACCCTTGGAGCATGTACAGCACTTTACCTTCATGAAATTGTACACAAAGTCCAGTCTGTCCTTGAGGAAGGGCTGCAGAAATGTAATGGACTTTTTATAGCCGAAGAATTTATGGGAGTAATTCTTTAAAACATCTCGCCAGCAACTTAAGTCGTTAATATTTTATGCTTGAGCACATTACCGAATAGCTTTGGGGATCAAATTATTACTTTGGAGTTATAGGTGTTTTCTTTTTAATTTAGGGAAACGCAAAATGGAATTTATCTCTCCTCTTGAAAATGGCTCCTGTACCTCCTTCGTCGGCACACAACGCGTACGTACGTGGAATTATTTGCGATCATCGAAACCATTCGAGGAACTATTAAATGGAAGTGGACATAAAGGCGAGTTATAGGAGGTGATGCTACAACCCCCTAGCATATTCTGAATTACACTAAATGTCAGTCAGCTACGTATGAGTATGTATATGGAACTTCGGGCGATCTACTTTTATTAGCTTAAGTCCTTTACTCTCTGTTGAAATGAAAATGCATTTTCAAATAGTAAATTCCATCATTTGTAATCATTCGGCCTGTATCCATTATCTTAAAGTCAGATTACGACAGTAACGTCAACAGAAGCAATACAAATAAATTGGCTGATTCGCATGAGATAGAGCAAGGGAGTAAGCTTTTCTAAGTTTGTTTGTGTAATTCCAAATAAGGTACAAATCTAAAGTACCCTATTCCGATGGAATCGGTCGTGTCGCGTATGGTAATCGAATGCAGGGGGAAGCTTTAACATTCTCCACGTTTGCAGCATTTTCCACAGAATGAGTGGACAGTGAAATTCAGAAAACCGGAAAATATCGTAGCCGACACCGGGAACACAGCAGGCACCCCTGACCTCTCAATGTTCTCCACCGACGAACATATGACAGTGTAATAATTATGCTAATTAAATTACTGCTATCTAACACAGTGGTGCGAAATAATCTGCAAGTCGTATCACGTTTACGATAAAATAAATTTATTACCTTTGACTAATACGGTGGCAACCGGGTACAATCCGTGCGCGTTCTATTTTAAAGTTACTGCCCTTTGCATAATTCATTGAATCTATCAGGAATTCATTCCGATGCACCTTAGCCCCTCCCGGTGCAGAGCCAGCGCGACTGCAGAGTGCCCTTACCAAAGCCAAAAATTTATGACACACCTGCGATCACCAATCTATCCAGGAGTTCAATGAATTTCCGCAGGGCTCCGACATACTTGGGTGAGTAACTGCCTTTGTGATTTGCAATGGATTGTCAAAAGTATATCATGTTACAAATAGTCCTGCACATCGACGTAATGCATTTGTTGGAGCAGTGTTGACTTAGTGCAACTGGAAATTTTCATCGGCTCCGCCCCTCTCCTTGCAAGGAGCCACATTCTGCCACTAATGCAAGTCCCAATCGATGGCAAGTCGTGAGAAGTTGTGCATAGCGTGTATTTTATTGCTTTTCTTCCATTAATTTGAGAAATGTTCTCTGATAAAATATTTATCTTGTCGGATGTACACATTCTCGATGAAATATGCATAATTTCACACAAACAGGATTAGTGCTCCTTTTGTGAAATTTCGCTTTTGAGGACTTAGTAAATAACGTTCCGGGTAGCATTTGCGTGTCATACAGCGTTGTAGCATTTAACAGAATATTATCATTAAATTTTAACGCGTCCATGGAAGCAATTTCCGCAAAAAAGAGTAAAGCTTAACGGATAACCGTGCATGTATGTAGATATATTTTGAAAACTTAGAAAAGCCAAATAACGACCAAGCTCCTCGCTCTACAGGGTGTACCATATAACTTTACGTACCGAAAGATCAAGACAAAAGAGACAAAGGGTATTAACGCATCACAGTCGTCAATGTAAGGGAGCAAAATCATTTGCAAGGGGGATTTGATTCAAATGAAAATATATAATAATTAATAGTTATCAATTAATTTGATAAAATACATTAAATCAGCATCCGCCAGGAAAAAACCCTTTTGCGAAATGTTAAGAAACCTAAATTATAAATGAAATTTTCAAATTAAACATTTGTAACGTACTATCATTGTTATTACAGTTATAGTTTGTAATTTGATAAAAAGTATTTCTGGGTTCATTTAAGTTAAAGTTGGTGTAAAAAGAAGATTTTTTCAAATTCCGCAAAAGGTTTTCTACGTATAAGTTTGTATATCTCCTCCTACCCAGATGTACTTTACCTGATTAGAAGGGGAACAAGATGGGCAATTTAATGGATATAAAAAAGGGAGGTGCATTGTAGAGATCAACAATGGTGGAATTCTTAGAAATCACAATGAGATAGTAGTTGTTTTGCATAACTTTCATTTCGCTGCGTTAATTAAGTCCAAATAAATCTCCAAATCAATATGTAATCTAGGATTTTTTAATCACCCTGTAACTCCCAAGCGGTTGATGTTGCCCCCAACCATACGATTTTTTGTTTGGCTAGGTGAGAACTGTCATCCCATTCATATTTGTCCCGCATAGATGGAACACCCTATATAATACTTTAATGTTATTAAATTTTTCGTAAAGTTTTTGTCACTTTACGGCTCCCCCCTCGGTTTATCGTAGGTAAATATATAAACAACGATATCTGGAGTACTGTGTCCTCACTAAATGAAGGCGAGAGCGAAGACTTCCTGATAACTCTTACTCTACTAATACATGTAGATCAGCATGTTCAGCGAAAAATCTTCTCACTAACTTTTAATTTTATTAAGGGATCTACCCTCTTTATTAATCGATTTTTTTTTATTGCATTTTCGTAAAGTTTACAGAAATATCATATTATAATTTTATAAAGATCGGAGCAGTGTAACTGTATTTTTGTCTCAAAATTAGTCGAGTTTAAAATTTTGATATGACAACATCTCCGCGCGTTTGTTTGTAATAGAGAAGTGCGGCGTGCGGCCAACGCAGCACTGATGCCTCCAAGGAAGCCAGAACATATCGCAGGAATGCTACTTTGGATGGAAATGTGCATTTTGAGGAAGAAAAAGGCATAGTGTATGGTCCAGGCATCACTGATTAGGCTTAGGTGAAATTTTTTACGATGTTATTAACAAAACTATAATCGCGTTTTTCGCAAAATAACGTTTTTCGACACCGCGTTGATGAAATCTCGGAAACTACCGAACCGATTCTTACCAAATTTTTACCAAACATTCTTTATGACTATAGCTATAGCGCATCGAGGGGCTTTTTCAAAATTTTGATTTAAAAAATTTTTTTTTGGCCAAAAACGGTGAAAAAAAACATATAGTTTTTGCGGGTCAGAACGCGCTTTATAAAATTAATTAAACACAACGATTTATGATTAAAGAACTGCTTTATATCCTGCTTTAGTTTCTCCACCTCGGCTTCTCGCTACAGACTGCTTAGAATTATCATTTAAGCTAAACAATAGTCGCTTCTTCACGACACATGCTACAGCCGCGTGACTTACTTGAGAACGGTGCTTCCCGTGGGAATGCAACGGTGCATTTTTGTGGCGCATAAGATAATTGTAATTTGATGATTCCTAGACGATTCTAGGAAGGTATGAGAATGCTGTCTGCATGGGACGTATTAAGATGATTCTGTTTAGGAAAATGGAGAAGTGCTGTCTCCATGGGACGTAACAATATTTTTTTTCGTAGTTTTTCAAAAAATGTCCGCCATTTTGTCAATTTTGCAAAAATCAAAAATCGCTTCCGATGCGCTATAGCTATTAATATATTGAACCTAAAACTCCTTGCTTTTTTTTCCGACCATGCATTTCGGAGATTTCATCAACGCCGCACACCTCTCTCGTTTTCTGGATCATTTTTCGACCAGCAGTTCCACGCTTAAAATTTCACAAAAATGAATAACAAAAAAAATTTTTAATATATGTAGTTCGAGAGTGTATTTATTGAGTGTAATACTTTTTTATCAATTTTCATAATTTAAATCCATCGAAAAATTTATTGCAATTAACCTTTTTTTCACTCCGAAAAGAGGGTTAACGTGTTAACGCTTCACAGTCTTAATACATTTCTGTACTATTTACTTACTTACTGAAAACTACTGTCCTGATTCACAGCACTACACCGAATGGCATGCATCCATTTTCGGGACATCGAGATGTACATATGTATATCTTTAGGTATGGACATGCCTGCTTAAGTGGAAAGTAGTAAATTAGGTAAAAATATTGTCTTGTCTCATGTTGTCCTAATATTGGCGGAAATTGATAAATTATTCAAGATACCGTGAAAAGAGTCCAGTAAGCCTTCATATTACACTTACCCTCAGGGTCATCAAGAGAAAATCCGGGCCCGGGTCCAAAAGTTCAAATTCAGATTTGTTATTATTCCGCAAAAGTATACGTATAAATTTGTAGATCCTTTCTCTACCTTGACATGAGAAAGCAACAAGATGAGTATTTTAATAAAAATAAAAAGAGAAGTATTAATTACATGAATTTCTGAGGAAATGTGGGAGAAGTGTTCATGTGAAGGAAATTTAAGAAATTTATGTTTTTCGCTTTCGCAAGTGAATACCTGTAGTGGTAGAGGTAGGCCAAAATTGGTGACATTTTTGGAAAGCACATTAAGATCGTAGTTGCTTAGCGTGAGTTTGATGTTGCCGCGTTGTGTAGATCAGACTATAAAAATAAGAAAAATTATTATAAAAATAAGAAACCCAAATACTGGAGAAACCAAAAGTACAAAATAAAACAATATTCTTTCTTTCTTTACTTAATTCAAAACAACACATTGGTACGATTATATTCAGAGTATAGTCATGGTCGCATGCCGCAATAATAGCATAGTAAGTAGGGCAAAGCGGCATGCGACCACGGCTGTACTCTGAACATCACCGTACTTATGTATCGTTTTGAATTAAGTAAAGAAACAAAGACTATTGTTTTGTTTCATACTTTTCGTTTCTTCAGTAGTCGGGTTTCTTGTTTTTTAAATAATTTTTTTATTTATAGCTTTTTAGTTTTAGGTATTGTGCATTCCGAATTTATTAATCACTTTGTAATTTCCAAACAATTTTTTTTGGCAGCGCCTATTTGCACCATGCGCTTCACCGTGTAAAGCCCGTGTGACACGAAGTCGGGTAAATTCGGCTTTACCGAATTCCAGGTAAAATCTGTGTGACATTTTCATCTGTTACGTATGAGCTTTTCTGGCTTTTTGGGCAGCAAAATTATCTATTAGAATAGAAAATTCAAACGTCTAGCTTTTTAGCGCTGCGATACAGAGAGTGCCAAGTTCCGAAACCCGCTCTTGCGTAGACCACGATCGATTATAATCTTTAATTTTGGCAAGGACGCTGAAGGAACATGTGGAGGCATCGCTGTCAAACTCCCAGAAATTTTGGTCGCGTTTTGCTTGTTGGAAGTGAGTGATCTTTATATTTATTTGGCTGTGCTAAAATATACACGTTTCAATATTTAAAAACACATACATTAAATTAAATAAAATGGAAAAATTGTGTTAGTATTAAGAGGTGAGATGTCAAACTGAAGCTTGAACATTTTGATATATGTATATTTATTTATTTATTTATTTAGCCTACCGATTACAACGTTTTAAACGTTAAATAATAATAAAATACTTACTCGCTTTTTCGAAGAGCAATTTGATTTCGTGTTTCCAAAAGAACAATTCAATTCGCAATATTTTGTGTTTTTGGTACCTCAACCAAAGATGTCATTATGTTTGTCATCGTTGTGTTGTGACTTGTGATAACGACAAACTTGAGGACAAAAATCACTAATGAATTCCTGTGTCAGCACTGTCAGCTGTGTTATATAGTGCAGCCATAAGACAATAGCATGAGCTCCATGTACAGCACGTCGAATCATAGTAGCGCACTACTGAGGTCTAAGAAGAGCAAATTGAAACAAATTTTCTCACAGATTCATCAATTTTAAATTACCATTTTCCATATGTTTGGGAGATCAAATCTAACGTTTTTCTGTATTGAATGTTCTAGAGAGTTAATATTCACAAAAAAGGAATTGAAAAAATTCCATTAATTGCGAAAAATTACGTCAAGTGATTACAAACTTTGAGATGTGAATGAAGTCTAACATTTGTACATATTATATATTCCACAATCACTCAATCAAATTTTGTGAAATCTTTAAAAATCCGGGTCCTCCTAAAGAAAACACGGGCCCGGGGAAATTCCACCATTTCCCCCTCTCGCTGGCCATGTCCTTAGGTCTTTCCTAACAGATATGTTTTTCATGATCGAATTGAAAAATGAAATAACTAAGCTGTTCCTAATACGTTTCTGGGGTCCCTCAGGGGAGCGTTCTGATACGCACTTTGATGGCCTGAAAAATGGAGAAGCAGATCCACACGTCGGAGACTTCAGGAGTTCTGCGGACGTTCTGTAAAAACAACATTTTCGGGCAACGGAAGCAGCCAGGTCTTATACTTTGGGCTTGTTTTAGTAGCCTAGGATTACGAAGGTTGGCGTTTGTAAGCAACAGGATAAATGATTCAATCAATAGGATTACTCTAGAAGAAAATTATTTCCTATCTATCCAGGATATGTTTTCCGAAAATGAAGAACTAATCTTTTAAACTTGTTTGAAAAAAAAACCGTTTTTTCGACGAAAAAAACTCGAACTAAATGGCTTATAACTTTTTTTCCTTATATAAAATCGCTATAATCGTGTGTACTTCGTTAGGTAATTTAATAATAAAGGTCCAGTTAAAATTTGAAGTCAATCGGATAAAAACTGTTCGAGTTAAATTAAGCTGGTAATAACCCCTTAATAAACTTTAGTTTGATTTTTCTCTTCTATTTTGCCGGTGACATGCATTATATTTTGTAATTGATTTATATGATGCTAAACTATCATCTAGCGAAATTTGAATTAATTCTCCCGTTTTTTTCGTTTTCGATCCAGCCTCCTTAAATTATTTGTTTTTATATTGGTATCAGTTATTCCAACAAAAATTCATTTCGACTTCCAACACCATTGTATATATTATTCTAATTTTTTTATTATAATTTTCAATGTTCAACCCATAGGATTGGCCTGAACGAGTCCTAACTTCAATCCGATAGAAAACGTATGAAGTATGTATCTTGTACGAAGAATGCAACCGAAAAGAACTGAAAACCTTCGACGTAGTATTTTACTAGCTTGGAAGCAAATAACGACAGAATTCAGGAAGAAGGACGAGAGAAAGACTGAATAATTATCAGTTTATAGTTGTATGTCTTATGTAGCTAATTGTAAAATACAGCAATAACTTAATAAATATTTTGTTGGAAATAATGTTAGTAACTGTTTTAAGGGATCTTTTCTAAGACATCTTTAAATTAGAAGGATATTACTTCGTGCCTGTATATTTTCTAAGGACGCTTACCTATTATTACCAATTTTGGCGTGGAAAGGGATCTGCTCATTGTCAATGCTATAGATGGCAGTAAAATAATTTCGGTAAATGATTTGTATTAGATATTTTCACTATAAAAATTGCCATTAAAACAAATTTTCCATTGTGCTTCTTTTTTTGGTCGCTAGTGTATAAAATATCAATACAAAAACAGTTACGCAATCAGGAGATTCTGATAATAGTTATTATTTATAATGTTCTATACGACAATTTTCAAAATTTAATTTGAACATTATATTTTATCTTAGTTCATGAATTAGTTATTAGTTTCTTAAAATATCTCGGGTCGACGATATTAAAATCACACAAAATTATTGATTCCCTACTTCATATTTTTTGATTTGGTATGAAGATTCTTCATCTGATTTGTAGGAAGAAAAAATAACTTACAGCTTTTCCCAATTTGGTACCGTCATTTAAAATTGTAAAACTTTATATTAATTTTTTGACACTTGCGTGATAGAAGTATGAAAACTAACAAAAGGTTGTATGTATATTGCGCCCGCTGTATTGGAGCCAAATTTCAAAATTACTTACATATTTGAAATAATTGAGCCACAAACGAGCAGGCGCCATTCGTAATACCTGATAATTCCACAAAAGGATCTAGAATTTATTTAATTTTTTCAATTACAGATTTTGTCATGTCACTTTCTAAAAACTAGTCCAGTCGTTAGGCTTTCGGTGTTAACATAATGCAAGTTCAGAAACGCCATATTTCTGCATCACCTAAATAAGCACCACCTTAATACAAACATAGACATAATTAATGACCTTTCCATTTGGCTTCGCTGCAATAGGATAAAAGAAAAAGCTGACATAAGTCATTGTGTCTCACTACTACTTACTTTTTTTTAATCATAGACTTCCACGGATGTCGCACTCATAATTTTCCTTTTCCAAATTTAAAATTCCAAGTAAATAACTCCAATCATATTGCAGCAGAAAAAGTCTTGAAATCATAAGATTTATGCTTTGCCACTTATCAGGGGAATTATGTATATGTTTGTTCACTCCGATTAATTATGCACGTATTAAAGAAATTATGCAATTCTGAATTTAGCTTGACTTAATGTTTATTGATGCATACACTTATTATTCTGAAAAAATATTTCTGAAAAAATTTCACTGCACAGATTGATGTACTTACAAGCATGTCAGTTAGTTTGTTCCGGTGCATGCATGTTCTATGCATACATTGTCACTTCAGGACAATTTTGCACAAACCAGACGGAATAGAATCACTTGTTGAAGCCAAGCATATCTGCAAAATTGCTCATAGTGAAAGAACTAGCAAGCATACGAATATGTCGTAGACAAAGCCACAGTTCTTCAATAAATTGGTCACTCTTTCGTGGTATTACCCGAATATATGAGTACAAGGAAAGGTGTGGGGTTATTTATAGAAAAACTGATTAAATAAAAAATGTTTCTTTATTCTTCATAATATACTCACAAAAAGCAGCAACAAACAAGCGAAATAAGCAAAATGCTACTGATCGACGCGAGATCGACGCTTTAGCACTTTTCTTTGTATCTTAACGTAAACAAATTTTAATATCATCTCCTTTGTGGATCATTTTAAATAAATGTATTTTAAATAAGAACAACGAATTTGATTTTTTGATTCTTGAAAACGCCTCGTCTATCAAACAAATATTTTTTGTGTGTTGTCTTTTACACATGTCCGCAGATCGCGGTTTACTTTCCCTTCGTTTCTATTTTACTTGTTTGCTTTCTCAACATACGAAAGTCATTCTGAGGATTAATTTATTTTGCAAAAAGGTAGAACCTTCTTAAAGTTTATGTAATACAAAAACCGAATAAAATTAAGCTAAAACAAGTTCTTATATTTGTTTACTTCTTACCATTTAAACATTTAAGAGACTGACTAAAAAAGTTTCCTTTTGCATGCATCAAATCCTCTGTCAACACATTCTTATAGACTTATGCTTTGTTTTTTTGTGGTTTTTGAACATTTTTTTATACAAATATTCTCCTTATATAATTTTTTACAATTATACCCATAATTACAATATTAATAATAAAATTTTCTTTCCTTGTCTTACGTTATTACTACGTGTGAAAAATGTCCTTATAGATATATGGATTCCTTATATTACATTTAATGGTTCACAATTAAACTAGACTGAATGAAAGAATGTTGCTACGCTCTCCTACTCGCATTATTCAAAATTAGAAAACTGTTTTAAAAAATTTATATTATTTTAAATATAAAAATAAAAATATCCAACGATGTTTTCCTTTGTTTGTCTTATATCCGTGGTTACCACCACATACATGTCGTAGGTAGGTTTTATTACAACAGATTTACTCCTATAATTCATTAACGCCCTTTAGTTTCAGCATTACAAAATTCGTTTCATTCTTATTGTTATCTTTTGTTTCTTAGCTTACGCGAATTTTTATTAACTTTGATGATTCTCACTTCTTTGTAACTTCAACTTCTATTATCCAAGAGGGTACTCAGTTTGGGTTATTTTCGCACTCAAGAGTTTTGCTTTTCTTGTCTGTTTCTTTATTAAATGCAAATTGATACACTTTTGCCACCTTAAAGGAAATGGAACATAGTCGCGCCCTGACGTCACACTTGAACTCCCAACAGCTGAACTGGAGATGAAACGTTGTTGGTCGATCTTGCAATGAATAAGAGTTTCAAAAATAACTGCAGTTGCGCCAATTGGCCATCTATTGCTGCCATTGTTGAAAGAACAAAAACGTTGGATAACGCCAGTGTTTGCAGTTCAAGCAACTCAGGGCACATATAACACAAACGAAGCCAAAACTGGTCAAGAGGAAAGAAGACTTACACGTCCGGAATGTTAATTTGTAGTGAAATTAGGCAGAACATACTCCTGCTATAAACGCTCGCTATTCGATCAGAGTTATTCCTTCACTAGCACTAACTCGTTCGTATTTTTTAATATTAGCTATGTTACTTTTTTGTGTTTTTTGTCGTTTTATTAAAAAAAATATCAAATTGGCGGAACACCTCTTTTACCAGTCTTTGTTTAATAATACTTATTTTTACCTCAATGTCTCTATTTACGTTTGCTTTTGTATTCTATATATTTTGTTATTTCGCCTAAACTATTTCAAATATTTACCGACTCTTGTATAATTTTTACTCTATTTACGGTATCTGTTGCTTTACTTATTTCTTATTGGGAGCTCCGTTCTTCTTTTGACACATTTAGTTGAATCCTTATTTTTACTTCTTCGTGATGTATATGGAAAACTAATACCAAAAATACAACTCTGTCTGCCTTCGTGTGTATTGGAAAGTTTTAGAGAAAGACGTGAAGAGCTTTATTGGGTGTTTTTATTTAATTTCGAGTATGCTAAAATTTATGTTTTTGGAACGTTAAGATTTCACAGAAAATGAGAAAAGTGTAAATCGTCTTAAGCTGTGCGTAAAAGGAAGCTTTTTGCTTTTTTATTTGGTATAAGTCTTATATAGAAAATTCTACAAGTCCAGGACTTTTGCGTAAAAAACTTTTAGTAAGTTTTAGCTAAATAACGCTAATTTTTTTTAAATAACAGTTTACGTATGTTTGAAAAATACGAAATAGCTTTCGCATAATTTTTAGTAAGAATCATTCCATTTAAGTTTTGAACTGATGATGTCCATTGATTTCAGGATATTACCTGTAGCGTGCCTTAGAAACGGGTTAATGAGGTGGGTAAGCGCGTAGTTCTTAGTATAAAGAACTATGTAAGAAACATTAAAAAAGACAACCTCGTAAGAGCAAGAAATGTTTAATCTGCCCCTATATGTGGATGAAGATTTGTGAGGTAGGCTACAAGGCCTTGCACTTAGACCATGTGGTCCACTTCACGTACCTCGAAGGGAAAATAATCTATCATCCGATTTGATTTCGATGCCCTTCGTGAGTCGCTTGACGTTTGCTTCCTCTAATCTGCCCTTAATTGAAGGCATTTAGTTAGGTACATGACGCATTTGTAGACATACAGTGACCATAATAAAGCAAAAGATTTACTATTTTAACATCTTTTCATTTATTTATTTACAAATTCGAACAAACTTTCTAAAGAAAAGGAGGAAATAAATTAAAATGTTTAATGAAAATTAGTTTCAGGCGTACTATAGCTATTTGAAATAGAAGTCTGTCTAGTCTGTCCGGACTGTGTATTTGAATTGCTTTTAACTTTTTTACAAATTGTCGAAAAATGCGATTATTTTTTTTATATTATACTGCCTTGTACTCGACCATTGGAAATTAAATCGTTTAAAGTTAACATTCCGAAACTCGATTAGTGATGGAAGAAGTAACATAAATATGCATATGTGGTATATGCTAATATGGGTTTATATATACTAGACTATGAATACGGGGCCCAACTTTATTTTATAGATTGATACAAGGTTTCAAGCACTAGTTCATGAGAAAAATATCCCATTAAACTTATTGCTATATGTATGCAGATCCACATTTAAAATCGATTAAAGAATAGCAACAGGTTTTTATGTCGTCAAATCGATATAAATGAAAGTGTACTACCGTACTAATGTATAATTCGGAAATGAAAGTTCGAAAGACAGATCTATCGTTTCTTTCTTCTAATATGCTAAAAAACAGCTTATGGGCTTCAACGGAAAGAAGAAGATTTAAAAATATATATTATGTACTACTCCTACTTGGACACGGCAGAATAGATAAAAATAAGGCAATTAAATGCACAGAAAATTCCCTTTATTTAATATTGAAGAAGCTCGATCCATATCTTTGTTTCGTTTGATATTGCGAATGAGTCCAAGTTTGAAGGATTCTCTGCTCTGTTTGTAAAGAGCGAAGAAGATAAAAGTTACAGAAAACCGGAGCTCCTCTGATATTTTCGGAAAGCCGCGATTGAATGATTCACGGCCAGAGAATTCCACTTTTATAATTCAATTAAAAACACATTAAAAACGGGTTAAGCCCATATGTGATACTTATGTTATTTCTAAGATAATGTTCTATGGGCTCTGATAGTAACTTGGGAGACAATAGAGCAAGTAATTGTCTTATTGGTTATGGCGCAAATATCAGGTCGTTGGCAGCTCCGTTTGGGAGAAAAATAACATAAAATTTCAACGAAAATGAGCATTTTTAGAAAAATAAACCCTCTCCCCCACTGTTTTGCAACCGTTGGTGAAAATTAACAACGTACGGTAAATCATTCAACATTCAGATTCATAGAGTTGGAATGCGAAGCAGATATAGAAGAACGAGAAGAATTCTAGTCGTTCATATGTAAGTATTATTGCAACGTCGTTAAATGCAATACACTGAAGTTTGTCTACAACAAGAAAATCTACAATCGACAACATCAACGTGAGGTATCTGCTTTTTTCAAACACAAGAGATATCATATTTAAAAATAAGAAATTTCATTTAATTGAGAAGGATTATTGGTAATATAATTTTGCCCTAATAGGTTAATAATAATGTTGCGAACAATGAACATTACATTTACTTAGTTAGCTGATTGTGGAGTAATATTAAGGGTCTTATTTTTCCTCGTAAAATTGTATAAGTCATACCAGTCACGTAACAGATGAAAACGAAGTGATCAACACAGGAAAATGTTCAAAACTTAAAGTGAATGATTCTCGGGGCATTTAATTCATTAAAATAGAGCAGGTGGCTTATGCAAAATACGACAAAAAGGAAGATATTCGACATGACCTTCACGTCCGCTTTGGTTTTGAACTTATCCGGGCATCGAGCTCGCATAATACACATTTAACTGAGAAATTCACAACACCATATCCAGCGCAGCGAAGAACACCCGTTTGCTATTCAATTTCGTTAGTTTTATGTTATCACTAATCCTTAGCCGTACGTATCTTGGATCTATACTTAAGCATTACTGATAAATTTATTTAAAAAAGTTCTTACCATACAAAATTTGTTTAAACAGTTCTGCCTCCTCTCCGCGTCTCCTGGTTTGCTACGCTAAAACTTCAAAAGTTTCCTCGTGAATACCTTAAATACTCGAAATCTCTAGTTTACTTAGTAGACAAATTTCCTTGAAAAATATCTGAATTTCAAAATTTACATAACTACCTCAAAATATGACGAGAATAAACACTCGTAGAAAAAAGAAAAAAATATATACATTTTTTACTTTTTCCTGTTTTTCCTTATTTCCATATTCGAACGAAAAATTTAACCTCTAACTTAGCGTACTCCTCTCACGTTTTGTTTGTCAAAACATTTTATGCGATTTTTACATTTGTATTTGCTTCTCTTGTATTACGTAAATTTGGCTTCAATGGCCACCAAAAAATATATTATGCGGATCACAGAATTTGCATCACACAAACGATAGCGACTCTTGAATATAGTTAGTTTCGTCCTTAAATGTAATCCTCGCGTTTGATTTTCGTTCTCGTGGAATTGCTTTGCTTGCTCGCTCCTCCCCACCATAGATAATTCTACACCAATTACACTAAACGGAGAAAAGCAACATTTTTACTACAACATTTCTCTAATTGGAACTAAGGGAAACAATCAGTTAAATTTCGCTATGTTCAATTCTCGTTAAAAATTTACTCTAAAACAGCCAATTTGATTTATTCAGTTTCTCAAACAAATTTCGAATGCCCTTGTGACCTTGACAATTCTTAGCGCGTATCGTTCGTTCGTGTGTTTTGGGTTTCATGCATATCTCAACCTTACAATTAGCGACTTACCTATTCGCGACATCTAAGAGTACTGATCAAAGAAGAAATATCGCAATTATTGCAAAACTCACCAAATTCATCAAAAAACCTTAATAACTTCAAATACTATAAAGAACAGGCGAAATGAACCTAAGCTTGGCTTAATACACTTCCACTCTTCCTCTGGTAACCTCAACAAATTGGTGCCAGCAGCTATACTATCTAAAGAATCGGCGGTAACGACTTTACTCAGTAAAAAGCTAGAGGATCTATAAATGAATGCACAATTTACAGAATTCACTTAACGAATGTTGCCTGCTTCTAAAATAAATACGTTCCTTAAAAAAGCAGCTTTTGTCTAATATCCGGGTGATATTTGCACTTTATGTAATGGAAGCCCCGTTTGTACGACGCAACAGAAAACTGTTTTTAAAACTAAGACAGAAGGCTTACTCTACTGAACCATGCTTTCGTGTGCATTCATTTGCATTAAACTATACAAAATATTATAAACAAACTTACACTAAGGACTATCCTTACAAAGTAAACCAAAATGTATTTTGGCAGTGATAAGACTTTTTATCAAAATAACAATAAACTCCTTTTGAAAACCAAGCAAACTTAACTCGTTTTGCGCAAAAATGAAAGGAATTTTATTTAAAGTCCAACTTCAATGCACTCTTTTTTTATTAATCTGTTAAAAATGCACGAGTTTAGAAAACAAAACCCGTTTAGTTTATTATAGGCCTAAAATGTCGAGCGATAATGAACAACTTGACATAATAAGAGTCACATCGAAAACCTCCTAAAGCAGGAGAGCGACTTATTCCACAGCATTAAAATTCTCCACCGAGGTATCAATACATTTCTTGTAACTTGTAATTTCCAGTAACTGATTTTTCTGCTCACGTCACGGGAACTCAAAGGCCTAATTGCCTCGAGTCCCTACCCGAAAATTCTATTTGGCATCTATTGGAAGGTCGAAGTCGCATGTCCACGTGTAACCAGTACTTTAACTTTATGAAAATGTTTGGTTTTTTGTCTTGTTTTATTAATTACTCCTTATAGTAGTCCCTTTTAGACCCTAGGGTCTGAATAAAACTGTGCGCAACGAGGAAAAGTGAAAGGAAAATATGGAACTACTTCACTTTATGGCTGCGAGTAACGCGTGGAGTATGAATTGAATAAAAGATAACATTTTTATTAAAATTAACTTTGCTATGGAAAAGGAAAGTAGTTCGAATTTTTCGCTACTCCAAAATGGACCCTTTTGAGATTGAAATATTAATTAGAGAACACGCAGTAAAAAACCAAATGTGTTCTTAAAGTACTTTGCTAATAATAACTTAACAATTTTTCAGAAAATGTTCCAAATTCTAAGACTATCACCCACATGCAAATACAATTTCCTAAATTTACACTATTTTCTAATACGTATTTGAAAATAGACATATAAACCACGATTACATATTGAATGCGGGTTGCAACCCGAAAGATGCGCGCGGACTAATTATTTGAATAATGCCGCAATAATTTTGTGAATAACCACTTGAAAAGGTCAAACACTTCGTTGTTTATATTATATATTCGCTAGAAACGAATTAAAAATTGTAAACCCTTCTTAAGTCCCCCAAGGCTAGAAATCACTTCAAAGCTCAAGTTTGTAATATAGACATTTTCTAAAAATAAAACTCGATAAACGGGATTACTGACATAAGAGCCCACATGCGCCATGATTGTAGATGTATGTGCCATTTGTTTTGGTACAATTTCCGCTCCTTTCCATGCGGCCAAGACGCTATGTGTTATGTATTTGATCTAGATATTTCCCAGATATAATCGTCTGTTGACATGTGACTAAGATGGAGCTGGTAAATGAAGAAGGCATGAAATGAAATTCTCAACCGAAGCGTAAATAACAAGTCAAACTTATTTGGAAATAAAATCCCCTGTATCCCTTTGTTCTTTTCAGATAGTATTCTTCGAGAAAGTAATTCCGACAATGAACATGAATGCACCCCAGTCCCTAGTGGATTTGTTGCGCGTGCGACGAATACTAGCAGTGAAAAATTTTGGATGCATGAATGTGAATAGAATCACAAAAATATTCGAGATACGCGATATTATCAGCTTTAAAAGCAATGTTAGTTTGCGTTGTGGCCTTGGGCCGAGTTAATCCTTCTCAAAGTTTACACTTAGTTGCTGTAGTCAAGGCACTCAAGGAAACCATATATTCCTAATTTCACCTCTTTCTGTAGCAAGAGTAGTGAAAATAGTGGACGAAAACCTTACAGTGCTAATGACTTCTTGTAAATTCATTCACTTACGTCTAGAAGTTAAATTCATTTCGAATAGAGGAGGAGAATGAGTACTACAACGTCTTTGTTACTTAGACTGTGACTTTGATAAGACTTTAATTAATCGGTAATTGATCTCAATGCTGCCGAAAGTTTAAGGGTATGCTCAATAAAAGTGTAGACGTCGACAATATACGAGCAAAATTTGCTTTGGCTTTCAAAATTCTTAAAACGAAAGTAAAAAATAAAAGATCTGTAAGTAAAACATAATATATGTTCAAATATGGCGACAACGCAAAATATTTAAAAAATAAAATTTTCGAACACAATTAAATCAAATTTCTTAGAAATAACATAAATCCTGTCAGCTTCAATTAACATGCGCCTTTGGTAATTTTACACTTATGATACACGTAACAAAAATATAAAAACAAAAAACATTACTCTAATATACTTCTCAAAATTTTACATAAAAAATTGTAAATTTTTATTAATCTTGCCATGGAATATCCCATACTTAGGAATTGATGTTTTTGTTGATTTTTTTGTTGCTTTTTTGTGAATGGTAGTAACGATATATTTCAGAGTGATGGCACCATCAAGTTGCTTTTTTTTTTATTTATTTTTGTTTTTTTTGTCCTTAGTTGTGACGCTTCATGTGCAGCGCTAGGTGATCTGATCGAGAAAAGCATCGGTCACAGTTCCGGCATTTGAATGGTTTCGCTCCTGTGTGCTTTCGGTAGTGGCGAGTCAGTTCGTCACTTCGTGCAAAGCGCCATTCACATCCTTCCCATGAACATTTGTATGGTTTTTCACCTATAAAGAAACAATATAAGAATTTTTAAAGTAAAACGATTAGATATTTCTTAAACGCTATATATGTACATGATTGATTGATTGTTGTTGTTTGTACTGAATATCGGCAATAAAATTGTCATCTACCGTTACTTAGACCATTTTTTAGTGTAATTAACTTTTCTCATGGATAATATGTACATATGAAAATAATCAAAATCGCAAGATCACCAAAAGAGATGTCAAATATGGCATTTGAATATATTCGGATATCGCGGCATTCGCGTGCAACAAATAAGGGTTACTTTGGCGATATAATTTGTACATTTAAGCGACGAAAATTCAAGAATGAGCTATCTAATCAAAGTTATATAATTATTATATATTTTACTTATTATATTACATGAGATATTAATTCATCGATGAAACCATTTGTCCCTAATAATCAAAAAAAGATATTTTCCACAAAATTTTATTCTGTAAAAATTCAATTTATCACTTTACTTTGATTTTTATATAATGTGCCGTTCGAAAATTAAAAAAATTATTCGACAGGCAGCACGACACCGTTAATTTAACAGGGTGATAGAGAATAAGCCAACTTTACACAAACGGAAAGCAGTATTGTTGGTTACATTCAGAGCTTTGGCTTATTAGTCGGCGTCAACGTTTGTTCCGATAACACTCTAAAGTCATTGGGATGAAGTAATGAGTTTTATTTGATTAGAAGTGCTTAAGCCATTATAGGTCCTAATCAAAGGCATTGCGAGATTACAAAATAAAGTTTTCGTGAAAATCAACGCAGTGAGGCTTTCACAAGCTAAATATTAAAATTGGGAAAATTTTGTTCAAAATTCACATTTCTTGCGATTGATACGACACGTCTTTCGGCATAACCCATTTCTCTGTTTTTCCTTTTTTTAGGCGCCATCATAAAGTGCAGGATTTTTGGATAGTATGGATGGTATGGCATATAAATGCAAACGAGTATCCGAACGTGTGACAGATGATTTCGATACGATTTTGCTTATACAACTTACAACGATATTTTAAGGGACACATTAAGTTTACCGTGATTTTTTACTACTAAATGATTTATATATGTATTTGATTTATTAACGGTGAAAGATGCTAAATTTTAGGGTGATTTCTAAACAAAATATCTGACAATTTTTACTCTTGAAAATACACTGTGAATAAAATACACACTCGTCAGTCCAATGTCCAATATCCCCACAATTTCAGTTGCAAAGAAATACAAAAAAACCGTTCTAACATACGTAGCTGCAATCGTTCTTTTGAACAAAAACACAGCCAAAAATGTCATTAGGTACACAAATGCCTCGATTCCATCGAAAAAATCGTAAAATACTTGATGCAAAGAATTTCATATCATCTTTCATGAACACTTATTTTCATTTATTCATAGGTCATCAAAAATAAAATAAAATCATCAAAATCCAATCGCATTAATTTTCGCAACACACAAAAAATATCAAAACATCTTTTTTCATTTCACTCTCTCTCTCTCTCCATACCATCCTATATTACAGGCAAGGCATGCTTGAAGATATCGACTTCATTTTTCTTTTGTGCAAATATACTCGAGAATACTTTCAAATGATGTACCATACATAAAATTTTGTATATTAGGAAACACCTTAAACAGGGAGGACAAAATTGTGCTCACGTTCCCAAAATTTAAAAAATAAAAGGCAACACATAAATACACTTGACCCAAACCAAGTAGCCTGACTGAATAAATTGCCATAATTGTTTTACAAACGTATCTACTTCCAGGTAGATGACGATGACTTTGTCGCATACATCTGGCTTAATTTGCTGGATGACGTTCGTTATGTTGACTTTGAAGGCATCAATTGTCTGCGGTTTATTTGCATAGACCTGCGATTTAAGAGAGCCCCAAAGGAAAAAGTCTAAAGGCGTTAAATCGCACGATCTCGGTGGCCAGTTCACCTCACCACCAAATCGCTCCTGCAGAATATCCATCGTGGCATGCGCCGTGTGGCACGTAGCGCTGTCCTGTTGGAACCACATATTGTCGGTATCCATATCATTCAGTTTAGGCTACAAGAAGTTGTTTATCATCGATCTGTTGCGTTTGCCGTTTTTGGCAAAATTTGGGTCAACTTCCGAATACGTGGCAGACATTTGAGCGACGTTATATTCCATGCTTATTGCCATAAAATATTCTTTCAAATAAAATAAAAGAGGAGTGGATATCTCACGCACGACTTGTTTTATTTAAGTTTAAGTCGAGCGTCCTTATTAAAGAACCCTATAAGTTGCTTCTTGACCTCCAAGAAGCATTTTCAAGTATACTTGGTGCCGTCTCTCTGTCACCGGCATAAGACGTTTTCCAAATTGATGAGAAAATGCCCAAGCAAAAGTTTGGTTAAAGAATTATTATTTATTTTTTGTTTGAAAGTACGAATGTCAATTGCCAATTGTGAAATTGGGACGAGTATTTCGACACCTCATTCGTCAAAATCGCGCATCATTCTTAAGATACAGACAAGTGGAGTGGAAATATAGCCATAGCGTCTAAACATAATACCCTTCCCTAATCGGGTAAAGGTGTACAATAAGAGTGAACGAAAATATGTATCTACATTTTGCTTTTGCATTTTCTTTTGAAATCGATGAACAGAAGACATAATGTATTTTAAATCACAACATACCAGTCTCTGTGACCTACAATGTCCTTAGATGGAATGTCCGAAAAACCGACACATTTTCATGGATTTATCTCCCTTTAAAATCGCCCCACATCCCCACGTGTCACCGACAAAGATGGTAACAAATTGGAAGCAAATTGATTAATTTTTGCACTACCTCACGATATTTAATACAAGGCCAGTTCTCCCCCACAAAGCAAATGAGTTTCTGCCATTTAGCTTTGTCGGCATTATTCCTTCCGTGATAAGAAATTTGGGTCCGGCAGCAGATTAGACGTCCATCCCAAGACAGGCAAGGAAATAATTTTGATGCGCATCCTGCGTTGCTTAATGAATAAAAATGCCCCGGCTGTAATGTATTTTCCCTCCCGATATCATTGTATAAATGTTTTCTCCTTAACATGTTTTTGATGGCTCTCAGCGAAAATAGCCGCAGGTCCTTTTGTGAAGACCTCCCGAAAACATCAGACACAATTGACTTAATAACAAATTTTCCCAACTTCCATGGACTAATTAGGTTCCTTCCGGAAATATATCGAAAAGGCAAGGTGAAACCGCCCCCGATAGGGACCAGCAGTGCAGAGGACGCAGCGGAGATAGCAGCAGAAAGTTTTCTTGTACCACCCGTGGCGAATCCTGCCCCATAAATTGCGTGGAAGAAGAAATAAAAGAAAACGAAGCATCCCTTCAAGGGAAAAGTCAGTGCTCAGCCACAGAGCAGGGTGGATAAAGGTCGATCTGAGATTATGACAGGGAAGATGAGTGCGCTGCCGCCGTCGCAGGAGCGGGTGAGGTGTTCATATCTGCTAAACTCACCGCCACGGGGGACGGGGGATAATGTGGACTTACAGCCACCATAGGGCTACTTTGCCTTCGCAACCCAAGGAAGCTTACTTTCCTCGATTTTTGCTTCTGTCCTCTAGAAGTGCCTCTAGTGGGTGGAATGGAAGGAACAGTCCTCGCGATTGTATCCATTTTCCACTGTTGCTTTGTTGTTGCCTCAGTGCCCAAGATTCCGTGCTGTCGTTCAACACAGGAACCAGAATTGTAAGGGGATGTTTTTGCGATGCTCCAGCAATGCGAGAACAACAAAACTTTATTGATCCCGTCTGAGTACCTTAATACACTTTTTGCTTTCTTCCCGCCGTGATTGTCCCGGTGCACTTGGAGTAAATATCCGGTTCAAATGATGTTTTAATAGTCCGTTCGCCGGAAGTTTCCATTGCGACATTTTTTCCCCAGAAATATTCCGATTTCGACCACGAAACATTCCGCAATGGCTTGTAAGTGGTCCTGAAATTACCAATTTATGGCGGGCTTGGGTAAGGTTTTGTGCCCTTGTTTCGATTATGATTTAGTAATACAGCGAAAATATGCTAAGCAGGCTAAGCCCTCTTCGCTTTCCTAACGGAACCTTTTACTCGGATACTTCTCCAGAATTGTTGAACCGTTTTACATCTTTTATGTTTTGTAAACGCTTTCAAGCGGACGAAACTTTTATCCAATAACACGGTTTATTTCGTGTAAAGGCGTGGAGCGTGGCTGTGATTTCAGGCAGGTAATTGCAGTCACTACATGGCGCAAAGAAAGTAATTGCTTGCTAACCTCTCAAGTCTTTATCACAAATAATATTTTCGCATAGCAGCAGTTACACGCACTCGTTTCGCATAATGTAATTCTGCAAAATATTGTTAATTAATCCCAGAGTTCCACTTAAATAAAATTTATGTCAAGCAGTGCACTTAATCCATGGTAAATTTACAAAACCGTGAACATTTCACTGCATAGAAAAATCTCGCACAAAGTGCACGCGGAAATAAATTCTCGCTAAATGAAATAAATGCTCCACTATTTATTTGCAAGCAAAGAGTAACAGTGAAACACTGGCAGATATGCGGAGTAGGGCCTGAAATATGGTGAAAAGATGTAATTGATTTCATCCGGAGAGTTATGGAAATTATTAGTTTTAAACGAAAATCCTTCTGGGCAATTTTCGGAGCTTAATCTAAATAAAATATGCAACTGAAAAATGGTGTGTGTTTTCAGAGTATTTGAAACCATTTTCAATGAACAAACAAACGCCGCTACTCTTAAAATAGTTCCGCTACAAAAATGTTATTAATATTAATTTTGTATTTGTCCAAAAACATATATAGAATTTCCCAATAACCGTTGGTATATGATCAGCTCATTTTTGCGAAATTTCATTACCATTTATGGAGTGTGAATTATTGTGATATTTATAAATCATTCTGGATTCTTGGACCAATACTTTATCTTTTATATATCTCCTAGAAAATAACGTTTTGGCCACTACCGCCGACGATATTGCAATCCTAGCAGTTTGTTTTCAAACAATAAAGGATAGCCACAGAAGCTACAAGTAGTTGTCTCATAAATATAGGGTGATCCAACACATGGTGTGGATGTTGATTGTTATTATCTGACTTATAGAAAAATTTTTTTTTTCATATGTCATGTATAAACTATGGCAATTTTAGACATGGAGTCGTTTTCAACGAAGCAACGCGTAAACTGGGTTTTCTTCGAATATCATCATTGAATGAAATGGATGTCAATTAGCTCTGTTTTCAACAAGACGGCGCCACATCTCGATCAAATCATGGAACAATCGTTTTATTGCGCTCGAAGTTCGGTGATTGCATCATTTCCAGAAACGGTGATGTCAATTGGCCTCTAAGATGATGCGATCTAACACCACTGGATTATTTTCTTTGAGGTTATTTGAAAAGTGAAGTGTGTACCAATAATTCGCGAACATTTAAGCTGTCATAGATGCCATTGATCCACTTTTATTGCGAAAAGTTATCAAACAGTTTGACTTCCTAATGCTTGCCTATACACGAAGTCGTGGGGTAGTGATATGAACGATATTGTGCTCCACGCTTAACTGCCTAAAGTAAATCTTTCAGATACACTATAGATTTCCTATGTTCACTCATAAAATGTGCGTTACATTAAAGAAAATCTTCCACGTAACATAGTGGATATGGATGGATGAAACAATGGAGAATTACGCCGAATGAAGCAAAATCAGTGCGTGTAGACTTCACTAATAAAATGATCAACCATATCCCAATCACCATAGATCAAAAAGTGACCATACTCGAAGACGGCTAAATATCTTAGAATAACGCTAGGTGCTATGCTACGGCACAAGGATCAAGTAAGAAAAAAACACAATATGAACTGAGAATCAAATTAAACCCTATCAATACTGACTAATCTCTTACTGTATAAGCAAATCCTAAAGCCTGTTTGGGTCTGGTATCTAACTCTGGGATTGTATCAAGAAGAGTAACGTGTATATCATTCAAAGATTCACAAGCAAAGTGCTTTAGAAGATCGTTAATGCACCCTAGTATATTAGAAATAATGACCTTTAACGGGATATAGTGTGGAGCACGGCGCAAGGGTAATACAAAAGAGGGTTCAGAGTCATAATGAAGGACTCCATCGGCTGTGAACGTCAAAGTAACACAGCTCCAAACAACACGGACATAGTACGAACACTAAAAAGAACACAACTATTTGAATTAGTGTAAGTATGAAAACAGAGAGAATACTGATCTTAAGGGCGGGGTAACGTATTAAAAAATTTAATTTTTAATTTTTTTTTTATTGTTTCATATGATTGTACAACATCTTAAGATTGTTGTGTCAAAATTTTAAACAAATCGGAGTAAAACTAACTAAGATTCAGAACTTTGAGCGTTTGTTGCTTTCATGTATACTACTCGATTTTCAGGTATGCAAAACTTTAAAGCGATTTTCTGACGCTTGTCATTTTGAAAACCGGTGAACAGTTTACAGCAAAATCTACTCGACCGATTGTTTTGAAATTTTGTATACAGCTTCTTTACATAAATGACCAGGTAACGCTGGGAGCTTTTTTTTTTTTTTTCATAATTATAGATTTTACAATAACAAATAGGTTCATTTTTTAGACGAAAATCGGTGTTTTCACTTCTAAGTGTCAGTAAAAATTGAAAAATCGAAAAAAAAAAATTTCCTCCCAGGAATACCTTTGGAAAGCGGTTATCTAATGACACATTTTTTTTTTTTTAATTCAGATGATCCACTCTTCAGTAATATTGTTCACCGACAAACAACTTTTTTTCGAGGCGCCTCCGAATATTTGCTGCCGTCGGCTTAATTATTTATATTTTGTTTTAAAATATTAAGGAAAATATTGTTCACAGGTTGTACTATAATGCTGCGATCGACTAATTAAATTTGTATTGCCTGTAGCGTCTGGAAAAATTCTTGAAAAAGGGCCTTTTTCACGCCGAATTAACGTTACCCCCCCCCCCTTAAGGCACTCGAATAATATGTCTGAATTAACTCGAACCTGAAAGACGCCAATGGGGGGACACTTAGTTATATCTGCATCAAATTTGGTTATTAGTGGTTTTAAGAATTATAATAACAATTAAAAAAAAACGGATTCAGTTAAAACACTTTAAATACGACTTCAAGTGGCTCCTGTTATTAGAATTTAAAAGAAGGACAAAAGTGTCTCATCTCATAACTAAACTTTTAAAAATATTGAACAGTGTTCATTTTATAGCATTTTTAAAAAGAAACCATGCGATGGCCCGCCTTATACAATGGAATATAATATTGCTTTTTTTCTTGCATGGTCAGATAGATCCTGGTATACGAGGTTTATCAAAAAGTAGTTAGGCTGGGACCGGCATTCTTGCTAGAGTAGTGTAAAGTGAAGGTGGATAATTTTTTTTCGAAAATATAGCTTGTTTGAAAAATT